>CM064876.1:61435508-62769673 GCA_032719365.1 Prinsepia uniflora
ACCCCGAAAACTATCGAAACGATGTCCGATTGACGCGAGACCAGTCCCAAAATCTTCGTTACATCGAATAGAAGATTTCCCGTGTCGAACACTTTCCCAAATTATGGCCCACGTGCCCCTAGAAGGTCGAAAACACTGTTCATCGTTTTCAACCTCCAGCTACTGTTCATGGTACTGTTCATCCGTCGGTTTTCTTGGGTTTTGGGACCGATTTTAGGTCCATTTCATCCCATTTTAATCCTAATATGATCCTCATCCTATTTCCTATCATTTAGACATTAAAAACCGAAGGAAAAATCACCCAAAACCGTGCTTCCTATTCGGCCATGGCGGAGGTGTTTTCCTCCGCCGTCCACCGCCCATTCCAGGCTGTCCCAAGCCACGAAAACAATTCTAAACTCGTCCTAAGGTCCCCAGAAACCCATCCTAAACCTTAGAATCGAATAAAACCAACGAAACCGAAATTTAGGAATTTGAATATTCCTTACCTCACGGGTTGGCTTTCCCCGCCGTGGCCGCCGCCGTGGCTGGCCACCGTCATTCCCCTCACCGTCCTCATCCTCACGGTCACACACGGGCACAGTAGATTTATGGTGGTGAGGTGTGTTGTGTGTTTGAAAAATGAAGAACAAAGAAGAAAATTGAAGAAAATGGTGGATAAGGGGTTTCAGGTTTGTGTGTTTGGGGAAGGGGAAAATGTTGAGCTGATGAGGGAGAGTGAGGATTAAGTGAAGGGTGGGGATTTAAAGATTAATTTGTAATGAATGGTTAGGATTTAAGGATAGATGGATTAATTATATAATAATAATTATAATATTATTTAATTTAGTAGATCCACTTTTTAGGGGTTTGTCCAATAGGATGAGTGACACTTGTCACTCATCCATGAGACCCACTGAAAATATCTTGGCCAATCAGATTTCGCCAAATCATCCCGTCTCGAAGTACGTGTATAGTGAAATCGAACTTCCGTGACCTATAACTTCCCCATTCGAAGTCCGATTTCAGCATGCCGCCAACCTATGGATTCGTATCGTCCCGATCTACGTAACGGTCCTCGGCCCATGGCCGTTGGACCTCTCGGTCAAAAAGTCAACATTTGCCCCTTTTTAACCATAATTACCAAAATGCCCCTAAACTTCCGAACGTCACAACTTCCTCCTCGAACGTCGGAATTGAACGTGACACCTATCTATGAACTCGTGACATCACGGACTACGTCACAGTCATCGGTCAAAGTACATTTGACCACCCAAATGAAAAGTCAACATTTTGCCACGCCCAAGGGCAAAACGGTCATTTCGCATCGTTCATCCGATTTCGCTCTACTAATCACGGATTAGCCTCACTAATCGTGATTAGTCACTAATCTAATCACGGAATTTGGGACGGGTCGTTACATCTAGAGTGCACCCGAATCAATGGCAGAGTGTGATGTCTCGGTCACCACTATAGCCCGCACCGCGATCAACCTGAAGAGCATTAAAAATCATAAAAGCTGTAAGTAGACAAAAATAAATAATTTAATAAAACACATTTCATAAAAGAATTTTATGCACTTCACTTAAAAAACCATGCATGAATTCATAAACTAGTTAAATTAAATATAATAAAAACTGTTTATAAAACCAAAGCCATTTCTTTCCTCAAATCATTAGGGCCTTAGCCCAAAACCATAAAATCAACCAAGTGTGGGAACTCAGCCCAAAACCGTAAAACAGAAAAATCCGTAAATCCAAATCCATGAGGGCCACTGCCCAAATCCAGAAAATTTGTAAATCCAAATCCATGTGGGCCACTGCCCAAATCCATTTATTAAACATAGAAACACTATACGGTCTATCTATGACATTCTAGATGTCTGACGTCCCAGACGTCTAATAATAGCAATCCTGCTCCTGAGTCACTATACGGTCCGGTCACTCCGTGTAATGACCCCTCACAGGCAATACGTCGTGACTTCCCCAGTGTCCCAGATATCTAGAGGAGACCATCCACATATCCTCATATAAGGATGGTATATGAAAAACATCTTTATAAAATCATTTCAAAACATCTCAAAAGGGCCATGCCCGAAATTTTCATGAAACCATCATAAATCCAGAAATCCAAGTACTCAAATCCAAATCCATTTTAGGGTCTCTGAACCCGAAATCACATTTATAACCCACAATTTGACCAACCTAACGATCTCCGATAGATCCGAATTCACCACAGGTGGATCCGGATCGTCGAATCCCTTCGAATGACATAGGTCCCACCTCGAAATTTGCATTCATGAGCCCTCACAAGTGGAAAAAGTCAATTATGCTGACGTCATCAAAGTCAACGTTGACATGTCAGCATGACGTCAGCACTGACAACTGTAACAGTGCCACGTGTTAGCCTTCCATTGGTCCCTACCTAACATGTTAGTCTGACATTGTTAGACCAGACATAATGACATCACCTTGATGTCGTCATCGCTGACGTTAGGTCATCCATGTCCGTCAGCTGGGTCGACTCGATAGCCTGAACCGGGTCGCGCAGACTTGCAACTATGACCTGACTAGTTCTTTGCCGCCCGACCACCAAAATTGTCCATTTTTCTCGCACTCTCATCATCTCGATCCTTTGAACGGTTCTACCTACCCAGAAAACTAAGAAAAGGACTCGAAGTTACCTGTTTGAAGAGGAACAATGATTGTGACCTGCAACCGTGCTCCGATGTCTACTCCGGCCACCTCCATCCTCAATTTTGATCTCAACCAACTCGCATAGACCCCACAAACACGTTACAATCATTAAAACCGATCAACAAACACTAAAGCCCAAATTCCATGTAAACTCACCGTATCGATCTTTCTTGGCCACCGTCCACGAAAGTCCATCCCGTTAGCACCACCACAATCATCTCCCCTCACTCTTTCTTTTTCATTCACACACAAGGGACATCAAATGAAAATTGGAGGGTGTTTGTGTAGGATTGGGTGAACACGGGTTATGGGTTTCACGGGGAGGATGGACAAAATGAAGATGATGGCTGATGAGGATGAGGATAAACCCAAATTATCAGATTCTGGGCCTATCAGATGGGTGACACTTGTCACTCATGTGGTGGATCCTTCCAGATTTTTTCCCAAATCAAATCATGTCACGTGTCGAAATCCTCGGTTTGCATGAAAAGTGTTGATTTCAGTTTTAGACCCGTAATTTCCATGTCGAATGTTCAATTTCGACGTGCCATCTGTCTACGAACTCGTGGCGTCCCGATCTACGTTAGGGTCATCGGCCCTCGAGCATTTGACCACGGGGTCAAAAGTCAACATTTTGCCTAACTTAAAGTGTAAAACGGTCATTTCACACTGTCCGTCCGCAATTTCTCAACTAATCCTCGACTAGTCACGCTAATCCTCAAATTAATCGCTAATCTAATCCTGAAATTCGGGACGGGTCGTTACACAATAAGTATCAAGTATATATGCAGCGTAAAATGTGCAAGTATAAATAATATAAAATCAGCTTAGGGAAAGCGAGTCCACATACACTAGTCGGGGAGTCATATCACTCGATAATTTATACAACTCACAAGCTCCCAAGTACATTTTTGCCCTAGGCAATCACCTACAAAGGTTATAATTAATAACAAGTCCAATACACAAGTAAGACTACTCAAGGGTGGCCCAAAACGAAGTCTGAATTGTTTAACACGGGCCTAGGCACTTTATATAGCATCAAATACCCTAGAAACAGCACCCACACGCTGCAGGGACCCGAAAAACAGCGTCTATACGTTGTCGAGAGTCAAAAATCGGCTCTACGCGCCTTTTTAAGGCTGGAAACCACTTAAAACGATCTAAAAGTGTACCCATGCGGCGGCGGAGGGTCGAAACAGTGCCCCAAAAGCGCCCACGTTCCCCTACGTGCGCATCACAAGCTATGCGCGTGTTGCTACAGTAACCTCTATGCGCCACACGTGAGCAATACATGTGTGGGAATATTCCATGGAATATTCCATTAACGGTCTGTTAACTTGACTGTTACTTTTAACGTTGACCTACCATTGACTAACGGCATCATTGTCGCCAGAGCTTCGCCAAAGACAGTGATTGGATAGCCACCAATGCTACCGTCCACGGCGGCCAAATTCTGGATTTTTCGCTAGAAAATTCCCAGAATCCGATTGAGTCCAATTTCTACAATTCCTACCCAAATTCAACATGCAAACCAACAAACCTAAACTACTCATTCTCATGAAAATAATAAGCACACAATTAAGGTTGGAATCTACCTAACGAAACTTAGAGACCATTGGGAACTCACGGTGGCATTGCAGATTCTTTAGAAATCACCGAGCTCCAATCCACTGCCAGAGGTGCCCAATCCAACAAGCAAACACACCATCAGTACCCACTCAATGAGACAAAACAAATGGTATTATTTATAGTTAAAGATCTTACCTTGATCAAACTCAATACCTTTGGGTCGTTCTCGGGTTATAGTTTCGGGTATGAACTAGGTTTGACGACCGTCGCGTTACTCGCATGAAAAATGACAGGTTAGCACACTAAAAGCTTCCCCAAGATGAGGCGCAGTGATAGACGGAGTTTGGAGCTTAAGGAAGTAACTGTTCAAACCAGAGCGCATTGGGTCAACATCAGGTCGTCATGGGTCTAAGTCGGGTCATGGCCAGACCCATCATACCTCATCTTTAAAAGGACATGCAAAGGGTTAGTGGAGGTCATTGTGACAAAAAAAAAATCAACAAACACAGAGACGAGTTCAAATTCTACCTTGCCTAACTCTTAATTCCTCTCGAGTCAAAATCGGGTCGCAACCGGGTCATAGAGGCGACATCGCGGTTCGAATCTTTGTAGGGTCGACTAGCCAAATGTGGTGGTTGTACGGTAGAGATGACTAGCCATTGAGCTCAAGGGGGGTTTTGGTTCGAAACTCATTGTGATAGGGGCGATGGTCGTCGCCTTCTTCCTCCACCATCGGGTTCGTCCCTAGCAAATTCGTCCCCAAGTTTTAGCCAGCTGCGAAAGGGTTGTTGTAACGACCCGTCCTGAATTTCGGGATTAGATTTTTGACTAATGAAGAATTAGTGAGTTTGATTGGTGATTAGTTGAGTGAAATCGGACAGACGATGCAAAATGACCATTTAGTCCCTAGTCGTGGACAAAATGTTGACTTTTAATTCTAGAAGTCAAACATATGAGGACCGATGACCGTGACGTAGATCGGGACGTCACGAGTCCGTAGACAGACGGCACGTCAAAATCGGATGTCGAAAGGAGAAGTTATGGTTCACGGAAGTTCAGGGAAACTATTGCACGAGTTACGAGACAGATTACATTTGTATCCTGGTGGGCCCAGATATTTAATTCATGTCCAATGGATGAGTGGAAAGTGTCACTCATCCCATTGGCCCTTAACCCCAATTTGTGGATCTTATTATTGATTGGTGAGTTTTGAGATTAAAATAATATTATTTTTATTATTTTATAATTCCCACTCCTCTCATCTTTTAATCCTAGCCATTCATCCCTATTTCTTCCTCTCATCTCCACCCTTCATCTCCATCATTTTCACCATCTGTTTATCATCATCAAACTTCACCATCTTTCCTTGTTTTTCTTAAAAATCCGAACACCATGAACCATACTCACCACCCCTCCCTAAACCTCATATGATGCTGGTGGCTCATGGTTGAGGATGAGATGATGAGGTGAGACGATGATGGTGGCGTTGACGGCGAGGGCCGACGCGCACGGTGGCCTGTAACCCGTGAGGTAAGCTTTACGTTCAAACTTGGATATTTAGGTTTGAAGGTTTTGGATCGGTTCCAAGGATGGGTTAATGTTTCTAGTGGTCATATTTGTCGATTGGGATCAAGATCGTGGACTGGGGATGGCTGAGCAGCCTAGGCAGAGGAGAAAAAAAACAGGGTCGTGAGGTTCGATCTCCACAGGTAGTTTCTGGGTCCTTTTTATGTGTTTTGAATCCATAGGTGATTGGAAAAGAGTAGACAGAGGTTTAGGAATTGAAATGGGTGAGAAAAAACAAAAAATAAGAGAGTTGTGGGCTTGGACCGGTCACGCCGGTCTAGTTAGACCGGTTTTGTAGGGTCGAACTGGACCGGGTCCAACGAGAGGTTGAAGATGAACAGTGCTAGGCGCGTGAAGCCCACGCGCAGCCCCTTTGGACGGCGCATGAGGGCGCGTGGAGGGTATTTTAACAACCCGTCCCAAGAGTAGAGTAATTAAGGTGTGATTGGTGAGGTTAACCAGTGGTTAGGTGGTTCCGACAGGTCCGGGCGCCTAGCATGACGATTTTGCCCCTAGTTTGGGCAAAATAGTTGACTTTTAGTTCGGGTGGTCAAATGGGGGTTGACCAGTGACCAGGATGTAGTTTAGGACGTCACGAATCCATAGGCAGGTGGCACGCCTGATTCCGACATCCGAGGAGGAAGTTGTGATGTTCGGAAGGTCGAGGGCATAACCGTAGTTTGGGTAACATAGGGGGAATAGTTGACTTTTTGGATAATCAAGTTTTGGTAGGTTGACCTAGGATGGTTAGGTAGCTTTCGACGTCCTGAGTTCGATGACAGGCGGCACGTACTCATCGGACTTACGAGGTGAGAGTTACGGGTCTAGGAAGTTTTGGTAAAACCGTAAAAATGAGTAAAATACGAGGGTATTTTGGTCTTTTTGGTTTCTGGGGATTTGTACAGAGAGAAAGGAAATGGACGGCTGAGGTTGGGCCATGTGGGAGTGGGTGGATTGGATGGTGACACATGGCATGGGGCTAGAGGATTCTGGGAGAATCCTGTGTGGTCTCAGCCCAAATAATTGGGGTGCACTCGTGCTTACCCGTGGCTGTTCTTCGACAAACACAGAGATACAGAGTGAGTTTGTGAGGAGGAATTGGGGAGTGATCGTGGCTGGTGATGAGTTCTGGTGAGTGAGGGAGGAACAAGAGACTGAAGGGAGGCTGGTGGTCGTGAATTGGTGATGCAATCGTGCACGGCGGCACGGCGGAGGTGCGGAGAAGTTTTGGGGGAAACAGAGAGCCTGAGAGTTCGAGGTGGTGGCTACGCCGTGAGGTGAGACAAATCAAGGCAAGGGGAGGCTGAGGAGGTTGCAAGGAGTCCAACGAGCACCGTGGTAGGTAGCGGTGCGCACGGCGGAGCTGCAATCGAAAGGTAAGCTTCCTTGCTCTGTTTTCCCGTGAAAGTTCATTTGGAAAGTCGTGAGGTTTGGCTGAGAGTCGAGAGGATAGGAGGTCGGGGTGATGTTCAGGGAGGTCCTAGGAGTGGTTTGTGATGGTCGTCGTGGCGGGGGCGTACACGGTAGAGCTCAGGCGAAGAGGAGTCTCTGTTCCCTGTTTCGGCCGTGAACTTCGAACCCAAAGTCGTGGACTTCTGGGGCGAGTCGAGGGTAACGGAGATTGGTTCTAGGTTCAGTAAAGCCTTAGGGATCATCTGGTGTCGCCACCGTGACGGGAGGTGACTGGAGTAGAGGAATCGTGAAACAGGGGTTTGATGGCCGTCTGGTTCGAGCTTAAATCGACGATGACGGGACTGTGTCGAGGTTAGAGGAGTTAGGGAATGGATTCGTGGTGTTTGGAGGAAGCTGCAGGAGAAGAAAGGGGATGAAATAGTGGCCGAACGACGGAGATTGAGTCTCGCTGGTCCAAGTTGCAGAGCCGGTTCAGCACAGTGCGTGGAGGTTGTTGACGGTGCACTGTAGCTGGCGCGTGAGGGCCACGCGCAGCCACTTTGGGCGGCGCGTGGGGGCGCGTACGGCGGCGGATGGGAAAGTGGTCAACATGGTTTTTGGTCTAGGAGTTCTGGTGAATTCAATGGAGTTGGTTTCGAGTCAATCGGACGTCGTTTGAGTTTAGTTCCGCGAGGGTGAAGGTTTAGGGTCCCGGGTTCTTACGTTTAGGATTCGGGGATTTTTGAGGGAATTTAGGTGAGTGTTTGTAGACGTATTAGTGACGTATTTTGACGGTGTTTGACAGGATCGGGATTTCCCGAGGAAGCCGAGGAACGGGCTGGACGTTCGGGACGCGAGTAGGGCTCAGTACTGTGAGTGAGCCCTTTCTCTAAACTCGAACATGCATAACTGTTTTCTATAATTGTTTTATGATTTTGATTATGATTCTATGTTTATTGAATATGTTTTGGTTGGTTTTACATTGTTGCACGTTTTTCGAGAAAATACGATATTTGGCACGTTTTACGAGAAATGTCAATTTCTGAGGAAAATGCCATGGTTTTGGGATTTTTAAAGGATAACTAGTTTGATTGTTTACAAAGGGATTTTGCAACATGATTTGGTGATTAAATGATTTTCGGAAAGTGGATTCCGGATTTGGATTCGGAATGACGGTTCTGGATGCCGGAAAGGTATCGAACCAGTGATTTCGGATTCGGGTTTGGATGTAGATTGGTAATTGGATTTGAAATGATTTTGGGATTGGATTTGCTGGATCTGGATATTGGGTTTAAAGACCCGGATATATATGACGGGGGACCGGCCGGATTGGGTTTAAAGACCCGGATTGAGTTTAAAGACTCGGGAGTTTAAAGACTCGGATATGTTGATTTCCCCCGTAGGCCTTGAGTTTAAAGACTCGGATATGATTAAGGCCTGGATTGAGTTTAAAGACTCGGGAGTTTAAAGACTCGGATAGGTCCAGCAGGTTTGATCGGGAAAATGCTGATGTGATGTTATGATTTCTGATATGGTTTTATGATTCACATGCTGTGGTTTTTCTAACTGTTTTATAGTGTTTCTGTTTCTTATGATGCGGTTTATGGTAGATTGATTTATAACAGTGTTCCTAAATATTGGTTATGCATGTGGTTTTCAAAACGGAGGATTAAACTCGGTTTTCGTGTAAAATGGTTCTGAACTCTCATACTGTTTGGTCCACTCACACCTTCTGTTTTAAATTGCCCTCCAGGTTGTGGAGCTAGTGCGGGGTCTTGACGTCGAGGCAGTGTCCGAGGCATAGAAGCAACGTGAGGGATCCCAGAATAGCTTACAATCTTCCGTGTGCGTGTACTTTATTGGGTTTTAATTCTTTGTATTTTGTACTAGGTTCTCTAAACGATAACGTCGGAATATTTTGTTTAATTACTCCTGCGTCTGACTGGATTTGAGTGAGTTGTACTTGGGTGTTGCGTCGGAAGTCGGACGGGAGCGGGATTTACCTCAGGTTTCGGGGTGGAACCGGGGTGGGTCCTGACAATTTGGTATCAGAGCATAGGTTTGTCGGGTTTGTGGGGTTTGTTGGTTTGTGAGGTTGTGTTCCAGTTGCTTAACTACTTCTATGCCTCTTTCAGCGTGCGGTTGACGATGCCTCCGAGACGTAGACCCTCTCCACAACCTGAAGAAGTAGCAAGAGAGACGGAGAGTGCCACGATAGAGCGAGCCCAGCGGCTCGGGGCTACTACGTTCAGTGGTGGGGCTGATCCTGAGGAAGCCCAGAGGTGGATTACCAGGCTAGAGCGGATTCTTGCGGTGATGCATTGTCCGCCGGAGGAGCGAGTATTGTTGGCTACCTTTTTACTAGATGGTGCGGCGTATGAGTGGTGGTATACCCTTGAGTTTTCCGGTTGGGATGCCCATAGTGTGACTTGGGAGACGTTCAGGGAACGGTTTCTGGAGCAGTATTATCCTCGTTCTTTCCGGGATGCCAAGGAGGCAGAGTTTCTGCAGCTCCAGCAAGGGAATATGACAGTGGCAGAGTATGAACGGAAGTTCCAGATGTTGTCTCGGTTTGCTCCTGCTTTTGTGGCCACTGAAGCCGAGAAGTGCCGTAGGTTTGAGTTGGGCCTGCGAGGTGAGATTCGAGCCATAGTGACGGCTGGATCTTTTGCTACCCTCCGAGACTTGTCGGATGCTGCGGTTGATTTACAAACTCTCAGACTTGAAGTCCATTTGATTTAACAAGGCATAGGCTGGAGGCCCAGTTGGTTTACGTATCGGGCCCGAGGCCCAGTTGATTTGCGTATCGGGCTCGAGGCCCAGTTGATTTACGAATCAGGCTCGGGGCCCAGTTAGGTTACAAAATAGGGCATGAGGCCCATTTGGTTTAGGAAATCGAGCACAAGGCCCATGTGGTTTACGAAATCGGGTACGAGACCCAGTTGGCTTACGAATCGGGTTGGAGGCCCAGTTGGTTTACGAAATCGGGCGTGAGGCCTAGTTGGTTTATGAATTCGGGCTTAGGGCCCAGTTATGATTTACGATTGTGATTTCGGGTCGAGGACCCATAAATAGATTTCTGGTTCATAACGGTTTATGGGGACCGGGCATGAACCTTTGAAAGGTTTTGAGAATGATTTTAAAATGGTTTTTCATATACCATCTTTATATATTTATGGATTGTTTCCTCCGGGGAGGGTCGTTGGCTTGGATTGACTCCGGATTAGTCACGGAGCACTAACTGAGTGGAGTCGCCCCAATTGGGTACCTTACTCTCAAGAAGGCTATTATGGATTATAACCCTCACGGGGGTCATTGATCTACGAACATTGACCTAGGTAGACCCTGGGGAGACTTGGGATTTGAGACCCAGGGTAGCACGCGCATAGCTTTAAAAACCGTGACAGGATTGGTTATATGATATATTGATAAACATGATTTCTTGGATTAGCAAAATTGTGTTTTGTGAATAAATAATGGATTTGGGCTGAGTTACCACATATGTTTGATATGATCATGCATTTGTGTAAATAAATTTAGGCAGGAGCCCGTATGACTTGAATTTACGGAACTTGGGGCTAAGACCCTATTAATGGTTATTGAAACATATGTGGTTTGATAAATGGTTTTCCTATGCATGCATGTTTTTAGTGAAGGGCATAAAGGTATTTTATGAAATGTGTTTTATTAAACTATTCCTTGTCGTCCACTCACAGTCTTTTCTGGTTTTTAATGCCTTTCAGATTGATCTCGGATGCGAATTGTAGCAGAGACCGTGACATCACATTCCTCCACCGGATCCTGGCACGCTCTGCAAGCCAGTCAGGCTGATGGTTTTAATTTATTCCCTTGTTTGACACTTCGTGTCACACGGGATCATGACGCATCCCGTGTTAATCCCGGGGGGGATTGGGATGGGTTGTGTCAGTTGTTAAATCTCTCAAAGGGGTAGTGGTTCCTGGGTAATAGTTTCTAGGTAGTGGTGAATGGGGGAGGAAGTCATCTCATGGCTGGAGCAAGGGTCGAATTCGTCTAGGTGGTTCTCGAATTTTTGGTTCACTAAGTGGGCGTATGTGTGTGTTAGCATCAGAAAAGGTCAGGTGTCCCACACTTGCTGAAAGGAGAAATTCCAATAGGGTTTGGGCTCAATTTTGGGTCTAGGTACCACATGATGGACTTAAAAGAGAACATTAGTTAAGTAATAATGTTTGGATCTTCAAAGATGGGCTTGGGCCATAATAGAATCCCACGATATGGCTTTCGCTTCACGGAGGTCCAAATTTGGGCTCCCAAGGATGATCTTGTTCATTGGGCTAAATTAATTGGTGCAAAGTAGAACTCAGTATGTCACAAGCTCAATCCTGAGGCCTCAAGCAATCATATTTCGATTTTGGGCCCCCGATACCAACATTCGTGAGGCCCAACCCACCTAATTAAACCAATACCAACCCAAAAAGCAATTTGAACAATTCAATGAGGGTAGAAGGCTAATTTTCATTTTTTTTTTGTTTTGTATTTTTCGATACGAGATGTAACAAATAACCTCGAATTCCGTGCAGTAGCCCTATAGGGTTACCAAAATCACGAAAAAAATTTGTGAGTGGACAAAATAACATTTAAAAATAATAATTCAAAACATAAATAGTTTACCATCCGTTTTATATAAATTGTCCATGCGTATGTAAAATGTGACAACAAATAATCAAACTTCAGTTTAAAATAATTTTTCCTTGAAAATTTCATTAGAAAGTCGAATAAGCACAATTACCCGTAAATTAACCAAATATTAAGAAATCAAAGCGATATGAAAAGATATCAAAGCACCACAACAACAAACACAAATAACCAACTCATGCTCGATGCTTGAATATCAATCATAATCAATTGCATTCCCGGTAGGCAAACTACTCGGGAAATAGAGCCCACTCGGCGTGAGTGAAAATCGAAACAGGAAACAGAGTCCAACTCGACGTCTAAGTCATCATCACAATAACAGTCTCAGGAAACAAAACTTAGTCCGACATTTGAGACTAACCACATAACCCGCTCAGGGATACAATATATGAGCGTTAACCAGCAATCCGAGGAGGGTTGTCCATAAACACAATAGTTCATAAATATCGAGTAAATATATGTTTATAACACATATCCATTCCTCAAAACCAAATCCACAATTCAAAACCCGGACCTAAGCCCAAAAAACAAATGAGGAAAAATCTCGTAAAACTTGCGCTTATAATAATTCTGTAAAATTATAAAACAAAAATTGTTGAAAAATTATAACCCAACCAACATCACATAAATCATATAATAAAGCATTTAAAATCATTAAATATGCATGCATAATAATTTAAAGAAAAAGGAAAATTCACTCACACACCGTCCATATAGTCGAATTCCAGCTTGCACGTTATTTTGTAATTTTCAGGAATGTTACCTTGTAACATCCTGAACCATCATGTAATGTAAATTTGCCAACTTTTATTAGAAATGACTATTTTCCCCCTTTTGGTGATAGGACCCGTCCCAACTGGACGTCAAAACCCGTGCCCGGTCCTGCTCCCGTCTGACAAGTCAACTAAAGGTCTGAAACTCCCCTTCAGTGCTTGCCAGACAAAGGATGTTTGCGCGGATTTCTGCTGCTGTCATTGCCTCACGATCAGTCCCGAACGTCGTACCACGGCCTGGAGGGTCATAAAACAGAAAAGGTGTGAGTGGACAAAAATGACCTTTGATAAAAACATTTATCAAAATACAATCTTACCCTCCAGTTTTCACAATCTTGCATGCATATCGTAAAACATGAGTGACCGATAAATTCAAAACATATTTTCCCATGGTCCATAAAACTCATGCTCACCAAATCAGTTCATGTTATAAAACATCAAATCCCGGCTCTCAGGCCAAAACATGTGAAAACATAATCACCTGGCCACAAGGACCAAAAACCCGTACTCAATACCAGTACATCATCACAATCAATACCAATCAGCATTACTTACCAGTGCACAATAAATGTATCAATCCAATCAATCCGCACTACTCACGAGTGCATAAAATATCACCAATCACATCTGCACTACTCACAAGTGCACAATCAATCAAACTGCACTACTCACAAGTGCACAATCAATCAAACTGCACTACTCACAAGTGCTGCACTACTCGTAGGCCAATATCCAGTCACTCTCTCGGGAATAAACACCTCTGGGCTCAACCCCCTCGGGCTCAGTCACCTCTGGGCGAACACATCCCCAGGATCAGACACCTCCGAGTGGTACATCCAGGCTCAGTATCATCCGAGAAGCTGACTACCATAGGATCAACTCCCGATCCTACAATCACATCCCCCAAGCTCCGGTCGTCTGGGTAATCCCCCCCCAAGCACCGACCGTCTGGGAATATCACAATCACAATGAACACCATCCCGGGAATTACATCCCAAAACATTTCAATCAAATCTTGACTTCATACCAAGTCAAGGTCATTCTCAACTGGGTCTCAAGCCCAAAATACTTTTTACACATAAACCGTTAAAATCACATTTAAATCAATAGAACAATCCGGAAATCATCATTGACTCACCAACCAAGTCAAAACATCATTTTAGAAATCATTTAGACTCCGGGCCTAGCCCAAAACATCATTTGTACGTACCTCGTAAAACGTGCCCGAAAGGACTGATTAAAATAATCATAAAATCACAAAAATCATTAATTTCATCAAATTCACAAGTGACTCCAAAACCGAGTCAAAATCACTATTCACTTGGGTTATCATGCCCAACATATCATTATCACGCAAATCCTTGCGTTGCAACCTCCGTTGCCAATTTCACACAAATCCACAAAATTGACCCTCGACTCATTCCCGAGTCACCACATCATCTTTCAATCCATGACTCAATAATCCGAGTCCAAACATTATTTTCAATCAATTTCAATCCCGGACTCATAAACCAAGTCCAAACATTATTTTTACCAAATTTCGTAATTTCTCGAAAATCGCCCAAAATAATAATATAATAATCATAAAACCGAGAAATTACCGGATTGAAACACAAATCATGCCCAAGCATATAAAATCATATAATAAGGCATTTAAATCATATATGCATGCATCACTGTTAGAAAACAAAGTCCACTCACACACACCGTCCAAAACGGTCCGTTTCCGAGCTGCACGTTTTTCCGTAAAATCTGGAAATCACAACTCCTGTCCAAAATCATTATAGAGGGTTACTAACATCTCAAAATACAACATATAATTTTCCCCAATTTTTCCGGGATTTAAATACGTATTTTTAACGTAATACAAAACTTCGGATACGCGGAACATTAACGAAACAATATCCGATTTCATCGAAATCAACGTCAAAATGTTCGTTACACTGAGAGGATCAAAAGTCATGTTGACCTCACCTTGAGACTAGGCCGGACGCGCCCCCACGCGCCGCCGTGAGTGGCTGCGCGTGAAATCCACGCGCCTGCTACAGTGTCACCGTCCCAACCCGTTTGTCTGGTAAACGGGTCGTTTAACCCGCGATCAGACCCGGTTCCAATCCTATCAATTCGACACTGAATTCATCAATTGATCAATCAATTAGCTTCTACTTAAGTCCGATTAGAGTTCTGTAACAATAATTCCATGAAACATTACCTCAATCCTCACGATCACAGATGATCAATCGAAGGATATCCGGCCACTGTTCATCCTTCGAAAACCATCAAACCTTCTTGATTTCGTTCAATTGATTAACCAGTAAGCTTCAATGGACTCAGGTAAGTATTTTCCCCAACTCAATTGCATCAATTCGTGGCTCAAACGCCACGACTCAAACTCGATTCTTCGTCACTGTGCAACCATGGAGTTCAGTCAATCTCCAGCGTTTTCCTTCAATTGATGGATCCAGAAGCATCGTGGGATCCTCAGGAACACATTCCCCACATCAATTACATCAATCGAAGCCTCAATTCCCTCGACTCAACCTCGAATTTCATCCTCTGTCACCAAGTGTGTTCAGAGTCAAAACAACACCAATTTCCTTCGTTCTTTCGACGTTTCTGATCGTAATGATCCCAGGAAGCTCGAAGTGAGTTTAATTTCGATCCTCACGGCTCAATTCCCAGTATTTGAATTTCCCCCCAATTTTTCTAAATTTTCGATTCTCAGTCTCCAGCCTTCAATTAATCCCCAGTGTTTTCCCAGTTTAATCCACTCTCATAACTCTCAAATTCCCCTCGAAGCTGGTTGTGAAAGGGAGCTCAATTCTCCCCAATTTTGATGCCCAAAGTCCACGGTTTAGAAAAACAAAGAAGAGGGAATTAAGGAGAAAATGGAGGAAATGATGAAGGATAAATGATGATGTTGTAATGATGGTGTTGGGAGGGAAACATGGACCAGATTTCAGGGGATGGGTGACACTTGTCACTCATCCGAATGTGCACAGTCACCGGGTACTGTTCCTATTAAAATATTATTTTAATTCCGGTTCGTTCGGTTAATCGAGCCCGATTCCGTGACCATAACTTCGTCGTCGAATCTCCGATTTCAGCATGCCGCCTGTCGTTGGATTCGTATCGACGAGACCTACGTAACGGTCCTTGGCCCTCGTCCATCGGACCTCCCGATCAAAAAGTCAACATTTGGCCCCTACTATGCCAAATTACCAAAATACCCCTCATCTTCCGATCATCATAACTTTCACTACGAATGTCGGAATCGAACGTGCCACCTGTCTATGAACTCGTGACGTCCCGAACTACGTCACAGTCATCGGTCAAAGTCCATTTGACCGCCCGAACTAAAAGTCAACATTTTGCCCACACCAGGGGCAAAACGGTCATTTTGCACGTTTCGTCCGATTTCACTCAACTAATCCCCGATTAGTCATTCTAAATCATGATTAATTAATATTCAATCCCGATATTCGGGACGGGTCATTACATTTGGTATTTTGGTTGACTTTAAATCCGGAATGTCGTTTGGATTTTTCAAAAATATCATTAGATAAGTCTTGGAATTTGGAGTCTGTAGACAATGGGTACATAAGGAACGGAAGTTGATTGGTCATGTTACGTGCCTAAATGTAATAAGGGCATTTGCCTCTTAAGGGCATTTTTGTAAGACCTGTAAGCTTGGGAATGTAAGACCAGTGAGTAACCCCACATCACTCAGGGAGGGGTATGTGATTTGCCTTATATGTGTGGGCATGTATCTTCCTAGCACGAGGTCTTTTGGGAGCTCACTGGCTTTGGGTTTGGTTGGAACTCCAAAGTTAAGCAAGATTGGGAAAAAACAATTTCAAGATGGATGACCTACGAGGAAATTATGCGTGAGTTCCCAGAAACAAAATCGTGAGGGTTGGGCCCAAAGCGGACAATATCGTGCTAGGGAGTCTAGTCGTGACAGAATGGTATCATAGTTGGACCCCGACCGAAAGTGTGCCAGCAAGGACGCTGGGCCCCAAGATGGGTGAATTTTAAGACTCGTGAGCTTGGGAAAAGAAGACAAGTGAGCAATCTCACATCGCTCAAGGAGGAAAATGTGAGGTGTCTTATATGTGTGGACACGTATTTTCCTAGCACGAGGCCTTTTGGGAACTCACTGGCTTTGGGTTTGGTTGGAACTCCAGAATTAAGCGAGATTGGGGTGGAGCAATTCCAGGATGAGTGACCTACTGGAAAGTTACACATGAGTTCCCATAAACAAAACCTTGAGGGTTGGGCCCAAAGCGGACAATATCATGCTAGAGAGTCGGGTCGTGGCAATTTCGGTAATTGTGTAAGTGAGATTTTTATTTGAGATGATAACTATCATCTAATTTGATTATCATTTGGGATTCATGAACCACCTAAGTGAGGAATGAGGGTTTTATTTTGTGTTTTGGGTGTGGTTGGTTAGATGGTAGGTGTGTGTGAGAGTTGTGAGAGTTCCCGTAAAACTGTGCAACTAGAACAAGGTTGAGAACAACCACGAGACGATTGAGATCATTAAGAGAGAAAAGAAGAGTGGAAAACATACACAGAGAGAGAGAAATAGTGAGAAAAGTTGAAAGCCGAGAAGGAGAAAATCAGGTTTTGGAGTTGTCTTTTGGTTATGGGCATTGAAGCTCGAAACAAAAGCCAGTAGCAAGTCCTTGAGCTTCTAAAGAATGTGTTGGGAGTGAAAGCACGAAGTTCTAACGCTGGAATCACCTGGATAGTAAGAGTGAGTAACGCCCAAAACTTTCAAAGGAAACCGAGCAAGATCGTGAGGTAAGTTCCCATTTTTTATGTTATAGATCGATTTCTGGGTTAGTTTAGAGTGTTTTAGTCAAAGTAGGGAGGAAAATGGTGGTTTTAGTACCGGTTCATCATGCAGGGTTGAAGAACCAGAAACCAGAGTTTTGGGTCGACCCATCGAGAGGTTGAAGAAGGCGGTGACGTGGCATTGCTGATGAGGTAGCCACGTGGTAGGTTGTGTCAGATAGTGAACTAATGTGGCACTGACATGGCACTAACGTGGCAGGTGACATGGCAGCACATGTCAACACTAACTATGTTCTGCATGCACGCTTGTGAGTGCACGTGGGCAGGCATGGCCGCCTGGGGAAGGTTGTTGGCCTTCCACCAGCACATGGCAGCGCGTGTGCGCAAATTCTCAGACACGGCGCTGCGTGTCTGACAGTTTTTGACGTTCTAAATCGAATGATGGTGGTTTTGAGGCGATCAAACATAGTCTCAAGGTAGTTTTAAAGGTTTAAAGTGTATGTTTCACGGTTAAAAATTCTCATTTAAATCCCGGGACTTAGGGCTTGTATTAGGATACTGTCTAGGGCTTTTATGACCCAATATTCATGATTTTGGCAAGCGACGCGACCTCCGAACTAGTGAAGATCCCGTAAATCGAGAATAACTGTGTAAAAAGAAATGTGAGTGGACTTTTTATTCTTTTTAAATTATCGTGCATGCATATATATAACTTTTAAACGATTTTCTATGTAACTTTATTCATGTTTGATTTATTACGATTTTCGTGTGATTTTTGGATAATTTTACGGAAGTTGATTTAATGCACGTTTTACGAGGAACTTGCATATTCTGTATTCCGGTCTTATACTAAATTTGGAATTGGTTTTGGACTCAATATGAATTTCCTACATGATTTTGGTGCTACTCGATTGATGGGATTTTTATATAATTTATTTGGTGATTTTATGAATTATTTTAGTGGCATTTATTACGAGGTTTGATATAACTTGTGGTTTGGGCTATGACCCAGATCTGATACATGATTTTGGGTTTGACATGATATGAGTTATAAATATGAGTTTTCTCGATCTTTGTAATTTCTGGATATATGTGGATAGTTGTGTTGTGGAAACCATCATCGGGATACCGATTTAGTTGGGCAGTCTCAAACGTCGAGGTAAAACTCTTTTTTCCAAGACTGGATCGTCTCAGACGTCAAGGTAAAACTCTTTTTTCTGACTCGGTCCCCAATCGGACGTCGAGATAAAGCTCCTTTTCCAGAGCGACTTGGCCTACCGGTAGTGTAGCTATGCTATGATGACTTGGTATTCATGCATAGAGGCAGGGTTGACATTGTATGTGACTGTAGTTGTGGCCTTTTGATATGGCTTTTATGTTGACTTGCTTTCTGGTATTTGCTGGATTTTCTACTATTTGCATGTACTTTGAGATTTCGTGATATTATTTTTCTTGTTGAGATTTATTGGTATCTTATACATGCATGGTTTTAGATTTTGAGAGTACATTACTGCATTTTTTTAAACTCTGTTTTATAAATTTTCTTTTAGTCCATTCACAATTTTTATCAATTTTTTTTACGCTCTAGGCTGTGACACGAGGACGGGGGTTTACCTGGTGAAAAAAGGCATATTCTAGGTTTTGCGCACTCGTTAGCTTGTTAGGGTAGGACTGAACGTTTGGAGTTGTGCTGTTACTAGTACTTATGCTCTGTAAATAGTAGTGTAAACTCTATCCCTTGTCTGATAGTTAATGAATTGTTATAAATGCTAGTTTGATGTAGGGTTATTTTTGGGTTGTTGGTAATAACTGTCAGACGGGAGCAGGACTACCTCGGTTATCAGGAGGGGTCCTATCATACCTCCTTCCATAAATCACTTCTAAGGGTTACTTGCGCCATCAGGAGGGGTCCTATCATACCTCGGTTATCAGGACTACCTCGTCTCGAAACTTGCGCGATTGGATCCATAACATCGAAAACATAAAGTTTCATGTTGGACTGACTACGAATGACCACCGCACGTGTCCTTATATGCCACCATTGTAACGCCCCGAAAATCCAAAAATTTGTAAAATATTAAAATAATGTGAAAATGACGTTTTTACCCTTGGAAGAATATGGCTAAAAGGGATAATCGGGATGGGTCTTGTCAACCATGGCCATCTGTGCATGAGCTTCACGCGCCTGTGTAAGGCCTTCACGCGCATGTGCAGGGGGTCATCCCTTACCTTTAGACGGGTTGGCCTGCAGGTCTACGCCCAGGGCCCGACCCAGTCGACCTGACCTAGTTCTAAAACCTTCGTTTTTCAACCTTCTTCTCCTAGTCCACGTCCAATCTCTTCTAAACTAACCCAAGAATAGTTCTAAAATTTCGAAACAAAGTAAACAGAGCTATGAATTGAGAAACCATACCTTAAACTTTTGGCCCTGGTTTGAAGATCCTTTCTATGGCCTTTCTGCATTCAAACTCCATCATTTATATCCCATAATGAACCCAGAAACTCAACAAACATCCTAGAGTCCCTAGTTAGACGCTAGGAAGCCTGAATACAACTTGGTGATCCATGACCATTTTTGAATTCTCACAGGTTTCTAGTTTGGAGATTTCCTCATTTCTTCCCACAGTGTTTCCCCTCACTTCTTCTCCTTTTCTCTCTTCTTTTCTCCTTCCTCTCACTCTCTCTCTCTCTCTCTCTCTCTCTCTCTCTCTCTCTCTCTCTCTCCCTCTCTCTCTCTCGGGTGGTTTCCTTCATAGTTGTTTTCTTTTTCGGCTGCTCTCTACCGAAGTCACAACACACATTATACACAAATATGAGATCATATGTCGGTGGGGAAATGGAGGAAGAAAATATCAGGTCTTTCTAGACATGTGTTACCATCAAACAATATCTCATATGTAAAATTATCAAAATGCCCCATTACGTGAAAATTACCAAAATGCCCCTAAGTAATTTTGATAAGTATCAAATTCATTTGATATCTGATTTTAGCTTACCACCTATCCACGGACTCAGTGGTCCGAAACCTTCATAACGATCCTTGCAGAATGTCTAAAAAGTGTCCATGTAAAAAAGGTAACCTTTGACCTTATAAGGGGAAAACTGTCGTTTTCATTTTTATTTTCTAGATTTACTTTTCTCTAACTTCCAGACCGTTACAATATTCATCTTTTAAGTGCTTAAAATAACACAAAACAAATCATCATGCAGTTAGGTTTTCTATACTTATTACGTAAAATTGTTATATTAAAAAAGAACTAGAAAGAAATAAACTATATAATAGAAATAAAATTTACGAATTTTAACAATATTAGTGTAATGAAGACAAGAAAAAAATCATAAGCGCTGCTTGGGACCCCTCTGGTCCCTCTATGCCTTCATCCTTGGCCATATTGGCTTGTGATATTGTTGTCAGAGTTTGAGTTTAATAGTATAGTTATACCCATTCTTTATAATATACAAAGATATTATTCTTAATTTAAAAAATGGGTTAATTCAAAATTAAAAGTTCAATTCCAAGGATATATATATATTTTTTGTTAAACCTAGGGTTGTTTTTTCATTTTTACATATTTGTAAGCACACGTAACAAATAATTTATAATTGAAATCTGTACATAAATTAGTAACGTGGCATTAATTCTAAACTCAATTTTAAAAGAAAAAAGGCTTATACCTCAAATGCACTACGAACAAATTAGCGATTCCCAAAATACATTTAAAATTGAAATTTGCCCAATTTTGTACCTAGAGTAAGTAATCCATTAACTCTAATGCAGCATCCGTGCGTCAGTGGGTCATTGTTGTTAACACTATTAAAAATATTGAGAGAAAAGGACACATGGTTTGTAAGTTGAAGAAAAGCTTGTACGGGCTAAAGCAGGCACCGAGGCAATGGTACAAGAAGTTTGACTCATTCATGTTGGGTCATGGGTACAAGAGAACAGATGCCGATCCATGTGTGTATATCCAGCAGTTCAGCGGAGGTAACTTCATCATTTTATTGCTCTATGTTGATGATATGTTGATTGTGGGGCACGATGTTGCTATGATTCACAAGTTGAAGTCAGATTTGTCAAAATCATTTGATATGAAAGACTTAGGTCCAGCTAAGCAGATTTTGGGCATGGAGATCACTCGTGACAGGAAGGCGAAGAAGCTATGGTTGTCACAGGAAAGGTACGTTGAACGAGTGCTTGAGAGGTTCAACATGAAAGAAGCTAAGCCAGTGAACTCACCTCTATGTAATCAATTCAAGTTAAGCAGAAGTTTATGCCCAACTACACAAGAGGATATGGACAAGATGGCAGGTATTCCCTACTCATCAGCTGTTGGTAGTCTTATGTATGCTATGGTTTGTACTCGACCAGATATAGCACATGCAGTTGGTGTTGTTAGTAGGTATCTCTCTAACCCTGGCAGAGAGCATTGGGAATCAGTCAAGTGGATACTCAGATATTTGAGAGGCACTTCAAAGTTGTGCTTGTGCTTTGGTGGATCGAAACCGATGTTAGAAGGTTTCACGGATGCAGACTTGGCAGGAGACCTTGATGCTAGAAAATCCACTTTTGGATACTTATTCACCTTTTCAGGGGGAGCTGTTTCATGGCAGTCTAAGTTACAAAAATGTGTTACCTTATCGACCACTGAAGCTGAGTATATTGCTGCAAATGAAGCAGGCAAGGAGATGATTTGGCTGCAGAGGTTCATTCAAGAATTGGGTGTGAAGCAAGAAAGTTATGTGGTGCATTGTGATAGTCAGAGTGCTATTCATTTAAGTAAAAATTCAGTGTACCATCCTCGCACGAAGCACATTGATCTCCGTTATCATTGGATTAGAGATGCAGTATCAAAGAAGCTTTTCCAGTTGAGGAAAATTCACACCAACAAGAACACTTCAGATATGTTGACAAAAGTTGTTACACAACAGAAGTTGGAGTATTGCAGCAAATCCGCTGGAGTGGACTTCAAGTAGAAGTCACGTCGTTTTGACCTAGTTGGCCTAGAGGGGGAGATTGTAAAATATCTAGGCCCAAATTTCAAATATATATACAAAATGTTGTTTGAAGCATTAATGAAGTAAGTGGTTGTAGGTGAGTGGGATCCAAAATGTAGTAGGTGGTTGTAGGTAAGTGGGATCCAAAATGTAGTAGGTGGTTGTAGGTAAGTGGGATCCAAAATGAAGTAAGTGGGTGGGTGAAGTATTAATGAAAGCATTTAGATGGTTACTCCTTGGCCTATATAAGGAGAGGTCATTTGCTCATTCCATCAATCTCATCCAAGAGAAACATCTTCCTCCAAGTAGAGAGTGAAGAGTGTCCACTCCAAGTTGAGAGTGTTGAGTGTTGTAGTGTTGGTAGCAAAACAAGTGTGTGAGAGAGAGTTTCCTTCAAGTAGTGTTCTTGAAGTTGTGCATCTCTTTGTACCCCTAATTTCATTAGTGGAGGTTCTTGTTGTTGTTGCCCCGTGGACGTAGGCATATTGCCGAACCACGTTATATCTGGTGTTCTCTATTCTTTGCTCTTTTATTTCCTTGCATATTTATCCTTTTTTTTGTGGGTTGAGTTATTATTTCCATTCTACTATTTTCCGCAACAGTGGTATCAGAGCTCTAGGTTCGTTGAGAGTTAGAATGGAAGGCTCAAGGAGTACCATGGTTCGACTCAACCACTCCAATTGGATTACATGGAAGCCGAGAATGGAGGACATTCTCTATTGCAAGGATCTGCATGAGCCCATAGAAGGAGAGGAAGGCAAGCCTGAGAATATGGGAGATGCTGAATGGAAGAAGTTGAATCGCAAGGCTATTGGCCATATTCGTGAATGGGTGGATGATAGTGTGTTCCACCATGTGTCCAACGAGACTAACGCCCATGCTCTTTGGTTGAAGTTAGAGTCATTGTTCGAACAAAAGTCCGCATCGAAGAAAGCGTTTCTCATTAAGGAGCTTGTCAACATGAAGTATAAGGAGGGCGTAAGGGTGACTGAGCACCTCAACAACTTCCAAAGCACTGGCAATCAATTGGCCACGATGGACATGAAGATCGCGGATGAGCTTCAAGCGTTATTGCTTCTTGGATCTTTGCCCGACAGCTGGGAGACCTTTGTCATTACTGTAAGTAACTCTGCTCCCAATGGTGTGCTATCTATGGATAATGTTAAAGACAACATGTTCAATGAAGAGACTAGGAGAAAGTCATCTAGTTCCGATAATAGTCAAGTCTGTGTGACGGAGAATAGAGGAAGGAGCAAGAGTAAAGGTCCCAGTCGAGATCGCGGAAGAAGTGCAAGCCGTTCGAGGACACGATTCAATGGAAGGTGTCATAATTGCAATCTCTATGGCCACATGATGAAGAATTGCAACAAACTAAAGAATAACAAGAAGGATGGGAAAGATGGCTCAACCTACCAAAAGAATGAGGACACAACCAATACTGCAGCTACCGCTACTGTGTCCAGTCAAGCATGTGAGTTGTTGTCTCTTGACAATGATTGCCTACATGCTGATGAAGATAAAAACATTTCTTGGGTAGTTGATTCTGGAGCATCTTTCCATGCCACGGCGCACTCGGAGTTCTTCACCACATACAAAGCCGGAGACTTTGGGGAAGTGAAGATGGGCAATGATAGCTATTCCAAGATATCAGGAATAGGTGATGTTTTGTTCGAGACTGATTTGGGCAACAAGCTGCTATTGAAAGATGTGAGACATGTTCTTGGTTTACGTCTCAATCTAATGTCAACCGGTGTGCTTGATAAACAAGGGTTCCATCATCATGGGGGAGATCAAAAGTGGAGGCTTACCAAGGGATCGCTAGTCATCGCTAGAGGGAAGTTGTGCTGCACCCTTTACAAGACATATGGGAAGGTTTGCAAAGGAGAGTTGAATGTCGCGGACGATTCTCATCCAAATCTATGGCACAAAAGATTAGGCCACATGAGTGAGAAGGGATTGCAAGTTTTGGCAAAGAAGTCTCTCATTCCCTTTGCCAAAGGTACCTCACTCGACTCTTGTGATTATTGTTTATATGGCAAACAAAATCAAGTCAGTTTTTCTGGTACCTTCACAAGAAAAGAAAAAATATTAGACCTAGTACATTCTGATGTTTGTGGCCCTATGGAAGTTGAATCACTAGGTGGTAATAGATATTTTGTTACCTTTATTGATGATGTTTCACGAAAGGTTTGGGTATATTTGTTGAAATCAAAAGGTCAGGTATTCCAAACCTTCAAGCAGTTTCATGTCATGGTGGAGAGGGAGACTGGGAGAGCCCTCAAATGTATCCGCAGCGACAATGGAGGAGAGTACACATCGAACGAGTTCAGAGATTACTGTTCGAAGTATGGCATTAGGCATGAAAAGACAATTCCTGGCACCCCACAACATAATGGTGTAGCTGAAAGGATGAACCGCACCATTCTGGAGAAGGTCAGGTGCATGCTGAAGACAGCCAATCTATCAAAGCGTTTTTGGGCCGAAGCAGTGTCAGCCGCTTGTTACCTTATCAACCGATCACCAAGTGTACCATTGAACTTTGAGACTCCCGAATGCGTATGGACCGGTAGAAGCGTTTCATATTCACACTTGAAAATGTTTGGGTGCAAAGCATTTGCACGTGTATCTGGCGAGAAAAGATTGAAGATAGATGACAAAGGCACACTGTGCATCTTTCTCGGGTACGGCAATGAAGAAATGGGCTACCGCATGTGGGATCCAAAGACCAACAAGCTATTCAGAAGCAGAAATGTACACTTTTTTGAAGATCAGACCGTGGCAGATCTTGATAAGGAGACAGTTAAAAATGCAGGCCAACTCACCTATGATTCATCACCGCTACAACAAGAACCCAGTGGCAGAGCTCAAGAGGTTATACATGAAGACGTTCCTGACATGGCTGAAGCAGAAGGTGCTGAGATAGTATCTGAACCTGAAGACGATGATCAGGACGATCAAATTCAGGGGGAGCCAAGCCAGGAGGAGCAACCGGAGATTTCCCAAGTACCAGTTCGTAAATCAAACAGAGTTCCGAAGCCGAATACTAAGTATCCTTCTTCACAGTATATTCTCACGACTAGTGATGAGGATGACCCGCATTCCAGATACATTCTGTTGACTGGTGATGGAGAGCCTGAAAATTTTGAGGAGGCAAAGACTCATGCAGACAATGACAAATGGATGTTGGCAATGAAGTCTGAGATGGAGTCTTTATTGAAGAATGACACCTATGAGTTGGTGGAGCTTCCTAAAGGCAGAAAAGCACTCAAAAATAAGTGGGTGTTCAAGTTGAAGAGGGACGAGAATGAGCAGTTGACAAATTTCAAGGCTCGCTTGGTTGTCAAGGGTTTTGGGCAGAAGGAATGAGTCGATTTCGACGAGATATTCTCACCAGTGGTTAAGATGACTTCTATCCGAGTTATTCTGGGCATGGCAGCTAGCATGGATCTTGAGGTGGAGCAGTTGGATGTGAAGACAGCATTTCTGCATGGTGATTTGGAAGAGGAAATTTACATGGAGCAACCAGAAGGTTTTGAAGTTGAGAGAAAAGGACACATGGTTTGTAAGTTGAAGAAAAGCTTGTACGGGCTAAAGCAGGCACCGAGGCAATGGTACAAGAAGTTTGACTCATTCATGTTGGGTCATGGGTACAAGAGAACAGATGCCGATCCATGTGTGTATATCCAGCAGTTCAGCGGAGGTAACTTCATCATTTTATTGCTCTATGTTGATGATATGTTGATTGTGGGGCACGATGTTGCTATGATTCACAAGTTGAAGTCAGATTTGTCAAAATCATTTGATATGAAAGACTTAGGTCCAGCTAAGCAGATTTTGGGCATGGAGATCACTCGTGACAGGAAGGCGAAGAAGCTATGGTTGTCACAGGAAAGGTACGTTGAACGAGTGCTTGAGAGGTTCAACATGAAAGAAGCTAAGCCAGTGAACTCACCTCTATGTAATCAATTCAAGTTAAGCAGAAGTTTATGCCCAACTACACAAGAGGATATGGACAAGATGGCAGGTATTCCCTACTCATCAGCTGTTGGTAGTCTTATGTATGCTATGGTTTGTACTCGACCAGATATAGCACATGCAGTTGGTGTTGTTAGTAGGTATCTCTCTAACCCTGGCAGAGAGCATTGGGAATCAGTCAAGTGGATACTCAGATATTTGAGAGGCACTTCAAAGTTGTGCTTGTGCTTTGGTGGATCGAAACCGATGTTAGAAGGTTTCACGGATGCAGACTTGGCAGGAGACCTTGATGCTAGAAAATCCACTTTTGGATACTTATTCACCTTTTCAGGGGGAGCTGTTTCATGGCAGTCTAAGTTACAAAAATGTGTTGCCTTATCGACCACTGAAGCTGAGTATATTGCTGCAAATGAAGCAGGCAAGGAGATGATTTGGCTGCAGAGGTTCATTCAAGAATTGGGTGTGAAGCAAGAAAGTTATGTGGTGCATTGTGATAGTCAGAGTGCTATTCATTTAAGTAAAAATTCAGTGTACCATCCTCGCACGAAGCACATTGATCTCCGTTATCATTGGATTAGAGATGCAGTATCAAAGAAGCTTTTCCAGTTGAGGAAAATTCACACCAACAAGAACACTTCAGATATGTTGACAAAAGTTGTTACACAACAGAAGTTGGAGTATTGCAGCAAATCCGCTGGAGTGGACTTCAAGTAGAAGTCACGTCGTTTTGACCTAGTTGGCCTAGAGGGGGAGATTGTAAAATATCTAGGCCCAAATTTCAAATATATATACAAAATGTTGTTTGAAGCATTAATGAAGTAAGTGGTTGTAGGTGAGTGGGATCCAAAATGTAGTAGGTGGTTGTAGGTAAGTGGGATCCAAAATGTAGTAGGTGGTTGTAGGTAAGTGGGATCCAAAATGAAGTAAGTGGGTGGGTGAAGTATTAATGAAAGCATTTAGATGGTTACTCCTTGGCCTATATAAGGAGAGGTCATTTGCTCATTCCATCAATCTCATCCAAGAGAAACATCTTCCTCCAAGTAGAGAGTGAAGAGTGTCCACTCCAAGTTGAGAGTGTTGAGTGTTGTAGTGTTGGTAGCAAAACAAGTGTGTGAGAGAGAGTTTCCTTCAAGTAGTGTTCTTGAAGTTGTGCATCTCTTTGTACCCCTAATTTCATTAGTGGAGATTCTTGTTGTTGTTGACCCGTGGACGTAGGCATATTGCCGAACCACGTTATATCTGGTGTTCTCTATTCTTTGCTCTTTTATTTCCTTGCATATTTATCCTTTTTTTTGTGGGTTGAGTTATTATTTCCATTCTACTATTTTCCGCAACATTTGGGACTTGGGTCTTATTCTTCTTCTTACACTCGAACACTCCAGTAGGTAGCTGGTGGAAATCATCGCTTAGCTACGTTATGAAGACCGGCGACCTCATCGGAAGGAATGGGATCGAGCACTCAAATGCTACTGGTGAACCTATAGCTGCAAGTGTTTAAAAGAATCGCCACAATAAAGAAGCCTTGGGAATCGAGCCCCTCGTCGAGGTACTAGTGGACCCATGTGATGAGTGTTTTTCTGATGAAACAAAACCCAATACCTTCAAGATTCCCAAATTTTTGAGCCTTGTGCTTCTACCCTCTTTTGATATTGAAAACTCAACCAGTTACGAGCACCATCGAGAATTGGGTAGCTTTGCAATCTGGGTCCTTGGCAAAGCCGAACCCCAGATGGAGAATCATAATCTTGATTTAGAGGGATGAGAGAGTGATGAGATTCAATCACTCTTAAGTCTTTAATGGTTTGGTGTTGACTAGTGACAGTTACTAAACTCAAATTTTGAATCGGCTAAATTTATATTCAAACGAAGAAAATGGTGAGATGAATTAAAAAGGAAAATAAATGAAAAAATAGGGATGAATTTGTTTTTTTGTTGCTGGTTGCTACAGTGCTGCTCTTGGGAGAAGGTTTTCTTATTAACTTCGGTATGTACAATTGTTGATATTATGATTTGGCTGTTGTAGCTCTTTCATTTTATTTTTTCTAATTTTAAATTGGGCTATCTAATAAAACTAAAATATGATACATAATAAACCTGAGTTGGCCCAATAAACTATAAATTAATATTGAGATGATCTATAAATTAATATTGAGATGAGCTAGCTCATAAATATGTAAAGGAACAAGTGTGGTTGGGAAGGGCTATAGCCCTTCCAGCCCAAGTCTTAGCCATGTCACTGGTGATGAAGAAGAAGACCCAGGACCTGGAAGAAGAAGAAATTTTTTAGATTCTTTTTAAATTTTTAGCAAAAATAATTTGAATATAAATTATAATAAAATATATCAAATATCTTAATTGTCTATATAAATTTTGTAATATTACTAATACATTAATTTTTGTAACAGTGTTAGTAACAAAGACTGACAGATTGTGCAATATAGGTAACAGATTGCCTATTCTAGGTGCAAAGTGAAGCAAATTTCAATTTTTAGTACATTTTGAAACTCGCTGATTTGTTCCTGGTTCATTTGAGGTAATAAGATAAAAAAAGAAACATATTTGGGTCGATTTTTAGGATGGATGTACTCATTCCTCCTACAATTAGTTATCTTTTTTGTATGGAAGCGTGATAAGGTACAAAGATTATCTCTCTAAAACAATCAAACAAATTGGAAATCTTTTGGTACTCCGTAAATATTAAAACAATCAATAATTTAGATAAAAATTTAAAAAATTTATAATAACCAGTCTATTTAATTGCTTCATATTCACCAATTTTTTTTTTAACAAAAAATCACCAATTTGTTTAAATATTTTTAAAACTTATCTGTGTGCAAGATTTTATAAGTAAACAGTTTTGGCCTCTCTTATCTAACAAGGAAACATTATATAATCAAATTTCAATAATGAGAAAGGTATTTCACCTTAATGTAAATGCAAACATTGAAGATTTTGAGTTAATTTTGGGAGACAAACTTTATTTAATAATGGGAAAGTCAGATAACCAAACAAGGTCCCCATGCAAGATGCCTTCAATCTTGGTCAGTTTAGAATGGAAACGAAGTTTCTACATTTTCATAAGAAGCCACGGACCAAAGTCAAGGACCAACCAACCCCCAGACCCTGAAGAAACGAAGCTTCAAGAACACCACCATCGACCTTCTTCCACATTCTTCTCCAGAATTCTCTTCATTTTATATAATCATCCCCATCTTCGAATCTCCAAAACAATAACACTTCATTCGTAATTTTAATCGATCTCTCTGTTTCAAGCCCTTTTGTTTCATTCAGGCATTTTCACAAACACCTCGATGGCGGCACAAGACGGTGCGGTCACAATCTACAACGGCAGCGCAATCGCCGACGCCAAGAAGAACAACCCATATTCTCTCAAGGTCGGTCTAGCACAGATGCTCCGAGGTGGGACCATTTTCGAAGTCACCACCGCCGATCAAGCAAAACTTGCTGAAGACACCGGCGCTTGCTCTGTTATCGTCTCTGACCCACCCCATACCCAAGGAATTTCGCGCGCGTCGGATCCCTCTCTTATCAAGGACATCAAAAGGGCCGTTTCGATCCCCGTCATGGGCCGATCTCGGATCGGACATTTTGTCGAGGCTCAGATCCTCGAAGCCATCGGGGTTGACTACATCGACGAGAGCGAGTATCTCGCGATTGCAGACGAGGAGCATTTCATAAACAAGCACAATTTCCAATCCCCGTTCGTCTGCGGAGCTCAAACTCTTGGGGACGCATTGAGACGAGTGAGAGAAGGCGCGGCGATCATTAGAATCCAGGGGGATCTATCTGGGTCTGGCAATGTCGCCATGACTATAAAAAACGTGAGATCTGTGATGGGTCAGATAAGGTTGCTCAACAACATGGACGACGACGAAGTTTTCGCCTTTTCGAAGACAATTCAAGCTCCGTACGATCTCGTTGCGCAGACCAAGCAAATGGGTCGGCTTCCGGTGGTGCAATTCGCCTCCGGTGGCATTGTGACGCCGGCGGACGTGGCATTGATGATGCAATTGGGTTGCGATGGGGTGTTTGTCGGGTCGGAAGTTTTCAATTGTTCGGATCCATATAAGCGTGTGAGAGGCATTGTTCAGTCTGTTAGGAACTACAATGATCCGGACGTGCTGGCGGAGACGAGTTCTGGGTTGTCGGGTCTCATGGCGGGTCTGCATCTAGGTGAGGAGAGGATCGAACACTTTGGCCGTGGTCATGGAGGTGTTTGATGGCTTTTAGGGAGTAATTTGTGTAGTGTAGCTCTAAGCTCTTTGTCTTGTTTGTTGTTTAAATATAGAGGTTTATACTTGGATCTGTCTCTTTGTTACTTGACTTGTGTCCATATTATTATGAATCTGATATCAAACTTGTTAGCCTTTGCATTTTGCTTTGAGCCCACTTCTACGAAAACATGCAGCTATGAATTAAGAATAATTTGTTGTTGCGCTTCGAGTCTGAATCCATCTCCGTAGCCTAGATCAAATAATTTCTAATGTTTTGTTAATGATTTTTGTTTTATGTCATTGAGTTATATCTTGTTTCAATTTTAACTTTTGATGCTTTCTTGGGCTACAAGATACTGAATTGCTTAGCCTAGAGATGCTGGAACAATTCATTATTTGGGACAAGTTTTATTTATGTTCCAATTGAGTCATGAAATTGCTACAAGTTAACCTCTGTCTTTGCTAGATTGGATTCACTACTGCAATGGTTGTTCCATTGCTATATAGGCACATATGAGCAATCTTATAAGCAGAAAAAATGGCTCCACTCCCCAGAAACCCTCTAGTAACCGCAGTTCCAAGTCCCCGGAAGAGAACCCCGTATCCATCCTCTCTCATGCTCCTCCGGAAGCAATCTACAATGCCACTGTATTTTGGTGACAGAGATGACTTCCAAAGGATGGCAACACATCCATCTTGCAACTCCGGCCATCAGCATTGTCTGCACGCTGTCTTGTCAGGTCTTTCTGTACCCTGGTTGAAGCCGCTCTCTCATGTACTCGTAAGTCCAGAAGTTGTAGAAGTTTTAGAAGCAATAGTCCAGAAGTTGTAGACGCAATAAGACGGGAAATCTCTCAGAACGGTAATGCCTAGGCCGCTGTAGATTCTTCTCAAACCTTCTGCTTTCATTATGGCATTGGCAACATCTACAGGGCCTCTCTGTAATTGCAGTTGATGATGTTTTGAATTTGCATAGGCTGTTTGAACATTATGCAGTTGAAGCCGGATTTTGACAAGTTAGATAGGGCAGAGCATCAGACTCTGCAAAGCACCGGTTGCAAATCCTTCTAGAGCAACAGCTTTGTAAGGAGGGTCTTTTGTCACGGAAGCAGATGGATCAGATGCCCGGAAGAGCGCGGAGTTTATCTGAAAAACCGTGGGATTGCTGCTAACGGAGCAGCAATGCCTCTGTAGAGGGCACCCGGGCCTTCAGCAGAGAGGACATTTTGAAAAATGCTGAAAGTGGAGATGCTGGTGTTTGAATGCTGCTGCCTAATTCTGAGGGTGTCAAGTAGGTAACCAGAGACAACACCCGCAATGCCTCGACAGCCTCCAGCCACAAACTCTCTCCCAAAACTTGTACCAAGAAACTCTTGCCAAATATGCTCCATTTTCCCACTCACCATATAATTACCCATAATCTTAATCTTCCTATAATAACCCAACAGCAGCATTTTGATCCAATCATAGCCCTGCCTCATAATATTTTGACAATTTGACATAGAGCGAATTAAAATCGACGTAGCTATTAGACTATCCCGAGTGTTAGTCGAGCTCGAGGTCCTCTTCAACAAGCTGGCCATCTTCAACCTCTTTGCTTTCTCTTTCTCTGGTTTCTCTTTAAAGAATATGCCGCGGAAAAAACTGTTGTTTTTCTTTGGATTGTCCTTTAAGGCTGTAAGCTTTAACAGATACTAGCAGAAACAAAAGCCAGTGGTTTGCTAGTTTAGGAAATCAAATGACCAACCTCTCTTACGGGGGGACCATTGGGATCGCACCACGTAGAAAAGATCCCAAATTTGGCAGTCCAGTCTATTTTTGGGAGCTTTAAGTTTTTCACTTTTACCAGTGTAATCCTAACTTTGGGTTGTTTTTCACACCTAATCATAATCTATTAATCAATTTAAAATCTAACCCATTTTGTGTAAGTTAAAAAAGAGAAGAAAAAAAAAAAAGGTACAAAAACGCTTTATGGAACATGCCTTAGATTGGATAGTAATAAGGGTACAAATTCTAAGCGCATAAGAAAACAATCCAAATGAGGGTCCAAAGTAGAGAAAAAACAGCAAAAGAAAATCCGACTTGAAGCTGCCTTTTCTCGCCTGAAGGTCTCATCTTTTAATCTCCAGCCTCAGCTTTCACGCTTTGACGTCGAATTCAATGATGGGTCTGGGCTGAAATAACCATTGAACAACCAAGGGAGGTTTCGCGGGGAGAATGCTGTGGCACTTGGCAACCGCGAGTTGCAGAGGCTGAGCAAAAACAACGCCGAAAATGAGGTTCTTCCACATTTGGGCCTGGAAGATTTCTGGGTTGAGTTTTCTGACACTCACAGCTCAAATGGCTTTTTGTCCAATTTGAGCCAATATTCTGATAGCAGCCTACATTGGCTTCAATACCCTCTCAACTGCTTGCCTTATTGCCGTGGGAAGATTTTTTTTCTTTGTCTAACGACGTAAATGGCTGTCTTTTTCTGCAAAAAGAAATAGAGGCTGCCCCCAATAAAGAGCTCATTGACCTGATATTCTTTGATCTTATACAAGATGTGGCCCATTTGATGATGGACCCTCATGGCAATTATGTCGTTTCCAAGTTTGTGGAGGTCTGCAGTGAAGAGCAGAGGACCCAAATCATTTTAAGGTTGACAAGCAACAATGGTTTTCCATTTGTGCAATCATTTTAATGTTCTCAAGCTTGACGAGAGATTTAAGGAATCAGATTTTCTTTTACTGTTTTTATTTTATTTTATTCTTCTTTTTTATTTTACCCTTTGATTTTGTTTTCTGAATTTAATTTGCTCGTTTCTGGGTTTGGATGCAGTTTGCTTCTTGGGTTTCTTGAGTTTGATTTGCTCTTTTCGGTTTGTATGCAGGCAGGAGGGGGAAGAAGATGAATAGGGAGAGAGTACATTTAAGGGAAGAAACCGTATTTTTATCGGCGTAAAAAATAATATCAATGAAATAATACAACGGATCACGTTGCATTTATTGCTAATGCAAAATAAAACCAATTTTTATTTTTAGTGTAATTTAAAATACGCGGACTCATTTCTAAGGTATCAGTTATATAAACTAGGCAAAATGACAATCTCTATTGCCTTTGACTCAGTGAATAAGTCACATTCCTTGTGAAAGACAACAGTTCATTTTAGGCCAACTTCTTAAAAGCTAGATAATACATTTTTTTGAAAAACCAGAAACAAAAGATGAGTATATTCTCTAATTTATTCCACTAAACTATTCATAGAAGTGGATCATCTCATATTCACTTAAGAAAGAACACCTAATTATATAATTCTTAACTTGCAAATGGTATCTTTTAATTTCCCACTACAAACTTTCAGATCCTTCAATTGCCCCCACAGCCTTTTTTTGCATTAATTTTCTAAGTCATATATTTTACTGCTCAGATAAAAAAAAATCATATTTTACTGCTGAATCAGACATTTCAAATTTTATTTTCTTTGAAAAAAATAAATCAGCATTTTCAGCAAGAATGAGAGTCTATCATACAAAGTTCTTGCCTGTTCTAACTGCCTAAGATAATTTAGGACAGCATTAATGGCTCCAAATCAAGGTCAATTGCTTTGCAAAGGCATGATCTTGATTATTTCCTAGATTGGATTCTCTGATTGAAGGGTTTCACCACCATTGCTGTACAAGCACCTAAGAGCAAACTCATAAGCAGCAAAAATGGCGCCATTCACCACAAACGCCCTAGCAACCGCGGTGCCTACTCCTCGCCAGAGCACGCCGTGGCCATCCTCCCTTATACTCTTCTGAAAACAATCAACAATGCCGGTGTACTTCACTGGAAGGTAGTGAGATTGTGCCTGCAATCTGGTTTTCACAACATCCAATGGATAAACACAAACCCAGCTAGCAACTCCTGCGAGGCCTCCAGCAACCAACATTGTTTGCAAGCTCTCTTGGTTAGTTTTTCGGCATCCGGGGTGAAGCATCTCCCTCATGTACTCGTAAGTCCCAAAGTAGAAGAGATGAGAAGGTGCATCCCTCAGAACAGTGATGGATAGGCCACGGTAAATTCCCCGTAAGCCTTCCGAATTCATTATGGATTTGGCAACATTTACAGGGCCTTTGTGGGATTGAAGTTGAGGTTTCGATTTTGAGCTTTGGCTGGTTTGGAGCTGAAGCCGGATTTTTACAAGCTCCACTGGGCTGAGTATCAGGCTCTGTATAGCACCTGTTCCAAATCCTGCTAGAGCAACACTTCTGTATGAGGGAGGGTCTTTTGGGGAAAGGGATGGCTCAAATGTTCGGGAAAGAATCGCGTATATCTGAAACACTGTCGCATTCTGCATTCGACATAATTTTACAAAATTCATTAGTTCCTTGCACAAATTTTATGTGAGAGGGTTTTTTGCTTTGTACAATTTGATTTTTTCCAAGTGTTTTTCAGTAATGTAATCATGTAGTAGACTAACATTTATCAAGATATATTTTGAGCAAGAACAATGCATGATAAGAGACGTTTCAAATGCAAACACTGAGAGAGAAAAAACAGACAAAGCCTAACACCATCCCCACACACTAAGCACTCCATCTCCTACCACCAAATACCAACCCCACAGAGGACCAAACTCCATAGCAAACACGTAATTCCAACGATATTATATGCTGATGTTACATATGATCAACAAAGTGAATAGAGAAATTGATTGTAAATAATAAAACTATTGTATTGTCGTAATTGAATTTGTAAAGTAGAGTTCTCCTATGGGCGTTAACATCCAGAGGCGTTAACATTACAAGAAACGCCAACACCCAACCAAAGGCGTTAACATCATAGATTAACACAGATATCTTGTGATCAACATACAGAAGAAAATTAACATGATGAAATGAAATTGATGAGCAATATGCACAGCTGAAACAAGTTAAGAGATGAACCTGGAAAGTGACAGCTGCCAAGGGAGCACCCATGCCTCTGTAGAGGGCGGTTGGGCCTTGGGAAGAGATGATATTGCGGAGGACGGTGAAGGCGGAGGCGGAGCGTGAGCTCTGCTGCCAGACCCTGAGAGTGTCAAGTGGATAACCAGAGACGACGCCAGCCATCCCTCCAACCCCTCCAGCCACAAATTCTTTCCCCCAACTGTTTGCAAGAAACTCTGGCCAGAAATCCATTTCCCATTCACCAAACACCTCAAATTCCCACCACTTTTTCCCCTTCTGACCAAAACCCAATTCTTCTTTTCCCTTCAAAATCAAAACCCACTTCTTGTTTTCCCTTGAAACCACCAAAATCTAAATCTAGGCTCAATCTCTGTGCGCGTTCATGTCTCTGTTTCTCTCTGTTCTCTCTCAAATTGAGCTGGGAATTTCAATTTAGATCCGAAAGTATATACAATTCTGAATTTTCTTTTCTGGGTTCTCTCTTTTCTATCAAATCTACCACAAAAGAAGAAAAAGGGAAAAAAAGCTATCTTTCTTCTTGAATCTTTGTTGAGCCCTATCAGGCAGCAGACCATAAAATCCTACGTTTTCTGAGTCTCCCAGCTTGTGGACCAAGTGCCTTTTTTCTCCCTTTTTTTAGTAGAAGCGAAAGCCACCGGTTGCTAATGACAATTTGTGGGGAGTGTGCCTAATGCAAATAGCAAAGGAAACGGCCAATCGCTCTTTTCAGAGGAGCAGTGAGGGGTGCGACGTGGACAAATATATGGATGACACGTAGAGGTTTCTGATTCTAATGAGAACGGTTTCAGCCTAGTGTTAACCAAATTCTGGCACTGTCCAAAATTATCTAACCCATTCTCAGTGGTTGGCTGATGCAACAAAATCATCGATCAAACCCTCAACCTCTGCCTGTTGATAATTCACGTAAAAGCTGAAAGGTTTCCACATATTGCACAGGTGGGGTGTATAAAACTTTGGCTTCATGTGCCTATTTCCAGCGCGATTTATATTCGTAAGTTGAGATATACTAATAACAGTCGTCGTTCTGTATCGATGGATGCGTCTGAGAGAGTTTTCATTATACAAGTTTGTTTTGTTAGGCAGAACAGAAGGCGTCATCATTTTCTTTATTGCTTTTGGATATACAGTCAATCAATCAGTCACAGTGCTGATGAATCTTGTAAGTTGTAACCAAACCAGAATCAACTGTGGCATATTTCTTTAATGTTTTATTGTTTGCGTGGCCATGATGATAAGAGAAAGCTGTGTCCCATACGTTAACGAATGATTAAGGCATCATAAAATCAAAATCCAATAATTTAGCAGTCATTTTTTTTTTCCAAATTTATGTGTTTATTTTTATTTATAAGCCAGATAATTAGAATTTTCATAAATAATAATTATTTATACTAGATAAAAGTCATAAAATTATGAGTTCTATTCTATGAAATGTTAGTATGACAATGGACCCTCAAAGATTGTCCCTCTCAAAGTCCCAATGGGAGAAAGGGTTTTGGATGAGTAACTTTAACCTAAAATAAGGAGCATTATCAATTTAGGGGCCTGCCGACCTGGTCATGAAATTAGTGGGGAAAAAAGACTTATTGCCTTCTTTGATGTGATGTAAAATATATACTATTGTATTTAGTATCAACTATTAACTGTTTTCCCATGCCAAGAAATTTCACTTTGCTATGGTTTTCAATACAAAAACTCTTCGCGTTTTTTTTTACAATCATATTTAAAAAAATGTAAAACATATATACATCGGTTATTAATTTTGATTTTTTTTTTCGGCCAAATTCAAGATAGGAGACCTTTTATTATATATATATATATATATATATATTATTAGCATCATCTAACCAGGAGAAAACAAGATCAAATCGAACTAGTTAACCAGGACCAATTAGAAAACACTAGAAAACCACATGCTTGACATGCAAAGAACTAACCTGCACACTCCAATGGTTGAAGCCACCAGACTTCCAATGCGAGCAACTAAGTTAATCTTCTTGGTCTTTGTCGGAATTTTGGTACTTAGCCCACAATAGCTCAGAATAAGCGTCATTACCTATAAGATGAGAGGCTCCCTTATGTAGACACGGGTTCCAAGTGCTTTTTCTATTAAAATATGGATTGAGCCACATTATGTCTCCTCTTATTTCTTGATAGAGTTCTAGTGTTTCGTGACAAATTTCAAGCACAAATCCAATTCCTATTGTTTACACCCGAAAAAAATATCTTCTGGACCCAAGATATCAACTCAAGGAATTAAAGACCCAAAGACACATAAGCTCGACTCAGCGAGCTCGAACGTGGAGATGAAGTAAGGTTGGACAGTGCTGACAGAGAAAACAATAAAAAATGAGGCAAATGGGTGTGTTTCAACAGGATAAACGTTAAAGCGAGACCACTAGAAAATCCTAATCTGCAAGTGGCAAACTCCTTCACCACCTATAAATAGAGAGCAACTCAGCTTCTCAAATGACAGCCAAAAAGCCAATCAATCTCAGCAAATTGAGCTCCATCAATTTATGAACCTATGAACACCTTTAACCAAGGTTTCATGATTTAAAAACAACTCGCCTTTGTGGCAAAAACTGCTACTTCGAACTAGGAAATCAGGATGCAGCTTCTCTTCTTACCTCTTCGAGGCATTTATGCACCTGTCTATCCTCTTTCTGACCAAACATTGATCATAATGGTGTGATTCTCATCCATGCACATACCTTCTTTTTGACCGCTCAAGTGTCATAAGGGTTGCTAACAGGATCCGCCCCGTTTTCCCCCTGGGGACCACTGGGGAAGGCCTGCTCTCATCTGACAAGTAATCCAAAGTACCATAAATACCCTTCCGAGGGTTTTATTACACAAATACCCCTACTGGGGGTTCTAGATACACACCGATCTGTTTAATATTACAACATGTCAGACAAGGGAAATGAGCATTATGTTCGTACTAATACAAATGAAGATAACACATACCTCTCAGTGACAGGACCCGTCCCAATCCCCACGGGATTAACGCGGGGAGACCCTACTCCTGACACGAAGTGTCAGACAAGGGATATTTCCAACTTTTCCCCTCTCGGGCTATCAGAGTACGCCAGGATCCGGAGGAGGTATGTGATATCTCGGTCTCTGCTACAGTCCACATCCGTTGTCAACCTGAAGAGCAGTCAAAACATTAAAAGCTGTGAGTGGACAAAATAAGGACTTTATAAAATATTTTAACGAAAACATTTGTACCCTTCACTAAAAAGCATGCATGCATTCAAAAACCATTTATCCAAAAGAACTATATGTGGGAACTAAGCCCAAAACCATAATGGAAGAACCATAAAGAACCAACCATACGGACCACTGCCCAATTCCATTCGGGACTCAGCCCAAAACTTGTACACATCACATATCATATATCATATATCACATCTCATATATCATATATACATATAATCACACAACCAATCCTGTCACGGTTTCCAAAGATACGCTCGTGCTACATGGGGTCTCAAACCCAAGTTTCTCAGAGTCCAAGGTCAATGTCTGAAGACCAATGACCCGCCCTGAGGTTACGATCCAAGCATTCCTAAGAGTAAGGAACCCAACTGGGGGCGACTCCACTCAGTCAGTGTTAGGGTCCACCCCTAATCCCCCGGGATTACGAGCTAAACCCTGCTCCCGTCTAACTTAGGCATGGGTACTGTTCATCTCCTTCAACCTTGGGACAACCCGGTTTGAACCGATTCAAGCCAGCCCGGTTCGACCAAACCGGCGCAGGCGGTTCAGCCTCCTAAACCATCTAATTCTGACCCGTTTTCAGTTCTAATTGATCCATTGAGTTCGTCTTTTCAATGCTAATCAACTAACATGATCAAAACATGAACTTTTAAGCTAAATTGTACCTTCCAATATCGAAGAAAATCCTTCCAATTGCTCCTATGTGTCTTTGCATCTTCGGCCTCCCCAAACCGTTCTTTTAACTTCTATGAGGTCCCCTAAACTTCCAGATCAATTCCCAATTAATCAAACTGATTGACACTTACTAATTAATGACTTGCCATTTTTGAATTCGAAACTTACCTCGTTGAGTTTCCGGCCACCGGCCATGAAAATCCTCCATTCCAAGCTTCCTAACGTCCTGACCACTTCAAAAACCTTCCTCAATCACTCAATTCAAATCTCAACTTCTAAATCAAAGTTCCTGAGTTTTGGATTGCAACCAGGGGACTCACGGGTTTTTCCCGATTCCTTCAATGCACACGCCGTCGTGGGCCGTCGTGGTCACCACCACGTTCCTCTCAACCTCCTGTCCCACTTTGCTTCACTAACCACGGGCAACTGAGGCCATTTGAATAGTTTGAAAAGCAATTAGACTCACGACCACACTCTCATCCTTTGTTTCTCTTCTCTGTTTGATCGTGCAACACAATTAAAGTCCATGTGCAACACAATTAAAGTCCCATTTGAACAGTTTGAAAAGCACTCAGACTTCTACAGCCATCCAGCCCCTGCCACGCGTCAAAGTCCCTGTGGACAATCATTCCATCATCAGCCAACTGTCCACCTCTAAGTGGGCACAAATCCCCATACAGGAAATGTCCAGAATGCCCTTGCTAATGCAAATTACCATTTTGCCCTTCGTATGTCAAAACCCGTAACTTTATTTCCTGAACTCCAAATCACCCCTACTGCCTGTCGTTGGAATCAGGGACTCGAGACCTACCTAACGGTCCTCGAAATGCATGAAAGTGATTTGTCTTCCAAAAAGTTAACTGTTTACCCTTATTTCAACAAAATTACCAAAATACCCTTCAACTTTCGAACGTCATAACTTTTTCCTCGAATGTCGGAATCGGACGTGCCACCTGTCTATGAACTCGTGACATCCCGAACTACGTCATGGTCATCGGTCAAGGTCCATTTGACCGCCCGAACAAAAAGTCAATATTTTGCCCAATTCTAGAGGCAAAATCATCATTTCGCACCGTCCGTCCGAATACCTCCAACTAATCACCGATTAACTTCACTAATTCGTCATTAACTACTAATCTAATCCTGATTTCCGGGACTGGTCGTTACAGTCCGTGCTCCGTGACTGCTCCGGGGTCCACCCAGGCCAACGACCCTCCCTGAAGGAGATAATTCAAGTAAAGAAGGTATATGAATATATATACATATATATATATATAACGAACTCATTCATGCCATTCATATACATATAGAAAACATCTTTAGAACCTTTCAAAGGATTCATGTCCGGTTCCCATAAACCGTCATGTATTATAGAATCCTTTCAAGGGTTCATGCCCAATCCTCATAGACTGTCACATATCATAAAATACTTTTAAGGGTTCATGCCGGTTTCCATAAACCGTCATGAACCTGAAAATCCATTTGGGGTCCCCGACCCGAAATCATCAAATGTAAAGTAATTAGTTCTCGTGCCCGAACATATGACTCAACTGGACATCTTACCCGATATCTCAAGTTCAGTCACGACTCCGATCGTAGTGATGCGTGCAACCATCCATCCAGGATCGCCCTCAATCCTGGTATGTCGCTGTTAACGAATCAACCGACGCGACCACCACAAGATCATGGTGCACTCATCACCGATCGATATCCTGAACCGTCAGCACTCCGAAGTCAAGCCTTCATCGACTGCCCGACCACAGATCGTGCATCGTGACCTCTGCGAAAGGAACATATCCCAATTCGGAAGCGAGCGTCGTATCGTCGGTCGCCGTGCACAAAGCACTCGCTTCGACCACGATTCAGATCTGTAGGTCATCAATAGGGTCATATGCCCTAGACAAAACCAAATGGGTCTCATACCCGAGTTTATCCTTTTGGAAATCCAAATCCATTTCATTTAAATCAATAAGGAAATACAAACCCGTATTGACACCGTATAGGGCCGAAGCCTCGAAATACGTGGCAATACGTAATCACATCCAAATGCACTCATGGCATCACCAAACAAGTATTAAAACATATAATAAACATTTATGCATGCACCAATTTAGAAAACAAGGTCCACTCATAGACCGTCCGAGCTGCCACCTCAATTTGTGTGCCATACGGCTCTCCCGAGATAATCACCATCACCGAAAATCCCAAACCTGTCAAAATCATAATAGATGGTTACTAACTACTTAAATAACCTCCCGCTAAAACCCCGTAATTTTCCCAAATTTTTAACTATTTTTAAAGTCGATCCTAAACCTTCGGACACCCCGAAACCTATCGAAACGATGTCCGATCGACACGAAACATGTCCCAAAAAGTTCGTTACATAGAATAGAAGATTTCATGTGTTGGAAGTATCCTCAAAATGTCCCTCATGCGCCCCCACTCGCTCAGGGAAGGTTCTGCGCGTGAACCCACGCGCCGCACTGTAACATCACCATCTATCTTGGCTGAACCGGGTTCTCTGGTTCCTGGACTGGCCAAACCGGTTCGGCGTGGTCAACGATACTACAGTAACGCTGATGTCAGCATGACGTCATCCTCTGACATGTGTCAGACGACACGTGTTAGTCCCTGACTGGTCCCTGCTCTGACATTTCTAACAAGATGACCTCATCATGTTGTCAAAATGGTGTCAGAATGATGATGTCATCGTCTCTGTCATTCGGTGGACTCCTACCGAGGACCTAGGCTACCGTTTGATTGGCCTCTACCGAGAACCTGCGGCGTGGCTTGGTTGGTTCCTACCGAAAAACTAGAGGCGGAGCCGTCGTGACCCACGACCTTGGCCCGCTTAGAAATCCCTCCTCTGGTCACCATTTTCCTCACGGTTGGTTCCTACGGACTCGTCTCAGTCTATTCTACAAATCTATAACCTTAGAATCGAGAGAGGAAGTCGGGTTTGTTACCTCTAAGTCGAAGAAACTCTGTCCAGTTTTTAGCTTCTTCCTCCGCCGTGTCCCGTGCCCCTTTCTTCTCAAACCAGTTCGCGGGGGCCTCAATCTGTCGTCCTGCTATCATTGTGCTCCCAGTCTTGCTCCAGAGTGAAGGTAGGCGATGTGGGTTGCACGATCGAAGTCCCTGGGTTTGTTTTCCCGTCGCGGTTTGGGTGGTCGTGGTGGCTGCAAGCGGCTGGGGTTGACGACAGTGAGGATGGTGATGATGATAATGATGTTTACTGATGCTAAGACATCGATTTCGTTTGGGAGAGATCAATGGGAAAGGAAGATGGATGTGGTTTGTATGCAAAATGGGTTTCACGGAAAAATGGAAGACAAAGGAAGCTGGGTTCATGCATCCAATTATTTGGGCTTTTCGGCCAGTTAGATGAGTGACATTTGTCACTCATCTGATTGGTTCAAGAGTCCAAATTTAACCAATTAGCTCAAATCACTTGTCCCGATTCTCGAAAAATGAAATAGTAACCTGTAATATCCGTGACCCATAACTTTCGCTCCGAGTCTCCAATTCCGGCATGCCGCCTGTCTACAAACTCAGGGAAACTCGATCTACGAAATGGTCAAAGGCGCAAAGTCATACGAAGTCTCGGGTCAAAAGTCAACATTTTGCCTTGACTAGGGGCAAAATGGTCATTTTACATATAATTTCTATTAATTAAATAATAACGAAAATCCGGGTCGTTACAGTTGCCATCTTCCCAGCTAACCAATTCTTGGACTTTCGGCTAAGGTTCGTGAAAGATCAACCTTCTTTCTGACCACTCAGTGTCATAAAGTCTGATATTATTGATTACCAACTCACGGACAGTCATTCCAACGACCAGTTCATAGACAGTCTCTGGCCACCGATCACACGGATATCCATCCTGACTATTGACATACGGACAGTCATCCCGACCACTGGTTCACAGACAGTAATTCCAACTACCAGCTCATGGACAGTCTCCAACCACCTTCTTACGGATAGCCATCCTGGCTACCGATATACGAACAATCATCCCGACTACCGGCATACAGAAGGTCATCAAGGAACTCAAACTTCCTTTTACGATGTTTCGTCGTTGCATTTGAGTGCTCTATCATCACATGACATGATTTCCAACTGATATTCATCTTAGTTGAAGATTTCCCGAATTTCCTGCTCCTTACGGCCTTGAAATGTCATGGAAATAATTTACTATTTATGCGCTTGTAATTTTAGTTGTTATTCAATTCCAGTAATTTTACATTCCTATACTTGTACTTACATTTCCATTTCAATAAGACCAAATTTTCTTAAGTAGCAATTGGTGCTCGGAATATACCATCCAAATGTGGCTTAATACAACCAGTTGTTATTCAATTCTGGTACTTTTACATTCATGTACTTGTACTTCCACTTCTATTTCAATACGACCAAATTTTCTTAAGTAGCAATTGGTGTTCGCAATATACCATCTAAGTGTGGTTCGCGACTCACCGAGTCGAGACACCATCTCTATGCATTGGTCCGAATAATTTGATCCCGACTTGAGGGAACTTGGGATCATCTCTCACTTAAGTACTGAAATAACAACGTCGCCAAATTTGAATATCATGGCAGAATAACTTCTGATTTGAGCATCGTTAGAAAGAAAATATTTTAAATCCTTAAAAAAGGCAGAGAAAAGAATAGCGTGGGGATTTCTTATCTACCCGCCTCACAATCGCATTGATCACAAGGAAAGTTTTCGAACAAAAAATGAAACTCAATTATATTGTCCAGTAGCAGTTTCTCTACTCGTTACACGTGGCACGCTTGTAGCTGAGTTGGGAGGCTGACCTACTTACTTCCTGATCTGCCCATCTAGAGATCGACCCTAGCTCAAGGCCCACCTCACTCAGCCCACCCAGCATCTTCATATACATTGAAGCAAAAGAGATCTCACGAACAGTACACCTCATTCCCTTAGCAGAAAAAAGGTTTCGCGCGGAGATCCAACTAGGATTGCCTCAGAGCGTCTCAGCTCCTAAAACGAACAAAAGATTTCGGGTATGAACATAATATGGTACGCCCTGTGGGATTTTTTGCAGTGCATGCCTAAACACAGGTCTACTCAGAGACGTCGAGAAGCTAAAGGAAGGTTTGTAAAGAATTCTCCTCAAGTGACGGTACCTGAAGTAATGACCGTACAGACTGGAATGGAGCCCAGCCCTGAAGGGACGAAAGAAGTTGTCATTAGCCAAGAAATGGATAAAGGGGAAATTTCCCAGCTCTTCAAAGATATCCTTACTCGTCCTATCAATTCGTAGATTGAAGTTTTGAATCGCCAGGTTCAGGAGATTTCTAGCCGAAATAGGGCTTCAAGGAACACCAATGTTTCACCACTCTTCGAGACCCCGAGACCTGACAAAGGGAAGGGCCAGTTGGAGTCAGGAACATCAGTTTTTCAACCTTTATTTCAGATCCCAACTTTCCTAGAGAAAACAGGCATCGAGATACCGGAGTTAAGTAGTATTCGACGGGAGTTTCTGTTCTTTGATCATGTTATGGTTTCTAGGAACCAGCCACCTAATGGTTGGGGATAAATCAACCTCGTGTGGAACTAGCCACCCAATGGTCAGGGAGTAATCAGACCCACGTTTCGGCCAAAGAACAGAAACGTATTTAACAACTGGAAGAGATCTAACTCTGACGAACCAGGATCAGATAAAAATTTCCTCCATGATAAAAGGTCGTCTCGAGCTACAGAGCACCAGGCCCTTATGAACGAAATGAACGAGCTAAGGCACCTGATACTTGGTCAACTAGCACCTTCTCAGAGAATTAAGATGAGAATTAACATCCCAACTTATAGAAAGCCTTAGGAGGTTCTATTCCTCCATTTACACTTTTGAAAGTGTAAATAGGGGTCATCCCTTGTGCACCAACTGGAGCATCAGGAAGAACCAAGGACTTCAGAGGAAAAACAGAAACTACAGGTAGACACAGCCGAGATACAGCCTTCAAGGAACAGATCCGTGACCCTTAAGTCACTAGTCCGGCATGTTCAGGAGCAAAAGCCAGTCACGCTAAGCAGCAATTTATTCGCAAACAAGACAATGTCGTTTGGCTCGTACACATTTGACCTTACCAAGCTGGAGAGATCTATAATGAGCTAGTAAGGGCGAAGGTAATCAAACCAGACCCCAAGCAACAGTTTCCTAGACAGGAAGACTTCAAGGGAAAAAAAGTCTACAAATGGCATGTGTCATTGCATCATGGCACTGCCAGTTATGGTTAGTTCAGGGATATCGTCCATTGGTTGATCAATCAAGGATATATCGTGTGGGTGCCTATACCTAAGGCCACCATGGGAGTGGATACTAACCCATTCCCAACATCGTCAGTGAGCATAGTTAATCCCTAATGGTCTCCGAAAGGAACCATAGCAACAGGGGAAGAGAAACCACGAAGTAATTAGCTCAAACCAACGTCTGCCACTAGCAGGAACGTGAAGATATTCAGCTTCAGATGCATGAGAAATTGTTTCTTGACTCGTTAAGATGAAGTTGGGACAGGAAGGGAAAGATCGACACTCATTTGGATGTACCTGAGCGGAAACATGATCTGCATGGTCCCCATACCGAGGCCCTACCTGATGCCACAATTTGGAAGTCGGGAAACACCATAAAAGAGCAAGAATGAAAGGCTATTCAACAGACTAGGGGGCAGCGTGACCAACAAAGATCACCAAAACAATCAGCTCCTCCCGACAAGGCCACCAGCATGGCCAAACCATTCCAAGCCACAATCCAGGAATGAAAGTGGTATATGGCAAGCATAAATGGAAAGCCAGCCAAGGATTTGGGAAGAACGACCAAGAGAGGAACTTAGAGATAGTACGGGGCATACCTTCGCACTAAGCAGGGCTTGGGGGCAAGGCCTCCTAAAGAACCAATAAGCCATCCGGCTACCAAATGGAAGCTTACCAATTCCCCTAGAATGGATAATAAAGGGGGGAAGGATCAAGAGAAAAACAGACACCTTGTGCCATCTTAGAATATCCTCTTCCGAATAAGAGGAAACTTGCGTTCAGAAACTCGAAATACAAGAACGGTTGACCTAACTAGATGACGGCCAACCAATGGTTCGAAAACGGGTTACTAGCCCAGGACAAGAGAAATGCACCCTCCCCAAAACGGGGATTTCAAAATGGATAGTGAACCCGGAAAGGAAACAGACCAACAAGAGGCAATCCAGTCTATAAAAGAAAGATTGCAGGTGTATTGGGATGAGCAGAGGAACGTTCATACTGCATCCCACGAGGTATCTTTCCATGAATATCAGCCTAGAAGCGCCGAAGAATGGCAAGCAGAAAGGTCAGCCATCCAAATGGCAGAATTCATCTGAGATATTGAGGAAGAAAAGAAAGAAGATGATATTCCTCCAGAGGTGATAAAATTTTGGTTCTCGGAAGTGGACAAACCTCCACTTGAGACCTAAGACCCTTTGGAGGAGATCAGCCTAAGGACTGAGGAATACTCCCGACCTACTTATATAAGTGAGATACTGGAAGAAACAATGAAAGAAAGGGTGATCGCACTTCTCAGAGAATTTTGGGGTTGCTTTGCATGACATTACACGGAGATGCCAAGGCTCGATAGAAAATTGGTTAAACACCGGTTGCCTATCAAGGAAAGGTATAAACCAGTCTGCCAGCCCAGGAGGAGAATGTCAGTAGAAAGCGATCTCAAAGCCAATGAATAAACCACATATATCCACAATTCGCGTTGTGAATATTATCTTGGACTTGTTCTTATTGTCAGGAACAGGAATTCCTAGCTTGATGATTTAAATTGGCTCCCATATATCATCCAATAGTAACACAAACTTCTTTTTGCTCAGCACACTAAAGATGTCTTGAGCTTTTTCATGCAACTCTTTACACTTCCATGCATCACTGGAAAACCCAATCTTTCCACCAATCTTATCTTGAAGAATTTCGAGTTTGTGATCTTTGGAGACAACGATCCATTTCACAAAATTGAAATCATTACGAGTACAGCTGATGTTGTTATGGATTTTGGTCAAGAGAGTGGTCTTTCCCACACCTCCCATTCCATATAAGCCAATCACTCCCATCTCTTCATTTTCAAAGTGTCTCCAAACTTCATCAAACATGGATTCCATGCCCACTATTGGTTCTGTGGGTATTTCTTCCACTACATATTCAATTAAGCTTTTGGCTGCCACCTCTTGGAAAACTCCCTTGCTCATTAGATCTGTGACTTCCTCCAGCTTTTTAGCAACTTGATAACGCCCAAACTACGCATTAAATTAAACACGTAATTTGAGTATTATGCAAATTAAACCCTTTTGTGTAGTTATAGTATTGGTAAATAGGGATCGTTCTTAACCGGGGAAATTAGGGAATATTAATAATATGTTAGTTAAAAAGAATAATGAATAATCAAAGAATAATGAATTGAAGAATTAAATAATTAAATAATCACATAATTAATTAATTGAATAATCAAGTAATAAAGAATTAAAGAATTAACGAATAAAGGAATAACCGAATTAATAAATAAGAGAATCAATAAATTAATGGAATAACGAATAAATGAATTAAAAGAATAAAAGAATAAAGATGGGGTTTTTAGGGATTTTGTTCATGCAAAATAAGTAAAGACATAAATGAACTAATTCTATTTCTATTTTAATATATATACAAGTGGACTTTCTTTAAACACAAATTCTACCAACACTCTAACATTTGCCAAGTTTGAATATATCACAAAAATTCTACTTTCACAATCTCACTCATGCATACATTTTATAAACATTATAAATGCACCGAAACGCGGTCATAAATATTTATAAATTGATTAACCCAATGTTTATGATTTGAATGTTTATTAAACATTTAAATCTCTTCAATTTTATACTAAGTGCACCGAAACGCGGTCATAAACACTTAGTATAAAATTGAAGCGTAAGCACTCAAATGATGAAGTAAATGAAGTTTGAAAAGTAGAACTCATTATAATAATATCCTTGTCTACAAAAGTTAGAAAGAAAATACCCACAAAAATTTTGAACTAAAGAAAATAAAACCGAAACAACAATGAGAGTTTAAGCAAAGGAAAGAACAAGCTACACCTTCGGAATCCAAGAAAGCTTGTGATTCCGAAAATGGATGGAATAAAAATGACATGTTATTCATAAGATTTTCTGATAGCAGAAGAAACCTTATCAAGATGGATGAATAAACACGAGAATGCGAACTTAAACTCAAGAATTGCAACGGAAATACTAGGCTTGATATTTCTAAAGGAAGGATACAATTTTGTGTTTTGGAGCTCTTTCTCAAAACAAAGTCCACCCTAAACAAGAGAAATGCACTCCAATTTATAGGAGGAAAAAGCTACTCAAAAATAAATAAATTAATTAAAAATTACAATAAAATAAAAGAAAATGAAATGATGACTAATTATGAACAATGATGTTTAATGATGAAATTTAGGTAAGGTTTAGAATTGTTTTGTGGCTGGAAATATGGGAAATAAGAGAAAATTGGGGCAGTTGGACGGCTGGGCCACTGTGGCTGAGCTACAGTTTTCGGCGTGATGGGCTGGTGAGACCTCAGGCGGGCTAGGCGGTAGCTGGGCTGGTGGGAAACACTGTTGGTCGTGCGGGTAGGTGGGCTGGTGAGCAGACCGTATGGCTGGAGAAGATGCAGGCGAGCAGGTGGCCTGGTGTGGGCTGGGGTGGGCTGAATGACTGGACCGGTTAGATGGATGCAGTGGTACGGGCGGATTGGACAGGTGAGAGTAGGCGTAACAGGCTGGGTTGTTAGCGGGCCTGGGCTGAAGTTGCGGGCTGGAGCACCAGGTGGCTGTGCGTCGTGCGGGCCTGGCGTGATGGAGCGGGCTGAGCGGGAGCAGGGCTGAAGATGCGCGGACCTGGGCTGCTGCAACGGGCCGAAGTCAGGTGTGCATGAGATGCAGGCCGAGCAGATTGGCGGACTTGCTTCGCGCATGGGCTGGAATGGAAGGGTCGCAGCCTTGCTGCTGGGCTGGACAATTTGGGCTCTCGGATTGGGCTATTGTATCAGAAATGATTTTTGGGTTGCAAGAAACAAAATGGGTTGGACTTAAGTATGAATATAAATTTAATAAATATTAATTTATACAATTAAACCGACTTTCGTCCATAATTTTTTCGTTATAATTCCGATCGGGACGATTCTTTCGCCAAAATACTCCAAATTACAAGTTTTATTTATTAAAATAGAAAAATCACAAAATAAATTAATTTATCTAATTACTTATTATTTAAATAATAAAAGTCAAATATAAAAGGTATAAAATAATATAAAATAATGCTTATTTAACGACCTATCCCAACTCTTTTTCCAAACTTGTAGCTGGACCATTAGTTGTTTGAGCAGTAACCATCACAGCATAATTTCTCAATTTCCCGAGAGCCATTGCGCACAACTTCATTGATTTGAGTTTCGACGGCCTCCGCCACTGATATCCAGTTTTGTACATGCTCTAAGGGCTTCAACTGCTGCTCAGGGCTGGCGATGGCGACGGCGACCCTTGTATTGACATCATTCCTTAGAGCCCTTAGCTCTTCCAAGGAAAGGGTGAGAGTTTGGAGGTTTTCTTGGAGCTTCACTACATATGCTTGTGTTCCAAAAATAGAATCCCAGCAACGAGAAACAATGGCATCGCATTTCAAGGAGACTGAGAAAATGTTACCCATGGATTGATGTAGCAGGATGGAGCGAGTGGAAATATGGGAAAATAGAGAATAAAGAACCAAGAATTGAATGTGGATTGCAACAAATAAGTGAGGGTAAGTAGCTGCCTCAAGTGTGAAGTGACCGAGGATAGTCCAGTGGGTGGGGGGACTCAGCTCAAGACTTGACAATAGCATAATATTTACATTAACAGCTTCGATCTTCATCCTTTAGTTTTGGCAATGGCAGGCAGAGCGTAGTGGTAGGGCTCAAAAAACACTCCCTGAGACTTAAATAATTCTCCATTCAATTTTTTTTTTTTAAAGGAAAAAAAAAAAAAGAATCCAATTATTCCCCATGACTACTCATGAGGTTTTTGCCCTGTTTTTTTTTAACTTTTCTGCCTTTTTTTTTTTTGCTTTAAACTAGTTGTAGTGTTGAATATTCTTGCCTTATGCCAACCGGGTGGGGATTGTTTTCTTTTATATTCCTTCTTATGATTTCTGTATCATATTGTTTCTTGTTCTTGTGAAGTTTGTATCCTATTGTTTCTTGTTCTTAGCCCCTAATTCGATTCACATGTGGCTTGACTACTCCCGTTGCATTCTTGGCTTGGTTTCCATTCGTCGTTTGGGGAAGAGAGAATGGGAATAAATAGGGATACAAAAATATATGAAAAAAGAGAGATGACAAATGACTAGGTGTAAAAAGAGTTTGAATTAGGATTCTCAAATTTCTTAGGGTGCGTTTGGATTAGATAAAATAACAAATAATTTAGTAAAAATTTTGAAATTTTTATACGTCAATTTTCTTGTTTGGATTAGTAAAAATATTGAAATTTAGAAATTTCAAAAAAAAAAAAAAAGAAGAAGAAGAGGAATTTGGATGTCCCAAAACTTCACTTTAAATCCATACAAAGAAGTATCATTTCCCAAATTCATCTTTTATAACTATAAATTTATGTATAAACATTAAATTTCATGTTTAAATTTCATCTTCTTTTATATTATCCAAACAAGAACTTCATAAATTCTAAAAATTTAATTTCCATCAAATTTTAATCTTTATCATTTTATAAAATTTTTTGTAATCTTAAACTTCCTCATCCCAACACTTAGATTTGGCCCAAGTTCAAATTCTTTGAAAAAAAATATTTCTTCAAACAGCTGAATTTGAATCTAAAGGGCTCAAATTCAAATCCAAACCCAAACCCATGCCCATCTAAACGGGCACTTTAGTTTAAAAACGGTATGTATTTGATAAGTAGCGTTTCTTTGCGTACTTAGATATACAATACTAAAATGAAATTTGCGTTGTGAGGGTTTTTTAGAAGGATCGTACGTTTGAGAGAAGGAGAGATTGGGAAAGGGAGAGAGAATGAGAAGGGGTGTTCCATATTGTCCTATTCTGAATAGTTCTCAAATAAATAAATAATACATTCCTTGATATATTTTAGAGAATTAAGTAAATATATAAAGATTAAATCACCTTTCTACTTTTTACATGTAATAGCCACTAAAACTCAACTTATTTGCAACAATCTGCCATTTTTACTTAAATTGAGTGATATACTTCCTCAAGATTCACATAATCATCAAAAGCCGATTCACAGGTTCAAATAATTGCTTTAGCCTAATTAAACGTGAACTCACGCTCTCAGATAATCAAATTCGGATAGTCTAACCCAAAGCTCTCACTTTCAGACAATGCAAAGCATCAAACAACCAATTCTAACAACGTTTAGTAGATGTTCTGATAAAAGAAGGCTCCAACAAAAACGCTTATAAATTGAAGTGCTTTCCAAATAAGCAATTTGAAACATGCCTTCATTGTTGGAGACAAACAAGCAATTCTCATAAAAGAAGCTTTCAACAAAAGCACTCAACTTTTGGCTTTCGAGAGACAATTTCAAAGAAGCCTTCAGTGTTAATTGTTTTCCCCTACACACCCAGATCACCGAAATTATACACCATAAGAACACCAAGTCACTGAAAAAACCAACTTTGAGATCTCATCGAAATTTTCGAGACCATAACCAAACACATCCAAGGAAAACAAGATTATGTAACACTTTAAAGCTTAAGAGAGGCCGACTCATAAAACTTAAGACAGGAAATTTATTTAGACATTAGTCATAGTGTTACACACCGACATTGACTCCAGTGCCTAGCAGCACATTAGAGGCTAGAACATCTCATAAACTGAAAGAAAGTCAACACAATAATCATCATAATTACATCCAAAGAAAAATATAATGCATCCCAACATGGGGTTCTAGAAGCCCCTCATTTCTTCCCACTTTTCTTGAGGCCAGCACCTCCAAAGGACCCTTTCTGTTGTGCCTTGGCTCTAAGTTCCTTCAGTGCCTTTTCCTCATCCTTTTTCTTCTGAATGTTAGCCAAATCCTCCTGAACAGTAACAAATAATTCTTATTGCAAGTACATTCTAAAAAATCCAACCAACCAATTCATGAACTTGGAATTGTGTCTATATAAGCATAGGACCAAAGCAGAATGCCAAAACGCAAGGATAAAACTAATATTTCAGTTGCAGTGTGAATAGAAAGAACAGTATTTGAGCACATTCTTTGGTTCTAGATTTAAAGCAAGCGGCGATTAACAGATCAAGAGATAGCATGATAGGTGGCACAATGCCATGAACTTGACCATAACAGATGTGACCAACATAGCACATCCTATCCAATCTTATCTTCCAAAGAAAATAAATTCTTCCAATTCCAACAAACTAAATAACTAGATCACATGAATTGATTTAAAATCAAGCCGCCTGCCTCTCCAATGATTAATCACAAAGATAATGGATACAATCGTTTACTCGTGCCTTATTTAGCATCAGCCTATTAGAATGTGTTTCTTAGAGTTCCAAATCAGTTTCAACACCTAGAATATTTTAGTATTAACATGAAATTAATAGCTGAAAAGAACCCAGAAGACAAATCAAGACCAAGCAAGAAAAGTAAACCCGCCTAATCAAATATCTATTCTTTTTGCCCGGGTAAGATCATTAAAACCTAAATCATTACCAAAGCTACGAACTTTTAACAAAAATCAACATAAACATAATCAATAATTAATAGTACCTCGTCGTACTCTTTCTTCTCTGCCTTGGGTTGCTTCAAAGGCTTTGCCTTTCCACCTAAAAACGAAACAAAATAGATTAGTTTCTGGTTCGAATAATCAATGAAAGCTGACAAAAGTTAGGGGTTTCTTCCAAATCATCTGATTGACAAGGAATAAGAGTTAATTGAACATTGAATCGAAACAAATCTAGGGTTTTTATCGTCAAGAGCATACCTTGCTTGGACGACATGACTGCGATCTAGGGCAAAAGGGCTTGGTTAGAATTTGAGAGGTACGACAAATTCCCTAGGCCACCCTATTTGCAATAATACGCAGCCTTGCTATGAGTGGCTCACAAATCCCTCTATATACCGGGTACTTGCACGTGAGAAGCAACCCCTAACTTTTGTCACGTGGACGAATCCGCCTCCACCCCTATCTTTTATGATTTTATCTCGCATGAGTCCATCTTTTTTATCTATTTTTTTTTATTTTTCCGTTACTCATCATCAAAGATTGAAATATCGATATTGATAGATATATCGCTCATCGAATTTACGGATATCTCGCCCCGAATATCGATATCGATATCGTTTACGTTCAACAAAAATGATGAAAATTAGGTCCAAATGACGGAAATTTGGAATGAAATTTTGAGAAAAACTTAAGTACTCAATAATGGTTATATGACTAATAAAAACTATAAAATGACTTTGATATAATAAATATATGATGAATCATATGATAGAATATAGGTTTGCCGACCACTAACAGTATAAAATCTTAAAGATAAACTTAAATTAAAATATAAACTTAAATTAAAATATAATTCTATTGATAATAATGCATTAAAAATATTGTACACATTGTACTTAATAAAAAAACAAGTAGAGTGTCTAGCAGCTTGCAAATTAGATTGGTCTTGATCTACCAAGACACAAAAATTTTGTCAAGTGATGCTATTTGACCAAAAGGAAATGTATTGTTGGACATAGTATTTGTATATCTCCTTTGAATGTCCTACTTTTCCTCCATAGATAGGGTAGTTCGGATTTACCCAACTAACTTCTCCATAATCTTCATTGAGATGAGAATCTTCATAGCCTTCATAACCATGTGGCATTTGAGGGAGATGGCTATCTAACTGGTGGTAACGATATGGAACATAAGCATATGGATCATTTGATTTGTTACTAGGATCGGTGTCAGGACCCATCCCAATCCCCCCCGGATTAGTGCGGGATGACCCTGCTCCCGTCTGACACGAAGTGTCAGACAAGGGATATTTCCGACCTTAGCCCTCCCGGGCTATCAGAGTACGCCAGGATCCGGAGGAGGTATGTGATATCTCGGTCTCTGCTATAGTCCACATCTGATGTCAACCTGAAGGGCAGTCAAAACAATAAAAGCTGTGAGTGGACAAAACAAGCATTTATAAAAACATTTCATAAGAAAGACATTTGTACCCTTCACTAAAAAGTATGCATGCATTCGAAAACCATTTATCCAGAAAAACCATAGGTGGGAACTAAGCCCAAAACCAAGATTGAAAGAACCATAATGAAAACGACTATACAGGCCACTGCCCAAATCCATAAGGGACTCGGCCCAAATCATAAGAAACCAACCATACGGGCAACTGCCCAAAACCTGTGTAAACACACAACATATATCATATCATATAGCATACATCATATATACATATAATTCACACAACCAATCCTTTCACGGTTTCCAAAGCTACGCGCGTGCTACCCGGGGTCTCAAACCCAAGTCTTCTAAAAGTCAAAGTCAATGTCCGCAGACCACTTACCCTACCCGAGGTTATAGTAACCAGCCTTCCTGAGAGTAAGGAACCCAACTGGGGCAACTCCCACTCAGTCAGTGCTTCGTGACTACTCCGGGGTCCACCCAGGCCAACGACCCTACCCGGAGGAGATAGAACATGTAAATGAAGGTATATGAACATATATACATAACACAAACATTCATGCCCGGTTCCCCTGAACCGTCATGATCCATAACATAACATCTAATTAAGGGTTCATGCCTGGTTCCCATAAACCGTCATGTACCAAAATAACCTTTCCAGAGTTCATGCCGGTTCCCATAAACCGCCATGAACTTGGAAATCCATCTAGGGTCCCTGACCCAAAATCATAACTATAAAGCAACAGGATCTCGTGCCCGAACATATGACATCAGCTGGGCACCGTGCCCGATATCTAAGGGTCAGTCACGATTCCGATCATAGTGATGTGTGCAACCATCCATCCATGACCACCCTCAATCCTGGTATGTCACCGTGAATGTATCAACCGACGCGACCACCACAAGATCATGGTGCACTCATCACCGATCGATATCCTGAACCGTCAGCACTCCGAAGTCGAGCCTCCCCAGGCTACCCGACCACGAATCGTGCATCGTGACCTCTCCGGAAGGAACACATCCTAATCCGGAGGCGAGCTTCGTATCGTCGATCGCCGTGCACATAGCACTTGTCGTGACCACGATTTAGACCCGAAGGTCGTAAATAGCTTCATATGCCCGAGACAAAACCAAATGGGTCTTATACCCGAGTTTATCCTTTTAGAAATCCAAAACCAAATCATTTAAACCAATAAAGAAATACAGACCCATATAGGCACCGTATAGGGCCGAAACCTCGAAATACGTGCCTATACGTAACCACACATCCAAATGCACTCATGGCATCACAAACAAGTATTTAAAACATATAATAAAAATTTATGCATGCACCAATTTAGAAAACAAGGTCCACTCACAGATCGTTCGAGCTGCCGCCTCGATTTGCGTGTCGTAGGCTCTCCCGAGCTGATCACTGTCACCGGGACTCTCGAACCTCGCGGGTTTCTCCTTCACGCCACCACTCACGGCGGTTCTAGCCACCCTGCGGCCATCCTCAGTCTCTCACAACCCTCTCTGGTCACTCAGGCCTGCTCCTCTGGGGTTGGGTTGGATTGGTTTGAATGGTTGGGTGAGATCGGGTGGTTTGGGTTTGTGTTTGAAATGAAGAAAATGAAATGCACGGTGAAGGGAGATGCATGAATACAATTTGGGTGGCCTGTGGATGGGTGACAAGTGTCACCCATCCATTGGGCCTCCATAAAATATCTGGGCCCCACTAAATTCCAAAAGTTAACTCGTTTCGTAATTCGTGCAATAGTGCACTTGAATTTCCGTGAACTGTAACTTTGTCGTCGAACGTCCAAATTCGACGTGCCGCCTGCCTACGGATTCGTATCATCCCGATCTACGTAATGGTCCTCGGCCCTCGGCCATCGGACATCCCGGTCAAAAAGTTAACATTTGCCCCTTTTTAACCAAAATTACTAAAATGCCCCTAAACTTCCGAACGTCATAACTTCCTCCTCGAACGTCGGAATTGAACGTGCCACCTGTCTATGAACTCGTGACGTCACGAACTACGTCACGGTCATCCGTCAAATTCCATTTGACCACCCGAACGAAAAGTCAACATTGTACCCATGTTAGGGGCAAAACGGTCATTTTGCATCGTTCGTCCGATTTCACCTAACTAATCACGGATTAGCCTCACTAATCGTGATTAGTCACTAATCTAATCTCGGAATTTGGGACGGGTCGTTACAACCTTCTCTTCTTAATTAATTTCATCCTTAAAATTCCAACCGACCTAATTCTAACCGTTCTTCCCTCCTTAATTTAGTTTCGTTCTCGAAACTCCAATTATCCTGATTCCACATCCACCTCATGGAAAGAAATTTTAACTCACAACACGTGTACCCTAGTACACCAACTAACCAGAACAATGCTCGTCTGCAACCAGACGTACCACTAATACTCACGTCGTATCGACTACATTCGACCACGTCGAATGATAGTAGCCATACGTTCCGAATTGACACTACTTGTCAAATCTACCAAGTCGTTGACACAAAAAACTCGACGGTTCCTTTCTCAACCACTAACTATCTTGACGTCTGCTCCCTCTGGGAGTCAACAAATCTCGCTCAACGATCCACGCTGACACCTTTGAAAATCTGTCACCATTTGATAGTCGTCAGTCGAAAACTGACACTATACTCACTTGCGGTTACACCGACCACCAATTTACTCAACCTGAGTATACGTATACTAACCAAATACTCGACCTGTGTGTAACTGGACCCATCAGAACCACTATGACCCAATGCACAGTATCCAATGTCCAGTTCACGACCTCAACTAATCCAATGGTATCGGAACCAATCCGACTACCAACACATTCACCCACATACCTCTAGTATAACCTATATACCGTCACCAGGCACCACAAGTCTGCCCGGTATCGTACCTCGAACAACGTACAAGGTACGTACGTCTACCCATCAATCAGACTACAACTATAATCTAAGTCGTAGCCAAATACGTTTTAATAATGGAGTCCATCTATCCGATCTAGTTTTAGACAAATCGAACTCCGACTCAACATCCATTTCCAAATCCGAATCCGAATTCGCAATTTCGTAAGAAATTCCGTATCCAAACCCAGAAATCATATCCATAACCATGTCCAAATCCGAATCCGAAATCATCATTCCGTAAGCTAGCATTATGAATGACCATTCCGAACCCAAATCCATAAAAGAAAATTCCAATGTCAAGCTCCAGAATCAAATACTGAATCGTCACCCAGAAATATGATTCCAAAACACAAATCCAGAAATCCTCTTTCAAGTTCCAAAATCAAATCCTGAATCATCATCCAGCAATCTGATTCCAAAACCTGAAATATCGTTCACGTCTATTGAGACGTATCAAAACCGAACCTATCGGTTACCTGTTCAAATGATTACCTCAATACAATCGATTGACTTCATAGGGAAGCCAATCCCAACATACACACAACTCTAAGGCTAACCTAATCCGACCTCATCAAACACTTACTCACCTGAGTAATATACCAAATGGGATTTACCTCGAAAAGAAGTTCAGTCCCATCATCCTCCACTCAAACGTCTCAGTAAAAGTGATAAACTTTCCAACTATCTGGATCATCAAGATCACGATCCAGATCCATCACTACGTCACCCGACCATGAACGTCACGATCGAGGATCGTCACGCCAACCAAAGTCCTAGACCATTTCCCACATCTAAACAGATCAGTCAACGACGAGACACGCCGAGACTGTGGGTTCTCCCCAATCACTTCGTATCGATCCTTGTCATTCCACCGAGGAAAAATCAAGAATAATACACGACAATGACATCAAAATTCATCCTACGCGAATGCAACCAAAACTCGCTACACTCACCACGCCATATAAACTAACATCGTCTGCCACCAAGTAGAAAATGAGAAATCACATTTACTTAACTCTGAAATACCCAACTCTCCTGACGACCCAAGACAATTCCCGGGTTCACCAACCAATACACGATCAACGTACTGGTGACACAACCATTATCTACCATCTTCTACCATGACAAAACCTGAGAAGTCACCCAAAATGACTTCGAAATACCCAATACCAATGCGGAAAACCCGCATTCCACTTGTCACCTCAATCGCAACCTCTCACGATTCTGAAATTCCAACCATATCGGAACCAACACACTTGGACATCAACCACGTGTCCATCACTAATTTAACTCTATTCGTGATCCACTCCCGAACCACCGATACCGAACATATGCCCAACTCGACGAAGTCACATCCCAACTCGTGACTCACCTTTATCATAATCACCAGCACTAGTACCAGTACCAACGCACCATCATCAACACTAGTATCAGCACAACGTGTGCAAATCAGAAAACCCTGGATCTCCGCTCATACCGAACGACGATCCCGTACCTCTGCTCGAAAAGGAGAAACTCGGCCTCCCTCGTACCCCACAACTCTGGGCATAGTCATCCTGACAACGGATACGAGAAAAGAAAACGTCCCCTGAACGTCCCCGATTCCCGACAACCGTAACTACAACCACTCTCGGTAGTAGTGCCTGCCACAGACTCGTGCAGACCTCACTACCAGACATCGCTATCGAGATTCACATCCAACGGAATCAACCGCCCGTATTAACCACTCTGTATCCCACTCAGGGATTCCATCGACAAGTACCAACCCTGATAACTTGTCCAACCGAACTCTAACCAGTCGTAACTCGACTAACCCAATGTCGTCTACCAGGTCATCCACGACCTTAGTTGCACCAACAATCCATCACAACTATAGTAGCACGACAACCAACTAGTCTAACTGATAAGTACAACCCTCGACTGCAGAGTGCAGTCCCATCACAAGCTAACATGACTAGACCGTCTAACGAATCCAAATTCGAATAGTCGTCCAAGTCAAACCACTCGTCAACTCACATTTCCGAACCATACACCTTAACGTAGGGTTCCACGATTACACCTAGGGTCACTCTAAACCCAACTGCTAACTGCCAGCCGCAGTACACTCCACGAATTGACAGACTACGCGGTCTCGACATCGCAAAGATGTCAATCCAATCCTACCGTAAGTTCCACTAGGATTCCTCGAATCCGACTACTAACTGTCATAAGTAGTAAATCCATTTAACTTACCAATATCCGATCATCGGAGGGTAACAACATACCACCAGTCGTGGGAACCGATCCTACGACATCGTGAAAGACGATCCCAACTATCCGTCTCACGATCAAAACGCTAACGTACTGTTTTGTTCACCCTTACTAAGGTCCCACACTGTCAACCACGACAGAACTATGGCAACCCCGACATCAAGTGTCGAACCAAGACATCCTACGATACAGTCCTACTAACTATCGTACCGGCACCCTAAATATCAGGTTGATCACGAACTGTAGCCCATTGAGATATCACATCCTCGACCTGCGTACCACTCCGAGAGCTACACGGTTTCTCGAATAGAGACAACCCTGCTCTGATAAGCAATCCAACGAGCAATCCTATGCTCTGATACCACGTTGACATGACCCATCCCAATCCCCCCGGGATTAGTGAGGGATGACCCTGCTCCCGTCTGACACGAAGTGTCAGACAAGGGATATTTCCGACCTTTGCCCTCCGGGGCTATCAGAGTACGTCAGGATCCGGAGGAGGTATGTGATATCTCGGTCTCTGCTACAGTCCACATCCGATGTCAACCTGAAGGGTAGTCAAAACATTAAAAGCTGTGAGTGGACAAAACAAGCGTTTATAAAAACATTTCATATGAAAGACATTTGTACCCTTCACTAAAAAGCATGCATGCATTCGAAAACCATTTATCCAGAAAAACCATAGGTGGGAACTAAGCCAAAAACCAAGATTGAAATAACCATAATGAAAACAACCATACAGGCCACTGCCCAAATCCATAAGGGACTCAGCCCAAATCATAAGAAACCAACCATACGGGCAACTGCCCAAAACCTGTGTAAACACACATCATATATCGTATAATATAGCATACATCATATATACATATAATTCACACAACCAATCCTATCACGGTTTCCAAAGCTACGCGCGTGCTACCCGGGGTCTCAAACCCAAGTCTTCTCAAAGTTAAAGTCAATGTTCGCAGACCACTGACCCTACCCGAGGTTATAGTAACCAACCTTCCTAAGAGTAAGGAACCCAACTGGGGCGACTCCCACTCAGTCAGTACTCCGTGACTACTCCGGGGTCCACCCAGGCCAACGACCCTCCCCGGAGGAGATAGAACATGTAAAGGAAGGTATATGAACATATATACATAACACAAACATTCATGCCTGGTTCCCCTGAACCGTCATGATCCATAACATAACATCTATTTAAGGGTTCATGCATGGTTCCCATAAATCGTCATGTACCAAAATAACCTTTCTAGGGTTCATGCCGGTTCCCATAAACCGCCATGAACTTGGAAATCCATCTAGGGTCCCTGACCCGAAATCATAACCATAAAACAACAGGATCTCGTGCCCGAACATATGACATCATCTGGGCACCGTGCCCGATATCTAAGGGTCAGTCACGACTCCGATCATAGTGATGCGTGCAACCATCCATCCATGACCGACCTCAATCTTGGTATGTCGCCGTGAATGTATCAACCGACGCGACCACCACATGATCATGGTGCACTCATCACCGATCGATATCCTGAACCGTCAGCACTCCGAAGTCGAGCCTCCCCAGGCTGACCCACCACGAATCGTGCATCTTGACCTCTCCGGAAGGAACACATCCCAATCCGGAGGCGAGCGTCGTATCGTCGATCGCCGTGCACATAGCACCTGTCGTGACCACGATTTAGACTCGAAGGTCGTAAATAGCGTAATATGCCCAAGACAAAACTAAATGGATCTTATACCAGAGTTTATCCTTTTAGAAATCCAAAACCAAATCATTTAAACCAATAAAGAAATACAAACCCGTATAGGCACCGTATAGGGCCGAAACCTCGAAATACGTGCCTATACGTAACCACACATCCAAATGCACTCATGGCATCACAAACAAGTATTTAAAACATATAATAAACATTTATGCATGCACCAATTTAGAAAACAAGGTCCACTCACAGACCGTCCGAGCTGCCGCCTCGATTTGCTTGCCGTAGGTTCTCCCGAGCCGATCACTGTCACCGGGACTCCCGAACCTCGCGGGTTTCTCCTTCACGCCGCCGCTCACGGTGGTTCTGGCCACCCAGCGGCCGTCCTAAGTCTCTCACAACCCTCTCTGGTCACTCAGGCCTGTTCCTTTGGTGTTGGGTTGGATTGATTTGAATGGTTGGGTGAGATCGGGTGGTTTGGGTTTGTGTTTGAAATGAAGAAAATGAAATGTATGGTGAAGGGAGATGCATGAATACAATTTGGGTGGCCTGTGGATGGGTGACAAGTGTCACTCATCCATTGGGCCTCCATAAAATATCTGGGCCCCACTACATTCCAAAAGTTAACTCGTTTCGTAATTCGTGCAATAGTGCACTTGAATTTCCGTGAACCGTAACTTCGCCGTCGAACGTCCAAATTCGACGTGCTGCCTGCTTACGGAATCGTATCGTCCCGATCTACGTAATGGTCCTTAGCCCTCGGTCATCGGACATCCCGGTCAAAAAGTCAACATTTGCCCATTTTTAACTAAAATTACTAAAATGCCCCTAAACTTCCGAACGTCATAACTTCATCCTCGAACGTCGGAATTGAACGTGCCACCTGTATATGAACTCGTGACATCACGAATTACGTCACGATCATCGGTCAAAGTCCATTTGACCGCCCGAACGAAAAGTCAACATTTTACCCACGCTAGGTGCAAAACGATCATTTTGTATCGTTCGTCCGATTTCGCCTAACTAATCACGGATTAGCCTCACTAATCGTGATTAGTCACTAATCTAATCTCAGAATTTGGGACGGGTCGTTACAATCGGTGCCTAAACTCATTGACTCAAAACTAATTGACATGGAATCCTTAGAAGATGGGTTTTCATATCCTTCATATATGTTGCGTGTCCAAGTGTAATCTTTTCCAACACCACCGATTTCGACATGTGTAATGACCCGTCCCGAATATCGGGATTGAATATTAATTAATTACGAATTAGAATGACTAATCGGGGATTAGTTGAGTGAAATCGGACGAAACGTGCAAAATGACCGTTTTGCCCCTAGCGTGGGCAAAATGTTGACTTTTAGTTCGGGCGGTCAAATGGACTTTGGCCGATGACTGTGACGTAGTTCGGGACGTCACGAGTTCATAGACAGGTGGCACGTTCAATTCCGACATTCGTAGAGAAAGTTATGATGTTCGGAAGTTGAGGGGTATTTTGGTAATTTGGCATAGTAGGGGCCAAATGTTGACTTTTTGGCCGGGAAGTCCAACGGACGAGGGCCAAGGACCGTTACGTAGGTCTCGTCGATACGAATCCAACGACAGGCGGCATGCCGAAATCGGAGATTCGACGACGAAGTTATGGTCACGGAATCGGGCTCGATTAACCGAACGAACCGGGAATAAAATAATATTTTAATAATGAACAGTACCCGGTGACTGAGCACACTTGGATGAGTGACAAGTGTCACTCATCCCTTAAAATCAGGCACAAAACATGGATCCATGATTTTGGGGGAGACCTAATTATTATGTTTTATTATATTAAATTAATTAATTAATCCTAATTTCCATTAATCTCCCATATTTTCTTCAACCGTGTACAACCCACAAATCAGTTTTCTCCCAACCTCCAATTCTCTTCCATTTCTGAACCAAAGTGTGAGCATTTGAGAGTGAATTGAACTGGGAAAAACGAAGGATTAATTGAGAGCTGAGGACTGGGATTTCGGGTTTTAGAAAATTTGGAGGGAAAATTGAATTGGTCGAATTGAGCTGTGATGATCGAATTGGACATTGGAAATAGCTTCCTGAGGTTGAGACGAGTTGTTTCAAATCAAAAACGAGAGGAATTCATGCCCAATTGGCTCTGAACGGGTTTGGTAACAGTGGGAGATATCGAGCTTGAGTCATGATCAATGCGTGATCAAACGACGAAATTGAGGTGGGGAAACAATTCCTCATGGTCCATTGATGCTTCTGGGTTCATCAATTGGGAGGAATCAGTGGCCAAGGTGGAAACTCCATGGTTGCACACTGTTCGGATGTTCGAGTTTGAGTCGTGAAGATTGAGCAATGAATTGATCCAATTGAGTTGGGGGAAAGGTTTACCTGTGATCAATGAAGCTTCTTGATGAATCAATTTGGGGAAATCTTGTGGAATTGAGGTAATTCGACTGATGAACAGTGGCCGGAGGTCCTTCGATTGTTCATCCTTGATCGTGAGGATTGAGGTAATGTTTCAAGTAATTAAGGTTACAGAACCCTAATTGAACTTATAACGAAACTAACTGGATGCTCAATTGATGAAAACAGTGTGGAATTGACTGAAAACCAGCCGGGTCTGATCGCGGGTTGAACGACCCGTTTACCAGACAAACGGGCTTGAACGACGACACTGTAGCTGGCGCGTGGGTTTCACGCGCAGCCACTCACGGCGGCGCGTGAGGGCGCGTCCGGCCTAGTCTCAAGGTGAGGTCAACATGACTTTTGATCCTCTCAGTGTAACGAACATTTTGACGTTGATTTCGGTGAAATCGGATATTGTTTCGATAATGTTCCGCGTATCCGAAGTTTTGTTTTACGAGTTAAATACGTATTTAAATTCCGGAAAAATTGGGGAAAATTATATGATGTATTTTGAGATGTTAGTAACCCTCTATAATGATTTTGGGCAGGAGTTGTGATTTCCAGATTTTACGGAAAAACGTGCAGCTCGGAAACGAACCGTTTTGAACGGTGTGTGTGAGTGGACCTTGTTTTCTAACCGTGATGCATGCATATATGATTTAAAATGCTTTATTATATGATTTGATATGCTTTGGCATGATTGGTATTTCAATTCGGTGATTTCTCGATTTTGTGATTATTATATTATTATATTCTAGCACGATTTTCGAGAAATCATGAAATTGGTTAAAAATGATATTGTGGGCGTGAGAACCCAAGTAAATAATGATTTTGACTCGGATTTGGAGTTACATGTGAATTTGATGATTTTTGGTATCCTCGTGATTTTGTGATTATTTTAATCAGTCTTTCGGGCACGTTTTACGAGGAAGTGCAAATGATGTTTTGGGCTAGGCCCGGATTGAAAATGATGTTTTGACTCGGGTTATGAGTCAGGAAGTTGAAAATGATATTTGGACTCGGATTATGAGTCAGTGATTGATTTCATGGATTTACGTGATCGTGGCAACTCGGGTTTACGGTTGCACGGATTTACGTGATATTGATATTTTGGGCTTGAGACCCAATGGAATTGTGATTTTGGTTGGAATTGTATTTCCATGTGATGACATGATGATATTGATGATTTTCGGATTTATAAAGTAAATCGGGACTTGGGGCTGAGACCCTGTATTGTAAATGATTTAGTTTTCAATGCAACTGTTTTTCACTGGTTTTAGTGATGGTGATATGTTGCGGATATTTAGGGCTTTCGGGAGAAAATATGTTTTTCCCCGGAGTGCACCCTGGAGATAACGCTCGCCTTCGGGATGGAAGTGTTTACCCCGAAGAGGTCACGTAGCACGATCTTTATCTTGCAGCCCAGGGGAGGCTTGACTCAGATCAGATGTGCTGGATTACATGGATCGGTAAGTGATGTGTTCACGAGATCCGGATCGTCGGCTGGTGAGGTTTTTCCCAGCGACAGATTGCTGACTGATGATGTGTTCACAGCAGCGGATGCTCGGATTTTGAGCGGTCCTTGAGCCTATTGATATGCACGCGATGCAGGGATAAACGTGACTCTAAGCAACAGGATATGGAAATAAGTCCCGTGGTTTATGGAAAATGATTTTGAGGAAACCGTGGTTTAGCGGTTAAAATGATTTAAAGAAACTGTGAACTTTTTGAGTTGTTAAACTGATTTGGTGAACATGAGTTTTTGTGGACCATGGGAAAATATGTTTTGATTTTATCGGTCCACTGTTCATACTTGAATGATTTCATACTATTACTCATGTTTTACGATATGCATGCAAGTTTGTGAAAACTGGAGGGTAAGAATGTATTTTGGTAAATGTTTTTATAAGAGGTCATTTTTGTCCACTCACACCTTTTCTGTTTTGTTAACCCTTCAGGTCGTGGCGCGTTGATCGAGGCTATTCTAGAGGTGGAGGTATGTGCGGGCACAGGCGCAAAAAAAAATTCCCTTGTCTGGCAGGTATTGAAGGGTAGTTTTGGACTTTCAGTTGACTTGTCAGACGGGAGCAGGACCGGGTACGGTTTTTGACGTCCAGTTGGGACGGGTCCTGTCAACATGACTCCGATCTAGGGCAAAAGGGCTTGGTTAGAATTTGAGAGGTACGACAAATTCCCTAGACAACCCTATTTGCAATAATACGCAACCTTGCTATGAGTGGCTCACAAATCCCTCTATATACCGGGTACTTACACGTGAGAAGCATGTGCACGAATCCGCCTCCACCCCTGTTTTTTATGATTTTATCTGGCATGAGTCAATCCTTTTTGTCTATTTTTTTTTTTATTTTGTTGTTGCTCATAATTAGTCATTTACATCTATATTTACTTAAATTTAATTTTCCAGTTATTAGAGTTCATAATTTAAAAAAAAAAATTCAACTTAATAGTTTTACTATTCTTTTAAAAATGAGAATATCATAAGCTTTGTATTACTGGCAAATAAATGACTATTGGGAACGAAATCAAGATCAACCATGGACTAGGGTTTCAAAGGCAGTTGTCATGAGTCCATGAATTATGAGAGCCCAATAATTTTAAATTTGATTTACTTTTTAATAAAAATAAAGAATTTTTAAATTTTATAAAAAATATTTAGATTGAATTTGAAGAAATATTTTATTGAAAAATTGGGCCTACATTTTTTAAAAATATTATTAATAATTATCATGATTAAGTATAGTTATTTATCTTGTCTAGTAAAATTATTAGAACTTTTACTCTAAATTCTTTGATAAAATTTATCTACTTTCTTTGAAATATAGTATTACAGATAATTATATTTTATATTTATGGGTGATGTACTTAAATTCAATTTTTTTGTCTATTGCTAGGATGATGAAAAAGAAAATTAAAAAGATAATTTTGTGTGTGTGCGCGCGCAAGAATAGACTATAGGGTCATTTTTATAATTTTTCGTATTTAGCCTAAAAAATTTTGGACTGGTCCTGAACGAAATAATATTTTACTTTATTTTGTTTATTTTATAATTTTTTTTTTTTCTAAAATAGAAAGAAGTATAGGAACCCAAAAAAAAGAGAAATAAATTTAAACTTCAATAAAAAAATGGTTTTTTATTCTTTCCCATATACATAATATTATTTTTACTTCCAACTCTTATAAAAGATGAAATTTATATTGTTGAAGCTGAATTCGTACTTTAAACTCAAAAGACTCAAGGATCTCTGCAAACAAGCAAACAGTAAGCTATCGTTCGTTCAATGATCGAGACCCGGGGGTGTTCGACCAAGAACGCTCCAATGCTTAAGTCAGTTTCGAAAGAGAAATCTCAAGAGCTTAAGTAGCGTTAAACAGAATTACCTTTATTGAGAAAAGTGCTCCCCTTATATAGGGGTGAGTGGGATACTCAATTTTCATAGTTCCGATGTGGGATAAATGCTCCTTGATTTGTGCGTTAACACATGTTACGCAGATCGAGGGTGAGAGACTTCCACGTTTCATCCCGATTTGGGCCCAATTTTTGAGCTATGTAAGCATTGTGGGCTTGAGCCATGTTCAGTGCTTGGACTTTAAGTATTATTTCCAGGGGCAATTTGGTCATTTTGGGAATTATGGGCCACGTGGTAGCTCCTCATTCTTCCGGTGATTTTGGGTTCCACAAATGTCCCCACATCGCTTAGGAATTCAAGGAATCTTAAGAGATGCAATTTGTATTGTGGTCTCGATAAATTATATATGGGAGTAGGACTTCGCTTGATCTTCAATTTCATTGTACCTTTATTTGAGAGTCTCTAATGTCGCAGTAAGCTCCACGCTTGTTCGAGAGACTTTTGAATATTTCTTTAATTGTTGAGCTTTACATTTTTGCACATTTGGAGAGCTGTATGAGTCCAATTGTAGCAATTTAAGTGGTATTAAGCTCTATTTTCAGATACGGTCATTTCAATATGCGTCAAGGCGCACTTCTGGCAAGTAGTCTTGCATTGTAGGAGCAAGGTGGCTCGTGTAGTCAGAATCCGTTCCATGGGAAGTATACAGACTTCGAGGGACCTGAAGAATTCAAGTCCTAAAAGGTCCGCAACAAACATGCATTTCCAGAAAGGGTGCTCACAGAGCTTTGCGACAAGTACTCACCCATGAAGGCACCCAAGAAGGGCAAGGGAAGAAATTCGAAGTCCAACCGATGGACAAAATTTCATCCTTTGATCGAGGCGAGGCATGGTTCAACTACAAGACGAGACATGCTGCAAGTATAATGCGAGGTATTCTACATCCAAGGCTTGGTGTGTCACTTTGTGTCAGGTCCCGTCCCAAATCCCTCGGGATTAATGTGGGACGTGCCTGCTCCCGTCTGACACGAAGTGTCAGACCAGAGATATTTTCGTCCTTTGCCCAACCGAGGCTATCAGAGTACGTCAGGATCGTAGGAGAATGAGTGTGATGTCTCGGTCTCTGCTACAGCCCGCATCTGCGATCAACCTGAAGGGCATTCTAAACATCAAAAGTCGTGAGTGGACAAAACAAATATTTTAATAAAAACATTTCATCAAAAGGTCATTTATGCCCTTCATTAAAAACATGCATGCATTCGAAAACCACTTATCAAAACGTTCATAAAACCATTTGAAAACATTCTCAAAACCTTTCAAGGGTTTTTGCCCGGTCCCCATAAACCGTCATGAACCATAAAAACCTTTCAAAGGTTCATGCCAGTCCACATAAATCGTCATGAACCATAAATCCATTTATGGGTCCCCGGCCCGAAATCACAAAAAAAAAAACGTAAATCAATACATGGGAACTCAGCCCAAATCAAACACAAGTGGGACTCTACCCAAATCCAGTAAACGTGGGTCTCAACCCAAAACTGTTCACAGTGAAATACTAAAACATCGAATACAGGGTCTCCGCCCCAAACCATTTCCAACATATCAAATACGGGGTCTCCGCCCTAAATCACTTTCTAAAACATGGAACACGGGTCTCCGCCCCCAAATCACTTTCTGTAAACCTCATACATACGCATACGTATAACCCATCCGAGGCACTTCCGAGAAGATGCCAACTCGGGGCACATAGCCCCTAGGGAACACATCCCCGATATATGTCACGATTTCATCTCTATACTAGTGTGCACACTACTCGGGGTCTCACTCCGAGTCTACCTCTAGGAATTTTCCATCTGGGAGGTTCTATCTTCGGACCTAGTTCGATCATCTCTCCGGAATCTGGTCCAGGACCACATCATAACTTCCACTCCTGGAACGGGATCCCTATGGGGATACCCATTATGGTCCGTGGATCGTGACTCTCCAGGTAGACGTCTGGAGGAGACCAAATAAATCATATGGAGGGTATATATACATTTTCCAAAACACTTTCTTTCTCAAAACACATTTCAACGGGGCCTCAAGCCCAATACTACAGTCAAAAGGGCCTCAAGCCCGATATTACAGCCAACTGGGCCTCAAGCTCGAATTCGTAAACCAACGGGGCCCTCGGCCCGATCGTCTAACTCAAATGGACCCTCGGTCCGATTACTCGTCAAATCAAATGGACTCCAAGTCTGGGAGTTTGTAAATCAAATGGGTCTCATGCCCGAGTTCATATTTCCAAATCCAAAACCAATTCATTAAACCCTCATTGAAAACCTAGCACGTATAAGCATCATATAAAACTAGAAATCTCAAAATACGTACAAATACGTAAATCCTAGGCTACCACAAACAAATGCACTCATGGCATCACAAAACATATATTAAAACACTTATAAAATATTTATGTATGCATCAAGTTCGAAAGAAAGGTCCACTCACAGACCGTCCAAAGTCGCGCCTCGATACGCGCGTCATAAGCCTCTCTCATGCCAATCGTGGCCTCCGGGGTTCCCGAACTTGTTCAAATTGTAATAGAAGGTTACTAACTACTTAAATAACCCCTCACTAAAGCCCCGGAATTTTCCGAAATTTTTAACTATTTTTAAACCCAATCCTAAACCTTCGGACATCCCGAACTATATCAAAACGATGTCCGATTGACACGAGACCAGTCCCAAAATGTTCGTTACATTGAATAGATGATTTCACATGTTGGAAGCTTCCCCAAAACCCTCACCACGTGCCCGCACGTGCCTCGAGATGGCCCTGCGCGTGGGCCTCACGCTCCACTGCATAGTGGTCGTCTCCTTGGACCGGCGTGACCGGTCCAGCCTCCTACCCGGTTAAATCTTCATCCTTTCTCTTCCTAATCAATCCTATTCTTCATATTTTCATCTTAGGAACCTAAACATGTGAATTAAAACATGAAAAACCCACAAAAACCCCACAGTTCTATTTTCCTTCACGGTTCAAAAATCCCAGATTTCTCCCAGGGCTTCACAGCCATGAACTATCATCCAAAACTATCCTATTACCTCCCTAACAACTCATTAAGCCCATTCTAATCGACTAAAATGATCCATAACGTCACAAATTAAAAATGAAAGAAAATGTGCAAACCGAGCACCTTGCACGGTTTTCCCTCTACCGTCCACGACTGAGCTGCTCCTGGCCGACCCCAAACATCTTATGTCCTCCCATCACTATCTGGGTCTCACATCCGATCATGAGGGTTAAGGGTTTGGCTTGGGGTGGAAGAGTGATCGGGTTTGGTTTGGTTTGGTGAATGATCGAACACAAAGGGAATGGATGGATATGCATGACCGTGTTTAGGCTGGGCAATGGATGGGTGAAACTTGTCACTCATCCATTGGGCCTGCCACAAAATATCTGGGCCCCACTTGTTGACAAATAACTTCCATCTCGAACTTCGTGCAATAGTTCCTCGGAACTTTCGTGAACCGTAACTTTTCCGTCGAACGTTCGAATTTGACGTACCGTCTGTCTACGGATTCGTATTGCCTCGATCTACGTAACGGTCCTCTGTCCTCGGCCATCGGACCTCCCGGGTTAAAAGTAAACTATTTTCCCTTTTTTAACCAAATTATCAAAATACCCTCGAACTTCTGAACGTCATAACTTCTTCCTCGAACGTCGGAATCGAACGTGCCACCTGTCTATGAACTCGTGACATCCCGAACTATGTCACAGTCATCGGAAAAAGTCCATTTGACCACCTGAAGGAGGAGTCAACGTTTCGCCCATTCTAGGGGCAAAATCATCATTTTACCCTGAACGTCCGTTAATCCTCGTCTAATCCCCGATTAGCGAGGCTAATCCGTCATTAATTCTTAATTAATCCCGATAATTCGGGACGGGTCGTTACAATATCCCCCTTAAATAATTTCGTCCTCGAAATTCAAATCGACCTGATTCCACAACCAAACTATGAAATCCAACCATGTCCCTTGACTCGGGTATTCTCGTGTAAACGTACACGTCCCAATGTCGTACTCGTCATTACACACTATCACCGGAGCCTCCAAAGCTCTAATTCATTTTCGAGAACTACACGTCAGCTCGTACGTCTTACTTGAGATAGAACGTCGACACTCGTCGATCTCGCTATCACTCACTTTGACAGGTCAGCAATAACAGACCGAAATTCAAACGGCTTTTCAGTCTAACACTCTGACACGTTCCATCCTACAGTCGTCAAGCTAAAATACGTATCCCCACTAAGGCTATGACATCTAAGCTAACATCCTGTTCAGCATCTAATCAGACAATATTCTATAGATCCTGCCATCACAATGGTACGAATCCCACCTTGCAGACCATACTCAAACCTATGTCCATACTAACTCTCCTTAGAGTCCCATCAATCCATACCAATCTGAACTCGTCGGATACCGATCAATCCATTACCATGATATGTCAGGACTTAGTGACCAGTCGACAACTCCCGGCTCCACTGCGCTTCGCTGCTCGACTCTTTATAGACTCTCCATAACGTATCTCGTGTCATTCAGCGACCTACGCTGACATCCTGACTCATCTTGAGTCTCAACTGTCATCTCTCACACATCTTGTCGATACACAATCGACACCTCACCCATCATAGGTGTATCTGGGCCCCATCGAATACGTGCCTCAGCAGGATTAGTCATACATAATCACTAAGGTTCATCTAGCCCACATGGCCCTGAGCTCTCAACTCACATCGTTGAACTCTCACAATCCACTATGCTCCAGGCACAGTATTCAATGTCCAGTCAACACATCATCGTGTCGGAACACATCCGACCATAGTTCTCGTCGAATTGTCACCATCGGATCATTATCCTCGTCGAACACCGGATCCAATCTGATCCCGGTACACACTGCACACTCAACATCGGATCTCGTCTGATCATCATCACACGTCCATCTAGGATTTCACCGGAGGCTCCATAAGACAAAACACTCATCTCCTCGGGTGACTCCAAACTCAACTAACTAATGACAAGTGGTCAATTGAATTGTCCATCGTGCACAACACACTGGTGCACCCACATCACATCAACATCGGGGTGCCACCCGACCTACTCAAGGACTGCACTCTGGCAACGTCCCATCACATTACTTGATCCACCTAGGATCCACTATCAGCTTCCTAGGTCGACGTAAGGTAACCCATAAGACCAACATGGGTTCGCTACCTCAGACACTCACTCGTCATATCCAGTGACACTAAATACCATCTACTCCTCAAATCAATCAAATTTGACTCACAGTCTAGGTGTTCGGTTCTTACACCCTCTTTGAACCCTTAGCTGTCATATCACTCCTCGTCGTCCCACCTAGGGAAGAATCAAAGAGAATCCAAGATGATGACATTAAAGCATGTCATCCAGCGTCACCAAGCTAAATCCGCTAAAGAGCAGAAAACGAGAAGTTTCCTTCTCTTGTTTCGGCCACAACCTCTCTCGATTCCAAAGTTCCAATCACCTTAGAGGCTAGTCTATTTTCCAATTACTGAGCTTACTCACTACATGAGCATTTCCTGCGTCCACATCAAATCGGGATAGAGAGAAGTTGCACTCATGTTGGAAGCATACCTACCTCTTCCGACCAATGACAACTGTCGGTAGCGACTATAATGACCCATTCTTTTTCTCACAATCCGGTTTCTCCTCAACCTAGCTTATACGAAGTACAAGTCAACTTCCACGGGACTCTCAAGTCCTCATCTCAACCTGAAAACATCTACGCGTCCGTGAAAATCGTTTATGTAGGTACACTCATTCCGAGTGGAATTCACGCGACTTAAGGTTAAACCTTGTATACTATTTACGGATGTGCATAAACGACCTCCAACACTCACATCTCATACCTTTAATCATCCTGATCCAACTCTGACTCACAGAATTGGTCGGAATCCACTGACATCGGTCGGTAGGCTAAATAGATCGCAACGTCGGTTGTGATCTGAAGCCAAATCTCTGCGTACTACTATATTTGACCAATCGACCCTCACTTCATAAGACGTCACTCACGTCATCCATTTATATCTTTTCATCCGAATACCACTTAGGCATTTCAACCTTTAATATTACTACTCATGGGCACACACTCGCGCCCCAAGTCTTGTATCATCAGGGAACTAGTCACCAAACCAAGTACTCCGGATGCCTCGCACTGAGCCACTCATGATCTTTTCTGTCCTGCTCAATGCCCACCGAACTCACATGCTCGCCCCTCTGGGCACCTCTACTATTCCGTCTGCATACTGGTTCGCACGTCCTAACTCTATGGGTTCAATTCCAGCACTTACACTCGTGTAATCCATCCAAGGATATCTAGGGCACCTGTCACTCATCCAGGTATATCCTATTCGTCACAGTCACCTCACATAGGTAGTGTGGCAAATGTGTCAACACCCAACGTCAGCGTCTCATTCTGTGATCGCACTCAGTCGTAACCGAGTCGAATCCAGAATCTATACTAATGTGCATCACTCACGCACCTCGTATCATCGTCACGACTGAAAAAATCCCATCGTCACAATCGTCACGACAACCTGAGCCTATCCAACTCAATAAGACTCGACTACGTCCATCGATAGCAGCGTCTACCACAACCTCATGCAGACCAATCTCAGAAACTCTCTGCTATCGAGACTCCAAATCTGTGTGGTCAAATCATCGCAGGTACCAAGCGCTCAATACAAAGTCCGTCCATCAGTCCCCTCGGGTACCGGTCCATAAGTACCACTCTCCTGCTAACTTGTCCAATTGATCACCTACTAGGGTTATCACAAACCCGGTTGCCCGCTGTAGCCCAACTATCCTGACCGATCCCTCGCTCTCGACTCTGAAGAGTCGTCATACTTCGATACTGGTGTCCGAACAACCAGTAACTACACTGTGAGGATCTCATCCTCTCGTAACTCTATGACTCTTATCCGCTGGCCTCCACAAGAACTTGGCCATACTCCATGCCTAACACTGCGCAATGGCTACACGTCGCAAGCGTATCCTATTGCGCCACACGATAACCACACTAGGGCATCCACTGCCAGTGGACATCCCTCCGGGATTCGACACACTGAAACACGGCCTGTTATGCCAAATTGGGTCCAACGTTCCTGTTCCCAACAATCTCACTCTGGTTAATCATGTCCTCAGCTACTCTCTGCAGCACACTCTCCAATTCAACATGAGATGACCGACAACGGTCTCGACTTCGGAAGTCGTCATACGGTGTCTACCAGTCTACTGGATCCTATCTCGAGTAACACTATGGCTCTAAGCCGTTGGATTTTCAAGAAGATCAATACTGATGGGAATCCAACCTCACTACCACGCGGCATGCACGGCATAGGATGCCATTTGTACTCTAATCCATTGGATCTCGTGCAAAATTTAGTCTAACTAGGATTCAATTCCACTAAATTCTCGTACTAATACCGTCACTATCAGGTTGATGACGGGCTGTTACAACTGCAGAGACATCACATCCTTGACCTGCTCACACTCTGAGAGCAAAACACGCTCTTATACCATTTTGTCAGGACCCATCCCAAAATGTTTGTTACATCGAATAGATGATTTCACATGTTGGAAGCTTCCCCAAAAGCCTCACCACGCACCCGCACGTACCCCGAGATGGCCTTGCACGTGGGCCTCACGCGCCACTGCACAGTGGTCGTCTTCTTCCTTTAGCCGACCGGTCCGACTGGCCAGTTCGTCTTTTTCCTGCAACTTGGATCAGCGTGACCGGTCCAGCCTCCTACCTGGTTCAATCTTCATCCTTTCTCTTACTAATCAATCCTATTCTTCATATTTTCATCCTAAGAACCTAAACATGTGAATTAAAACATGAAAAATCCACAAAAACCCCACGGCTCGATTTTCCTTCATGGTTCAAAAATCCCAGATTTCTCCCAGGGCTTCACAGCCACGAACTATCATCCAAAACTATCCTAATACCTCCCTAACAACTCATTAAGCCCATTCTAATCAAATAAAATGATCCATAACGTCACAAATTAAAAATGGAAGGAAATGTGCAAAACTGAGTACCTTGCACGGTTTTCCCTCCGCCGTCCACGGCGACGCTGCTCCTGGTAGGCAACTAACATCCTCATGTCCTCCCATCACTCTCTGGGTCTCACATCTAATCATGGGGGTTAAGGGTTTGGCTTGGGGTGGAAGAGTGATCGGGTTTGGTTTGGTTTGGTGAATGATCGAACACAAAAGGAAGGGATGGATATGCATGGCCGTGTTTAGTCTGGGCAATGGATGGGTGACACTTGTTACTCATCCATTGGGCCTGCCCCAAAATATCTGGGCCTCACTTGTTGACAAATAACTTCCGTCTCCAACTTCGTGCAATAGTTCCTCGAAACTTCCGTGAACCGTAACTTTCCCGTCGAACGTCCGAATTCGACGTGCCGCCTGTCTATTGATTCGTATTGCCTTGATCTATGTAACTGTCCTCGACCCTCGGCCATCAGACCTCATGGGTCAAAAGTCAACTGTTTGCCCCTTTTTAACCAAATTACCAAAATACCCCCGAAATTCTGAACGTCATAACTTCTTCCTCGAACTTCGGAATCGAACGTGCCACCTGTCTATGAACTTGTGACGTCCCGAACTAAGTCACAGTCATCGGTCAAAGTCCATTTGACCACCTGAACGAAGAGTCAACATTTTGCCCATTTTAGGGGCAAAATCGTCATTTTGCCCTGAACTTTCGTTAATCCTCGTCTAATCCCCGATTAGCGAGGCTAATTCGTCATTAATTCTTAATTAATCCTGATAATTCGGGACGGGTCGTTACACAATGCAAGGAAAGGCAAGGTTGGAGTAGGAGGTGATGCGCCGAATGACATGAGGTGTTCTTCCCAACGACCATTCACTCGGTGCGTGGTGGATAGAAAAGTTTGACACATGGGCAGAAAGGTGCACCATGACCTGTCTAGGCTTTCATCCACAAGAGGAAAGGTACCCTATGACTTGAAGTTAGGCATGTCGCAACGTAAGAGGATACGTGCCAAAGTGCAAGATGAGGCAAGGTATCCCATGACATGAGGAGTGCATGTGGTGCCATAAAGTGAATGAAGCGTCTCAAGGAGTTTTTTGGCTGACGGTGGACCTTCTAGTGACCTGACATTCTAGGTTCTGTTGAGCTCAAAATGGAGTGGCTGCAAGGTGGAGCATAAAGATGGAGGATCGATCATGCCACCTGTGAAGCTCCAGATGGTGTACGCCACTACGTAATTAAAGGAAGAAAGCTTGAAGGTGGACCATGCATATGGTACTTCAAAGATAGGAGGGCCTGACACACGAGGATCAAGGCACGATAGAATGTAAGGCAAAGCCTAGTTTGAGCTCAAAGTGTTGCACTAGGCGTACTTCCAATGACCATGCATGGGGTGTCTGGCAGATAGAAGAGCTCGGTGTGTTTATGGACTTGTCATCTTCAAGTGCAGGTAGAGCTAACATCGAAGCTTTTGGTAAAGAATACGAAGAGTCTCATCACCTGGTATGAGGCATGTCACAACCCAGCATGAGGCATGTTCCAGCTGCGCAGACACTTTCATGTTTTAAAGAGGAAGTCAAACGGTTAGATGTTGAAATCCAAAATTTGAGAGCTGGCTGCTTGCTACCCTCACATGCCCTCACAAATTTGTGTTTTTAAGGAAGATGAAGCGCAAAAGTTGGATATGGAAAGCCGGAGCGGGATCACCACTAAAAAGCTGGAGCTTGAACTAGAGAAGGAGCCTGAGCCTGAACTGGAGCCTGAGGAGGCTAAGAAAACATATGTTCCTGAAGCCGACGAGTCTCCTGAAGACGTTTCTCTACTTTCAATAGAAGAGTGGGCAGAGTTTCGAAGGACCATGGGCTTTGAAGACTTGCAATTGCATCTACTTCATCTTTGTATGTTGATTATCACATTTGAATTTTTATATTGAATAACTGGTTTGAGCGATCGAGATGTGATTAGCTAATCACCCTTCAAATCAATAAATGAAAACGATAGTTATGAGAAATTATCAGCTCCCATATCTTTGTCTAATTATACTATCTGCCTTGATGTATCCAAACTTGTTTTCTCATCAAATGCCCTCGTTGTAGCCATGGGCGTCCAACTTTGGGTTTCAGCTAACTTAGCGTTCGTTTTAGTGTTGCCTTCAAGGAAGGGCTTTTGCTTCTTATTAGAAGGTTTGAAGTGCTTCAAAGAGGAAGGCTTTGAGTGCTTCCTAGTGGAAGGCTTTGAGTGCTTCCTAGTGGAAGGCTTTGAACGCTTCCAGGTGGAAGGCTTTGCATGGCGAAGTCTTGGTTTCTTCATATGGCGAAGGATTCATATGGCGAAGTCTTGGTGCTTCATATGGCGAAGGCTTGGATGCTTCGCAGGGCGAAGGCTTGGATGCTTCGCAGGGCGAAGGCTTGGATGCTTCGCAGGGCGAAGGCTTGGATGCTTCGCAGGGCGAAGGCTTGGATGCTTCGCAGGGCGAAGGCTTGGTTGCTTCGCATGGTGAAGGCTTAGGTGCTTCGCATGGTGAAGGCTTAGATGCTTCGCAAGGCGAAGGCTTAGGAAGGTGAAGGCTTGGGTGCTTCACAAGGCGAAGGTTTAGGTGCTTCGCAATGCGAAGGCTTGGGTGCTTCACAAGGCGAAGGATTAGGTGCTATGCAATGTGAAGGCTTGGGTGCTTCGCAAGGCGAAGGCTTAGGTGCTACGCAATGCGAAGGCTTGGGTGCTTCGTAAGGCGAAGGCTTAGGTGCTTCGCAAGGTGAAGGCTTGGGTGCTTCGCAAGGCGAAGGCTTGGGTGCTTCGCAAGGCGGAAGCATGGGTGCTTCGCAAGGCGGAAGCATGGGTGCTTCGCAAGGCGGAGGCTTGGATGCTTCGCAAGGCGAAGGCTTGGATGCTTCGCAAGGCGGAAGCTTGGATGCTTCGCAAGGCGGAGGCTTGGATGCTTCGCAGGGCGAAGGCTTGGATGCTTCGCAGGGCGAAGGCTTGGATACTTCGCAAGGCGAAGGCTTGAATGCCCCTCAAGGCGAAGGCTTAGGTGCTAGAGGGTATAAGCTTTGAAAATTGTATATGATGAACAAATTGGTTTGTATGAATTTAGAAATTTTTTTCAATCTTATTGATAATTTTAATGCATGGTACTTGAATTTAGAAGACAACTTGAAAAGAAAACTTGAAGCCTTATATACTTCTACGTCTCTCTAATTTTGACATGCAACTAGTTGATGCGGATCACCTTTGTTGCAGGTTCCTTTGGTCTTTTGTCAGCGTGTCGATCTGTGGCCTTCCCTTTGATGTACTCGGTGTAATATCCTTCCTTGACGAGATTCTGGAGATATCTCTCGAAGGATATGAATTTCCCGATGTTATGCCCATAGCAATCATGGTAGGCACACCACTATCTTATCGGCCTTCTCTTGATCGGCTCTGGCTTCTTGAACCATGGTTTGTCATTAATCTCATTATGAATCTAGTGGACTGACATTGAGAACTGCAGATTAGGTTTTCCGATGGTTGAGTCGTTGGGAGTTTGGCTCGCCTTGCGTTTGTTGAACCCCTCATTGGAAAGTTTGCCACTAACATCCCCTTTGCGCGGTGATGATAGTTTGGAGTCTTTCTCGCTCGTCTCGGCATGATCTAGCGCATGTGCAGCACTCTTTTCATCCTCCCAACATGCATGACGCTCTACTAGAGAGGGCATCTTGGTGAGACTTCGTGCATTGCCCATGAAAATGTCTTCGTAGAGCTGGCTGTCCCGGGGAAGCCTTTATTTGAACGCCATTGCCGCAACAAGGTCGCTACAACCGATAATTCGAGACTTCTCTTCGCAAATCCGTATGTATTGTCGCAGAGTTTCTTTTGCTTTTTTTCGGACAGAGAAAATATGGTCATCCTTCACCTCGATTGTTCGAAGTTGTGCGTACTCCTTCACAAATGCCAAAGCAAACTCTTCAAAAGACGCAATCGACCTCCGGGGGAGATGATTGAACCAAGTCATGGCTTGGCCTTGAAGAGAAGTTTGAAAAACTTTGCACATGAGTGCATCGTTATGTCTGTGGGAGACCATGACTCCACGGTAATAATCGATGTGTTTTACTGGGTCGGAAGCTCCTTTGAATGGGGTTAAGTTCAGCGTTGCGAACCTTTGAAGGAACGGCTCCTCCTCAATATCCCTTATGAAAGGCGTGGATAGCTGAATCTGGCGACATAGATCGTCCTCTAGATCATCTTCTCGTTGAACACGAAGGGGCCGATCCAACATCCTTTGGACATCGTTAACTTGCAATGCACCTCGTTGAAGTGGAGAGTCATTATGAGCCGATCATCGGGAACCTCCTCGAGCCTCTCCCCTTGACCTCTGGGGTCGCGTAGGGGAGTAAGCTTTATCCTCCCTCTCACTGTCATGGGCAAATTGTCTTGGAGTTTTATTCGGAGTTTGGTGCAGGCCCCTGCTCCCATGTGAGCGCTCCACCCGTGAAGTTGCCCCAACCTTACTTCCGAGCCGTTCATGTACCGATGGCCTTGGCGTTGTGGACTCTTTGTTCGGTGAGTGTGACTTTCTTCACCAAAGTCGCTCAGTGAAGTGTCCCGTGATATTGTTTGGCATCAGACCTTTTCCTTCCCCAGATGTCTTGGAATACTCTCTTGCCCTCCACGCGAAGTGGGATGTCTCTCTGGTTCTCGGGCTATTCTTTCTGCCAGGAGTCGCTACAAGAGCTCTGACTGGAGTTGAACTTGGCTGCTTAACCTTTCAACTTACTGCACCAAGTTGTCCTGGGGAGGTTGGTGGTGACTCCTTCCTGAGATGTCATGGCGCCCATCCAAGAAGTCTCGCAAATCCATGCTTGTTATGGGCTGACATTGCCTTGATGTTTCTCCCATCAACCACCCACCTGCTTGCTGCAAGGTTGAAGTTCCTTCCCCTAGCGTGGGCACTTAGGTTGTTGGAGAAGGAAACGTTCCAAAACTGAAGGTCAGCATCCTTCCTTGCGTCTCCATGCGCGCTTCTATGGACACTCGACGGGGTTGAGTTGGGCGTTCCTCTAGAGTCTCAATGCGAGTTTCATTCCTCGTCTGGGCAGTTGAGGCAGAAAAACCTTCTCCAGCTGAACGAACAGATCTTCGAACCCTGGCCATGCTTGATTAGTGAATCTTAAATGGAAATTTGTTGAACGATGAACTCATTCAAGATCTTCGAATCAACGTTATGAACGATGAATGAAGTAGGATGAACGATGAAAAATCGTGAGAGCTTCTTCTTGAATATCTTCAAGCTCTCAATGAAAGCACCAATTGTTGAAGCTGAATTCGTCCTTTAAACTCAAAAGACTCAAGGATCCCTGCAAACAATCAAACAGTAAGCTATCGTTCGTTCAATGATTGAGACCCGGGGGGTGTTCGATCAAGAACGCTTCAATGCTTTAGTCAACTTCGAAAGAGAAATCTCAAGAGCTTAAGTAACGTTGAACAGAATTACCTTTATTAAGAAATGTGTTCCCCTTATATAGGGGTGAGTGAGATGCTCAATTTCCGTAGTTTCGATGTGGGATAAATGCTCCTTGATTTGTGCGCTAACACGTGTTACGCAGATCGAGGGTGAGAGACTTCCACGTTTCATCCCAGTTTAAGCCCAATATTTGGGCTATGTAAGAATTGTGGGATTGAGTCATGTTCAGTGCTTGGACTTTAAGTATTATTGTCAGGAGCAATTTGGTCATTTCGGGAATTATGGGTCACGTGGTAGCTCCTCATTCTTCTGGTGATTTTGAGTTCCACATATATTAATGTATATATATTTATTTTCATATACATAATATTATTTTCACTTTAACTCTTACTAATTAACTTTTATAACAGACGAAATTGATATCAATGTGTATATTTCTCATATTTAATGTACTCCCGCACAAGAAGGTATCTTCTATGGAGTCTAGACACGTAATCTCTATGCATTGGAATCCTCTTCCAAGGGATTGGTATAAGCTTAACATTGATGGTAGTTGTATTAGGCCTCTTGATTGTATCAGTGCGTGTGGTTTAATTTGTAGTTATAATAGAAGTTGGATCAAGGGGTTTAATGCTAACCTTGGTCGTGGTAATTGTTTGGAAGGTGAACTTTGGGGGATTTACACGAGTTTATGTTTAGTTTGGGAGGCTGGTTTCAGAGCTGCTATTGTGGAATGTGATTCTCACGTTGCTATTTCGCTTATTCTATTCCACATTGATACTTTCCATTATTTCCTAGCTTGTCTGTGATTGCAGAATGATTTTGAAGAGATCCTAGAGGTGTGAGTTCCGTTATGTGTACCGTGAAAAGAACCACGTTGTTGATTTCTAGCTAATTTGGGCCATAATCAAGATTTGAGTTTGCATTTATTGGAAGTCCCCCCAACGGCTACTTCTGCCATCCTCAATTCTGACTCTCTATGCAGTCTTCCTAAGGCTGTGCCGATTTAGTTTTCCTCTTTCTTTCTTTGGGCTCTGCCCTCCATTGTCCAAAAAAAAAAACTTGTACTTCCTTTTTATAACTTTTGTTATCTCCCTTGATGATCAGAATATTATACATGGTAACCTTCGAAATTCAATTCTTAAAAAATATCAACAAATTTGGACATTGATCAAGCTTTCAATTAGAATCATCATATCGTCGGTGTTTAATGGAAAGACAACTCATAGGAAAGATAGATTCATAAACTTTATAAATAATCATGCACTGGATGCAAAGTGAGACGGCGTCGTTTTTGCTAGATCGGCGTCATTATTTCTAGGTGCATTCCAAATAATAATAAGCCTTTCCACGATCATGTATGTTCCAGCTTGTATTTGTGTCATGGTTATTCTTTCCTTTACTCTTTCAATTCGGGAACGATGATCCACATACAACATTGCAACGGCATTGCGGTGAAATCTTTGTTCATTTCGATCGTCAACCAAACATTTCATAATTTCCAATGGCCTGCACCCGCAATGCATATTGAAATGAAATGTATTTTGTATACCTCTCAGCTGACTAGCAATATACTAAGATTTGAATTCAAGTAACATATATCAAATTAACTATAGCTTTATAAGAATCAGTGAGCCATAGATTCACCATAATGCGTGCCTTCTCTTTTCAATCTCGGAAACTTTCTCAGCATATCTTACGGCTATATTCATCTATTCTTGTTATGTTTGAAGAACTGATGCAACATCCTATGAACTTCACCATAATCAGCTGAAGCGACGAAGCGATCCTTTATCCATTGTGGGAGCTTGCTCGTTGGATGGCAAAATTTCCTCTTTGAGGAATCAGCTGCATACCGCGTGTCAACTAGTAAGATTGCTGCGTAGTCATTTATATGCCGGATTGCTCTACCTAATACAGGCAAGGAAAAACACAATGAGACATTTCAATGGCAAAACTGACTTAAATATATTTCTGCATGCATAAAAGATTGGCCTTAATAGATCTTAGGATTTTAGCGATAGACCAATAAGAGTTACAGAAAAAATTGAAAATCTAATTAGCATGAAAATCAGTTGCATCTGTATATGGAAGCAAAATATTGAGAATCATATTTTTCAAGTTCGAAGATGAGTTTTGATGCTCCCATATAGTTGCAGATGGTTTGGGTTGTAAGAAAACATACCGATGGACTGATTTACGGCTTTCATGCAAAGATTCTCATAGTATTCTTTTCCTCTGTGTCTGCAGCTTCTTAGAACATTGAACCCTGCATGTACTTCCATGCTGTCAAGTTCATCACCATGTGAATAAGTTGGTGTCTTAGTGGAATTGGAATTTCCCAATCCTTCAATATACTTCACCCTCTCCATCAATTCAATATCAGAAGGGCTAGCATACGGCAGACCTACCATGACTATACACCGGCCCATCCCATCACTCAAGTTGATACCTTCTGATATCTTTCCACCAACGACAGCAAGAAGTATTGCACCACTTTGAGAAGGATTGTTTTTTCGCTCCCCAGAAGACAATGTATCAATTGTTTCCTTGTATTCCTTGAGAACAGATTCTACATATGTATTCTTCCTAGGCTCTCTAAATAGGCGCTTCTTCTTCTGAATCCTCTCAAGGATGCCTGAAGCCTCCCAGGCATTGTGAACTTGCTCTTCATAACCAAATGAAGAGAAGAAGACAACAATTCCCTCAGGGACCGCTGTCACTAAATTGCAAAGCAAACGCCCTAGCTCCTGTATCTGTAAATTCAAGCCCATCAACGTAAATAATCAACCATAATCTAGTATGATTCTCAGCAGAAAAAGAGCGCTATTGTGATTGACTGAAAAAACTATCTTCCAAATGGACTTGAACTGTGTATAGACAATAATGACTTCAATCGGAAATAATCAAAGTGAGTAACTACGATAAATAATTTTAGAAGCTATCTCTATATACTTGCCATGGTTGATGAATTTCTGGAGCTGTAGCTAAAATCAAAAGGTTGGCCAGAAGGGCCACGGGAAACTGCAACAGGCAAAATGCTTTCTGGGGGAACAATGTGACTACATGAAAAGAAATGCAACTGTTTCTGTGGCAACCATGGAAAGAGACGCTCCCTTGTTTCTTCTATAGGTTGTAGAGTTCCCCCAGCCAGTACCACCGCATATGCTTGGTCCACAATCTGTGCAAGTAAAGAGTTAATGTTTCCTAGCCATGAAATGAATAATAAGCTATGAAAACATGTCAAGCCAAGCAATTTTTGGCAAACCTCAGAAAATAACTTATCCCCCGTGAGCATGACATATTTTATATATCTTCCTTCCTCTCCAGAGCATGCTGGGCTGGTCCTTGAGATGATAATCCTCCCATCACCATCTTTGTTTGTCAGTGATAGCAAAAAATTTGCCAATGCTTGGAAACTGGACAGAGTGCTTCTATCTTCACCACCATTAAGTGTCAAACTTTTCTCAAACCTAGCAACCTTATCGCCATAACCACTCACCTGGCAAACCAAGCACATTTAAACCCATAGAACATGGAAAGAGAAAGGAAGAATAGCACCAAGTAACAACATTTAGTGCGAAGAAGGATTCACCTTGTGCATGATGTTGCTTTCCTTTATATACTGAAGCAATTTGACCAAGTTGATGTTGTCTATATTGAGGGAAAATAAAAATTCATTAATGGCCACAGAGGAAGTGGACGTTCCATTTGGTGCAGAAGCCCTTTCAGCATCATTGCAAGAATCTCCAAAACCGGCATCCTCCTTCAGAAAAACTTGGAGGAAAGCCCTAGTAAGCACCATGAGAGTTTGGATATATCTACGATTACCAGGTCCCAATACAGTGCAAAACCTTTGAAAGTACTTCTCAATGTGGCTGTGCACGTCCTCCAGCTGTAAAAAAGTCAGGTAACTGCGACGAGATCAAAATGCAATGTACAGAAATCACTAATATCAAGGTTTTAAACTCCAAATATGCATAGTGAACACTACAAAATGCTAAAATATATAAAACTTGTCTGATATTCTAGCATCGAATTTGATAGATTTAGACAAGTAGTCGGTAAGCACCCAAACCAGTTGCACATATGAAATAGAAGGTTGGCAAGTAGCTTTAAAGTTCTATTAGATCGATGAAAGATGATAATTCAATTACCTGCACCAAAGTCACTCTTGAGTCATGCATGCTGATTAAGGAGTCAGCTAGATTGTGAGCCTCATCTATAATGACAACACTATTCTTCAAATTGAGACCAAGTGACTCGCGAGATGATTTAGAAAGAAGAGATTGATACGGTAGAACCACCAGATCAGCAGCAGGAACCATGCTTCGGGAGCCATAATAAGGACAACAGCTCATGCTTTTTCCAAGACGAACAAGATCTTCAATATCCAGGGCACCTTGTTGAGACATGCTCATGAATTCCTTTTGAAGTTTATGCTTTCTAAGCATTGGGCATCCACAAGAAGCCTTGTTCCTGCGAATCCTTCCTCCCGCACCTAAGTTCTGCAGATCAATACAATCATCAGTCAAGACATGAGAAAACCCCCCTAAGACATAATGAGCTGAGAATGCTGTGATCATATGTTACTAGATGGATGGTGACCAATAAATCAAGAAGAAAGGACCCCGCTTCAACAAAGATGTTTAGTTTGTTCTAGAACTTATTAATCTATGCCCTGATATATGGAGGTCATCTTCATGACATAAGAAAGAGACTGCTAGACCAGTTAGATATATGCGCTTATTGCTTAACTTAAGTCCTTTCTTATTATGAACCACAAACTATATTCTTAAGCAGGTTGATCAAATAGGTGCACAGTCATGTGTAGATTAGTACGATTAGATAGTCACAATTACAAGGGATAGGGAATCAAACATTTGACAGATCTTGTGTCTGTTCAAACATTGGCATAAGCATGCGGCAGAGGGTGAGACATGTCATCTGACATATATCATACATATACATGGCATGCCTTTGTTACGAAAATAGGCATGGCCATGCATTTCTTATCGATTGTATACGTCAACATGCATTTATATTACTTAGATTAGCAGGCTGGCAATCAAACTTCAGATTTGGCACATGGAACCCAAATCGCCGGATGCTGAATTAAAGAGCCAAAATCATATAATGGCATCTAATTATGGCATGCACCTAAGACACCAACGAATAACCTAGATGAGGTATAATAATGTATATTTTTCTCATGATAATAGAGTACCGAGGTAGAACTTAATAAGAAGCCCAGAATGTAAGGTGAAATAATTCCGAACTCATAGGCATGTACCAGATAAACCATTTTCCTATATCAAACGGTATTTAAATTAGGATTCAACTCAGGACATCAAGTTGTCTGGTGTAAGATTATATTTCTCTTAAGCACTAGGCTCAAAGTCCCCGCATACTAGATAATCTGATTGAAGGCAACAGATAGGATAGTCATGACAGAATGATTAAAAGGAATTAAGCACTAATGGCGTTCAGTTATACTCACAAAAATAATTAGCAATTATTTATCCAGAGAATCCAATTCTAAGTTGGATAAATGTCCCAAAGCCACTCAAAGAAAACCAATGAAGTGCATAACTTAAGGGAATTTTAAAATGGATCTATTTGTTACCTTGATTTTGGAAACTTCCTTATTCTTGTTCTTTTGAAGTTCCAAACAGCGTTCATTAATGCGAGTCGAGTTACTAAGTTCCAATACCTCTGAAACCATGCCCAGAAGAAAGTAAACAATATATTACTGTAATATTATTAATCCAGATATAAGTTCCATACCTTCATTTATGCAGAAATTCTTCCTTGAGCCCAAACAGACCACCTTCATCTCATTAGCAAAGACAGTTTTCTTCAACTCCTTTATGAACTGTGAAAGCTGTGAATGCGTCCTGCTACAAAAGTAAACCTTCAGATTCTTTTCCTCCTCATATTCATTATCACCAGACCCATCTTCTTCTTCATCATCGCTTGATGAACTAAGGGAGACTCCAGCAACCTTTCTCTTTGCCTTCCCACCACCCATAACCCCTTCCTCTTCACTTTCATAATCTTCCACCAAAAACTCATCATCATTCAACTCCACTTCCTCATTGCTTATTTGCAAATTATGTCCCTCTTTTTTTGTGCAAGGCTCCTCCTCAACACTCGTTGAGAACATATCTCTACAATTTTCATCGTTACTTCTCTTATCCGCCCTTCGAAATCCAACCCCAAACTTCTTTTTAGTCTTCTTCTCCTCGCCCTGCTTGTCTTTGTTAATGACAACATTTCTCATCCAGTCAGGTTCATCATCTGAGTCAATGCGACCATCGTTTGCACCATTAATATCAGATTCCACCCTAATTTCACACTTCTGTTGTTGCCTCCTATCAACCACCCATTGCAAAGCACTACAAATGATACTAAGAGTTTTTCCAGTACCTGTTGAAATATAATTACTTCAAATCAAGCCGAAACCAATAACAAAAGGAAAATTCTTCAACAGAAATAAGAATCTTGATTCATTTATGCCAAAGATAACCCAAAACGCGAAAACCCCAAAACGCAAAAGAAATTGAACTGCGGATACGAAATGCACGATATGACATATGGGTTTCTCAAACGATCTCGTATGCTTCAAATTTAACAATGGAGGAAGATAAAACGAAGGAATCAAACGAAAAAAATGGTGAAGATGTGAGAGATGAGTTATTGACTTGCCGGTGGGGCTTTCGAGCATGGACAGACCGCCGTTGTCGAGAGAGTGATAAAGGGCGTTCATGAAATCGATCTGAATGGCGTAGGGTTTGTACGGAAATGCTGGGAAATTTAGGGCCTCTCCCTCCCCTTTTTGTTTTTCCTCTTCCATTTTCATCTTCCTCTCCTGCTTTTGTTCTTCTACTTAAGCTTTTGGTAGCTTTCTACTGAACTCTACTCGAGTAAAATATTTCGCGCGCTTTCCAGTTGACTCCGGCGAGGACCAAAATGGGCTTTTCGAAAATTTTACATCTAAAAAGTTAGTGAATATATTTATATATCACTACTAAAGCCCAAGCGTCGAATTCACGCACAGTGTTTTCATCCAAAACATTGTTCACGTATTGTTTTCCCGCTTCTACCCCTATTTTTTCTTTTTCTTTTTCTTCATTGTCAACAGAGAAATATTTGTTATACCCTTCAAATAACTAATCTTCCCCTCTGTGCTTCGGCAATTGCCTTTTTCTTTTGTTTCGATTTGCATCGATGTTCATCTCCTCTCGCGATGTAGGGCACCACTTCTGCATCCAATCGCGATGCAGCATAAATAGCGTTTTCTTTCACGCCACAGCTCCATCCAATCGCCACTAGCCATGCTTCGTTGCAGTTCCTTCTCTTCTTCTTCAAGTATTCGACACCTCCTTGCCATTTCCTTTTCTCTTCTCGCCAGATAACCCCAGTTGCTTAACCATCGAATTGGAAGCCTCAGCCGAGTTGAATGTATGTGACACCTCTTACTTCGAGCGGTTGGTGCTTCATATCGTCCACACCTGCTCCTTGCAACTTTCCCACCTCTTTTCTCTTCGACACGTCGTTGCCGCCCTCGATCTCTGCGACAAAACCCACCATTGTGCCTTCTATTTATCTTTTCTTTCTGCTTTCTTTCTCTTTCAAATTTACAGGCAATTTCTCTTATCTGCAATATTTTTTTCGATTTGATATCTGTCTTTTGATGTTTGCAAGTCAGTTCTTTCGACAAGACGACAACCGAAGAAGGATATCATGGGTTTTGGAGATCCTTTGCGGTAAACACTTTATTGCCTTCTCTTTTGTTTAATTTTCAAAATATGAAATTGTTGTTGATATTGACGAGTTTCCTCTGTTGTTTGTCAATTACTCCCTTCTTTTATTTATAATATCTATTTCTATTTTTTTTGTTTTGCCAATTTAAAATTTTATTCCCCAATTTGATACGCTCATTATTTGTTCATCGGCTTAAGTTGTTTTTGCAATTTGGATGATTTAGAGATTTGAATTCTTCGACCTTTATAAACATCTTTATGCTTTCTCAATAAAGTTGTCAACATTCATCGTCGTCATATAATGGTCATAACTACAATTAATTTCCATATCTTCCCGTAATAAAAGGATATCAATACTGCGATGTCTGTACCAAATATATTGGACTTCATTGTATGTTGCCGGTCATTTGATTCATCCATTCATTTGCTTTCATAATTATTTGATTTCTCCATTGTCAATTCTCACGACAAATTTTCAATTGCGTTCTGGCTGTAATTTTTTCACAGTTGTTGACTACCCTGAATAGCTCTGCAAATAAAACGCTTTTATATGATGAGGAAGCCGTAAGTTTTAATTTCAATTTCTACTTTCAAGTCCCTTTTCCAATTTGTATAATGACATTCATCAGAGAAACTTTTGGTAACTATTTCTAGCCCCTGTCAGTCTTTCTCTTATTTAGTTTTGCTTTTGTTGGTTTTTTTGTTTGGACGATTGTTTGGAGATTTACTTGACTAGGTGGTGTAATTATTTTTTTGGCGTCATAGTTTGTTGAAATTGCTGATTGGAATTTGTAATTAATTGTTAATCTTTGGCTTGCTCGGAATTGTTTGTCTTGATTGTCTTACCGTGTTAATAATCATGATTGTCTTACCGGAATAGTTTCATTGGATGTGTTCCTAATGTCAATTTTTGTATTTCTCAACGAAGAATATGCTATAAAAAATTTGTCCATTTGATTACAGGTCAAGAAGGTGTAAATCATGGCAGTCTTCGCTCCCAAACGAGAAAGGCAGATTGCATTCTATGGATAAGAAGTTAGTGTGTTTGTGTTTGTTTTCTATTTAGTGGAATGTGGTTAGTTGGTTTGATGTTGCCTTTTTTTTCTCCTGTATTACAACAATCATGGTGTGAGTGTTTTCTCAAAGGTACGATTGTACTATTGTGCAATTGCTTTCACTCACATTTTATGTTGCATCTTCAGTTTTACAGCCACGCTAATTTGGTCGGTGAGATATGCTTGGTTCATAGTTAGTTGATGGATGATATACAAATATGTGAGCAAAAAATATATTTATATAGATTAGTTTGTAAAAAATCATATTCCTAACTTACTTTCTGTTTGCACCTCCTTTTGAACTATAGCGAGCAATTTAGCTCTTTCCCAATTTCTTCTTCTCCACATCTCATTTACGCAGTAATTATATTATTTTTGGCATTGATTTACTAGGTTCTTTGTCCACAGAATCTCCAATCCTCGCATATTGTGGTCTCATCTAAGGTATTCTTCCCTGGTGATCTACCTGCCTTTGTAATGTTATTGAATTTTCTCTGCTTTTAATCTCTGCTCTTACATCATATATATTTGGTTTCTTTTAATTACCAATTAATAAAAGCTAGCTCGTTCTTATTGAATTTGTCTTTCATCTCTTTCGGTAATTGCCTAATTTCCATTGTTCTACTTTTCATTACAGTTGATAGTTGGGGAACTCTGATGTGCATTGTTTTGCTTTGCATTGTTCTGCTTCACATTGTTGTACTTCTTTCTCGCTACAATTAATGGTTTGCTTCTGCTCAACAGCGTTTGAAGAATCTAATGCATCATGGAAATCATGTCGTAATTTTGGTCCGTAATTGAGATTTCCATGTCGTAATTTTGGTCCGTAATTGAGAATATGTAGATAATATTTTCACTGCAGTTTGTTTCATCGGCTACATATGGTGGAAGTGGTTGTTTTTGTTTGATCATGAATGTGCATTATTTCGTACATTATCATTGAGAAGTGAAAATTTTGTATCACCTTTTCTGATGTCCAGCAGATTACGTATATTGAATTACTTTAGAACTATGGATTTTTGTCACACAATAATTTTCTTATTTCTTTTTATGATAGTCCATTAATATAAATTATCAAAATTTATATCAAACTACCCCGGCAACGTGCGGGGCCTTCGTGCTAGTTGAGACTATAAGGTAAAAATGAATTTTTTTTCATGGATCAATTTATTTTTTAACAAATGATGGTCAAAATACTTTTAATTATCTGAAGATATTTTCATTATTTTAGAAGCACTAGTTACAAATTTTAAAAGATTAAAGGCGATTTGTATTAGCCGTCATCATTAGGCCCAGAAGCCCACGGGCTTATGGGTACCCGATAGGCCCGATGACAAAAAGCCCGACCCGGTTCGCATGTTGACGGGCTGGACTTGGGCTTAGGGTATTCAAGCCCGCTAAGCCCGATAGGCTCGAGTCCGATAAAACCCGGTAAACCCAGCCCGACCCGGCCAGGTAAACCCGACCCATAAGCTCGAAAATATAAAATAATTATAAATTAAGAATTGATACCCAGTCCAATCTTATTACTACTATCATAGCCAAAATCTAAAACTCCAACCAAATCTCAACTTAGTGTCATTTAAAAGCTCAGTGCCCAAACAAACGCTAACCCTAAATTCAAAAAAACTCACTCGGTCTCTGACTCTCTTAGTGACCTCCTTATCCTATTTCGGCTTTATGGTCGAAAAGTTAAGTCAATTCTCCAAATCCAATAGTACCCCTCCTTAGCTTATTTCAATATTCGATAATAATATTTAAGCTCAACTCATTTTTTTTTTTTTACAATTAGGTAGGTACAAATGGGCTTAGTAGGCCCGGCCCAAGTGGGCTTAGTAGGCCCGACCCGTAAAGCCCGATAAAAGCCCGGCCTAAATCCGGCCCGACAAAGGGCATGGGCTTTCATATTTATGATCAAGCCTGCCCGACCCGACCTGATATTTTTTTAATTATGAAATAGGCCCGGCTCGGCCCGGTCCAAGTCCAAAAATTTTGGGCCGGGCTTGCCCTACCCGGCCCAATAACGAGGCCTAATTTGTATTGTCAAAAAAGAAGGGCGATTTGTACTTCCTTTTTTTCTTTTGCCTTAGCGAACCAAGTTTTGGTCCTTCAAGAAGGAGAGTGAAGAAAAGGAAAACTTTGTGCAAAAAAACTCCATTCATCAATTCTCCCTTGTTTGAAAAGAAAAGAATAAAATGAATAACTTTGATCATATGTAAACCCGGTAGAGACAATTATTTGGCAAGGGGATTTATACAATATTTTTTTGCATTGCTTCTCTTTAAGCTCAAAAGGGATGTAAAATAAACCTCTAAACTTAGGTCGAAACATGTGTTGAAGCAGAAATCGTACCTACTGCGAAAAGTCTTCACAATCCTTACAAAACAGCAAACAATTAGCTATCTTGTCTCGATCGATTCTCTGAGAGATTGTTCGACCAAGAGCACTCTGATGCCTAAGTTAGCTTTGAAAGAGAAAAAGAAAATACTTCAAAGCGAAGAATTGACTTCCCTTTGAGAGTAAGATGATCGTCTCTATTTATAGAGAATCTTTGGGAGTCTCGGAGCGTTCTGATTGGTCGGTTGATTATTATTAATAAAATATATTATTTAATAATGATAATAATTGCTCATTATGATGATAATTATAGCAATTTAATATTAATATTATTTTCCATTATTAAGAATAGTGACAATTAACTCTCAGAAAGAATATTAATATTATTGAGGTTTAACTCGATTAAATAATGTATTTAATATGTGGGTGTTTTGTAAGCCGTTAATGTCATTATCAGAGGCAATTTGGAAATTTTGGCAATTATAGGTCACGTGACAGCTCCACAATTTTCAGATGATTTTGGGTTCCACAAATGCCCCCACATTGCTTAGGAGTTCAAGGAATACTAAGGGCTATAGATTTTTGGTAGACCCAGTAAACCATTTTGGAGTAGAACTTCATCTTGTCTTGTATTATTCTTGTGTCATAAAAATTCCATTGAGTTCGGAATATTACATCAAAATGGCTCATATTTGCTCTGGACTCAAAGTCTAACGTGAGATTGTGCTACACTTCCTTGGTTGGACTTGATCAATGGTCCATTCGAAATTAATTTATTTATGTATCAATTTAATTTTACTTAATGAATTTTGTATCATCATAACTTCTTTCTTGTCTAGGCTTTGGTATAGAATAATGTCCTATTGATATTTCAATGATGAATATGGAATTTTGTAACTTCTATAAAATCAATAGTGTTGATGTTGATGATGAAGAAAAAACTGAAATGTGGTTTTAACGGCCATCAATTCTCCCATTAATTTGTTGGGCTTTTTTTTCCTCTTTAAAATAAGCACTTACAGGTTGGAGGAGATGAAGCGGATGGTAGGGACGAGGAGCCAAGTGAGGCTGATGTGAGGTAATGTGGTGTCAACAACAGCTGAGATAAGACAAGCAGTCCCATGCGACAGAGACATTAGGCAACGTCAGTGAATTGTGAGTGGCGTGGTCAAAGAAAATGACGTCAGATGACATCGATGTTCCTTATTAATTGGATGATCGCAGAGGTTCGTGTGTAATGTTGTGCGGGCGAGACATAAAGAGGGACATGTGAGTCCTGATCAACAGTGACAGGACCCGTCCTGATCCCTCTGGATTATTGTGGGACGTGTCTGCTCCCGTCTGACACTATATGTCAGACCAAGGATAAACTCGACACCCGCTTGGGGTCCATCAGAGTACACTAGGATCGGGGATGACATGTGATGTCTCGATCTCTACTACATCCCGCATTCGCGATCAACCTGAAAGGTATTAAAACCATAAAAGCTGTGAGTGGACAAAACAACAGTTTATAAAATCATTTATATCGAAAAGACATTTATCCCCTTCACGTAAAAGCATACATGCATCATAAAACAATTATTTGAAATACTTTCTCAGAAGTAAGACGTATTGCTTCCCAAATCAAAACACAATGAAAAATGCTTCTCAATGGAAGCCATCATCTCAGTAGGGTCTCAGCCCAAAACCAAAATCAAGGAAAACCAGAATAAAACCTCAGCCCTAATAATAGAACATGTGGGAACACATCCCATGGGAGCTCATCCTAATATCAGTCACGATTCTAATCCTAGCACATGTGCATATAGCTCAAGACCGCTCACAATCTCAGCATGTCGCCGTGAACACATCACTCGTCGCGACAGTCTCTAGATTGTCGCGAACACATCGCTAATCGATCTCAGAGTATAACATCAGCACTCCTAAGTCGAGCCTCCCTCGGTCATTGCTTCTCGCGGCTGCTCGACAACATGCAGTACATCGTGACCTCTCCGGAAGGAACACATCTGCAGTCTAGAGGCCAGCGTTATATCATCCGGGACTCACCTGAATACCATCATCCATAGGGCCTCAAACATGGAACATCACTAAATAGGTCACAGCCCGAAAACCAGTGTCCTACGACACTTCATATCCCAGGATTCCTCAAATCCTATCAAATCCACAACTAGGTCTCATGTCAGAAATATCTTTCATAAAACTCATAACTAGGTCACATCCCGACTTATCTCATGTTTGACTATACTCTAAGTCAAACCGAAAATCAACTGGGTCATACACCCGAAAGATATTTCCAAAGCTGAAAACCAGTTCTCATTTCTAAAACACTTTCAAATTATCTTTCAACTGTGACTCATGCCCGAACATCGATTTCACGCATCTCCGTGAAATCTTCCAAAACTATAAATCAGTTCCTTGGTTTCACGCCTCTCCGTGAAACCTTCAGAATCACCTAAAACACAAGCACGTTGTACACTCGGCCGAAGCCCAAGCATCATATAAAATAGAAATCTGGAACTGCGTGCAATAACACATTTTCCTTCGAAAATGCCAAACAATTCATATTAAAATCACATGCACTCATGGCATCGCAAATCACATGCACTCATGGCATCTCAAATCATATTCATAAACACATATAAAACATTTATCCATGCATCATATTCACAAAATAAAGTCCACTCATAGACCGTCCATGTTGCGCCTCGATACGCATGTCGTCAGCCTCTCCGGGCTAATCCGACCTCTCCAGGTCATCCGAATGTAACGACCCGTCCCGGAAGTTGGGATTAGATTAGAGATTAATGACGGATTAGTGAAGTTACTCGGTGATTAGTTGAATACTTTCGGACGGACGGTGCAGAATGACGATTTTGCCCCTAGGATGGGCTGAACGTTGACTTTTAGTTCGGGCTGTCAAATGGACTTTGACCAATGACCGTGACGTAGTTCGTGACGTCACAAGTCCATAGAAAGGTGTCACGTCCGATTCCGACAACCGAGGAAGAAGTTATGACGTTCGGAAGGTCGGGGACATTTTCGTGATTAAGTCAAAAAGGGGGAAATTATTGACTTTTTGCACGAGAAGTATTTTGCACGCAAATCAAGGATCGTTAGATAGGTCTTGACGTCCTGAGTACAACGACAGGCGGCACGCCGTCGTCGGACGTCAGACGGTAAAGTTATGGGTTTAAGAACGCAAAGGGTAAAACGGTAATTTGTGCAATGAAGGGTAAATTGGTCATTTGTTTGCATTAGAATGTGTGCCCAGTAAGAGTGGGACACCTGGCTGCATTTAAAAGGGGATGACCACCAGGATTGTGACACTTGGCCTGTTTTGGATAGTGGTAGAACGTTCCCCACCGTCTTCAACCAATTTAAACAAGGTTTGTGCACAAGTAGGCATGAGAAACAGAGTACGTGCTAGTGTGTGTGTGCGGCAGGGCCCAAGTTCCCTCAACCCAACCGTCAACCCATATGGGTTAGTGAAGAAGGGAGGTTGGAGACGGACGGTGGTAACTGGGCGGTTCACGACGGTTAGTGGTGGTTCCCCGAAACCCGTGAGGCAAAAAGAAGAACAAGGGACCGTGACGTTGGGAACAAGCGTGGGTGTTAGCTTGGTTTAACATGAGAATAATGAAACAGAGTTGGAACTGGATTGGTGGTGATCAGGACAGAGTACAACAGCGACATCAGGTAAGTTTTTGTGATTTTGGAATTTGAAGTCGATAATGGCAAAATGACTTACAATGGTTGAGAAGTAATTCGGTTATTTGTGTAGGGTTTTGGATGTCAAAAGGAAACGATTGAACCTAGAGGCATGGTTTGGGGTGGCTGGAATATCAAGAACGTCGTGGGGGGAGAAACCTCTGGTTTTCTTCGATACGAGCAGGTAAGAACAGGTATTTAAATCATGGTTTAGTAAACTAGATCGATTAATTAAAGGGGGACGAACCTATTGGGATAAAAATGGTTTGGAAACAGGCTGAAAATGGAAGGAACCGTGGACGTCGGTTCAATTGAACCAGCTGAACAGTAGACCGAATCGAACCCGGTTCACCTAAGGACAGGGATGAACAGTGCAGGCGCGTGAGGCCCACGCGCAGCCTCTTTGGGCGGCGCGTGAGGGCGTGTGACACTATTCATAAGGAAGTTGTCAACACAACTTTTTATCGTATCGTTGTAACAAACATTTTGGCACTGGTTTCGAGGCAATCAGACATCATCTCGATATGTTTCGGGATGTCTGAAGGTTTTAGGGCTCGGTTAAAATAGCTAAAAATACGGGAAAATTATGGGGCTTTAGTATGACCTTTGTGAAGTAGTTAGTGACCTTGGTATGAGATTTGGACAAGTTCGGGAAAGCCGAGGATAGCGAAATGGCAGGGAACAGCATAAGTGCACGCGTATCGAGGCGATGTCGGAATGGTCTGTGAGTGGACTTTGTTTTCTAACTCTGAATGCATGCATATATGTTTTTATATGTTTTCTATACATGATTCTATGATTTGATTTATAATCTTGATGATTTACAGTTTTGCACGTTTTTCGAGGAAATTACAGAATTTCACGTTTTACGAGATTTCGATGGATATTGTGATTTGAACCTGGTTTTAATAGTTTGATTTCGGGATTTGAAATATGATTTAAAATCAATGATTTAAAATGGATTTCGGAAAAGTTTTTTTGGGCTTGAAGCCTAGATCAGAAAGTGGATTCCGGATTTGGGTTCGGAATGGTTATTCCGGATGCCGGCTTACGGAATGATGGTTGCGGACTCGGATCTGGAAAGGAGATGGATATGAGTTCTGGGTTTGGATTCGGGATCCTGATGAGATTGCGGATTCGGATTCGGAAATGGGAAATGGTTTTCAAACGGTTTTGGATTGGATTTGCTGGATCTGGTTATTAGGTTTAAAGACCCGGATATGATTATGACGGGGCGGGCCCGGATTATGTTTAAAGACCCGGATTGAGTTTAAAGACTCGGATTATATTGAGGCCTGGATTGAGTTTAAAGACTCGGGAGTTTAAAGACTCGGATAGATCCAGCAGGTTCGATGGATGAAAATGTGGTTTCAAATGTATTTTGGTTTTCACTGAGACTTGATGATGATGGTTTTGAATAAAGGTTTTCCGAGGTTTTGGGCTCTGCCCGGATGATATGGCTTTGATGGTTTTGGACTGAGGCCCGGGAATTGGAAAAAGAAACTACTTTTTTTTCTTACATGGTTTTATGACATGAATTTGATATGCATGCATTGGTTTTTGAAACGGAGGGTATAAATGTACTTGTTTTATTGAACTGTTTTTAAACTTATTCTTTATTTTTGTCCACTCACAGTCTTTTCGTATTTTCGATACCCTTCAGGTTGTTGCGGTGCGGACTGTTGGTCGAGAGAGACGGAGACATCACACCCGCGATCCACAGTAGTTCGGTACACTCTGGGAAGTCCGGTTACCTTTTCGGATGGCTGGATTTGAGAATCCCTGGTCCGACATACGTGTCACATGGAGGTTTGACGCCACTCTGGCCTTCGTGTCATGCGTAAGTCAGACGGGAACAGGGTTTAGCCCTTAATCCCGGGGGATTAGGGGTCGGCCCTAACACCGGACCTGTTCAACACATACTTAAAAGTTACTACCAACCTAGACAAGTCCATATCAAGAATCACCAACATTCCCGAAAAAATCAACATGTCCCAACATTCTCGAAAAAGTCAACCTAGACCGTTCATCACTGACATCTGACACTGACACGTGCCAGTCTAACATCTCAGACCTGACATAATGACATCATCATCCCTGTCCTCTGTCCGGATCGGCCCGATTCACTGTTATGGGTCGGGTAGACCCTCGGACCCGACCCAACTTTTTCTCCCTGGTTCTTGGTCCGATTTTGAAGCCGTTGCTTCCAGTGTGATCGTCCAGTCATCCTCAGTAGATCTATGGGTTCAAAAACGTTTAAAACTGGCTAGGGATTACCTGTTCGATAATCATTCTCACAACCCAATTTTCAGGCCTTCGTCTAGGCTGCTCTGCCGTCCTCATCCTCCGTTTTTGACATCCACATGCTCGTACAGATCCCAGAAACACAGCCCAATCATTAGAATTAGCCCAACAATCCTCTAAACCCAACTTCGAAAATCAGCCCATTTAACGATTTCAGGTTTTAGTTGGTCGTGGTTCCTCCGCCGTGCACCGCCATCCCTCTGTCGTCCGTCCAACTCAGCCTCTCACTCTTAGTCTCACAGGAAATGGAATGGGGTGTTGGTGTTTTGGGTTGCACAGGTTTGGGGGGTTTCATGTCAGGACCCACCCCGATTTCACCCCGAAAACCGAGGTAAATCCTGCTCTCGTCTGACACCCTGACACAAATACAGTCAGACGCAGGAGAACATATACTACATATCCCGAAGTCAACAGTTTACAGAGCATAGTACTCAAGAAAAAGAAAGAAAACTATTAAAATGTATACAGGCACGCGGAAATTAAAACAAAATACTCCGGGATCCCTCACGTGACTTCTATGCCTCCGACGCTGCCTCGACGCCGAAACCCTGCTCTAGCTCCACGACCTGGAGGGCAAGTTAAAAACAGAAGGTGTGAGTGGACCATAAATAAAAGAAAAGTTCTAAAACCATTTATAAGAAAACCGAGTTTAGCCCTCCGTTTTGAAACCACATGCATAACTCGGTTATTAAAATAGTTATAAATCAATCACCATAAAACATCATAAGAAACAGAAACACTATAAAACGGGTAGAAAAGTCATATCATGAGCATCATAAAACCGTATCATAAACCGTGAATATCAAACCATTCTTTTCCGATCAAACCTGATGGACCTATCCGAGTCTTTAAACTCCCGAGTCTTTAAACTCAATCCGGGTCTTTAAATCCAATCTGGGCCCGTCCCCCGTCAATCAATATCCGGGTCTTTAAACCCAATATCCAGATCCAGCAAATCCAATCCAAAACCATTTGAAAACCCATTTCTAAATCCATAACCAAACTCGAATTCGAAATCCCCGGTCTGATGCCCTTCGGGCATCCCGAACCGTCATTCCGAACCCAAATCCGGAAATTCACTTTCCAACTTTAAAACCAAATTTCGTTTCCGAAATCCGATTCTAAAACCGAAAATCCATTAGTCACCAAATCATGTTTTGAAATCCCTTTATAAGCATTCAAACCATTTATCCTTTGAAACCCCCCAAAACATGACATTTTACTCAGAAATCGACGTTTCTCGTAAAACGTACCAAATACCGAATTTCCTCGAAAAACGTGCAACAATGTAAAACCAACAAAACATATTCGATAAGCATAGAATCATGATTAAAACCATAAAACAAGTATAGAAAACAGTTATGCATGCTCGAGTTTAGAGAAGGGGTCCACTCACAGTACCGAGCCCTCAATCGCGTCCCGAACGTCCTGCACGTTCCTCAGCTTCCTCGGGAAATCCCGATCCTGTCAACAACCGCCAAATCACGTCACTAATTCACTTACGAAGGTCCACCTAAATTCCTTCAAAAATCCCCGAATCCTAAACATAATAAACCGGGACCCTACGCTTTCACTCTCGTGAAACTATACTCAAATGACGTCTGAATAACCTGAAACCACTTCCATTAGACTCAACACAACTCTTATACCAAAAACCATGTTGACTGTTTTCCCCAAAACCGCCGCACGCGCCCCCACGCGCCGCCCAAAGTGGCTGCGCGTGGCCCTCACGCGCCTGCTACAGTGTCACTGTCTACCTCGTGTAGACCGGGTTCGACACAGTGCCCGCACTTTGAACCGGCGAGAGCGGTTCACCGCCGTGCCTGCACTATTTTCCTCCCTTTCTTCACCATTCTCATCGTCCAGACCTACCCTATCCATTCCCGTACTCCAATCACCTCGACACAGCCCCATACTTGTCGACTGAAACTCGAAAGAAAACCCGTACTATCCTCTGTTTCCTACTCCGGCCACCCAGGTCACCCCCCGTCACGGTGGCTAGCCCAAACTCTTCCTAGGACAGTCATACACCTCATCCAACTCACCAAAACGGTCGACTCTACCCCAAACTTCGCGACTTTACATTTGAAGCTCGACGGCAAAACAGAGTACACAGGTACTCTCCGTCGTACCAGCCTCCACCGTGCACTTCCCATCACAGACGATTCCTAGGACCTCCAGGAGTCTCACCCTAACCTCCAAATCCCTCGACTTTAGCCCTAGGTCCACGACTTTTGAATTGAAACAAATGAGAAAAATAGGGGAATCGGGTATACCTTCGATTCTTCCTCCGCCGTCTGCACCGCTGTGTACCACGGTGTCCAACAGGTCCTCTGCACTCGTCCCAGCCTCCTCTTGGCTTGAATTGAGCCACCACACAGCACAACCACCGTCTCTGTCTCACCGTCTCTCTGTTTTCTTAGAAAACTCAGCCTCACCAACCACCGTGTCTCCGTGCACGATCTCGGTCCCAAACTCGATCACCAACCTCCTCTCTTCTTCCTTTCACCCTCACAACTCACCAGACTCACCAACCTACACGATTACCTTCTCAATTCCTCTCAATTCCTCCCTCTGTTTTCTGTTCGTCGAACACAAACACAACACACAGACACGGGTGCACCCCAAATAATTGGACCGTGCACACACGAGAACCACCTAGAACCCACTACACAATTGCCACATGTCACCAATCTGCCCATGCCTTCACCATCTGGCCCAATCTCAGCCATCCACTTTTCCCTCTCTGTGCACAAATCCCCAGATAACCAAAAGACCAAATTACCCTTCCTTTTAACTCAAATTTACAGTTATGCCACTGACTTCCTAGACCCGTAACTCCCACATCGTACATCCGATGAATACGTGCCGCCTGTCATCGAACTCAGCACGACAAGATCTATCCAACGGTCCTAGGTCAACATACCAAAACCCGTTCGTACAAAAAGTCAACTTTTCCCCCTTAATTTAGCCAAATTACGATAATGCCCTCAACCTTTCGAACATCACAACTTCCTCCTCGGATGTCGAAAACGAGCGTACCTCTTGCCTATGGATTCGTGACGTCCTAAACTACGTCTTGATCACTGGTCAATACCCACTTGACCACCCGAACTAAAAGTCAACATTTTGCCCGAACCAGGGGCAAAATCTTCATTCTATGCTTACGGACCTATCGGGACCACCTAACCACCGATTAACCTCACTAATCCCACCTTAATCACACTACTAATCCCGGCTCTCGGGACGGGTTGTTACATTTCAGGTTCGAATGAAAGAGATGAGGATGAATGGGGTGGGTGTATGTATATGGGGTGATAGGCAATGGACTTATCCATTAGGCCTGGAAAAATATCTGGGGCCCACTTAAGACAAAAGTCAACCCGTCTCGTAATTCATCCAATAATACCCTGAATCTTCTGTGACCTGTATCTTTCTCACCAAATGTTCGATTTCGATGTGCCGCTTGTCTACGGACTCGTATTGACTCGATCTACGTAATGGTCCACAGTCCCTGTGCATTGGACCTCCTGGGTCAAAAGTTAACTTTTTATCCTCTTGACTAATCCCCGATTAGCCCCACTAATCCTCAATTTAGTATTAATTAATCCTGGAAATTTGGGACGGATAGTTACAAACAGTGGCTTCTGACGGCGTCAGGGAGGCTGGTAGGAATTGATGTTATGTTTGTAAGGGTTTTTTCAATGGCTCATCTCGACCCTTTATCCCTTTTTATTATTTTTTATTTTTTCAGGTTGAAAGCAAAAATTTCAAGTGGGTGATATAGTGCAATCCAAGTCGCAAGTGAACATATGTTAATCAAGTGGAGGAAATTAGGAGGAGACGTACTGCACAATTGATGTGGGGTGGACTATGGCAGATGTGTTGATCACATGGATCGCGGCAGCGTGCAGCTGGGGGTAGGATGCAATAGGTGGCAGGGCTGGTTTGTTGTTTTTCTCCATTTCCCAAAAATGGAATTGACCATCTAACTTTTGCGATTGAGACTTTCTATATGACTTGCTGTTTTTTCCTTCCTGCCGCTAATTACATCTTCCCTTATAATATATATATATATATATATATGTTACTTAAGAAATCAATAATTAATTTCTTTCATGCACTTTTTTTTGGCAGTTTCTTTTTTGATCGATTTTGGGAGCTGCAGGTGTCCAATTGTGATGATTCAAGTAGCAATATGCTCCATTTTCAGTGAGAATCATTTCATGATGCATGAATGCATACTTCCAGCGAAGTATTGAAAAGCTTACTTTGTGGGAGTTTCCACCTAGCAGATATAGAGACTGTTGTCAGTGTGTTTTCTTGACAAGCGAGTTGGCTGGCTGGTGCGCTATAGCCGAAGAATGAGTCCACATGTTCGCTCCTAATTGGTTGGTCAGGTAGGTGGGCCCCACCATTGTCGGCGGCTCTATTAGTACTACGATTGACCATCACGTGTTAGGCACAGATTGGCTTGAGGGGCTGTCGGTGGATTGCTGCAGAAGATGTCTTGTGTCAGGCTTCGAATGGAGGGTCAGAAGAGGGCCAGCGCTGGTCGGTTTTTATCCAACTGTCGACGAGACATCTCCACGTGTTTGCCACTGGGTGGTGTGTCAAACAGGCGGGGCTCGCCTTCGTCTGCGGCTCCGTCAGTGCCAATAGAGACGTGTCATGTGTTAAGCTCGGATTAGAGGCTGAAGATGGCAGTTCGAATTCGCCATGTGTCATGCTGCGCTTGGCCCTCGCCTTGGGGTATTTTTCTTGCGTGTGGAGTGGAGCATGTGAATGGCAGTGATTGTCAGAGATTGTGTCAAATATGGAGGCAATATATAAAATTTTAAATATTGTTAGTCCTACATTCTTGGCATATTCCTAATAGCTTTGGACATCTGTTGGCAATGATCCAAGTGACGACTTGTTTATTTTTTCAAGGTGATCACTTTAAGATGTGACAAGGTGTATATCTGGAGCAATTTGGGAAAATTGCATTGTGAGAGTGTGGTGGTTTGCGTAGCCAGAATCCATTTTGAGAGGAGGATATGCAATTCGAGGGACCCGAAAACTTGAAGGCATGGAAAGTTTGCAATCGAATTTCCTTTCCAATGACGTCTTCGTGGAGCTTGGCGAAAGATGTTCTTCCATGTGGGATCTCAGATGTTGCAAGGAAAAAAAATCCAGCTAGTGGTCAATAGAAAAAATTCCTCCTTTGGTCATCAGTTGAGGCTGAAGCCTTCATTCTCGAAAAGTTTTGGATGGTAGAAGGTCTTTCGAAAGCTTGATTAAGTAATGGTTGTGTGCTCCACTGTGTTTGACAATTATTGTTATCCTAAAGAAAAACATCAAAACAGAGCCTTGACTTGCCTCTAGAGAATAAGTCTAAGTCCTGAATTATCTTCCAAGTCTGCTCGGGGCCATTTCCTGATTATTATGGCCTAGTAAGGTCATCCACCAGGTGCATATTTTCCGTCAATCCTTTCGAGCACTTGGTCAAGTTCTTGGAGGTGAAAATTCAACAATGGTGGAAATCTAGTAATTGAGACTTGAATGTTTTTTCTATCAGATGCCCCCACAACTTTGCTCCGAAAAGAAAATAAGGAGCTAAAGTTGGGTTTGGCGAGTTGCAATGGGGCCCCTTCCAATGAGCTGGAGCAGGAACTAGAGGTCGAGGTGGGGAATGGTGGACAACTTTCCCCCTACTTTCAGTTGAAGAAAGAACTGAGTCCCAAAGGATGATAAGCATTGATGCCTTGCCCCCAGAATTCTCATAGATTAGTTGCTTACTACCCATGATTGTATTTTCATTTCAGAATTGAATACTTAATATGAGCAATAGACATGTGATTTTCCAACCATTTTTCCAATAAAGAAATGAAAATTTTGTTTATACGAAATTTCGAATTCATGTGTGAAGCTTCTTCTTTAAACTTTTTATTTGTTTGAATTAACTACAAACTTGAAGGTTTGTCAAATGCCCCAATTGCAACCATGAGCATCCACTGTGAGCTTTCCGACTCCAATTAGCCAAGAGTGACTCCCGGATAGAGTCCTAGACTACTTCCAGGATGTAGACTTGGATTGCTTCCTTTGAGGAATGCTTGAAGTGCTTCCAGGAGAAAGGCTTGAAATGCTTCCAAGTTGAAGGCTTGAAGTGCGTCCAAGTTGAAGGCTTGGAGTGCTTCCAGGAGGAAGGTTTTGCACGCTTTCTTGAGAAAGGCTTTGATTGCTTTCCAGAAGAAAGGCTTGCGGTGCTTCCCGGAGGTAGACCTTGATGCTTCGCTGGGCGAAGTCTTAGACGCTTCATAGGGACGAAGGCTTTGATGCTTCGCATGAGCGAAAGCTTTGGATGTTTTGCATGTTGAATGCTTGGATGTTTCGCATGGCGAAGGCTTGGTTGCTTCGCATGAAAAAGGCTTTGGATACTTCGCAGGATGAAGACTTTGGCACTTCGTGGTGGCGAAGGCTTTGGATGCTTCACAGGAACGAAGGTTTGGATGCTTTGCAAGGGCGAAGACTTTGGCTGTTTTACACGAGCGAAGGCTTGGATGCTTCGCGGGGATGAAGTCTTTGGTGCTTTGCGGGGGCGAAGACTTTGGTTCTTCGTGGGGGCGAAGGCTTTGATGCTTCGCATGAGCGAAGCCTTTAGATGCTTCGTGGGGGCAAAGACTTTGGATGCTTCACTGGGCGAAGACTTTGACGCTTCGCGGGGCGAAGGCTTTAGATTCTTTGTAGGGGTGAAGGCTTGGATGCTTTTGCGAGGGCGAAGACTTTGGATGCTTTGTAGGGGCGAAGGATTTGAACGCTTCGTAGGTGCGAAGGTTTTGAATGCTTCGCAGGTGCGAAAGCTTTTAATGCTTCGCGGGAGCGAAGACTTTGGTGCTTCGTGGGGGCGAATGCTTTGGATGCTTCGCAAGGGTGAAGACTTTGGCGCTTCGCAGAGGCAAAGGCTTTGTATGCTCTTCTGGAGACACAATGTATTCTCTGCTTCCTTTTTTAGCTGCAAAGGCTGAAACGCTACTTTTACATGATCGAATGGATCGTTGCGCCCTAACCACGTTGAATCGCGAGGATTGACGATAAGTTTCCGATGAATGATGAACAACGTTCAAAAACTTTGAACATAGTCGATGAACGACAAACGAAGTATAATGAATGATAAACATGACTGATGAAAAATGTTCAAGAACTTCGAACATAGTCGATAAATGACGAACGAGGTATAATGAACGATGAACATAGCTGAAAAATGAGGAACAACATTCAAGAACTTCGAATATTATCGATTAACGACGAATGAAGTATGATGAACGTTGAACAAAGTCTGAAGAACGATGAACAACGTTGAAGAACGATGAAAGATCGTGAAAGCTCCCCTTGAGTATTTCTCAAACGGCTCTCAATGAAAGCACCAATTTTTGAAGCAGAAATCTTACCTGCCACGAAAAGTCTTCACAGTCCCTGCAAACAGCAAACAATTAGCTACCTTGTCTCGATCGATTACCCGGAGGGTTGTTCGACCAAGAACACTCTGATGCATATGTTAGCTTTGAGAGAGGAAAAGGAAATACTTCGAAGTGAAGAATCGACTTCCCTTTGAGAGTGAGATGATCGTCTTTATTTATAGAGAATTCTTGGGAATCTCGGAGCGTTCTGATTGTTCGATTGATTATTATTAATAAAATATATTATTTAATAATTATAATAATTGCTCCTTATGATGATAATTATAGCAATTTAATATTAATATTTATTGTCCATTATTAAGAATAGTGACAATTAACTCTCGGGGAGAATATTAATATTATTGAGGTTTAACCCGATTAAATAATATATATTTAGCTAGTAAATACATTAATTAATGTGTGGGTGTTTTGTGAGCCATTAATGTCATTGCTAGTAATTTGGACATTTTGGGAATTATGGGCCACATAGCTGCTCCACAATTTTCGGATGATTTTAGGTTCCACAACATGAAATTTCTTTTTCTTTTAACTTGAAAAAGTAATCCACAAATTAATCATCAATATCATAGCAAGCATCAAAGCCAACCATCTTAATGACTTCAAACCAATTGATCCACTACTATTGCACACAAGCTTGTGATTGTGATATGAGCACACTGGGTGCTTCCTGCATATACACAAAAAAAAAAAATCAAATGTTAGTTACTTGCACACCAATAAAAACTCAAAATACAATACCCTAAAACAACGATCAATTGTTATCTCCAACACTTAGTGCGCAATAAATAATGTCCATATATTTGGCAAGATTCAATGATGGTTTCATGGGGCATTTTATTTTTTTGTGCACATCCGACATATCAATAATTAAGCTTATAAAAGTTTGTTTGGTGAGTTGTATTGGATTGAATTGTATAATTCATCAAAGTTAAAGTATTTTGAAGGAAGAAGTTAATGGTTTTTCATTGTCAATGGGAATAAGGGTAAGATTTCTTCTATGTTTAATCCTTTCGCAGCGAAAAAAACGTCCACTTTTACCCTGGGTCAACTCGACCATTGTCTTTGTTAATGACAACATTTCTCATTCAATAAGGTTCATCACTTGAGTCAACTCGACTCGACCATTGTTTGCAACATTACGATCAGAATCCACCCTAATTTTCAGACTTTTATTTTTACATGCTATCAACCACCTATTGCCAAGCACTGCGAATGATACTAAGAGTTTTCCAGTCTACCAATCATTAAAGGAAAATTCTTCGAGAGAAAGTAAGAATCTTGATTCATTTATGCCACAAAAACCCAGAACATGAAAACCCAAAAAACCGAAGAAATTAAGCTGCAGATACGAAATGCACGACAATGACATATGGCTTTTTCAATCGAACTCAGATGCTTCAAATTTAGACAATGGAGGAAGAGAAAACAAAGGAGTCAAATGAAAAAAAAAAAAAGTGAAGAGTTTGAGGGATGAATTATTGCATTGACTTATAATAATTTCTCATTACGACGAAAAAAGGGTGAAGAGTTTGAGGGATGACTTATCTATAATATAAGTTTGGAATTTGAATTTTGTTCGGATAACTTGCACGCTTTTTACGATCATTACATAGATATCGGATTTGTGATTGCGTAGACAGGCGACACATAGAAATCAGAATACGTAGAGAAAGTTACGATCTAGAATGTGTATTTGGAGTAAGTTGTTGATACCATATTGATCGATCACACTCAAGAAGACTAACAACAACTCAATAATGGATAAGCTACCAAGCAATCAGCATGCTTGCCACGTCACCAGGCAATCGGCAAGCTTACCAATTGGTTGAGCCTACATTCACAACACATTCAAGACCTTACCACTCTGCAACCACGCTCGACAGGCTCAGGTCGGCGTACCTGGTACGACCATCTAACAAATGTCAATAACATCTCCCTAACATGCTAGAAAGTCAATCTCTACCTGCTCACCATCTTGAATTTTCGGGACACGTGGCAGTATCTCTTGAGGTAGTTTGAATGCACACCATTAAGGTTCAACCACCACATTCATTGCTACCATAAATACAAGTCACTCTCTCATAAAGGTATTTGATCTCAAAATGGACCTAACGTGATGAGACCCGTTAGGGGATTTAGGACCCACTAAGGGGTATCTGGACCCACTGGGAGTGCTGATTGGAATTCTGCTTCTACACGTCGAGTGACCTGCAAGGTAGAGAGAAAAAAACTAGACACCGGTGGGTTGTCGGCCTAAGAGGCTCTGGTGCTTAAGTTAGTAAGCGTATAAGACACCAAATAGGCATATTATAACACAAACACTGGAGAGTAAAGGTTGGGTGTGTTTTAGAGAGAGATGTGATGCAAGAGAGTTACCTTTATGAAAGGGCTGGGGGTATTTATAGTAGCAATGAATGTGGTGGTTGAACACTGTTTGGAGTAGGTTCCAAGTTCCAAGTATGTGCCAGGTGGCAACCAACTTCCTGGTATGTCAGGGAGTTGGTGCTAACAACTGGCTGATCAAACCGAAGGGTGCCAATCACACATGCTGAGTGGTATGCTTGGGTAAGCCCTTCAACTGGAACCACCTATGTTGGCTACCGAACGACATCACCCGAATAGCCTGCCGACTAACGCCAATAACATTGCCTGTCGACTGGTGGGCATGCCGATTATATGGTGGTGTCGCTCATATAGAGCCTAGTTGACACGACCCATCCCAATCCCCCCTGGATTAACACGGGATGTGCCATGCTTCCATCTGACACGAAGTGTCAGACAAGGGATAATTCATACCTTATGTAACGACCCGTCCCGAATATCGAGATTTAATAATATTTAATTATGATTGACTAATCTGGGATTAGTTGAGCGAAATCGGACAAATTGTGCAAAATCACCGTTTTGCCCTTGGGCGTGGGCAAAACGTTGACTTTTAATTCAGACGGTCAAATGGACTTTGACCAATGACCGTGACGTAGTTTGGGACGTCACGAGTTCATAACCAGGTGGCACGTTCGATTTCGACATTCGTGGTGAAAGTTATGACGTTCGGAAGTTCATGGGCACTTTCGTAATTTGGACGAAATAGGAGAAAATGTTGACTTTTTGATCGGGAGGTCCGATGGCCAAAGGCCAAAGACCGTTAGGAAGGTCTCGATGCCCTGAGTCCGTAGACAGGCGGCACACATCAATCGGAGTCCGAATGACCGAGTTACGGGTCTGGATGCATGAGGGGCATTTTGGTAATTTTCTGCACAAGGGCAGAATAGTAATTTCACCGTGCACTGTGGATCAAACAGCCGTGAAAATGGGATGTTTGTGCGATATGTTCCATGGATTGTTTATCATTAATGGACTGATTGACACGACCCATCCCAATCCCCCCGGGATTACCATGGAATGTGACGTGCTCCCGTCTGACAAGAGGCGTCAGACAAGGGATAACCGATTGCCATTGCCCAAACGGGCTTCCAAAGTGCGTAAGGATCGATGGAGGAAGTGTGCGATGCTCAAGTCTCTGCTGCAGTCGTATCCGGAATCAACCTGAAGGGCATTGAAAACAAAAGCTGTGAGTGGACGAAAATAAACAAGTCTGTTTAAAACATTTATAAGACATTTATGCCCCTCAGTAAAATCATATGCATGCACCAAAACCAATAATCCCATATTTATTTAGAAATAATCATTAGGGCCTTAGCCCGGAAACCAAAGCCTAGTTTCAATTTCCAAAAGTAAATCCAAGAGTTATTTCATAAATCCAGTAATATGAACCATAAGGCATATAATATAAACCATAACCATTATTTTAGCCACTGCACTATACACTCCAATCCGACATCCCTGATGTCTGACGTCCCTGACGTCAATAAGGTCACAATCACAAGGCTACGCGTGCCACTCGGGTCTCAATTTTCCGAGTTAAATCCCCGAACCCCGTTCGGGTACAGCATCACCTGATGCAGCATCACCTGATGCTTAGCGTCATAGACGCTGGACGTACTAGACGTCCGTGACCTCTCCGGGGTACCTCGCCGGAGGAGACAATATAATATGGAAGGATCTATACAGTGCAGTACTAAATACATTTTATCGATATCCACATGCAAGGCATATATATATACATGGATAAAAATCCAAACCAATCATTAAGTTTCATCAGACGGGTCTCAAGCCCAAATACCGTGAAACATGCCATAACCAGATTTTCCATATCATCAAAACCACTATTGTTTTTAGCATGTGAATATATATAAAATGTAAACCAGAAAACATTTATTCAATTCCGTTTTAGGGTCCCCGACCCGCAAACACATGTAGAAGTCAACTGGGCCCCTGGCCCGATTTCACAAGTTAACTGGGCCCCTGGCCCGATCCACATGTTAACTGGGCCCCTGGCCCGATTTCATAGTTCAACTGGGCCCCTGGCCCGATTTTACATTATTTAAGTTCGTAACCGTTTCATGAAATCATATCCAACCATGTTTATGGAAACCGGTGAAAATCCAGAAAATCTCGGTTTACGTGCAATTACGTAATTCACCTCGAAATGCGTGAAATCATTTTAAGTTCACCGATATCCAAAGTAAATCATTTAATCATAATTATAACAATCATAAAACAGTTATGCATGCATCGAATTTATGAAACCAATGTCCACTCACAGACCGTTTAACCGAGCGCCTCGATACGCGTGCCATAGGCCTTCCCGGGCCACATCACTATCACCGGGATTCCCAATCCTGTTCAAATCAATTTAGAGGATCACTAACCTCATCATTAACATCCTATTCAAGTCCCGTAATTTTCCCGAATTTTTAAGTATTTTTAAATTGGATTTAAAACCTTCGGACATCCCGAACAATAACGAAACGGAATCCGATCGACACGAAACCAACGCCAAAATGTTCGTTACATTGTATAGGACAAAAGTCATGTTGGAAGTTTCCCAAAATTACCTCACACGCGCCCCCACGCGCCGGTTGAACTCCCTGCGCGTGAAACCCACGCGCCGGGTACTGTTCACCGTCGTTCAACCCGAACGACTGGTAAACGGGTCGCCGTGACCCGCGGGCCAACCCGATCGGTTCTCCGCCGTTCCTTGATCATTTTCGACAGGGTTTCCTCCTACAAGATCGCCTGAGTTAAACTAGGAGTTCTGTGGAAACAAAAACAAGGAACAACGTCAAGATCCTTACCTCTCCGATCGAGAAGCTCACGGCCAACTCCACCGTCGACTGCTCTCAGCTCCGACCACCATTCTCGATGAAAACGATCCCAAAAGACTCGTCTCATCCTCTGAGTCATCATCCTGGTTACTAGATCGAACGAAAGACAGTAAAACCCATCCTGCCATTTTTGACCCGAGAATCGGACTCACGGGTTTAGGCTCCCTTCGCCGCCGTGGTCACCACCGTGGCCACCGAAACGCCCAGTTTGATCCCAGAACTCCGTCCACCCCTCAAGCACGGTCAAAACACCGGTCTCCATCGACTTCCAAATTTGAGTTTTTCGGCCTCCCCTGTTTTTCCCCTCCGTCGCCGCCCAGCCGTCTCCCGTCGTCTCCCACCGTGCCCAGCTCCCAACAGAGCTCACACAGTCCCCTGCACGGCCCAAGGTTATAGAAATGGTGGTGGTGTGCAGTGTGAGTCGTGAGCGTGTTCACGGGCTAGAGAGAAAATGAGATTGGGAGGTGTAGGCTGATTCAATTAAAGAGAGATTGAAAAAGGAATGAACGGCCCAGATTAAATCTCACCAATGAGATTAAGGGTCCAGATCAAAAGATGCACTAAGTGGGATTTCTTTATATTTTTTTAATCCAATAATTTAATCAATCTGACCAATCCAGATCTGATCCCAATAATTAAAGGTTAGTGGTCCACGTGTCCCACTCAGAAATTCAGACCAATCAGAGAACGCCACGTGTCCACGCCTCGTAATGCGTGCATAACGAAACCAAACTTCCGTGACCCATAACTTCGTCGTCGAATCTCCGATTTCGGCGTGCCGCCTGTCGTTGGATTCGCATCGACGAAACCTACGTAACGGTCCTTGGCCCTCGGCCATCGGACATCCCGGTCAAAAAGTCAACATTTGCCCTTCTTTCGTCCAAATTACGAAAATGCCCCTGGACTTCCGTACATCATAACTTTCACCAGGAACGTCGGAATCGAACGTGCCACCTGTCTATGAACTCGTGACGTCCCGAACTACGTCACGGTCATCGGTCAAAGTCCATTTGACCATCCGAATTAAAAGTCAACGTTTTGCCCACGCCCAGGGGCAAAACGGTCATTTTGCACAATTCGTCCGAAATCGCCCAACTAATCCCAGATTAGTAAATCACAATTAAATATTATTAAATCCCGATATTCGGGACGGGTCGTTACAACCTTCCCTCCTTAAAGAATTTCGTCCTCGAAATTACCAATAACCTTATTCCACAACCACCTTGTGGAACACAACTCGACCACACATCTGTGTACACTTGTACACCCACATACTGGGACAACACCGGCCTCGTTTGTACCCAGACATCCCATCACAGTCATACGTCATAAAAGCAACAACACTCGACCACCTCGAGTGGAAATGATCACCTGATCCGCGATAAAATCGCCTAACCATTTAGCTGACTCCTTCAGCTAGATAGTTCCTTTCCATTATCAATAAATCCTTACATTTGCTCCCGTTGGGAGTCACCAAATCTCATTTGTCAGTCCATGCTGACACCATCAGTCAAACTGTCACCACTAAGCTTTACCACCCTAGTAAAGCCCCAACCATCTGTCTGTCCGTGACAACACCACGTACTACATCACTCTCAATGTAGCGCAAGATCAACCACATGATCACCATTCGCAGGGCAAGCCCAATCCCGCGACACAAAATAATCTCAATGTCCCTAATCACCGACTCCCTCAGTGAACCAAGACGCTGGAAAAATCACGGTGTGATCAAGTCACACAAGGCTACTCGTGGTTACTCAGACCACCAATTTACTCATCCTGAGTGTACTTATACCGTCAATTAACCCAATCAAGTGGCGTAACTGGAACATATTGAATACCAGCCCAGCAGTGAACACACATCTCAATACTAGGGTTCCACAAGCCAACCATGGCTAAGAGCACCTGCTCATAAAATCACTGAACCCGACAAGATCAATCTGCCCAGCGCACAGTAACCAATGTCTAGTCCACAATACAGCCAAACAAATGATATCAGAACCAAGCCGATTTCCAACACATTAGTTACACACCACTGGTACATCCCATGTACCGCCATTAGGCACCACTCAGCCTAACCAGTATCAATCCTCGTACAACGTACCCTGTACGTACCTCAATCCATCAATCTGACTATAGCCACCCAGGTCATAGCCAAACACGTTCTAGTAATGGAGTACATTTGCCCCAAACCAACATGAGACAAAACGAACTCCACCCGACATCTAGTTCCAATTCCGAATCCGAATCCGCAATTTCGTAAGAAATCCCGAATCCGAACCCAACATCATATTTTTATTCCATTTCCAAATCCGAATCCGAAATCATTACTCCATAAGCTAGCATTGGAATAATCATTCCGCACCCAAATCCAGTAATCCAATTTCGAGCTTCGCAATCGAATCCTGAATCGTCACCCAGAAATTCGATTCCAAAACCCAAAATCTCGCTTACGTCCACCAAGACGTAACAAAACCGAACCTATCGGTTGCCTGTCCGAAACACTCGATTGACTTCATAGGGAAGCCAATCCCAATATTCACACGTCAAAGGTTGACAAAATCCGACCACATCGGAAACCTACTCAACCAAGTCACAAACCATATGGACTTCACTCCGAAAAGAAATTCAGTCCCGTCATCTACGACTCCCATACCATGGTAAGAGTGATAAACTCTCCACCCATCTGGATCATCAAGATCACAAACCATATCCATCGCTACGTCACCCGACAAGTAACATCACGATCCTAGATCGTCACATCGACCAAAGTCGACAACATCACAAATCAGATCCACCTGGGATCCACACATGCTCACATAGCTAACAATCCATCTGAAAGCTGATCGTAGGGTCTTACACCCTCAATTGAATCCTTCGCCAAATTTCCCTTGGTGGAAAGATGACCTCGCATTTCACCACCAAATCCAAAATCATACACAACAACTTGTGTCCAATGACCCAAGGCCAAACATGGGTCCACCAACCAATACACGCTCAACGTACTGGTAGCAACAATCATCATCTGCCACGGCAGGAAATATGAAGTCAACCCTAATGACTTCGGAATACCAATCACCGATGCGGAAACGAGCACTCTTCTCGTCTCCCAATCACAACTCTCCCCGAAACGGGAGTTCCGACCATGTTGGAAACAGACATGCTCCCAATGAGATGTCAAGTCCAACCACTGGACTGCCCACGTCCATACCTCACTTGGACCACCACGTGTCCAGAATCATATTATTACTCGGACCTCACGTCCGCCAATAATCACGTACGCACACACCCCGATTCCGAACGGAAATTTCCTCAACTCTGCCTGGATGTGCATACCATACTGCCTTCGTCTCACATCACAACCTAAACAGGTTAAATCCTCAGGTTCCAAGTGATCCACAATCACAAAATCCCACATCAATACCACGAATGGTTTCCCCGACTTTTCCAATTTCAATAATTTCCTTTTACTCTCTGGGGATATAAGAAGTATACCAACATACCAATCTCGGAGTTGACAAAAACTCCCCAAATCCACCAATACACATGACATAGGGAACAGCATCCCAAGATTCCCCAAATTTCAATCATACCTTTTGATCCATTCATCACTTGTCATCATAAATCTGTTGGGACTTATCCCAACACATCACAACCTCCACTGGATCCCATCCAGTCCCAGACTCAACCACCACTGAGTCGCAGATACCAATCATCTGTTCATCATGACAGAGTAACACCCCAAATGGTGGCTCATCGTCATCACAATTACTGACACCAGCACCAGCGCTAGTACCAGCACCAACGCACCATCATCAATACCAGTATCAGCACACAGGCATCCATACTAGTATTGGCATATAGGTATCACCATACCAACATCCATACATAGCACACGAACACCCATGCTAGCACACGAACATCCATGCTAGCACACAGTGTGCAAAGTTGTTACCCTGGATCTCCGTCCATTCCGAACGATGATCCCGTAACACCACTCGTACCCCACGACCATGGGTACCCCCAATTTGGCCACCCACACGTTAGGATAATGAACGTTCCCTGAACGTCCCCAAGTATTAAAACCACGTTAAATACCCTCGATAGCCAGTTATCTCGACACAACTGTCGACCAACAGTCATCGTTGTCAAGATCCGTATCCACACATCACACCAATATTCGATCCAACACAGGATTCCATATTTCATACCCGTATCCGTAGATCGAAACCCATAAGACTCACTAGAGTCATCCACATGGTCATCCACGACCTCAGCCGCTCGTCGCAGCACAAGTTCTCATTCCAAGTTCACTTTTCCAGCCCATCAATTACAAGTTAGGGTTCCAAAGTCACACCCTAGGGTTCCACCGAACCCAACTGCCTTTTGCAGTAAAATCCACAACCTGACCGACCCCGCGGTATTGACATAGTATAGACGTCCAATCCAATCCAATCATCAACTCAACGTGGGTTCCTTCGTGGGTTCCACCACGAAGGTCATCGGCTAACTCCGATGCACCAACCCCCGTACACTAGCCAACACTACCAGGGTCCAAAACTTAGACCAATACTCAACTGAGTTTCACATTTCCAATCAAATGGGGTTCCCTGAACCTAGCTGTGCCCAGTGGCACAACAATCCATCATCACGTGACCGAACCGACGGTCCCACATTACCAGTTAATCGTATACAACCCCGCCTGGGTTGAATCGCAACAATGCACGGCGTATCGGGCCAAACACACCCAGTTCACCATACAAACCCAAAACTATCTATCAGGTTGACAACGGAACAGCAGCCCAAAGAGACATCACACCCTCGTCCTTCGCGCACAAAAGAGCAAAACCTGCTCTGATACCACTTGACACGACCCATCCCAATCCCCCCGGGATTACCATGGAATGTGACGTGCTCCCGTCTGACAAGAGGCGTCAGACAAGGGATAACCGATTGCCATTGCCCAAACGGGCTTCCAGAGTGCGTAAGGATCGATGGAGGAAGTGTGCGATGCTCAAGTCTCTGCTGCAGTCGTATCCGGAATCAACCTGAAGGGCATTGAAAACAAAAGCTGTGAGTGGACGAAAATAAACAAGTCTGTTTAAAACATTTATAAGACATTTATGCCCCTCAGTAAAATCATATGCATGCACCAAAACCAATAATCCCATATTTATTTAGAAATAACCATTAGGGCCTTAGCCCGGAAACCAAAGCCTAGTTTCAATTTCCAAAAGTAAATCCAAGAGTTATTTCATAAATCCAGTAATATGAACCATAAGGCATATAATATAAACCATAACCATTATTTTAGCCACTGCACTATACACTCCAATCCGACATCCCTGATGTCTGACGTCCCTGACGTCAATAAGGTCACAATCACAAGGCTACGCGTGCCACTCGGGTCTCAATTTTCCGAGTTAAATCCCCGAACCCCGTTCGGGTACAGCATCACCTGATGCAGCATCACCTGATGCTTAGCGTCATAGACGCTGGACGTACTAGACGTCCGTGACCTCTCCGGGGTACCTCGCCGGAGGAGACAATATAATATGGAAGGATCTATACAGTGCAGTACTAAATACATTTTATCGATATCCACATGCAAGGCATATATATATACATGGATAAAAATCCAAACCAATCATTAAGTTTCATCAGACGGGTCTCAAGCCCAAATACCGTGAAACATGCCATAACCAGATTTTCCATATCATCAAAACCACTATTGTTTTTAGCATGTGAATATATATAAAATGTAAACCAGAAAACATTTATTCAATTCCGTTTTAGGGTCCCCGACCCGCAAACACATGTAGAAGTCAACTGGGCCCCTGGCCCGATTTCACAAGTTAACTGGGCCCCTGGCCCGATCCACATGTTAACTGGGCCCCTGGCCCGATTTCATAGTTCAACTGGGCCCCTGGCCCGATTTTACATTATTTAAGTTCGTAACCGTTTCATGAAATCATATCCAACCATGTTTATGGAAACCGGTGAAAATCCAGAAAATCTCGGTTTACGTGCAATTACGTAATTCACCTCGAAATGCGTGAAATCATTTTAAGTTCACCGATATCCAAAGTAAATCATTTAATCATAATTATAACAATCATAAAACAGTTATGCATGCATCGAATTTATGAAACCAATGTCCACTCACAGACCGTTTAACCGAGCGCCTCGATACGCGTGTCATAGGCCTTCCCGGGCCACATCACTATCACCGGGATTCCCAATCCTGTTCAAATCAATTTAGAGGATCACTAACCTCATCATTAACATCCTATTCAAGTCCCGTAATTTTCCCGAATTTTTAAGTATTTTTAAATTGGATTTAAAACCTTCGGACATCCCGAACAATAACGAAACGGAATCCGATCGACACGAAACCAACGCCAAAATGTTTGTTACATTGTATAGGACAAAAGTCATGTTGGAAGTTTCCCAAAATTACCTCACACGCGCCCCCACGCGCCGGTTGAACTCCCTGCGCGTGAAACCCACGCGCCGGGTACTGTTCACCGTCGTTCAACCCGAACGACTGGTAAACGGGTCGCCGTGACCCGCGGGCCAACCCGATCGGTTCTCCGCCGTTCCTTGATCATTTTCGACAGGGTTTCCTCCTACAAGATCGCCTGAGTTAAACTAGGAGTTCTGTGGAAACAAAAACAAGGAACAACGTCAAGATCCTTACCTCTCCGATCGAGAAGCTCACGGCCAACTCCACCGTCGACTGCTCTCAGCTCCGACCACCATTCTCGATGAAAACGATCCCAAAAGACTCGTCTCATCCTCTGAGTCATCATCCTGGTTACTAGATCGAACGAAAGACAGTAAAACCCATCCTGCCATTTTTGACCCGAGAATCGGACTCACGGGTTTAGGCTCCCTTCGCCGCCGTGGTCACCACCGTGGCCACCGAAACGCCCAGTTTGATCCCAAAACTCCGTCCACCCCTCAAGCACGGTCAAAACACCGGTCTCCATCGACTTCCAAATTTGAGTTTTTCGGCCTCCCCTGTTTTTCCCCTCCGTCGCCGCCCAGCCGTCTCCCGTCGTCTCCCACCGTGCCCAGCTCCCAACAGAGCTCACACAGTCCCCTGCACGGCCCAAGGTTATAGAAATGGTGGTGGTGTGCAGTGTGAGTCGTGAGCGTGTTCACGGGCTAGAGAGAAAATGAGATTGGGAGGTGTAGGCTGATTCAATTAAAGAGAGAGGGAAAAAGGAATGAACGGCCCAGATTAAATCTCACCAATGAGATTAAGGGTCCAGATCAAAAGATGCACTAAGTGGGATTTCTTTATATTTTTTTAATCCAATAATTTAATCAATCTGACCAATCCAGATCTGATCCCAATAATTAAAGGTTAGTGGTCCACGTGTCCCACTCAGAAATTCAGACCAATCAGAGAACGCCACGTGTCCATGCCTCGTAATGCGTGCATAACGAAACCAAACTTCCGTGACCCATAACTTCGTCGTCGAATCTCCGATTTCGGCGTACCGCCTGTCGTTGGATTCGCATCGACGAAACCTACGTAACGGTCCTTGGCCCTCGGCCATCGGACATCCCGGTCAAAAAGTCAACATTTGCCCTTCTTTCGTCCAAATTACGAAAATGCCCCTGGACTTCCGTACATCATAACTTTCACCAGGAACGTCGGAATCGAACGTGCCACCTGTCTATGAACTCGTGACATCCCGAACTACGTCACGGTCATCGGTCAAAGTCCATTTGACCATCCGAATTAAAAGTCAACGTTTTGCCCACGCCCAGGGGCAAAACGGTTATTTTGCACAATTCGTCCGAAATCGCCCAACTAATCCCAGATTAGTAAATCACAATTAAATATTATTAAATCCCGATATTCGGGACGGGTCATTACACTGATTATAGGGCAGCCTTGAGGTGTTGTTGCACATGGGAGGAGCTGGCCACTGATTGACACACATGGGCACTGATTTTCTAATGGTTTCGGGGCAGTGCAGGAGGCTTTACACAGAGGACTGTGTGGCACTGTGGGACACTTTTAATCACTGAATTGGATTAAAGGGAATGTGAGTGAGTTGTGAGGATCACTCTGAGCTTGTATGGCTGTCAAATTGGAGAGAAAACCGTGAGAAACCATTTCGGGTTTCTTGGAGGGAAAATCCAGAGTTTGATTTCTGAGCATTGTTGGACCAAACCAAGGACGGGTTTTGCTTTCTGGGAGTGTCTGGAGCTCAGCCATATCATTTTCGAAGGGAACCAGCCACGGCTGAGCTGGGACTGTGGCCACTGTTTTCAGGGAAAACACAGTGTTGAGGACGACGACTTCTAGGTGAGCTTTTGTTCAATTGGTTGTGCTTTTGGGTTCGTTTGGATCCTAGTACACTTCCTGTGAAGTTAATTTGATAATGGTTGGGGAATTGCTGAGTTTGGGTGATCGACCCGTTTGGGTGATCACAGGTTGATGGCACGATTAAGAGATGGTTGGTGTTAATCATTGACACAAAACTGAAATTGATTGGTTAATGATTGTTTTAGGATAAAAAACGGAAGGAATCGAGCATGAATTGATGGTTATCTGATCGGGTTAGATCGCGGGTAATCAGACCCGTTTACCAATCATACGGGTGAGGACGATGATTGTAGCAGGCGCGTGGCTTTCACGCTCAGCCACTCACGGCGGCGCGTGACGGCGCGTGGACACGAATCTCGAGGTAAGGTCAACATGACTTTTATCCTATACAATGTAACGAACATTTTAGCGTTGGTTTCGTGCCAATCGGACCCCGTTTCGATATTATTCGGGATGTCCGAAGGTTTTTAAATAGTTAAAAATTTGGGAAAATTACGGGACTTTAATAGGATGTTAATGAAGAGGTTAGTGACCCTCTAATGTGATTTGGACAGGATTGGGAGTCCCGGTGATAGTGGTGTGGCCTGGGAAGGCCTATGGCACGCGTATCGAGGCGCTCGGTTAAACGGTCGGTGAGTGGACATTGGTTTTTATAAATTCGATGCATGCATAACAGTTTCATGATTGTTATAACTGTGATTTTATGATTTATTTTGGATATCGGTGAATTTATATGATTTCACGCATTTCGAGGCAAGTTACGTGTTTGCGCGTAAATCGAAGATTTCTGGATTTGCACTGATTTCCATAATTGTGGTTCAGATATGATTTCATGAAACGGTTACGGATTTGATAAAGTGAATTCGGGCCAGGGGCCCAATTGATTTAAGAAATCGGGCCAGGGGCCCAGTTGATTTATATATGCAATTTCGGGTCGGGGACCCTAAAATGGAATTGAATAAATGATTTCGGATTTGATAATCAACTATTTGGACTTATGACGGTTTTATGGAAATTCGGGGCAGGGCCCTTGTGATCTTTTGGAAATGAATAATAAAATGTGTTCCATAAAACCATCTCGATATGAGGATATATATATTGGTCTCCTCCAAGTGTCGGGGACACTGGAGAAGTCACGGTGCATTGCCTGCGAGGGGTCATTGTACGGAGCTACCGGACCGTATAGTGATTCAGGAGTAGGATTGCTATCATTAAACGTCAAGAACGTCAGACATCGAAGATGTCAGAGATATGGACCCGGTGAGACCCCGGGCAGCACGCTTTGCTTAATACCGTGAGATATGACGTCGGGGACGTCAAGCGTCAGGGACGCTAGGCATCGGGGATGCCGGAGATGAAAAAATAATAAATGTATCTTACTGGATTTATGAAATAACTCTTGGATTGACTTTTGGGATTTGAAACTATGCTTGGGTTCCCGGGCTAAGGCCCTAATGGTTATTTCTAAATAAATATGTGGTTATTGGTTTTTGGTGCATGCATATGTTTTTACTGAGGGGCATAAATGTCTTATAATTGTTTTAAACAGACTTGTTTATTTTCGTCCACTCACAGCTTTTGTTTTTAATGCCCTTCAGGTTGACTACGGATGCGACTGCAGTAGAGACTGGTTCATCGCACACCTCCTCCATCGATCCTTGCGCATTCTGGAAGCCCGGTTGGGCAGTGGCAATAGGTTATCCCTTGTCTGACACCTCTTGTCAGACGGGAGCATGACATATTCCATGGAAAATCCCGGGGGGATTGGGATGGGTCATGTCAAGTGGTATCAGAGCAGGTTTTGCTCTTTTGTGCGCGAAGGTCGAGGGTGTGATGTCTCTTTGGGCTGCAGTTCCGTTGTCAACCTGATAGATAGTTTTGGGTTTGAGTAGTGGATAATGTGTGTTTGGCCCGATACGCCGTGCGTTAACGTGATTCGACCCAAGTGGGGTTGTTTGTGATTAACTGGTAATGTGGGACCGTCGGTTTGGTCATGTGATGATGGATTGTTGTGCTAATGGGCACAGCTGGGTTCAGGAAACCCAATTTGAATAATGATATGGAAATGCGAAACTCAGTTGAGTAATGGTCTAAAATGTGGACCCTGGTGGTGATGGCTAGGGTAAGAGATGTTGGTACATTGGAGTTAGCTGATGACCTTCGTGGCGGAACCCACGATGCAACCCACGTTGAGTTGACGATTGGATTGGATTTGACGTCTATACGATGTCAGGACCGCGGGGTCGGTCATGTTGAGGATTTTACTGCAGAAGGCAGTTGGGTTCGGTGGAACCCTAGGGTGTGATCTTGGAACCCTAAATTATAATTGATGGACAGGAAAGTGAACTTTAAATGGGAACTTGTGCTGCGACGAGCGGCGAAGGTCATGGATGACTCTAATGAGTCTAGTCAGGATTATGGGATTCAATCTACGAATACGGTTATGAGATAAATATGGAATCCTGTGTGGGATCGAATAATTGTGTGAGGTGTAGATACGGATCTTGACAGCGATGACTGTTGGTCGACAGTTGTGTCGAGATGATTGGTTATCGAGGGTATTTCGTGTGGTTTTAACACTTGGGGATCAGGGGACGTTCAGGGAACGTTCATTATCCTGATGTGCAGATGGTCAAATTGGAGGTACCCATAGTCGTGGAGTACGAGTGGTGATACAGGATCGTCGTTCGGTATGAACGGAGATCCAGGGTATCAACTTTGCACACAGTGTGCTAGCGTGGATGTTCGTGTGCTAGCATGGATGTTCGTGTGCTAGTGTGGATGTATGGATGCCTGCGTATTGAGGCAAGTGTCGGTGATACTAGCGTTGGTGCTGGTGTCAGTGATTGTGATGACGATGAGCCAAGATTTGGGGTGTGACTCCGTCATGCTGGACATATGATTGGTATCTGCGACTCAGTGGTGGTTGAGTCATGGACTGGATAGGATCCAGTGGAGGTTGTGACGTGTTGGGATGAGTCCCAACAGTTATGAGATAACAAGTGACGAATGGATAAAAAGGTATGATTGAGACTTGAGGAATCTAGGGACGATGTTCCCTACGTCATGAGAATCAGTGGATTTGAGGAGTTGTTGTCAACTCCGAGATTGGTAAGATTGTTTACCTCTAATATCCCCAGAAAGTACAAGGAAATTACTGGGAATGGAGAATACGGGGAAAACCATTTGTGGTATTGATGTGGGATTTTGTGATTGTGAATCACGTGGAACCTGAGGATTGAACCTGTAAAGGTTAAGATGTGAGACGAAGGTGGTAAGGTATGCACATCCAGGAAGAGTTGAGAAATTCCCTTTCAGAACCGGGGTGTGTGCATAAATGATTATTAACAGACGTGAGGTCCGAGTAATGGATTGATTTTGGACACGTGGTTGTCCAAGTAAGGTGAGGATGTGGGCAGTCCAGTGGTTGGACTTGACATCTCATTGGGAGCATGTCTATTTCCAACATGGTTGGAACTCCCAATTCGGGGAGAGTTGTGATTGGGGGACGAGAGGAGTGCTCGTTTCCGCATCGGTGATTGGTATTCTGAAGTCATTGGGGTTGACTTCTTATTTTCTGCCCTGGCGGACATTGATTATTGCTACCAGTACGTTGAGCGTGTATTGGTAAACGGACCCATGATTGGCTTTGGCTCATTGGACACAAAGAGTTGTGTATGATTCTGGAATTGGTGGTGAAAATCGAGGTCGTCATTTCCACCAAGGGAAATCTGACGAAGGATTCAATGAGGGTGCAGGACCCTACGATCAGTTTTCTGATAGATTGTTAGCCACGTGAGCATGTGTGGATCCTAGGTGGATCTGAATTGTGATGTCGTGGACTTTGGGCATGGTGACGATCTAGGATCGTGATGTTACTTGTCGGATGACGTAGTGATGGATCTGGATCGTGGTCTTGATGATCCAGATAGGTGGAGAGTTTATCACTCTTACCTTGGTATGTGAGTCGTAAATGACGGGACTGAACTTCTTTTCGGAGTGGAGTCCATATGGCTTGTTACTCAGGTGAGTAGGTTTCCGAAGTGGTCGGATTTTTGTCAACCTTAGACGTGTGGATATTGGGATTGGCTTTCCTATGAAGTCAATCGAGTGTTTTGAGCAGGTAACCGATAGGTTCGGTTTTGGTACGTCTCGGTAGACGTGAACGAGATTTTGGGTTTGGAATCGAATTTCTGGGTGACGATCCAGGATTCGATTTCGAAGCTCGAAAGTGGATTACCGGATTTGGGTGCGGAATGATTATTCCAATGCTAGCTTACGGAATAATGATTTCAGATTCGGATTTGGAAATGGATATTTTGTCTGAGTTTTGATATGTCTGGTACAGTATCGACAGATGGACTCTAGAGTAATCAGAATGTGTTTGGCCACAACCTAGGTGGTTGTAGGCGGATTGATGGGTAGATGTACGTACAGGGTACCTTATACGAGGATTGATACTGGATAGGCTGAGTGGTGCCTAGTGACGGTACATGGGATGTACCAGTGGTGTGTGATTAAACGTGTTGGTAATCGGCTTGGTTCCGATATCATTTGTTTGGTTGTGTTTGTGGACTGGACATTGGATACTGTGCGCTGAGCAGGGTGATTTCGTCGGGTTCAGTGATTGTATGAGCAGGTGCTCTTAGCCACAGATGGCTATTGAACCCTAGTATGGAGATGTGTGATCGTTGCTGGGCTGGCATTCAATGTGTTCCATTTACACCACTTGATTGAGTAAGTTGACGGTATACGTACACTCGGGATGAGTGAGTTGGTGGTCTGTGAAACCATGAGTAGCCTTGCGTGATGTTATTACGCCGTGATTTTCCAGCGTCATGGTTCGCTGACGGAGTCGGCGGTTATGGACATTGAGATTGATATGTGTCGCAGGTTTGGACTTGCCCTGCGAATTGAGATCATGTGGTTGATCTTACGCTACTTTGAGCGAGTGGCAGTATGGGGTGTTGCCACTGATTAGTCGATGGTTGGAGCCTTACTAGGGTGGTAAAGCTTAGTGGTGACAGTTTGACTGATGGTGTCAGCATGGACTAACAGGTGTGTATTGGTGACTCCCAATGTGAGCAGATGTAAGGATATGTTAGCAATGGAATGAAACCGACAAGCTGAAGGATTCAACTAAATGGTAAATTGACAAGGACCAGGTGATCAATTTCACTCGCGGTGTCGAGTATGGTCGGTACGGTGAGAGACCGTGATGGGACGTCTGAGTACAGACAAGTATGATGGGTGTACAAGTGTACACGTGTTGTGAGACCAAATTGTTTCTCCACGGGGTGGATATGGAATAAGGATATTGGTAATTTCGAGGACGAAATTCTTTAAGGAGGGAAGGTTGTAACGACCCGTCCCGAATATCGGGATTTAATAATATTTAATTATGATTGACTAATCTGGGATTAGTTGAGCGAAATCGGACGAATTGTGCAAAATGACCGTTTTGCCCCTGGGCGTGGGCAAAACGTTGACTTTTAATTCGGATGATCTTGACGTAGTTTGGGACGTCACGAGTTCATAGACAGGTGGCACGTTCGATTCCGACATTCGTGGTGAAAGTTATGACCTTCGGAAGTTCAGGGGCACTTTCGTAATTTGGACAAATAGGGGAAAATGTTGACTTTTCGATCGGGAGGTCCGATGGCCAAGGGCCAAATACCGTTAGGAAGGTCTCGATGCCCTGAGTCCGTAGACAGGTGACACGCATCAATCGGAGTCCGAATGACCGAGTTACGGGTCTGGATGCATGAGGGGCATTTTGGTAATTTTCTACACAAGGGCAGAATAGTAATTTCACCGTGCACTGTGGATCAAACAGCCGTGAAAATGGGATGTTTGTGCGATCTGTTCCATGGATTGTTTATCATTAATGGACTGATTATGGGGCAGCCTTGAGGTGTTGTTGCACATGGGAGGAGCTGGCCACTGATTGCACACACATGGGCACTGATTTTCTAATGGTTTCGGGGCAATGCAGGAGGCTTTACACAGAGGACTGTGTGGCGCTGTGGGACACTTTTAATCACTGAATTGGATTAAAGGGAATGTGAGTGAGTTGTGAGGATCACTCTGAGCTTGTATGGCTGTCAAATTGGAGAGAAAACCGTGAGAAACCATTTCGGGTTTCTTGGAGGGAAAAAGGGTAGTGTTTAGATGATTTTTTAGCCTTGGGTGCGTGTTCGGGTTGTGTATATTGTTCAGATATTTAGGGTTTTCCATTTTGAGGTATTATACAGGTCTAGTGATCATTACTCGTTGTGTTTCACAAGCAGAAACGATCCCGAGACTTCCAATTGACGTCCAGCTCAAGGTTGAGCTAGTAGCTTGGACCAAATGTGAGTGGACTTTGACTTATAAAATGATGCATGCATAAACATTTTAAATGATCTTATGAGCATGGTTTGAAATACAAAGTTTTTATATTATGTTGAATGATGAATTGCATAAAAGTTTATATAATGTTTGATCATAGTTGGCGAAAAGAATACTGGACACTATTTTTATGATATTTGTGGGAACCATGTTTTGGGCTGAGACCCTATGCAAAATAACGAATTTGTTTTGAAAATACAACCATTTATAAAGATGAGTTTCCACTGTTTTCACTGTGACCATTCTACGTGCTTATTGAGATTATGTGTATGGTGTTGTTTCTCGCCTCCGGGATGGGATGTGCCCTCCCCCCCCCACCCCCCCCCCCCCCCCCCCCCCCCCCCCTCCTCCTCCTCCTCCTCCTCCTCCTCCTCCTAGAGAGGTCACCATGCACTGTCTGTTGACGAGTAGCCGTGGGAGGTTCGGTCTCAGGAGTGCTTATGTATGACATCGGTCAGAGGGTCGATCCTGATGATATGATCGGACGTGAGCAGTCCTGGAGCTTTGCACGCGTTTCACGGATATCGTGACAGGTTATGGTATGAGATTGAGATTGGATACGAGAATGGGTCACCAATTTTTTTGACTATTACTTGTGTTCAGAAGCTTTCATATATACTGCTTTACTTGAAATAAATTATGTAACTGACTATGCATGCATGCTTTATAAAAAGGAGGGTAAAATCATGAGTTCGAAACTTGATTTTCCAACTATTTATTTTTGTCCACTCGCACTTTTGATGTTTTACTGACCCTCCAAGCCAGTTGCGTAGGCAGTGGAGCTAGTCCAAGGAGAGAGGCATATTCTATCCACTGCTGCTTACTCGTTGTCTTACAGAGTAGGTTTTTTTTTGTAACTTATTGTACAGTCATGGCTGCTCTATAATTACTATTGATTAGTTGGACTAGTTTAAATAACAGTTATGTTAGTTACTTTATCCCTTTTCGAGCATTGTTTTTTCGTGTTGTGTCAGACGGAAACAAGACCTGCACGATTACCAAAGTGTATTCGGGACGAGTCCTGTCAAAAAGTTTTTGGAACTCAATTACATTTCACTATAGCTTTTCATCCTTAAATTGGCGGACGGTCTGAAAGGACTATAAATGTCAGGACCCACCCGGTTTCACCCCGAAACCCGAGGTAAATCCCGCTCCCGTCTGACTCCCCGACACAACACCTAAGGAACACTTACTCGAACCCAGTCAAACGCAGGAGTAATTAGACACAATGTCCCGAAGGTAGCATTTACAGAACATAGTACGAACATACAAAGAAAATAAAACCGATAACTACACGCACAAAGATTATGGAGGATACGACGAGAGCCTATGTGCTAAGTTCAGAGGAAAATAGGATTTGCACTTGCCATTCATGGAGCTCATCTACAACAACTATTAATCTAGCATTGAGATGCCTCCATTTGCTGCACTATATGAACGATAGTGCATGATGCCTATTTGTTGTACCGAGGCGAATGAGTGAAAACTACTGACATCTAAGATTGCAGATATGACGGAAGAAATGATTAAGAATATCATAGATAGACTAAAGGTAGCCCAAGATCGGAAAAAGAGTTATGCCGATCGTAGAATTAGAGACCTTGAGGTTAAGGTAAAGGATTGGGTTTTCTTGAAATTATCCTCTTGGAAAGGTATTGTGCGGTTTGGTAAATGCAGGAATTTAAGTCCCCACTATATTGGGCCTTATGAGATTATTGAAAGGATAAGCCCAGTGGCATACAGACTAGTGTTACCTAGAGCTCTCTAGATTTCACGATGTATTTCACATATCAATACTTCAGAAACACCTGCTTGACGAGTTTCATGTGTTAGAGGATTAACACATTGAGAGGATTTGAGCTTTGGATAACAACATGTACAAATTTTGGATCGGAAAAACAAGGTGTCATATCAGAAGACATCCCCCTAGAAAAGGTTTTGTGGAGGAATTATAACATAGAGGAAGCCACATGAGAGCCCGAGATCTATATGCGGGCCCAATATCCACTATAATGACACAAAAATATGTAAATGATTTAGGAAGTTTTAAATAAAATTTGACTATTTTAGCCTTGCCTATAATATAAGTATAGAATTCAACTTTTGTTTAGAGAACCGTTTTGCATGCTTGTTTACAACTGTTACATATATCTAAGATTTGTGATTGTGCAAACAGGCAGTACGTTGAAATAAGAATTCGTATAGGAAAGTTGTGGCCTAGAATCTATTTTCGAGGTAAGTTGTTGTATAGGTTTTAAACAAGGATTTTTTTTTTAGTATATGTAAGTAGTGAGTCACCACCTCTTTTTAAGTTTTAGTTTGGACGATGACATGTGCCACCATCCTAGGAGTGGGCTAGAAGCCTCCACCTTGTTCCATATTGGTCCCATTCTCGTCATTTTGCTCCTAAAAAAAAGGAACAAAAACCGGAACAAACCCAAACAACTTGTACGCCCTTGATTTTGAACTTTCGATTTTAGACGTTTAAACACTTAACCGAGCTCAGATTTATTTTCCTTGGACTTATGCGACCAAAACCAGATGAAAAACATGAGAAAAAAATGCAAGGAAATAGCCCAGAATCGATGAAGAAGAAAATCAAATCTTTCGATCGATTTTTTCGAGAAATATAAGCAAGGAAGCTCTAAGGACTTCAGGGGAATACATAGTTCAGGATTGAACTACTTGGAAAAACTGCTATTAGTTAGAGGTAGGGGTTGTTTAGAGGTGGAGACATTTTTTTCTACTGCGCACTTGTTGTGATTACCCAATAAGGTTCATACCTCTGTATATATAGTTATCCTCGAAGGTTTGCATCATCACTTGCACATTTGTAAACCAGTTAATTTGAATGGTTTTTTCTGAGTGGGACATATGTTTGACTATCCCTTATTTGACACGTGGACATATATTTGATTATCCTCTATTTGAAACGTATTAAAGGTATTTTGAGAATTTTGATTTAACTGTTAGATAGGAGCAGAACTTTTCATGATTATCAAAATATTTTCGAGAGAGGGTCTTGTCCTGTGTGGCTTTGGAGCACACCGTCGTTGTTGAGAGATTGATAAAGGGAAATTCGGGGCCTCTCTCTCTCCTTTTTTTCCCTTCCATTTTCATCTTCATATCCTACTTTTCTTCTTCTTAAACTTTTTGTAGGTTTCTACTGGCACTCTACTCTCTAAAGTCATGTTTCGCGTGCTTTCAGTTCAATCCGAGGAAGACCAAAAATGGGCTTTTTGAATTAGGTCATATGTTTAGTTGAATTTTTAAAAACTAAAATGCAGTCTTATATACCTAAAATCTTTAACTCATAAAAGGAAAATTAAATAACGTTTTCTTGAAAGAAAAAAAAAACCCATAAAAAATTAAATATATGTAATAATATGTAATATAATAAATTGGATCAAAGTAGTAACCAAAAAAATATCCAATTTAGAAATATAAAAATATAATGTAATATAATAAATAAATCTTTGGGAGGTATGAGTGTGGTGGTTATCAAATTTGTGGGAAGGACAAGATGTAGGCCCAAACGGTCAAACCCAAACAATGATAGGCTTGAGTTAAGCGCATATAGTAAGGCCCAGATCCAACTTAAGCCCATGCTGACCATACCACATCAGCCACGAACTTCCTTTTACCCTAAAACCCTCGTTCTTCACGTATAAAATCTCCTCACTCCGCCGCTCACTTCTTTATCGTAAAGGCCTCATCTCGCCAGCTAGGGTTTCTCCGCGGCAATGGTACCGTCATCTCTCTCGCTCTCTTCCTCTATCCATTCTCGTTTTACTTTTTTTTGGTAGGTCGCCAAGTTTAAAATTGAGCTGATTTCGTTTCTTCTTCTGTGTGCATGAAACAAAAATGAATGGAAACAACAGGGTAAGGGAACAGGGAGTTTCGGTAAGAGGAGGAACAAGACCCACACCCTCTGCGTGAGGTGTGGCCGTCGCAGCTTTCATCTGCAGAAGAGCAGATGCTCTGCTTGTGCCTTTCCCGCTGCTCGCAAGAGGAAGTGTATGTATTCACACACCTCTCTTTCACTATATCTATCAACATGGGCCTCACTATGAGTCTGGTCGATGATCTTAAGTTGTACGTCAAATATTTGTTGATATTTATGAATGCCCAGAAAGAAATTTTGGATTTTGATGATCATTTAGCAGAAAAAATGGCTGCGTTAGGAATTTTGTTTTGGAGATTTTGTTTATATTGGTTTTGTAACTGTTTGGTTGTATAAATAGATAACTGGAGCGTAAAGGCGATCAGAAGGAAGACCACTGGAACTGGAAGGATGAAGTATCTGCGCAATGTTCCTCGCAGATTCAAGAGTGGCTTCAGAGAAGGTATCAGTATTATCTATTGCATTTTACGGTTTTAGTTTTCTTAAATCCATTTTCTAATTACGTATTTTTTGGTAACAGGTACTGAAGCTGCACCAAGGAAGAAGGGAGCAGCAGCAACTGCATAAGCTTTTTGAGGATCGTTATGATTGTCACTAGGGGGTACCCTATTATAGTTTTAGGGAACAATTTATGAGTTTGGACAAGTTCAATATGAATTTTGTTATTGATTTTGACGAATGTTATAACTTTTATTCCTTCAGTTGTGTTATTTGGTTCCCTTAAATATTAATTGTTTTCATCTTTGGACAAGAAAGGATGAGACTTGTCAGTATTTGCTTTTCAATGTTTCAGCTATGTCTTTGGATTGTTGGATTTTAGTTTTCCGTATACAATCTTAATCCTGCATATTGCATTGGGACCTTGGTCATGCAATTTAAATTACATTGTTCATTTTGAGGTTTGTGTCTGAGATCGTAGCTTGATAGAATCTTGTTGCTGAATGCTGTGCATTTATTCAAGTTCTCTTGTAATCCCCAAATGCATATAAGATTGGCCATTTCATTAGTTTGGTAATTGATCCTATCCTTTATGATATGGGTTGAATGTGATACAAATGCGTACCGTCAGTCTTGTTTTTTACCCTTTTGTTGTAGGTATTATGTAATAGGTGGTGAGGGGGTGTTAGTAACCTAGTATGTTGCACGCAGTGACCATTGTCCTTCCTTTCATTTTTGCAGTCATACTGTTGTATTTACGGTTGTGATGGTTTGATGTCTGTTTTTAGCTTAATCCCAGCTTCAACAGTGTCAGAATACAATTTCCAGCTATAATGCCCAGATGTCCTACTCAAATGTCTACCCGTTTTGCTGTTATTGATGCTCATGCTTTACAGAATTGGAATGCCTGTAGATGTTGCATTTACGTTGCTTTGTTCAGAGTTAAAACTGTGCATTTTTTTATAAGATCAACCCGAAAAGATGGATGGTTTTCGGGGATAGATATAAACGTGCCTGGGTTGCATGTAATTTAGTGAATGCCAATGCTTTCGGTTTTGTGTAAGACTAGGTTTTTGCAATGATGTTAAAATCTTGTTGGGCGTAGAACATCTTAAGCCCTTTTTAAAAATCTTTATCAGTTGATATGACTAACAAGGCATGTCAATTTTAGTGGTTAATTCTGTTTCACGCGTTGATTAATCGATGGAATCATGAATCAGGCCGAAAGTAGTAGCTAATCTCGATACAATTGCATGTTTTTCCTTAAGGTATACATTGAACTTGCTCAAGATGCTAACTAGATAGCTACCCTACAAAATTCAGACAACTCGCAAATACAACGAAGAAAGCACTGAATTCAGTTGATGACAAAAAAAAAAAAAAAAACCACATAATCCATGGCCACGCTATGTACCTGCGGGAAAAACTAGTATGCACAGGAATGGCTGTTACTTGACCTCAAAATTGATCTCCAAATGGGACCATGACCTACTATTCTGCTTTATAACTCACCAAATCTATGTTTTTCTTCATGCACCTGCTTGAACACATAATCCATCTCTGGAAATGCCGACAGAAGCAGCAGCTCCAAAAGTTCAAAAGCCAGCTGCTTCAGGCAAACAGATGACTACGCACCGAAAAAGAAAAAATGTTATGAACTCTTAAAAATATCTTAAAAATCCAAGATAAGACAGCATGTCAAAATGAGAAGATACGAATGTTTTAAACCTTCTTAAAACAATAGTCACCTGAAGAAAGTAATAGAGATCCTTAGCACATTTGTCATACTCCCTACTACCAACAAGCCCAACAATAGCGGCAGGCGCATTATCTACATTCAAAAGTGGAAAACTACATTTTGTCAATGGACTTCTCAATAGTTGACACACAATTCAAATAATATTGTGGGCAAATGCAAAAAATGATCAGGGATATTGCAGTGGAAGAAAATACCAATCATTAGTTCATAGACAAACTTTGCACGTCGTTCTGCCTCCTGCTGCTGCTGTTCATCATATCTAGGTGAAGATATTTCTGTAGGTTTCTGGCCCTGAGGTGAATGTTGCGATAAGTTGGAGGATGGTGGTTGTCTCCGCTTTGGATGCTTCGTTATAAAAATTCCATCAGGCCACAGTATCTACACAAAACAAGTGAGAAACCCAATTAGAAATTCCTTACATTTAAACATGGAAACAAGAAGAAACTGAAGGTGCAAAAATTTACTGATACTAGGATAGGTGGAGCATTCAATGATGTAGAGCAAAGTATAAGAGAAAAGAGAGAATGAGAGATCTGCATTAGTAGCAAACTCATACATCACTGAAAATGGTTCTAGGTATCACTCCAGGAGAGAATATAGAAGTTCCAGCCTGGGTGGATTCATTCGAACACGAAATCACCAGAAATTTAAGTACTTACTTCAAAGTCTACAAAGTAACTCTTATTTGTAGGGCTGATTTATACATGAAACATTGAGAGAAACAAACTAATAGGCTAGGTGATTCTAAAAGCAACACTTGGAGACATAGATCATGTGAAATATAAGGATTCAAAGAAAAGGAGAATGCTCCAAATCTATAAACTTAAAATGCATGTCTAAATTGCTTTAATTACACAAAACACTACAGAATCTCAATCATGTGGTGCTTGGTACCGGGATTGGGTTATTTTTCATACTTTGAAGATGTCTCCCACATCAGTCAGGTTGTTTCACTTTTCCCTTTCTAATGTTGATAGTAGGAATAGTTTAATTATGAATAGTAATAAGCATGACAGAAATAGGTAACAATGATGCATTGACCTTTAACCTATACAGAAAAGTATTACGTTAATATAGGAGTTGCTATTCAACTATGGAACACTACAGTGCCTTAACACAAACCCTGAAGTCGGATGATGAAATATTCCTGCATGGCAACCTTTTCATTTCTGGTTTTGGATTTTTAAATTTCAATTTTTAAAAAAGAAGGGATTTTATTATAGTTAAAGATGGAGAAAGGAAAGGTGGAGAAAAATAAAGAGAGATGATAAGCCAGGAACGGCAGAGAAACTGTAAATGGACCAACCCATGAAATAGGACTGGCCCCTTATCAAAACCTCAATAGAATTCAAAATCAGCTTGCTAAGGGCCTTTTTCAGTAAATTTTTTTATTTCTGGTTTTATCTGGGAATTGTTATTAGGACTCTAAAATAATCATCTCAGTCCTCCCTTATTTTCTTTCTTCCCAGGCAATGCAGGATGACCACGTTGGAGTGCTGGTAACAGCTCCTTTTGTTTTTAATCAAAATAAAGAAAGGAAAGGAAGAAAAAATGATGATGAAAAACTCAAAATAGCTTAAACAGTTTTCAATTTAGCTTTACTTTTATGTACTCTTCTTCTTTCTTGTTCATCTCTCTCATATTTATATCTCCTTTCTTTAATGGTATGTTTGGATGAGGAAATTCAAAGTTTCAAGGGATTTAGGCAAAATTAGTTACAAATGAGGAACTTCAAAGTACCAAAGAATTTGCAAATGATTAGATGCAAGGCATTTTAGAAGGGATTTGTAAGTGACACCTACCAAGGTGTTACTTTGGAAATCCCTTGTTTAGTGGTTTTGCTATGCTTCTGGTGCATGTGCCCCCTTGTTAGTTACTTACAAGCACTCTAATAAATTGTTGATGGTGCATTTCTTAGTAATATAGCCTAAATTCCATGGAACTTTGAAGTTCCACATCTACACATACCCTAACTAAAAATAAAACAACAAAAACATTTTTGAACTAACCCTCATGATCCGATGTGATTCATGTGATAATCCCTTGGAATTCTATATTCAAAATATCCAATCTCTCCCCCAAACAAAACACTAAATTCCTTTACATCAGAACTTCATAGGTTAGTCTTAAGTAAATCTTTCACATCCAATGAGTAAAATGCAGGATAAATTAACTAAAATCACTGTGATGATAAGTACAAAGTACAGACAGGGAGCCAGATAAAGTCAAAGTAAACTTGTATTCCTTCTAGAGCACCACATCACAATCTATCAGGTATATATAAAGTAATATGAACTAGACAATTAATAATTTAATAGTAACTCATTGGACTTTAAGAAGCAAATGGAGCCAAAAAGTACCTGCTCAACTTTCTTGATCCCTGAAGCAATTACCAATCCCTTGCGCAAAAGCTGGATTTTCTCTATTAACCAGTCATCAAAGGCATCACCCATTCCTAGCTGCAGTATTTGTTTGGCCACCCAAAAAGCCTTCCGCCTACCATTTCAGAAGAAAGGAATGTGATTACTAAAGAGATAGGAAATTTCCTTGTATTTCTTCAATAATAACTTTACAGTGTAGAGAGGTATTTATACAGATGCTAGGTTAAACTAACTAGGAAATAAATACTTAGACTAGGAAGGAAATCACAGACCTAGACTAGGAAAGTATCTACAGGATTTAATGTACAAGTTTAGGAAAGAATCAGGGAGATTCTTTGGGCCTAAGATAACACAGGATCAAGGAGATTGATCCTCAATCTCTGGGGATTCTGGGGGATCCTTATTAATTACCATGTGAATTTGTTCAAATAATATTCCAATGGGTCATAAGGGCATAATTCTGCAATCATATATAAAAAATACCTAATCCATCCACCATCTTGGAGCTGAAAAATGACATCTACTAAATCCAATATGGGAACGCTTAAATTTGGAGGCACCCACTGCATCAAACAAGAGGGTAGTTTAGAGCATACAAGCCACATCAAATCATGATTAATCAGAATACTTCCAAAAATTCAACTAGATATCCATTTCGAAAGTCTAGAATCTCTAGATACATCAGAAAAGAAAAACTTGATAAAACAAATTGTGCTTAGAGTTTACCTCTGTAGGAAGGGCAGGGTTTGCATCAGTATCAAGAAACAATTCAGATCCCTGTTCTTCTCTTCCTTTCATGGTCTTAGCCAAGTATGTGAGAGAAGATGCATCTTTTTTGCCTCTAGTATCTGAGCCAGTGCCAGAGTTACCAAATGACTGTCCAAATTCTTTACCAGAATTTTTTACCTGGGAAGAAGAGCCTTCATCGTTCACTCTTAACCCATATTCCAAAACATTATTCTTCAGTTGTAAAGAACAATCCTTAACTCCAATGCCTATATGCTCCCTTTTCAAGGAAAACGGATCAGTCACCAGCCCAACAGAATTTGACACCCTTTTACTCTTTTCAGAGGGCTTAGCATCAAGGTGAACTGGAAAATTCCCAAATGTATAATGAAATTAGAATGAGTTAGAAAAAGGAAAAAAGACTAATGAATTCAAAACTTTGCATTTACTCGATTTACCTGACAGTGTTTCAATTATAGAAAAAGAATTTGTGAAGACGTAAGTCTGCATTAGAAGATAAAAAATGGTAAGTATTTTTCCAAATTTACAAAGATCGCAACTGCCATTCCCATTATCAAGATCAGAAAGAGAAGAAAAATTACTGGACCTGGGAGTCAACACTTAGGAAGTCCCAAACTTCAATGGATCCTGAAACTGTTGGAAGCTGCATAAGTTTCTGAGAAACAAAGCAGATTCAATGAATGACTAAAAGCTCAAGACAAGTACATTATAATCCAGAATAGAAAGAAACAAGGTTTCTATACAAGCTGGAATATTCCATATTCCTCAACTGCATCAACCAAATTTAACCATCATGGTTAGATGCCCAAGTTCGACTGAATATCTGAAAACCCGCAGCCAGAGGACTCTACAACAGTTTACAATTTGTAAAAGATTATAGTAATACTCTATATGTCCTAAGTCAGGCACTCACTCTACCATTTCTATCTTGTTCAAGTATTAAGAGTCTACTTTGTCCTGTAATCAAGAAGAACGAGAATTGGATGATTTAAGTCTCATATTTATTATCTGTTAAAAATGGTATGTTTTCTAAATGATTAGGCTGTTAATTAAGTCGGTTTTCTAATTTCTGTAATACTTTTCTAGGGAACTGTCAAGGGTATTTTGCTGTCTTTATTGGAGAAGTTTCAACTCACGAAAAATTTCAACGAAATTATATTTAATTTTCAAAATTCCCAACACACTACAGAAAGAATTGTAGATCCTAATGGACTTCCCAAATTTTGGAAATTAAAGGGTATTGGGGACCAAAATTGAATAATCTACGGAAAACAATAAGAGTTGGTATGTGTTGTTAACCTTTACATATGCATCAAGCAATTTACATCGTTCTTGAATGACAGCTAAATCCAAACCATTTGATAGAAAATGCTTAGGTGGCAAATGCAGGTTGTACTCAGGAAACTCTTTTAGACGCCGATGTAGCTCCTCAAAATGACGAAATCTATAGAGGAAAACACAAAGTTGAGCTCCCACAGAAAAAGGTACAATGGAGAAGTATAGCATACTACACATGTAAGAAAATTACAAAACATATCACTTAAGGATGAAAGGTTTAATTCAGAGCAAATTATTAGCACCTCCTTTTGATTGACCAACTATTATTGTTTACATCCGTAACAGATATGGAATATACGGCAAATGTTTTTGAACCACTCTTCACAATATTTGCACCCAATACCTGCAACAAAAAACGAATTTACTTACTATGTACCTATCAACATATCATAAAACAACATTAATCGCAAACTGCAGAAGAAAGATAAACTATCCAGATTTAAGGTAAGTACCTCACATTTCAACTTGAAAAAAGAATCCACTGCTAGAGGATTTTTCAGGGAATTAAAAGTCAGACTATGGCTTTCCGCAAAAGACATAGAAGTTGCAGATGGAGAAGTGGCTGCCCCACTACTAATTCTACCTAAACTAACGTCAGAATCATCACTGGAATCCTCAATATTACCATATCCTGTTGGAGAATTAAGTATGTCTTGTCCATCTCCAGACAAGAAGCTTGTTCTTTCAACCTCTTGCCAAACAGGCATTTTACTATTGCTTGTTCTAGATCTCTTCTGGCCAGGCTGGGTTTTAGGGAATCTTTGAAAGTGAAGATTCCCTTTACTGGTCCTTTTTGCAATATAGCGTTCCGAATTTTCAAGTGGGTGATGAATGTGAGACAATGCAGTAGTTCTATTACTTCTACCATCCCAAACTTTAGTTCCAGGAGAATCAAGACCTGTTGCACAGTCAGTTTCTTCATCTTCAGAAGTATAAGAAGTACTGCTTCCAGAGTCAGAGTCAATCTGCTCATCATCTTCCTGATATGAAGCTATTGGCAAGCAATTTGGTGTGTTTTGAGGTTCAGGGCCATACACATTTCCTACCTTAAACTGAGTAGTACTTCCAGAACGAGAACTGCTTCTCTCAGAATGATTAAACTTAGATGTGATTTCCTTGTCTTTGGGCCTAGATTTTTCCATAATATGGTCCTTTTTAACTGATTTATGGCCAGAAGAATGCTCAGTTATCGAATTTTCACCTTCCTTCTTTTTGTAATTTCTCCCTTTTGCCCACATGTTTTCAAAATTTTCAGGAGCAAGGGCTTGAGTTTTTCTGCGAGACATCAGATCTAACATATTTCCCCATTCTCCTCCAGATTGGTTCCTTTCAATACCTTTACCATTGTCAGTTTGGGAGTTCATTCTCATTGAGCTCCACGAACGAGAAGATTGGGTATCAACTGAAAGCAATGGATCTTTTGACCCATTCACATTGTCAGCAGCAGGTGGCTCAACAGCAGTTCTAGATTGACCATTTTTAAATTGGACGAGTTCAACACCAGTAACAGAAGGATCTAAAAATCTAGAAAAATGATCAGATGAAATATTTGAGGAGCCCTCTGGTTTGGACTGGGATGCCTCTTGTACTGCAGTAAGACCTTTAGCCTCAGTCATTTTTATGACCAACAATTCAATTCTTTCATTAATGAACCTATCACCAAGAGATTGAATAGAAATGTTAACAGAAGCAATGTATCGAGACACGTAAAGAAAACAAAAGACATGAATACCTTGGACTTGCCAAATTTAGGACAGGTCGCATTACTGCACAAGCAAGAAGCTCTCTGACAATATAACGAAAGAGAGTGCACTGCAGGTCTTCAGGCTTGAATGTGAAAGAAATAAGGCCATCCATCAGATGCTGCAAAACCTGCAGATGAATGGTAAAGAAAACATGGCCACTAGAAATGAGAAAGCAGCTAATATATATGAGGGGATCAGACACCGGTCCTTCCAGGTAAGATTTACATATCAACGGAGCAAAAATTAAAGATTAGAAAGCAAAACCTTGTGTTCAGATTCAGGAGAAAATAAAGCAGGGTGCAATTTGTTGTCGGCAGCCAAAACAAGTCTTAATTCCATGTCTCGCTTTTCAATTGTCAGTGACCCTGAATGTAGCTTTTGAATCTTCCCTTGTGCGATTCGGAATAGCTCCAAGTGAGTGCATAGGAGATTAATAAGATCCCTGCACCATAACGAATGTAAATGCTTAGTAATCATTCGATTAAATAGTACCCTATTGCGCATGTTAGTAACACCGAACCTTGTGAAAAGATCAATTAGATTTATATTCCTCAAGCGAGCTGAAAGTTCCCCGAGAACACCATTCACGATGCCCGCCAGTTCTTCTGGAGCTTGTCTATCTGGTGTCAAACGAGAATACCAGAGATCTGTAACAAACTCAGAAACTAGATGCCGGGTGAAGCGATCTATGGCTTCCTCAACAACGGGAGAATTAACTTTCCTTCTCCACTCAGACTTTTGACTAGTTTTAGGCCATTGAAGAGGTTTGTTTTGGGAAGTAGTATTCGAGACTGGTTTGCTATTGTATGCTGCAGCTTTTCTTCGCATATCGTAATCTAGAGATATATAACGAAGGATGATAATCAAGGAGGCAGCAGCAGGTAAGTTGACCCAAACAGAGGAGCTTGTCACTGAAATAATACAACAATAATAAGCTGCACCTCAATGAACGTCACAGACTCCATAACAGTGCTGACTTCTAACACAAGTAATCAAAATTTTAAAGCATTCCCTTAAACAGTGGGGCGTGAAAAAGCATGTTATCTACAACTAGTTTGAACCCGAAGGCTTAAATTTGCAGACCAATAATATAACCCCCACTTGTCTAACCTAAATTAGATACATCATTAAATGTCTAAGACCCGGAAGTGAATAAAATTAACTAATCAGCTCGAGTAATGGCATGCACACGGAAAAGGTGATCACTTGCTTACTTGAGTTCAAGTATGTTTTAGTCAAAGCCTTGTCAATAAATGAAAATGAAAATTAAAATACCCCTGCTTAGCTTCATTTAACAGTATCATATCTGCTACATGTGCAATGCACATTAACATAGTAATCACCACAAAGACTATAATTCAAGAATACAAATTTAATCTATAATCGATTATAAATGAAATTTAAAATAAAATAAAAAAACCCCATGAATTGTATACCCAATGCCCATTTTTTAAAATTTGAAATAATAAATAAACAGTAAGGAACAGAAGAAGAAGAAGAAGAAGAAGAAGAAGAGCTTACATGACATGAGGTATGATAAGCCAACAACGCAGATGGCAAGAAAGATAATCCGCTTCTTGGCTTCCTCAACGAGGTCACGGATGGCCACTTGCTGCCTTTGCGTGCTCATTTCCAATCAAACACAGATACCCAAATCAATCCCTCAATTCAGCAATTCTCCTGGTTTCAGATCATATCGGGGATCGGCTCCAACACAGAGCACCAATCGAATCGATCGCATTACGAGGAGGACCCAGAGATCGAAGGTACTGAAAGAATTAGTGGTTGTTTGGTTCGAAGAAAAATCAAGATTCGAAGTGAAAGCGACAGCCCAGAGGAGTAAGACGGTGACGCGAAGGGTTTGGATTCAACGCGAGGACCGTTAGGTTTCGATGTTCATATTTGGTTTGCTTGCCTTGCTCTGCTCTTTGCTTGCGTGGGCAATTTTTTCCTTTGTAATTTTTGTGTGTGTGTTTCTCTGTCACTTTCCCTCACGCTCTCGTTTTCCTAGTAATGATATATATTCGAGTCCGGCATGACAATGCGAGTTTTGGATTTCTGGGTTTGGAATTTCTAACTGCCACGACTGACGAGATATGTAAATTAGATTTATTAGCTAAAACACTCCATACGTTTTTAATATTCAACTTACTTTTCATATTCAATAGGAGAATGCTACTCAACACAATTCACCGACCGTCTTCTAATTAGGGGAGAATTTAGAAACTATTTCAATATTGGAAACAAATAATTATCTTAGAAACTATTTCCATACCAGAAAGCAATATTTTATCGGCCTAATACATATGGGAAAGAAACTACTTTCCAAAAAAGCAATGTATTTTCGTGAGAGAGGATCAGGGCAAAGAAACACAACTAAACATGAAATGAAACATCATAAAGCTTCCGCCCCAAATTAGAAAACCACGGATAAACACCACAAGGCACCGAGGTCCGTCATATCTGCATCTCTGCTACCTAGCCGTTGGGGGGCATGGAAGGTCGTCATTCGGAAGAACAAAAAACAAGGGTAAAAGAAGGTCTGCTTGACAGGACCCCACCCAAAACACACCAAAAAGGTACATTCAGGGTTCTGCTCCCGTCTGATAAAAATTAAGATAAATCCACAAAACCTTGACAGACAAGAGATACACGAACATCTCGCTAGTTCATTTCGTGCAGCGGCCCTGAAGGGTTACAAAACCAAAAAAATATGTGAGTGGATAAAAAAAATATTTTAAAATAGAATTTGAAAACATTCAGCTTTACCCTCCATTTTCCAAAACCATGCATGCATACGAAAACTATTTCAAAACCATTTCACTTCGATTAGAACGAAACACATTTTATCATTCTCGAAGTACGTGAAAGCGTATATAACCATCACAATAGTCAAATCAAGCCACCAAATCAATCACAAACAATCAATCCACCATCGTCACAATGTCAAGCATCAATCACTGCCCTATAGGTAGGTACACCACAAATTCACTTGGGAATCGAAGCCCACCTCAACGTCTGAGATTTCCAAATCTATCAACACGCATCTCGAGGAAGTTACTCACCACAAATCACAACAGTAACACCCAAACGATCCATAATCAACATTACCATAGAATTCACAACAATCACTCAACATCAACGCACAAGCACAACATCAATCATCATACGCACCACATCAATCATCATATCACAAGTGCATTACCGATAGGCATATCATATACTTGCTCGGGAAACGGACCCCAAGCTCGACGTTTGAGTCATCATAACACAGTCTCAGAAACCAAAACCCTGGGCTCTACGTCTAAAACTCACATCCAATCACCACAATATTTCACACATTGCAAGTTCAGAGAACAAATGCTCATATCACAACATAACATATTATATCATGAATACCGAGAAACTACATATCCATAACATAACTCAAAACCAAAAAATTGAAGAAAATAATATATTTTGTGATATTTTTGTAGAATTAAATAAAGCTCGGAATTTGGAGCATTTTGGCCAAAGAATCGTCCCGATTAGAATTATAACGAAGAAATTATGGACGAAACAAGCACTATCACCGAAAATCGCAAGGAAATTCGGTGGAAGTGTAACGACCCGTCCCGAATTCCGGGATTAGATTAGTGACTATTGGAGGATTAGTGAGATTAATCGGCGATTAGTTGAGCGAAATTGGACGGACGGTGCAAAATGACCGTTTTACCCCTTGTCTTGGGCAAAATGTTGACTTTTGACCCGGGAGGTCCGATGTACGAGGACCAATGACCGTGAGGTAAATCGGGACGTCACGAGTCCGTAGACAGGCGTCACATCGAAATCGGACGTCGGACTGAGAAGTTATGGTCATGGGAGTTAAATCGGAGATTTAACGTCTCGGGATCCGAATAAAATATTAATTAAATCTGATTGGGCATATATTTGTAGGTGGGTCCCTTAGATGGGTGACAAGTGTCACTCATCCCATTGGTGACTTTTTCCCTAAAAAGGGGATCTTGGATCTAATTGGTCCATTTTAATTAATTAATTATTTCACTCATTCTCTCTCTCCTTCTCGCGATCATCTTCTTCATTTTCTTCTGCAAAACCCGAACCCCAACCCAGCCATATCCCATCCAAAACCTCATCCATTGTTTCTGGAAGGTAAATGAAGGTGAGAGAGAGGGGGAGACGAATTGAATGATGGCAACGGCAAGGGGCGTCGTGGACGGTGGCCAGAGAACCCAAAAACGGTGAGTTTTGATTCAAAATTTGGAAATTGGGTTTTTATGTTTGTCAATTGATTCTAATGGTTAGGACGTGTTTCTGGAGGTCATATGAGTCGAATGGGACTAGAACCAAGGCTGTAGGTGGCCGGAATACGAAGAACAAGACGGAGGAAGTTTGGTGCTTGAAGGATGATCGGGAATGTGAGTTTTAGCTTTGGTTTCTATGTTTGAACATTGTAGATCGGTCATTAAGGGTAGGACGAAGCTAATAGGAATGAAAGGAATTGAAAAATATGGAAAAAAAATGGGGAAAACCGGGAACGTCGGTTGGGGTTGGACCAGGCCGGTCTGGATCGGGTCTGCCAGAAGTTAGGGGTGACACTATAGCAGGCGTGTGGCTTTCACGTGCAGCCACTTGCGGCGGCGTGTGATTTTCATGCGCAGCCACTTGCAGCGGAGCGTGAGGGGTATTTTGGGGATGTTGTCAACATGACTTTTAATCTATTCGATGTAACGAACATTTTGGCACTGGTTTCGTGTCGATCAAACATCGTTTCGATATAGTTCGGGACGTTCGAAGGTTTAGGATCGAGTTTAAAAATAGTTAAAAATTCGGAAAAATTTCGGGGCTTCAATGAGAGGTTAATGAGGTAGTTAGTAACCCTCTAGTATGATTTGGACAAGTTTGGGAGTCCCGGTGACGGTGAGTAGCCCAGGAAGGCTTGACACGCATATCGAGGCGGTAGCGTATGACGGTCTGTGAGTAGACCTTGATTTCTAAACTGTGATGCATGCATAAATGTTTTATATGTTTTATAGATATGATTTCTATCACGATGATTATGGATTGGTGATTTACATGATTACACGTATTTCGAGGCGATTTACGTATTTACACGTATATCGAGATTTATGGTTTTACGCTGTGGTTATATATGCTTATGGTTTTGGTAATGGTTTAATAAAATGGTTTTGGATTTGAAAAGGTAAACTCGAGTATGAGACCCATTTGTTTTGAAAACCCCCGGATTTGAAGTCCATTTAGTTACGTTATCGGGCTAGAGGCCCAATTGGTTCGTGGATTGATTTTGGATTGGAAATATAGAATCGAGCATGAGACCCATTTGATTTACGAACTCTCGGACTTGGAGTCCATTTGATTTAATAAGGCACTGGGCCGGAGGCCCAATTAATTTACGAAATCAAGCTCGAGGCCCAGTTGGTTTGAGAAATCGGGCTTGAGGCCCAGTTAGTTTACATAATCGAGCTTGAGGCCAGTTGGTTTACGAAATTGGGCTCGAGATCCAGTTGGTTTACGAAATCGAGCTTGAGACCCAGTTGGTTTACATGATCAGGTTTGAGACCTAATTGGGTATGATATCGGGCACGAGTCCCCTTTATGGTTTACAAATGTGATTTCGGGTTCGGAGACCCTAAATGGATTTGGATTTGGAAACATGGATTTCTAGTTTCATGACGGTTTATGGGGACCGAGCATGGATCCTTTGAAAGGTTTTGAGAATGATTTAGAAATAGATTTTCATATACCGTCCTTGTATTTGTGGATTATCTCCTCCGGGGAGGGTTGTTGGCCTGGGTGGACCCCGGAGTAGTCACAGAGCACTAACTGAATGGAGTCTCCCCCATGGGGTACCTTACTCTCAGGAAGGCATATATGGATTATAACCCACAGGAAGGGTCAATGATCTGCGGACATTGACCTGAGTGGACCCTAGGTGGACCCTGGGGAGACTTGGGATTTGAGACCCCAAGTAGCACGCGCGTAGCTTTGGAAACTGTGACAGGATTTGGTTATATGATATTTGGTAAACATGATTTCTTGGATTTGTGAAATTGTGAATAGTAAATGGATTTGGGCAATGACCCACATACTCGGATTTACGGTTTTGGGCTGAGTTCCCACATATGGCTGATGTTTTTACAGATTTGTGTTTAATGGTTTTGGACAGGGGCCTGTATGATGTAGATTTACGGAATTTGGGATGAGACCCTAATAATGGTTATTTGAATGTATGGTTCGATAAATGGTTTTTGTATGCATGCATGCTTTTTAGTGAAGGGCATAAATCTCTTTATGAAATGTGTTTTTTATTAACTTATTGCTTTTCGTCCACTCAAAACTTTTAATTATTTTAATGTTCTTCAGATTGATCACGGATGCGGACTGTAGTAGAGACCGAGACATCGCACTCCTCCACCGGATCCTGGCGCGCTCTAGAAGCCGGTCGGGTTGAAGGTTTTGAATTATCCATTGTCCGACACTCTGTGTCAGACGGGAGCATGGCACATCCCGTGTTAATCCCGGGGGAATTAGGATGGGCCGTGACAAGGAGGCTACTGAACCCATACTTAAATCAACCCAAAAATCCAATTTGTTGAAGCCCAAATTATTTGGAAGCCCAGCTCAGGTTACGTCGCGACCCAGCAACGCGTCCAGCCCAGCAAATCCGTTCGGAGGGTGCTTGTCGAATTGGCTTTTTCTTGTTCGACACGCGTGCGTCGAACCACCTTTCTTTCTGTCAGCGCCCATTGCACTACTCGAACCTGCTCCTCCTGCTAATCCCTTCCGAAGCTATCAACCACCTGTTAGTGCACGCCTGTTGAAGCCCACGCCTTCTGCCCTATCTGATCTGCCGATTCTTGCAGCCCTGCTCTACCTGTCCTTTCCGAAGCTGACTTCACATGCTTAGCCAACTGCTGCCGACTCCACTGCTCATCTTTTCAGCCATTTTACAGCCCAAACCATCCTCAATTTCAATATTAATCATCATTGTTCATCATTTCATTTTTATATGTTATTTTTGTATTTTATTATTTGAATTTTGGGACTCTCTCTATAAATAGGGAGGAGGCCATTTCATTTGTAAAAGGTCCACATTAATTCCCATTTTCCCCTTTTCTTCCCCTTTTTTTTTAGTTCATTTTAGTTTAGTTTTTTTTTTCTCTCTTTTGAGAAACATTTTTGGGAACCATTTTAGCTTCTTGTAGATTATTCTTCTTAAATTTCTTTTAAGTTTTGTTTTTAATTTTGTTCTTAATTTTTGTTCTTTTTATTTTATTTCTTAATTTCATTATTTCTTTACTTTGTTCTTGTGACTTTTCTTTGACAGCTTTTAGACATAATTTTGTGTTTTCCTTAAGAAATACCTAGACAGAGTAATTTTTAAGGCAATTCAAGAGTTTTTAAGACCGAATTCCTCGTATTTCTTCTTCTATCTTCACAAGTTTCATGTCGCTGTTCGGTGATTCTTGTGAAAAACCATATTTTTTAACTTGAATTCTTGTTATTGTTATTGGTTTTAATTATAATTCAATATATGTGTTGATATTTTCTTTTTAACATTTGTAAGTAAGAATACAATTTTCATGTGTTTTATTTTTTGAATTTCTTTTACTTCATATGTTTAGTGCTTAAACTTCAATTCAACGCTAAATGTTGATCCGCTATTCAGGGCATTTAGAATAGAATTGAAGAGATTTAATGTTTGACCACTATTCAGCGTATTAAATCACAAATTTAAGGTGGATCATATTACAAGTAATAATTCGTTATTCGGTGCATTTATAATATGAAAAATGTATGCATGTAATTGAGATGATGAAAATATGATTTCGTGATTGGTTCAATATGAGTATAATGTTAGAGTGTTGGTAAAGAATTGTGTTCGAAGAAAATTCACTTGTACAAAGGTTAAAGTAGAAGTAGAATTAAGTTCTTAATTGTTTTTATTTGTTTTCTTTATTTTCTGATTACAATCTTTTCAAACCCCCCATTTAATTCTTTAAATTTTTAATTTTTTATTCTTTATTTTTAATTTTTTTATTCTTTTATTAATTAATTCTTTAATTCATTTATTCTTTATTATTTTATTATTTTATTCATTAACTCATTTATTATTTTATTCTTTGATTATTTATTATTCTTTCTCACTAACATATTACTAATGTTTCCTAATTTCCCCGGTTAAGAACGATCCTTATTTACTAATACTAAATCTACACAAAAAATGTTTAAATTGCATAATACTCTAATTACATATTTAATTTAATGCGTTGTTTGAGCATTATCAACGGACCCTAAGCTCAACGTCTGAGTCATTATAATACAGTCTCAAGAACCAAAGCCCTGGGCTTGACGCCTAAGACTCGCATCCAATCACCACAATATTTCACACATCGCAAGTTCAGAGAACACACGCTTATATCACAACATATTATATCATGAACACCGAGAAACTACATATCCATAACATAACTCAAAACCACAAAGTAAACCATCACCAGAACCTCGGGCCTAAGCCTTAAATACAACTCAAATGCCAATTCTCGTAAAATGTGTCATAAAGGCCATTTTTGTAAAAACTGTCAAGAAATCATATAGAATTCATAATCATTCCAAAAACACATTATTCCATGCCACAAACCAAGTTCAATTCGAAATCACAACTCAAACGGTATCTGAAACCAGTCTACGGAAATCTTTAAAAAACGTGCAATAAAATATTAATTAAATATTCATAAAATAATCGAAAATCTGATAAAATTCCCAATCACGCAATATCATCAAAATCACATTGAAACATAATTAAATCATATAAATATGCATGCATAAGAGTTTAGGGAAAGAAAATCCACTAACACCTCTGTATTGCCGAATTCTACTTTGCACGTTTTTCCGTAATTTCTGGGAATCTGAAAACTTGTTAAGAATCACTTATAAGGGTCACTAACCATCTCGAATATCTTATATTTTAATCTCATAATTTTCCAGGATTTTTAAACGTATTTAAAATAAATCCTAAACCTTTGGACACTCAAAACTACCCTGAAACGGTATCTGATCAACTCGAAACCTGCGCCATTAGATTTGTAACTTCTAAAAAATTGAAAACCGTGTTAGACACACCCGCAAACCTACTGACACGCATCCCCACGCGTCACCTGAAACGGCTAAGCGTCCACGCGCCGCCTGAAGCAGATGTGACACGCTCCATCCCAATTCCCTAGGGATTACAAGGATGGAACATGCTCTCTTCTAACCCACGTGTGACACGCAGGCTGGAAACCCGCCTAACCTCCATGTAACACGTAAGTTTCCAGGCTAACCGACCAACTATCTTCCAGAGTACGCATGAACCATAGTGGAATGTGTGAGTGTGATGTCTCGGTCTCACCAACAGCCCGCATCCGCATCAACGTGAAGGGCATCGAAAAAAAACCAGAAAAGACTGTGAGTGGACGAAAATAAATAAGTTTATAAAATACATTTTATCAGAAAAGGCATTAAATCACAGCTTACCATTTCCGAATTTAAAATAGGATTTCACGGGAATTGACCTTACCTCCACCGTCGTGATCACCGTCGTGGCCACCACCATACTCATTTCACCATCCTCTCCAACATTCCTTCACAGATCAGAGGCAACTGGTAAGGTTTGAGGGTGATTGTATAGGGGATTGCACGACCACTCTGTTTTTCTTCCTTTCGGCCATCATCCCTGTAACGCCCCGGACATTCTGAAATGTAATATTGTAAAATATTAAATAAAATAATGTTTTTACCCCTGTGATTTGTGTGGTCAATTTGTTGAATTTTTTATTGGGAGGTCGAACGGACGTTGAGCGATGACCGTGACGTAGTTCGGGACGTTACGAGTTCATAGACAGGTGGCACGTCCGATTCGGACGCCCGAGGTGAAAGTTATGATGTTCAAAAGTTCAGGGGGCATTATCGTAAATTGGACGTTATAAAGGGAAAAAATTGACTTTTTGTTTGACAATTGATACTCATTTGACTCGAAGACCGTTATGTTCGTCTCGACGCCCTGAGTACGACGACAGGCGGCATGCGTGAAACAGACGTCGGATGACCGAGATACGGGTCACGGAAGTTGGAGGGCAATTTGGTAATTATTGTACAGAGGGGCATTTTGGTCTTTTTACACGGGGTACTGTTCACCACCGTGAAAAACAGAGTGTGCAGCCGTGGGAGTCTGGTTACTGCACCACCGTACGTGGTGGTTTTGCACGATCCAATTGTTTAAGCTGTAGTGGACTGGACGGTGGGATTGTTTATGGAAATTGAGGTATTGGAAGCACCCCATCGTGGCTGTGCAGAGCTTCAGTGCACGGGGAGTTTTAAAAATGGCCGTGGGCTCTGTGTGCGGGAAACATTTTCCAGAGAGATTCAGAGTGCCTCCCATGGGTTGCTTGCCGCATTGATCGATTAACCGAGTTAGAGAATTCATTTGGGTCATTTTTGTGCATCAGTGTGAAGGTGAGACTGAGAGAAACCGTGAAGAACCATGTTCGGGTTTTTGGGGGGAAAACTCTGAAATCGATTTCTACGGCTTGAGAGACAAATCTAAACACGTAGGGAGTTTTCTGGGAGTGATTGAATCTCGACCGTGCAAGAACTGAAGGGTTTCGAGCACGGATTGCCCAAGAACCCAAGTTCCAATTCGAGGGAAAAACCAGTTGGAGGGAAAATTGAAGATCAAATTATGGGGACATTCGAGCTAAACTAAGGGCCGTTCTAGTCTTCTGGGAGCAAAAGGAAACCAACCACATCGATTTCGAAGGACGTCACTCACGAATTGGCCAAGAACTGAGCTCCCTGGTTCTGAGAATTTTCGAGCTTGAGGACGACGACTTCCAGGTAACGGCGAGTTCAATTGTTTGTGCTATTGTGTTCGTATAGGTCCCCTTAAGCTACTGGTGAAATTAATTTGAGAATGGAGTTAGTTTGGGTGAGTTCCAGAAGTCGACTTGTTCGACTGTTCGAGCTTGAGTTGGGTCGATTAGGTGTTTGTCGACGTTGATCATCAGTACAGACCTAAAATTAACGGATTAGAGAAGATAATAGGATAAAAAACGAGAGGAATTGATTGAGAATTGAGCTTGAACTGGTCGGGTTGAGTCACGGGTAATAGACTCGTTTATCAGTCTATCCGGGTAAGAACGAAGACACTGTAGCTTGGCGCGTGGCCTTCACGCGCAGCCACTTTGGGCGGCGCGTGACGGCGCTTGCGATGTTAACTCCGATCACAGTCAACATAGAAATTGTTCCTTTCAGTCTAATTAACATTTTACCTTTAGGATTCGAGTTGTTCGGGAGTCGTTCGGGATAATTTCGGGAGTCCGGAAGGTTAAGTCTCTAAGTTTAATTTCGCCGAAAAATCCGGGAAAATTAGGAAAAAATTCTACGAGTTGTTTTGGGATGTTTGTAACCCTTCTTGTACGTTTTTATAGGCCCGAACACTTCCGAAGCTACGGAGGAGCGCGTGGGACGTGATTGACGCGTCCTAAGACTGTGAGTGGACTTTTTGATTTCTAAACTGGGCATGCATGAATATTTTTCTTGTTTATCTTATGGTTTTACATATGATTTTACGATGGTGATATGATATATCGGTTTTACGTGTTTTCACGCTTTGCGAGATATTTATCGTATTTCACGCATTTCGAGGTTACGGTTTTCGCTTATGCATGCGTGATGATTTTGATGAAGTATCTGGATATGATTGTGCATGTTACGGATTTATGATGTTTTGATCATAATTGTGAAGTGATTTTCGGAAATTGCATGTGTTGGAATTTGCATGTGAATTCGGACATAAGTCCTACTATGATGTGATACGATTTCGGAATGATGTCGGAAAACGGTTTGTGATGAATCCTGGTTTGTTGTGTTTTAAAAACGGTTTTAGGTTTAAAGACCCGGTTGATTGTTGGATCTGGTTTTGGGTTTAAAGACCCGGTTTGTTGATGACGGGGGCGGGCCCGAAAATTGGGTTTAAGGACCCAGATTGAGTTTAAAGACTCGTGAGTTTAAAGACTCGATGATTGTGATACCCCCGAGGCCTACTAATCATGTTTTGAGTTTAAAGACTCGTTGATATTCCGGGAAGGCCTAATATTGAGTTTAAAGACTCGGATGGATCCAACGGCTTAACTGTGATTATTGATACTTTTTTTTTTACTTGATTTGTGCAATTGATGTTTCAAAATGACAGTTCTGGAATATGGTAATATTAAATGGTTTTACATGAGTTATGACGATTTTCTGTAATGTTTTTCATGTGTTTTCGGAAAAAGAGTTTCCAAAGGTTTAATACGCGATTTCTGAATATTCGGTTATGCATGCGTGTTACAAAACTGGAGGGCGAACCCGATTTCGGAAAAACTGTTTTCTGTAAAACTTATGTTTCGGTCCACTCACACTTTGTTGTTTTAAATTCCCTCCAGGTCGTGGTACAGGTGCGGGGGCAAGCGCCGAGGCAGAGGCGGAGGCATAAAGTTTTCCGTTGCGGAGTAGTTAGTTCACAGAGTAGGATTTTTTCCTTAACCTGTTTTGTATTATTATGCTCTGTGAAACTGTGGACTTGACGTCTAGTCGGATGTATTTTGTTTAATCTCCCTAGTCTGACAATGGGTGTGTTGTAATATTAATTAGTTTCTGGTCTTTTGGATTCGATTGTCAGACGGGAGCAGGATGCTTCCCGATTATCGAGGCGATAATCGGGGTGGGTCCTGTCAATCCCCCGATCACACCTTCAAACATGTTCATCCCTTTTTAAAACCATTTTGAGGCTGTGAATGAGGCTTCCACAGCCTTCCTGTCAGGACCCACCCCTAATCCCCCGGGATTAAGGGCTAAATCTTGATCCCGTCTAACTTACGCATGACACGAAGGTTAAACTGACGTCCAACTTTCATGTAACGCGTAAGTCGGACAAGGGATTCTCGATCCAACTATCCGGAAAGTGACCGGACTTCCTAGAGGGTACCAAACTACTGTGGATCGCGGGTGTGATGTCTTCGGCTTTCTCGATCAACAGCCCCGTACCGCAACAATCTGGAGGGTATCGAAAACACAAAAGACTGTGAGTGGACAAAAATAAAGTATAAGTTTGAAAACAGTTCATAAAACAAATACATTTATACCCTCCAATTAGAAACCAATGCATGCATATCAAATTCATGAAAAAAAACAAACACAGTTTCCTTTCCTCAAATTCCAGGCCTCAGCCCAAAACCATTGAAAACCATATCAACCGGGAAGAGCCCAAAACCATCGGAAAACTTTTATTCAAAACTATCGTCATCAAATCTCAGTGAAATCCAAACACATTTGAAACCACATATCCATCCATCTAACCTGATGGATCTATCCGAATCTTTGAACTCCTGAGTCTTTAAACTCAACACGCCTACGGGGGAAGTATCAATAATATCCGAGTCTTTAAACTCCCGAGTCTTTAAACTCAATCCGGGTCTTTAAACCCAATCCGAGCCCGCCCCCTTCATATCATATCCGGGTCTTTAAACCCAATAACCAGATCCAGCAAATCCAATCCATAACCACTATCCTTATCCGAATCCGAATCCGCAATCTCATCAGAATCCTGGATCCAAACCCAGAATTCATATTCATCATCCATTTCCAAATTTGAATCCGAAACCATCATTCCGTAAGCCGGCATCTGGAATAACCATTCCGAACCCAAACCCGGAATTCCATTTCAAGTTCTCAACCGAATCCAGAATTGTTATCCTGGAATCCGATTCCAAAACCTGAAAACACGTTCCTTAAAACCACTGTTGAAACTGGGCTTCAAGCCCGAAATTACTTTCCAAAATCCTTTTACTTTCATTGAAATCAAATCGTATTTCAAATCCCGAAATCAAATCATTAAAACCAGATTCAAATAACAATATCCATCAAAACCTCGTAAAACGTGAAATTCCATAATTACCTCGAAAATCGTACAAAATCGTAAACCAACAAGATCAGAAATCAAATCATAGAATCACGTATAGAAAACATATATGCATGCATCAAGAGTTAGAAAACAAAGTCCACTCACAGACCATAGCGTCGTCGCCTCGATACGCCCGCACTTATGCCGTTTCCGGCCAATCCACTATCCTCGGCTTTCTCGAACCTGTCCAAATCCCAAAATAAGGTTACTAACTACTTCACAATGATCATACTTAAGTCCCATAATTTTCCTGAATTTTTAACTATTTTTAACTGAGGCCTAAAGCCTTCGGACAACCCGAAACCTATCGAGACGATATCCGATCGACTCGAAACCAGCGCCCAAAATGTTCGTTACAAAAAAATACTTTAAAATTCGTGTTGGAACCTTCCCCAAAAGGGGCCCCAGGCGCCCTCACGCACCCAAACACTGTTCATCTTCAACCTGTGATCAACCGATTCAGACTAGTTCAGTAGGCTGGCCGGTTCAACTGAACCGGTGTGAGCGGTTCGACACTAGTTCTTATCCAATTTTAGTCCGATTTGAATCCTTTTCATCCCTAATGTTTGTCTCAATCTTTCTAATGAATTTATGACCTAAACTCATGAGTTTAAACATTGTAGTTTACCTCTCCAATTCAAAAGGTGAACCGGCCATGTTTCCCCTGTCGTGCTCGTCCACTTCCGACCACCTCCCGTCTTGATTTTGCCCCCAAATCATTTATGGAACCTCCAGAGACAATTTTCAATTAAGAGAACTCATCATCAAGCATTAAATCATAACTGATCAATCTGGAGTCCACATGAACCGTTCAACTAAACAGAGGACTTACCCATCGCTGTTCACTGCCGTGGGCACCACCACGTGTGTTTGAGTCCTCTGTCCATCCCTCCTTCACATGCTATAGTCAAGAATTGAGGTTTGAAGGTGCTTATGTCCCCTGCTGTTCCACTGCTGTTCACGATTTTGCAAAGGGTTCCCTGGTTCAGAACCGCCACCCACGACGGTCCTTCCCGCTAATCCCCACCATCTCGTCTCAGCGTTTTCTTCAAATCGTATGTTCAACACACGGCCAAAGCATCATTTCCGATTAAACCTGCTGGACCTATCCGAGTCTTTAAACTCAACCAGGCCTCAAATATAAATCCGAGTCTTTAAACTCCCGAGTCTTTAAACTCAATCCGGGCCCGTCCCCCGTCAATCAATATCCGGGTCTTTAAACCCATATCCAGATCCAGCAAATCCAATCCATTTCAGTGTAAAACCATTCCGAAACCCATCACCAAACTCGAATTCGGAATCCCTAGTTCGAAGCCCTTTCGGCGTTCAGAACCGACATTCCGAACCCAAATCCGGAAAAAGATCCATGTTCATAACAAAACCATAGGAAAATCCCAAATCATATTCCACAACCTATTTACCATCATCAGAAAACGTTTTTAGGTTGAATTTCTGAATTATAACATCAAAATCTGAAAACCCGTTTTTTCTCGAAAAACGTGCAAAATCCCGAAAATGTCTCGAAAAATGTGCAAACATCTCAATCACATATAATCATCATCAGGACATAAAAACACGCATAAAAATCATAAAACATTAATAAAAAACAGTTAGGCATGCTCGGAAGTAAGAAAGAGTCCACTCACAGTTCAGAACAAGTCACTCGCGCCCCGTGCGCTCCTCAACCGTCTCTGGTGTCTCCCGTCCTGTCAATAGATACCAAATAGGGTCACAATTACAGCTAGGATACTTTCCCTATTTCCCCCAATTTTTCGGGAATTTAATAATATTTTAATCCTAAACCCTAAACCGTACGGATTCCCGAACCATCCCGTAACACCATCCGATTAACCCGAAAACTATACCATTGGATTCGTTAGAACATTTAGGACTAAACTCATGTTGGAAGCTTGGCCGGATTCCTCCCCACGCGCCTCCACGCGCCGCCCAAAGTGGCTGCGCGTGGGCCTCACGCGCCTGCTACAGTGCCACCGTCTTCCTTGCTCGAACCCGGTTCGCACCAGACGGCAACCCGGACCGGCGAGAACCGTTCTCCACCGTCCGGCCACCGTTTCCCCTCCTATCTTCACCTAAAGCTTCGTCCACTCTCAGAGAATTCATCCACCTCACTCTCTTGGTTCGACTCGACCCATAGCTTCACAACTGAAGCTCGAAAGAAAAACCAACAATCCTCTGTTTTTCTTTCCGGCCACTCCGCACTTCCCCCTTCACGGTGGTCATTCTAGACTCCTTCCACGACTTCACTGAACCACACACAACTCACGGGAACCCTCGACTCACCCTCTAACTCCACGATTTCCCGTTTGAAATTCACGGCCAAACAGGGTACAGAGTACCCGCCGTCGCACCACCTCCCACCATGAACTTTCCCATCACGGCAACCGCCATAAACGACTCCTAGGACCTCCCTAAACCTCACTTCACTCACCAAACCCTTCGATTCTAGCTCTAGGTCCACGACTTTTGAAATGAAAATCCACGAAAAAACAGAGCAAAAGAGGTTACCCTTCGATTCCGGCGCCGCCGTGAGAACCGTCACCTACCACGGTGCTCGTGGGACTCCCCGTAGCCTCCTGAGTCTCCTAGTGCCTTGAATCAATCCACCACACGGCACAGCAGCCACCACCGTCCACTGCCTCCTCTGTTTCTCCCAAATATCCAGCCGTCCACCACGTCGCCTCCGTGCACGGTTGCAGCCCCAAACCGTGATCACCAGCACCGCCTAGCTTCACTGTCTCTCTCTCAACTCACTCTTCCCTCTCCCTTGCACTGAATCGATCACCGCCTCACCCAACACTTCTCTCTGTTTTCTGTGTTCTTCGAAGGTGTGCGCGGTTCAAATGAGGGTAAAGTGTGGCCGTGCACACTTGAGAACGTAGTGGAACCATCCAGTCCCCTGCACGTGTCCACCATCCATAGGCCAGCCCAAAAAATCTCTGCCACTTGCCCTTATCTGATTGGGCTGAGGGAAAATGACCAAAATACCCCTCCTGCACAAATTACCATTTTACCCTCAGACTTTCCAGACCCATATCTTTTCCGTCCGACGTCCGAATCGAACCTGCCACCTGTCTACGGACTCGTGACGTCCTAACCTACGTCACGGTCAAGGGCTAACACTCATCCAATCGATAGTACAAAAAGTCAACTTGTCGTCTACTATTCACAAGGGCAAAATCGTCCTTTTTTACAAAACTTCACAAAAATTACATTTTTACCCTCCCCGAAGGTACGGGTTGTTACAAAAAGTGTCCAACTAATCACCGATTCTCTTCATTAATCCGTCATTAAACTCTAATCTAATTCCGACTCCCGAGACGGGTCGTTACACTTCCAAACAAGGGACAAATGTCCCACTTCAATTGGGCACACTTCCCAATGCAAACAAATTACTAAAATACCTTTTACACCAAATTACCAAAATACCCCTACACTTATGAACGTCATAACTTCTCTGTCGGCTGTTGGCATCGAACGTGTCACCTATCTACGGACTCGTGACGTTCCGACCTACGTCACAGTCATCGGTCAAAGTTCGTTTGACCGCCTAAACCAAAATTTAATATTTCGCCCATTTTAGGAGCAAAATGGTCATTTCGCACTGTCCGTCCGAAAGCTCTTGACTAATCACCGACTAATCTCACTAATCCTCATTAGTCACTAATCTAATCTCGAAACCTGGGACGGGTCGTTACAGGATGCACGTGAGTCCACGCGCCAGCTACAATACGTTGCTACAATGTTCTTCTTCCGTACCTATTTTCCCTGCAAACCTGGTCATACGACCCGCGACTTGACCCGGTTCTATCTCACTGATTTTTCACTCATTGTCACTGATATTTTGTCCATTCTAATCTAAATTAATCCAACAATGGATCCATAACATCAAAATACAAGGAAATGTACCCAAAATTGATGATCAACTCTCTCAAGGTTTGGCCATGGCATGTTTGATTTCAATGTTTGAACTTACAAACCAGGGCATCGTTTGAACTGCATGAACCCCATAAGGGTGATGTCAATCTAATTTCTAAGGTTCCCAATCAAAATGAGACTGAGAAACCTAAATCTAACCTCACGATTTCACTATCACTCTTCTCCCTTGCAGTCCAGGTTCAGCATGTTATTTTCTTTTCTTCCTTGCTTCCATCCTCTCCCATGGCTTTCCCTCTCATCTCTTTCTTATTCCTCTGTGTTTTCTTTCTTGGTTGAAACCCACACTTTACACGCACTTAAACTCAACACACAAAACTCACACTCAAATATGCAGGGTCGAAAGACACACTATGAATAAGGAAAGGTGTCACACCCCAATTCAGCCACGAAAAATATCCCAAAAGAAAATTATGAAAATGCCCTCTATTAAAAAATTTACCAAATTACCCCTACACATCTCATCCCCAAAACGAAACCATATAAACTCTGTTTTCGGTATGCCGCCTGCCAACGTAATTGGGAGACTGAGACCTTTCTAATGGCATTTTCGGAATTGCCAAAAAATATCCCGATAAAAAGTCAACATTTAAACCTTAATCAAAGTCTATGACTTTAACCAAAAAGTTAACCTTTGACTTCCAGAGGTAAAATGGTCAATTTCATCTAACTTTTCTGATTTTACCCTCGTTGGAGGTCCGGGCCGTTACACTGCTATTCCAGACCATGTCAACCACCATATTCGCACCCTTTGGAATCCAAAACCATTTGAAGTCCAAAAAATGAGAGTTGTGTGCTTTAATGTTTGCTGACATCGGATAAAGCTCCCATTTGCCTTTCTCAATTTTTCCATTAATGTCACTATTCAAGTATTTAGAATCAGACCCAAAAATTACCTTGCTAAAACTATTTACACTTGCAAGCAAGACTTCATCTAATCCTGCCAATGCTTCAACTTCCAAAGAAAAGTCTGCTCTTCGCTTACACCCCCAAGCACCCCTAAAATCCTCATTCCAATCCCTACATACTCCATCTAGGCACGCAGTTAAGGAAAAACAGTTCTAGGTAGCATTAGTATTTATTTTTAATAAGCTAGTCGGAGGAGGAGACCAAGCAACATGTCTAGAGTTTTTTTGCAAGTGAGCCAATCCAATAGTCTCGTCATCTCCCAAAAATACTGATCGTTGCTCCTCACTTGTTGTGGGTTCAATTCATACCAATGGTGTACGTGGAAAACCAACCACAAGGGAGGCAAAAGGGGCACAAGTCCTAAGCATATAGGGCCTAAAATTAAGCAAAAAATTATTAATATTTACATATGTGTATATATAATAAATAAACAGGAGGAGAAATAAACATTGTAGGACCATATAAGTTTGATACTTATTCAAATTCTGTGAATGGTGGAGCTCTTATATGAAGACTAATCATTTTGTACTAAGTACGAAAGTTGTAGTCTAAGTCTTGAATATGTACATTTTTATCCATGTACAAATTAGAAATATAGGATTTGACTTTTTTTTTTCAAACTGGATGTAGTGTTTTGGATATGGGGCACACTTTTTTCTTTATCGGGGTTTTGTCCTAATGAGTTTTCATTGACAAAGTTTAACGAGGCCTCATAGTATAAAAAATGAGATAATCAATTTATAAAAATCTATGTTTTCAATAGTTAGGTTGTGAATTAGGGGTGTGCACGAATCCGTTAAAACTGTCAATCGATCCGCTTTAAACCGTGATTTATCCAACTGTTTAGATTTGACCAGATAAAAGTCAGATAGTTGAGAATCCAAACCGCTCCATTAGTAACAGTTTGGATTTGAATTTTCATTTTGGAAATCCATTAAATCCAAAACAGACCATTAAATAATATATTAATTTTTAAATCTATTATTAATACTAAGTAAAAATAATAAAAATAAAGGAAGGCAAAAATATGTAAAATAAACAAAAAAACCAATTGAAAAAAGAGAGTCTTTATGAGTTGTTTGCAATCCAACCCATTAGAATCAGTTTGGGTATTGACTACTTATATATCCTCTAAACTATGCAACCCAACACTGAACTATCTCAATATAGCCTACCACATTGTTTCTAATTTTTTTTGTTTTTTTATCTCAATGGAGGTTGTAAGTGATACAAGTTGGATTCTTATTGCATGTGTTATACATGTTTTTGTTCGATAATTATATATTCTAGAGTTCATTATTGTTTTTTTTAATGCATAAACAGTTTAACTCGTTAAGGATCCAAAACAAACAGCTACTAACAGTTTCATTTCTAATTTTAGAGAATCTAAATCATATCAAACCATTCAGATTTTAATAGTTTGGATTCAGATATTACCAATATCTATATCAAACCGCACCGTAGTCACCCATAGTGTGAATTGAGTGCACATATTCTATTTTTACCATGAGCCTTCAAATGTTTGGACCAACCCTAAACACATAAATGAGTCTTCTCGACCTGCTGAAGAATTAACCATCGTGGTTTGCAACTGGTTAATCTTTTTTTTTTATAAAAGAAAACCGAATATAAAGTTGATTTAATACGAAAACATAAGGTTAATTAAAAATTTAGATAAAATAAATTCTAATTATAATTTAATTTTTGGCTATTCTTCTGCCCAGAAATGTGGCAAGAGGTCTGTGATCGAGCTCAGCTGAAATGTTAGTTGATACGAGCTTATTCCTTTAAAGTGATGGTGAAATGGTGTTGACTATTTAGGAAATGATGGTTTGAGAATAAGGTTAGGGGCTTGGGAGCCTTGTGATACCACGTTCCTTCCCTATATAGGATGACCATAAAGTATGCGAGTAGGCCTTAACTTACTTCAGAATAAGCGTGTCACTAGTAGATACTGCCACTAGATAGTTTAGAATAAGATTCTTTTGATGCCCAAGAATTTGTCTTTGATCAAATGACTATGAAGTAAACAGGTAATTGCTCACGTTGTTCTTTTTATGCCTTTTTCTTAGTATCTAATGACTTCAATAATATTTTTCTCTACTTAGTCAAAATTCAAATAGTTAGGCACATTTTAACGCCTCGGAAATTCGTGGAATGTAATATATGATGTTTTGAATGTAAATTGACATTTTTATCTTTGGTTTAAGTTGTGATGACCCGTCCCGAAGCAGCGGGATTAATTAAGAATTAATAACGGATTAGCGAGACTAATCGGAGATTAGACGAGGATTAGTGGACGTTTGGGCGAAATGATGATTTTGCCCCTAGAATGTGCAAATCGTTGACTTTTCGTTCAGGCGGTCAAATGGACTTTGGCCGATGACTGTGACGTAGTTCAGGACGTCACGAGTTCATAGACAGGTTGTCAGGGCCCACCCCTAATCCCCCAGAATTAGGGACTAAACCCTACTCCGGTCTGACAACCCAAAAACGAAAGACCGAAACAACCTCACAAAAACCACAAATTACACTGCCAGACGCAGGAGAAATTAAAACAACCAACTATCAACCATTATACAGAGCATAGTACCAAACAAAGGAAAACAAAGCCGATATACAGAATATACGCACAACGGAAAACTTAAACCACTCCGAGGTCACTCTCGCGTACTCTATGCCTTTGACGCGGCCTCAACGTCAAACCCCCGCGCTAGCTCCACGACCTGGAGGGCAATTAAAAACAGAAAGTGTGAGTGGACCAAAAGAATAAAAGTTTGAAAACATTTTCATAACAAACCAGGGTTTTGGCCCTCCGTTTTGAAAACATACATGCATAACCCATTTTCGAAAACAGTTAATCACATAAGAATCATCGTAAAAACAGTTATAGAAATCACGTCAGAAGCATCATAAAACCATATCACAAAGCATAAATACCAAGCAATCATTATCCAATCAAACCTGTTGGACCTATCCGAGTCTTTAAACTCCCGAGTCTTTAAACTCAATCTAGGCCTCAATAATATCCGAGTCTTTAAACTCCGAGTCTTTAAACTCAACAGGTCTACGGGGGAAATATCAATATATTCGAGCCTTTAAACTCCGAGTCTTTAAACTCAATCCGGGTCTTTAAACCCAATCCGAGCCCATCCCCCGTCAATCACAATAGCCGGGTCTTTAAACCCAATAATCATATCCATAAAATCCAATCCAAAACCATTAAAAACCAATTCGAAATCCATATCCAAACCCGAATCCGAAATCACTGGTTCGGAGCCCTTCCGGCATCCAGAACCGTCATTCCAAACCCAAATCCGGAATTTCACTTTTCAACTTTAAAACCAAACCTCGATTTCCGAAATCCGATTCGAAAACCGAAAACCCTTAATCATCAACTCACGTTCTCAAAACTCATTTATAACCATTAAAACCAAGTATAGATTGAAATCCTGAAATCATGGCATCATAATCATCAATCGAACGGTTCTCGTAAAACGTGCTGAAAACCGTACTTTCTCGAAAAACGTGCACTTATATAAAACAGTTATAGCATAAGCAATAGACATGAAATCACAATTAAAACCATAAAACAATTATAGAAAAGCAGTTATGCATGCTCAATTATAGAGAAGGGGTCCACTCACAGTTACCGGGCACGTCACTCGCGTCCCGTACGTCCTGCACGTTCCTTGACCTCCTCGGGGATTCCCGATCCTGCCTGCCGTCCACCATCGTACTCGCCGCCGCGTTCTGCAGGGTTCATAGGGCCGTCCTAGCCTTCCCTCGAGTCCAATTTGATCAACTCGATCACTGAGGTTCGCACCATCGCCAAACTCCCTCTCTGTTTTCTGGTTTTCCCTGAGAACTCACCCTCTCCTCACAGCAGTCTTCCTCACGAAACTCTCACTCAAACTCACTCACTAGCTCTCTCTCGATCTCTAATCACTCATTCAAGCACCAGGACACACAAACACACACAGCCAACGTTCAATTTTCTCTCAATCTCACCCTCTGTTTCTCTCTTGTGCACGGCCACATTGAAATTCTGAAAAATACCTCTATTTTTTTGCCACATTAGTTGCTGATTGGGCAATTTTTTTGACACGTGACATTTTGGCGGTCAGATGGATGGAAAACCTGACGAAGGTAGTTAAATGTGGGTGGTCACATAGATTGTGTAGTTATTTGAAAATTTTGATAATTCGGATATGAGTCTGTGGTGAGCCCTATAGTTTTGGGTCTTTAATATAGTTTTTCGTAAATTTTAATAGAAAATGGCTAAGTGAAACCACTAACCCATTTTAAGGTGCTTAATAAACGAATATTGAGAATATGGTGCAAAGTGTGACTTTGGTGTGAGTTCATGGTGCATTTAAACTAAAAAACCACAATTTAAAGACATATGGCTAGTTCTCTCCTTGTATATGTTGTGCAGTTTGTTTAGGCATATATATTTACTACATTATCTCTTCCGTTTTGGGGTATTTTTTAATACAGATTATTACACTTCAATTTTGTTATTTCACTTCTTAAATTTTTTAGAAAACATCAATTTCACCATAATTTTTGTAAAATTGCGTTTTAAAACCTAGGAACACTCTAATTTTTTTTGGTTGGTCAAATGTTATTAAAATCCATGTCATTTTTAAGCATTTGTAACACAAATACTCACTTTTTCTTGCAATTTCCCCGTGGTTCTACACTTAAATCGTAAATGTGAGAAATTTTATAATATTTTATTAAATTAAAAAATGTCTATTATAAAATAGTAACCATTCGCATTTGAGTTTTTATAAATTTGAAAAAGTTAGTGTTTACGCCCGAAAAAATTCTCTCAAGGCCCAAGTCGCGGTTCACCGAAATTATAGGCCCAAAGAACAATTTTTGGCCCAAGACCAAGTAGTTCGCGTGTGAAAAGGAAGAAGACTTGGGCGGTGCTGTCAGGATAGGAAGAAAACAGAGGCAAAGGGGGAAGTACCCTAACTGAACAAACGGGAAGGTAGGTCATGCGTGGGTCCTGATCTAGCAAGTTGAAGAGCTCCCATGACCGCCTATAAATGGAGAATGACTTGGCTTCTCAAAGAAAGCAATCAACCAATTAAAACTTAGCAAATTGATCTCCATCAATTTCTGAACTTATGAACACCTTTAACCAAGGTTTCATGGTTTAAAAACAGCTGGCCCTTGTGGCAAAAACTGTTTCTTTCGACCTAGGAAATCAAGATGTAGCTTCTCTTCTCACCCATTTGAGGCATTTATGCAATTGTCTAACCGTATTTCTGATCGCTCTAGCAGTATTGTCATAATGGTTAAGCTTCATTCTCTGTATAAACCTTATTTCTGACTATCTGTGTCATAAATGTTGCCTTCATCCTGACTAACCAGTTCATTGACTTTCGGGCGAAGTTCGCAGAAGATCAACTTTCTTCCTGACTACTTCGAGTCATAAGGGTTGATATCATCAACTATCGGTTCACGGAAAGTTATCCCGACTACTAGTTCACAGATAGTATTCGGTCACCGTTTTTACGAAAAACTATCCCGACTACTATCCTACGGAAAGTCATCCCGATTGCCAGTTCATGGCTGATCATTGAGGAATTCAAACCTCCATTTTCGACGTATTTTCGTCTCATTTGGGTGCTATGCCATCTTATGGTATGATTTCGAACTGATATTCTTTTCAGTTGATGATTCTCGAACTTCTTGCTTATTACGAGTTTGAAGCACGACGGGAAAAATTTACTTCTTTTCACTTGTAACTTCAGTTTGTTTAAATTCAAGTACTTTTACATTCCTGTATTTGTACTATCGCGTTCACTTCAATACAAAAAGTAGATTTTGTTAAGTAAGTAATTGGTTTTTGAGATATATCATCTGAACGTGGTTTCCGACTTCACAAATCGAGATGCCATCTTTGTGTATTGGTCTGATTACTTTGATTTTGACTCGAGAGAACTTGGGACCACTAACCCCCTTAATAAATTGAATTAACAACGTCGCCAATTAGAGTATCATGACAAAATAAAATTCATTGGTTTGGGCAACGCTGGAAAAAAATGTTAAGTCCTTGAAAAATGTATAGAAAAGAACATCACATGCGAATTCTTATCCACCTGCTCCACGATCGTTTTGATCAGAAAAAAGGTTCTTGAGCCTAAAACGGAACCAACCTACACTGTCTAGTAGCAATTTCTCTACTAGTAGCACACCTACACTCGAGTTGAGAAAGCCCATCTGTTTCCTGGTCTGCCCATTCAGGGATTGACCGTAGCATCATGGTCTGCTGCTCTCAGCCCATCCAACATCTCTACACCCATCATGACAAAAGAGATCCCCACGAGTGGTCCACTTCCCTCGCTTCCGCAGAACAGGTTTCACGCGGAGATCCAACTAGGATTGCCTTGGAACATTCAGCTCGTAATACGAGAAAAATATTTTGAGCAGGAACAATTAGTAAATCTAAATATAAATCATAAAAATAAGATTTTTATTTTTTTAAATTTTGAAATGCCAAAGAAGAAACTTAGATATGGATGTGAATTTGAAATGGAAGAATAATAAGCATAGTAGTCATAATTTTAATTTCCACCAACTTTATTAATAATTTATAAAGTTTCTCTATCTGGAAGTCTTCCATCAAAGAAGAAGAGAAAAAAAAAACCTTAAGAAAGGAGGAGAGGAGTTTTGTGAATTGATTCGGGTGACAACAATGAGATATTTTCATATTCGCAAGTCTTTTTATCCAAACACCAAAAAGAAGAAGTGTAAAATGACCGAAAACACATGGGTATTTTGGGAATATTCAAAACTCTGGAACAATCGAAACGTGTCCAGCCTGTCCCGTAGCTTCAAATTCAGTTGCTCCCAACACCAATACCAGCTCAAGAATATTCATCTCTCTGAAATTGTCAAACACCAAATTCGAAGTCAAAAAATTTCCCAAATTTTATTTTTGTTTCGACCCCCGATTTCAATTCTCGTCCATGGCTTCTCGTAGGCGCATGCTTCTAAAGGTCATTATCCTCGGCGACAGCGGGTAAGCATGCTTTGAACAGAAAAAAAAACACTTCTATTTTCTGGACAATTTCTTATATTTGTTTGCTTTATGAGAAAATGGAAGAATATGAGTGTCTAGAAAGGGAAATTTCTAATCGTGGGTCATGTTTATACAAATGAAAATCTTAGATCAGCTTTCGACATTTGATTTATTGGATATAAAGTTTTTAAAAAGTTTAACTTTAATTGCAGTTAATGCCAGCTTTCGACATTTTTTATTGTTGATGTTAACAATGTGATTTTGTGCTAATATATGTTTTGTTGGTTTCTTTTATTTGGCAGGGTGGGAAAGACCTCGCTGATGAATCAGTACTGTCCACAACCTTAGACCATGGATTTTCTTTTCGACATTTTGAGATTTGGGTTTCAAAATTTTGGCTTGGTAATTCTTTTTGTATTTCTCCTTTTGGATTTTAGGTATGTGAACCGTAAATTTAGCAATCAGTACAAGGCAACAATTGGAGCCGATTTTCTGACGAAGGAGGTCCAGTTTGAAGATAGGTTGTTCACATTGCAGGTGAGAGATTTTATTTTTTATCTTTTGTTATCTGACAATGTCATTGAATGAAAGCTAAATTCTATATCATTCAATGAATATTTGAACATTCATGATTGGTACCTGGTGCTCTGTTCTCTAATTGGTTAGGTCTAGTTAAATCATTGTCACTTGGATTTTGCATTCCTATAAGTTTTTCTCCTTATTGAAAACCATTAGCGACTTTTGTAATTCTCATTAAAAAATAGTTTCAATGATCGGATTCTGTTGGTGTTGCAAAGATGGGTATATATCTACTTTAGTGCACAAATGGGGGGACAATTCCCAGCTGAAGATTTGAACTTTAGGTTTGTCCTTATGAATATTGAGAATGTTTTCTTTAGTGGCCAGCTTACAATACTTGTATAAGTTAAACATTGTGGCATTTTGTGGTGATGAGAAAATTGCTAACGTTTCTTTCTTTTACTTTGATGCTGCAAGGTATAAAGTGACTTAAATTTAGTGATGGCCATAAAGGTACATAAATAAAAAGTTAATATATAAAAAAGAAAAGAAAAGAAAAAAAAGAAAAGAAAAGAATGGGAGATGAAATCTATGTTTTATCAGTTTCAGAAACTATTTGTTTCCATAAACAATAGGTCTTCTTTGTTTTTGGCTTGCTATCTGTTTACGTTGTAGTATTGAGTATTGACACCCCTATCTAGCACATCTAGCATGTAATTCCAAGTGACATGAAGTATTTGGGGTGATGACATGATGCATTTGATGTGATGACATGAAATCATTTGTAAGAGAAACAGTGGGATACATGGACTTGATGTATTTCATGAAATCAGTTACAATTTTCATCATGTTTTCAGATTTGGGATACTGCTGGGCAAGAAAGGTTTCAAAGTCTTGGCGTAGCCTTCTATCGTGGTGCAGATTGCTGTGTTCTTGTGTATGATGTGAATGTCATGAAATCATTCGATAATCTTAACAACTGGAGGGAAGAATTTCTGATTCAGGTAATTACCTTTAGATTGGATTCCTAGATAATTACACAAATTGAAACATTGACTGAAAGTTATATTTTGCAAATTTGATGTGTAGGCCAGTCCATCAGACCCTGAAAACTTTCCATTTGTTGTGTTGGGGAACAAGATTGATGTTGATGGCGGAAATAGTCGAGTGGTAAGGCATCTAGTTGGAGTTTTAATATTGTTGTTTAAGGATGTATAACAGTTCCTTTCTTACAACATGTGCATATGGCTGAATTCTTTTCTGTAGGTTTCTGAAAAGAAAGCAAAGGCCTGGTGTGCTTCCAAGGGAAACATACCATACTTTGAGACCTCTGCAAAAGAGGGCTTCAATGTGGATGATGCTTTCCAGTGTATAGCCAAAAACGCACTGAAGAATGAACCTGAAGAAGAAATGTAAGGACTCTTTACTTAGCTTGTTTATCATTTGGTATCTACTATCTCCTTTTCCTACAAATTTCTTTTGAGCATCAAATTTAGTGCTTCTTCAATTATTTTGGTAAACATCTTATAGATAGTGGTTTCAGATAATTATTTCAGAAGATTATCTGAGTAGTTAAAGAAAATTCCATAGTTGATCAATTTGAAAGTATTTCAACAAAAACTTATATATCAGTCAATTTATTTTTATCCAATGGTGATGGTAGGCTACAGTTTATGGATAGAAATTATCTTTATTACTCTTATCCCACAAGTTGATATGCATACCTACTTTTATAAAGGAGGTGACTGCTGCTTGTTTATCATTGCTTTGATTAATTAGTAATTATAGTCGAGTGATATTCCCTTGCCTTTTAGTTATGATTTCTCGCATTCAATCATCAAGGGATGACATTTATGTGGAGAGATATTGTCTATTCAACTTATCCAATTAATTAATGATAAGAGATAATGTTATAACAAGCATGAATGGTGTAGCTTGCATTAGAGGAATTTTTAGACAAGTAGATCAGAGTACTATTTTAACAGAGTCAACAGTACTTATAAAAGGAATCTAAAACTGATAATAGAAGCAATGTTGATTTGAACATGCGTGTATACATGTAAATGTGTGTGTGTGTGTGTGGTCTGTGTGTCCTTCCGAGTGCAGCACACCCGGTTTTTGGTTAAAGACGAGAGTAGCTCTTAAAGTTATACATTGAAGTGGATTCGGGCTGTAAAGTGCTAGAGAGAGAGAGAGACTGATATCTCTTCCCATGCACAAAGAAAACATGCTTGTGATCGGAGTCCTTCCGGTAGCTTTTATTTTTAGGTTGTGGTCAATTGTTCAGTAGTTTTATGGCCATAATTCAATATTTTGTTGCAAAAGAAAACATAAGGTCAGGAGCTTGCTTTCTTGTCAATGTGTGGAATCCTGACTTTTCAGCCATCCCTCGGCTTTTTACAGCTGGACTGCTGGAATCCATTTTGGACTGTGGGAGCAACTCCTCAAGCCAAAAGATCAATTCAGACATACACACACATATATCTAATATAAGCAAATCTTAATTTGGTTGGATTTAAATTTCGGGTAAAGATGTGTAAGATTCATTGTTAGTTATTCAACTTTTTGCCTTTTTAAAAATGGTATAATGATGTGGCCACCCCATGTAAAATGTAGATGAGTTAGGTAAGAAAAAAAATATGTTGCTTGCTGTGGGATGTGAGCCATTGTACATTAGAACCTGAAAAACAGCACTTCTCCCTTCATGATGTACCCAGATGTCAATTGCAAACATCTAAGTAGCTTGGGCGAATTAGAATGAAGTAGAATAATATTAGGGAAAACAAGAGTTTTCACCTCTACTGTATCAGGAAAACATGTGTGTTTAAGTGTGGATCAATGTGAAAGCATGCCAGATGGACAAGAATTATTTTCTGGTATGTTTGGATGAGGAACATCAAAGCTCCAAGAAGTTATGCAAAATTAGTTAAAAATGAGGAACGTTAAAGTACCAAGGAATTTGCAAATTATTAGATGTAAGGTATTTAGATGGGATTTGTAAGTAACACCTTGGTAGGTATCACTTTGGAAATCCCTTTTTTAGTGGTTTTGCTATGCTCATGTGATGCATGTGTCCTTGTTTGTAACACATTTACTACAAATATATCCTAAATCCTTTGGTACTTTGAAGTTCCTCATTCAAACATTAGGGAAAACCATGTAAAAAGGTGAAAGAGAGCAGGTTGGAATGTTGTCATTTTAGATTAAATTGTAATCCAATCAAACAGTACTTGACTAACGATTTTTGGTGAGTAGCGTGGATCTTAGCATTGGTATTAGTAAGGTAGTTACCTTTACATGTGCCAATAGGGATAACAAATTTAAGTGCCTACCTTGACGAAGAAAAAGAAATAGGAAAGGATACTGCTCTTCAAAGCTGGGACATGATTTCTAATGCTCAGTTATACAAACATCCTATTTTCCTATCCATTTTGACTTTAAATGCTGAAGAATGGTCTTAATATTAGCTGTCAGATCAAGATTAACGGTACTGCAAAAATCATGACAAAATTAGTGCAGAATGGTTTTATTTTGATTGCACAGCTGTTATAGAAGAACTGGCAACCTGTCCACACCAAGAGAATAGCTTGTGTGACCGTTAGATAATACCATCATGCTGGCTTAGTGGGTCTAACCTTTCAAAGGAAGTCATTTGTTAGAAATAGGACGAAGTTTGACGTTTCCAATACCCACCTTGTATTGGAATGCAATATGATGAAAAATGGATTCTTTTGAATGGCTAGACTCACCCCAACAACATGATGCCATGATATGATGGTCCTACATAAGTTCTCGTTGTCCAGTATAATGACAGTTGTGCAATAACATTAAGTTGATGTAGTAGAACTTTTTTTTTTCTTGTGTGTCCAAGATATAGTAGAACCTAGTCTATGATTTAAATTCCAGTTCTCTCTAAAACCCGAGGGTTTAGGTTTAACCTAAATTGGTGTGTTAACAACTTGATAAATAGCACAAGTAAATAAGCGATATACATGCGTTCCCCACGTCTTGTAAATATTTAAGTTAGTATGAATGCGTAATTTTTGATGTGGTGCTAATTAAACACTTTTTGGATTTTGTTTGTGGGTGATGAAGATACCTTCCTGACACAATTGACGTTGGTAGTGGAGGGAGGCAGCAAAGATCTACTGGCTGTGAATGTTGAAAAACATATTGAATGGCCTGTCTCCGTGGATGGCAGAATGCAACTATTGTCAATGATATTCAGTGACTGAGACTTGGTAATCTTAAAAGTTGATGATGATATAGGGAAGGTTACAAAAAAAAAAAAATATTTGTATTATAATTGGATTTGAATATTTGTTTACTCTATTGTTTCTGTTTATATTCAATGATTGTGTTTCCCCTTTCATGTGTTAGAGTAAGCAAAAACTAAAAACAAGAGAGTATGAGGCTGGAATGAATTGATAATATAACTGAGAGAACAAGCTCTGTTAAATAGAGCGTACAAAAACAGATTGAGCTAAAATCTTGGAACAACTAGCTACCAACTACTCCCTAACATCATGGAATTCCTAAAGACTAGGTAAAACAATAGACTCCCAGTTCACTATCACTAGGACTTATTCAACTGAATCTCAATAAACCAAAACGTACACTAACAATTGCCCCCTTAAACTGATAGTCTTCAAGACATCAGTTTACATAAAAAACCCCAGCAAGTTAAGCCACGAGCATCATCAACTCCACCAACAACTTCTTTTAAGGAACACATACCAAGCTGTCCCCGTAGCCTCGTGAACGCAGCAATCTTCAGGGGCTTGGTTAGGATATCAGCAATCTGATCTTCACTTCTACAATGAACTAACTCAATAACACCATCTTTTGTCAAGTCACGAAGAAAATGATACCTTACATCAATATGTTTACTCCTCCCATGTAAAACTGGATTCTTTGATAACTTGATGGTTGAGCTATTATCACAAAAAATTGCAGTAGACTCCAACTGTGGAAACTTTAATTCCCCAAGCATTCTCCTTAACCATACTGCTTGACAAGCACATGATGCTCCAGCAATGAATTCAGCCTCTGTTGTTGATAAAGACACAACTTGCTGCTTCTTAGATGACCAAGAAACAGCTCCACTTCCCATCATAAACACATAACCAGAAGTACTTTTTCTATCATTCACATCCCCAGCATAATCACTATCAGTAAATCCCATAAGCTCATACTTCTCTCCCTTCTTATAGAAAACACCCAAGTCAATCGTACCTTTCAAGTATCGCAAGACCCTTTTTGCTGCAAGGACATGTTGCTCAGTTGGATGCTCCATAAACCTGCTAATAACACTCACTGCAAACATTATATCAGGCCTTGTAGCTGTGAGATACCTTAGACTGCCAACTATTTGTTTGAAAAATGTACTATCAGCCTTCTTGCCTTTAAAATCATCAGTCAGCTTCATACCAGGTTCTGCTGGGATTGCAACAGAGTTGCAGCCTTTCATTTCGAATTTCTCTAATACCTCCAGTGCATATTTCTTTTGTGCAATAAAGATTCCAGCAGCTGATTGTACTACTTCAATGCCAAGAAAGTAGTGCATCAATCCTAGGTCTGTCATATCAAACTCTTTCATCATAGACCTCTTAAACTCATCAAACATCAGCTCATCGTTTCCGGTATAGATTAAATCATCTACATACAAGCACACAAACAAATACTTCCATGTAGCTCCATTCTTGACATAAAGAGTATGCTCATATGGACACTTCTTGAACCCGGCTTCAGAAAAATAGGCATCAATACGACTATACCAAGCTCTAGGTGCTTGTTTAAGCCCGTAAAGAGCCTTTTTCAGCCTGTAAACCTTCTTCTCACTCCCTTCTTGCACAAAACCAGTAGGTTGCTCAACATACACCTGCTCTTGCAACTCTCCATGTAGAAACGCAGATTTTACATCCAACTGATATATGGGCCAAGAATTTTGAGCTGCCACAGAGATCACTAACCTGATAGTATCAAGCCTCACAACCGGAGCAAAGACTTCTCTATAATCAACACCAAACTCTTGCTTGTATCCCTTTGCTACTAGGCGAGCTTTGTGCTTCTCCACTTCTCCCTGTGCATTCAACTTGGTCTTGAACACCCATTTTACTCCTATGCTCTTCTGCCCCTTAGGAAGATCAGTAAGCTCCCAAGTATTATTCTTCTCTATTGCTTTTATCTCTGCATCCATAGCATCCTTCCACTTCTTCTCCTTGACTGCATCCTCAAAAGTTAGAGGATCACAATCTGCAAATAAGATGAGGTGAGCAAGTTGATCATCGTCAGAACCAGAAGAGAATTCACCTCCACTTTCGTAGTCAATCATCCATGCTGGCCTTTTTCTTGAACGAGGAACAAGAGGATCTGATGTCTGAACTTCACTTTGCTCAATTGGTGGCTGTATTGAATGAAGCTGCTGTGAATGAGGCTGCTGAGCTTCATCTTGTTCTTCTTCAAGAGGCATATAAGTATTTTGCTGCAAAGAGCCATCATCACTCCACTTCCATATCTTTTCTTCATCAAACACCACATCCCGACTGATCACAATCTTCTTAGTGACTGGATTATACAACTTATAGGCTTTGGACTGCTCACTTACTCCAAGAAATATGCACTTCTCACCCTTGTCATCAAGCTTCTTTCTTTTCTGATCTGGAATGTGAGCATAAGCAATACAACCAAAGATTTTGAAATGATCAACAGCAGGTTTACCTCCATTCCATGCCTGTTGAGGAGTCATGTTTTGAACAGCAAATGTAGGGCTCCTGTTCAATATATGGATGCTCCAGTTAACTGCCTCCGGCCAAAAGCACTTTTCAACTCCTCCTCTTGCAAGCATAGTTCGTACCATATTAATGATAGTACGATTTTTCCTTTCACACACACCATTTTGCTGTGGTGTATACGCTGCTGTGAGCTGCCTCCTTATGCCATGCAAAGCACAAAAATTCACAAACTCCTGAGAGTTATATTCACCACCACGATCTGTCCTCAAGATCTTGATAGGTCTGCCAATCTCCTTCTCAACTACAGCCTTAAAGCTTCTGAATGTAGCAAGCGCCTCCGATTTTGCTGACAAGAAATAAACCCAAGTTTTCCGACTATAATCATCAACAAAAGAGATAAAGTATCTCTTTTTACCATTTGATTCTGGAGAGATGGGGCCACATATGTCAGAATGAACTAGCTCAAGGGGTGCATGAGCTCTCCAAGCTTTTCTTCTTGGGAAGGACTCACGATGCTGCTTCCCAACACAACACTCTTCACACACTTTGTTGGAGGGAAGACTGATTTGGGGAAGACCAGTAACCATCTTCTTTTGATACAGTGTTTGCAATCCATTAAAATTCAAATGACCATAGCGAAAATGCCACAGCCATGTTGGATCCTTTATTTCGGCCAAATTGCACGAATGAGCGCCCTTGATCTGCAGCGGATACAACCTGTTTGATGTCCTCTTAGCATGAGCAATTAGACCCCTTTTAGGATCATAAACTTCACAAGCACCATCTCTCTGAGTGCACACATACCCCTTCTCTTCAAGTTGGCCAATACTCAACAAATTACTTTTTAAATCAGGAACATAAAACACATTTGAAATAGCCTCAACATGATCTGCTTTTGTTCTAATTGGAATGACACCTTTCCCCATAACACTAACAGTAGAGTTATCACCAAACTTCACAACACTACGATATGTTTCATCCAAAATAGAGAAAGATGACTTACTACCAGTCATGTGATTGCTGCACCCAGAGTCTAAATACCATATGTTTGCTTCAGGCTTCTCCTTCTCATGAAAAGCCATCAACAGTGTCGCCTCTTCCACTTCTCCTTTCTCCACGAAGTTGGTCTGCTCCCCATTCTTCTCTTTATTGTTGTGAAGCTTTGTACAACACTCATCACGAAAATGGCCAAACTTATGACATCTGAAGCATTCAATTTTGGACTTGTCAAAGTTTCTTCTACCTCTTCCTTGGAAATCCAAGGATTGCTGATCACTTCTGAATCCTCCTCTATTGCCTCTGCCTTGTGAGTATGAGGCTTGATGGTCAGACCTCCATCCTTCCCCTTTGCCTCGTCCTTTCCAGGTGCCACGACCTCTTCCTCTTGTTGTCGAACTGCCAGCACCACCATTTGTTGTTGCTTTCAAAGCAGCTTGCTCCTCCCCTTTGTGTCGATTGAGTTTTTGCTCATGAACAAGCAACGAGCTCTGCAGCTCATCAATTGACATCTCATCAATGTTGTTCGACTCTTCAATGGAGCATACTACATAGTTATACTTCTCAGTCAATGATCGAAGTATTTTCTCCACCACAACATTGTCTTGCATCTGTTCACCATAAGTTCACATTCTATTTGCCACAGATATGACTTTGGAGAAATAGTCTGTAATGGACTCACCAACCTTCATCTCAAGAATCTCAAACTCCCTTCTTAGTGCTTGGAGCTGAGCGCGTTTCACTCTCGCGTTCCCTGAATACTTCTTCTCCATAGACTCCCAGATCTGCTTCGCAGTCTCTTTTTGAAGAATAGTCTCCAAAATGGTGCGATCAATCGCCTGGAAGAGGTAATTCTTCACTTTTAAATCTTTCAGCTTTATCTCATCCAACGTCCTCCTATGTGCTGTTGTCAGCGTCTCTCCAGCGGCAGGCTCAGAGAAACCCGTCTCAATCAAGCTCCAATACTCCTTCGATCTCAGAAAATTCTCCATCAACATACGCCAGTGGTCGTAATGACCATCAAAGCGTGGAATGGAGGGTTGCACATAGTTGTTGTTCTCTGCCATCACCCTTGCTGCTGCAAGACACACACAAAGCTGCTGCTTTTCACCTCAGGCCCAGTGGGGGCTCTGATACTAGATTGTTAGAGTAAGCAAAAACTAAAAACAAGAGAGTATGAGGCTGGAATGAATTGATAATATAACTGAGAGAACAAGCTCTGTTAAATAGAGCGTACAAAAACAGATTGAGCTAAAATCTTGGAACAACTAGCTACCAACTACTCCCTAACATCATGGAATTCCTAAAGATTAGGTAAAACAATAGACTCCCAGTTCACTACCACTAGGACTTATTCAACTGAATCTCAATAAACCAAAACGTACACTAACATCATGTGTTTCATGTATTGCTGATTTTCATGCACTATAGCTGTTTGCATTCAACATGAACACGTTAGTGAACTCTTTGCACTCTCTCCCTTCATTTATTTATTTATTTATTTTGGTTGTGAATAGATGCAGAAATTTGTATAGCACCAGCGATTCTGATTCTCTTAGGGTTTGTTGTGTTGGTATTTAGTAGATATCAGTGCCTAGAAAATGCAATAAACAGTGATTCATGACATTTGTGATTAAGGAATTTGTAACTTGAGTACTTAAGAGCAGATACTCTTGCACCCTTAAGGTCGGTCCTGCGTTTGAATCCTTCCTGCTTAGTCAGTATTGCTTGCCTTCTGTTGTCTACTATGTTTTTGGTTGGTATTTCATTACATAGAGAATTCAAGGAATTCAGAATGGTATGATTTATTGGTATTTCTTGATTTGTTTTATATTTGGCCCGATGTATTTCTTATCATTTTGGGAGATTTTAGATTCCACGCATTTAGATGATGACTACAACGACGACACTAGTGATGATATATGTTTGTTTTAGGTTTGATATTCCGTTATGACTAACTCTCTATCTTTAGAGTAAAATACTTGGATTCGATTTCAAATTAATGTGTAGATCGGTGTACGTTCTATCTAATCAAATCGAGAATTCTGAGGCATGTAGTGCATTTCCAATCGACTATCTAAAAACCTAACATTGCCAACTTCTTGTGGTGCCTCTCCAATGCACATTATCTAAAAAACAGGCAGCGATTAGGGGAAAATAGGAGGTGGACCCCAGTGTACAATTCAACTTGGTTAGGGAAAAATGGTAATGGAATGAAAGAAGTGAAAGAGGGCTACGGTAGAAACTAAACCAGTAGAACTATTGACACGTGTAGACACTTACCTAATCCGTCTGCGCATGGCACGTGAGCCTCTGATAGCATATCGGTGCTACAAAATGGAAACCCCGGAGTGTTTATTCTGGCAAACAACACAGCTCCAAACATTTTCTACATCGATTTGCTGCACTTCCTTATTCTTCCGCAGTCAGTAAGGGTTTTCAAGCGCGAAGCTTTCTCTCAAAGTTCAGCGATGGAGGCCACCAAGGAACAAGGAGCTGGCTTACTGCACCATATCCTCCCTCCTCGTCTCGAAGACGCAGGACTCGAAGACTGTGCGCTCCCACCGGACTCCATCAAAGAAGCCTTCCACAAAGCCGCCACGGCCGTAAAGTCACGTGCCACGTCGATCTTCGCCGCCGACGAGGATGAAGACGATTGCATCAAGGATCCATGGGCGGGTGTCGATGACAGGTCCGACGCAGTGGTCGGAGACAAACCGGAGGCTCAACCGCCGGGCCCATGCGGCGGAAATAAGGGTGGGGCGGTGGAAGTCGGTGAAGACAAAGTGGTGGTGAGCGGTGAAGAGGGGAAAGGGGATAAGGTGATCGTGGGAGGTGAAGATGTGAGAGAGGGTGGTGATAAGGCTTGTGTGGATGGGTTGATTGGGTTGGAGATTGGAGAGAAGAAGAAGCTCAAGAAAGAAGACAAAAAGAAAGATGGTGAAGGACCAATTTTGGTTGGAGGTTATGTTTAAACTTAATTAGTTAGCTTTCCCTAGTTTTGTTGTGATTTTATTGAAATGTGTTAACTCTGATGCTGTTGTGGTTTTCTGGCTTGTGCTATGTTGAGTTTTGTACAGTAATGAGCTATGACAGTTTACATGGTCATTTTGAGGTATATACAAAAGTTTATATGGCAATTTCTGCTTTAGTGTTCCGAATTTCTACTATAGTGTTCTGATGTTCTACTCTGATGCTGCTGCTGCTGTTGTTGTTGTTGTTGTTGTTGTTGTTTGTGGCTTGTGCTATGTTGAGTTTTGTACAGTGTAATGAGCTGTGACAGTTCATATGTCATTTTGAGGTATATACAAATTGCAATTGGTTGGAGATTGTACTAGTTTTTCTTTAATATCGTAAGTTCGCAACGAAATTACAGGTTTTTCTTGTATAAGTTGATGATTTTAATTGGATTCACTTCAGAGACGGATTGAGCTGTGATAAAAATACAGTTTTTTGGGTTTCTATGGAGATTGATTCATGAATTTGGTTAGTTTGGTTTGAATGGATGGTGTTCTATATTTCGTTATGCGAATTCAGCTGTGTAATAAGTAGAAAGTGGAAAGCTCACAAGAGCTTGACGAAGTTAGTTTGCTTACAATAAATGTACCTGATTTGGAGCTTTAGACAATCTCCTTATCTAAGGAGTGTTGGGAATGGGATGGAAAGGGAGGAATCAAGGTATGGAAATAAGGATTTATTGATTGACTTGATTCTATATGAGCTCTGCTGTGTCTCCGAACAGTAGAAGCTGTATTTGATTATGACACAAGACTCCGTATATTTGCTAGTCGATTTGTTGGTAAGTTGGTTTGAATGGCATTGGCATTTTGGTGAAAGGTAATTATTGTAATGGTGAACGTTTCCGTGATTATGATATTGTTGATTAGAGTTTATACTTTGATCTTGGTGCAGTGCTAGTTGAGTGCTGTGAAAAATCTGGAGCGATACGACAAACGTCTCTCTCATACATGTTAAATCTGAATGAGTATGAATCTGGTGCGATACGACATACGTCTCTCTCATACATGTTAAATCTGAATCTGATGAACTGTCCTGGCTTTCTCTAAGATGATTTATTGTCGGTTGGTGTGATTTTCCAGATCCTAAGATAAACAAGTCAATGCAGCTTCCTACTCACAGAGATTCGGTTCGATTAATTTATTATGATGATTACTCTATTTTTATTGGACGGCCGGGGCTGCTTGCTTACATCAAATGTCATACACTAAAACCAGCAGTTCTCCGCAGGGTTTTCCTCTGTTGGATTTGAGAAACTCTTCTGGGATGATAACCATCACCTTTCATATCTTTAGCTTAGACAAGCTCTAGTCTTCCATTAGAGGGAAAAAGAATTAATAATTAGGAAAGAAGATTGGAAAATGTTGGCGTGGCCTGTTGATTTATGCGTCTGAATTTGAATTTAAATTTCGAACATTATCGATTTGTGTGATTTTGTTTCTTTTATGCACCAAGCTCTGAACATTTCAATTTGTGTTATGCAATCAAATTTGAATTTACTTTCCAAAGATTCTGATCATGAAATCATGCGAAAATGAGAGAAAATTTAAGAAATGATCATGTTTGCACATATGCCGAGGTGCTAATAATTTTATAATGGTATTTAATTAATATTTGTTGGCGAGAGAAGCGGGTCATTGATTTGAATTCGAATATTTTGAACAAGCAAACAAAAAATCCATGAGAAAATAAGTCAGGATTTAGAAGGAGAATGAAAGTGAGAGGCAGCGGAACGAGACAGATATTGGACGACTGAGAGAGAGGAATGGCAAGCAGATGGAGAGGTTTCTGAAACCTTCTTGGTTCCTTTTGGCAAGAAGTTTCTTGGTACTTTCATCTCCAGCTGGTGTACTTCTGGTTCTAGCTTTGGTCTAACAACTGGTTTCGTTCTAGAGTTTCCGGTACGAGGTTTGGTTTGAGGGTCGACAAGGGTGAAGAGATCGGATGGCTGAAATTCGATTGGGCCTTTGGTGTCTGGGGTGGGATCATGCAGCTGTTGTGATTGGTTTTCTTCTTGTAGCTTCACTTTTAATTGCCTCAGCACAAGAAAGTTTGGAACAAGATGATTTAGGCTACAGTGAGAATTCTCAATCTGATTATCTGGACAGAATGCTAAACTTTCTGTGGCAATCGGGTCGATTGGGGTATGAGCATGTCTGGCCCGTAAGTCTAATTTTCATTCCCTTCTTGATGATTCATTCCCTTCTTGATGATCATGTGAATGATTTGTGTTTTAAACTTATGATATGACACAATTGAAAATATGCAGGACATGAAATTTGGCTGGAAAATTGTGGTGGGTACATCAATTGGATTCGCGGGGGCTGCTTTTGGTTCTGTGGGCGGAGTTGGTGGAGGGGGCATATTTGTTCCGATGCTCAATTTAATTATCGGCTTTGACGAGAAAACATCAACGGCATTATCAAAGTGTAAGTCCTTCCTCACGGGGTTTGAAAATTTTCTAACTTCTCTCCTCTCAAATGTAACTGAATGCAGCTTGAATCTGGTTGACAGGTATGATCACAGGCGGAGCAGCTGCAACTGTTTTGTATAACTTAAGGCTAAGGCATCCGACACTTGATCTTCCCGTCATCGACTATGACCTGGCACTTGTTATCCAACCAATGCTTATGCTTGGGATCAGTATTGGAGTTTCTTTAAATGTGATCTTTGCTGACTGGATGATCACAGTGTTGCTAATTCTTTTTTTCTTAGGTAACAGGATCATATGAGTTAATTTGTCATTTCATATTGGACATCTTGTTTTAAGCAACATGTGATGATCTTCAGGCACATCCACCAAGGCATTCTTCAAGGCAGTTGAGGCATGGAAAAGAGAAACTATAATGAAAAAGGTCATCAGACGATTTGTTCTTTACAATTTACATTGACTTCTATATGCCATTTCAGCTGACTGGTTCTTCAATTTTCAGGAGGTTGCCAGATTGCTGCAGTCAAATGGTAAGTTCTTTTGCCATTCACGCATCCAAATTTTGACACCTAATAGAGGATTCATTTCCGGCCTGATATCTAAATATCTTCTATTCAGGTAGTTCTAGTGACGAAGTTGAATACAGACCCATAGCTAGCAGCCCAAGCACCTGGGAATCTAAAAGAACTCAGGTAATAACAATTTGCAGTCTGAATCTCCTTTGAGGTTTGTGTCGAGATACTCACTTCTGTAACTGTCTCAGGTTTCTATAATTGAGAATGTTGACTGGAAGAAACTGCTACTTCTTGTAGCTGTCTGGCTCATAATACTCGCTTTGCAGATTGCTAAGGTAGTCGAATTGTTTTAGAAAGCCTGGGGATTTCCCTTTTATTGTGTGCATTCAAATTGCAACTCTTATTGATGGGAAACTAGTTTGTTGTGCACAGAATTATACCACAGCTTGTTCAGCAGAATATTGGGTATTCAATCTCTTGCAGGTAAACTTTAGATGACGAAAAAATCTACACATTCCATGTTTTGCATACGAAAACTTCAAAAGATACTTTTTCCCCTGAAAATGTTTTAGATCCCTATGGCTTTCGGAGTATCTATATATGAGGCGGTTAACCTGTACAAGGGACGTAGAGTGATTGCATCCACAGAAGAATCAGGCACAAACTGGAAAGTGCACCAGCTTGTTCTATTTTGTGCCTGTGGCATCGTAGCTGGTATAATTGGTGGATTGCTTGGCCTTGGTGGAGGGTTCATTTTGGGTCCTCTTTTTCTTGAGCTCGGAATCTCACCTCAGGTGAAGCAATCGAATTTTGTTACTTTAATTTCATCTTAATCTCCAGCAAAGATGATATTTGAGTAATAAGAAGGTTGAGTTGTGCAGGTTTCAAGTGCCACTGCCACATTTGCCATGACATTCTCTGCATCGATGTGTGTGGTTGAATACTACCTCCTCAAACGATTCCCAGTTCCATACGGTAACTTCTAATCCATCATATTTCCATTAAAAACTCTTTGATCTGTGGAAGCGAGGTCGAATCTACTGTCAATTTTGTTGCAGCTCTCTACTTTGGTCTTGTGGCCAGCTTGTCTGTCCTTGCAGGGGAACATGTGGTGAGAAAGGTTGTGAGTATATTAGGGAGAGCATCTATAATCATCTTCATCTTGGCCTCCGCAATCTTTATTAGTGCAATATCACTGGGTATGAACAATTTCATTGATTTTATTTGTTCCCTTTGGTTTTCTTTCTAATGTTTAATTTGATTTTTATGCAGGTGGTGTTGGCATTGTAGATATGATTGGCAAGGTTGAGAATAAAGAGTACATGGGATTTGAAAACATCTGCACTTAACTGGTCCTGGCTTTCACGGTAAGTAGGGTTACCTAATGTAAGCTTCAGGCCAGGGAAAAAAAAATAGTACAGCAGAAGTCCTTCCTTCGCGAACAAAAGCACTTATTGAACATTTGTTGATGTATTTAGACAACCAATTTATGTTCATGATCATGTCCGTCCGGCTAATGAAATAGGGCTAATTTGGTCTTTTTAATTAGTTTGCTCCTAATGATCAATGGACTGTATCTGGTTCCTTTGTTTTCTAAAGAAGGTGGAAGTTGGAATAGCGGACACTATCGAAAAGAGGCGAATGCAAACCTAAAGTTCATTGAGAGCTCTTCGTGCTGTTGCTTTCGGTGTATCGAATGAATTAATATAAAGCTGCATGCTTTGGATAATTGGACTAGATTGATTCAATTTTGTATCCATGAATTTTGTTCATCTATCAATCTGTAAAGTAAGTTTGATTTTGCAATTTGAGTGAAGTGGTACTTCTTTTATTTTTATTTTATTTTATTTTTATCAAATCTCAATGAGCACAAAGACACTGAGAGAAGACACAAAACTAAAAACAACCAGAGCAGAAAGAGCAGGAACAAAAGCAAAACAACTCATACAGCACTCGAAAGAGAAACCATCGGAGGGCAAGGCAAGCCGTCATGAGATAGCACATGCACTAAGGATGATGGGGGCTGTCAATTTAGACCTCCCGGCGCATCAATGAGCCAACGACGTACTTTAGTTCAAGTTGAAGAATTTTTCTTACATACCATATTGATCCCAAGATAGGTTGTAACCTGAAACATTGTAAGGTAAAAAGAACATGGACAAGAAATTCAGATTCATATAAGCAGGCTTGTCCTAATTTAAATTTGTTTATGTTTTCGACCTTATACTAGTTGATAAGTTTCAAGTGAATAAAATAGTATAATGTTCGATTATATAAAAATAAGAGACCCCAAGTCCTCATTAAAATAAGTTGATAAGTTTCGGGCTTGTTGCCTTTGAGTTGTATGGTGTGTGGCACTTTTGTCCCTTTTATTGAATTCAAATCTCAACAAAATTTTAGCAATACCACATTTATGCACATACATGTAGTTCTTTGTTTGATCCATGAGTCTTACTTTCCCACCAACTTGTCGACCAAAATTTCCGTATGCACTCGTCTACTTGTTTGGTGCTCTTGACAACGCCGGCTTGCTGCTGTTAGGAACAGCTATTTCAGTGGTAGACATTAGGTCAGATTTTGAGAATATCTAAAATGATTTCTCTACTAGTTCTATCATCCAATCAAGGGTCATTTCAATACTAGTTCAAGTTCCTATGTTGATACCATAGTGGATCGGATTAGAGGGGCCTAAATACCTCAAACCCAAGGTCACTAAAAAATCTCAAGGCTTACTTATAAAATCAATGAACACATGGACTCAAGTTCATATCACGAAACAACCTAACAAGAGCTACTCATCAGCTCACGCATGGACAGATCTCTATCATCTATCTAGGATACCACATGTCAGTCCCACGATAGAAATACACTTCTTCCACATCGAAACTATTTATCAAGCCTCCTTAGACATCCATACAAAATGGGCACATTTCCCAATAAATGTAACCAAGTTTTATTATTCACATTTTATCTAAGAATTACTTCACCACATACTCTTTATAAACACCAACCTACAAACACGAACTTGCGCTTCTAAATACTTTTTGGTCGGCACCACACCAGTCCTTACCTTTAACTGACGACCAATTTGCCCTATATTATAGGTCATATAAAAGGCACGTGACTGAAAAGAGTATCATATCTAATTTGGCACATTTTGTACATCAACAGTTTGACGCCGTGACAAGACCCGTCCCAAATCCCCCGGGATTAACGTGGGAAGCGCCTGCTCCCGTCTGACAGGAAGTGTCAGCCCAGGGATATTTTCGTCCTTTGCCCAACCGGGGCTATCAGAGTATGCCAGGATCCATAGGAGGAGGAGTGTGATGTCTCGTCTCTGCTACAGCCCGCATTCGCGATCAACCTGAAGGGTATTAAAACATCAAAAGTCGTGAGTGGACAAAATAATATTTTAATTAAAAACATTTTCGCATAAAAGACATTTATGCCCTTCATAAAAGCATATGCATGCATTCAAAACCATTTATCAAATATTCATAAAACCTTTCAAGGGTTCATGCCCGGCCCCATAAACCGTCATGACCCGAAAATCCATTTGGGTCCCCGACCCGAAATCACACCTCAAAACCATAAACCATTTCCGGTGGGAACTCAGCCCAAATCATTCTCAGTGAAATACCAAAACATACAATACGGGGTCTCTGCCCCCAAACCATTTCTAAAACATCAAATACGGGGTCTCGCCTCAAAATCATTTTCATAATACCTCATACGTACCGACATACGTATAACCCATCCTAGGAACTTCTGGAGAAGATGCCAACTCGGGGCACACAGCCCCTAGGGAACACATCCCCGATATAGTCACGATATCGAATCTCTAAACTAGTGTGCACACTACTCGGGGTCTCACTCCGAGTCTTCTCCCAGGAATCTCCATCTGGGAGGCTCAATCACTGGATCTAGTGTAACAATCCGTACCTTTGGGAAGGGTATAAATGTAATTTTGTAAAAGAATTGTATAAAAGGACGATTTTGCCCTTGTGAATAGTGTGTCAAAAGTTGACTTTTAGATTTACAGGTTGGATGAGTGTTGACCATTGACCGTGACGTAGTTTAGGACGTCACGAGTCCGTAGACAGGTGGCAGGTCCGATTTGGACAATCAGAGAAAAAGTTATGACGTTCGGAAGATTGAGGGCGTTATCGTAATTTTGACTATTAGAGGGAAAATGTTGACTTTTTAGTGGACTTGTGATTTTCACGTAGACTGAGGACCGTTAGATAGGTCTCGATGTCCTGAGTACAACGACAGGCGGCACGCTGTCATCGGACGTCGGACGAAATAGTTACGGGTCTGGAAAGTCCGAGGGCAAAATAGTAATTTCTAAACCTAGGGGAAATTTGGTCTTTTTCTCTTAGGCCCAATCAGATAGGAACAAGTGGCTGAGTGGGCTTGGATATTTTGCACTGATGTCCATGGGAATGTGGACACGTGGACTAACACTAGAGGATTCTAGGGTGTTAATTATACACACGGCCATAAATCGTTCAAAGTTGAACCGTGCATTTGGGCTTCGACACAGAGAAAATAGAGAGTGAAGAATTGAGAGACCGTGATCGATTCAGTGTGAGGGTGAGGGTGTGGTGAGTTGTGAGAGTGACAGAGAGAAGAGAGGGAGCTGGTGATCGAGTTTTGGGAGTGAGATCGTGCACGGAGACACGGCGGTGGTGAGGCTGAGTTTCTGAGGAAACAGAGGAGCCGTGGGACTGAGGCGGTGGTTGTGCCGTGTGGTGGCTCAATCCAAGCCAACAAGAGGCTAAGACGACTGCAGCGGACCCAGTAAGCACCGTGGCACACGGCGGTACAGACGGCGGAGGAAGAATCGAAGGTATGGTTTGAATCCCCTGTTTTCCCGTTTTTATTGTTTTCAAAAGTCGTGGACCTTGGGCTAGAGTCGAGGGATTTGGAGGTTAGGATGAGACTTCTGAAGGTCCCAGGAGTCGTCTGAGTGTGGTGCCGTGACGGGGGAGGACCTGGGTGGCCGGCGGCCAAAACAGGGGTCACGGGCAGTGTTTTTCGAGGATGAAGACGAGGGGTTTTAGGCCGTGATTTCTGGATTTTAGGACTGGGTTTTATTGCTAGGAATTGGATGCAGCTCATAGGATTGGAATGGTGGAAAATCATGGCGGAATTGCAGAGAACCGGTCACGCCGGTTCAACACAGTTGAACCGGGTGACTCGAGGTTGAAGATGCACTGTAGCTGGCGCGTGAGGCCCACGCGCAGCCACTTTGGGCGGCGCGTGGGGGCGCGTGAAGAAGATTCTGAACAAACTTCCAACATGGTTTTGGTTCTAAATGTCATAAGGAATCTATTGGTGCAATTTTCGGGTTAATCGGACGATGTTACGGGATAGTTCGAGGATTCGGACGGTTTAGGGTTTAAGTTTAATTTACGTATAAATTTCTGGAAAATTTGGGTAATTTAGGGTAGTATATTTGACGTAATTGTGACCCTATTTGGTGCTTATTGACAGGATGAGAGACGTCTGAGACGGTTGAGGAGCGCACGGAGCGCGATTGACACTTTCGGATTCGTGAGTGGACTCTTTCTTTTCTTACGAGCATGCCTAGTTGTTTTTATCTATTCTTTATGATTTTAAGTATGTTTTTATGCTTGTTAATAATGATTATATGTGATTGATATGTTTGCACGTTTTTCGAGACATTTTCGGGTTTTTGCACGTTTTTCGAGAAAAGCGGGATTTCTGATTTTTGATGCTATACTTTGGGATTTCAAATTATAATTTCTTTCTGATGGGTATAAATGGATTATGAAATATGAATTTTGGTAATCCCGATTTTCGGTTTAAAAAGTGGAATTCCGGATTTGGGTTCGGAATGACGGTTCTGAACTCCGGAAGGGCTTCGAACCGGGGATTTCGGATTCGAGTTTGGATATGGATTTAGAATTAATTTTAAATTGATTTTGGATTGGATTTTCTGGATCTGGATATTGGGTTTAAAGACCCGGATTCTGATTGACGGGGGACGGGCCCGGATTGAGTTTAAAGACTCGAGAGTTTAAAGACTCGGATATTTACGATATTACCCCCGTAGGCCTATTGAGTTTAAAGACTCGGGAGTTTAAAGACTCGGATTACATTTGAGGCCTGGTTGAGTTTAAAGACTCGGATAGACCCAGCAGGTTTGATCAGACCTTGATATTTGTGGATTTGGTTTTATGATACGATTTTAGCATACTGATTATACTGTTTTATGTCGTGGTTTTCTGATACTTAGTTAGGCATGCATATTTTAGAACGAAGGGAAAAGCCTGATTGTTTTCTCTAAACTGTTTTATTCTTAAATCGTGTTTTAAACCTTTTATTTCTTTTAGTCCACTCACACTTTTGTTTTTAACTTACCCTCCAGGTCGTGGTGATAGCGCTGGGGTGAACGTTGAGGCAGGAACCGAGGCATAGAGCTTACAACGTTCTTCCGTTGCGAGATTAGCCTAGTAGGGTTTTGTGTTTTTTTTGTATAAACTATGCTCTGAATTACGGTTGTATTATATTCTCCCTTGTCTGATAGTTATGCTTATGGTTGTGTTGAGGTTATTTTGATACTTTAAGTGTGATTGTCAAACGGGAGCAGGGTTCATCCCGGGTATCGAGGTGATATTTGGGACGGGTCCTGACATCTAGTCTGAGCTCTCTCTCTTGATCTAGTCCACATATCTCACCGGAATCTGGTCCGGGACCACAACAGAATAAGTAACCACCACTCTTGGAACGGAATCCCTATGGGGATACCCACTCTGGTCTATGGATCGTGACTCTCCAGGTCGACGCTAGAGGAGACCATATAATCAATATGGAGGGTTCAATCACATTTTCAAATACTCTTTTCTTTCTTTCTCAAATCACTTTTCAATTGGGTCTCAAACCAGATTCATCTCAATAGGATTCCTCGAATTCGATTCAAAACCATTTCACAGGCCTCGGCCTAAATCTTCAGTTCAACTGGGTCTCATGCCCGAATTCTCATTACATGAATCGAACTGGGACTCAAGCCCGATTTCACAATCAACACGGCCCTAAGCCCGAACCATGACTCAATGGGACCTCACGTCCAATTTCGCAACCAACGGGGCCTTAAGCCCGAAATCTCAACTAAATGGGTCTTAGGCCCGATATCATCAATCAACGGGGCATCAAGCCCGATAGTACTACTAACTGGGCCTCAAACCCGAATCGTAAACCAAATGGACCCTCGGTCCGATCGTATAGCTCAAATGGACCCTAGGTCCGATTCCTTATCAAATCAAATGCACACCAAGTCCGAGATTTCACAAATAAAATGGGTCTCGTGCCCGATTTTATATTTCTAAATCCGAAATCCATTTGTCAAACCCTCGTTGAAAACCTAGAACGTATATGCATCGTATAAAACCAGAAATCTCGAAATACGTGCAAATACGTAAATCTTAGGCTACCACAAAAAATTGCACTCATGGCAACACAAAATATATTCTAAAACAATTATAAAACATTTATGCATGCATCAATTTCGAAAGAAAGGTCCACTCACAGACCGTCCGAAGCCGCACCTCGATACGTGTGCGATAACTGTCTCCCGGGTCAAACGTCGCCTCCGGGATTCCCGAACCTGTCCAATTTCATTTAGAGGGTTATTAATAGCCTCATTAACCTCTCAATGAAGTCCCATAATTTTCCCAATTTTTTAACTATTTTTAAACTCGAACATAAACCTTCGGACAGCCCAAAACCTATCGAAACGCTGTCCGATTAATGCGAGACTAGTCCCAAAATGTTCGTTACATCGAATAGAAGATTTCATCTGTTGAACACTTCCCCAAATTACTGTTCACGCGCCCTCACGCGCCCCAAGAAGGCTCAGATCACTGTTCATCTTCACTAACCTCAAGTGAACCGGTTTTACTGTTCACCGTCACTGTGCTGAACCGACGTGACCGGTTCATTAGTTTTCCTCCCCTATTTTGGTCCGATTTCAACCCTAATTAATCCTATAATTCCTATTTCTTCATTCCCTATCATTTCTACTCATTAAAACAACCTAAACCATCAAAATCCTATGGTTTAATTATGAACCATACGGTTCAAAGTTTCCAAAACTGCACCCACGGCTTCACAGCCGTCCAACCTCATTAAAAAGCTTCATATTAAGTCCCTAGCAACCTAACAATCACTTCCTAGGCACCCAAAAATAACCATAATGCATAAATTAAAAAATGGTATGGATTGGGCCTAACTGTGAACCTCTCGGGTTTCTTGTGACATGACCCATCCCAATCCCCCCGGGATTAGTGCGGGATGACCCTGCTCCCGTCTGACACGAAGTGTCAGACAAGGGATATTTTCGTCCTTTGCGCTCCCGGGCTATCAGAGTACGCCAGGATCCGGAGGAGGCATGTGATATCTCGATCTCTGCTACAGTCCACATCCGATGTCAACCTGAAGGGCAGTCAAAACATTAAAAACTGTGAGTGGACAAAACAAGAGTTTATAAAAACATTTAATAAGAAGACATTTGTACCCTCCACTAAAAAGCATGCATGCATTCGAAAACCATTTATCCAAAACAAACCACATGTGGGACTAAGCCCAAAGCAGATATAAACCAAGGTCGAAAGGACCACAATGAAAACGACCATACGGGCCACTGCCCAAATCCTGTGCACACCTGTACACACCACATATCATATATCATATATCCATCACATACATATATATAAGTCACACAACCAATCCTGTCACGGTATCCAAAGCCACGCGCGCGCTACCCGGGTCTCAATCCGAGTCATCTCGAGGTCAAGGTCAATGTCCGCAGACCACTGACCCTACCCGAGGTAATAGTAACCATAGCCTTCCTGAGAGTAAGGAACCCAACTGGGGGGTGACTCCACTCAGTCGGTGCTCCGTGACTACTCCGGGGTCCACCCAGGCCAACGACCCTCCCCGGAGGAGATAGTAGAACATGTAAAGGAAGGTAGACAAACATATATATACATAACATAAACATTCATGACCGGTTCCCCTGAACCGTCATGATCCATAATATCCATAATCAGGTAACATGCCGGTTCCCATAAACCGTCATGTACCGTAATAACATAACCAGGTAACATGCCGGTTCCCATAAACCGTCATGTACCGTAATAACCAACAAGGGTTCATGCCGGTTCCCATAAACCGTCATAAACCATGATACCATAACAAGGGTTCATGCCGGTTCCCATAAACCGTCATGAACCTGGGAATCCATTTAAGGTTCCCTGACCTGAAATCAAAACCGTAAAGTGACTGGGTCTCGTACCCGAACATAGGACACCAACTGGGCACCGTGCCCGGAATCTGAGGTCATATGCCCGAGACAAAACCAAATGGGTCTCATACCCGAGTTTATCATTTTGAAATCCAAATTCAGTTCATTTAAATCAATAAAGAAATACAGACCCGTATAAGCACCGTATAAGGCCGAAACCTCGAAATACGTGCTTATACGTAACCACATACAAATGCACCCATGGCATCATCAAAAAAGTAATAAAACATATAATAAACATTTATGCATGCACCAATTTAGAAAACAAGGTCCACTCACAGACCGTCCGAGATGCCGCATCGATTTGCGTGCCATACGGCTCCCCGAGCCGATCACCGTCACCGGGACTCCCAAACCTGTCCAAATCGTAATAGAAGGTTACTAACTACTTAATTAACCTCCTACCAAAGCCCCGTAATTTTCCCGTATTTTTAACTATTTTTAATCCCGAACCTAAACCTTCCGATGCCCCGAAACATATCGAGACGGTGTCCGATCGACACGAAACCAGTCCCAAAATGTTCGTTACATCGAATAGAAGATTTCACATGTTGGAACCTTCCCCAGATTCCCTGCCACGCGCCCTCACGCGCCGCCCGAAGTGGCTGCGCGTGGGCTTCACGCGCCTGCTACAGTACCTGCTGACGTCATCGCTGACGTCAGCATGACGTCATCTGACAGCTGTCAGGTCTGACATGTCAGACTCTGACAGGTGCCACGTGTCATGCTCCCATTGGTCCACGTTACTATGTTGTCAGTGCCACTTGTCATCACGGCACTGGTCCACGTCAGTGCCACGTGTCAGCCCCTGATTGGGCCACGTCACTAACATGTCAGTGCTGACTGTGCACTGACATGTGACACGTGTCGGCTGATGAGTGGTCCACGTCACCTGACAATCTGACAGGTGCCACGTCATCATGCCACGTCACCGCCTTCAACCACTCGACGGGTCGACCCGAACCCTGCAACCAGGTCGCCGTGACCCGCGACTTGACCCGGCCGGTTCTCCCTGCTCCGGCCACCATTTTTCCTCCCGTTTGTCCCATTCTACTCCTCTCAACCTAACCTAAAGATCCATGGCCCTAACAACTAAGAACACCCTCAAAAACTATACCTTCCAAGTTCATCAATGGCGGCCGTGACTACCTCCGCCTTCACGGCCGTTACAGGCCACCTCAGCCTTCGAAAACAATCCTAAAAGAACCCTAAGACCTCTAGGAACATTTCCCAATCCCTAGATTCGATTAAAACACAACAAAAATAAATTTTCAATTTTTGAAAGAAAACTCACCCACGGGTTCTCTCTCCCCGCCGTGTCCTCCGCCGTGGCTGGCCGTAGCCTGCCCTCCTCAGCCTATTTCCACCACCTCACGGTCATGTCCAGCTCGCACAAGCAAGGAATGGTGATGGTGTGTGTGTGTGTGTTTCGGTTTGTGAAGGAAAATGGAGAAAATGAAGAAAAAGATGAAGTGATGAAGGTGATGCCGTGGAAGAGAAGAGAGAGGGAGATAGTGTGATCAGATGAGAGAATGAGAGATGGAGGGTGAGGATTGATAGTTAGAATTGAATTGGATGTCTAGGATTGAATTAGGTGTGGGTTTGGTTTATAAAAATAATTAAATAATATTAATTAATTAAATAGATCCACATTTTGGGGGATCAAAGCAATGGGATGAGTGACACTTGTCACTCATCCATGGGGCCCACCAAAATATCCACCCAATCAGATTTCGCCGAAGCGTCCCCGTCTCGAAGTTCGTGCATAGTGAAATCGAACTTCCGTGACCCATAACTCTCCCGTTCGAAGTCCGATTTCAGTGTGCCGCCTGTCTATGGATTCGTATCGTCATTATCTACGTAACGGTCTTCGGCCCTCGGCCATCGGACCTCCTGGTCAAAAAGTCAACGTTTTGCCACCATCAGGGGCAAAACGGTCATTTCGCATCGTTCGTCCGATTTCGCTCTACTAATCACGGATTAGCCTCACTAATCGTGATTAGTCACTAATCTAATCATGGAATTTGGGACGGGTCGTTACAACCTTCCCTCCTTAATTAATTTCGTCCCCGAAATTCCAACCGACCTAATCTAACCGTTCTTCCCTCCTTAATTTATTTCCGTTCTCGAAACTCCAACTATCCTGATTCCACATCCACCTCGTGGAAAGTAAAATCGACCTACCTCGCAACACGTGTACGCTAGTACACCCACTAACCAGAACCATACTTACTCGTCTACAGCCAGACGTACCGCTAACATCCATGTCGTATCGACTACGTTCGACCACGTCGAATGACAGTAGTCATGCGTTCTGAATTGACACTACTTGTCAAATCTACCGTTTCGTTGACACAACCAACTAGACAGTTCCTTGCTCAACCACTAACTATCCTGACGTCTGCTCCCACTGGGAGTCATCAGACCTCACACCATGATCCACGCTGACACCTCCTACAAACTGTCACCACTTGACAGTCGTCAGTCGCAAACTGATATGACACACACTCGTGGTTACACTAACCACAAGCATTTCACTCGACCTGTGTGCAACTAGACCCATTAGAAATACCATGACCCAATGCACAGTATCCAATGTCCAGTCCACGTCCTCAACTAATCTGATGGTATCAGAACCAATCCGACTACCAATACGCTCTCCAACGCACCACCGGTATAACCTATATACCGTCACCAGACATCCCAAGTCTGCCTGGTGTCGTACCTCGAACAACGAACCAGGTACGTACATCTACCCATCAATCAGCCTACAACCACCTAGGTTGTAGTCAATCACGTTTCAATTATGGAGTCCATCTGTCCGATCTAGACAAATCGAAACTCCGACCCATTATTTATTTCCAAATCCGAATCTGAATCCGCAATTTCGTAAGAAATCCCAAATCCAAATCCAGAAATCATATCCATAATCATGTCCAAATTCGAATCCAAAATCATTATTCCGTAAGCTAGCATTTGGAATAACTATTCCGAACCCAAATCCATAAAAGAAAATCTACAGGCAAGCTCTAGAATCAAATCCTGAATCGTCACCCAGAATCCGATTCCAAAACCCAAATCTAGAAATCCTTTTTCAAGTTCCAAAATCAAATCCTGAATCGTCATCCAAAAATCTGATTCCAAAACCTGAAATATCGTTCACGTCTACCGAGACGTACCAAAACCAAACCTATCGGTTACCCGCTCAACCGATTACCACAATACGATCGATTGACTTCATAGGGAAGCCAATCCCAACATCAACACATCTAAGGCCGACCATATCCGACCACGTCGGAAAACTACTCATCGGACAACTACTCAGGCGAGTAATAAGCCATATGGGATTTACCTCGAAAAGAAGTTCAGTCCCAACATGCTCCACTCAACATCCAAGTAAAAGTAATAACTCTCCACCTATCGGGATCATCAAGATCACAATCCAGATCCACCACTACGTCAAACGACTATAGACGTCACGATCGAGACTGTGGGTCCTCCCCAATCACCTCGTATCGATCCTTGGCATTCCACCGTGGAGAACCAAGAATGATCGAATAATCCATCCTACGTGAATGCAAACAACACTCGAGGCACTCACCACGTCAGGTAACCTGACATCGTCTGCCACCAAGTAGAGAATGGGGAATCTCAGTCACCTAACTTCGATATACTCATCTCCTCCTGATGATTCAGAACAAATCCCGGGTCCACCAACCAATACACAAATCAGTGTACTAGTGGCAACCAACAACATCTATATCATCAACGTCATCTACCATCATCAATCATGGTAGAATCTGAAAAGTCACCCAAACGACTTCGACATACCCAATACCAATGCGGAAAACCCGGATTCCTCTCGTCACCTCAATTGCAACCTCTCGCGATTCCGAAGTTCCAACAAGATTGGAAACAACATACCCGGACATCAACCACGTGTCCCCTAACCAGTTTAACTCTATCTGATTTCCACTCCTGAACCACAGATACCGAACATATGCCCATTACGACGGAGTCACACCACGATCCGTAACTCATCGTCATCACGATCACCGGCACCAGTACCAGCGCTAGTACCAGCACCACGCACTATCACCAAAACTAGTGTCAGTATCAACACGCCGTGTGCAAAACTGACACCCTGGATCTCCGCTCATACCGAGCGACGATCCCGTGTCAGGACCCACCCCGGTTTCTCCCCGAAACCTGAGGTAAATCCCGCTCCCGTCCGACTCCGCGACACAACACCCAAGTAACACTCACGCAACCCAGTCAGACGCAGGAGTAATTACAAAATATCCCAACTTTATCGTTTACAGAGCATAGCACTAAATTACAAGGAAAATAAAAACCTATAAAGTACACGCACACAGAAGCCTTTAAACTCTTCTAGGATCCCTCACGTCACTTCTATGCCTCGGACACAGCCTCGACGTTAAGACCCCGCGCTAGCTCCACAACCTGGAGGGCAATTTAAAACAGAAAAATGTGAGTGGACCAGAAAGTACAAAAGTTCAAAACCGCTTTATATGAAAACCGAGTTTAACCCTCCGTTTTGAAACCACATGCATAACCAACAGTTATGAATACAGTTATAAAATAATCATTATAAAACATCATAAGAAACAGAAACACTATAAAATATCATAAGAAACCATAGCATGAGTATCAGAAACCGTATCAAATCCTCATTTCCCGATCGAACCTGCTGGACCTATCCGAGTCTTTAAACTCCCGAGTCTTTAAACTCAATCCAGGCCTTAATAATATCCGAGTCTTTAAACTCCCGAGTCTTTAAACTCAAGGCCTACGGGGGAAATCAATATATATCCGAGTCTTTAAACTCCCGAGTCTTTAAACTCAATCCGGGTCTTTAAACCCAATCCGGCCGGTCCCCCGTCACATATATCCGGGTCTTTAAACCCAATATCCAGATCCAGCAAATCCAATCCCAAAACCATTTGAAACCATTTACCACTCCACATCCAAACCCGAATCCGAAATCACTGGTCCGATACCCTTCCGGCATCCAGAACCGTCATTCCGAACCCAAATCCGGAATCCACTTTCCACTTGAAAACCAACTTCCATTTCCGAAATCCGTTTCTAAAACCTAAAATCTTTATTATCGAAATCATGTTCCAAAATTCATTTATAATCATTGAAAACCACTTATCTTTTGAAATCCCAAAACCATAGCATAAATTCCAGAAACCAAACATTCCTCGTAAGACGTGCTATAAACCAATTTCCTTGAAAAACGTGTAATAATGTAAAACCAACCAAAACATATTCAATAAACATAGAATTATAACCAAAATCATAAAACAATTATAGAAAACAGTTATGCATGCTCGAGTTTAGAGAAGGGGTCCACTCACAGTACGGAGCCCTACTCGCGTCCCGAACGTCCTGTACGTTCCTCGGCTTCCTCGGGAAATCCCGGTCCTGTTCACAATCACCAAAGTACGTTACTAACACGTTCACGAAAATTCACCTAAATTCCCTCAAAAATCCCCGAATCCTAAACGTAATAACCCGGGACCCTAAACTTTCACCCTCGCGGAACTACATTCAAACGACTTCCGATTGACCCGAAACCAACTCCATTGAACTCACCACAACTCCTAGACCAAAAACCATGTTGACCGTTTCTCCATACGCCGCCGCACGCGCCCCCACGCGCCGCCCAAAGTGGCTGTGCGTGGCACCCACGCGCCAGCTACAGTGCACCGTCAACCTTGAGCAGACCCGGTTCGCACCAGTGGTCTGGGCCCTGAACCGGCGAGAGCGGTTCTCCTCATTCCGTCCACCAAAACGACTCCTCTCTTCACCAACAGCATCGTCCCATCCTAGGCTACCCCTTCCCGTATGTCACTCACCTCGATTCACCCTAAAACTCGTCGACTCAACCTTGAACAAAAACCCGTACACTGCCCTGTTTCTTACTCCGGCCACCCACGACTTCCCCCTTCACGGAGGCTACACCAACCTCTTCCTAGGACTCTACCAAACCTCAACCAACCTTCCTGAACTGTCGACTCAGCCCCAAGCTCGACGACTCGCCGTTTGAACCCACGGCCAAAACAGAGGACACAGACACCTCCGTCGTGCCTGTTGCCACCGTGCACCACCCATCACGGCAGCACCACCAGGAGATACCCAAGTCTCCCCTGAGTCACCTAGACCACCCTAGACTCATCGATTCGACCTCTAGACTCACGACTCTCACTTTGAACCTCGACGGGAAAACAGAGTATCGAACACAGGACTTAGGAATTACCTGCAATTGGTCACCGCCGTACTCGCCGCCGCGTTCCCTGGAGTCCCCAGAGCTACCTCAGCCTCCTCTCGAGTTCCCTTGCACCGTACACGGCCACCGCACCACCGCAAGCCCTCAGCCTTCTCTGTTTTCTCTGAATTCCCCGTGGCTCCCAACCGCACCACCACACGACTTCCTCATCCCCCCAAACCTCTCACCGTCTCTCTTCCACTCTCTGGACACTCACACACACTCACAACTCACCAACGCCCGTGATCAACCTTTCAAACCTCTCAATTCCTTCCCTCTGTTCCTCTCTGTGTCGAGGAACACACACGAGCACACACGGTTGCACCCCAAATAATGGAACCGCGTACACACCGGAGAACCCCCCAGAACCCACTACACACTTGCCACATGTCACCATCCCCCACTCTCTCTCACCAACTGGCTCCATCCCAGCCGTCCATTTCTTTCTTTCTGCACAAATCCCTAGAAACCAAAAGACCAAAATACCCTTCTGTTTTACTCATTTTTACGGTTTTACCGAAACTTCCTAGACCCGTAACCTTCGCCTCGTAAGTCCGATGAATACGTGCCGCCTGTCATCGAACTCAGGACGACGAAAGCTACCTAACCATCCTAGGTCAACCTGCCAACACTCGTTCGTACAAAAAGTCAACTATTCCCCCTACTTTACCCAAGTTACGGTTAAGCCCTCAACCTTCCGAACATCACAACTTCCTCCTCGGATGTCGGAATCGGGCGTGCCACCTGCCTAAAGAATCGTGATGTCCTAAACTACGTCCTAGTCACTGGTAAATCCCCAATTGACCACCCGAAATAAAAGTCAACATTTCTGCCCGACCCAGGGGCAAAATCGTCATTCTAGGTTCCCGGACCCCTCGGGACCACCTAACCCTTGATTACCCTCACTAATCACACCTTAATCACTCTAGTAATCCCGATTCTCGGGACGGGTTGTTACATCCCGTACCTCTGCTTGAATAGGAGAAACTCTGTCTCCCTCGTACCCAACAACTCTGGGTACAGTCACCCTGACAACTCATACGAGAAAAGGAAAACGTTCCCCGAACGTCCCCGATCCCCAACAATCGGAACTATAACCACTCTCGGTAGTAGCGCCTGCCCCACACTCGTGCAGACCTAACTACCAGACATCGCTATCGAGATTCGCATCCAACGGAATCAACGGCCCGTACCAACTACCCTGTATCCCACTCAGGGATTCCATCGACAAGTACCAACCCCGGTAACCTGTCCAACAATCTCTATCCTGTCGTAACTTGACTAAACCATTGTCGTCTACCAGGTCATCCACGACCTTAGTTGCACCAACCCACAACTGAAGTAGCACGACAACCAACTCGGTCTAACCGATACGTACCACCCTGACTGCGAAGTGCAGTCCCAACACAAACTGACATGACTAGACCGACTAACGAATCCAAATCCGAATAGTCGTCCAAGTCAAACCACCAGTCAACTCACATTTCCGAACTATACACATAAGGTAGGGTTCCACAATCAAGCCCTAGGGTCACTCTGAACCCAACTGCGAAAAGCAGTAAAATCAACAATCTGACCGACTCCGCGGTCTTGACATCGTAATGACGTCAATCCAATCCTACCGTAAGTCCAATCAGGATCCTCGAATCCGGCTACTAACTGCCGACTGCAGTAAATCCATTTAACTCAACATAATCTGACCATCTAATGGTCACAACTCCTAACCAGTCGTCGGAATCGATCCTACGACATCGTGAAGGCAATCCCAACTAACCGTCTCACGATCCAAAACTCTAACGTAATACTACGTTAAGCCTTCCGTAGGGTTCCACACTGCCAACCCTGACAGAACCATGGAAACCCCGGCATCGAGTGCCGAACCAAGGCTTGCCAATCCTACTAACTATCGTACCGGCACCCCGACAATCAGGTTGACCACGGACTGCAGCCCCTTGAGATATCACATCCTCGACCTGCGTACATACTCCAAGAGCTACACGGTTGCTCGAATAGAGACAACCCCGCTCTGATACCACGTTGACAGGATCCATCCCAATCCCCCCGGGATTAGTGCGGGATGACCCTGCTCCCGTCTGACACGAAGTGTCAGACAAGGGATATTTTCGTCCTTTGCCCTCCCGGGCTATCAGAGTACGCCAGGATCCGGAGGAGGCATGTGATATCTCGATCTCTGCTACAGTCCACATCCGATGTCAACCTGAAGGGCAGTCAAAACATTAAAAACTGTGAGTGGACAAAACAAGAGTTTATAAAAACATTTAATAAGAAGACATTTGTACCCTCCACTAAAAAGCATGCATGCATTCGAAAACCATTTATCCAAAACAAACCACATGTGGGACTAAGCCCAAAGCAGATATAAACCAAGGTCGAAAGGACCACAATGAAAACGACCATACGGGCCACTGCCCAAATCCTATGCACACCTGTACACACCACATATCATATATCATATATCCATCACATACATATATATAAGTCACACAACCAATCCTGTCACGGTATCCAAAGCCACGCGCGCGCTACCCGGGTCTCAATCCGAGTCATCTCGAGGTCAAGGTCAATGTCCGCAGACCACTGACCCTACCCGAGGTAATAGTAACCATAGCCTTCCTGAGAGTAAGGAACCCAACTGGGGGGTGACTCCACTCAGTCGGTGTCCGTGACTACTCCGGGGTCCACCCAGGCCAACGACCCTCCCCGGAGGAGATAGTAGAACATGTAAAGGAAGGTAGACAAACATATATATACATAACATAAACATTCATGACCGGTTCCCCTGAACCGTCATGATCCATAATATCCATAATCAGGTAACATGCCGGTTCCCATAAACCGTCATGTACCGTAATAACATAACCAGGTAACATGCCGGTTCCCATAAACCGTCATGTACCGTAATAACCAACAAGGGTTCATGCCGGTTCCCATAAACCATCATAAACCATGATACCATAACAAGGGTTCATGCCGGTTCCCATAAACCGTCATGAACCTGGGAATCCATTTAAGGTTCCCTGACCTGAAATCAAAACCGTAAAGTGACTGGGTCTCGTACCCGAACATAGGACACCAACTGGGCACCGTGCCCGGAATCTGAGGTCATATGCCCGAGACAAAACCAAATGGGTCTCATACCCGAGTTTATCATTTTGAAATCCAAATTCAGTTCATTTAAATCAATAAAGAAATACAGACCCGTATAAGCACCGTATAAGGCCGAAACCTCGAAATACGTGCTTATACGTAACCACATACAAATGCACCCATGGCATCATCAAACAAGTAATAAAACATATAATAAACATTTATGCATGCACCAATTTAGAAAACAAGGTCCACTCACAGACCGTCCGAGATGCCGCATCGATTTGCGTGCCAAACGGCTCCCCGAGCCGATCACCGTCACCGGGACTCCCAAACCTGTCCAAATCGTAATAGAAGGTTACTAACTACTTAATTAACCTCCTACCAAAGCCCCGTAATTTTCCCGTATTTTTAACTATTTTTAATCCCGAACCTAAACCTTTCGATGCCCCGAAACATATCGAGACGGTGTCCGATCGACACGAAACCAGTCCCAAAATGTTCGTTACATCGAATAGAAGATTTCACATGTTGGAACCTTCCCCAGATTCCCTGCCACGCGCCCTCACGCGCCGCCCGAAGTGGCTGCGCGTGGGCTTCACGCGCCGCCCGAAGTGGCTGCGCGTGGGCTTCACGCGCCTGCTACAGTACCTGCTGACGTCATCTGACAGCTGTCAGGTCTGACATGTCAGACTCTGACAGGTGCCACGTGTCATGCTCCCATTGGTCCACGTTACTATGTTGTCAATGCCACTTGTCATCACGGCACTGGTCCACGTCAGTGCCACGTGTCAGCCCCTGATTGGGCCACGTCACTGACATGTCAGTGCTGACTGTGCACTGACATGTGACACGTGTCGGCTGATGAGTGGTCCACGTCACCTGACAATCTGACAGGTGCCACGTCATCATGCCACGTCACCGCCTTCAACCACTCGACGGGTCGACCCGAACCCTGCAACCGGGTCGTCGTGACCCGCGACTTGACCCGGCCGGTTCTCCCTGCTCCGGCCACCATTTTTCCTCCCGTTTGTCCCATTCTACTCCTCTCAACCTAACCTAAAGATCCATGGCCCTAACAACTAAGAACACCCTCAAAAACTATACCTTCCAAGTTCATCAATGGCGGCCGTGACTACCTCCGCCCTTCACGGCCGTTACAGGCCACCTCAGCCTTCGAAAACAATCCTAAAAGAACCCTAAGACCTCTAGGAACATTTCCCAATCCCTAGATTCGATTAAAACACAACAAAAATAAATTTTCAATTTTTGAAAGAAAACTCACCCACGGGTTCTCTCTCCCCGCCGTGTCCTCCGCCGTGGCTGGCCGTAGCCTGCCCTCCTCAGCCTCTTTCCACCACCTCACGGTCATGTCCAGCTCGCACAAGCAAGGAATGGTGATGGTGTGTGTGTGTGTGTTTCGGTTTGTGAAGGAAAATGGAGAAAATGAAGAAAAAGATGAAGTGATGAAGGTGATGCCGTGGAAGAGAAAAGAGAGGGAGATAGTGTGATCAGATGAGAGAATGAGAGATGGAGGGTGAGGATTGATAGTTAGAATTGAATTGGATGTCTAGGATTGAATTAGGTGTGGGTTTGGTTTATAAAAATAATTAAATAATATTAATTAATTATATAGATCCACATTTTGGGGGATCAAAGCAATGGGATGAGTGACACTTGTCACTCATCCATGGGGCCCACCAAAATATCCACCCAATCAGATTTCGCCGAAGCGTCCCCGTCTCGAAGTTCGTGCATAGTGAAATCGAACTTCCGTGACCCATAACTCTCCCGTTCGAAGTCCGATTTCAGTGTGCCGCCTGTCTATGGATTCGTATCGTCATTATCTACGTAACGGTCTTCGGCCCTCGGCCATCGGACCTCCTGGTCAAAAAGTCAACGTTTTGCCACCATCAGGGGCAAAACGGTCATTTCGCATCGTTCATCCGATTTCGCTCTACTAATCACGGATTAGCCTCACTAATCGTGATTAGTCACTAATCTAATCATGGAATTTGGGACGGGTCGTTACATCTTGGTTGCGCCGTCTTGGGCTGGCCACCACATCCTCCTGTCCTCCCTCACTCCCTGGTCCTCACAGTTGATCAAATGGAAGAAGGTTGGATTGGTTTGGCTCAAAATGAGATCGGGTTTGGTTGTTTAGGGAGAAAAGAAAATGATCGATGCACGGGGAAGGCGCATGAATATGTGTGGGCTGTGCAATGGATGGGTGACACTTGTCACTCATCCATTGGGCCTCCATAAATATATGGGCCCCACTAGAGTCCAAAAGTTAACTCGTTTCGTAATTCATGCAATAGTGCACTTGAGCTTCCGTGAACCGTAACTTTGACGTCGAACATCCGAATTCGACGTGCCACCTATCTACGAATTTGTATCGTCTCGATCTACGTAACGGCCTTTGGCCCTCGACCATCGGACCTCTCGATCAGAAAGTCAAATTTTGGCCCAAATTACCAAATGCCTTTGGACTTCCGAACGTCATAACTTCCTCCTCGAACGTCGGAATCGAGCGTGCCACTTGCCTATGAACTCGTGACATCACGAACTGCGACACAATCATTGGCTAAAGTCCATTTGGCCGTCCGAACGAAAAGTCAACGATTCGCCCATTTCTAGGGGTAAAAGCGTCATTTCGCCCGAACGTCCCCTAATCCTTGTCTAATCTCCGATTAGTCTCGTTAATCCGTAATTAATCCTTAATTAATCCCGTTAATTTGGGACGGGTCGTTACACGCCGTCTGTGAGAACTTTGATTTAGTTTGCTCATCACTTTATCGACTCGAACACCACTCCCCTAACAACTACTTCATAAACATGCAAGGCGATGCAGGAGATGGTGAGGTCAAACCCAGACAAAGGATCAGAGCACCGTTCTTGACACACTCCATGTACTAGAGAAAATACATTGAGATATGGCTGAAGTCATGGCCAACATGATCTAAACCGAGGTATGATATCAGATGTTGAGCGGAAAATAAGCCGACGTGTTGACACAACTTAAAACCGCCCAGGCGGACCTAACTATTTGCTAAGATCAGGAAGAGACATGGGAAGCCGAGAAGGTGGTTGTCGATTGCGCCAAGTGCACTCACTATGTACGCGACACCATGGGAAAAGACAATACCCCCGTCACAGTCGAACTGACCGAAAAAAGTTCCCGACCTCTGATCATACCAGGAAAGGGCCAAAGAGAGGCTGGGATCTAGTGAGATACTTGGGAGGCTCTAAGTAGAAAATCACACTGAGATCCATCCTCGTTGTGCCCTATCAGACCTTGATTCCCTAGGGACAACCATTCGTCTCGACCACCAATCCCAACAATGGTCTTGGAGGGCTCTGATTCTTCCTAGGAGGTCGCAAGCACACGATGCTCCGACCGGCCTCCCTGCAGTGCTCACTCGAGGGGACGCTGAATATCCCCTTCTTGCCATGAGGCATACAGATCTATTTACACTATCTAATAACAATCTTCTACTAGTGGCATGCATGCACTTGAGTGAGAAAGCCTATTTTCTAAGGCACATCACACTCAGCTCAATCCAGCATCTCTATACCATTCACCGAAAAAGAGATCTACATAAGTGGTTCGCCTCCCTCGCTCCGCAAATAAGGTTCCACGTGGGGGTCCATCAAAGGTTGCCTCAGGACATTCGGCTCCTAAAATAAGGAAAACATTTTTTGCAGGAACACAACTTATACTAAATAGTCCAACCTTTTTGTTTTACGGTGCAAGCGAATGTGAACTTAGCTGAGGACAGGCAAGGGAAGGGGCATATGAAGAGTGGTGATCGCAAGATTGTTGTTTTTTTTTCTTTCTCTAATGGGATATTAAATCCCTAAAAATTGAACATGGTATAGATGGAAATGCCATTGGAGCTCATGTTGGGTTAATTGTATAACCACCACCTCTAAATACCCATTTGACCAAATGGTTCCCTGCCCAAATTATGTGTAAGTGACTATTATTGATGCTTTTAGTAGTGGAATATACGATCAACAATTGCAATATGTTTTAGTGACCAAGCAAGATGGCCACTAAATAATATGGTCATTAGATGCATTTTTAGTCACCAACTTCAATATATATAGTGATAACTCCATGTACGTCACTAATGACCTGTTTGATGAATTTTTTGGATAAAAAAAAATTAGATAATATAAGCAAATATAATGACGAGGAAAATTGAGCATCGAAAATTTTAGAGTGGAACCCGATAGTAGTGCACAGCTAGGTGATAGCATCTTTTATCCTGAGATATTTGCCAAGAATAGGAACATTAAAAAAAAAGAAAAAGGAAATTGAATTTTAAGCACCACAAGATAAATATGGCAAAGCAGACCAAACAAAACTACAAAAAAAAAAAAAAAAAAAAAATGGGCCAAAGTAGATTTGGCTTCCTGTGCAAGTAAATAATTCATGAACACATGGACATGGACAAAACAGCTTCCCTTTTGTGGTTTGCTTTCCTTTCTCCATTCATGAACACAAGAATTATGAAATGACTCGTACAATTTGACATGGGTTGGGGTTTATCATATATGACCTCAGTGTTTTTAGAAATATAACATTTATTATATATTGTAGCCTTTTCTTTTTCTATTTCTCTGGTGTACACTTCCCTTCACATGGACCATTTGAAGTGGGCCACAAGTGGAGCTAATGCTACATTGGATATTAAGCACAGAAACAACGGTAGGTATTAAACCTGATAACTCGAGTTAGGTAAGACCCACTTTGAGCATTGTCTGATATACTATAATTTGAGTCATGTAAGACCCATTAAATGGGCATAGTCAAACTAGTTCTAATAGGCAAAACATAGGTAAACCGGTTCTCAAGATCGAGCCTTACTGTTTTTATGTACCATGTTTTGGGCTAGCAAGTAGCAACCCACTCTCTCCATTATTAATATTATCCCTAACTTGTACGGACTACTTGTACAATCCGGAGTTTTTATATCAAAAATATTATTGAGAATAAAACTTTTTATTTATTATATATTGTATTTTTTTTCCTATTCTTCCGATGTTCAAATAGTGCTAGATTAAGTGGGCTTCTACAATAAAGAAATGCAAGATTTTGTGCTGATAACTTTTTCGAAGAAGATTTCAACGACTTCATCACTTGGGGTTTCAATGTTTCATCTAAAGAAGGATAAAGTATTTTACTTCATTTCAAATAACTTTTACATTCCTTTTTTTCCTTTTCTTAATTTGGTCATGTTTTGTTTTGTTTAAGAGAGAGATAAATGGAGGGTGGCTGGGTGCGGTAACTTTTTGCATGCGTTGATCTTAACATGAAAATTATTGTTTTGGAATTAGAGCTGAGAGACACTTATCCGTATGGCTGGGGTAAACCACTTTCTCAAACTTCAGACAAAAAGAGAGAAATTAATCGCCACTTTCTGGCACAGTTACAAGAAGAACTGGTAAAGAGTAAAGATATTTTCTGATTCAATATGAATGCAGAATAATAATTCCCAAACATAAGTCATTGCGCATACACCACACGGTCATCACTTTTAGGCTCAAAAAATATAAATATAATTCTCTTTTGATTTCTGAGTTTGAGGAGGGACTAGCTAGAGCCATCACGGGATGGCTGCCGGGAGCGTGTCGAACCGGTGGACTCTACGGCTGATTGAAACGGTTTTCCTAGCTTTAGCTTTAGTACTTGTTTCAGCTCAAGAAATTTTGGATCATCAGCAACAAGTTTCAAGTCAGAATCATGGGAAAGTGGTTTACAAGCATGTCTGGCCTGTAAGTTCAATTTTCATAAATTTGTTTGGATGTATGTGTTGTTTTTCTGGTGAGAAAATGTTGATGAAGAATGAAGAAGGTGTCGTTGTAAAATTTCCCTCTGTATTATTAACAAACACCTTTATTTAACCACCAAGAAAACATGCATATTTAGTCTCATATGTTTAGTACTGTAAATTGAAATTATTGGGTCACAGGAAATGAGATTTGGGTGGAGAATTTTGGTTGGTACAATAATTGGATTCCTGGGGGCAGCGTTTGGGAGTGTGGGAGGTGTTGGAGGGGGTGGCTTTTTTGTTCCAATGTTCACCTTGATTATTGGCTTTGATCAGAAGTCCTCAACAGCACTATCAAAATGTAAGTACTTTATTTTTTTTTTTTTTTACCTTCTAAGGAAGCTTCGTACCTATACATTTATGTTTCGATAGGGTCACAAGTTTACATTCGTTGTGACTTCTATATCATCGATCTACCATTTCTACCCTTAAAATCATGTGTTCATTATATTGTACTTACGCAAATTAAAATATTAAACTCACCAGATAGAACTGATTAATATATATCATAGATCGAGCACTAGTACGCACTTGTCTGCTAATTTATGTTTCCAATTCGAACAGTACTCGATCGATGAATGGTGTGTGGTTGGTTAATTAATTAGGTATGATCACGGGGGGAGCAGCAGCAACTGTGTTCTACAACCTACGGCTGAGGCATCCGACGCTTGAGTTGCCCCTCATTGACTATGATCTCGCAGTTCTGTTCCAACCAATGTTGGTGTTGGGGATCAGCATGGGTGTTTCTCTCAATGTTCTTCTTTCTGAATGGATGATCACAATCTTACTAATTATTGTCCTCTTAGGTAACCCATTTCCAAACATATATCAATGAATATATAGTCCTCGTTCACACTTCCAATTAGCCTCTTATTGTAAATCTAAATTCTGCAGGCACATCAACTAAGTCCTTCTTCAAAGGCATTGAGGCCTGGAAGAAAGAAACTGTAACGAAAAAGGTAGCCAATGGTTGCTTCTCCTCAATACATAAAGACACAATTAAATTTTGTTGACAACCAAGTATATGATTGATAGTTATAAAAGATAATCAAGAATCTCCTTATTTGTTTATGGCTTAAGGTTTAACTCTCACAAAGTCATCTCTGCGACTAGCTAAAGCCTAAAACATAAGCTCTCCCACCATCGCTGGCCTCTACCCACATACACCCTCTCCCCCTCCCCAACATTTCCCAGAATTTTCTAAAACTACTCTAAATCCACCCTAGACAACATCGCCCCTTGTGTTACATATTTAAGGGCAAACGAGTAAAATCATAATTCTAAAAAAATTGGGTATGTTTAACTTAATTGGACAGTACCACGTACAATTGGTTCTCTCAGGCCAATTAAGTAAATTGTAATATATACTAATTAAAAAAATAGCTTTGTAGTCCTTAATTAGTTGTTCAAGGAAAAAATAATAATTGTCATTTTATGTAATTTTTAGTTGTTAAGGGAAAAAAAAATTGTCATTTTATGTAAATTTGGTTAGATTAATGGTGTCTTTAGGTGGACTACTTTGTTCTCTTTACATTGCCTATTTATTGGCTTGAGTACTCATCTAAAATTGCACCTTGTTTCATTTTTAGAATTCATTGGAAGCTTCGAAGCGCTTGCAATCAAAAGGTAAGTTTTGGCCATCGCCAATTGTTTAGTTGCCATCTATATGCTAACTCAGATATCTTAGGCTCCAACGTGGTCCGCCTAACATGCTTCATAATTAGGGGTTGGTAGTGAAGACATTGAAGACAAAAATAGACCCGAAGGCGCCACCATTGACCCAAAAGAAACCAGCAAGGAAGTTAAAAGAAAAGCGGTAACAATCTTAAAACTCCCCGGCCCGTTAATATCTTTGATTATATATGGCATGGTTTTGGAGACTGACTAGCTAATTCTACATGCCATTATTCATTTCCAGGTTCCTATTCTTCAAAATGTGCAATGGAAGCAACTTGCAGTCATTGTGGGTGTCTGGATCATAATACTTGCCTTGCAGATTGCCAAAAATTACGTTACAAAATGTTCGGTGGCATATTGGTCACTAGATATATTACAGGTACATACATTGGATTCTTCCTTGTGGCTGGAAACCTCGGTTAATGTGACACAAAACTCTAGCAATGGGGACATTATTTTCGTCCTTGTCTTCGTTCAGATTCCTGTGACTGTTGGAGTAACTACATTCGAGGCAGTTAAACTGTACAAAGGACGGCGAGTGATTGCTTCCAAGGGAGAAGCAGTTGCAAACTGGAGGGCTTACAAGCTTGTTTCTTACTGTGCCTTTGGCATCATGGCTGGAATCATTGGTGGATTGCTTGGTCTTGGTGGGGGATTTATCATGGGTCCACTCTTTTTGGAGATGGGAATTCCTCCTCAGGTACATTTTCGCTTGATTCAATTTCCTATTTTCACCCACTTGTTTAATTTTCTCTCTCGTGTTTTTTTTTTTCCGATCAGTAATGTCTTTTTGCGTCCACCTTAATTAAGCTTGGTGGATGTGGGTGACAATTTTTGACACGACTCGAAACCCGCACGAAATTTATCCGGGTCAATCCGCACGATTAAAATTTTGGGTCATTTTCGGGTCAACCCGTTATGACCCGTTTATTAAATGGGTGAGTTTCGGGTCAACCTGTTAACCCTTATAATGACCTATTAACATGTTTAATAAATGAGTAGATTTCGGGTTAATAGGTTAACTCGTATATTGGCTTATATATTGACCCATTTAATAAACGTGTCATTACTAACCTATATATCTACCCATTTATCTACCTAAATATCTATTAAATCATATAGTTTAAATAAGTTAAACATGTTAAACGGGTTAAACGGGTCAAACAGGTCATAGGTTAATTAGGTTTTGAGTATGACCTGTTTATTAAATGGGTTAAACGGATTACACGGGTCATTAACAGGTCGGGTTCAGGTTGGACATTCTTGACACGATTATTAAACGGGTCGGATTCGGGGCATAAATGGGTAAAACAAAATTCATGACACGACACGACCCATTGCCACCCTAATGTGCTCATTGTCTTCATGATTGAAAATTAGATGTTTTTTAATCCAACCATGACAATTTGAGCTATTAATTAATTCCTTAAAACGCCATGTAAAGAAGTCTCCGCTAAAAAAAATCAAATAAATTTTTTTATTGCAAACATATAGATAGATTAAATTGATGGCTTTCGCCATAAAATTCTTTGAATTTTTTCTTTGAATTTTTATTAAAATTGTCAATTATTTTGATACATATATATATATATATATATGTAGTACTAAAAGATCTCAATTTGGTTGGTTTTTTTTTTTGTTTTACAGAGATGATATTTACATAATATTTTAATTATCATACTTACATACGGACAATTCGATAATCACTCTAGATATGGGGTGAGCATAATACGGTCTAGCAAGGGTGATTATATATGGGACAAGCAGGTAGAAATGAATGACACTCTTTTAATTTGCTTTGCCTCCCAAACTTTTAGCTAGCTACTTCATGTGAAGGAGGATTTTTAGTTCATGAAAGTTATATTAAATCAGCTTAAAAGACAAATATCTTGCATCCCAAGTAACTGATTGAGAACTTTTTATGATTTTTTATGCAGGTGTCAAGTGCCACAGCCACATTTATCATGACATTTTCTTCCTCCATGTCCGTTGTAGAATACTACCTCCTAAAACGATTTCCAATTCCCCATGGTAACTTACGTCTCTACTCCTTAGCTCCATTCAAATCAGGTCGGCAGTCGCCCCTATTACATCCACAATCGGTGGAGCTTAGGGCTGAAACCTATAGGGACGATATATCTGACGATTATTAGCTATCAAGAGGGCTATTCTTATATTATGCTCATGTTCAATTAAATGCTGGCCTTCATTTCTTCTGCAGCTCTCTACTTCGTTGGCGTTGCTACCGTGTCGGCGATCATCGGGCAACACGTAGTAGGGAAGGTGATCAAAGCAATAGGAAGAGCATCCTTGATCATCTTCATTCTGGCTTTCACAATATTTGTTAGTGCATTGTCATTAGGTATATATATATACGTGTCCTTTTAATTTGTATTATTCAACTTCTTCATGCCAAGAACAACATATACATATTGAGATTTTACGTTTAATTACTTAACTAGTTTTTGGTTGTAAACAATTATGCAGGTGGGGTTGGCATAGCAAACATGGTTAGGAAGATTGAGCGCAAGGAGCCATTGGGGTTAATTGAGAGCATGTGCACTCACATATCCTAACAATCATCTTTGCAATTCTTCTTTGACTTATAAGCAAGTTCTAGCTACGACATCAAATTCTTCACATACTGATGCAAACATAGTGCTCTAGCTTAACACTACTACATGCACTAGAATTCAAGCTTCCAAATTTTTCTATTTTACATGCATATTGTATGATATTTTTCCATTCGATTGAAATTTGATAATTATATATGTATGCAGAAGCCGTATTGACACACTTGTAAGATTCAGCAGATTCAATTTTAAGAATATTAATATGAGATAGGGAGAAAGATCTCAATGTGGACATCGCCCTGTATTTTTGTTGGGCATGCAATTTTGTTATCAAATATATGTTTATTGGTCAAAATACATGTTTGTCACTTTGGCCTCAAATTCACGGCAAATAGAACCACACTACAAGAAAGAAGATTTTGCCTGACAAACATGTGTTCGTCGGGCAAACCAAAACTTCGTCGAGCAAGATCTTATGTAACAGATGTTCGTCGCCTCAAGCTTGTGAGGCAAACTTTTTCCTAACGAAAAAACGTGTCAATCGGGTAATGTTTTCAGTGGCCCGACAAACAATAATGGTCACAAATAAGTCATTGTATGCATTTAAAAGTCAACATATTTTACCCAATGCACAATTGTTCGTAGGGCAAGGTTTTATGGAACAAAATGGAGTGTTCGTTGGGTTAATCTTTGCCCAACAAACATCATAAATTATGAATTTACAGATGGCCTTAGCCCTATGGGAGTTGAGTTGATTTATGTGGGCACTGATGCGTCAAGTAGGATAATTATGGGTATTTAATTATATCAATATGCAAATATATTCTTATAATACTAGAAAAATCACATAATTTTCAAATCACACATTAATAATGAAAAAGCATAACGAGAATACTCAACTCGAGATGTCGCTATGTCAGAAGGTGCAAAATGAATAGGTGCCGAGGCTGCCACAATTACTTCAACGGGAGCTGCTATAGGTATTGGAAACCTCATCAATTCTTTAATCCATTCCGTCCCCCAAAATTCATGATTGGCTAAACAATTATTTAGTTATCCCATTTTGGACTTTGATCTAACAAGTAGGACCCACCAACACAAATGCATCTTATATTGTGTGGTTTGCAAACCAAACCATATGGTCCCCCCCTATCATTTTCCGTACACTTTGGTGTAATACATCCAACCAATAGCATCCCCAATTAGTTCAACATACGAATAATTACTCGGAATGAGTACGGTTTGGATTGATGTAGCTATCACCAAAATTTAAATTCAAAAATTAATAATTTAATAGTTTGATACGATTTGAATTTTCAAAAAAATTAAAATTAAAATTTTTTAAATCCCAACTTTTTTAAACGATTTGCTTTGGATGCTTGGATAATTTAAGCATAAAATTTTCATGTAATTTGTTCATTAAAAATACTCCTAACTTAATTGTTTTTCCAAATTTCACAATTCTCATCAAAATTTTATATTGATTCATATCAAGATTTCATATATTCACATGAAGACTTCATTCATGCATATCAATAAATTAAGATTTTCAACATTTTAAACTTCAAATGTTACAGGTTATTGTTCACAAATAATTTAAATTTGAAGGTATTCCAAAATGGATAAGGATATAACGGAGGTGGAGCATGTGATGAACACTTACATTAGCATATTATAGGGTGAAAAAATAAAGTAATAAATAATATGAACAAATTATAAGAAGCTTAACTGTTCGGTTTTATCTAAAAGTTATCAAATTCAAAATTCAAAATCAAACTGTTATTAACGGAGTAATTTGAATTTTCAATCTGTTTAACTTTTATTTAGTCAAATTCAAATCGGAGTACCAAAAAGGATATTAATAAAGTCAATTTCTAGTTCAATGGATTTAATTAATGCTTACTCCTACATATAACCCTACCAACAATTCCTTTCTTTCAAATTCCGATTCAAATACCGCAACACTTTGTCATCATTTATTGGAATACCATTGCAAATGCAGATGTAATGACTCGGGTATGTTTTTGGAACTTTTGGTAGTGGAAATTTCTAACATAAGGATATATGACTTACATCAAGTTTACACGACTACTATTTGCTGTTCAATAACATTACTCATGTACCATATGTAAACAGAACGAATTTGGAGTCTGGGAGATCTTTTTGCCAAACAATGCATACGGCTCACCTTCGATTCGCATGGTTCTTGTGTGAAGGTAACATTTGTTCACTGTACTCTTTGTGGTCCTACTCCTCTATTGTTGATACTTCATGATCAAGCAAGGAAAAAGAGTGATTTTTTCATAAAATTTAAGTAATCCTTAGCTAATTCTTCTGTTAATCTATCCATTCCAGAAGTGTAACGACCCGTCCCGAATTTCTAGAGTAGATTAGTGACTAATCACGATTAGTGAGGTTAATCCGTGATTAGTTGGGCGAAATCGGACGAACGATGCGAAATGACCGTTTTGCCCCTAGTCGTGGCAAAACGTTGACTTTTCATTCGGGCGGTCAAACAGATTTTGACCGATGACCGTGACGTAGTTCGTGACGTCATGAGTTCATAGACAGGTGGCACGTTCAATTCCGACGTTCGTAGAAGAAGTTATGACGTTGGGAAGTTTAGGGGCATTTTGGTAATTTTGGTTAAAAGGGCAAAATAGTTGACTTTTTGACCGGGATGTCCGATGGCCGAGGGCCGAGGACTATTACGTAGATAAGGACGATACGAATCCATAAACAGGTGGCAGGCTGAAATCGGACTTCGAACAGGAGAGTTATAGGTCACGGAAGTTCGATTTCACTATGCACGTACTTCGAGGAGGGGATGATTTGACGAAATCTGATTAGACAGATATTTTTAGTGGGTCCCATGGATGAGTGACAAGTGTCACTCATCCCATTGGACAATCCCCTAAATTGTGGATCTAATTAATTAAATAACATTATAATTATTATTATATAATTAATTTTAACAACTTAAAATCCTAACCATCCATTCCTTCTAATCTCTCAAATCCTCACCACTCATCTAATCATCTAATCCTCACTTCTCTCATCAGCCATCAATATCATCACCTTCATTTCTTCTATTTTCTTCATCAAACCCGCACCCCCCCTATGTTCTTCATTCTTCATTTTTCTTCAAAACACACAACCCACACATACCACCATGAACCCATATGCCGTGTGTGTGACCGTGAGAGGGTGATGAGAGACGAAGGACGGCGAGCCACGGCTGGGGAGGGTGGTGGCTCACGGTGGTGGACGACGGAGCTCGGCCGTGAGGTAAGAAAACTTTGAAAATTCGAATTTGAGTTTTAATGGTTTTTACTCCATTTCGTTTATTGGGTAAGGTTTCTGGGGACCCTAGGAGTAGAATGGGATTAGTTTTGGGGCTTGGGATGGCCGGAAATGGCCGTGAACGGCCGGAGAAAATCCGGCCACCATTGATGGCGGATGGAAGCTCGGTTTCGGGTGGTTTTTCTTAGTATTAGGGATTGGGTTAGATAGGAAATGAAGAAATAGGAATTTAGGGATTAAAATGGGACCAAACGGATCCCGAATCAGTCCGAAAACCCGAGAAAACCGTGCGGTGAACAGTGCATGTGAATAGTTACTGGTTCAGTTCTGAGGAGGATGACGATGAACAATGTTTTCGAATTTCTAGGGGCTCGTGAGGGCCCGTGGCCCATAATTTGGGAAAGTGTTCAACACGGGAAATCTTCTATTCGATATAACGAAGATTTTGGGACTGGTCTCGTGTCAATCAGACATCGTTTCAATAGTTTTCTGGGTGTCGGAAGATTTAGGGTCGGTTTAAAAATAGTTAAAAGTTCGGGAAAATTACGGGGCTTTGGTAGGAGGTTAATTAAGTAGTTAGTAACCTTATATTAAAATTTGGACAGGGTTGGGAGTCCCGGTGACAGTGATCGGCTCGGGAGAGCCTATGACATGCAAATCGAGGTGGCAGCTCGGACGGTCTGTGAGTGGACCTTGTTTTCTAAATTGGTGCATGCATAAATGTTTATTATATGTTTTAAATACTTGTTTGTGATGCCATGAGTGCATTTGGATGTGTGGTTACGTATAGGCACGTATTTCGAGGTATCGGCCCTATACGGTGCCTATACGGGGCTGTATGTCTTTACTGGTCTAAATGAAATGGTTTTGGATTTCCAAATGGATTATGAATATGATTTTATGATGTTTATTTGGATGCTTGTGATTTATATGGTTTCACGTATTTCGAGGCGATTTACGTGCTTGCACGTAAATCGAGATTTTCCGGTTTTACTCTGATTTTCCATTCTTATGGTTTTGGAAATAGTTTAATGAAATGGTTTTGGATTTGAAAAGGTAAACTCGGGTTCGAGACCCATTTGCTTTACGGAATCGGGCTGGAGGTCCAGTTGGTTTACGATTCGGACCGGAGGTCCAGTTTCTATGTGGATTCGGGCCTACCGCCCAATTATTTGTTACCAATGGTTTTTATGGTTCATGACGGTTTATGGGAACCGGCATGAATCCTTAAAATGGATTTACGGGTCATGACGGTTTATGGGAACCGGCATGAACCCATAAAAAGATTTTATGGTTCATGACGGCTTATGGGGGCCGGGCATGAATTCTTGAAAGATTTAAATAATGATTTCAAAAGGTTTTTCATATGCCATCCTTTATATATGATTGTCTCCTCCGACGAGGGTCGTTGGCCTGAGTGGACCCCGGAGTAGTCACGGAGCACTGACTGAGTGGAGTCGCCCCCAGTTGGGTTCCTTACTCTCAGGATGGGCATGGTTCGTTACCTCCAGGGAGGGTCATTGATCTACGAACATTGACTTGGGTGGACCCTGGGGAGACTTGGGTTTGAGACCCCGGTTAGCACACGTGTAGCTTTATTTTACCGTGACATGTTCTGGATATGAATATAATGGATAAACATGATTTCAATTGGTTTTGGAAAATTGTGTTTATAATGATAAATGGATTTGGGCTGATATCCCTCATATGTTCACTGTGTTATGGTTTTTTTGTAAATGGTTTTGGGCAGGAGCCCGTATAACTTGTATTTACAGAATTTTGGGGCTGAGACTCTAATTGTGGATGTTTTAACATATGTGTTTGGATAAATGGTTTTACTATGCATGCATGCTTTTTAGTGGAGGGTGTGGACTGTAGCAGAGATTGGGTTGGATACGGTGAATGCTTTTAACATATGTGTTTGAAATGTTTTTATAAATTCTTTATTTTTGTCCACTCACAGTCTTTCTGTTTTTAATACCCTTCAGGTTGGATACGGTGTGGACTGTAGCAGAGATTGAGATATCACATACCTCCTCCGGATCCTGGCGTACTCTGATAGCCCGGGAGGGCTTGTCTGACACTCCGTGTCAGACGGGAGCAGGGTCATCCCGCGTTAATCCCGGGGGGATTGGGATGGGTCCTGTCAAGAAGTCTTCTAAGGAGTTTCGGTTATACACATTTAGAGTTTTAGAATTTTTCCTCTTGTAGAACTTTTTTGTGGAGAAAGAAACAGTAGTTACAAGGCATGCTACAATTGCAAGTTTTTCCAGTGCTCTATTATTATTTTTTTCAATAAGAGAACCTTTTCTGGTTCACTGAGTTTGCTATATTTAGTTAATCACTGATTCGAATGGATACTCCTTCAAGCATCAAAGATTCAATTTCTGCTTGGATCCACCTTTCTCCACCTTAGCTTTTGTTATTTATGTTAAATTCTTAAACAAGATTTTTGTTTTTGTTTTTTGGAGTTGAGCTTAAGGCTTTATGTATCTGTGTTCACTACAACAAAATAGTATTTGCCTGGCGGAGGGGCTCCGCTGAGCAAACCTCACTATATGCCGGGCTAACGTTTTCCCGGCACAACTCCGCTGGGCCAACTGCGTGCAGCAAGCCTCTTCGGGCAAAGGTGTAGCCCGGCGGATAACGATGATCCGCCGAGCGAAATGCTAATCAACGTTTGTTGCCCCGCGTAGTGTTCGCCGAGTCACGTAGTCGGAAAACGCGATAGCGAGTAGGCACGTAAGGTTTGCCTGGCAGAGGTGCGCCGGGCAAGAGTATCTGGCCTGGCGGGGATATGTCGAGCAATTACGAGATCTTTGCCCAGCGAACATATCCGCCGGGCCACCGTTTAAATATTTTTTTATTAATTATTTTAATATTTGAATAATTATATTTATTTAATATTATATATATAAATAAATGGAAATAATATTAAAATAGGAAAAAAATTATAATTAAAAGAAAATTAAATCTAATATATATAAAATAAATGTAATAATATTACATAATAAAAAAACCTAATAAAGTTCTAATTGTTTGGTGGTGGGTAAGCATTTTCCTGTGCAGGCTGCTAACTAGGATTCAACTGGGAGGGTGTGCCATTGACATTAGGCATACGCTGACTCATTTGGGTGAATAGTATTGCAAGCTGGGCCTGCATAACTGCCTGTTGGGCTTCGAGGTGCGCATGCTCAGCCTTAAACTCCGTATTTTCCTCTTGAAGGGCCTCCAAGTTGCCCCACAGCTGAGTGGCCTCCTTGGGATTGACTCCCTGAGACGAACTCGAGGATCGGCTCGAGACTTCTTGAAAGAGTCCCACTCCCGCGCCCCGAACAACTTTCACGGGTTGTCGACCAAGATGGCGCTCCAGGATGCCAATCGACGTCCCAGGATCCGGTAGTTGGTCTTGCAGCGGGACCTCAGGTTGTTACTGGGTCAACTATTCCTGTGTCTGTTGCACGTCATCCACCATGGCGGCCTACAAAGTTGAATAAAGCAATAATTACAAAATTACGTAATTAAAAATAATAAAATATTTAATAACTGCAAATATTGAACTTACGTGAATAGCGTCAGCTGCCTCATTGCCTCGCCTAGCATAAACCTCCCCCATGCTTCAACCTCCGGAAACAGAGACCCAGCCGCACGCCGTGCCTCATGTCAAGCCAACAAGGGGTGCGATCCCCCGTGGTGCTCAAATTTCTTCTCTGCCCGATTCGCCTTGTTAGCCTTTGATTTTACCTGCACATTAGGAAAACAATTATTACTAATACGGAAGTACGTAAATTAATAATCTCAATTAAATAAATATAGAAAAATGAATTTACTTTAAATTGGCCGCTTATCCAATACGTGCATAACCACTGCCACCCCACCACCTTGTCCCCTAGCATCTCCTCAGGAGGATTTGTCAGGGCCAGAGCATGCGAGTTCCAGCGCTCGTAGTAGGCATGAAGCTTGAACTTACAGTCAAAATACCGATTCTACTAATGGAAGTTGATATATTCTATCAGGACCGGTCCCAAATCCCCCGGGATTAACGTGGGACCCACCTGATCCCGTCTGACACGAAGTTTCAGACCAGGGAAGATTCCATCTCTGCCCTCGCCGGGGCTATCAGAGTGCATCAGGATCGTAGGAGGAGGGGAGTGATGTCTCGTCTCTGCTACAGCCCGCATCCGCGATCAACCTGAAGGGCATTAAAACACGAAAACTGTGAGTGGACAATTTAAACTTTTCATTTAAAAACATTTTCACACAAAGACAATTTATGCCCTTCATAAATACATACGCATGCATTCCAAAATCAGTTATCAAAACGTTCATGAAAATCATTTGTCAAACAATTTATAAAACATTTCAAGGGTTCATGCCCGGTTCCCATAAACCGTCATGAATCATAAATCCATTTGGGTCCTCGACCCGAAATCACAATCAAAAACCCGTAGGTCAAATTAATAGGGACTCAGCCCAAATCACATCAAGTACGGGGTCTCCGCCCCCAAATCACTTTCACAAATTCAAATACAGGGGTCTCCGCCCCAAATCTCGTATACGGGGTCGCAGCCCCAAATCACTTTCTAATCATAAAACATAGGGTCTCCGCCCTCAAATCACTTTTCCATAAAACCTCATACGTATCAATATAGGTATAACCCATCCGCGACACTTTCGAGAAGATGCCAACTCGGGGCACACAGCCCCTAGGGAACACATCCCCGAAATAGTCACGATGTTAATCTCTATACTAGTGTGCACACTACTCGGGGTCTCACTCCGAGTCTTCTCTCAGGAATCTCCATCTGGGAGGCTCAATCACTGGATCTAGTCCGAGCTCTCTCTCTGGATCTAGTCCACATATCTCACCGGAATCTGGTCCGGGACCACAACATAAAAAGTAACCACCACTCCTGGAACGGGATCCCTATGGGGATACCCACTCTGGTCTGTGGATCGTGACTCTCCAGGTCGACGTCTGGAGGAGACCATATAAACATATGGAGGGTTCATTCATTTTCAAATACTTTCTTTCTTTCTCAAACCACTTTTCAATTGGGTCTCATACCCGATTCGTCTCAACAGGATTCCTCGAATCCGATTCAAATCCATTTCACAGGCCTCGGCCTAAATCCTCAGTTCAACTGGGTCTCATGCCCGAATTCTCATTTCATAAATCGAACTGGGACTCAAGCCCGATTTCACAATCAATAGGGCCCTAAGCCCGAACCACGACTCAATGGGACCTCACGTCCGGTTCCACAACCAACGGGGCCTTAAGCCCGAAATCTCAACTAAATGGGTCTCTGGCCCGATATCATCAATCAACGGGGCATCAAGCCCGATAGTACTACTAAATGGGCCTCAAACCCGAATCATAAACCAAATGGACCCTCGGTCCGATCGTATGGCTCAAATGGACCCTAGGTCCGATTCCTTATCAAATCAAATGGACACCAAGTCCAAGAGTTGTAATTCAAATGGGTCTCGTACCCGATTTCAAGTTTCTAAATCCGAAATCCATTTATCAAAACCTCGTTGAAAACCTAGAACGTATATGCATCGTATAAAATCGTAAATCTCAAAATACGTGCAAATACGTAAATCCTAGACTACCACAAACAAATGCACTCATGGCATCACAAAACATATATTAAAACAATTATAAAAAATTTATGCATGCATCAATTTAGAAAGAAGGGTCCACTCACAGACCGTCTGAAGTCGCGCTTCGATACGCGTGCCATAATCGTCTCCCGGGTCAAACGTCGCCTCCGGGATTCCCGAACCTGTCCAAATTAATTTAGAGGGTTACTAACTACCTAAATAACCCCTCACTAAAGTCCCGTAATTTTCCGGAATTTGTAACTATTTTTAAACTCGAACCTAAACCTTCGGACGTCCCGAACTATATCGAAACGATGTCCGATTGACACGAAACCAGTCCCAAAATGTTCGTTACATCGAATAGAAGATTTCGTATGTTGGAACCTTCCCCCAATTGCTTGCCACATGCCGTCACGCGCCTAGGGAATGCACTGCGCGTGGGCTTCACGCGCCACCGCACAGTGCCTTCTTCAACCTGCCGCGAACCGGCCGGTCCGGTTTTTCTTGCAAATCCGGTCCGCCTGGACCGGCGTGATCGGTCCAAGGCCCTCCCATCTTCATTTCTCGTCCGTTTGGTCCCATTTTAATTCCTAAATTTCTATTTTATTGTTTTCTAACATTCTCAATTAATTAACCATCTAAATCCAACTAAAACCCGTGAACCCATTTTGAACCATACGGTTCAAACTTCCCCGATCAACCTCCACGGCGTCCCAGCCGTCAACCACCACCAAAACCCTCTTAAAACCTTCCTAACATCCTAATAATCATTCCCTAATCATTCAACCAACCATAATGCTCAAATCGAAAAATATGGAAAAATGGGCCTAACCGTGCAATCGGGTCCTTTTTGGCTTTCACTGCCGTGCACGAAGGCCCAGCCACGGTCCTATGCTCCCTCAGCCTCTCTCTCACTCTCTGGGACTCAGTTATGATAAAGGGAAGGTTTGGATTGGTTTAAGGGGGAGGGTGAGATCAGGTTTGTTTGGAATGAAGGAAGAAAAGTGATCAATGAAGATGAAGGGTGAAATGCATGAAGGAAAATGAATGGCCAGTGGATGAGTGACACTTGTCACTCATCCATTGGGCCACTGAAAAATCCCTGGGCCCCACCTAATTTCACTTGCCTCGAAAAATGCACTATCATGAATAGTACTTTCGTACTTTCGTGAACCGTAACTTCTCCGTCGAACGTCCGATTTCGACGTGCCGCCTGTCTACGGATTCGTATCGTCCTCACCTACGTAACGGTCCTCGGCCCTCGGCCATTGGACATCCCAGGTCAAAAGTCAACTATTTTCCCCATTTAACTAACATTACCAAATTGCCCCATAACTTCCGAACGTCATAACTTCCTCCTCGGACGTCGGAATCGAGCGTGCTACCTGTCTATGAACTCGTGACGTCACGAACTACGTCACGATCAGCAGTCAAAGTCCATTTGACCGCCTGAACGAAAAGTCAACGATTTGCCCATTTCAGGGGCAAAATCGTCATTTTGCCCGAACGTCTGCTAATCCTCGTCTAATCTCCGATTAGTCTCGCTAATCCATAATTAATCCTTAATTAATCCCGCTGATTCGGGACGGGTCGTCACATATTCCATTAGAGCGGCATTGGCCTCATCCCATTCAAAATTAATATGCAATCCAATATTAAAGTATGTTAAACTATATAAAAAAAAATTCATACCCGTAAACTAGACCAACAAATGACGAGCTCCGCGGGGTCTTGTTCTCTGAAGGTGTCAGCCATCATCTTCGATCTGGTGCGAATAATTGTCCCTATTTCTCGCACCAGCAAAGTATGCACGTTGGGTACGGTGCATAAAGTCGTTCAACCCACTCCACCTGGATCTTCCCTCCTGTCGACTTGTAGATCTGCTGGGACTTTAACCCCTTGCTAATGTCCCACACTTTTATGAAAAATAGCGCAACTCCTTATTCAAAATCTTATTCTTTCGAAACCTAGGCTCATTTCACACAAGACATTTGTCGAGATGCTCTAATTCACCGTAAAACAATGCACAGTTGTTCGTACATGCATGAATCTTCACATACCCTAAACCAAGATCCTTCAAAATATTTTTTCGAGTTATAATGATCTTTAGGCAGATTTTTATCTTCAGGGAGCATTCGGGTGATGATGTCCATCATGTGATCAAAATGCTTGTTCGTTTGATTATACTCAACTTTCGAGGATTCCGTGAACTGAAGATGTCGATGCAGTAAAATTCGGTTCACCATGATAAATCCAATTAGTGTAGTTATTTACGATCTCATTCCGTCCCAGATGCAAATGGACATAACTCAGCGACATCCAACAACAATTGTTACATTTACGACACGGACATAACATACGTCTTGCACCATTACAGTGGGTACGTGAAAAAAGTGATGAAGCTGTCAATCCCATCCAAATACTGATCAAAAGATCTATCCAAAATTTGCATCCAGCCTCTGTCCATTGTGCCTGCTTCCACAAAATAGAACCAATGTAAGTAGATAATTGTAATGTTTGAGACTCTATCCCATCCAAAATCGCTCGTCTCCTTATGCCTCCGGTGATTTGGCTCTATCCCATTTGAGAGTGCATGTTCTATTGTAACGACTCGTCCTGTAAATTGGGATTAGATTAGTGGTTAATGACAGATTAGTGAAGATAATCGATGATTAGTTGGATCCCGTAATTTTGGACGGACGGTGCGAAATGACGATTTTGCCCTTGGAATGGGCAAAAATGTTAACTTTTCGTTCGGACGGTCAAATGGACTTTGAACGATGACGGTACCGTAGTTCGGGACGTTACGAGTTCATAGACATGTGGCACGTCCAATTCCGACATCCGAGAAAAAAGTTATGACGTTCGGAAGTTCGAGGGCATTGTCGTAATTAAGGTAAAAAAGGAATTTGTTGACTTTTTACACGACAACTACTTTTCACGCAACTCAAGGACCATTAGGAAGGTCTCAATGCCCTGAGTACAACGATAGATGGCACGTCGTCATTAGACGTCGGACGGTTAAGTTACGGGTCTAAGTATTGTGAGGGGTAAAACGGTAATTTGGACATAGAAGGGCAAAATGGTCTTTTTGGCACCTTGGGATCTGGGAGCAATTAGGAGAAGACACCTGGGGCTGATGGATTGGATATTTTTGGGCTGAAACTACATATTGGAGGACACCTGGCCAACCTCTAGTGGTTTCTAGCCAAGTCCGACACAGTTGGCTGTTTTAAAAATGGGTTGTTATCGATCAAATGGGAAAATAGAGACAGTGAGCATAATCGACCATTTCTCAGTGAGTGAATCATGTGTGAGTTCCTTGTAATAGTGAGTGAGTGATCAGAGGCTCACTGGTGATCCTTGTGAATGTGGTGGAGCGGTCGTGAAGCTGTCGTGGACTGTGAGGCGTGTTCAAATTCTGAGAAACAGAGGAAGACGTGTAGCCGTGAATAAAATCTCCTCAAATCCTCATCAACAGCCTAGAGTCTGTAAATAGAAAATGGAAAGCGTGATGAGACGAGCTCCTTGGACTTGAATTCGAAGCAAAATGGGGAAGGTAAGTGAAGAACCCGTCGAAGTCATTTTTGGATTCAAAAATGGCATAGTCTATTTTAGTGATTGTTAACCCAATTGTTTGTTTGAACGAGGTTTCTGGAGGTAAAAGAGAAAGTTTGAACTTGAAATCATGGCTTGAGGTGGCCGAATTGATGAGGACACAGAGGAGGCAGTTCAGGTTTTTCTTATTCGACTTGGGCAAGTAAAAACATGCCTTATTTTCACGATTTAATTAGTTAAAACGATTGTATATGATATGACGGACTTAATGGAATCAAAAGGACACAAAATGAACCAGAAAATGGACGAGAACCGTGACCGCCGGTTCGGCTGGAGGTTGAAGATGAACAGTGCCAGCTCGTGAGGGCGCATGGGGCCCCTTTTGGGGAAGTTTCCAACATGACTTTTAAAGTATTCGATGTAACGAACATTTTGCCGCTGGTTTCGAGTCAATCAGACATCATCTCGATATGTTTCGGGATGTCCGAAGATTTTATGGCTCGTTTAAAAATAGTTAAAAACTCGGAAAAATTATAGGGTCTTAGTAGAAGCTTAATGAAGTAGTTAGTAACCTATTTATGGGATTTGTACAGGTTCGGAAAAGCCGAGGATAACGGATTGGTCGAAAACGGCATAAGTGCGCGCGTACCGAGGCGACGACGCTATGGTTTGTGAGTGGACTTTGTTTTCTAAATCTTGATGCATGCATATATGTTTTTATATGTTTTCTATGCGTGATTCTATGATTTGATTTATAATCTTGATAGTTTACGATTTGCACGGTTTTTGAGGTATTTACGATTTTGCATGTTTTACGAGATTCTGAATAATATTGTGATTTGACCATGGTTTAAATGATTTAATTTTGGGAATTGAAATATAATTTGATTTCAAAGATTTAAAACGGATTTTGGAAAAGTGATTTCGCGCTTGAAGCCCAGTTCAGAAAAATGGTTTTGATTAACGAGATTTTGGGTTTTAGAATCGGATTTCCGGATGACGATTCAGGATTCAGTTTGGAACTTGAAAATGGATTTTCGGGTTGGGTTCAGAATGGTTATTCTGGATGCTAGCTTACGGAATGGTGGTTTCGGACTCGGATTTGGAATCAGATATGGATATGAGTTCTGGGTTTGGATTCGGGATCCTGATGAGATTGCGGATTCGGATTCGGAAATGGAAAATGGTTTTGGATTGGATTTGGTGGATCTGGTTATTGGGTTAAAAAACCCGGATATGATTATGACGGGGGTGGGACCGGATTGGGTTTAAAGACCCGGATTGAGTTTAAAGACTCGGGAGTTTAAAGACTCAGATATTGATATTTCCCCCGTAGGCCTATTGAGTTTAAAGACTCGGGAGTTTAAAGACTCGGATTATATTGATTCCTGGATTGAGTTTAAAGACTTGGATAGATCCAGCAGGTTCGATGGATGGATATGTGGTTTCACATGTGTTTGGATTTCACTGAGTTTTGATGTTGATTCGTTTTCAATAAAGGTTTTCCGATGTTTTGTGCTCTGCCTGGATGATATGGCTTTGATAGTTTTGGGCTAAGGCCCGGGGTTTAAGAAAAGGAAATTTTCTTTGGTTTTTCTTACATGGTTGCTTATCCTGAATATTGAATGGTTTTATTACATGGTTGTTTATCCTGAAATTGTTGTTTCTGATAACTGTTTTTGAACTTATACTTTCTTTTTGTCCACTCACAGTCTTTTGTGTTTTTGATACCCTCCAGGTTGTAGCGGTGCGGGCTATTGTTCGAGAGAGACAGAGACATCACCATGAGATCCACAGTAGTTTTCTGTACACTCTGGAAAGTCCAGAAGCTTTTGGACGGTCGGATCGAGAATCCCTTGTCCGACTTACGTGTCACATGGAGGTTGGACGTTGGGTTAACCTTCTTGTCATGCGTAAGTTAGACGGAAGCAAGGCTTAGCCCTTAATTCCGGGGGATTGGGGGTGGGTCCTGTCATCTATGTTGTATAGTTTGTGACCTACGAGGCGAAGTTTAGACCGAGAGACATTTCAGCAGCATCACCGTACAGTTCTCCAAATACACGACATATATATTTCAAACTAATATCTAGTATGCATTCAGAGAACATTAAGGGGATATAAACCAAATTTCCCACGATCCAAATCTAGCCACATAGCCAGCAAACTATACATGACAGGACCCATCCCAATCCCCCCGGCATTAACGTGGGATGACCCTGCTCCCGTCTGAAACGGAGTGTCAGACAAGGGATATTTCCGACTTTTGCCCTCCCGGGCTATCAGAGTACGCCAGGATCCGGAGAAGGTATGTGATATCTCGGTCTCTGCTACAGTCTACATCCAATGTCAACCTGAAGGGCAGTCAAAACATTAAAAGCTGCGAGTGGACAAAACAAGAGTTTATAAAAACATTTAATAAGAAGACATTTGTACCCTTCACTAAAAAGCATGCATGCATTCGAAAACCATTTATCAAACCGTTCATTAGGGCCTTAGCCCAAAATCATAAAAAACCAAATACAAGGGCCACTGCCCAAATCCATGAAGATACCAAACACACGGGCCACTGCCCAAAACCTGTGCACATCACATATCACATATCATATATATCATATTTATCATATACACATATAATTCACACAACCAATCCTGTCACGGTTTCCAAAGCTACGTGCGTGCTACCCAGGTCTCAATCCGAGTCTTCTCAAAGTCAAGATCAATGTCCGCAGACCACTGACCATACCCGAGGTAATAGTAATCATAGCCTTCCTGAGAGTAAGGAACCCAACTAGGGGGTGACTCCACTCAGTCGGTGCTCCGTGACTACTCCGGGGTCCACCCAGGCCAACGACCCTCCCTAGAGGAGATATTAGAAGTAAAGGAAGGTATATGAATACATATATATACATAACATAAACATTCATGCCTGGTTCCCTTGAACCGTCATGATCCATAACATCCATTAACCAGGGTTCATGCCGGTTCCCATAAACCGTCATGAACCAGAATGACCTTTCCAGAGTTACAACTGGGTCTCGTGCCCGAACATATGACTCAACTGGGCACCGTGCCCGATATCTAAGGGTCAGTCACGACTCCGATCATAGTGATGTGTGCGACCATCCATCCAGGACCGCTCTCAATCTTGGTATGTCGCCGTGAACGAATCAACAGACGCGACCACCACAAGATCATGGTGCACTCATCACCGATCGCTATCCTGAACCGTCAGCACTCCGAAGTCGAGCCTCCCCAGGCTGCCCGACCATGAATCGTGCATCGTGACCTCTCCAGAAGGAACACATCCCAATACAGAGGCGAGCGTCGTATCGTCGATCGCCGTGCACATAGCACCCGCCGCGACCACGATTTAGACTCGAAGGTCGTAAATAGTGTCATATGCCCGAGACCAAACCAAATGGGTCTCATACCCGAGTTTAACCTTTTAGAAATCCAAAACCTTTTCATTTAGACCAATAAAGAAATACAGACCAGTATAAGCACCGTATAAGGCCGAAACCTCGAAATACTTGCTTATACGTAACCACATACAAATGCACTCATGGCATCACAAACAAGTATTTAAAACATATAATAAACATTTATGCATGCACCAATTTAGAAAACAAGGTCCACTCACAGACCGTCCGAGCTGCCGCCTCGATTTGCGTGCCATACGGCTCCCCGAGCCGATCACCATCACCGGGACTCCCAAACCTGTCCAAATTTTAATAGAGGGTTACAAACTACTTAATTAACCTCCTACCAAAGCCCCATAATTTTCCCGAACTTTTAACTATTTTTAAACCGACCCTAAACCTTCTGACACCCCGAAAACTATCGAAACCATGTCCGATTGACACGAGACCAGTCCCAAAATCTTCGTTACATCGAATAGAAGATTTTCCGTGTTGAACACTTTTCTAAATTATGGACCACGTGCCCTCACGTGCCCCTAGAAGGTCGAAAACACTGTTCATCATCACCTACCTCAGAAAACCGGTTTTTTCCTGGTTTTGGACCGGTTACTGTGCTGAACCGGCGGAACCGGTTCAGCGTTCCTCCTTCCTCATTTTGGTCCGATTTCAACCCCAATCAATCCTATAATTCCTATTTTCATGTTTCCTATCTATTCTAATCCTTAAAACAACCTAAAAACGCCTAAATCCTATGGTTTGATTTTGAACCAAACGGTTCAATATTTCCAAAACCGTCCCACGGCTGCCCAACCGTCAAACCACCATAGAAACCTTCCTAAAACTATCCTAGCAACCTATTTGATTCATCAAAACCATTAAAACCGATCCAAAACGTCAAAAATGGAAAATGGATTAAAATGGGCTAATCGGGTACCTTGCGGGTTTCTCCTTCTCTCGCCGCCGTGGGCGGCGGTTCAGGCCTCCAGGCCGGCCACCTCAGCTCCCTCAATCTCCCTGGTCCTCTGCCTGGTCATGGGTGAAGATTGGATGGGTTTTGGGTGAATGGTTTGGGTGAGAAAGTGAGATCGGGTAATGGGAGGGGTGTGTGTGTTTGAATGAAGAAATGGAATGGTTTGCACGGTGCATGAATGCAATAGGGTGTCCATTGGATGGGTGACACTTGTCACTCATCCATTGAGCATCAGGACAAATATCTGGGCCCACTAGAGACAAAACTGCACTTTTTGTCTCGTAAAACGTTTTGCCGTAAATAGTATCCCGAAACTTCCGTGAACCGTAACTTCGCCGTCGAACATCCGAATTCGACGTGCCGCCTGTCTACGGATTCCTATCGTCCTTATCAACGTAATAGTCCTCGGCCCTCGGCCATTGGACATCCCGGTCAAAAGTCAACTATTTGGGCCTTTTAACCAAAATTACTAAAATGCCCCTAAACTTCCGAACGTCATAACTTCCTCCTCGAATGTCGGAATTGAACGTGCCACCTGTCTATGAACTCGTGACGTCACGAACTATGTCACGGTCATCGATCAAAGTCCTTTTGACCGCCCGAATGAAAAGTCAACGTTTTGCCACGACTAGGGGCAAAACGGTCATTTCGCATCGTTCGTCCGATTTAGCCTAACTAATCACCGATTAACCTCACTAATCGTGATTAGTCACTAATCTAATCATGGAATTTGGGACGGGTCGTTACAATACAATACATAGTTGTGCACTCCCAAACTATCTCGATAAATGGACAATTCAAGAGTCGATCAATCAATTCGATTCACTGACTCTCAAACGAGTCTAAGGTTTTCTATCGAATTTCGATAGACAAAGTTAATCGGGTTGATTAACTTTGCTTTAATGGATAAACCACAATTCCCTAACACAATAATATCCAGATTTCTAAGCATTTTCCACAATATATCACAATTTTCAAACATAATTAAATACAAGTTTTTTAACAAAATTAAATTGAGAAGCAAATACACATACCTTTTATAAGTAATCCTTCAAATCAACCACAAATTACCTAAAACAAAAAATTATTTTAGCTTATAATAAAAATTAAAATCATAAAAAAAAAACAAAAAAAAAATCATTAAAATCATTAATTTTACCTTAGGTAAAGTATTGATGATGAAATAATGATGAAATGATGATGAAGTGATGATGATATTATGTAGGGGTTGTGAGAGTAAATGAGAGAGTTAATGAGGAATGAGGAAGAAGATGAAGAAATGAATCCGTTCTGCAATAAATGCAGATTAGACTTTTGCCCGGCGCAGGGTTCGCTGGGCTAGCTTTAATGACATGCCGGGCGAACAATAGGCGCCAACACACCTTCGTGCCAAAAAATTTCCCGCCGCGAGCCACCGTAAACATTTTGCTTGTCGCATATGTTTTGCCGTTAATAATGGCTGGCCCGACGGAGTTTGACCACTCGCCAAGCAAACTCCTTCCCTTTACGCGCCAAGAGAGCCAGCGTCTCGCTCAAGGTTTTCCCGGCGAGTGTCTCTTCCTCCGCTGGGCAAAGCCACGTTTACCGGCAAATATGGGTGCGCCCGGAAAACCTTATACGGGCATGACATATTTTCTTATAGTGGTTGATATATAGACTTCACTATCTTTCCGTAAAATATAAATGCTATACTTAGTTCAGTTTAATTAACACGATTTCTTGTTTTTCTCTATATTTAACATGACTTGATTAGTGCTTTAGATGTTAATTAGCAACTACTTCCTGCAGGTGACAGCTGATGATGTTGTGGTTTGGTCACATTGGCAAATAATTTTTGGAAAATTATAAGGACGAGTTCTGTAATGACCCGAACCAAATTCTGGGGATTAATTAAGACTTAATTATGGATTAGCAGCGCTAATCAGAAATTAGTCAAGGATTTTCGGACGTTTAAGGTGAATTTACGATTTTTCCTCTCAACGAGGACGAAAAGTTGACTTTTAACCTGGAAGGTCTAATGCACAAGGACTGAGGACCGCTACGTACATCGGGTCAATACGAGTCCGTAGACAGGCGGCACGTCGAAATCAAACGTTCGACGGGAAAGTTACGGGTCACAAAAGTTTCGAAGAATTATTTACGATGACACGTTTTACGAGACATATGACATTTGTCCTCAAGTGGGCCACATATATTTTAAACAGGCCCAATGGATGAGTGACAAGTGTCACTCATCCATTGCCCACCATCTCACCATATATGCATATCTATTCCCTTTCTCATTTGATCGACCATCCAAACCCGATGAACCTAAAACCAAACCCTTCTCCCTTTCTGGATCGATTGATGACCCTGTGAGGCTGAGTGAGAGGATGAGTGGATGACACGAACCATCCCCAATCTCCCTGGATTAAGGGATGTGCCATGCTCCCATCTAACCCACCTGCAACGCGAAGGCCAGACACCCGTCCACCCTGCATGTTACACGTAGACCAGACCAGGGATCCCAGGTTAACAGTCCAAAATAAACTTCTGTCTTACCGGAGTGCGCATGAAACACCGTGGATCGTGTGTGATGTCTTAGTTTCATCAACAACCCTCATCCACATCAACCTGAAGGGTATCGAAAACTAGAAAAGACTGTGAGTGGATAAAAATAAATAATAAGTTCATGAAATACATTTTATCAGAAAAGATTTTTATGCCCTCCACGTAAAACTAATGCATGCATTCGAAAACTATTTCATTTCCAAGATACGAAAACTTGTTTATGAAAAGCAGAAATCATTTCCATTTCTCAAATCCCAGGCCTCAGCCCAAAATCATCTAAAACCCATTTGAAAACCAGTGTCATATCACATAAATCCAAAAGCATATCAAAACACATTTCATCCAATCGAACTTGTTGGATCTCCCCCGAGTCTTTAAACTCAACAGGCCTTTCAATAACTGAGTCTTTAAACTTCCGAATCTTTAAGATCAATAGGCCTCCGGGGGGAATCAATAACCGAGTCTTTAAACTCATCGGGTCTTTAAACCCAAATCACATATCCGGGCCCGCTCCCTTCACAATCAATCACCGGGTCTTTAAACCCAAAACTAGATCCAGCAAATTCAATTCAAAACCATTTCATCATATCCAAATCCATAATTCATTTCCAAATTCGAATTTGAAATCATCATTTTGAAATCTGAATCCAAATCCAGAAATCATATTTATCGAAATGGGACTCACGCCCGAATTCACTTTCAAACCCAATATCATACGATAAAATCATTAACAAAACATAATATGTATAAACAGTATAAACTCATCCATCAAAATCATCAGCAAAACATAGCATAAAACTATAGCCGCGAAATACATATAAATACGATAAATCATATCGAAATACGTGCAATTATTTAAATCATAAACACCATAATCATATATAGAAAACATATAAAATAGTTATGCATGCATTATAATTTAGAAAGCAAAGTCCACTCACAAACCGTCCTCAATGTCGCCTCGATACGCCTGGAATACGCAGTTCTCAGCTAATCCACTATCACCGGACTTCCTGAACCTGTCCAAACCATATACTAAGGTCACTAACCACTTCAATAACCTTCCACTGCATTCCCATAATTTTTCTGAATTTTAACTATTTTTAAACTAGCCCTTAAACCTTCAGACATCCCGAACTATATCGAAACGATGTCTGATCAACTCGAAACCATTTCCAAAATGTTCGTTAAATCGAATACTTAAAAACTCGTGTTGGCTGTGCCTTGAAAAGAGGGCCCATACGCCCTCACGTGCCACCCAAAGGGGCTGCGCGTGAAGCCCGCGCACGTCACTGTTCATCGTCTTCAATCTTCGATCGACCGATTTAGATCGGTTCTCTGCAACCCAGTCCAATCGAACCAGCGTTCCCAAGTTTTACCCATTTTCGACCCATTTTCAACTCTTTTTCATCCTACACCTTCGTCCCAACCTCTAGACTCGATCTACATGATCAAAATATGAAAAACAAATGTGTAACTCACCTTCCCGATCGATGATAAACCGGCCATCCTTCCATCGTCGTGTTCTCACGGTCCCAGCCACCTCCAACCTCTGTTCTCGTCCCAATCGACTCCTTACATCCTTCAGAATTTAACCAATTAACCAATTCGACCATTAACCAAATTAAATTTCATGGGAAATCGTCCTCCCCTCACCGTTGTACACCGCCGTGGCCATCACTGAACTCGTCTCAGTTCCCTTTTGATCTCTCATTCGAAAATCAAGGGCCAAGGACGAGGTTTGAGGGATTGTATGGACTGAAGTTCACAATTCCCTCTGTTTTGTCTCACGGGTTCAGGTCACCGTCCACGTTGGTCCTCGTGGCAGCACCACCATGTGCATCTTAGCATTTTCTCTCAATTTCCTTCACAAGTTGCAGACAAACAATGAAGATCATGGGTTTATCGGGGTGGGATTTCACGAGAACATACATACACTCTGTTTAACCAAAACCGTGCAAAACCTCACCATTTTTAAAATGTGTGAGGCGGTGTCCCAGCTTCCACAACCATCCAGAGATGGGACAAATGTCTCACATCCATTGGGCACAAATCCCAAGGCAACAAGGTATCCAAATTACCAAAACGCCTTTCACCTTCCGAGCCTCATAATTTCTTCCTTGAATGTCGGAATCAGATGAGCCGCTTTTCTATGGACACGTGACGTCCCGAACTACGGCGCAGTCATCGGTCGAAGTCCATCTGACTGCCCGAGTCAAAAGTCAACATTTTGCCCAATTCCAAGGGCAAAACGGTCATTTCGCATCGTCCATCCGAAATTCCTCAAATAATCATTGATCAATCTCACTAATCATACATTAATCACTAATCTAATCTCAAAATCTGGGACGAGTCATTACAATGGAGGCTAGGGACGGCAGGACCGCCGTGGATGGCGGAGGAAACCCAAAACCTAGGTAAACCCGATAACCCTTTTGGATTTGAATTTTTAAATTCCAGTTTTGGACATTTAAAGGTTGTTCTAATGATTGGGTTGCACTTCTGAGGTCTTGGAAAGTCAAAAGGGATCAGGAACGATGGCTGAGAAAGGCTGAGCAGCCCAGACAGACAGCTGTGAGGAGTTTCGGTGGCTGGCCACTGAATTCAGTTTCCGGCCAGATAAGCCCGAATCAAACCTCCAAACATGTTTTTAAGAACCTTAGGAACTAAATGGGATAATTAGGATGAAGTTTGGTTCCTAGATGTGCCGAACATGGAATGGAATTTTGGGCTTTAAATGGTTTATTGAACCAACGAGTGATATGTTAGTTTTCATCGATTTGATTTCAAAAAACCCTAGCCTAGGATGGGACTAAGCTATAGGGATGATCGGGATCAATTTTGGTGGTCGGAAAAAGGGTGAACCGATCACGCCGGTTTGGTTGGACAGCGTTGCAGTGAACCGGGTTTAGGCTGGTCTACGCGAAAAAGAAGACGATTGTGTTGGGCGCGTGAAACCCACGCGCAGCGCCTTTGGGCAGTGTGTGGGGCATTATTTGAAGATGAGGTCAACACATGAAATCATCCTTTCGATGTAACGAACATTTTGGGACAAGTTTTGAGTTGATTAGACATTGTTGTGATATAGTTCGGGGTGTCTGAAGGTTTAGGGTCTATGTAAAATACGTTTAAAAATCCCAGAAAATTAGGGGGCTCTAATGAGAGGTTATTGAAGTAGTTAGTAACCCTCTAGTATGATTTGGACAGGTTTGGGAGTCCCGGTGACGGTGATTTAGTCGGGAGAGCTTATGATAAGTATACCAAGGTGGCACTTATAACGGTCTATGAGTGGACCTTGATTTCTAAATTGATGCATGCATAACTGTTTTACATGTTTTTAATACATGATTTGAGATGCCTTGAGTGCATATGGGTGTGGTGTTTTGGTATGTACGTGTTTGCACGTATTTCAAGGATTTCTGGTTTTATATCGTGTCTACATGTGCTGTGTTTTCTATGATGGTTGGATGAACTGGTTTTGGATTTGGAAATATGGAATCGGGCATGAGACCCATTTGATTGGAAACCATCGGACTTGAAGTCCATTTGATTTAATGAGATATCGGGCTGGAGGCCCAGTTGGTTATTATATCGGGCTTAAGGCACAATTGGTTTATGATATCGGGTACGAGTCCCTTGAATTTGGAAATTTGATTTGTGGAAATAGTTTATGAAAGTTATACTCTGGGCATGAGACCCATTTGTGGATTACGATTGTTTTCTGGAAAACCACGAGCATAGCCCTTTGAACGGTTTTGAGATGATTTGTACAACGGTTTTCCATATAACATCCTCACAAATGGTTGCATTCCAGACGTCATGTAGTATCGTGGATGTAACAACCCGTACCTTCGGGAAGGGTATAAATGAAATTTTTGTAAATATTTGTATGAAAGGACGATTTTGCCCTTGTGAATAGTGCATCAAAAGTTGACTTTTTGATTGACTGGTTGGATGAGTGTTGACCATTGACCGTGACGTAGTTTAGGACATCACGAGTCTGTAGACAGGTGGCAGGTTCGATTCGGACAATCGGAGAAAAAGTTATGACATTCGGAAGATTGAGGGCGTTACCGTAATTTTGACTAATTGAGGAAAATGTTGACTTTTTCTTGGACTTGTGATTCTCTCGTAGACCGATGACCGTTAGATAGGTCTCGACGTCCTGAGTACAACGACAGGCGGCACACTGTCATCGGACGTCGGACGAAGTAGTTACGGGTCTGGAAAGTGTGAGGGCAAAACGGTAATTATTACAACGAGGGGTATTTTAGTCTTTTTCCCTCAGCCCAATCAGATAAGGGCAAGTGGCAATAGTGGATTGGGATATTTATTTTGAGCCATGGGGTGATGGACACGTGCAAGGGGCTGGATGGTTCTAGGAACATCGAATGTGTGCACGACCACACTTTGCACGATTTCAAACCGTGCAATTGGTTTCGAACACAGAAAACAGAGGGGAAAACTGGGGGAGACAGTGATCGATTCAGGGTGTGAGTGAGTGAAGAGTGAATTGAGAGAGTGACAGAGAGACAAGGCTGAGCTGGTGATCGTGTTTTGGTGGAGGAATAGTGCACGGGGACACGACGGTGGACGGCTGGATTTTTTGGAGAAAACAGAGAGACGGTGGACTGTGGCGGTGGTTGTGCCGTGTGGTGGCTCAAACCAAGATAGTGGGAGGCTCAGGTGGTTGCAGGGAACCCAACGAACACCGTGGCACTCGGCGGTGCACACGGCGGAGACTGAATCGAAAGGTAAGTTCAATTCCTCTATTTTTCCTGTGAATTTCAATTCGAAATTCGTAGACCTAGGGCTAGAGTCGAGGTATTTTGTGGTCGTGGTGAGACTCCTGGAGGTCCCAGGAGTCGTCTGGTTGTGGTACCGTGCCGGGGGAGGACTTGGGCGGCCGGCGGCCAAAACAGGGGCCACGGGCTCAGTTTTTCGAGGGAGAAATCGTGTGGTTTTGGGCCGTGAATTTCAATGGTAAGGATATGGGAAGGTTGCTAGGGATTGGACGATGCTAATGGAGAAGAAAGGAGGAAGAACGGCGGAGGAACGGCGGAGAACCGGTCACGCCGGTTCAACTGTGTTGAACCGGGTGACTCGAGGAAGAAGAAACACTGTAGCAGGCGCGTGAGGCCCACGCGCAGCCACTTTGGGCGACGCGTGGAGGCGCGTGGGGAGGATTCCGTCCAAGTTTCCAACATGGTTTTGATTCTAAATGTCCTAAGGAATCCATTGGTATGATTTTCGGGTTAATCGGACGATGTTGTGAGATAGTTCGGGAATCCGGACGGTTTAGGGTTTAAGATTAAAATATTAATAAATTCCCAAAAAATTGGGGAAATTAGGGTTAGTATCCTTGATGTAATTGTGACCCTATTTGGTGCATATTGACAGGACGGGAGACGCCTGCGACGGTCGAGGAGCGCACGGAGCGCGATTGACTCGTTCTGATTCGTGAGTGGACTCTTTCTTTCTTTCGAGCATGCCTAACTATTTTTATTGATGTTTTATGATATTAAATGTGTTTCTATGCTTCTTAATAATTATTATATGTGGTTGATATGTTTGCACGTTTTTCGAGACATTTTCGGGATTTTGCACGTTTTTCTAGCAAAAGTTGGATTTCGGATTTTGATGCCATATTTAGGGATTTCAATCTATAATTGTTTTCTGATAATGATGAATGGATTATGAAACATAATTTGTGATTAAATGTGGGTTTCGGTTTAAAAGTAGATTTCCGGATTTGGGTTCGGAATGACGGTTCTGAACGTCGGATGGGCTTCGAACCGGGGATTTCGAATTCTAGTTTGGTTATGGATTTAGAAATGGGTTTACATTGAATTTGGATTGGATTTGCTGGATCTGGATATTGGGTTTAAAGACCCGGATTCTGATTAACGGGGGACGGGCCCGGATTGAGTTTAAAGACTCGGGAGTTTAAAGACTCGGATATTTACGATATTACCCCCGTAGGCCTATTGAGTTTAAAGACTCGGGAGTTTAAAGACTCGGATAATTATGGAGGCCTGGTTGAGTTTAAAGACTCAGATTGACCCAGCAGGTTTGATCGTAAAATGATACTTTGATATTCACGATTTATGATGCAGTTTTATAGTGTTTCTGTTTCTTATGATGTTTTATGTTACGATTTTCTAATACGTAGTTGGGCATGCATGTTTTCAAAACGGAGGGAACAAATGTTATTATTGTTTTTCTTTAACTTTGATATGATGATAAACTGTTTTTGAAACTTTTATTTTCTTTAGTCCACTCACACTTTTGGTTTTAAATTTTCCCTTCAGGTCGTGGTGATAGCGTCGGGGTGAACGTTGAGGCAGGAATCGAGGCATAGAGCTTACGACGTTCTTCCGTTGCGAGACTAGCATAGTAGGATTTTGTGCCCATTTTGTAGAACTATGCTCTGACTTACAGTTGTATTATATTTACTCCATCGTCTGATAATTATGCTTATAGTAGATTTGAGGTAATTTTGGAACTTTGGGTGTGATTGTCAGACGGGAGCAGGGTTCGTCCCGGGTATCGAGGCGATATTTGGGACGGGTCCTGACAGTGGAGTGGTGGGTTGTCTGTTCTAGATGCCTCGCAGTATCTTGGAGTAGTCACGGGGCATTGCCTGCGAGGAGTCATTGCACGAAGCGACAGGTCTGTATAGTGACTCAGGAGTAGGATTTTCAGAGGTTAAAACCTCCCCCTCATGGAGGGTCATTGATCTGCGGGTCATTGACCTGGGTTTTAATGGTTTTAATGCCCTTTAAATTGATAGCGGATACGGGCTGTAGCAGAGACCGAAACATCACACTCCTCCTCCAATCCTAGCGCACTCTAGAAGCCCCGAACGGGCTGAGGTTCGAGTTATCCCTTATCTTACACTTGGTGTCAAACGGGAGCATGGTAGATCCCGCCTTAATCCAAGGGGGATTTTGGATAGGTCGTGTGAAATGGTATTAGAGCGTGTTTGCTCATATGGTACTCTGATACCAAAATGGTATCAGACCAAGGTTTGCACGTGGTACTCTGATACCAAAATGGTATCAGTGCACGGTTGCTCTTGTGGTACTCGCAGGTCGAGGATGTGATGTCTCTACGTGGAATCATCCCGTTATCAACCTGATAGTTAGGGTGAGAGTATGATGATTCAGTGGAATCGAACCCTAGTTAGGATATGTTTGGCACGAGGTGCGATGGTTTAGGGTTTGATTGGCACATGATGCCGTGTTCTAGTAAGGTGTGATCCCGGGTAGGATCGATATTCGTGCGGTCCAACGGCTTAGAGCCATAGTGTTACTGGTGGATAGAATCCAGTGGACCAGTAGACACAATATGACGACATGAGAGTCGGGACCATTGAGCGGTCATGGCGGATTGTGGTTACTGGGTGGTTGTGTACCAGTTAACCCCGTGTGACGACTTTTCAGAGTCGAGAACGCTGGATCAGTTAGGAGGGTGTCCTGTAGTGACCAATCGGGTTTGTGATAACCCCAGTTCCAGATTGATTCGACAAGTTACCAGGAGAGTGGTACTTGTGGACCGGATCCTGAGGTGGATCGGTTAGTGGTTATTACGTGTTGAGCGGTTGGTGCTGGTGGTGAGTTGACCGCATAGATATGGAATCTCGGTAGCGGAGCATTTCTGGGATTGGTCTGCACACGGTTGTAGTAGACGCTGCTATCGACGGATGTGATTGAGACTTGTCGATCTGGATAGGCTCGTGTACCGTGACGATTGAGAAAATGGAGATTCGCTAGTCGTGGCGATGGTACGGAGATACGTGAGTGATGCGCAGTACAAGTAGTGGTTTTGGGCGCTGGCAAGTATGCCACACTACCTCAGTGGAGATGACAGAGATGAGCGCGAAATGATGAGTGATATGATAGTTAAAGGGTTCAAAGAGGGTGTAAGAACCGAACATCTAGGCTGTGAGTTAAATTTGATTGACTTGAAGAGCCGATGGTAATGTGATGATGATCATGATGATCGAGATATTGGAGGTTAGATATGTGGATAAGTATGAGAAAATGATGATACATATATATTTATTAGGAAGAGATGAATAGCCGATACCTCGAGTTGGATATGACAGTAGAGATTGTGACGGATTGATGTTTGCTTGGTGACAGACGGTTGAGGTTCGAGCCATGTTTGGAGCGCAGACAGTAGTGTGTGCTTGGACGTTGCTAGAGTGCAGTACTTGAGCAGGCCGAGTAGTGCCTTGATGATTGATATGATGGGGGTGCACCGGTGTGTAGTGCACGTTGGAGGATGGGATTGACCACGTTCAATCGGTATGTCAAGTTGAGAGTTATAAGAGAGGATAGAGGTGTTGTCTAATGGATCGATGCCTAGATGGACTTGAGATGGTGATCGGATCGGATCCAATGGTGATAGTTCAACAAGGATCGTGATTGGATGTGTTCTGACACGATGATGTGGTGACTGGATGTTGAATACCGTGTGCTCAAGCAGAGTGGAGTGAGAGGGTTCAGTGACTATGTGAGCCGAGCACTTAGGGCCATGTGGGTTAGAGGAACCCTAGTGATTTTTTATATGTGGTTAACTATGCTAGCAAGTATGCGATAGGGTCTAGATATACCCAGGATGGGTAAGATGTCGAATGTGATTTGGCAGAGTACGTAATGTGACAGTTTGGGACTCTGGTGAGAGTCAACATGAGTATGGGAAACGAAGCAGTTGGCGGATATGAGTATTGAGGCCGAAAGATGCCATAGATTGTAGTATGGCATGTGCAATTATGATCCGTGCCATGATGATGGCAGGTTCTAGAGGATGATTTTTTGATCGGACGCTGAGCAGGATGTCAGCTTTGATTGTCAGATGAGAAGAGTCATTAGACTGAAAAGCTGACTAAGATATCTGCATAGTGTAACTGACCTATTAGAGTGAGTGGCAGGCGAGACACCGACATGCTGTCTCGAGTTAGACCTACGAGCAAACGTGTGGTTATGTCGGACGTGTATGTTGCACGAGGTTACCCCGAGTTGGAGGCAGGATTGAATTTCCACCGTTTAGTTTTGAAATCTAGGTCAGTTTGAATTTCGAGGATGAAATTCTTTAAGGAGGGAAGTTTGTAACGACCCGTTCCAAATTCTGGGGATTAATTAAGACTTAATTATGGATTAGCAGGACTAATCGGGAATTAGTCGAGGATTTTCGGACGTTCATAGTGAATTTACGATTTTTCCCCTTAATGAGGTTGAAAAGTTGACTTTTGACCCAGAAGTTCCGATGCACGAGGACCGAGGATCGTTACGTAGATTGGGTCAATACGAGTCCATAGACAGGCGGCACGTCAAAATTGGACGTTCAACTGGAAAGTTACGGTTCACAGAAGTTTTGAAGAACTATTTACAGTGGCACGTTTTACGAGACGGGTGACATTTGTCCTCAAGTAGGCCCTAGATATTTTAAACAAGCCCAATGGATGAGTGACAAGTGTCACTCATCCATTGCCCACCATCTCACCATACATGCATATCCATTCTCTTTCTCATTCGATCGACCATCCAAACCCGATGAACCCAAAACCAACCGATGAACCCAAAACCAAACCCTTCTCCCTTTCTAGATCGATTGATGACCCTGTGAGGCTGAGTGAGAGACTGAGTTGAGGCCAAGGACGTAGGACCGCCATGGACGGCGGAGGAAACCCAGAACCCAGGTAAACCCGATGACCCTTTTGGATTTGAATTTTCAAATTCCAGTTTGGACGTTTAAGGGTTGTTCTAACGATTGGGTTGCACTTCTGAGCTCTTGGCGAGTCGAGAGGGATGAGGAACGGTGGCTGAGAACGGCTGAGCAACCCAAACAGACGGCCGTGAGGAGTTTCAGTGGATGGCCACCAAATTCAGTTTCCAGCCATGTAAGCTTGAATCAAACCTCCAAACATGTTTTTAAGTACCTTGAGTGCATATGGGTGTGATGTTTTGGTATGTACGTAGTTGCACGTAGTTCAAGGATGACAGGACCTACCCCGATTCCACTCCGAAAACCGAGGTAAATACTGCTCTCGTCTGACAACCCAAAACGAAAGACCGAAATAACCTCATGAAAACCACAAATTACATTGTCAGACACAGGAGAATTTAAAAGATCCAAAGTCAACCGTTATACAGGGCATAGTACCAAATAAAGGAAAACAAAACTGATACACAGAGTACACGCACAACGGAAAACTGAGACCGCTTCGGGAAAACTCTCAAGTATTCTATGCCTCCGACGCTGCCTCGATGTCAACCCCCCTAGCTCCACGACCTGGAGGGCAGTTAAAAACCAGAAAAACGTAAGTGGACCAAAAAGAATAAAAGTTTCGAAAACTATTTTATAAACAAACCAGGGTTTGGCCCTCCGTTTTGAAAACATGCATGCATAACCCATTAAGTAAACACAGCTATAAATCATATAGTAATAATCATAAAAACATTTATAATTCACAAAATAGGCATCATGAAAACAGTACGATAAAACATAAATCCAAGTCATCATTATCCGATCAAACCTGCTGAACCTATCCGAGTCTTTAAACTTCCGAGTCTTTAAACTCAATCTAGGCCTCAATATAATCCGAGTCTTTAAACTCCCGAGTCTTTAAACTCAACAGGCCTACGGGGGAAATATCAATATATCTGAGTCTTTACACTCATGAGTCTTTAAACTCAATCCGGGTCTTTAAACCCAATCCGGGCCCGTCCCCCGTCAATCCTAATATCCGGGTCTTTAAACCCAATAATCAGATCTAGCAAATCCAATCCAAAACCATTTTAAAACCATTTCTAAATCCATATCCAAACCCGAATTCGAAATCACTGGTTCGAAGCCCTTCCGACGTACAGAACCGTCATTCCGAACCCAAATCCGGAAATCCACTTTTTCAGTTTTAAAACCAAATCTCGATTTCCGAAATCCGATTCTAAAACCGAAAACCTTGATCAACAACTCACGTTCCAAAACTCATTTATAATCATTGAAAACCAAGTATAGATGGAAATCCCAAACACGACAACCTATTCCACCATTCTCTTCGTCCTCAACCCAGCAACCTATTCCCCTCAACCAAACAAGACAACACGACCTACAACTCATCTCCCCAACTCGAAACAGAAACCACCCGTAAGCCCCTGTTTCTCAAACCAGCTACCCGTGCAATCCCCCATCACGGCTTCGTCACCAAAAGGTTCCTAAGGACCTAAGGAGTCGATTAGCACCTACCAGACACCTCGACTTGTTCTCAAAAGCCACGACTTAATCTTTGAAATCCAACGACAAAGCAGAGAAAGCGAAAGAAATTAAAGAAATTACCTGTACGCCGACCACCACCGTGAGCTCTGCTGGGTCTGTTCGACTCTCCTTAGTCCTCACAACACCACCACGGGTCCAATTTGACGGTTTAGTCACGGGAATCGCACAACCGTGCACGGTGGTTCTCTGGTTCTGTCCTCCCCGTTTATCGGGTTCTGCTCACCTCATACACACACGATCACACAGTTCCACCCAGAACCACTCATTAGCTCTCCCGTCGTCTCTATTCCCTCACTCGATCACCAGATTCCTCCCTAAATCTCAGTCTCTGTTTCTCTTAAATGCACACAAATACGACTCACACACACAGTCCAATTTTAAATGCACCGTCCAAACTTGTAGAAGCCTCTAGCCCACTGCCACATCTCACAATCCTATGGTCCCTGACTCAAAAATATCCAATTGCACATGTACACTTGTCCCAATCTGCTTTGCACAAATCCCAAAGCACCAAAAAACCAAAATGCCCCTTGTAGGTCAAAATTACCATTTTGCCCTTCGTCTTTCCAGACCCGTATCTCACTCGTCCAATGTCCGATGAAGGCATGCCGCCTGTCGTTGAACTCAGGATGACGAGATCTACCTAACGGTCCTCGGTCTACGTACAAAAACACTGTCGTACGAAAAGTCAACTTTTTCCCCTATTTTAACCAAATTACGAAAGTGCCCTCGACTTTCGGAACATCATAACTTCCTTCTCGGATGTCGAAATCGGGCGTACCACTTGTCTACGGACTCGTGACGCCCCAAGCTACGTCACGGTCATCGGTTAATGCCCAAATGACCCCCCGAACTAAAAGTCAACAATTTGCCCAAACTAGGGGTAAAATCGTCATTCTACACCCAAAGTCCAAAAGTAACCAACTAAACACCGATTAGGCTCACTAATTCGTTACTAATCACTTCACTAATCCCGAATCCTGGGACGGGTCGTTACAAAGGATTTCTGGTTTTATATTGCGCCTATACGTGCTGTGTTTTCTATGATGGTTGAATGAACTGGTTTTGGATTTGGAAATATGGAATCGGGCATGAGACCTATTTGATTGGAAACCATCGGACTTGAAGTCCATTTGATTTAATGAGATATCGGGCTGGAGGCCCATTTAGTTTACATGATCGGGTTGAGGCCTAGTTGGTTATGATATCGGGCTTAAGGGCCAATTGGTTTATGATATCGGGCATGAGTCCCTTGAATTTGGAAATTGGATTTGTGGAAGTGGTTTATGAAAGTTGTACTTCGAGCACGAGACCCATTTGTGGATTACGATGGTTTTATGGAAAACCTCGGGCATAGCCCTTTGAACAGTTTTGAGATGATTTGTAGTATCCTGGATTTCCATATACCATCCTCACGAACGGTTGCCCTTCAGACGTCCTGTAGTATCCTGGAGTGGCGGGTTGTCTTGTAACGACCCGGACTTTCGGAAAAGGAAAATTTGGAAAATTTGAAGAAAAAGACGATTTTGCCCCTGGGATTGGGCGAACGGTTGACTTTTGCTCGCGCGGTCAAACTGACTTTGATCGATGATTGTGACGTAGTTCGGGACGTCACGAGTCCATAGACAGGTAGTACGTCCAATTCCGACGATCAGGGAAGAAGTTATGACGTTCAGAAGTTCAAGGGCATTTTCATAATTAGGACGAAAAGGGAGAAAAGGTTGACTTTTTGATTAACCACTATTTTTCATGCAATTTGAGGACCGTTGGGTAGGTCTCGATGCCGTGAGTCCATAGACAGGGGGCACGCTAAAAACGGACATCGGACGGATGAGTTACGGGTCTTGAAAGAGGAGGGGCATTTTAGTAATTTTGTGCAAAAGGGCAAAACAGTAATTTCACAGGGGGCACTGTTTGAAACCGTGGAAATAGGGACTGAACCCCCGTGCTTGGGTGGTCTGATCAAGAAATTGTTTAATTGTGAGTGGCATTGGATCAGTTTGAGGTAGTGGAAACAACTTGGTGTGGCTGGTGACAGATTACAGTGCACGGGAGGGATTTAAAAATTTGGTATTGGGTCTGTTGCGGGAAACCATTTACACAGTGGGACTGAGATTCCCTTGGGTTTCCGTGAGGTCTGATTTGATTATAGGGAGTGAGAGTGAGTCGAGAGAGAGTCATTTGGAGCAGAGAAACACTGAGAATTCGAGAGAAACAAAAACGGGAAAAAACTGGGAAAATTGGAGGGAAATTCGAAAGTTAAATTGTGAGTCGAGAGGAACAAAACCAAGGTTAGAAACAGTCTTCTGGGATCATTTAGAGTTCAACCGTATCAATATCGAAGGGAATCGACCACGGTTTGGCCAAGAACCCAAGTTCCAGTTCTAGAGAAATTTCAGGCTTGAGGACAATCACCTACGGGTAAGTTTTCCTGAAATTGGTTATGGTTTAGTGTTCGTTTAGGTCCTATGAAACTTCTGTTTAAGTTAATTTGTAAACTGAGTTCATTCGAGTGAGTTTCAAAGTTTGACCCTTTTGATTGATCATGAGGGAAATGATCGATTTAGGGCTTGATGTGTGAATTTAATAATGGAGAACCTAAATTAAGTTACAATGGAAGGTTTTCGATGGAAAAATTGAAGGAATTAAGCTGTAATTACAGGAGATTGGACCGGGTTGTGTCGCGGGTTTGGGACCCATTTAGCTGAGAGTCGGGTGAGGAAGGTGACATTGTAGCATCACTGTAGCAGGCGCGTGGGTTTCACGCGCAGCCACTCACGGCGGCGCGTGAGGGCGCGTGGGCCCATTTTTCGAGGTGAGTTCAATACGACTTTTGTCCTATACAATGTAACGAACATTTTAGCGTTGGTTTCGAGTTAATCGGACACCGTTTCGATATTTTTTCGAGGGTCCGAAGGTTTATATTATGTTTTTAATTAATATTTAATTCACAAACAATTATCGGAAATTAGTATGATGTTATTTGAGTCCTTAGTGACACTAAAGAATGATTTCGGACAGGATTCAGGATTCCTGAAAAATGTCGAAAATTATGGAAACGCGTGCAACACGAAAACGAGCGTTATCGGCGGTGTGTGAGTGGACTTTACTTTCAAAATTTAATGCATGCATAAATGTTTCTATGATTTATATGATTATGATTAGGACTTGTGATAATTACGATTTTCGTATTTATACGTATTTTGATATGCAATACGTAACTGCACGTATTTCCAGACTATGGTTTTTATTATGCTTTGATGGTTTGATGAACGATTTTATGTGATTTGTGCGCATCATGTTTTAAGGATGTTTTGATTATGATTGTGAGTATGACTTACGGTTTTAACACGTATTTCGAGATTATTACGAATTTGCACGTTTCACGGGATTTCGAGTATTTTGTGATTTGATCATGGTTTTGATGCCTTGACTTTGGAATTTGAAATATGATTAGATTTCAAAGATTTTAAACGAATTTTGGAAAAGTTGATTTCGGGCTTTGAGGCCCAGGGCATAAAAGTAATTATGATGATTGAGATTTCGGGTTTTGGAAACGTGAAAGTGGATTTTCGGATTTGGGTTCTGAATGGTTATTCCGGATGCTAGCTTACGGAATCATTATTGCGAATTCGAATTCAAGAATGGATGACGGATATGATTGGGGATTTTGAATCTGAAATTCGGACGTAAGTCCTATTATGACAAAATGTGATTTCGGATTGGTTGTGAATTTCACATGTTTTGGGTTTAAAGACCCAGTACTATTGCTGGATCATGTTTTGGGTTTAAAGACCCGGTTAATTGATGACGCGGGAAGGGGGGGGGGCCGAATTGGGTTTAAAGACCCGGATTGAGTTTAAAGGCTCGGGAGTTTAAAGACTCGGTTATTGTGATGAGTTTAAAGACTCGGTTATTGTGATACCCCCCGAGGCCTATTGATTATGTTATGAGTTTAAAGACTCGTTGATATCCCGGGAAGGCTTGATATATGTGAGTTTAAAGACTCGGTAATTGATATCCAGCAAACTGATTGACTTGTGATTTATTGTTGATTTCTGATGTTTTCGGATGTGTTGGGCAGTGGCCCGGTTTATGTGGTTAGATGGATTTTGGATTATATTGTGTACTTGGATTTGATTCATGATTTTGGGCTGAGGCCCTGTGTTTATGATTGCGGGCTAAGACCTGAAGGTTAAGAAAAGGAAAATGATTTGATTTTCGTACACGGTTTTCTTATGATGAAAATGTAACGGATTGTAAAATGATTTTCGAATGCATGCATTGGTTTTACGTGGAGGGTAGAAATGTTTTTTTACAACTATTTTATAACTGATTCATTTTTGTCCACTCACACCTTTTGTGTTTTTATTGACCCTCCAGGTCGTGGCGCGTTGGTCGAGGCTGATCGAGAGGCGGAGGCATGAGTGAGTACGTGTATGGATATCCCTTGTTTGGAAAGTATGGAGGGTATTTTGGGAACTTCAGTCGACTTTCCGGATGGGAGCAGGATCGGGCATGGTTATCAATGTCTCTTCGGGGGCGGTCCTATCATGTCTTCTCTAGACGTCTCGTAGTATCTTGGAGTAGTCACAGGGGCATTGCCTACGACGGGTCATTGCATGGAGCGACTGGTCTGTATAGTGACTCAGGAGTAGGATTTCCAAAGGTTAAAACCTCCCACCCAGGAAGGGTCATTGATCTGCAGGTCATTGACCTGGGTGGACCCAAGGGAGACTTGGGATTGAGACCCTGAGTAGCACGCATAGCTTGGAACCGTGACAGTGTTGATTGTGACATCTGGGATTTCAGGCATTAGGGATGTCGAGAATTAGTTTTGAGCTGAGTCCCCACATACTTTGGTTTACAGTTTTGGGCTAAGACCCTAATGGTTTAATTATTGATACAAGGTTTGATAACTGGTTTTCGAATGCATGCATACTTTTTAGTGAAACACATAAATGTCTTTTTATGAAATGTGTTTTATTAAATTATTTATTTCGTCCATTCACAGTTTTTAATGGTTTTAATGCCCTTCAAGTTGATCACGTATACAGGCTATAGCAGAGACCGAGACATCACACTCCTCCTCTAATCGAGGCGCACTCTGGAAGTCCCAAATGGGCTGAGGTTCGAGTTATCCCTTGTCTGACACTTCGTGTCATACGGGAGTACGACATATCCTGCATTAATCCCGGGGAGATTTGGGATGGGTCGTGTCAAGTTCCACCTCAAAGGTTTGAATTTGAAGATATTTTTGTAGTGCTTGAAAGAAATATGAGGTTGTAGACTTGGTTGTTATTTGGGATTATGTTCATTAGGGATTGAAAGAAAATATGATTAAGGCTAATTTTATTATTTTGTGTTTTGGTCAAGCAACTCAACTTATTACTTTTATATTGGAACTACTATCAATTCATGTTCATTGAGGTTTTTATTCTTTTTTTATGTTTAGCATACTTGTAAGTTAATTTTTTTAATTATTAAATCTGATGCATAATATATATATATATATGTAATATGTATTAAGTTTGTAAATGGAAACCTAACAAAATTACAATAAGGATGCACAAAGCAATACTATGCATGACATGATGCAAAAGTTATCACAGTACGCATGTAATATTTGCCTTCATAAGTTGTTTGAAACGTTTTTATGGCATGCTTTTTTTGTCCTAAAAAAGTGTGAACATTTGAGAAAAAATATTATTATGACATGTACTGTGTACCTTCAATATTTTAATTTTTACGAAATGCAGCGTGTGCCCTCAAAAGCATGGATGAAAATATCGGTATATTTTGGCGAAATTTCGCCCAAATTTAGGTAAGTTGGGTCGGGGACACATAAGAAGGGGGGAAGATATTGACCGAATTTTCGACATTGTTTCTTATTTTGAGCCCACAGATCCTTTCCTGAGATCACAACGATGAAGATGCACAATTAATTCGTGAAAATACGACGTAAAAAGAAGGAGAATGAGTCGGGTCATGTCATGTCGTCGGGTCGAAAAAACCCGAATTACAGACTCGGCTGAAGGTAGGAGATGACTGTTAGTTTTTATACTTATATATTTGACGTTGATTAAACTACAAAAATGATGGCTAGCAGAGTTGGCTTTGGGTTTTGTTTCTCATTTGGGGGGTCTTGGGTTCGACCCCCCTTGTCTATAACTGTTGATTCTCTTTTTTTTTCCTGTATTATCTATTTTTCCACTTTTCAACAAAGTTTGGCCCCTTTTTGTTTTTTTTTCCAATTTTAAATATGTTTAAACTTATTTTATCATTTTTCTTACATTGAATTTTGGTATGTTTAATGTTATGTTTTTAACTATATTAACATTCAATTATAGTAACTCACTTCAATTTATGTTTATATTTAATATTTAATATTATTAGTCATCGTTAGAATTATATTACATCATATATTTATTATATTAAAGTCATTTTATAATTTTATTAGTCATATATAACCATTATTGGGTCCTTAAGGTTTTCCCAAAATTTCAATAAAAATTTCTAACATTTAAACTAAATTTTCATTATTTTTGTTGATTGTAAACGATATTGATATTTAGAGCGAGATATCCGTAAATTTGGTTAGCGTTATATCCGTTGATATCGATATTTTAATTTTTGCTCAAAAGACATCAAATTTTGTTTTTATGACATGCCGTGCATACTTTCTTAAGTTTTTAGCATTGGCAGAAATATTTAAAGATATACTTTTATAACTATTTATAATATATATTGTATATCTCAAATAATAAATATTTTTTATAGTGTACAATTTTTAAGACTTGTCCTTATGTGCCGTAAACACAAATTTAATTAAATAAATTAAAGACTTTTTTGGTGTAGTGTAAGGGTGATAATTTTTTACACGACTCGAAATTCGTACGAGATTTATCCGAGTCAACTCACATGATTAAAATTTCTGGTCATTTTTGGGGCAATCCGTTATGACTCATTTAATAAACGGGTGGATAACGGGTGGATTTTGGGTCAACCTGTTAACCCGTATAATGAGCTGTTAACCCGTTTAATAAATGTGTAGATTTCAGATTAACATGTTAACCCGTATATTGGCTTATATGTTGACTCATTTAATAAACTTGTCATTACTAGCTCATATATCTACCCATTGACCTATTTAAATACTTATTAAATCTTATAATTTAAATAGGCTAAACATGTTAAACGGGTCACACGGATCATAGGTTAATTGAGTTTTGAGTACGAACTGTTTAGTAAATGGATTACGCGGGTCATTAACATGTCAAATTCGGGTTGGACATTCTTGACATGATTATTAAACGGATTGGATTCGAGTTAACTATAAATGAGTAAAATAGAGTTCATGACACGACACGACACGATCCATTGCCACCCCTAATATAGTGTAACTGTAACCGACCCTAATAAATGGGTTCAGAAAAAGTCGAATGTAATAAAAATAAAAAGATTAGCGATGGATATGATGCATATCCCCTCGCTTACTTCCACGTGTTGTCTTCTTCTTGTGACAACTTTTGACGTGTCTTAATAAGGTGCAACATTTTTGGAACGACATACACATGCATTTTGGAACCTACAACTATTTTCTTGATTTTGATATTTTTCACTGTTATTCTATTGCAATTTGCAGGAGTAGAAGAGAGTACTGTATGTTTAAATTAAACAATCATTCATGACCTAAATATCAATGAAAAATAATCTTAAAAAAGGAAAATACAAATTGTAACGACCCGTCCCGAATTCCAAGATTAGATTAGTGAGGTTAATCGGTGATTAGTTAGGTGAAATCGGACGAAGGATCCAAAATGCCGTTTTGCCCCTAGCGTGAGTAAAACGTTGACTTTTCATTCTAGCGGTCAAATGGACTTTGACTGATGACCGTGACGTAGTTTAGGACGTCACGAGTTCATAGGCAGGTGGCACGTTCAATTCCGACATTCGAGGAGGAAGTTATGACGTCCGGAAGTTTATGGGCATTTTGGTAATTTTAGTTAAAAGGGGCAAATAGTTGACTTTTTGACCGGGAGGTCCAATGACCGAGAGCCGAGGACCGTATCGTGACGATACGAATCCATAGACAGGCGGCACGTCGAATTTGGACGTTCGACGACGAAGTTACGGTTCACGGAAGTTCAAGTGCACTATTGCACGAATTACGAAACGAGTTAACTTTTGGACTTTAGTGGGGCCCAGATGTCACGACCCACCCCGGTTTCACCTCGAAAACCGAGGTAAATCCTGCTCCCGTCTGACACCCCGACACAACACCAAAGTAACCACTAAACTACACAGTCAGACGCAGGAGAAACTTTAAACATCTCGAAGTCAAAGTTTTACAGAGCATAGTACTAAAAGGAAGAAAACCGATAACCAGTACACGCACACGAAAAGTTTAAAACACTCCGGGATCGCTCTCGTAAATTCTATGCCTCCAACGCTGCCTCGACGCCGAACCCCGCACTAGCTCCACTGACAGGACCCGTCCCAATCCCACTGGGACCACCCGGGGACGTGCCCCGCTCCCGTCTGACAATGACTCTAAACATACCAAAATTACCCTTAAATATAAACCGAATACTCAAATAGATAGATAACGTACAACAACAGTGTTTAAAGCGATACTGTCAGACAAGGGATAATAAAATAATAACACGTGAGCACAATAGTCAGAGTACATTATTCGGTGCTCAACCTACCCACAAGTGGGTATACAGGTGCACAGCTAAGCAAACTAAACCTCTGCCTCCTCTTCTAGGTCCTCCTTCTCTATTTCCGTGTCAGGGTCTGGAGGGGTCAGTAAAACAAGAGTGAGTGGGCCAAAAATAACAGTTTATAAATCAATTTAAGAATAAAATAATCATAAGGTTTTACCCCTCCGTTTTCCAAATCTTGCATGCAGTGAAAACATAATGTTATAATGAAATCAATCCATAAAACCACAATAATAATCGAAAGGAGAAACTAACATATCAGTGCACTGTAAAACCCAACCCAAATGATGTCACGGTTCTAAGGCTACGCGTTGCCACTCAAGGTCTCACACCCGAGACTCTCTAGGTACATCAGCTCCCGGTATCCCGGTCACTGCCCGAGGTATATGAACATGCCTTCCTGAGAGTAAGCAGCCCAACGGGGGTCAACTCCACTCAGTCAGGGCCCCGTGACTACTCCAGGGTCCACCTAGGTCAACGACCCTCCCTGGAGGAGACAATATACACAAGTAGGAAAGTACAGTACAATAACAATATATTTACCCTATGTCCCCCCCGGACATCCCACACAAAATCCACATATAATCCAGACGGGTCTCATGCCCAAAGAATTATAATAGCATATATAAACCGTTCATATAAGACTCATCGAAATCATAAGTGGAATAGTAAAACAGTTTATGCATGCAAGCCTTTTATAAATCAAACAGCCCACTCACACTCGATCCTTGCTACTCAACGATCTCTAAAAACCTGTATTATTATACCTGAGAGTTACTTAAGGACCCTATAACATCAATACCCAGACCCTAGAACAGATCCGCCTCAAAATCGCATCCCGGGCACTATTCCCTGTGCTTCAAACCCCATTTTAACTAACTTAACGATCTCCGATCGACACGAAACCACCTCCATTGGATCCGTATCGTCGAAACCTTGAAAATGGTACCGGTCCCACCAAAATCACTGTTCACACGCGCCCCCACGCGCCTGGTCAACGCGTGGGTCAACGCTGCAACAGTACTGATGACGTCAGCATGACGTCATCACTGACACTTGTCAGGTGACACGTGGCATGTTCTGATTGGTCCCTGGTCTGACAACATCTGACAGGATGACGTCATCATGACGTCAGAAGTGATGTCAGCATGATGACGTCATCATTGCTACAGTACCGGGTCAGCCCGTTTGATTGGAACTGGGTCGCCGTTGACCCACGGCTTGACCCGATTCCACCGTACTTTCCGGCCACCATTTTCGACGGGGTTCATCCCTATAGGGTCGTCTAGGTCTGTTCTATGGTTCTACAATCTCAAAACTGGAAGAAAATGAGAAGAAACTCACCATACCTTGCTGAACTTCACGGCCAGAAATCCGGTCGTCGTCTCCGGTGATCCACGCCGTCTCAGTCGTCCAAAACCGTCCCAACCAGCTCGTCTCTAACCCTAGGACATGTTCATAACCAAAGGATCAATTTCTAGGCATTAAAACGGGGTAGTTCGAAACAGGGGAGTAAAAACAGGTTCTCGGGTTTTGGGCCTTACCGCCGCCGTAGCCTTCGTCGCCTGCTCAGTAGTGCTCCTGGGGTCCTCACAGTGTCAACTGGAGCTTCACTTGGGTCGAGGTGGTGAAAATGTGGGTTGTTGCTTCTTGGACCCGATTCCTCTGTGTTTCGGGTCTGAGTTTGCACAGTTTGTGCAGGGCAGGGGAGTGGACGGTGGTGGCTGGTGGTGCACGGTGGTGATGAGGAGATGATGGTGGTGGTGTGGGTGGTCGGCTGGTGGTGTGAAGGTTGATGGTTTGTGTGTTTGGGTAAAGAGAAAATGGAAGGGAAAAATGGGTGCACAGTTTAGGGGGGATGGATGTGTGTGTTTGTGTTTTCTCCCCAGAGAACATGATCGTGCAGGGATAGAGAAAAAGCAAAGGATATGGAGGGCTGGGATTTGTTTGGGTAAAGAGATCAATGGTTAGGGCTTGTTGAGAGGAAATAAAAGAATTAAATATGGCCTACAATAGTAAACCCAACTTTATGGGAATAGTATTGACTTGGATGAGTGACACTTGTCACTCATCCGCTAGTTTGATTCAAATCTGACTTGGCACGGATTCCCATAATTAATTAATATTTTATTCCGTTATTCTCGGTTCGTAAATTCCGCTAAAATATGTCCGTGACCATAACTTCGTCATACGAACTCCGATTTTGGCGTGCCGCCTGCTTACGGATTCGTGACGTCCCGACCTACGTCATAGTCATGGGTCAAAGTCCAAATTATCTCCCGGGTCAAAAGTCAAAGTTTCCCCCCTTCAGGGGCAAAATAGTCTTTTTACATTAAAATATTATTATTCTTGGTTCGGGTCATTACATCAACGACCTGGAGGGCAATTTAAAACAGAAGGTGTGAGTGGACCATAAATAAGAAAAGAATTTCCGAAAACCATTTCATAATAAAACCAGGGTTTTAGCCTTCCGTTTTGAAATCACATGCATAACCCAGTTACTAAAACAATTATAAATCATGTAAAGATCATCATAAAAACAATTGCAGAATCGTTACAAAAACAGTGATAGAAATCATATCAGAAAACATAAGTACCAAGTCATCATTATCCAATCAAACCTGCTGGACATATCCGAGTCTTTAAACTCTCGAGTCTTTAAACTCAATCCAGGCCCCAATAATATCCGAGTCTTTAAACTCAATCCGGGTCTTTAAACCCAATCCGGGCCCGTCCCCCATCAATCATAATCGGGGTCTTTAAACCCAATAACCAGATCCAGCAAATCCAATCAAAACCATTTAAAAACCATTTCTAAATCCATATCCAAACCCGAATCCGAAATCACCGGTCTGAAGCCCTTCCGGCGTCCAGAACCGTCATTCCGAACCCAAATCCGGAATTCCACTTTTCCAACTTTAAAACCAAATTCCGCTTTCCGAAATCCGATTCTCGAAAACCGTACAATTATGTAAAACTATCATTGTAACGACCTGTCCCGAATTCCGGGATTAGTTTAGTGACTAATCTTGATTAGTGAGGTTGAACGGTGGTTAGTAGGGCGGAATCGGACAAATTGTGCGAAATGACCGTTTTGCCCCTGGTCGTGGGTAAAATGTTGACTTTTTGTTCGGGCGGTCAAATGGACTTTTACCGATGACCGTGACGTAGTTCGGGATGTCACGAGTTCATAGACAGGTGGGACGTTCGATTCCGACATTCGTAGAGAAAGTTATGGTGTTCGGAAGTTGAGGGGTATTTTGGTAATTTGGCATGTTAGGGGCCAAATGTTGACTTTTTGACCGGGAGGTCCGATGGACGAGGGCCAAGGACCGTTACGTAGGTTTCGTCGATACGAATCCAACGACAGGCGGCATGCCGAAATCGGAGATTCGACGACAAAGTTATGGTCAAGGACGTAAAACGCGATTAACCGAGACTCAGAATAAAATAATAATATAATAATAGAATCTGATTACTTTAACCAAACCATTCTGGACCCTTGATGAGTGACACATGTCATCATCCCCTTCAATCCTTAAATCATGGATCTTGGTTGGCCACAAGGATGAAAATATCGATATCGACGGATATATCGCTAGTTAAATTTACGGATATCTCGCCCCAAATATCGGTATCGATATCGATATCGTTTACGGTCAACAAAAATGACGGAAATTCGGTTTTAAAGTTGGAAATTTGGAATGAAACTTTGAGAAAAACTTAAGTATGCAATAATGGTTATATAGGACTAATAAAAACTATAAAATGACTTTTATATAATAAATATATGATGAATAAGATGTAATATGATTTTGACGATAACTAATAATATAAAATCTTAAATATAAACATAAATTGAGGTGAGTTACTATAATTGAATGTTAAAATGATTAAAAATATAACAATAAACATACAAAAATTCAATGTAAGAAAAATGATAAAATAAGTTTAATATATTTAAAATTGGGAAAAAAAAAGAATGAAAAAATAGGGTCAAATTTTGTTAAAAATTGAAAGTAATGGATATATATAAAATTGGACAAAAAATGAAAAAAAAAAGACCAACCTTTGAAAAATTGGAATAAATGAATAAAAAGAAAAAAAAAAGGAAAAAACCAAAAAAACCAAAAAAACCAAAATGTGGCAGCTGGTTGGGGAATAAAAAGGAAAAAATCAAAAAAAACCGAAGGATGTGCAACTGGGGGGTCGAACCCGAGACCCCCCCCCCCCCCCAAGGACATAAAAGGCCCACGCCAACTCTGCTGGGCTTCAGTTTATTAATTTACCTAACGTTAATTATATATGTATAAACATTAATCTGCTAACAAAGTCTCCCCCTACCTCCCGCCGGGTCTGCAACTTGGGTTTTTCGACCTGGCGGCATGACCCGATGAAATAACCTTTGTTTTACGTCCGATTTTCACGATTTAATAGTGCATTTTCATCGTTTTGATCTCAGAAATAGATCTGTGGGTTCAAAACAAGAAATCATTTCGAAATTTCGGCCAATTTCTTCCCCCCCTTCTTATGTGTCGCCGGCCGGAAATCGCGATATATCGGTCGATATATCGACGATTCCGGCGATATTTACTTCCCTGGTTGGCCATTGATTTAATTAATTAATTTTCTCCCCTCAAATCCTCACCATTGATTTTAAAACTCAAACTGATCCCAGCCCTTGATCTCATCTGCACACTCTGATTTAAGCCATCAGACTATTCTTCACATTTTCATTCTCCCTCAAAACCGTGAGCACGGTTTCCTTCCAAGAACAAACACATCACCACATCTCAGCCTCAATCCATGCACCAGACACGTCCAGACGAACCCCAGCCACCTTCAGACGACGGCCACCGCCTCACGGTCGCCCTGCACGGCCGGAAACCTCCCAGACCCGAGAGGAAACCAAACAACCCGACGCTGCCCAACCGTCCAAACCACCTCACCTGGACCTGAAACAGCTTCATGTTAACATCACTGGAACCTTAGGACGACTCAGACCACGACTGGGCAGCCCTCGACGGCGACACGGCGGCGGTAAGTCCAGAAACCGGTGAAGACCCGATTTACTTCCCTGCCTTGAAACGTCCGTTTTTGACGTTATGAATGTTTGTTTGTTTTTGAGACATGTCCTAGGAACCTAGACGACCATTTTGGACCATGAACCGCGGCCGGAATCTCGACGAGTCGCCGGAGAGGATGACCTGAGTTCTCAGCCGATTTTCCTGTCAGATTTCAGGTAGTTTAATCAACCTAAAAATGAGTTTGGATGTCACAGAACCGTATAGGAGGTTATGACGAGTCCATAGGATCAAACCGCATCAAAAATGGTGGTCTGGAACTCGATCTGTGATCGGGTCAAGCCGCGGGTCGACGGCGACCCGGTTACAGACCCGGTTTCAGAACCCGGTTACTGTAGCATGACGTCATCATTGTTGACCTGAATGTTGACCTGGCGCGTGGGGGCGCGTGAAGGGTATTTTGGGGAAACTTCCAACATGACTTTTAATCTATTCGATGTAACGGACATTTTGGAATTGGTTTCGTGTCGATCGGACACCGTCTCGATAGTGTTCGGGATGTCCGAAGGTTTGTTTTAAATTAAGTTTAAAAATAAGTAAAAATTCGGAAAAATTACGGGACTTTGATAGGATGTTAATAATGAGGTTAGTGACCCTCTAATGTGATTTGGACAGGATTGGGAGTCCCGGTGATAGTGGTGTGGCCCGGGAGGGCCAGTGGCACGCATATCGAGGCATACCGTTAAAACGGTCTGTGAGTGAACTTTGGTTTTATAAATCCTATGCATGCTTAAATGTGTTATATGGTTTATATACATGATTTCTATGATGGTATTTGTGAGCATTGATTTCGGGTATGTTGCACGTATTTCGAGGTGTTTTCTGTATTTCACGTATATCGGGGTTAACGGTTTAATTGTGGTTTTGCGTGCTTATGGTTAAATAAATAATATGATAAAATGGTTTTTTATGGAAAGATGAATTCGGGCTTGAGGCCCACTTGTTTTGGAAATCTCGGACTTGGAGTCCATTTGAGTACGTAATCGGGCTGCGGGCCCAGTTGGTTTATAAGTCGGGCTGCGGGCCCAGTTGGTTTATAAATCGGGCCGTGGGCCCAGTGGTTCATAAAGTCGGGCATGGGGCCCAGTTGGATTAAAATGATGATTTCGGGTCAGGGGCCCTATATTTAATAAATGTGGTTTCGGGTCAGGGACCCTAAATGGAATTGTGTGTTTTATGGAAAATTCGGGCAGGGCCATTGTGATGTTGTGAAATGAATTAATAAAAACTGTTTTCCATATACCATCTGTACACATGGATATATGATGGTCTCCTCCAGATGTCTGGGACACTGGGGAAGTCACGGTGCATTGCCTGTGAAGGGTCACCATACGGAGCAGCCGGACCGTATGATGACTCAGGAGCAGGATTGCTATGATTGACGTCTGGACGTCAGACATCAGGGATGTCAGATATATGGACCCGGAGAGACCCTGGGCAGCACGCGTAGCTTGTGAAACCGTGAGACATGACGTCAGGGACGTCTAGCATCAGGGATGCTAGTGATGGTAATGGTAAAATACGAATTAATGAAATGGCTTTCCCGGGTGGATTTATGATTGTGTGATTTTAATGAATTGATGTTCATTTATGGTCGTGGGTGGTGACCCACATGGTTGTTTATGTATAGTTATGGTATTTCACAGTTTTGGGCTGAGTTCCCACACTTGTTTTTGGTTGACGGTTTTTGGGCTAAGGCCCTAATGACTCGGTTGAGCAAACGTTTTGGTTACTGGTTTTCGTGGCATGCATACGTTTTTATGGAGGGCATAAATGTCTTATAAATGTATTTGATGAACTTACTGGTTTTTGTCCACTCACAGCTTTTGGTTTTAATGCCCTTCAGGTTGATCACGGATGCGATTGCAGCAGAGACTGGGACATTGCATACCTCCTCCATCGATCCTTGCGCACTCTGGATGCCCCGTTTGGGCAGTGATTCTTGGTTATCCCTTGTCTAACACCCCTTGTTGGACGGAGCAGGGCATATTCCATGTTAATCCCGGGTGGATTGGGATGGGTCCTTGTCAATCATCACATATTCAACCATCATAAAATCACATATAAAACCATAAAACAATTATAGAAAAAACAGTTATGCATGCTCGAGTTTAGATAAGGGGTCCACTCACAATACCAAACCCTCAATCGCGTCCCAAACGTCCCGTACGTTCTTCAGCTTACTCGGAAAGTCCTGATCCTGTCACAAGTCACCAAAGTACGTCACTAACACGTCTACGAAGTTCCACCTAAGCTTCCCCAAAAATCCCCGGGTCCTAAACGTATCGAACCGGAACCCTAAACCTTCAACCTCGCGGAACTAACATCAAACGACGTCCGATTAACCCGAAACCAATTCCAATGGATCCGTTATAACACCTAGACCAAAAACCATGTTGACCGTTTTCCCAAACACCGCCGCACGCGCCCCCATGCGCCGCCCAAAGTGGCTGCGCGTTGCCCTCACGCGCCTGCTACAGGAACACTGTTCATACGTCGTCTACCTCGGGTGAACAGGTCTGAACCGGCGCACTCGGTTCTCCACCGTCCCGTCTCCGTTTCCTTTCCTTTTTTCACCATCTTCATCGTCCAGTCCTCAGCAATCCAGTCCCATCACTCAAACACCTCGACACAGCCCCTAAGTCGTCGACTCAAGCTCGAACAAAAACTCGAACCAGTCCCCTGTTTTCCCTTCCGGCCAACCAGGGCTTCCCCCGTCACGGTGTCGACCTTAAACCAATCCTAGGACCTTCCTAAGTCTCACCCAACTCACCAAAACCGTCGACTCACACCCAAAACCCACGACTAATGGTTTGAAGCAAAACGGAAAAACAGAGTATTTGAACAGGAACGAGGAATTACCTGTGCTCCGGTCGCCGCCGTGAGCTCCGCTAGGGCTAGTCGACTCTTCTCAATCCTCCACAACACCACCACGGGCCCAATTTGATGATAGGAGTACCACACAGTAGCACCACCACCCAACACCTTCTCTGTTTCCCGAAAACTCAACCCCTCACACTCACAAGATTCCTCACACGAGTTGCCCTCACCACTCACTCACTCGATCTCCAGTATCTCATCCACTCACCAGAACATACAAACACTCCCTTCACTTGATCAATTTTCTCTCCAACTCACCCTCTGTTTCTCTTGTTCGAACACACACACACGGGCACAAATTAAACACACACCGTGCACGGCCTAGAACCCACTACACACACTGCACGTGTCACCAATCCCATGGTCCCTTTCCAAAAATATCCTCATCTCACTGTACACTTGTCATGATCTGGTTTCACAATGCCCAACCAACCAAAAGACCAAAATGCCCTTCTTTGAATTCAAAATTACCATAATGCCACTACCTTTCTAGAACCGTAACTCACACATCCTAACTCCGATGAACACGTGCCGTCTGTCGTTGTACTCAGGACGACGAGATCTACCTAACTGTCCTAGGTCAACATGTCAAAATCCCGACCATACAAAAAGTCAACTTTTCCCTCTATTTCACCCAAAGTACGGTAATGCCCTCAACCTTCCGAACATCATAACTTCCTCCTCGGATGTCGGAATCGGGCGTGCCACCTGTCTACGGATTCGTGACATCCCAAACTACGTCACGATCATCGGCCAATACCCAATTGACCGCCCGAACTAAAAGTACACTTTTTGCCCAGTCCAGGGGCAAAATCGTCATTCTATTCTAACGAACCACGCATCACCAACTAACCTCTGATTAGGCTCGCTAATCCCATCTTAAGCACTATCTTAACCCTAAATTCCGGGATGGGTCGTTACACCACATATTTAATGGAGGCCCAATGGATGAGTGACAAGTGTCACCCATCCACAGGCCACCCAAATTGTATTCATGCATCTCCCTTCACCGTGCATTTTCATTTTCTTCGTTCAAACACACACCCATTACCCGATCTCACCCAACCATTCAAACCAATCCAACCCAATCCCAGAGGAGCAGACCTGAGTGACCAGAGAGGGTTGTGAGAGACTAAGGACGGCTGCTGGGCGGCCAGAACCGCCGTGAATGGCGGCGTGGAGGCAAAGAACCCATGAGGTACACGGTTGAACCCTTTTGCATTTTATTTTGGTTTTACATGCTATAGTTGATTCTAGGTGATTAGAATGAGTTTAGGGGGTTATTAGGGTCCTAATGGAATGGTTTTGGGAGGTGTAGGACGGCTGCGAAGCCATGGGTGGATTTTAGGACGTTTGAACCGTATGGTTCAAGAATTGAACCATGGAATTTAGGTGTTTTTAGGTTGTTTTGATGATTGGAATTGATATGGAATGAAGAGATATGAATTATAGGATGAATTAGGGTTGAAATCGGACCAAAAAAATGGGAGAAAACGCCTCAACCGGTCATACCGGTTCGGCTGGACCGCCTGCACAGGACCGGCCGGTTCGAACCGGTCTGGAGCTTGAAGATGATCCACAGTACCCTAGCGCGTGAGGCCCACGTGCAGGGCCTGTTTTGGGTGCGTGAGGGCGTGTGTCCAGTCCTTTGGGTGAGTGTTCAACATACGAAATCATCTATTCGATGTAACGAACATTTTGGGACTGGTCTCGCGTCAATCAGACATCGTTTCGATAGGTTTCGGGTTGTCCGAAGGTTTAGGATCGACTTTAAAAATAGTTAGAAAATCGGGAAAATTATGGGACTTCAATGAGAGGTTAATGAAGCTATTAGTAACCCTCTAAATGAATTTGGACAGGTTTGGGAGTCCCGGTGACGGTGATTGACCCGGGAGACGGTTATGGCACGCGTATCGAGGCGCGACTTCGGACGGTCTGTGAGTGGACTTTGATTTCTAAACTGTGATGCATGCATAAATATTTTATATGGATTATGAATATTATTTTATGATGTTGATTTGGAAGCTTGTGATTTATATGATTTCACGCTTTACGAGGCGATTTACGTGCTTGCACGTAAATCGAGGTTTTCCGATTTTATACTGATTTTCCATTCTTATGGTTTTGGATATGATTTCATGAAATGATTTTGGATTTGAAAAGGTAACTCTCGGACTTGAGGTCCATTTGATTTAATGAGGCATCGGGCCGGAGGCCCAGTTGGTTTACGATTCAGACTAGAGGTCCAGTTTGTATATGGATTCGGGCCTAGGGCCCAGCTATGTGCTACAAATGGTTTTTATGGGTCATGATGGTTTATGGGAACCGGCATGAACCCTTGAAATGGATTTATGGGTCATGACGGTTTATGGGAACCAGCATGAACTCATGAAAGGTTTTATGGTTCATGATGGCTTATGAGGGGCCGGACATGAATCCTGGAAAGATTTAAAGAATGATTTCAAAAGGTTTTTCATATGCCATCCTTTATATATGATTGTCTCCTCCGGGGAGGGTCGTTGGCCTGGGTGGACCCCGGAGTAGTCACGGAGCACTGACTGAGTGGAGTCGCCCCCAGTTGGGTTCCTTACTCTCAGGATGGGCATGGTTCGTTACCTCCAGGGAGGGTCATTGATCTACGGACATTGACCTGGGTGGACCCTGGAGAGACTTGGGTTTGAGACCCCGGTTAGCACGCGCGTAGCTTTATTTTACCGTGACAGGTTCTTGGATATGAAATATAATGGATAAACATGATTTCAATTGGTTTGGGAAATTGTGTTTTATGATGATAAATGGATTTGGGCTGAGATCCCACATATGTTTACTATGTTCTGGTTTTCTGTAAATGGTTTTAGGCAGGAGCCCGTGTGACTTGTATTTACGGAATTTGGGGTTGTGACCCTACATATGGTTGTTAAACATGTATGATTGGATAAATGGTTTTACTATGCATGCATACTTTTTAGTGAAGAGTATAAAGGTTTTTATAAAATGGTTTTATAAACTCTTTGTTTTTTCCACTCACAGTCTTTCTGTTTTTAATACCCTTCAGGTTGACATCGGATGTGGACTGTAGCAGAGACCGAGATATCACATGCCTCCTCCGGATCCTGGGGTACTCTGATAGCCCAGGAGGGCAAAAGTCGGAAATATCCCTTGTCCGTGTCAGACGGGAGCAGGGTCATCCCTCATTAATCTCGGGAGGATTGGGATGGGTCATGTCACAAATTAAGAAAGTCGTCGATCACAAAAGTCCCTAGCTACCTAGCCGACTCTAGCCATGCGGGCACTTCATTTTTGTATGTTCAGAAAATAACAAGGCAAGATCTATAATAATGTACAAGGTTCATTTTTTCTCTCCCTGTCGCTTTATTCTGAATATATACAGTACCCATTCTCCATTAATGAACCTTGTTCCTTAATTGTTTCCCGGAGCCAAACAATAGTAACTAGCCATAGCTTTTGGATGGTGAAGAAGAAGAAGAGCCTCTAAAGATGAGAAAGCTGAGAGTCTCAAGTGTGAAGTAGATGAAAGTTTCTTTGGAATGAGTGAAGAAACACCCAAAATTTGAACCCACCACACATTGCCACCCACACCCATATTTCATGTCAAATGCCTACATGAATCATGCCCATTTGTAATTAACAAAAGCCCACAAAAACAAATATGGAAACAGTGATTCGAATTTGAATGATCCATATTCTAAATTACGGAAAAAGATATTCAAATTAGTGATTTGAAGCAAGCGTACATGTACCTTTTTTATGTGGGTAGCTATGGATCTGCAGTCAAAGACATCGTAGAGATCCAAAGCCTGAGAAGCAGAAGCCATGGCATGCATCTGCATCTTCCTTGGCATGTCTGTATCCTCTACCAAAACTTTGCCTTCCAACATCGTCGATCTGTGATTCTTTTTGTGAAATAGTGAAATGAACGGTAGGGATGAAGATAAAGGGATTTGTAGGGGCTGTTACTTGCTAGCTACCTCTTATCTTCAACGAAGCTTAGCATATATATGAATAATTTTGAGATGGAGTGCGTGCTTATCAGAAATAGGAAGCTCGATCTCCAAGCTGGCACGTACTCCAACTAATATTGTTTTTCTCCTCTTCTCTTCTCCTCGCTTTATGGACTTTTTTTTACTTTAATATTCAAGCTTTTCTATAGATATGAATTTTAGAATCACACAATAATGACCGCATGCAGTTGCAGAGGTTGAGAGTTGAGACTAGCGAGTTGAGGTGTTGGCATCCTTATTCATTCCAGCGTGGACGAGTGTAATTCCCACGTCATGTGTCCTAGATATCGTAAGGGATTTTTTAATGTGAAATGTACTTGACCTCATCTACACTAGTAGTTATCCTTTAACTAGGGACCCTAATAAAAATTAGGATTTTTAGATTAAATGCACTATAAATAAAAAAAAATAATCTCAAAATATCCTAAAATTTGTCTTAGATTACTACAAGAATAGGTACATCGTCAAGATCGTTGCACTATCAGTCAGATTATTAATGCCGTTAATTTTGATGACGTGCCAACAATATTACAAAATTAGTAAGGGTAATATAGACATTTGTTTTATTTTATTATATTTTCCTTTAAAATTATTTTTAAAAAATTAAAACAAATAAAACATCATCTTCCCCAACCCAACTCACCTGATTATGTCCTTCCTTAGGGATCTCCGGCCACCACCGACTTCCTCACTAATTCGAACTTCACCCAGTGTCCTCCTTCTCCGACGACGACACCCCAACCACCGCGACATCACCCAAAATAAGATTGAAGCAAACCATGGAAACCACTGCGACACCCCTAAACCATGGAAAATCTCAAACTCTCTGGTTTCACAATTTCCAAACCCTCACAGAATTCTCTAGTTGCAGGAATAAACTTGGGTTTTGCTTCTGCATCCTTGGAATTAGTGAGGAAACTTATCTCCACCATTCTACAACCATCCTTCTAAAAAAATGTTCAGAAACTTATCGCACCGCAAAATCCTCGATTCATCAGACCCAAATCGGACCTTTTCGAACACTTGTAATTAATAAATAATCCTTTTTAATAAAAAGATATAATTTATTAATTGAATTTTAATCAAAATTAATTCTCAAGAAGAAACTAATTATTATTGTTGTTTGAACCTGATTAAATAATATATTTAGCTAGTAAATACATTATTTGATGTGTGGGCGTGTGTAAGCCGTTAATGTATTACCAAGGGTGATTTGAACATTTTTGAAATGATGTATTACTAGCTAATTTTCAGATAATTTTGAAATTATTGACATTATGGGCCACTGGCAGCTCCACAATTTTCAGATAATTTTGAATTCACAAATGCTCCCACATCTTTTAGGAAATCAAGAAATTCAAAGGGATATGATTTTTGGTATTTCCAGTATATCATTTTAGAGTAGTTGAGCCTAAAGCTTGGGTGATTGGGTTGAGTTTGCCTTCATCAGTAATTAACCCCTTCCATTAATGAATTTTGATTTTGATTTAGTGAAATTGTAACTTTCATTCAATAAAAAAATAACTTTTTGTCTTCTACTAGCAGGAAGCAAAATGTGGTGGAGGTTTCATTAGCCATCGATGTACCCATTAATTTTAGGGTTTTTTTTTCTTTAAAATAAACTTTTGCAACCCCCAATATCTCAAAATTTCCACTCCCAAAGATCTCAATTTCTTTCTTCATGTGGTGCAGTTGAAAAGTTGAGGAAAAATAAACTTTTTATTTTTATCTTCTTCTCCTTATCATGGATGGGCTGAACAGAAACAAAATAAAAATTTCTTCTTCCCTCTACTGTTTCATATAGCAATAGGGAGCTAGAGATGGAGTGTCAGCATCGGCTTGAAGTGTTCTTAGGAAGCGTAGAAGACATGCAGGAAGGCTGACGTCATCGGTCATTAGCAAAAGACTGTGATCATGTCTGCTTCGACGCTTCTGTGGGCGTACGATTTGATGCTTTTTTGGGTTAGGCTTCGATGCTTCATAGAGTGAAGGCTTTAACACTTCACAGGGTGAAGGCTTTGGTGCTTCATGAGATGAAAGTTTTGATGCTTCACCGAGTAAAGAAGTGCCTTAGACACTTCTCGAAGCAAATACTTCGCAACTTTTTGGAGCAAAGGCTTCGACACTTCGTTTGGTAAACGCTTTAGCGTTTTTTAGGGTAAAGGCTTTGGTGCTTCAAGGGGAGAAGGCTTTCTCGCTTCGCGAGGCAATGGATTCGACGCTTCCGAGGGCGAAGGATACGAAGGCTACGACGCTTCACAGTGTGAAGGCTTCAGCGCTTGGAGATACGAAAGTTTCGGTACTTCGCATTGCAAAGGCATGTAGGTTTCAAGGGGTTAAGACATGGAGGGTTCGACGAACGACTATCTAAGGAAAAGGCATGGACTCTTTACTAGCAAAGGCTTAGATTCTTCATGAGGTGAAGACTTCGATGATTCACATGGTAAAATCTTTGATTCTTCATGGATAAATGGTTTTGATGCTTCACATGGTGATGATGTGGCTTAGACACTTCGCAAAGCAAATGCTTCGACGTTTTGTGATGCAAAAGTTTCGATGCTTCACGGGGTAAAGGTTTCGACACTTCACGGGAAGAATGCATTGAGACTTTGCAAGGCGAAGGCATTGAGATTTTGCAAGGTGAAGACATTAAGACTTCATAAGGCAAAGGCATAAAGGTTTTGTTGAGCAAAGGCATGAAGGATTTGAAAGGCCGAGGGCATAGAGGCTTCACGAGGCTAAGACAAGGACCCTTTGCTGGGAAAAGGCTCATACGCTTTGTGGGATAAAGGCATGGAAACTTCGCTGGTTGAAGTCTCAGATGCTTCGCAGAGTGAAGGATTGGGCGCATCACTAAGTAAAGGCTTAAATGCTTGGATGATTTACGGGATGAAAGCTTGGATGCTACTACTCGAGATGTAGGGGATATGGGTACAAGATTTTATGGGATAGGAAAAGCTCTAAAGCCAACAATAGGGCCGGTCCCTGTCCTAATGGGTGCCAGTAACGTTAATTGGCATTTCCCACATGGGGTAATGGTTAGCTGTTCATCCTAGTTCTCAGCAGGTGTTCCACTCCTAACCTAAGTTATAGAGATAGAAGTAGCAGCTCTGCAAGAATGAATTGTTTGTCGTGTTCTTATCATGATATGAATGATGATTGACATTGATGATCGTCAAACAAGATCTGATGAATGATGAACAAAATTCAAGAACAATGAATAAATTTCAAGAACGATGATCAAAGTTTGAAACTTTTGAGACATAATTAGATAACACTCTTTGAGTATTTCTCAAGTCGGCTCTCGATCAAAACACCAATTATTGAAGAAAAAATCAAGCACACGAGAAAAGTCTCCACGATCCTTATAAATGGAAAATAAAAATCAATCAAAGTCAAGATTGTAGCCCTGAAGGATTGCTCAACTAAGAACACTTTAATACTCAAGTCAATTTTGAGAGTAAAATCAGAAGAGCTTTAGCCTTACTTTGACAGTAAAATGAGCTCTGTTATTAATAGGGAAATCTTAAGAGTGGCAGCGCATTCTGATTGGTCGATGAAATTTTTAATTAATAAATAATTCTTTTTAATAAAAAGTATTATTTATTAATTGAATTTTAATAACAATTAATTCAGAATCAGAAAATAATTATTATTGAGACCTAATGGGCATTTATGAGCAATTTATATATTATTAGATGTAATTTAGACATTATAAAAATTATGAATCATGTAACAACTTCACAATTTTTGGGTGATTATAGGTTCCATAATAGGTAAATTAAATAGTAGGTGATTCTAATAATTGGTAAGAGTGCACGCTCAACTAATAAGTGAGGTGAACTCAGTGGCAGAGCCAAGAAGGCCCCGAGGGGAGCCTGCACCCCCACCCAATTTTTATATATTTATTTATTATATAATTATATAACAATTAAATTAAATTTTAATTATATATTATTATATAATAAATATATTTGGATCTTTATCTATCATGTATACTTTTTTTATATTTTCTTGTAATTTTGTATTTAATTTTTTTTATGTATTTTAAAAAATAATTATTTAAATATATGATATTATACTAATTTACCATATATTCATTTAAAATATCTGAATTGTTAACTATTCTTTACCCTATTTTCCTATTTTGTTAATTTTGTTCTTTTCTTTCTTAACTACAAATACTACTAATTAAAATGTGTTATTCCATATTTCCAAATGCATGGTTCAATTTTTAATTTCTAATTTCCTACTTATTTTGTTTCATTTATAAATGTTTATAATGATAATAAAACTTATCAACTTTATTAAATTAATGTTTTATTAGACTTAAGAGTATAAATATATGATTCATAGTGTTCATATAAACATATGATTCATAGTGTTCATATGAATAAGTAGAACAAAAAAAGCCCTTAAAATTTATTAAAATCTGAAATTTTGTATAACCAATTGCAAATTTGGAATAGCCAATAAAAAAATATCAATTAATTATCAATGAAATCTACTTTTCGATTTTGTCAAAAAAAATTCTTTCGATAAACACACACACATATATATATATCACACATTAAGATTATTTTGTAAAAAGACAAAATGAGGCCCTCTGTAATGTTAAATCCTAACTATCTCATCGGATGAACTGTCTACATACTAGCACTGGGTCATCCAACTACAGTTAATGTAAGATTTTGTTTTTTTGAGTGTTTTTATATTTATATATTACATCTTTGGTCTACGTCTAGTTGAAGTTCAAAATTATTATTAAGTACACTAAATTCTTTTGTACCAAAATGCAGTATGATCATTTATGTACAAAATGTTATGTGATCATATTTCATTTATTGTTAATAATAAATTAAATATTTTTTTTATTACTAGATTTTTAAACCTTGTAACCTTGTTCATTGTATTTGTAATTGAAATACATGAGATTCATTAATAATGTATTTAACAATTTGGTATGACAATTAGTCTAACTAACAACATATCACTAGCTTAAATTAATTGAAAATTGGAAAGTGATTTGCCTTTCATAACGAACCTCAACGTCGATTTGGGATTTGTTTTTAAAAAATATCACACTTTTGAAGGTTTTGCATCAATATCTCCTATAAAAGGTACTATTTTCATGTGTTCTTCTCAAAGTGCCAATAATTCACTGTTGTTTTGAAGTTTTATCCAACGGTGTGGACAACTCTCTCTTTCCTCTCTAGCGACAAAACGAAAGCATCCACTAAGGACCCATTTCTCATATTTAAAACTTTTCATGAAACCGCTCGTACTCTATCGATCTCGATTTTGCTCATCCATCACTTCCTTTGAAACCCTCACCCAAAACTTCCCTTCATCCAATTGAGACATAGCCACATGCATCCTTTTTTCTTACGAACTTTTTTCCCCTCCCAGTTTGTGAAACCTAGTTCCACCCTCACAAAACCTAGATCGTCAACGACTCAACCGTAACAATCAACATGAAGGGGAGAAGAATCCCGTTGGTGTTATGGATTCTCTTTTTTGGGTTTTATGATCTTTTATTAGGGATTACTAATGAGACTCCATAAATTATGAAAGCACTACAAGTACACCATCACATCTTTTATTGTTCACAGAGGCACCTCGTGATGCTTCAAAGGTGATACGGTACGTATACTTATAGTGCCTCCATGGTCTTATGGAGTCATTATAGTAATCATAACGAATAATGTATAAAAGCCGTAAAAAAATAAGATCCAGAATTCTCGCCATAAAATACCTATAATTGAGACTTGCCTAGCCGATGATGATCTAGTTAAACATATAATTGTTATCCATAGATAGCTCAAATCCGTATTCACCAAGACAAGTGTTCGTGCCCGAAATGTTGTTATAGTGGAATCCAAAGTTGTCTTTGGTGGCTCACTTCCGAAGGAGTGGATACACAAATGTTTGGGTGAGGGAGATCTCTTTGCTGTAGTCTGATGCAGTGGTGTATGGTGTAAGCAATTAGGGCGAGTAGGGTGAAGGCTGAAAGTGTAACGACCCGTCCCGAATTAACGGGATTAATTAAGGATTAATGACGGATTATCGAGGCTAATCAGAGATTAGACGAGGATTATCGGACGTTCAGTGCAAAATTGCCCTTGGAATGGGCAAAACGTTGACTTTTTATTCGGACGGTCAAATGGGCTTTGGCCAATGACCGTGACGTAGTTCGGAACGTCACGAGTTCATAGACAGGTGGCACGTTCGATTCCGACATCCGCGGAAGAAGTTATGACGATCGGAAGATCAGGGGCGTTTTGGTAATTTTGGCAAAAAGGGGCCAACGGTTGAATTTTGACCTGGAAGGTCCGATGATCGAGGGCCGAGTACCGTGACGTAGATCGTGACGATACGAATCCGTAGATAGCCGGCACGTCGAATTCGGACGTTCGACGGCGAAGTTACGGTTCACGGAAGTTCGAGTGCACTATTGCACGTTTTACGAAACGGGGACTATTTGGCAGCAAGTGGGGCCCATATATTTTGGGCATGCCCAATGGATGAGTGATAAGTGTCACCCATCCCTTGTCCAGCCTATTTCACTCATGTATATCTCTCCCCTTCATCGGTCATTCATTTTCTTCCTTTCAAACCAAAACTGATCCACCATTTCTCACCCAAAACTCAAACCCTTAACCTGTCACCTTCATTGAGAGGCCCAGAGAGTGAGGAGGACCGGCTGGACGTGGTGGCTGGCCAGGAAGAGCCGCCGTGGACGGCGGAGCAGGAACCGATCGAGGTAATCGGTTTTACCCGATTTTGTTCATTTTCCATTTTAATTGTTATGGGTCGATTTGGACGGTTTCAATGAACTAAATAGGTTGCTAGGGAGTTTTTAGGAAGGTTTGGAGAAGGTGTGGACGTCGAGGAGGCCCTGGGGTGTGTTTTGGATTTTTGAACCGTGAGAGGAAAATCGGACCGGTCGGGTTTCGTTGGTTTTAGGGGTTCTAATCGATTAGGTTAGGATCCTAGGATTAAATAATGAAAATTAGGATCGATTAGAGGAAGAAACGGTGAAGATTGGACCGGTTATGGACCTGGACCGGTCGGACCGGTTGGCTGGAAGACAGGGATGACCCTGTGCAGTGGCGCGTTAGGCCCACGCGCAGGGCCATCTCGAGGCGCGTGCGGGCGTGTGTTAGGGAATTTGAGGAAGTTTCCAACACGTCAAATCATATATTCGATGTAACGAACATTTTGGGACTGGTTTCGAGTCGATCGAACATCGTCTCGATATAGTTCGGGTTGTCCGAAGGTTTCGGTGCACGTTTAAAAATAGTTAAAAGTCCCGAAAAATTAGGGGGCTTTAGTGAGGGGTTAATGAACTAGTTAGTAACCCTCTAAAGTGATTTGGACAAGTTTGGGAATCCCAGAGACGACGGTTGACCCGGAAAGGTGTACGGCGCACATATCGAGGCAACAGTGCGGACGGTCTGTGAGTGGACTTTCTTTCTGAAATCGATGCATGCATAAATGTTTTATATATGTTTTAATATGTGTTTTGGGATGCCTTGAGTGCATTTTGGTGTGTGTGTACGTATGGGCACGTACTTCGAGATTTTCAGATTTTATACGTGCTCATACGCCCTTACGCTTTCGGTTTTCTTGAAATGGTTTTGAAAAGGTAAAACCGGGCATGAGACCCAATTGGATTTGGTTTTGACTCGGGCATGAGGCCCTATTGACCACCCATAGGTCTGAGTTGTAGTCGCGACGGGTGCTGTGTGCACGGAGACGGACAACGCGTTCCTTCCGGAGAGGTCACGATGCACGTCCCGTTGTTGAGCAGCCACTGGAGGCTCGACTTCGGAGTGCCGACGGTTTAGAGGATCGATCGGCGACGTGTGCACTATGGTCCCGAGATGGTCGAGGCAATGATGTGTTCACGGTGACATACCAGGATTGAGAGCGGTCCTGGATTGATGGTTGCACGCATCGCTATGATCGGGATCATGACTGACCCTAAGATATCAGGCTCGATGCCCAGTTGATTTGAGTTCGGGCTCGAGGCCCAATTATTGTGAAATTGAGCGAGAGGCCCTGTTGAGTCGTATGTTCGGGCTGGAGGCCCAGTTGCTTTATGTTATCGGGCGTGAGTCTCGTTTTTATGGTTTTGTATACGAGTATGTATATACCCGCCTTACGAGATTATTGATTGGTCTCCTCCAGCGTCGACCTGAAGAGTCACGATCCACAGACTAGAGTGGGTATCCCCATAGGGATCCCGTTTCAGGAGTGGAGGTTACATATTATGTTGTGGTCCCGGACCAGATTCCGGAGGGATATGTGGACTAGATCCAGAGAGTGATAGAGCTCGGACTAGATCCAGAGATTGAGCCTCCCAGATGGAGATTCCTGGGAGAAGACTCGGAGTGAGACCTCGAGTAGTGTGCACACTAGTATAGAGATGACATCGTGACTACGTCAGGGATATGTTCCCTAGGGGCTATGTGCCCTGAGATGGCATCTTCTCCGGAGTGGACAGGTTTTCACTAAGATGGCGTTGGGCTGAGACCCACGCGTATTAGTTTTGGGCTGAGACCCTTATGTGATGCTTTTGGGATGAGTTCCCTTGTGTTTTAGTTTGGGTAGCGGTCCCATGATTTGATTGACGGATTTCGGGCTAAGGCCCAATGGTTTGATGGTTCATGACGGTTTGTGGGAACCGGGCATGAACCTTAGAAATGGTTTTCGAATGCATGCATATGTTTTTAATGAAGGGCATACAGGTCTTTTATGAAATGTTTTATAAAATATTTGTTTTGTCCACTCACAACCTTTTCTGTTTTGAATGCCCTTTAGGTTGATCGCGGATGCGGCTGTAGCAGAGACGAGACATCGCATTCCTCCTTCGGATCCTGGCGTACTCTGATAGCCCCGGTTGGGCAAAAGACGAAAATATCCCTAGTCTGACACTTCGTGTCAGACGGGAGTAGGTACGTCCCACGCTAATCCCGAGGGATTTGGGGCGGGTCCTGTCAACTTAGTATCAGAGCAGAGTGTATGCACAGATCGAGGATGTGATGTCTCTCCAATCGTAACAGCCCATCATCAACCTGATAGTTAGGGTACTAGTACGAGGTTTCGACCGAATCGACGTTAGTTTGTGTACGTTGGTGACGCGTTGTGATCGTGCGAGGATCAGTTGACGCAGTAGGACAACCAGAGAGTTGGGACCACCGAGGCGTCATGACGGACTTGGAACGGAGCGTAGTGAAATCCGTGGAATTTGGACGTTGGGATCATCGACGATGGAACCGCAAGAATCGAGATTATGCTGCTCATAGCAGTTAGACGCGCGAGGACCTTAGTTGAGACGGCTTGGAGTAGGATGTTGATCCTAGTTGGCAAGAGATGTCGGAGTAGTTGTGTTGTGACGTGATAGGATACGATTGCGATGTCTAGACATTGGGTAGTGTTAGGCACGGAGTATGGCCAAGTTCTTGTGGAAGCCAGTGGTTGAGAATCGTAGAGTTACAAGAGGACGAGGTCCTTAGGCTGTGGTTACTGGTTGTTGGGATACCAGTATCGGAGTACGATGATCCTTCGGAGTCGAGGCGAGGGATCATTCGAAATGGACGTACTGCAGGCGAGCAGCTGGGTTGTGGTAACCCTAGTTAGTGATTGGTTGGAGGAGTTACCAGGAGTGTGGTGCTTGCCAATCGGAGTCTGAGGTGGACCGACCGGGAGATGTTGAGTGTGGGTAGTTAGTACCGGTGGTGAGTTGACCGCGTAGTTTCGAGTCTCGATAGCAGGGTGCTTCTGAAATCTGTCTGCACGTGGTTGTGACAGACGCCGCTATCGATGGACGCAGTCGAGTCGTATCGAGTAGGGAAGACCCTACTCAAACTGAGCATAGTCATAGGATTGGTTGTTTCACACTCCGTTGGCGGTGATGCGAGGACTTTAACAAGAAGGGACGATGAGCCAAGAGCTGAGAGTAGCTCAATCGTGATGTGCTCATGGTAAGGTTCTACCATTGCGCGACGAGAAGGATTCGTCATGTCAGGACCCACCCCGGTTTCACCCCGAAATTCGAGGTAAATCCTGCTCCCGTCTGACTCCCCGACACAAAACTAAAGTAAAACACACACGCAGTCACCACGTACTCAGTCAAACGAAGGAGAACTATATAACAAATTCGGAAGTCAACAGTTTGACAGAGCATAGTACCACTACAGAAGAAAGAAAACCGAAAGGTTAAGTACACGCACAACGGAAAATTTAACACAGTTCGGGATCGTTCTCGTGACTTCTATGCGTCAGACGCTGCCTCGACGCCAAAACCCCGCGTTAGCTCCACGACCTGGAGGGCAAGTTAAAACAGAAGGTGTGAGTGGACCATAAATAAAAGAACAATTTCCAAAACCATTTTATAAGAAAACCGGGTTTAGCCCTCCGTTTTGAAACCATATGCATAACCCAGTTATTAAAACAGTTATCAATCAATCGCAATAAAACATTTACAGAAACATTTTAGAAACCAGTATAAATCACATAACCTCATCATAAGAATAAAAACACTATAAAACAGTTAGAGAAACCATAGCTAAAACATCATAAGACCGTAGCATAAACCGTGAATATCAAACCATCATTTTCCGATCAAACCTGCTGGACCTATCCGAATCTTTAAACTCCCGAGTCTTTAAACTCAAATCCAGGCCTCAATAATATCCGAGTCTTTAAACTCCCGAGTCTTTAAACTCCCGAGTCTTTAAACTCAACAGGCCTACGGGGGAAATATCAATATATCCGAGTCTTTAAACTCCCGAGTCTTTAAACTCAATCCGGGTCTTTAAACCCAATCCGGGCCCGTCCCCCATCAATCAATATCCGGGTCTTTAAACCCAATAACCAGATCCAGAAAATCCAATCACAACCATTTAAACCATTTCTAAATCCGTATCCAAACCAGAATCTGAAATCACTCGTCCGATGCCCTTCCGGCATCCCGAACCGTCATTCCGAACCCAAATCCGGAATCCCACTTTTCAACTTTAAAACCAAATCTCGCTTTCCGAAATCCGATTCTAAAACTGAAAACCTTGATCATCGAAATCATGTTCCAAAATCCATTTATAATCATTGAAAACCATTTATTGTTTGAAATCCCAAAACCATGGCATCATAATCAGAAATCAAGCTTTTCTCGTAAAACGTGCCAAATACGTTATTTCTCGAAAAGCGTGCAATTAAGTAAAACAGTTATAGCATATTCAAATGACCATGAAATCACATATAAAACCATAAAACAAGTAATTAAAAGCAGTTATCCATGCTCAGTTATAAAGAAGGGGTCCACTCACAGTACCGAGCCCTCCTGTCACTGTCGTGAGCTCAGCCGTGAGGCAGTAGCTCCTCCCGTCCTCCTCCAGCCTCTAGACACCTCCACCGGCCACAATCGATCGACTACGGCAGCACCACCGCCCAAACTCTTCTCTGTTCTCTGTTTTCCACCCCCTGGTTTTCCCGTGGCTCACAACTCACCCACACACAACCACCACACCATCTAACCTTCTCACTCTCTCCCTCTCAATCTCTGATCACTCATCCCCTCACCACTTCACACCAACACTCCCGGCCATCGTCCAATTTGCCCTCAATCTCCCCCTCTGTTTTCTGTTCTTCGAACACACACACGACACACACACCTTCACGGTTGCCACAAATAATTGGACCGTGTATGCTAGAAACCTCTAGCCCTCCTACACGTGTCATCATCCCAAAATTCCTTCTCCCACATGTTTCAATCTCAGCCTTCCATCTGTCCCTCTTTGTTGCACCAGGCCCAAAGCACAAAGACCAAAATACCCTTCCTTTTAAGTCAAAATTACAACTTTGCCACTACCTTTCTAGACCCGTAACTCTCACATCGTAAGTCCGATGAATACGTGCCACCTGTCATCGAACTCAGGACAACGAGATCTATCTAACGGTCCTAGGTCAACGTACCAAAATCCAATCGTACGAAAAGTCAACTATTCCCCCTAATTTAGCCCAAATTACGGTTATGCCCTCAACCTTCCGAACATCATAACTTCCTCCTCGGATGTCGGAATCGAGCGTACCACCTGCCTACGGATTCGTGTCGTCCAAGACTACGTCCCAGTCACAGGTCAAAGTCCAGTTGACCACCCGAATTAAAACTCAACTTTTTGCCCGAACTATAGGCAAAATCGTCATTCTAGGCACTCGACCTTCTCGGGACCAACTAACCCCCGATTAAGCTCACTAATCCCAACTTAAACACTTCCTTAACCCTAATTTCTGGGGCTGGTCGTTACACGTCGTGTAATATGAATTTGTCTCGGCAATGGTATGGCGGTGAATTGGTTTACTGCGGTTGGCTATACCTCCTAAGTTCGTGTACGATGCGTGAGGAAAATCTGATAGTGAGAAAATAGAATGGGTCACTACAATAGTTATCGACAGTTGTCGTTGGTCGGAAGGATTGGTCAACGTAAGGGCTCCTGTTGTGACCCGGTAGTCTGGTGGCACATCAGATTAAGATGAATCGACATCCTTTTGAATGTGCATAAATGGGCATAAACAGATAGGCAAATTGGATTGTTTGCGAACATACGGATGATGCCCAAGTTAGTTGTTGTGATCGAGTTGGTAGTCGTAAAAGTTCGTTGGGCATTGAGCGGGACGGAGAGGATTCCGAGTGGCTCAGTGCGAGGTGTCAGGCGTTAGTTTTGGATCCCATAAGGATTGGGACGTGCGAATTACGTTACCGAAGTGAACGACAATTGGAGAAGCCGGAAGGAATCACTGGAAGTGTTTAATCCTGAAGGGAAGGATTAACCATTACAGTAATTATCAGAGTATACTCTTAGTCGGGAAGAAGGACTTCTAGCTCAGGAACAGAACTGTTGGAAAGGTTAGGTATGCTTCCAACATGGTTGCAACTACTCTCAACTTAGAGACCGGTGAAGGAAACTTCTCATTTTCTGCTCTTTGGCAGATCGTGTTGTTTGCTGGAGGATGACTTGGATGAACCAAGACGTTTGCTGGTTCTTGGGTTTATTGGATTTTTCGTTTTCAAGTGATAAATTGGATGAAAGGTTGAATCTTTAGGTTAATTATGAGCCAAACATCCAGGTTGTGGGACAAATTTGTTGGAGTTGAAGAGAAGGGAGTGTTTGGTGTTGCATGACGTTGATGTGTGCAACATGTATTCTCATTCATATCTGACATGGGATGACTTTGATGTCACCATCTTCAACTTTCCTCATGTGGATTGATGAGGAAGAAAACGACAGTGATGTCAATTAGATTGACTTGGAGATCAGATTATTTGTGGTGTCACGTCTAGTGATGTGACAGGTGAGTACCCAAGACAAGAAAGATTGAGTAACGTGAGGATGGTCGAGATGACGGAAGTGATTGTGACGACTGTGAGGCATTTAGACAGAGGTCTGGTCGTCATTGGAGTGGATTTCCTTGCTGATTATGCTAAGCTAGGAATATAAGAGAACTTCTAAGGATCCCTTATCATAGTTGGTGAGATGACAGAGTTGAAAGTGAGACTAAAAGTGAGATGAGGATGATACGTAAGTATCAATCAGGAAAAAATGAATAGCCGATGCCTCGAGATGGATTTGAGAATAGAGATTGTATTGGATTGAGGTTGGCTTGTGACGCGTGATTGAATATCAGACCGATGAGTACTATGATAGGATGTGTTCCGACATATTGGTATTGGTCTTGTGATTAGACGTCGAATATTGTGTGCTTGAGCAGAGTTGATAGAGAGGGTTCGGATAGTTGATGAGCCGAGAGCTCAAAGCCGTGTGGGCCAGTGGAACCCTAGTGTCTGTTTGTGCTTTCTGCTAAGACAAGTATTCGATTGGAATCCTGTGTACACCCAGAGGGGTGAGACGTCGATTGGTTGTCAACAGGTTGAGTAGTACGATGGTTGGGCATCGAGAGCGAGTCGAGATCAGAGTGTGCAGCGGGAGCACAGTGGAGCCGAGCGTACTCATGGACGCAGTGGCAGTTATGAGAGTTGAGATGGAGCTTGGGAGCTTCGGTGATAGTACGTACTGACAAGTACGGCGTAGTGACGGACGTGTACTTGCACACGAGGGTGGCCGTGTGCAGAGACACGATTGCATTTCCACAATTGGTTGTGGAAATCAGGTCAGTTTGAATTTCGAGGACGAAATTCTTTAAGGGTGAAGATTGTAACGACCCGTCCCGAATTAATGGGATTAATTAAGGATTAATGACGGATTATCAAGGCTAATCAGAGATTAGACGAGGATTATCAGACGTTTAGTGCAAAATGATGATTTTGCCCCTATAATGGGTAAAACGTTGAATTTTTGTTCGGATGGTCAAATGGGCTTTGGTCGATGACTGTGACGTAGTTCGGGACGTCAGGAGTTCATAGACAGGTGACACGTTCGATTCCGACATCCGTGGAAGAAGTTATGACGATCGGAAGATCAGGGGCGTTTTGGTAATTTGCGTAAAAAGGGGCCAACGGTTGACTTTTGACTTGGAAGGTACGATGATTGAGGACCGAGTACCGTGACATAGATCACGACGATATGAATCCATAGACAGGCTGCACGTCGAATTCGGACGTTCGATGGCGAAATTACGGTTCACAGAAGTTCGAGTGCACTATTGCACATTTTACGAAATGAGGACTATTTGGCAGCAAGTGGGGCCCAAATATTTTGGACAGGCCCAATGGATGAGTGACAAGTGTCACCCATCCATTGTCCAGCCCATTTCACTCATGCATATCTCTCCCCTTCATCGATCATTCATTTTCTTCCTTTCAAACCAAAACCGATCCACCATTTCTCACCCAAAACCCAAACCCTTAACATGTCACCTTCATTGAGAGGCCCAGAGAGTGAGGAGGACCGGATGGACGTGGTGGCTGGCCAGGAAGAACCGCCGTGGACGGTGGAGCAGGAACCGATCGAGGTAATAGGTTTTACCCGATTTTGTTCATTTTCCATTTTAATTGTTATGGGTCGATTTGGACGGTTTCAACGAACTAAATAGGTTGCTAGGGAGTTTTTAGGAAGGTTTGGAGAAGGTTTGGACATTGAGGAGGCCCTGAGGTGTGTTTTGGATTTTTGAACCGTGAGAGGAAAATCGGACCGGTCGGGTTTCGTGGGTTTTAGGGGTTCTAATCGATTAGGTTAGGATCCTAGGCTTAAATAATGAAGATTAGGATAGATTAGAGGAAGAAACGGTGAATATTGGACCCGTTATGGACCTAGACCGGTCTTGCCGGTCCAAGTTGCAGGAAAAACCGGACCGGACCAGTCGGACCGGTTGGCTGGAAGACAGGGATGACCCTGTGCAATGGCGCGTGAGGCCCACGCACAGGGCCATCTCGAGGCACGTACGGGCACGTGTTAGGGAATTGGAGGAAGTTTCCATTATGTCAAATCATCTATTTGATGTAACGAACATTTTGGGACTAGTTTCGAGTCGATCGGACATCGTCTCGATATAGTTCGGGTTGTCCGAAGTTATTGGTGCGCGTTTAAAAATAGTTAAAAATCCCGAAAAATTAGGAGGCTTTAGTGAGGGGTTAATGAACTAGTTAGTAACCCTATAAAGTGATTTGGACAGGTTTGGGAATCCCGGAGACGACAGTTGACTCGGAAAGGTGTACGACGCGCATATCGAGGCAGCAGCGCGGACGGTTTGTGAGTGGACTTTCTTTCTGAAATTGATGCATGCGCAAATGTTTTATATATGTTTTAATATGTGTTTTGGGATGCCTTGAGTGCATTTTCGTGTGTGTGTGTACGTATTGGCACGTACTTCAAGGTTTTCGGGTATGAGACCCAATTGGATTTGGTTTTGACTCGGGCATAAGGCCCTATTGACGACCCGTAGGTCTGAGTCATAGTCGCGACGGGTGCTGTGTGCATGGTGACGGACGACGTGACGCTCGCCTGCGGATTGGGATACGTTCCTTCCGGAGAGGTCACGATGCACGTCCCGTTATTGAGCAGCCACTGGAGGCTCGACTTCGGAGTGCCGACGGTTTAGAGGATCGATCGGCGACGTGTGCACTATGGTCCCGAGATGGTCGCGGCAGTGATGTGTTCACGGCGACATACTAGGATTGAGAGCGGTCCTGGATTGATGGTAGCCCGCATCGCTATGATCGGGATCGTGACTGACCCTGAGATATCAGGCTCGATGCCCAGTTGATTTGAGTTCGGGCTCGAGGCCCAATTATTGTGAAATCGGGCGAGAGGCCCTGTTGAGTCGTATGTTCGGGCTGGAGGCCCAGTTGCTTTATGTTATCGGGCGTGAGTCTTGGTTTTATGGTTTTGTATACGAGTATGTATATACCCGCCTTAAGAGATTATTGATTGGTCTCCTCTAGCGTCGACCTGGAGAGTCACGATCCACAGACCAGAGTGGGTATCCCCATAGGGATCCCGTTCCAGGAGTGGAGGTTACTTATTATGTTGTGGTCCCGGACCAGATTCCAGAGGGATATGTGGACTAGATCCAGAGAGAGAGCTCGGACTAGATCCAGAGATTGAGCCTCCCAGATGGAGATTCATGGGAGAAGACTTGGAGTGAGACCCCGAGTAGTGTGCACACTAGTATAGATGACAGGACCCATCCCAATCCCCTCGGGATTACCATGGAATGTGCCCTGCTCCCGTCCAACAAGGGGTGTCAGACAAGGGATAACCAAGAGCTACTGCCCAAAAGGGCCATCCAGATTACTCAAATCTCAATTACACCCTTTTTAATCCACTCCTTACTGGTTATCTCACCACTATTGGAACTTATCCCAACACAGCGCAATCTTAACTGGATCCCATCCAGTCCATCACTCAACCACTACCGAATCTCAAAGACCGAACATATGTTCATCATGACGGAGTCACACCCAATTTGTGGCTCATCGTCAACACCATTACCGACACTAGCACCAGCGCTAGTACCAGCACCAATATACTATCAACAACACTAGTATCAGCACACAGGCATCCATACTAGCATCAGCACGAAAGTACCAACCCACAAACATTCATACTTGCACACCGTGTGCAAATACGACAACCCTGGATCTCCGTTCATACCGAACGACGATCCCGTACCTCACGACTATGGGTACCACCACTCTGACAATCCATATCAGGAAAATGAACGCTCCCTGAACGTCCCCTGATCCCCAAGTATTATGACCACACTGATTACCCTCGATAGCCAGTCATCTCCATATGACTTCCGACTAACTGTCATTGCTATCGAGATCCGCATCCACACATCACACCAATACCCGATCCAACACGGGATTCCATAATTTATCTCAGAACCGTATCCGTAAATCGAATCCCATAGTTCAGCCTAGACTCACCAGAGCCATCCACATGGTCATCCATGACCTCAGCCACTCGTCGCAGCACAAGTTCTCATCCACTAACCACAATTAAGGTTTACCTTTTTAATACTAGGGTTCCACAATCACACCCTATGGTTCAACCGAACCAAACAGTTTTCCATAATATAAAATCCACCACCTGACCGACCCCGCGGTCTAGACATCGTATAGACGTCAAATCCAATCCTACCATCCCATCAACGTGGGTTCCACCATTAGGTCATCGGCCAACTCCGATGAACCAACATCCCTCACACTAGAAACCACCACAAGGGTTCACATTTTAGACCATTACTCACATGAGGTTCCCCGAACCTAGCTGCACCTAGCAGCACAACAATCCAATATCACATGACCGAACCGACGGTCCCACTATACCAGTTCACCACAATCAACCCCACTTGGGTCGAATCACATACATGCACGACGTATCGGGCCAATCGCACTCCATCCACTATCCAAACCCAAACATTATCTATCAGGTTGATAACGAATTGCAGCCCAATGAGACATCACACCCTCGACCTGCGCGCACAAATAGAGCAACCGTGCTCTGATACCAAGTTGACAGGACCCATCCCAATCCCCTCGGGATTACCATGGAATGTGCCCTGCTCCCGTCCAACAAGGGGTGTCAGACAAGAGATAACCAAGAGCTACTGCCCAAACGGGCCATCCAGAGTGCGCAAGGACCGATGGAGGAGGTGTGCAATGTCCCAGTCTCTGCTGCAATCGCATCCGTAATCAACCTGAAGGGCATTAAAACCAAAAGCTGTGAGTGGACAAAAACCAATAAGTTTACCAAATACATTTATAAGACATTTATGCCCTCCAATAAAAACGTATGCATGCCACAAAACCAGTAACCAAAACGTTTGCTCAACCGAGCCATTAGGGCCTTAGCCCAAAAACCGTTAACCAAAAACCAAGTGTGGGAACTCAGCCCAAAACCGTGGAATACCACCACCATACATATTAAAACCATGTGGGTCACCACCCACGACCATAATTGAACATCAATTTAAAATCCGAAACCATTTAGGGTCCCTGACCCGACATACCATTTCATAACCAATAATCCATTTTTACCACATAACACATATCCAACCAATAAGCCATTTTATTCATTAAACCATATTTTACCATTACCATCACCAGCATCCCAGATGCTTAGCGTCCCAGACGCTAGACGTCCCTGACGTCATATCTCACGGTTTCATAAGCTACGCGTGCTGCCCGGGGTCTCTCCGGGTCCATATATCTGACATCCCTGATGTCTGACGTCCCTGACGTCAATCATAGCAATCCTGCTCCTGAGTCATCATACGGTCCGGCTGCTCCGTATAATGACCCCTCGCAGGCAATGCACCGTGACTTCCCCAGTGTCCCAGACATCTGGAGGAGACCATCATATATCCTTGTATCCAGATGGTATATGGAAAACAGTTTTATTAAATCCTTTTATCACATCATTACCATTGGGCCCTGCCCGAAATTTCCATAAAACCACATAATTCCATTTAGGGTCCTTGACCCAAAATCACAATTATTAAATATAGGGTCCCTGACCCGAAATCACATTTATAATCCAACTGGGCCTCATGCCCGATTTTATGAACCACTGGGCCCACGGCCCGATTTCACAAATCAACTGGGCCCCTGGCCCGATAATATAACTCAAATGGGTCTCAGCCCGATTGCATACCAACTGGGCCCCTGGCCCGATTTCATTAACCAACTGGGCCCCCGGCCCGATTCTCAAATGGACTCCAAGTCCGAAATTTCTAAAACAAGTGGGCCTCAAGCCCGAGTTCATATTTCCAATTTCAAAACCATTTCATCATATTATTTATTTAACCACAAGCACACAAAACCACAAATAAACCGTTAATCCCAATATACGTGAAATACGGAAAACACCTCGAAATACGTGCAACATATCCAAAATCAATGCTCACAAATACCATCATAGAAATCATGTATATAAACCATATAACACATTTAAGCATGCATAGGATTTATAAAACCAAAGTCCACTCACAGACCGTTTTAACCGTGTGCCTCGATACGCGTGCCACCGGCCCTCCCGGGCCACACCACTATCACCGGGACTCCCAATCCTGTCCAAGTCACATTAGAGGGTCACTAACCTCAACATTAACATCCTATCAAAGTCCCGTAATTTTCCCGAATTTTTACTTATTTTTAAACTTAATTTAAAACCTTCGGACATCCCGAACACTATCGAGACGGTGTCCGATCGACACGAGACCAATTCCAACATGTTCGTTACATCGAATAGATTAAAAGTCATGTTGGAAGTTTCCCCAAAATACCCTTCACGCGCCCCCACGCGCCAGGTCAACATTCAGGTCAACAATGATGACGTCATGCTACAGTACCGGGTTCTGAAACCGGGTCTGTAACCGGGTCGCCGTCGACCCGCGGCTTGACCCAATCACAGATCGAGTTCCAGACCACCATTTTTGATGCGGTTTGATCCTATGGACTCATCATAACCTCCTCTACGGTTCTGTGACATCCAAACTCATTTTTAGGTGGATTAAACTACCTGAAAACTGACGGGAAAATCGGCTGAGAACTCAGGTCATCCTCTCCGGCGACTCGTCGAGATTCCGGCCGTGGTTCATGGTCCAAAATGGTCGTCTAGGTTCCTAGGACATGTCTCAAAAACAAACAAACAATTTCAACGTCAAAAACGGACGTTTCGAAGCAGGGAAGTAAATCGGGTCTTCACGGTTTTTCAGACTTACCGCCGCCGTGTCGCCGCCGTGGCCCGTCCAGTCGTGGTCTGAGTCGTCCTAAGGTTCCAGTTTACCAGCCCCTGCGTTTGTTCAAGCCCAGATATGAAGGTTTGGATGGTTGGACAATTGTTGGGCCGATCGGGTTCCTCTCGGGTCTGGGTGGTTTCCGGCCGTGCAGGGCGGCCGTGGTGGTGGTGGCCGTCGTCTGGAGGTGGCTGGGGTTCGTCTGGACGTGTCTGGTGCATGGGTTGAGGCTGAGATGTGGTGGTGTTTGTTCTTGGAAGGAAACCGTGCTCACGGTTTTGAGAGAAAATGAAAGTGAGAGGAATGTGTTCTGAGGGTTTAAGAAATAAAGGAAGATGAGATCAAGGGCTGGGATTCAAGCTGTGGTTTGAATGGATGGTGAGGATTTGAGGAGAGAAAATGATTGAATAACCCAAATGGCCAGCAAAGATCCCTGAATTAGGGAAGGAAGGAGATGATGACATGTGTCACTCATCAAGGGTCCAGATTGGTTTGGATTAAAGTAATCAGATTTTATTATTATATTATTATTTTATTCCGAGTCTCGGTTAATCGCGTTTTACGTCCTTGACCATAACTTCGTCGTCGTAACTCCGATTTCGGCATGCCGCCTGTCGTTGGATTCGTATCGACGATACCTACGTAACGGTCCTTGGCCTTCGTCCATCGGACCTCCCGATCAAAAAGTCAACATTTGGCCCCTAACAAGCCAAATTACCAAAATACCCCTCAACTTCCGAACACCATAACTTTCTCTACGAATATCGGAATCGAACGTGCCACCTGTCTATGAACTCGTGACGTCCCGAACTACGTCACGGTCATCGGTCAAAGTCCGTTTGACCGCCCGATCAAAAAGTCAACATTTTGCCCACGACCAGGGGCAAAACGGTCATTTTGCACAATTTGTCCGATTCCGCCCTACTAACCACCGTTCAACCTCGCTAATCAAGATTAGTCACTAAACTAATCCCGGAATTCGGGACGGGTCGTTACAATAGAGATGACATCGTGACTACATCGGGGATGTGTTCCCTAGGGGCTGTGTGCCCCGAGATGGCATCTTCTCTGGAGTGGACAGGTTTTCACTAAGATGGCGTTGGGCTAAGACCCACGCGTATTAGTTTTGGGCTGAGACCCTTATGTGATGTTTTTGGGACGAGTTCCCATGTGTGTTAGTTTGGGCAGCGGTCCCATGATTTGAGGCCCAATGGTTTGATGGTTCATGACGGTTTGTGGGAACCGGGCGAGTATCTATCTAGCGCGAGGCCTTTTGGGAGCTGACTTGATTTGAGTTTGTTTAGAACTCCAAAGTTAAGGGAGATTGGGTTGGTGCAATCCCATGATGGGCGACCTACTGGGAAGTTGCACGTGAGTTCCCAAAAACAAAACCGTGAGGGCTGAGCCCAAAGCGGATAATATCCTGTTGGAGGAAGTCGGGTTGTAACAATTTGGTATCAGAGCCCAACTCCGGCCGGAATTGAGTGTGCCAGCGAGGACGCTGGGCCCCAAAGGGGGTAGATTGTGAGGACCTATTCCTTGGGGGCATGGTTAGCAATCTCACATCATCCGGGGGATCTGGGGTTCCTACCTTGAGGGCCTTTTGGGAGCTCACTCGCTTGGGGTTCCTGGGGAACTTCAAAATTAACTTAGTAGAGGCTTGCGGTTCTTGGGGAACTCCAAAATTAAGCAAGTAGAGGCTGGTGCAATCTTAGGATGGGTGACCCACTGGGAAGTTGCACGTGAGCTCCTAAGAACAAAACTTTGAGGGTTGGGCGACTTTGGGCTGGTGCAATCCCAAGATGGGTGACCCACTGGGAAGTTGCACGTGAGCACTCGAGAAAAAAACTGTGAGGGTTGGGTCCAAAGCGGACAATATCCTATTGGAGAAGGTCGGGTCATGACAATTTGGTATCAGAGCTCGACCACGACCGGAAGTGTGCCAGTGAGGACACTAGGTCCCAAGAGGGGTGGATTATGAGAACTCGTGCCTTGAGGGCATGGATAGCAATCCCACATTGAAGATCTGGGTGATACGCCTTATATGTGTGGGCACGCATCTATCCAACATGAGGTCTTTTGGGAGCTCACTAGCTTTGGATTCCTAGTGAACTCCAAAGTTAAGCGAGTATGGGCTAGTGCAATCCTATGATGGGTGACCCACTTGGAAGTTGCATGTGTGCTCCTGAGAACAAAATCGTGAAGGCTAGGCCCAAAGCGGACAGTATCCTATTGGTGAAGGCCGGGTCATGACACATCTTGTTTGCGCTGTTCTTTTCTATGCCTTCTTTGAGGACTTTAAATATTTTTCTTTACACCTAGTTCAAGTTCAATGTTGATATGTTCATGTTTGCAGCATGCAGTTTAAAGCTAAAGAGGGAGTTAGACAAATCAACCTCTTCAAGCTAGACTATTCGAATACTGAACTAAAGCATGAAGATGGTTCTACGACTTATGCAGCCATAGAACTCATTGATTGGTGTATTCCAATTATCGAAATCAAATTTGAAAAAAAAAAGATTGTACAGAGGGAGAGGGGAAGTGCAAGCATTTAGAGAGTGCTTGAATATTAGCATGATGAATTGAATTAAAAGAGCCTGAAGTAAATTATCTCTAGACTAAACCATGAACTGGAGTTCTTGGTCAAGAGACCATCAATTGGATGAACATATGTTGGAAATCATACCAAAGGTATTCGCAGAGTATTAAAAAGACATGATGTTGAGGAGTGAGATTGTAAGGGTCTCAAAGACTAGTTTGATACAGTCAAAATGAGTTAGGTAGTTAACTCTGGAATAGTTGAGGAGGTCTTTATCATGTTCTTCTTTCGACCTCTTTAGTTCTAGGTCTATTTTAGTGCCTGAGGTAGGGATCTTCAACATAGACTCTGTCTTGCACTTACTACAAAAGACCAATTCCCTAATTAACGTACCTAGCGATCCTCTGGGCTCATGAGTTTCCTTGGGAGCCTTTGGCTGACCCTCTTTGATCACGTTACATTTTTTAGGATGTGACCATCTTAGGTCGACCATGTTTACTGATGTCATAAGGAACAGGCTAGTGTCTAATGTCATTGCAATTTTTGGTGTTAGGGCCAGGGCGATATACCCCCGGTTGATCAAGCTTTGGATTGTATTTTTTAATCCAAAAAAATTTGCGGTGGAGTGATGTGGTGAAACATGCCACTTGTAAAATTGTTTTCCTTTGATCTTTACTGGTCTAAGCATCTCTCGCTTGGAATCAAGCTTGATCACCTTTTCCTTAACCAGTTCATTGTATATTTCTCCGATTGGTCAGGTTGAAAAGGTATGAGATGAAAATTGGGATCTTATTGACAAATTATCCCCCAGTCAGATTAGCGAACTTCTGATCCCGCACAAGTTTGACCAATGATTTGATGGTCATGGGCCCCTTGCATGAAGTCTAGATCTCGGTTTTGGCCACCTCTAGTTCCTGGCCTTCTCTATTTTTCGAGGATTCCTCCTTGTCATCTTTTTGGTCTACCTGATGAACATGTATCTTGTTTTTATAGAAATTGGATACTTTAGAGTTATACTTTTGTAGTTATTCTTCTTCTAGCCGTCTTTCAAATTTCGACACAGATACCACTATCTCATGCACGTATGAGAAAGTGGTGTTATCAAAATTCTTCCTTAGTGAGAACCTTAGTGCCTCTGTGTAATGGCCACAATTTGGTTGTAGACAGAACTGACAAAGATTGAGAATAGAAGTGAATCTTAATCGTAGATCGAAGGGATAGGTTTTGCCAAGAAGGCGAGTTTTTGGATAACAAAGAAGCTTTTAAGGGTTTGTAGTTGTTGAAATTGATTAAATTTAATCAATTTATTTGTTTGATTGAATTGTTGGTTGTTCTTTGAGAAGAGGGATTCTTCTTATTATATAAGTGGCATGGAGTGCAGATAGTTGACACGTGCATCCACACATTCATCTCCTTCGTGTTGACTTAGTCGCACATTTCCCCTACCCCTTATGACGGTTTTGGCGCCGTGTGAATGTGATTGCGTAAATCAAGCTCGTGCTTCCCTATGATCCAGTTGTTGGATACAAACTGGGTTTGAGCTTAAAGTCGGATTATGCAAATGCTTTCCCCAACCATTAAAGGATAGTCTTAATGACAGGAGGGGGAAGGAAAACACTTCTTTAATTTGTTGAAAACCTTCTTTAGGCTCGTAATAGTTTATTTCAAGTGTAAACAACAAGAAAGAAGAATTACCACTTTATCTTTTCCCTTTTTGGTCCAAGAAGATTCACCTTAATGTCTCTAAGTTTTCCCTTCTCGATTTGGGTATTTGTTTTGAGTTTTCTTTCTTCCATTAATGGAGAATATAGGAGGAAGAGATAGGAAAGATGATATGGGGATGAGAGAGACAAAAGGTTTTCCAATATAGGGATTTAGGTTTAGGGAGGAAAGTTTTTGTTCTTAGATGAGTTTGATTTTTTGAAGTTTGTGAGGAATGGAAGTGAGTTTCCCAAATTGAGATTGTAAGTTTAGAAGAAATTAAATCTGAAGGAAAAAAGAAGATGAGTGCGAAGAATTATAGATTATGGAATGAGATATAAGAGAGAGAATAGAAAGAACAAGAGTTTTTTTTTTTTTTTTCCTGAAATGAGATATGAAGATGAAATGAGTGAGAATGAGAACTTTCAATGAAAAAAAAGGAGAAAATAAATTAGGGGCAACATATAGTTAAGTTACCAGTGTCTAGCTGAGATTTTTTAAAAGAGTGTTTTTTTTTTCTTAAACCGTTCGGAGGTGTACATAGATTAACATTTATATAACCTGAAGTACTAAACCTATCAATAAAATCAGAGTGGCGCAGCGGAAGCGTGGTGGGCCCATAACCCACAGGTCCCAGGATCGAAACCTGGCTCTGATAAATGCGAAGTTCTCTTTTTATCGGTTTCTTGGGCCACTTGGGCTCATCTTTCAAGAAATTGGATTCTTATTGGACTGCAATTAGGTCTATGTTATTAATCAGCACCCACAAACTGGCCTCTTTATAGGGAATTTAATAAAATAGTCAAAAATTGACCTCTAATTATGTAAATAATATTTGTTTATAAAAAAATTTAAATATAACTAATAGCGACAATAAGGATCGAAACCGGGCTTCTTTATTGGATTCACTTTTATAGAAGGTTTTGTAGTTATTGGTCATTTTGACTAAATTCGCTAATTGAAAATCTACCTTCAACCTATCGATTACTTCACCATATGATCAAAGGAATTGAATGAAAGGGGCTAGTCTCGATCTAGTAGTAACCATACATCAAAAAAAGCCTATAAAATAAATTGAAGAAAAAAGAAGCGCAACGCAGAAACATAATAAGAAAAGCAACGAAAAAAAAATGAAAGACGACTAGTACTCGGCTCCGAATCTTATTTAGGTAGTTTGTCAAAAACCATGAAAAACAAACAACGCTGTTAATAATTTAACAAACAATATTTTAGGAACATCGTTGTCAGTTTGTCACACTCACACATCCACCAGATAACATATTAAATTATAATTACCCAATTATTTATACGGTAATTGGTGAGAATATTATATTTGTTGCCGACACTTAGTTGTCCAATTTACAACTGGTGTTGGCTAAACAACAAGGTGCGGTACAAAATCTTTGTTCTACAAAGTGTCAGGTGGGGGCGTCCACGGCCTTCTCATTGGTCCTTGAGTGAAAGAGCAAAAGCTTCACTTCACTGTCTCTCTCTATCTGTTTGCTTTCCCTCAAATATACAGAGACAGTGATTTGTGGTGGTTGTTCAATCTCCATGCTAAGTTGATAAAGGGTTTTCGAATTTGTTTTTTTTTTCCCAATTTGTTTGTGGTGTTTTCTGGGTTTCATACAATTTGCTCAAAATTTGAAGGTTTACTGAAATTCCCCCTTGAATTTTACAACTTTCTTTCTCCATCAGTTGTTTATTCAACATGGTAATTTCCACAATTTTGTGTTGGAATTTTTTTGCAAACAAATCTTTTGCCCTGTAATTGAAACTGTGGTGCTTTTGGAGTTCAATTGGTAAATTCTTGGAAGAAAAAAAAATTTAGCATGGGAAGCAGTTCAAATCTTTCAAAACCCTCCGAGAGTTTCATTCGACTTGCTCAAATTTTGCATCTTTCCTGAAAATCCCACTTAAATGTTAAATCTTTCTTGCTCCATCACTAGTTTTCTGAACTTGGTAATTTCCAAATTTGTGTTGATATTCTAAGCCACAATCATTTTTCCTTGTAATTCAAATCTTCCATAGGTTTTTTAGGGCCATGGTGCATTCAACAAAGTCAGAGTCTGATATCACAAGCTTAGCTGCATCGTCTCCATCAAGGTCCCCAAAGGCACCTGTTTACTATGTCCAAAGCCCTTCCAGGGACTCCCACGATGGAGACAAGTCCTCGTCAATGCATGCCACTCCAATCTACAACAACAGCCCCATGGAGTCACCTTCCCACCCCTCCTTCGGCCGCCACTCCAGGAACTCCTCAGCCAGCCGATTCTCGGGGATTTTCAGGTCGTCTTCCGGTAGAAAAGGTGGCAGGAAGCAGAGGAATGACAAGGGGTGGCCTGAGTGTAAGGTAATTATGGAAGAAGGGGCTTATGATGATGTTGATAAGACGCTTTCGCGGCGTGCCCAGGTTTTGATTGCTCTTCTGGGCTTTGTGGTGTTGTTCGCAGTCTTCTGCTTGATCATTTGGGGCGCTAGTCGCCCTTACAAGCCCGCGGTTGTTGTCAAGGTGAGCTTAGAATTGAATCGAAAAGTATGAAGTCCACATCAGGAAATTAGAAAGGTTGAATAAATAGATAAATTATTTCTTAATTCTACCGATTGAGATACAACTCTATATTACAAGAAAATAGGTGGTTAAATTAGGGACAATATCGATGCTATATTAGTGGTGGATTATTCACCGACTCTCAAATCACGACTAGTTATGAATGGAATCAAATATGCAGTATTTGCATAATATGGTTTATAGGTATACTGAGCAAATGAATTTCATAGCCTGTTGTAGAGTTGACGATGGAAAACGTTTTATTTTGTGAAATTGGAGATGGGGGATTTTGGAATTTCCTAATAGGATGTGATTCTATGAATTATTTTGCAGAGCTTGGCAATTAGTAACTTCTACATTGGTGAGGGTTCAGACTTCAGTGGGGTTCCAACAAAGATGGTGACAGTGAATGGGACCTTGAGATTCAGTGTCCACAACTCTGCTTCTATGTTTGGCATTCACGTTAGCTCCTCTCCCATCAATCTCGCCTATTCCGAGATTTCGGTGGCAACTGGTCAGGTTAGATTGGATTCTGTAACATTTTAAGTCTCTAAGAAAATTTATCAACAATCTGTTTTATCCAAGAGCGAAGATTAGTTGCTGTTGTTTTGTAATCCAATGAAAAGTTTAAATGTTTTTTTTTCATTTGGTATTGCAGCTGAAGAAATATTATCAGCCTCGAAAGAGCCTCCGAACGGTGTCAGTGAACTTGCGAGGAACTAAGGTTCCTCTGTATGGTGCTGGATCAAGTTTGACCTACACAAAGAATGGAGGGTTGGTTCCAATTCCATTGATATTGAAGTTTGAAGTCAGGGCTCGAGCTTTTGTGGTAGGGAAGCTAGTGAAGACGAAACATCGAAGGCGAATTTCGTGTCCTTTGGACTTGGATCCCACTGTCACCAAACCCATCAAGTTCAAAAGGAGTTCATGCACTTATGACTGATGATGTTCTTCTGCAATATGTTCTGCAACTTGAGTTTGCGTCTCTCATTCTTGTTACATGATCTCATTTTGAACAAATTAAAATCCATACTTTGTTTCTTTGACCCGCTTGAAATTCTGAGAATTCCTCTCGCAGGTGGATTGTGCAAATGAATGTAAATAAGTTGAAAAATGTGTAATGCAATGTTGTTTTCGTATGTATGATTTTAACATCAATTAAGTTCTGAAAATGCAGCACCATCTTCTTGTGTACTGAAATGTTGTTGTCTTTGTATGTATGATTTTTACATCAATTTTTTTATTCTTTTCTTTTTTGGGGTTTGGACATTGATTTTAACATCAATCAATTAAGTATTGGAAATGCAGCACCGTCTTTTGAGTCATATGGTGCGACTTCAAATCCTCTCTGCGTATCTTAACTATAGTGACTCCTTTTTTGATCAGAAACTATAGTGACTCCTTTTTTGATCAGAAACTATAGTGACTCCTTTTTTTATCAGAAACTATAGTGACTCCTTTGGTTCAATTTTGACCAAAGAAAGTCTAATTCCGAAACCAAAAATGGGCCGTATTGGTCTGGTTTGATTGCATTTTATATTTTTTGACCTATTCAATGGAGTTACCATCTAATAGTCATAAATTAATAAAATTAAAGTTGACAAAAGAATCCAACTAAAACTCGCCATTAGGTGATGATGACTCTATTTGGTAGAAACATCTATGGTTTATTTCCGTAAACTTGGTTTTGATGAAAATTTGAAGCAATTGATCTTTAGATTAACTAGATTACAGAATAATTCAATGTAATGAAAAATGAGAATATGATGTGGCTATTTTTTTTTCCCATTGAAAAGAAAAATGAACAAAGAAAAATGTGTCGGGTTCAATCAACCCGTCAAAACTCAATGGTTGGTTTGGTGTAGTTCGTTTCCTTTATGATTGATCAAACGAAGTCCTACCTTTGCATTTGATTCCCTCACGATTTTAAGCTAAAACGGATTCAAGCCGAGATGCATCTACCTCTGCAATTCATATTTGACAATGGACCTCAAATGTTTAGTGGCTACATGATGTAATTTTTATTTGTCTTAAAAAATAAACAATACCAGGTTTTTTTTTTATCAGGAAAAACAATACCAGGTTAGGCAACAGTTTTTTTGGGGGTCTTAACTGAAGACAATGCAGTAGTAAACTAGTAATGTAGCATCAATCAGTTAAGGCTAAGGGTGGCAATTTTTGACACGACCCGATACACGACTCGAAACCCGCACGAAATTTATGCGGGTCAACCCGCACGATTAAAATTTCGGGTCATTTTCGGGTCAACCCGTTATGACCCATTTATTAAACGGGTGGGTTTCGGGTCAACCTGTTAACCCGTTTAATAACCTGTTAACCCGTTTAATAAATGGGTAGATTTCGGATTAACAGGTTAACCCGTATATTGGCTTATATATTGACCCATTTAATAAACGTGTCATTACTAACCCATATATCTACCCATTTACTACCTAAATATCTATTAAATTTTATAATTTAAATAGGTTAAACATGTTAAATGGGTTAAACGGGTCAAACGGGTCATAGGTTAATTGAGTTTTGAGTATGACCTGTTTATTAAATGGGTTAAACGGGTTAAACGGGTTACACGGGTCATTAACAGGTCGGGTTCGGGTTGGACATTCTTGACACGATTATTAAACGGGTCGGATTCGGGTTGGGCATAAATGGGTAAAACAGAATTCATAACACGACACGAATCCGACACGACACGACCCATTGCCACCCCTAGTTAAGGCAACGAAAAGAAAATCTCATCAATCAAAAGCCCAAATTGGATACTCAACACCTTTTCTACTATATTTGACTCATACGAAAGACCTTCATTTTCATTTTCTCAGAACCCTCGCTTGGTTCTCACAGAGACTCTGTCTTTTTACACCATAGATCTCTTTCGAGATCCACAAGAACCGGTACTTCCATTTCCAAAATTTTACAAACCCATTACCCAACGCCATGTTTAGACCAAAGCCCACCTCAAGATTCATCCTTTTCACCCTCACCCTGCTTCTAGTAGTCAATTTCTTAACTTCTATCAAAGCCTCTGAAACCCCCACAGATGAAAATGAAGATGGTGAATTGGAGGAACTTCTGGCATTAGATCTTCAAGTGGAAGGAGAGCAAGAAGGGCTCAGCGCAAGTGTGAGGTCCTCAGAGGCAAAGTTGCTAACCCAAGCCCAGAGGATTGTTCTTGAGCTTAACCATGAAAATACGCAGAGGGTCATTGAGAATAATGAGTTTGTTCTTGTTCTTGGATATGCCCCTTGGTGTTCTAGGAGTGCTGAGCTTATGCCTCAGTTTGCTGAGGCTGCAACTGCGCTGAAAGAACTGGGTAGCCCCCTCTTATTGGCGAAGCTCGATGCTGAGCGCTATACGAAAACGGCATCGTCCCTTGAGATCAAAGGGTTCCCTACTCTGCTTCTGTTTGTCAATGGCACCTCTCAAGTGTACACCGGTGGATTTTCTGCGTAAGTGACTTATTAACTTTGTCAAACTATATTTTAATGGAGAATTTTTTATGTTATGCCAATTGGGATTGGCTATGTGAAGCTTCGGCTTGTCGTCAGTGATATTATAAGTCATAATTTAGATTGTGTTTTGTCATTGTTGCTATCTGTATGCTTACTTATTTGATTATTATTGCCCTTGTGGTTTATTAAACTTACATCATGTAACTTATCAATATCAGTTGATTTTCGCATAATTCTGATTTCTGCACACTACCAATTTGTGCTTGAACAATTTTTTGATCATATCTATATAGCATGTATCGGTATATTGTATGTATGTGTATGAATATATGGATCAATGGAGTTTTGCATTTCCTTTAAATGTTTTTGTGGGGCAACTTTTGGTTCAGGGAAGAAATAGTGATCTGGGCAAGGAAGAAAACCGGTGAACCTGTTATTAGCATAAGCAAAGTGGCAGAGGCAGAAGAATTTCTCAAGAAGTACCACACATTTATCGTTGGTCTATTTGAAAAATTTGATGTACGTGTCCATTTACTGTTTCCATATACTTCTTAGGTTCTAGATAATGACAACCTGATTTAAATTCCGAATCTGGGGTCCCAATGAGGCGATTGTTGCAGTAATGATATTTTTGAGCTTATTTGTTTGCTATGAATTATTCAGTGGCCTGAATACGAAGAATTTGTAAAAGCAGCAAGGGCTGACAATGCAATCCAGTTTGTAGCAGTAAGCAGCGTAGAGGTTGCTAAGGTTCTCTTCCCAATTGTGAAACCAACTCATCTTTTCCTTGTAATTGTGAAAAGTGAGCCAGAAAGATACACAGCATATGGTAAGTTAGTGAAATGATCAAATTTATCCAGCACCCACACTATTTCTTTCTCAGAAATGATTTTTGTTTGCAGTTATATGTTCGCCTTGTTGTTTGTGTAATTTATCTATTATTTTTTCCATGGTGATGGAATTTGCTGTCCTGCTTGCACGTTTAACTTCATCAATTTGCAGTTTTTGTTAATTTTCTTAATTAAACATGTCTAGATTTTTCTATACAATGAGGAAAAATTGCGCGTCAGGTACTTGCATATTTGACTGCCTGTATTTCTTCTTTCTTCCGCACATTGTTCCAATTATGCAAGTTGGCCAGATTCCACTAATCTAATCATCTACAACCTTGTTTGCTTTTGCAGAAGGGAAATTTGAAACGGATGATATATTGCAGTTCCTGGACTATAACAAGTTTCCTTTAATTAACAAACTGACCGAAGCAAATTCTGCCAGAGTTTACTCCAGCCCTATTAAACTTCAGGTTACTAATTCTTCCAATATATCATATTTTTCTTAACCTTTGTCCATATGTGATTATATTTTACATATGCATACAATTTTTATTTTTTTATTTACATTATGCCCATGTATTTGTATAGTATATTACCATGAAAGAGCAGGGAATGGGGATTACAAGTGATGCATTTAATAAATAAATAAAAAATGAACAAAATCCTGTATAAAGCTGGCTTACAATACTCAAAAATGTAAACTGATCATATTGGAAATGGTTCTTCTGGACATATTTATCTCCCCTCTGGAGTTCAAAATGCTTAAGTTTTAAGTAACAATTCTCTATATTTTTTCATTTAATACGAATCATAAATCAAGTGATATAATAATTGTAGGCCTGCGTGAACCACTAAGAATTATTCTTTTCCTGAAGTGGAGAATCAATCACAAATTTGAAATGGACAAGCATGTTTACCAGGCATTCAATTAATGGCTTGCTCTTGTTATTTCCTAGGTTCTTGTATTTGCAGACGCAGATGACTTCAAGAAACTTCTTGAGCCACTTCAGGATGTTGCTAGACAGTTCAAGTCAAAGGTACTCAAGTGGATTAAATGTTGAACCAATTGAATGAATTGGCTATAATCTTCTACTAATGATTTTTCCTTTGTCATTTTCTTGATCCAGATACTGTTTATATATATAGACATTACAGATGAAAACCTTGCCAAGCCCTACTTAACTTTATTTGGTCTCGAAGAATCAAGTAGTACTGTGGTCAGTTTCTGCTTGTGAACCATAAGATGATTATGATTTTTGCCCTTTGTCAATTATTCTTTTTCCGAGGCTATAACTAATCGAGTGTTGTTTTTTTCCCGTACAGGTTACTGGTTTTGATGTAAGAGTCAGCTCTAAATATCTACTAGAGTCGGATCCAACATCAAACAATATCAAAGTAACAATTTCTTATTTTCCTATTTTCTTTATGAAGAATATCTTTATAGGCTACTAAATTTCTGAATTGGCTTTTGTAGGAGTTCTGCTCAGGGCTTCTGCATGGTACTCTATCCCCTCACTTCAAATCACAACCAATACCTGATAACGTGAGCTTTTTTTCGTCTAAAGCTTTTTGGATCAATTAATGATGATTGAGTCCTTGAATCCTACCTCTGTTCTCTTTCTATTTCATATACTTAGTGACAATAGTTGCATAATTTGGTAGTCGACTAGTTTCATTGGCCAAGAATTTTTTGTTCTTTGTGGAATGAAGAACCAACCAAAACTGTATTCTGTGTGCTATTTTCAATATAGCCATCAAGTAATATATATGAAGATGCTTCTTGTAATCTTATTGTCCTATAGTAGCAAATAAAGCTGGGAAGAGTAAATCTTGTTTGATTAATTTTTTATGTATGCTGTATCATAAAATTTTGATGGCACGTCACTACTTTTGGAAAATTGCAGTCAAATGCAACCGTCCACAGCATTGTAGGAAAGACATTTGATGACTTGGTTTTGAATGGTCACAAAAATGTTCTTCTAGAGGTACATGTTTCATTGTCCCTTTGATTTATCTTTACTTCTGCTCATATGGTGGGGAAGCACATTTCACATATATACTTTCTACGCCCAAACCTCACCCCATTTTTTCTTCTTAAAGGAAAAGAAAGAAGCTTATGTTGTCTCATGGTTTCAGAACATTGCTATAGAAAATTGTTTTGAGTGTTTTGCCCATGCCCACGAGAAATCTTACTGTTGTGAAACAGGTTTTCACACCATGGTGCTTCAACTGTGAGACCACTAGCAAGCACGTCGAGAAGTTGGCTAAGCACTTCAAAAGTGTAGATAATCTAGTCTTCGCAAGAATAGATGCTTCTGCAAATGAGCATCCAAAGCTCCAAGTAAGTGTTATTTTCAGCATTGTAGTTTTGTTCCCAATATCGGGATGAAATCTAGCTTTCCATGCATCCATAACTTTGGGTATTGGATAACCATTCGGAGATACGAACATTAACTTATAGTATCGTGGGGGAGGGGCCGCTGGTTATGGATATGCATTTGCTTCAAACACTTCATAGAGCATTTACTTAGCTCTGCAAGAGCATTTTGAGGCCCTTCTTTTTGTTTCAAATAACTGAAGTTATATACAATCAAATCATCGCTGTGAACTTCTGAGTACTTGTTTGGTTCTCTAGAAATGGCCTGAGGCGTTATACATATGAGAATAGGGTGTGAATTTTTGACCAATTTAACATGATTGAGAGGCAATTCTGAGCCTGACTGTTACGTTATCAGTTCATGAGTTCCATCCTGTGATTCTGTGAAGTTATGCTGTTATTATTATTTGTTATCGCAGGTAAACGAATATCCAGCACTCTTATTCTACGCAGCCAATGATAAAGCCAATCCGGTAATTAGTCACTGCATATCCCGGTTTTGCCACTATGATCTCTTCATATACGCTCTATAGCCATCTTATGTACAAAAAAATTTCCACTGCAGATCAAACTTTCTACAAAATCGAGCTTGAAGGACCTGGCGACAACTATTAACAAACATTTGAAAGCCAAAGATAGTGCCACTAAAGATGATACCGCTAAAGATGAACTGTAGGCGCATATACTGATCCGTATACTAGAAGTTCGTTATAGGACACGATACTGATTACCCCCAGTGATTTATAACTAGAATGCTGCTGAGGACAACGTAGGCTTGAGGAACTTTTTCTTCCTCATAAAAGTTGCAGCTAAGTTTTAGGAGCATATTTGTTTTTTGTTACTGTGACATTCTTATCAGAATCAGAATCAACTGAGATTCAAGAAACCTAAGATTTTACTACTATTCAGTTTGCAGAAAGTTGTTTTGTGCAAGTACAATGTGCATGAATAGGAAAGAAAAACCAAAAACAATGAAGATGAGAAAAATGTGTTTTAGGTCACTGTGTTTTGCTCTGAATTCAATTTCAGTTGTATTTTAATTTTGAAGTCTGCTGAAGTTGCTTTTACTATTATGCTATTAGAATCATGGGCTAAATAATTGCAACTACCTCTGAACTTTACCATGAATTATGGGCTACATTATACTTGCAACCATAATTTTACCAATCGGAAAATAACAAAAGATTTGATAAAAAGTCAAAATTTAAAAGTTTCTATGTACTAATTCTCTTATTTGGATTAATAAAAATTGGAATTTACAAATTCCAAAACAAGAAAGAAAAGGAATTTGGATGCCCCAGAATTCCCTCTCCCTCAGACCTAAACGACAGACTCCTTCCTCTTTCTAGTCCCTAGAAGACACCGTCGAACTATCAAAGGTGATTCCACTCCAAGCGACAGACTTCGAAGTTTGAACCGTTGAAGTCGATTGTAGCCGCTCGCCCCTCATCGAAGCTTCCATCAGCGCCGTTGCTCCCTTATACTGCGTGTAAGCGTCGATCGCTCACGGCTCTGCTCACACGACCTCATTTTCTTGCTCTACCTTGTAACTTGTAAGTAGCCCTATTAATACGAATTGCTTCTATATTGAAGTTAAATTTTGTTTATGTTAGGCTTCTATATTCAACTAGTAATAATCATGAGACTTGAAAATTAAGATAGGAAAATGCTGAAATTTAAGTCTTTGTATCTCCAAATAATCATGGAGCTAGAAGTTTACTCTGTGGAGATTTGTATTGTATTCTCACTAACACCCTCAATGGGATGAAGAAATTTTGAATGATAGGAAAATGTACACGTAGAAAGAAGCTGGTGTTTAGCTTTGGTCTGAAGAGAAAGAATGAATTACTCTTCTTTCTAATAGAATCATAACACATAAAGTAAGTTTCAAATTTTATGATAACATGATATTAGCATGAACCATCAAAAAGAGAAGTAGCAAACTTATGCAGTTTCGAACATTTGGCTTATTATTTTCCTTACTGCAGTCGAAGTCTAGTGAGGAACTACCCAAGTTAGGTAGAACTTTGAAAAAGGGGACAGGGAATTTGGTTTGTTCATCTTGGTAAGGAATTTAATACATGATGAAACAGTTCTAACTTTAATAGGCCTCACTCACTTGTAAAGCTAAAATTAGACAGGAGCTCTTCTGTTTTCTGTAAGGCATAATTTTAGAATCCATTTTGATAACTTTTGAACTCAGGTGTGAATGTGAATGTATGTAGTGATTTTCTTTGTGTTGAATACGAGAGGTTAATGACAGATTTGGGTCTGTATAATTTGCAACTTATTTGTTTCTTAATGCCTGATAATTAAAGATACTCAAATGGACCCAAAAGGTTCAATAATACTGACTATGTCAAATATTCACAGGATGTATCTTTGATTTTTAACTATTTATTGATTGGTTGTTTTGTCTATTGATTTTTTAACCATCTAATTAAGCTTATTAATATTACATTGAATTGGAAACTTGGTGCTTACCTCTAAGAATGGTGCTTATTGCTACAGATTGAAACCAAACCCTAAGAATGGTGCTTACCTTTGGGAATGCGGCTAGTGCTGCGTCTGCTGCCTCATCAGAATTGCCTGAAGAGGTATTTAGTCTCAGACAATCCTGCTCATATTCCTACTATTGTAAAGTTGAAATGCTTATTGCTCTGAAACTAAACTTTTTAGTATACATGAGATCTGGTTGTCAAGTTGAAATGCTTACTGCTCATTGATCTTTAGGAAGTTGAAATGTTGTTTACATTAGGATGTGACTTTTGAAACTTGTGCATGGATATTTCTTTTTCCTGTAGAAATCTCATTGTCAAGTTGTCAACTAAAGTGTTCTCATAATTAGATTATCAACTCATATTGGTGATGTTTCTTACATAGATCTCCTCTTTTGATTAGGATTGAGGTCATCGAATGCATAAATCTTGCAATTTTAAGTAGGAAGGACTAGGTTTATGTAATGTTGTTCCATTCTATGCAACTACCTTGTTTGATTTTTGTTCTGGTTTGGTGTTTTTGTGGGATTGCAGTAATGGAAATTTTGATGAGATTGGATTTTCTATTCTGCCAGAAATCCATTTTATCTTGAACTGAATACTTTTCTGTTGTTTCCTCCATGATCCTCTACCTATCCTTGATTACAACTAGTTCCTATGATTTAGCAATGTGTGTGTGCATCTTTGTTTGTTAGGTTAACTCTTTAAACCTTATGTTTTGGTTTTGACTTTTGATTTATTACATCTGCTCCCAAAAGCAAGCTTTTGAATTAGGGAAAGTTTTTTTTTTGGGGTATCAAAAGAGTTCCCACTTCTCTTAGCATTACCTACTATCTTATTAACGTGTGGAGCTTTATGAAATGCTTGGTTCTCCGATGAATTGCACATGTTCAAGTTTGAATTAGGGGTACCACCATCGCTTTAGCATCTCCTTCCCTATTGTGTTTTGGGCATTGTTTGATAAAATGCCCTCCTTCACTTGTTACATATGAACGTAGACTTAGGTTAGTTTGGGAAAACCACTAACTTGAATGCAGTCCATCTAATTTGGTAAAACCACCACCTTAAATTTTGCACAATGAATAAACTTCTCAGTGTTTTAACAAAATTATAATAAATACAAAGAAAGAAATTTTGTTTTCGATCTAAATGGATGAAAATTAATAATAAGGTTGGTTGAGTTTTGACTTGAGATATGAGTTTTCATGCATTCGAAGGTGCATTTTGGGAGTGAGACATAAAATAGATGGCCTTGAATTCTATAACAAATTTTAAGTAATGAGCTTCTTACGCTTGCTGTTTGAAATTGTGTGGTTCAACTTATTCTTTAGTGGACATTGAGAATGAATGATCATTCACTTTACAATTGTTTCTATCTTTCATGCTTGCTAGTTGCTGTTTTCATCTTTTTATGCTTGTTGTTTTCATGCTTGTTGTTTTTCATGCTTGCTGTTTTCTGTTTTGTAAGTGGACAATGTTCATGATTCACAATCACAAGTAGATGAATTTGATTAAGATGTGAATATGGATGGAAAACCACTGAACAACGCTGAAATTAATGCGCAGTTTATGGAGCATGCGAAGAAAAAGCAGTGTGCAAGCATATGAGATCATTTTGAAAGGCACATAGCTGATACTGGTTTCACTAGGGCTAGATGTAATTATTGCCTTAATACGTATGCTGTTGATTCTATTAGAAATGGAACTAGGGCCTTGATTAGTCACCTCGAAAAATGTCCTAAATATCCCCCCTAATACGATTGCTAAAAGAAATTAGAAAGTTTTATCCGTAGAAAATCCCATAGAAGTTGTTGTTGGGTTTAGTCAGAAGGAGCTTATTGGGAAATTTGTTCGGATGGTCATAGTTGATGAGTTACCTTTTTCTTTTGGGGAGGGAGATGGTTTTCATGATTTTTGTTCGCTAGCTTGTTCTAGGTTTAAAATTCCATGTCGTCAAACAGTTGCTAAAGAGGTTCTTAATATGTATTATGCTTAGAATGAGTCCCTTAAAGAATTGATCAAGTATTATAGGGTTTGTGTAACTACTGAGAGATGGACATCACTTCAAAACATCAACTATATGGTTATCACTACTCATTTTATTGACAATGATTAGGTATTGCATAAAAAAATTATCAACTTTTGTGTGATTCCAAACCATAAGGCAGAATCAATTGGGAGGCTTTTAGAGGATTATTTAATTGGATGGGGTATTGAGAAGCTTCTAACTGTTACAGTAGATAATGCTTCTTCGAATGATGCTGGGTTATCTTTTTTTATCAAGAGAATGGCTAAATGGAAATCTCCAGTGACGCTTTTGAATAATGAGAAAAATTTTCATGTTAAATGTATTTCTCATATCTTGAACTTGATTGTCAATGATGGCTTGAATATGTTGAATGATTCTATTCAAAGTATTAGAAATGTCGTCAGATATGTCAGATCTTCCCCTAGTAGGTTAGAAATATTTAAGAAGTGTGCGGAGAAGGCTATGGTTGATAGGAAAGGGCTAGTGGTATTGGATGTTCCAACTGGGTGGAATTCCACCTATTTGACGTTGAAATCAGTTCTTAAGTTTCAGGGAGCATTTGAGTTTCTAGCTGAGGATGATTCTAATTATGTTGCTTACTTTGTAAGTGATGGAAGGGCAGGACCACCTTCTGAGAATGATTGGGAAGTAGCGAGTTCATTTGCTGCTTATTTGAAATCCTTTTATGAAGTAACTTTGCGAGTTTTTTGCACTTCTACCCCCACAATCCAATGTGCTTTACTTGATGTGTATAGGATTTTAACTTTTTTGCGTCGTGAACAGAATAGTGTTTTATTGTTTGGCATTGCAAGCACCATGCAAGCCAAATTTGACAAATATTGGGGGGAAGTGGAGTGTATGAACCAATATTATTTCATAGCTCTTGTTCTTGATCCTCGTCATAAATTGGACGCTGTGGAGGATTTTTTTCGGGAGGGGGGGGAGGGGGAGGATTGTTTGGGGGGGGGGGGGGGGGAAGGGGGGTGGTATTTGAGGATGATGATGATAAGGTTGCAGATGCTATTTTTAGATTGAAGATGTTATTGACTTGTCTTCATAAAGTCTATGAAGAAGGTGAGAGTGGGGATTCTGCAAAAGAGGACAATGTTAGTGGCATCTTCTCTACAGTAGCAAAGGACAAAGTGGGTTTGAGTGTCGATACGGATCTGTTTGATCCTGAAATGGTCCCAACGTGATGAGACCCACTAGGGGATCTAGGACCAGCAATGTAGTGTTTTGGCCCCACTGGGCGTTCTGATTGGGAGTCTGCCGTTATGGGATCTAAGCCTGCCGAAAGGATTGCGAGGCCGTAGGGATTATCGAAAATAGACCTAAGAACACATTATGTACATTGTTCACTCAGAATAGGCTACGTCCACGGTGGTATATGACACGACCCACCCTCAATCCTCCAGGATTAAGGGATAAGTCATGCTCCCGTTTAACCTGTATGCGACATGAAGGCTAAACACTCGTTCAACCCTCGTGGAACACGCAAGTTAAACAAGGGATCCCAGGTCAACGTTGTAACAACCCGTACCTACGGGAAGGGTAAAAATGTAATTTTTGTGAAGTTTTGTAAAAAATGACGATTTTGCCCTTGTGAATAGTAGACGAAAAGTTGACTTTTGGTACTATCGATTGGATGAGTGTTAGCCCTTGACCGTGACGTAGTTTAGGACGTCACGAGTCTGTAGACAGGTGGCAGGTTCGATTCGGCCAACCGGAGGAAAAGTTATGATGTACGGAAGGTTGGGGGCGTTACCGTAATTTTGAGTCAATAAGGGAAATGTTGACTTTTTGGAGGATTTCTGATTTTCACGTAGACCGAGGACCGTTGGATAGGTCTCGACGTCCTGAGTTCAACGACAGGCGGCACGCTGTCATCGGACGTCGGACGGAAAAGATACGGGTCTGGAAAGTCTGAGGGCAAAATGGTAATTTTGTGCAGGAGGGGCATTTTGGTCATTTTCCCTCAGCCCAATCAGATAAGGGCAGGTGGCAGAGATTTTTTGGGCTGGCCTATGGTTGGTGGACACGTGCAGGGGACTGGATGGTTCCACTACGTTCTCAAGTGTGCACGGCCACACGTTATCCCCATTTGAACCGTGCACACCTTCGAAGGAAACAGAAAACAGAGAGAAGAGTTGGGTGAGGCGGTGATCGATTTTGATGCTAGGGAGAGTGGAGAGTGAGTTGACAGAGAGACAGTGAGGCAAGGAGAAGCTGGTGATCGTGGTTTGGAGTTGCAACCGTGCACGGAGGCGACGTGGTGGCCGGCTGGATATTTGGAAGAAACAGAGGAGGCAGTGGACGGTGGTGGCTGCTGTGCTGTGTGGTGGATCGATTCAAGTCACTAGGAGACTCAGGAGGCTACGGGGAGTCCCACGAGCACCGTGGTGGGTGACGGTTCTCACGGCGGCGCCGGAATCGAAGGTAACCTCTTTTGCTCTGTTTTTCGTGGATTTTCATTTCAAAAGTCGTGGACCTAGAGCTAGAATCGAAGGGTTTGGTGAGTGAAGTGTGGTTTAGGGAGGTCCTAGGAGTCGTTTGTGGTGGTTGCCGTGACGGGAAGTTCACGGTGGGAGGTGGTTCGACGGCGGGTACTCTGTACCCTGTTTAGCCGTGATTTTCAAACGGAAAATCGTGGAGTTGGAGGGTGAGTCGAGGGATTTCGTGAGTTGTGTGTGGTTCAGTGAAGTCGTGGGAGGAGTTTGGAATGACCACCGTGAAGGGGGCAGTGCGGAGTGGCCGGAAAGAAAAACAGAGGATTGGTTGGTTTTTCTTTCGAGCTTCAGTTGTGAAGCTATGGGTTGAATCGAGCCAAGAGAGTGAGGGGGATGGATTCCCTGAGAATGGACGAAGCTTTAGGTGAAGGTAGGAAGGGAAATGGTGGCCGGACGGCGGAGAACGGTTCTCGCCGGTCCGGGTTGCCGTCTGGTGCGAATCGGGTTCGAGCAAGGAAGACGGTGGCACTGTAGCAGGCGCGTGAGGTCCACGCGCAGCCACTTTGGGCGGCGCGTGGAGGCGCGTGAGGAGGAATCCAGCCAAGCTTCCAACATGAGTTTAGTCCTAAATGTTCTAACGAATCCAATGGTATAGTTTTTGGGTTAATCGGACGGTGTTACGGGATGGTTCGGGAATCCGTACAGTTTAGGGTTTAGGATTAAAATATTATTAAATTCCCGAAAAATTGGGGAAAATAGGGAAGGTATCCGTGATATAATTGTGACCCTATTTGGTATCTATTGACAGGACGGGAGACACCAGAGACGGTTGAGGAGCGCACGGGGCGCGAGTGACGTGTTGTGACCTGTGAGTGGACTCTTTCTTACTTCCGAGCATGCCTAACTGTTTTTATTAATGTTTTATGCTTTTTATGTGTGTTATATGTGATTGAGATGTTTGCACGTTTTTCGAGACGTTTTCGGGATTTTGCACGTTTTTCGAGAAAAAGCGGGTTTTCAGAGTTTGATGTTATAATTCAGAAATTCAACCTAAAAACATTTTCTGGTGATGGTAAATAGGTTGTGGATATGATTTGGGATTTTCCTATGATTTTGTTATAAACATGGATCTTTTTCCGGATTTGGGTTCGGAATGTCGGTTCTGAACGCCGAAAGGGCTTCGAACTAGGGATTCCGAATTCGAGTTTGTGATGGGTTTCGGAACAGTTTCACACTGATTTGGATTGGATTTGCTGGATCTGGATATGGGTTTAAAGACCCGGATATATGTGACGGAGGACGGGCCCGGATTGAGTTTAAAGACTCGGGAGTTTAAAGACTCGGATATTTACGATATTACCCACATAGGCCTATTGAGTTTAAAGACTCGGGAGTTTAAAGACTCGGATTTATATGTGAGGCCTGGTTGAGTTTAAAGACTCGGATAGGTCCAGCAGGTTTGATCGGAAAAAGTGTTTTGATGTTTATGCTCTGGTTTCTATCTCAGTTTTATAGTGTATCTGTTTCTTATGATGTTTTATAGTGTTTCTGTTTCTTATGATGTTTCATATTATGATTTTTCTAATACTTCGTTGGGCATGCCTAGTTTTAAACCGGAGGGAACAAATGATTATATTTCTTTACTTTGACTTGATGGTAAACGGTTTTAAAATTTTTATTCCTTTCGGTCCACTCACACTTTTTTTTTCAAATTCCCTCCAGGTCGTGGTGATAGCGTTGGGGTGAACGTTGAGGCAGATATCGAGGCATAGAGCTTCCGACGTTCTTCCGTTGCGGACTTAGACTTGTAGGACTTTTGGTGCCCATTTTGTAGTACTATGCTCTGGCTTACTGTTGTATATATTTACTCCTTCGTCTGATAGTTATGCTTATAGTTGTATTAAGGTTATTTTTGGTACTGTAAGTGTGATTGTCAGACGGGAGCAGGGTTCATCCCGGGTATCGAGGTGATATTTGGGACGGGTCCTGACAATTGGTATCAGAGCATAGGTTGTGTCAATTTGTGTTGGGTCTAGGTTGTTATACTAACTCTATGCCTCTTTCAGCGTACGATTGATCATGCCTCCGAGACGTGAACCCCCTCCACGACCTGAAGATGAAGCGGCGAGAGGGACTGAGAGCGCTTCGATTGAGAGAGCCCAGAGGCTTGGGGCTACTACGTTCAGCGGTGGGGCTGATCCCGAGGAAGATCACCGATGGATCACCCGACTAGAACGTATTTTTGGGGTGATGCACTGTCCTCCCGAGGATCGGGTATTGTTAGCTACTTTTTTGTTGGATGGAGCTGCCTACGAGTGGTGGTACACGGTGGAACTGTCCGGCTGGGATGCACATACCGTGACTTGGGAGACTTTCCGGGAGCGGTTTCTAGATCAGTACTATCCCCGTTCTTTCAGGGATGCGAAGGAAGCGGAATTTCTTCACTTGAAGCAAGGGAACTTGACAGTTGCTGAGTATGAGCAGAGGTTCCAGATGCTATCTCGTTTTGCTCCCGCATTTGTGGCGACTGAGGCGGAGAAGTGCCGCCGGTTTGAGTTGGGCCTCCGGGGAGAGATCAGGGCCATAGTGACAGCCGGCTCTTTTGCTACATTCCGAGAGTTGTCTGATGCTGCTGTCAGGGTGGAGGCCAATTTACCTGCTCGACCACAGTATTCGGGCAGTGTTCGACGCCGAGAGCAGTCATTTCCAGGAGCATCGAGTCAGAGGCCCCCGAAACGGGGTAATTTTGGTGGATCATTATCGGCTGGTGGAGCCCGGTATGGCAGACCAGGCAGTTTTCAGGGCTCAGGATTTCGAGGAGCTAGGTCACAGCCGACTCCTCAGGCGAGTGCGACTTCGGTAGCTTCTACAGGGAGGCATACCGGTGGACCCGGTAGGGACACTTGCTTCTATTGTGGAGAGCGAGGACATTTCCGTCGGGAGTGCCCATTGTTAGCTCCGGAGGGTGGAGCAGGCAGAGGTGCAGCAGAACCCGGGCGGAGTACTGCTTCAGTATCAGGGGCGGCAGGCCCTAGGGGTGGCGGTGGTGCCACGAGCAGTTCCAGAGGGCGCGGTAGGTCATCGGGACCTCAGGCGCGAGTTTTTGCGATGACTCAGCAGGAGGCTAGGTCAGCACTGGGAGTGGTGACAGGTACACTCACCATACTTGGTCACACTGTTTTTACTTTGATAGATCCCGGGGCTACCCATTCATTTATAGCTCGGAGTTGTAGTTTGGTTAAGGAGAGGGAGGTGTCTACTTTGGATTGTGCGTTAGGCGTGAGTACACCTACTGGGGAGATGTTGGTAGTGACTCAGGTTTTGAGAGAGTGTCCGGTGATGGTAGGCCAGGTGGAGTTACTGGCAGATTTGTTACTCTTGGATTTACGGGACTTTGATGTGATCTTGGGTATGGACTGGTTGACGAGACATCATGCTTCTATCGAATGTTTCAATAGGAGAGTGACTTTTCGGAGTCCCGGATTATCAGAGACTACGTTTCAGGGGGATCAGCGTGCACTTCCTACGGGAGTTATTTCGGCACTCGAGGCTAGCAAATTGTTACGTAAGGGGTGCCAGGGCTACTTAGCTCATGTGGTGGATACGCGTGCTACGCCAGTGAGGGCGGAGGATATACCAGTGGTACGGGAGTTTCCCGATGTTTTTCCCGAGGAGTTGCCAGGACTACCCCCACATCGAGATCTTGAGTTTACGATTGAGCTTCTACCAGGTACACAGCCTATTTCTCAGACTCCTTATCGTATGGCACCTGCAGAATTGAGGGAACTTAAGGCCCAGTTGCAAGAGTTGGTCGATATAGGATTTATTCGACCGAGTATGTCACCTTGGGGAGCACCTGTTTTGTTTGTCAAGAAAAAGGATGGAGGATTGAGATTGTGTGTGGATTACAGGCAACTGAATAAGGTAACTATTCGGAATAAGTACCCCCTACCCCGGATTGATGATTTGTTTGACCAGCTCAGGGGAGCACAGTATTTCTCGAAGATTGATCTTCGCTCCGGTTATCACCAGTTAAGGGTTAAAGAGGAGGATATACCGAAGACAGCTTTCCGGACCAGGTACGGTCACTATGAGTTTGTGGTGATGCCTTTTGGTTTGACTAATGCCCCAGCAGCTTTTATGGACCTTATGAACCGAGTGTTCCGGCCCTACTTGGATCGTTTTGTGATTGTTTTCATTGATGATATTTTGGTGTATTCGAAGAGTGCGAAGGCGCATGAGAAACATCTGAGGATCGTGCTTAAAACGTTGAGGGAGCATCAGTTGTATGCGAAGCTCAGTAAGTGTCAGTTCTGGTTGACCAGTGTTGGATTTCTTGGCCATGTGATTTCGGCCGAGGGCATTCGTGTGGATCCTCAGAAAGTTGAGGCGGTAGCCAATTGGGAACAGCCTAAGACGGTAACAGAAATTCGGAGTTTTCTGGGTTTGGCAGGGTATTACCGGCGTTTTATTGAGGGCTTTTCTATTCTTGCAGCACCGTTGACGAGGTTGACACGGAAGGGAGTTCGGTTTGAGTGGGACGATAAATGTGAACAGAGTTTCCAGGAGCTTAAAAGACGGTTGACAACTGCTCCTGTGTTGGCCCTTCCAGATGATAGTGGGGAGTTCGAGGTGTACAGTGACGCTTCTTTACAAGGTTTGGGTTGTGTCTTGATGCAGCACGGGAAAGTGATTGCTTATGCTTCCCGGCAATTAAAACCCCATGAGGTGAACTACCCTACACATGACTTGGAACTGGCTGCGGTGGTTCATGCACTGAAGATTTGGCGACATTACTTGTATGGTGAAAAGTGCAGGATTTTCACGGACCATAAGAGTTTGAAGTATTTATTCACTAAAAAGGAATTGAATCTGAGACAGCGCCGTTGGTTGGAGTTACTTAAGGATTACGACTGTACTATTGAGTATCATCCAGGGAAGGCTAATGTGGTAGCCGATGCTCTAAGCAGGAAGTCAGCTGGTTCTTTGTCGCATCTGAGGACAGTACGATTACCTTTGCTGGTTGAGCTCTGTAGGTTGGGAGTAGAGTTGACTGTGGATGATCAGGGAGCACTCCTAGCAAGTTTCCATGTGAGACCTGTTTTGATTGATCAGGTAATTGATGCTCAGTTTGAGGACCCTATTCTGGGCATCATTCGGATTGAGGTCGAGGCTGGAGAAAGACAGGATTTTGAGATCCGTGAGGATGGAGCCTTGGTTAAGAATGGACGGTTGTGTGTACCTGAAGATGAAGCTTTGAAGAAGGTGATACTGGATGAGGCTCACTGTTCAGCTTATGCGATGCATCCTGGTGGGACCAAGATGTATCGTACACTTCGAGAGCATTACTGGTGGTCAGGGATGAAACGTGAGATTGCCGAATATGTCAGTAGATGCTTGATTTGTCAACAGGTAAAAGCCGAGCGGCAGAGACCTTATGGAGCAATGCAACCTTTGCCGATCCCCGAGTGGAAATGGGATCACTTGACTATGGATTTCGTGTTCAAGCTTCCGAGAACACCGAAGGGACATGATGGTGTGTGGGTTATTGTGGATCGACTTACGAAGTCTGCTCATTTCTTGCCAGTACGGGAGAACTTCAGGTTGGAACAGTTTGCACAGTTGTTTATAAATGAGATTATTCGGTTACATGGGACTCCGGAGTCGATAGTATCTGATAGAGATCCGAGATTCACTTCTCGATTTTGGCAGAGCTTACAGGAAGCTTTTGGGACTAAATTACACTTCAGTACTGCTTTTCATCCTCAGACAGATGGGCAGTCTGAGCGGACTATTCAGATTCTCGAGGATATGATGCGAGCTTGTGTGCTTCAGTTTCAGGGTACTTGGGAATCACATCTGCCTTTGATGGAGTTCGCCTACAATAACAGTTATCAGGAGAGCATTGGGATGGCTCCTTACGAGGCTTTGTATGGGCGGCAGTGTCGGACTCCATTATGTTGGACTGAAGTTGGTGAGAGGAGGTTGACTACTTCTGAGCTGGTGGAGCTTACTCAGGAAAAAGTGGTATTGATTAGGGATCGATTGAAGGCAGCGCAGGACCGCCAAAAGAGCTACGCTGACCGTAGGATCAGGGATTTGGAGTTTGCTGTTGGAGACTGGGTTTTTCTGAAGCTATCTCCTTGGAAAGGAATTGTACGATTTGGCAGACGAGGGAAGTTGAGTCCTCGTTACATTGGACCGTATGAGATCTTGGAGCGGATTGGTCCTGTAGCCTATCGTTTGGCCTTACCAGCAGATTTGGAAAAGGTACATAATGTCTTTCATGTTTCTATGCTTCGGAAATACATTCGAGATGATTCGCATGTTTTGGAAGCACAACCAGTGGAACTGAGGGAAGACTTGAGTTTCGAAGAGCAACCTGTTGCAATCTTGGATCGGAAGGATAAAGTTTTGCGAAGGAAGACGGTTCCCTTAGTGAAGGTATTGTGGAGAAATCATCAGGTCGAAGAAGCTACTTGGGAACCCGAGGCCTTGATGCGGGAACAGTACCCTTATTTATTTCACTGAATTTCGAGGACGAAATTCTTTTTAGGGGGGTAGATTGTAACAACCCGTACCTACGGGAAGGGTAAAAATGTAATTTTTGTGAAGTTTTGTAAAAAATGACGATTTTGCCCTTGTGAATAGTAGACGAAAAGTTGACTTTTGGTACTATCGATTGGATGAGTGTTAGCCCTTGACCGTGACGTAGTTTAGGACGTCACGAGTCCGTAGACAGGTGGCAGGTTCGATTCGGACAACCGGAGGAAAAGTTATGATGTACGGAAGGTTGGGGGCGTTACCGTAATTTTGAGTCAATAAGGGAAATGTTGACTTTTTGGAGGATTTGTGATTTTCACGTAGACCGAGGACCGTTGGATAGGTCTCGACGTCCTGAGTTCAACGACAGGCGGCACGCTGTCATCGGACGTCGGACGGAAAAGATACGGGTCTGGAAAGTCTGAGGGCAAAATGGTAATTTTGTGCAGGAGGGGCATTTTGGTCATTTTCCCTCAGCCCAATCAGATAAGGGCAGGTGGCAGAGATTTTTTGGGCTGGCCTATGGTTGGTGGACACGTGCAGGGGACTGGATGGTTCCACTACGTTCTCAAGTGTGCACGGCCACACGTTATCCCCATTTGAACCGTGCACACCTTCGAAGGAAACAGAAAACAGAGAGAAGAGTTGGGTGAGGCGGTGATCGATTTTGATGCTAGGGAGAGTGGAGAGTGAGTTGACAGAGAGACAGTGAGGCAAGGAGAAGCTGGTGATCGTGGTTTGGAGTTGCAACCGTGCACGGAGGCGACGTGGTGGCCGGCTGGATATTTGGAAGAAACAGAGGAGGCAGTGGACGGTGGTGGCTGCTGTGCTGTGTGGTGGATCGATTCAAGTCACTAGGAGACTCAGGAGGCTACGGGGAGTCCCACGAGCACCGTGGTGGGTGACGGTTCTCACGGCGGCGCCGGAATCGAAGGTAACCTCTTTTGCTCTGTTTTTCGTGGATTTTCATTTCAAAAGTCGTGGACCTAGAGCTAGAATCGAAGGGTTTGGTGAGTGAAGTGTGGTTTAGGGAGGTCCTAGGAGTCGTTTGTGGTGGTTGCCGTGACGGGAAGTTCACGGTGGGAGGTGGTTCGACGGCGGGTACTCTGTACCCTGTTTAGCCGTGATTTTCAAACGGAAAATCGTGGAGTTGGAGGGTGAGTCGAGGGATTTCGTGAGTTGTGTGTGGTTCAGTGAAGTCGTGGGAGGAGTTTGGAATGACCACCGTGAAGGGGGCAGTGCGGAGTGGCCGGAAAGAAAAACAGAGGATTGGTTGGTTTTTCTTTCGAGCTTCAGTTGTGAAGCTATGGGTTGAATCGAGCCAAGAGAGTGAGGGGGATGGATTCCCTGAGAATGGACGAAGCTTTAGGTGAATGTAGGAAGGGAAATGGTGGCCGGACGGCGGAGAACGGTTCTCGCCAGTCCGGGTTGCCGTCTGGTGCGAACCGGGTTCGAGCAAGGAAGACGGTGGCACTGTAGCAGGCGCGTGAGGTCCACGCGCAGCCACTTTGGGCGGCGCGTGGAGGCGCGTGAGGAGGAATCCGGCCAAGCTTCCAACATGAGTTTAGTCCTAAATGTTCTAACGAATCCAATGGTATAGTTTTTGGGTTAATCGGACGGTGTTACGGGATGGTTCGGGAATCCGTACGGTTTAGGGTTTAGGATTAAAATATTATTAAATTCCCGAAAAATTGGGGAAAATAGGGAAGGTATCCGTGATATAATTGTGACCCTATTTGGTATCTATTGACAGGACGGGAGACACCAGAGACGGTTGAGGAGCGCACGGGTGCGCGAGTGACGTGTTGTGACCTGTGAGTGGACTCTTTCTTACTTCCGAGCATGCCTAACTATTTTTATTAATGTTTTATGTTTTTTATGTGTGTTATATGTGATTGAGATGTTTGCACGTTTTTCGAGATATTTTCGGGATTTTGCACGTTTTTCGAGAAAAAACGGGTTTTCAGAGTTTGATGTTATAATTCAGAAATTCAACCTAAAAACGTTTTCTGGTGATGGTAAATAGGTTGTGGAATATGATTTGGGATTTTCCTATAATTTTGTTATAAACATGGATCTTTTTCCGGATTTGGGTTCGGAATGTCGGTTCTGAACGCCGAAAGGGCTTCGAACTAGGGATTCCGAATTCGAGTTTGTGATGGGTTTCGGAACGGTTTCACACTGATTTGGATTGGATTTGCTGGATCTGGATATGGGTTTAAAGACCCGGATATATGTGACGGGGGACAGGCCCGGATTGAGTTTAAAGACTCGGGAGTTTAAAGACTCGGATATTTACGATATTACCCCCATAGGCCTATTGAGTTTAAAGACTCGGGAGTTTAAAGACTCGGATTTATATGTGAGGCCTGGTTGAGTTTAAAGACTCGGATAGGTCCAGCAGGTTTGATCGGAAAAAGTGTTTTGATGTTTATGCTCTGGTTTCTATCTCAGTTTTATAGTGTATCTGTTTCTTATGATGTTTTATAGTGTTTCTGTTTCTTATGATGTTTCATATTATGATTTTTCTAATACTTCGTTGGGCATGCCTGGTTTTAAACCGGAGGGAACAAATGATTATATTTCTTTACTTTGACTTGATGGTAAACGGTTTTAAAATTTTTATTCCTTTCGGTCCACTCACACTTTTTTTTTCAAATTCCCTCCAGGTCGTGGTGATAGCGCTGGGGTGAACGTTGAGGCAGATATCGAGGCATAGAGCTTCCGACGTTCTTCCGTTGCGGACTTAGACTTGTAGGACTTTTGGTGCCCATTTGGTAGTACTATGCTCTGGCTTACTGTTGTATATATTTACTCCTTCGTCTGATAGTTATGCTTATAGTTGTATTAAGGTTATTTTTGGTACTGTAAGTGTGATTGTCAGACGGGAGCAGGGTTCATCCCGGGTATCGAGGTGATATTTGGGACGGGTCCTGACAAACGTCATCTGAAAACCAAGGTTTGTTATCCAGACTTCGCAGCCTTACTGTGGATCGTGTATGTGATGTCTCCGTCTTTCTCTCAACAGCACGCACCGCATCAGCCTGTAGGGTATCGAAAACATAAAAGACTGTGAGTGGAAAAAAAAATAATAAGTATCTAAAACATTATAAGAAAATACATTTATACCCTCCACATAAAACTCATGCATGCATTCGAAAACCATTTCTAAACACCTTTTCATGTGCACAGTAATAGAACCGTTTACGAAAACCAGAACTCATTTCCTTTTCTCAAATCCGTTTCTCAAATCCAGGGCCTCCGCCCAAAATCATAAATCAATCATCAAAGTATAGGAACTCAGCCCAAAGTCATAAATCACCATTAAAATACGGGAACTCAGCCCAAAATCCATCAAATCCAAATCATTCGGGCCACAACCCAAAACATCTGAAAACCATTGAAAAACCAACTGAAAACTAAGTCAATTAATCTGCTGGATCTCAAGCACCGAGTCTTTAAATTCAAAACACATGTGCATCAGGCCTGCCCGGGATATCAACGAGTCTTTAAATTCAAAACCACATATCGGGCCTTCCAACGAGTCTTTAAACTCAAAACAACATATCAAGCCGTCTCAGGATATCAACGAGTCTTTAAATTCAAAACACAATCAACAGGCCTCAGAGGAAATTATTAATTAGGGCCCTCCCCCGTCATCAATCAACCGGGTCTTTAAACCCAAAACCAGATCCAATAATAACAGCCGGGTCTTTAAACCCAAAACCAATAGGAAATCAATAGCAACGGGCCTTTAAACCCAAAATCCAGTGAAACTCATAGGGACTCGAGTCCAAAACCAAATACGAAATCATCAAAGGAAAATCTCAATTCAAATCCCAAAAGCACATGAAAACCGAAAGCCGAAATCATTAGAAACGGGGCCTCATGCCCGAAAGCACTTTCCGAAATCCATTTCAAATCTTTGAAATCAAATCATAATTCAAATCCCAAAATGAAAGCATCGAAATCATATCAAACCGGAAATAAGATCATATCTCGTAAAACGTGTAGAACGTAAATATCTCGAAATACATGCAAAACCGTAAATCACAGATATCATAATCATAATCATAGAATCGTGTATAAAAACATATAAAAACATATAAAAACATTTATGCATGCATCATAAGTTAGAAAGAAAAGTCCACTCACAGGCCATTCGCGGCACTATCTCGATACGCGTGCAATTACGCTTTCTCGACTAATCCACTATCACCGGCTTTCCCGAACCTCCCCGAACCGTGATCAAAACCTCGAAGTTCCTCTGTCGTGTGACCACGATCCTGGCCACCCCCTGCCGTGAATTCAAGTCCATCTATCTCCTTTTAACTTCCAAAATAGTCCATCGTAGGTCTCGAAAGGGTGCTTCTTCAACTCACAAGGCCTCTGGCAACACAACCCACCTATGAAAAACGATTAATAACAACTAGAATCAATGGTACCCTTTCAGCTTCCAACAGGATTCCACGGTTCAGTTAACCGGTCAATGGCCACCGTACACGGCTGCTCATCACACTCGCACCACCACAATCCTTATCCTCCAGTCTCTCATTCTCATTCCCACATCATATCCATTTTAGGACAGTTGAGGAGAAGGGGGGGGGGGGGGAGGGGGAGGGGGTTTAGACTCCCACAAACACTCTGTCTTTGTTTTTCCTCTCAGACCCGTGCTAAGCCATGTTCTTTGTTTTTAAATAAATGTATATGGCGGTGAAAGAGGCTTCCACAGCCATCCAAAGAAGGCCAGGTGTCCCAATCTCTGTGGACACCAATCCTGAGGCAAGCCAAGTGTCATCGGCTTACTCACACAAATCCCAATGCAAACCAAAGGACCAAAATGCCCTTTATCGCGCAAATTACCATTTTACCCCTAATGCCTTTAGACCAAAATCTGAGCCGTCTGATGTCTGATGATAGCGTGCCTCCTGTCGTTGTACTCAAGGGATCGAGAGCTACCTAACGATCCTCAAACTACTTGAAAAATACTTTTCGTATAAAAATTCAACAATTTGCCATTTTTCAACCAAATGACCAAAATATCCTCAGACTTTCGAACATCATAACTTCTTCCTCGAATGTCGGAATCGGACGTGCCACCTGTCAATGAACTCGTGACGTCCCGAACTACGTCACAGTCATCGGTCAAACTCCATTTGACCGTCCGAACAAAAGTCACCTATTCAACCAATTCTAGGGCCTAAACCGTCATTTCGCACCGTCCGTCCAAAAGTACCCAACTAATCCTCGATTAATCACACTAATCTGTCATTAACCACTAATCTGATCTCGAATTTCAGGACGAGTCTTTACAGTATACTCATCTCATTATTCATAATAGTGTACATGATACATTAGGTATTGAGACATGGGAAAACTAAAGAGTCAACTAGATGAATAGTGATTAGATGAAGAGTGAAATTTAGAAAGAGGTGGGAGCTCACTCTAGAAAGAGAAGGGAGACCCCTCACAATGAGGGAGGATGCTCCCTATTTATAAGAAATGTTTAGGGTTAGGTCATGTGCCACATGAGTGGGCTTTGTGCATGGGCATTCCTTCATGGATCATGATGATGGTCCTAGGCTTGCTCCAAGTGGGCTTACATGCTGTGATGAGCCTTGACAGTGGGTCGGGCCCGGTCCAAGTGATATTCCCAGGCTGGTCTCGGTTGGTCGATATGCTATCAACAGGATCTTATAGTAAGGAGGATGAGGAGGAAGGCAAAGAATGAAGTTATTTGTAATGATTTGGATAGATGTCTATTAGTGACACGACCCATCCCAATCCCCCCGGGATTAACTTGGGATGCGTCATGCTCCCGTCTGACACGAAGTGTCAGACAAGGGATAATACGTAACTCAGGCCATACGGGACTCCCAGTGCGCACAAGAATCGGTGGAGGAGTGCGATGTCTCGGTCTCTGATACAGCCCGCATTCGTGATCAACCTGAAGGGCAATAACACCATTCAGAACTGTGAGTGGACGAAAATCAACCAGTTCATAAAACACATTTCATAAAGATAAATTATGCCCTTCACTAAAAAGTATGCATGCATCGTCAAATCAATAATCAAAACATTTACTCAATAAACCATTAGGGTCATAGCCCAAAAACCGCAACTCAAAACCAAGTGTGGGAACTCAACCGAAACTGTAGAATACCAAAATCAAGCGGGCCACTGCCCAAATCCATAACCACAAATCCACAAAGACAGAAATATCATCTCATGATTCCAACAATCCATGTTTACCATATAACCATCCCTGGCATCCCAAATGCCTAGCCTCCCAAACGCTCGACGTCCCAGACGTCATATCTCACGGTAATAAGCAACGCGTGAAACCTGGGGTCTCTCCGGGTCAATATCTCTGACATCCAAGATATCTGACGTCCCAGACGTCTAATCATAGCATTCCTACTCCTGAGTCGCTATATGGTCTGGTAGCTCCGTATAATGACCCCTCGCAGGCAATGCACCGTGAATTCACCAGTGTCCCAGACACCTGGAGGAGACCATCACATATCCTCGTATCAAGATGGTATATGGAAAACAGTTTTACAAAGTTATTTCAAAACATCTCAAAGGGCCCTGCCCGAAATCTTCATAAAACATCACAAATCCATTTAGGGTCCCCGACCCGAAATCACGTTTATGAAACATAGGGTCCCAGACTCGACATCATATTTCTAAAACTCAATTAGCCCTCATGCCCAATTTTGTAAACTACTGGGCCCCCGGCCCGATCACATGACTCAAAAGGGTCTCAGCCCGATTTCGTAAACCAATTAGGCCCCTGGCCCGATTACATAATTCAAATGGGTCTCATGCCCGAATTCATCTTTCCAAAACCAAAACCATTCCACATAATCATTATTGAATTCACATTCACATAGCAATAGTATAAACTCGTAAACCTTGAAATACTATGTAAATACGGGTTTACCTCGAAATACATGCAATCGTATAATCCACCAGTGCCACAATCATCATCATAGAAATCACGTATGTAAAACATATAAAATAGTTATTCATGCATCACAATGTAGAAAAACAAAGTCCACTCACAGATCGTCCTACGCTGCTGCCTCGATACGAGTGTCATAAGCCCTCCCGGGCCCCATTACTATCACCGGGACTTCCAAACCTTTCCAAATGACACTAGAGGGTTACTAACCTTTTCATTAACCTCCTATTAAAGCGCCATAATTTTTCCAAATTTTTAACTATTTTTAAACTCGATCCTAAACCTTCGGATACGACGAAACATATCGAAACGATGTCTGATCGACATGAAACCAGTTCCAAAATGTTTGTTACATCGAATAGATTATTTCACATGTTGAAAGTTTCCCCAAAATACCCCTCACATTCCCCCACGCGCTGCTTGAACTCCCTGCGCGTGAAACCCACGTGCCGGGGACTGCTCACCATCCCTAACCTCTGTCGAACCAGTTCAGCCCGGTCTGGTCCAACTGAACCGCGCGGTCCCGGTTTTCGTCCATAACTCTTCCCATTTTGGTCCATTTTCACCCATTTTCATTCCTAAACCTTCCTCTAATCATTCCTAATCTATTTATGAACTAAAAACATGAAACCAAGCCAGGATCTTACCTCCCAATCAAATGGTTGAATCGGCCGAACCTCCCTCCGTCGGTTCTCCACGATTCTGGCTACCCATGCCTTCCATTCCTAGTCCAATCGACTCCTAAGACCTCCAACAACCATTTCCAGTCATCACCATCAATTAACAAGCACCAAAACTCAACTTCACATTTTAAAAACCAAAACGTACCCTCCATGGTTTCTCCGACCACCGTCCACGACGGCGCAAGCCGCGACCACCATTCTCCTCGTCTCACCTCCCTCACTCACTTTCATGTTTAAACTATCATCAATGGACGAGGTTTGGATGGGTTGTGGTGTGTGTTTGTGTCGTGTTCGGTAGAGAGAAATGAGAGAGCCCGTGGGGAGAGAGAGAGAGAAGAGAGAGTTTTTTTATTTTTAATTAATTAATTAATTAATTAATTCCAAGCCCCCAATCAGATCTAGATCCACATTTTAGGGTTATCCACCAATGGGATAAGTGACACTTGTCACTCATTCAAGGGACCCACAAAAAATATCTGCCCAATCCAATTAAATTAATATTATATTCGAATTCTGAGACGTAAATCTCCGATTTTGCTCCCGTGACCATAAATTTTTCGTTGGACCTCCGATTTTGATGTGTTGCATGTCTACGCACTCGTGACGTCCCGATCTACGTAGCGGTTATCGGCCCTCAGCCAATGGACCTCCTGAGTTAAAAATCAACATTTTGCCCAAGACCAGGGGCAAAACGGTCATTTTACACCGTCCGTCTGATTTCTCTCAACTAATCCCCGATTAGTCATTTAAACCATAATTAATTAATATATAATCCCAATATTCGGGACGGGTCGTTACAACCTTCCCCCCTTAAATAATTCGTCCTCGAAATTCCAACTAACTCGGTTCCACATCCACCTCGTGGAAAACAAGTTCGACCTCACATCATGTGTACGCGTGTACACCCACTAACTAGCACAATACTCGTCTGCACCCAGACGTTCCATCACGAACTCACCTCGTATCGACCATACTCGACCACCTCGAGTGAAATCGATCACAAGATTCGTGCACTTGACCATTCTACCCTTACTCGGACACATTCAGTTTTTTCTCTCAATCACTAATACACTCTGACATCTGCTCCCACTCGGAGTCACCGAATCCTACTCATGAATCCACGCTGACAGATTCAGCCAAACTGTCACCACTTGGCCAGTCGTAAATCAACCTGACATCTCTCCCACATCAAGAGCTACCAAATCTCACAATTTCTCCACATTTCCTGAATTTTACCATGTCAACATTACACGTTCCATCACGTCGCGCTCAGCCGTCACTCACGGCTCCATGGTCACAATTCGGATCATCGACACCCCCTGACTCACTCTAGAGTCGCACCGTACCTCGTACCAAAATTTCCTCATAAATCCATGCTGCCATTAGTGAGAGTCACAGAGCAGCCGATTCATGCAAAATAATTCGTGGTTACACCAACCACCAACTCACTCAACCTGAGTATACGTATACCAACATCTCACTCGACTTGCATGTAACTGGACCCCATCGAATACCTTCCCAGCAGTAATACACATCCCAACTCTAGGGTTTCATTAGCCATCCACGGCTCTGAGCACCTGCTCATACAATCACTGAATCCATCAAAATCACTCTGCCCAGCGCATAGTATTCAATGTCAAGTTCACGTCCTCAACCAATCCAATGATATCGGAACTAAGCCGACTACCAACACGCTCAACCACACACCACTGGTACATCCTATGTACCGTCACCAGGCAGCACTCGGCCTATCCAGTATCGATCCTCGCACAACGTACAGGGTACGTACATCCATTCTTCAACCAGTCTGCTACATGGTTCGTAGTCGGTCACAATTTAATACTGGGGTTCATCTGTCCAATCCTTTACTAGGAAAATCGATTACTCCAACTCATCATCCATTCTGAATCCCATGGTCATCCGACTAGCATCACAACGTCTACTCCCAAACATGTAATCCAACAAGTACCAATCTGACTCACGCCTACCAAGGCGTACCCATTCATGCCAATTGAGCATCCAAGCTCACCCACGTCTACCGAGACGCACCAACTTTGAACCTATCAGTTACCTGCTCATTCGATTAACAACTTACATTTGATTTACTTCATAGGGAAGCCAATCCCACCATCCACACATCTAAGGCTGACCAAATCCGACCCCGTCGGATACCCACTTGTTCACCAAGTCAAATACCCAAGTCAAATCATAAACATCTCACTCACTCAAGTACCGTCTCATACCGGATTAACTTCGAAAAGAAGTTCAGTCCCAACATTCCCATATCCAAATATTCATGACAGGGCAATAAACTCTCCACCTAACCTCATCAACAAGATCACGATCCAGATCCATCACCACATCATCCGACTGGTAACATCATGATCCTAGATCGTCACAGTGCCCAATGTTCACAACATCACAATCCTGATCCACCTAGGATCCACACATGCTCACTTAGCGAACAATCCTCCTGAAATCTGATCGTAGGGTCTTACACCCTCATTGAATCCTTTGTTAGTCACATTACTCCTCAACTATTTCACCCAGTCAAAAACGAAACACGTCTAAACTGTGGGTCCTCTCCAATTTCCTCATATCCATCCTGGTCATTCCACCTAGAAAAATCAAGGATGATCCAAGGTGATGACATCAAAATTCATCCTACTTGGGTGCAAACACAGATTCGCTGCACCCACCAAACCAGGTAACCCAACATCGTATGACCCTAAGCAGAAATTGAGAAATCTTATTCACTTAACCTCTAAATACCCAACTCCTCTTGATGACCCCAAAACACAACACGGTTCCACCAACCAATATACGCTCAATGTACTGGTGACAACAAACATTATCTGTCATGGGCAGTCACCTGAATGACTTCAGAATACTCATCACCAATGCCGACACGACTCCTCTCGTCTCCACAATCACAACTGCTCTCGAGTCTGAAGTTCCAATCATGTTGGAAATAGATATACTTCTAACAAGGTGTCAAGTCCAACCACTGGACTTCCTAAATCCTCAACTCACTTGGACAACCACGTGTCCGTAACCAATTTATTACCCAAACCTCTTGTTCGTTTAACACTGTTTATGCACATCCAAAAGGACTTAATTCATTACTATCTCGTTCTCATATCTCAACCTTTACAGACTCAACTTTCGGGTTTCCATGTTATTCACAATCACAAAATCCCACATCAACACCACCAATGATTTTCCTCGGATTTTCCAATTTCAATAATTTCCTTGTACTTCCTAGGGATACTAGAAACGTATAACCACACTAGTTTCAGAGTTAAGGACAACTCCCCGAATCCACTAATTTCCATGACGTCCCATGCGTCATCCAGAACTCCCTGTGTCTCAATCATACCCTTTCATCCATTCATCATTAGTCATCTCATAACTGTTGGGACTTATCCCAACACATAACAATCCTTGCTGGATCCCATCTGATCCATCACTCAACCACCACCGAATCTCAGATATTGAACAGCTGCCCATCAAGACTGAGTCACAACCTAACTCGTGGCTCATCGTCATAACAATCATCGGCACGTAGTGTGCGAAATCAGAAAACCCTGAGTCATTACTCATACCGAGGAACAACCCTGTATTTTCGCTTAGGTGAAAGGAATTCTGCCTCTCTCGTACCCCACAACTATGGGTACCACCAGTCTGACAGTCCACAACAAGATAATGATCGTTCCCTGAACGTTTCCCGGTCCTCAACTACCACAACTACATCAATCACGCTCAATAGCCAGTCACCTCCACACAATTGTCGACCAACAGTCATCGCTATCAAGATCCGCATCCACACATCACACTATTATCTGGTCTAACCCGGGATTCCATATCTTATCTCAAAATCGTACTCGTGGATCGAATCCCATCATTTCACTTCATGTCGGCCAACCAATCTCTATCGTTTCGACTAGACTCACTAGAATCATCCACATGGTCATCCACGACCTCAGCCGCTCTTTGCAGCACAAGTTTTAATCCACAAGTCACAATTTGGGGTTGACTCGACAGACCACCCCGACTTCGGAAAGTCGTCCAATCCTCAACAACTACGGACTCACAATTCTAATTCATCAATCACACTCTAGGGTTCCTCTGAACCCAACTGCTCTCTGCAATAAATTTCGCAATTTGACCGACCCCGCGGTCCTGACATCGAATGGATGTCACTCTAATCCTACCATAAACTCAACGGGGTTGCCACCACTAACATCATCAGCTAACTCATGTATTAACATTCCCCACACCAGCAATCACCACTAGGGTTCACATTCTCCGACCATGACTCAACTGAGGTTCACATTTCCAGATTACCACTCGAATGGGGTTCCCCGAACCCAGCTACTCCCAGCAGCACCACAATCTAACATCACATGACTGAACCAACGGTCCCACAATATCAGTTGTCACAAACAACCCCACTTACGTCGAATCACACTAACGCACGGCGTAACGGCCAATTACACACTATCCACTATACAATCCCAAAAACTATCAAACCATCATCCTACTATCAGGTTGATAACGGGCTGACCACATAGAGACATCACATCCTCGACTTGCGCACATAGCTCTTGTGGTACGTCACGACAATCTCGCTCTGAACTTAGAGTAAAATAAGCCAACCCGCTCTGATACCACTTGACACGACCCATCCCAATCCACCCGGAATTAACGTGGGATACGTCATGCTCCCGTCTGACACGAAGTGTCAGACATAGGATAATACGTACCTCAGCCCATACGGGACTCCCAGAGACCGCCAGGATCGGTGGAGGAGTGCGACGTCTCGGTCTCTGCTACAACCTGCATCCGTGATCAACCTGGAGCGCAATAAAACCATTCAAAACTGTGAGTGGACGAAAATCAACATGTTCATAAAACACATTTCATAAAGATAAATTATGCCCTTCACTAAAAAGTATGCATGCATCGTCAAATCAGTAATCTAAATATTTACTCAATAAACCATTAGGGTCGTAGCCCAAAAACCGTAACTCAAAACCAAGTGTGGGAACTCAACCGAAACTGTAGAATACCAAAATCAAGCGGGCCACTGCCCAAATCCATAACCACAAATCCACAAAGACAGAAATATCATCTCATGATTCCAACAATCCATATTTACCCTATAACCATCCCCGACATCCCAGATGCCTAGCGTCCCAGTCGCTCGACGTCCCATACGGTATATCTCACGGTAATAAGAAACGCGTGCTACCCGGGGTCTCTCCGGGTAATATCTCTGACATCCCAGATGTCTGACGTTCCAGACGTCTAATCATAGCATTCCTGCTCCTGAGTCACTATACGATCCGGTAGCTCCGTATAATGACCCCTCGCAGGCAATGCACCGTGACTTCCCCAGTATCCCAGACACCTGGAGGAGACCATCACATATCCCCATATCAAGATGGTATATGGAAAACAGTTTTACTAAGTTATTTTAAAACATCTCAAAGGGCCCTGCCCAAAATCTCTATAAAACATCACAAATCCATTTACGGTCCCCGACCCGAAATCACGTTTATGAAACATAGGGTCCCAGACCCGACATCACATTTATAAAACTCAACTAGGCCTCATGCCCAATTTTGTAAACTACTGAGCCCCCGACCCGATCACATGACTCAAATGGGTCTCATGCCCGAATTCATCTTTCCAAAACCAAAACCATGCCACAGAATCATTATTGAATTCACATTCACATAGAAATAGTATAAACTCGTAAACCTCGAAATACGTGTAAATACGGGTTTACCTCGAAATACGTGCAATCGTATAATCCACCAGTGCCACAATCATAATTATAGAAATCACGTATGTAAAACATATAAAATAGTTATGCATGCATCACAGTTTAGAAAAAATAAGTCCACTCACAGACCGTCCTACGTTGTCGCCTAGATACGCGTGCCATAAGCCCTCCCGGGCTGCATCACTATCACCAGGACTTCCAAACCTGTCCAAATCATATTAGAGAGTTACTAACCTTTTCATTAACCTCCTATTAAAGCCCCGTAATTTTCCCAAATTTTTAACTATTTTTAAACTCGATCCTAAACCTTCGGATACCACGAAACATATCGAAACGATGTCCGATCGACACGAAACCAATCCCAAAATGTTCGTTATAACGAATAGATTATTTCACATGTTGATAGTTTCCCCAAAATACCCCTCACGCGCCCCCACGCGCGGCTTGAACTCCCTGCGTGTGAAACCCACGCGTCGGGGGCTGTTCACCATCCCTAACCTCTGTCGAACCGGTTCAGACCAGTTTAGCACGATCCGGTCCAGCCGAACTGGCAGTCCCGGTTTTCGTCCATAACTCTTCCCATTTTGGTTCGTTTTCACCCATTTTCATTCCTAAACCTTCCTCTAATCATTCCTAATCTATTTATGAACTAAAAACACGAAAACCAAGCCAGGATCTTACCTCCCAATCGAATGGTTGAACCAGCCGAACCTCCCTCCGTAGGTTCTCCACGATTCCGGCCACCCCTGTCGTCCATTCCTAGTCCAATCGACTCCTAGGACCTCCAGCAACCATTTCTAGTCATCAACATCAATTAACAAGCACCAAAACTCAACTTCACATTTTGAAAACCAAAACGTACCCTCCATGGTTTCTCCAGCCACCGTCCACGACGGCGCAAGCCGTGGCCACCATTCTCCTCATCTCACCTCCCTCACTCACTTTCATGTTTACACTATCATCAATGGCTGAGGTTTGGAGGGGTTGTGGTGTGTGTTTGTGTCGTGTTCGTTAGAGAGAAATAAGAGAGACTCCGCGGGGGGAGAGAGAGAAGAGAGAGTTTTTGAATTTTAATTAATTAATTAATTCCAAGCCCCCAATTAGATCTAGATCCATATTTTAGGGTTATCCACCAATGGGACTTGTCACTCATCCAAAGAACCCACAGAAAATATCTGCCCAATCCAATTAAATTAATATTATATTCGTATTCCGAGACGTAAATCCCCGATTTCGCTCCCGTGACCATAAAATTTCTGTCGAACCTCCGATTTCGACGTGCCGCCTGTCTACGGACTCGTGACGTCCCGATCTACGTAATGGTTCTCGGACCTCGGCCATCTGACCTCCCGGGTCAAAATTCAACATTTTGCCCAAGATTAGGGGCAAAACGGTCATTTCTGTAACGACCCGTCCCGAATATCGGGATTTAATAATATTTAATGGTGATTTACTAATCTGGGATTAGTTGTGTGATTTCGGACGAATTGTGCAAAATGACCGTTTTGCCCCTAGGCGTGGGCAAAATGTTGACTTTTATTTCGGATGGTCAAATGGACTTTGACCGATGACCGTGATGTAGTTCGGGACGTCACGAGTTCATTGACAGGTGGCACGTTCGATTCCGACGTTCGTGGTGAAAGTTATGATGTACGGAAGTTCAAGGGCGTTTTCGTAATTTGGACAAATGAAGGGGAAATGTTGACTTTTTGACCGGGATGTCCGATGGCCGAGGGCCAAGGACCGTTACGGAGGTTTCGTCGATACGAATTCATAGACGGGCGGCACGCCGAAATCGGACTTCGTACGAGGAAGTTATGGTCAGAAACGTGGAATCGGGGAAATATACGTCTCGGTAACCGTGTCGATTATTTTATTCTGAATTGGTGGTTGGAGGACACTTGGATGAGTGACAAGTGTTACTCATCCATTGGCTAGATTGGATCATGTTCCACTAAATAATTAATTATGATTTTATTCCAACTTTAAATCCTAGCCATCCATTCCATTTAATCTTTAAATCCTCACCACTCATCTCATCTAATCTATCTCCCTTCTCTCATTAGATAACATTCATCAAACTACATTCATCTTTATTCTTCTACAACCCGAAACCACCCATGCACCATTTTCTTCATTTCTCCATCTTTTCTCCATAACCCAAACTCACATATCACCACCATAATCATCAATGAGTGTGAGCGGGGTGTAACCGTGTATGATGATGAGAGCGGGACGGTTACGGGAGGACGACGGCGTGATGGTGGTTGACGACGGGGGAGTCGACCCGTGAGGTAAGAAAATATCCAAAAAATCCAAGTTTCGGTTTTGTAGGTTTTTAGCTAATTCTATGAATTGGGAAATATTTCTGGGCACTCTAGGAGCCTAATAGGATTGTTTTTGAAGGTTGGAATGGCCGGAAATGGCCGTGAACGGCGACGGAAACTCCGACCGCCATTGATGACGGATGAAGGTATGGTTTTGGACATTTTATTCCGTTTTAATTAACTAGAAAGATTAGAAATGAGATTAGGAACATATTGGGATTAAAATGGGATGAAATGGACCTAAAATGGACCTTGAACTAGTCCAAAAACGGAGAAAACCCGACGGTGAACAGTAACTGTGAATAGTAACTGGTTCAGCTGGAATTGGTGACGATGAACAGTAATTTGAGCCTTCTTGGGGCGCGTGAGGGCTCGTGAACAGTATTTTGAGAAAGTGTTCAACATATGAAATCTTCTATTCGATGTAACGAAGATTTTGGGACTGGTCTCGTGTCAATCGGACATCGTTTCGATAGTTTTCGGGGTGTCGGAAGGTTTAGGGTCGGTTTAAAAATAGTTAAAAGTTCGGGAAAATTACGGGGCTTTGGTAGGAGGTTAATTAATTAGTTAGTAACCTTCTATTAAAATTTGGACAGGTTTGGGAGTCCCGGTGATAGCGATTGGTCGGGAGGGCCTATGGCACGCATATCGAGACGCTCGGTTAAACGGTCTGTGAGTGGACATTGGTTTCATAAATTCGATGCATGCATAACTGTTTTATGATTGTTATAATTATGATTAAATGATTTACTTTGGATATCGGTGAATTTTAAATGATTTCACGTATTTCGAGGTAAATTACGTATTTGCACGAAAACCGAGATTTTCTGGATTTTCACCGATTTCCATAAATGTGGTTGAATATGATTTCATGAAACGGTTACGAACTTGAATAAAGTAAAATCGGGCCGGGGGCCCAGTTGAACTATGAAATCGAGCCAGGGGCCCAGTTAACATGTGGATCGGGCCAGGGACCCAGTTAACTTGTGAAATCGGGCCAGGGGCCCAGTTGATTTCTACATGTGATTGCGGGTCGGGGACCCTAAAATGGAATTGAATAAATGTTTCCTGGTTTACATTTTATATATGTTCACATGCTGGAATCTATAAATGGTTTTGATGATGTTTCGGTCATGGCACGTTTTACGGTTTTGGGCATGAGACCCGTTTGATGAAATGTAACGATCGGTTCGGATTTTACCTATGTATACCTATATGTTTTGCATGTGGATATCGATAAAATGTATTTAGTACTGCACTGTATAGATCCTTCCATATTATATTGTCTCCTTCGGCGAGGTACCCCGGAGTGGTCACGGACGTCTAGTACGTCCAGCGTCTATGACGCTAAGCATCGGGGATGCTGTACCCGAACGGGGTTCGGGGAATGAACTCGGAAATTGAGACCCGAGTGGCACGCGTAGCCTTGTGATTGTGACCTTATTGACGTCAGGGACGTCAGACATCAGGGATGTCGGATTGGAGTGTATAGTGCAGTGGCTAAAATAATGGTTATGGTTTATATTATATGCCTTATGGTTCATATTACTGGATTTATGAAATAACTCTTGGATTTACTTTTGGAAATTGAAACTAGGCTTGGGTTTCCGGGCTAAGGCCCTAATGGTTATTTCTAAATAAATATGGGATTATTGGTTTTGGTGCATGCATATGATTTTACTGAGGGGCATAAATGTCTTATAAAAGTTTTAAACAGACTTGTTTATTTTTGTCCACTCACAGCTTTTGTTTTCAATGCCCTTCAGGTTGATTCCGGATACGACTGCAGCAGAGACTTGAGCATCGCACACCTCCTCCATCGATCCTTACGCACTCTGGAAGCCCGTTTGGGCAATGGCAATCGGTTATCCCTTGTCTGACGCCTCTTGTCAGACGGGAGCACGTCACATTCCATGGTAATCCCGGGGGGATTGGGATGGGTCCTGTCAAGTGGTATCAGAGCAGGTTTTGCTCTTTTGTGCGCGAAGGACGAGGGTGTGATGTCTCTTTGGGCTGCTGTTCCGTTGTCAACCTGATAGATAGTTTTGGGTTTGTATGGTGAATTGGGTGTGTTTGGCCCAATACGCCGTGCATTGATGTGATTCAACCCAGGTGGGGTTGTATACGATTAACTGGTAATGTGGGACCGTCGGTTCGGTCATGTGATGATGGATTGTTGTGCCACTGGGCACAGCTAGGTTCAGGGAACCCCATTTGAATAATGTATTGGAAATACGAGACTCAGTTGAGTAATGGTCTAAATTATGGACCCTGGTAGTGTTGGCTAGTGTACGGGGTGTTGGTGCATCGGAGTTAGCCGATGACCTTCGTGGTGGAACCCACGTTGAGTTGACGATTGGATTGGATTGGACGTCTATACGATGTCAGGACCGCGGGGTCGGTCAGGTTGTGGATTTTACTGCAGAAGGCAGTTGGGTTCGGTGGAACCCTAGGGTGTGAATTTGGAACCCTAATCGATGGACCGGAAGAGTGAACTTTAAATGAGAACTTGTGCTGCGACGAGCGGCTGAGGTCATGGATGACCATGTGGATGACTCTAGTGAGTCTTATGGGTTTCGATCTACGAATACGGTTATGAGAAAATATGGAATCCCGTGTTGGATCGAATATTAGTGTGATGTGTGGATACGGATCTTGACAACGATGACTGTTGGTCGACAGTTGTGTCGAGATAACTGGCTATCGAGGGTATTTAGTGTGGTTTTGACACTTGGGGATCAGGGGATGTTCAGGGAACGTCCATTATCCTGATGTGCCAGTGGTCAAATTGGAGGTACCCATAGTCGTGGGGTACGAGTGGTGTTACGGGATCGTCGTTCGGAATGAACGGAGATCCAGGGTAACAACTTTGCACACAGTATGCTAGCATGGACGTTCGTGTGCTAGTGTGGATATTCGTGTGCTATGTATGGATGTTGGTATGTTGGTACTTTTATGCCAATACTAGTATGGATGCCCGTGTGCTGATACTAGTGTTGATGATTGTATGCTAGTGCTGGTGTCAGTGATTGTGATGACGATGAGCCACCAGTTGGGGTGTGACTCTGTCATGATGGACAGATGATTGGTATCTGCGACTCAGTGGTGGTTGAGTCTTGGACTGGATGGGATCCAGTGGAGGTTGTGTCGGGTTGGGATAAGTCCCAACAGATTTATGATGACGAGTGATGAATGGTATGATTGAAACTTGAGGAATCTAGGGACGATGTTCCCTATGTCATATGAATTGGTGGATTTGGGGAGTTGTTGTCAACTCCGAGATTGGTAAGATTGTTTATTTCTTATATCCCCAGAGAGTACAAGGAAATTATTGAAATTGGAAAAAGTCGGGGAAAACCATTCGTGGTATTGATGTGTGATTTTGTGATTGTGGATCACTTGGAACCTGAGGATTGAACCTGTTTAGGTTGTGATGTGAGACGAAGGCAGTTGGGTATGCACATCCAGGCAGAGTTGTGGATATCCCGTTCGGAATCGGGGTGTGTGCATACATGATTATTGACGGACGTGAGGTCCGAGTAATGAATTGATTTTGGACACGTGGTGGTCCAAGTGAGGTATGGACGTGGGCAGTCCAGCGGTTGGACTTGACATCTCATTGGGAGCATGTCTGTTCCCAACATGGTTGGAACTCCCGTGTCGGGGAGAGTTGTGATTGGGAGACGAGAGGAGTGCTCGTTTCCACACCGGTGATTGGTATTCCGAAGTCTTTGGGGTTGACTTCTTATTTCCTGCCGTGGCAGATGATGATTGTTGCTACCAGTACGTTGAGTGTGTATTGGTTGGTGGACCCATGTTTGGCTTGGGGTCATTGGACACAAGAAGTTGAGTATGAATTTGGATTTGGTGGTGAAATGCGAGGTCATCTTTCCACCAAGGGAAATTTGGCGAAGGATTCAATTGAGGGTGTAAGACCTTACGATCAGCTTCCAGATGGATTGTTAGCTATGTGAGCATGTGTGGATCCTAGGTGGATCTGATTTGTGATGTTGTCGACTTTGGTCGATGTGACGATCTAGGATCGTGATGTTACTTGTCGGGTGACGTAGCAATGGATATGGATTGTGATCGTGATGATCCAGATTGGACGTGAGTTTATCACTCTTACCTTGGTATGAGTCGTAAATGACGGGACTGAACTTCTTTTCGGAGTGAGTCCATATGGTTTATTACTCGGTTGAGTAGGTTTCCGAAGTGGTCGGATTTTGTCAAACTTTGACGTGTGAATATTGGGATTGGCTTCCCTATGAAGTCAATCGAGTGTTTTGTACAGGCAACCGATAGATTCGGTTATGTTACGTCTTGATGGACGTAAACGAGATTTTGGGTTTTGGAATCGAATTTCTGGGTGACGATTCAGGATTCGATTGCGAAGCTCGAAAATGGATTACTGGATTTGGGTGCGGAATGATTATTCCAATGCTAGCTTACGGAATAATGATTTCGGATTCGGATTTGGACATGGATTAAAAACATGATGTCTGGGTTCGGATTCGGGATTTCTTACGAAATTGCGAATTCGGATTCGGAATTGGAACTAGATGACGGGTGGAGTTCGTTTTGTCTCATGTTGGTTTGGGCAAATGTACTCCATTACTAGAACGTGTTTGGCTATGACTTGGGTGGCTAGAGTCAGATTGATGGATTGAGGTACGTACAGGGTACGTTGTACGAGGATTGAGACTGGTTAGGCTGAGTGGTGCCTAATGGCGGTACATGGGATGTACCAGTGGTGTGTAACTAAACGTGTTGGTAATCGGCTTGGTTCCAGTATCATTTGTTTGGTTGTGATCGTGAACTGGACATTGGATACAGTGCGCTGTGCAGAGTGATTTTGTCGGGTTCAGTGATTGTATGAGCAGGTGCTCTTAGCAATGGTTGGCTAGTGGAACCCTAGTATTGAGATGTGTGATCACTGCTGGGCTGGTATTCAATGTGTTCCAGTTACACCACTTGATTTTGACGGTATACGTACACTCAGGATGAGTGAATTGGTGGTCAGAGTAACCACGAGTAGCCTTGTGTGACTTGATCACACCGTGATTTCCCAGCGTCTTGGTTCGCTGTGGGAGTCGGCGATTATGGACATTGAGATTATTTTGTGTCGCAGGATTGGGCTTGCCCTGCGAATTGGGATCATGTGATTGATCTTACGCTACATTGAGGGTGATGTAGTACATGGTGTTGTCATTGATTAATCGATGGTTTGGGCTTTATCAGGGTGGTAAAGCTTAGTGATGACAGTTTGACTGATGGAGTCAGCATGGACTGACAAATGAGATTTGGCGACTCCCAATGGGAGCAAAGGTAAGGATATATTGGTAAAGGAAGGGAACCGTCTAGATGAAGAAGTCAGCTAAATGGTTAGGCGATTTTATCGCGGATCAGGTGATCATTTCCACTCGAGGTGGTCGAGTGTTGTTGCTATTATGACGTATGACTGTGATGGGATGTCTGGGTACAGACGAGGCAGGTGTTGTCCTAGTATGTGGGTGTACAAGTGTACACAGATGTGTGAGCGAATTGTTTTCCACAAGGTGGTTGTTGAATAAAGAGATTGGTAATTTCGAGGACGAAATTCTTTAAGGAGGGAAGGTTGTAACGACCCGTCCCGAATATCGGGATTTAATAATATTTAATGGTGATTTACTAATCTGGGATTAGTTGTGTGATTTCGGACGAATTGTGCAAAATGACCGTTTTGCCCCTGGGCGTGGGCAAAATGTTGACTTTTATTTCGGATGGTCAAATGGACTTTGACCGATGACCGTGATGTAGTTCGGGACGTCACGAGTTCATTGACAGGTGGCACGTTCGATTCCGACGTTCGTGGTGAAAGTTATGATGTACGGAAGTTCAAGGGCGTTTTCGTAATTTGGACAAATGAAGGGGAAATGTTGACTTTTTGACCGGGATGTCCGATGGCCGAGGGCCAAGGACCGTTACGGAAGTTTCGTCGATACGAATTCATAGACAAGCGGCACGCCGAAATCGGACTTCGTACGAGGAAGTTATGGTCAGAAACGTGGAATCGGGGAAATATACGTCTCGGTAACCGTGTCGATTATTTTATTCTGAATTGGTGGTTGGAGGACACTTGGATGAGTGACAAGTGTCACTCATCCATTGGCTAGATTGGATCATGTTCCACTAAATAATTAATTATGATTTTATTCCAACTTTAAATCCTAGCCATCCATTCCATTTAATCTTTAAATCCTCACCACTCATCTCATCTAATCTATCTCCCTTCTCTCATTAGATAACATTCATCAAACTACATTCATCTTTATTCTTCTACAACCCGAAACCACCCATGCACCATTTTCTTCATTTCTCCATCTTTTCTCCATAACCCAAACTCACATATCACCACCATAATCATCAATGAGTGTGAGCGGGGTGTAACCGTGTATGATGATGAGAGCGGGACGGTTACGGGAGGACGACGGCGTGATGGTGGTTGACGACGGGGGAGTCGACCCGTGAGGTAAGAAAATATCCAAAAAATCCAAGTTTCGGTTTTGTAGGTTTTTAGCTAATTCTATGAATTGGGAAATATTTCTGGGCACTCTAGGAGCCTAATAGGATTGTTTTTGAAGGTTGGAATGGCCGGAAATGGCCGTGAACGGCGACGGAAACTCCGACCGCCATTGATGACGGATGAAGGTATGGTTTTGGACATTTTATTCCGTTTTAATTAACTAGAAAGATTAGAAATGAGATTAGGAACATATTGGGATTAAAATGGGATGAAATGGACCTAAAATGGACCTTGAACTAGTCCAAAAACGGAGAAAACCCGACGGTGAACAGTAACTGTGAATAGTAACTGGTTCAGCTGGAATTGGTGACGATGAACAGTAATTTGAGCCTTCTTGGGGCGCGTGAGGGCTCGTGAACAGTATTTTGAGAAAGTGTTCAACATATGAAATCTTCTATTCGATGTAACGAAGATTTTGGGACTGGTCTCGTGTCAATCGGACATCGTTTCGATAGTTTTCGGGGTGTCGGAAGGTTTAGGGTCGGTTTAAAAATAGTTAAAAGTTCGGGAAAATTACGGGGCTTTGGTAGGAGGTTAATTAATTAGTTAGTAACCTTCTATTAAAATTTGGACAGGTTTGGGAGTCCCGGTGATAGCGATTGGCTCGGGAGGGCCTATGGCACGCATATCGAGACGCTCGGTTAAACGGTCTGTGAGTGGACATTGGTTTCATAAATTCGATGCATGCATAACTGTTTTATGATTGTTATAATTATGATTAAATGATTTACTTTGGATATCGGTGAATTTTAAATGATTTCACGTATTTCGAGGTAAATTACGTATTTGCACGAAAACCGAGATTTTCTGGATTTTCACCGATTTCCATAAATGTGGTTGAATATGATTTCATGAAACGGTTACGAACTTGAATAAAGTAAAATCGGGCCGGGGGCCCAGTTGAACTATGAAATCGGGCCAGGGGCCCAGTTAACATGTGGATCGGGCCAGGGGCCCAGTTAACTTGTGAAATCGGGCCAGGGGCCCAGTTGATTTCTACATGTGATTGCGGGTCGGGGACCCTAAAATGGAATTGAATAAATGTTTCCTGGTTTACATTTTATATATGTTCACATGCTGAAATCTATAAATGGTTTTGATGATGTTTCGGTCATGGCACGTTTTACGGTTTTGGGCATGAGACCCGTTTGATGAAATGTAACGATCGGTTCGGATTTTACCTATGTATACCTATATGTTTTGCATGTGGATATCGATAAAATGTATTTAGTACTGCACTGTATAGATCCTTCCATATTATATTGTCTCCTCCGGCGAGGTACCCCGGAGAGGTCACGGACGTCTAGTACGTCCAGCGTCTATGACGCTAAGCATCGGGGATGCTGTACCCGAACGGGGTTCGGGGAATGAACTCGGAAATTGAGACCCGAGTGGCACGCGTAGCCTTGTGATTGTGACCTTATTGACGTCAGGGACGTCAGACATCAGGGATGTCGGATTGGAGTGTATAGTGCAGTGGCTAAAATAATGGTTATGGTTTATATTATATGCCTTATGGTTCATATTACTGGATTTATGAAATAACTCTTGGATTTACTTTTGGAAATTGAAACTAGGCTTGGGTTTCCGGGCTAAGGCCCTAATGGTTATTTCTAAATAAATATGGGATTATTGGTTTTGGTGCATGCATATGATTTTACTGAGGGGCATAAATGTCTTATAAATGTTTTAAACAGACTTGTTTATTTTCGTCCACTCACAGTTTTTGTTTTCAATGCCCTTCAGGTTGATTCCGGATACGACTGCAGCAGAGACTTGAGCATCGCACACCTCCTCCATCGATCCTTACGCACTCTGGAAGCCCGTTTGGGCAATGGCAATCGGTTATCCCTTGTCTGACGCCTCTTGTCAGACGGGAGCACGTCACATTCCATGGTAATCCCGGGGGGATTGGGATGGGTCGTGTCAATTTTACACCGTCCGTCCAATTTTTCTTAACTAATCCCCGATTAGTCATTTAAACCATAATTAATTAATATATAATCCCGATATTCGGAACGGATCGTTACTGTAACGACCCGTCCCGAGAACCGGGATTAGCAAAGTGATTAGTAAAGGATTAGTGTGCCTAATTGGTGTTTAGTTGGTTACTTTTGGTCGGTTAGGGTTGAATGACGATTTTGCCTTTAGAATGGGCAAAAGTTGACTTTTAGTTCAGACGGTCAATTGGGCATTGACCGATGACAGTGACGTATTTTGGGACGTCACGAATCCGTAGACAGGTGGCACGCCCGATTCCGACATCCGAGGAGGAAGTAATGATGTTTGGAAGGTCGAGGGTACTTTCGTAATTTGGTTATAATAGGGGGAAAAGTTGAATTTTAGCACGATCGAGTTTTTACGTGTAGACCGAGGACCGTTTGGTAGCTCTCGTCGTCCTGAGTACAACGACAGGCGGCATGCCGTCATCGGACGTCGGACAAGTGAGATAGGGGTCTAGAACGGAGAAGGGTAAAATGGTAATTTCGACATTTAGGGGTAATTTGGTCTTTCAGCACATTGGGATTTGTGTGCAACCGGATTTGGACACCTGGGAGGCTGGGATTGGAGATGTTTGGGCTAAGTCCACAGGGAGAGTGACACCTAGCTTATTCCTAGAGGTTTCCAGCCTTTTCACGATTAAACTACCTGTTTATTTGTGTTGGTTTAAACGTGCAAGGAGAGAACAGAGAGACTGAGACAGAGGGTAATTGATCAGTTCTCAGGGTGTGTGAGTCTTGTGCTTGAGTGTGTGTGTGATCAGAGGGAAGCTAAGAGTTAAGTGAGAGTTACTGGTGGTTGTTGAAGTGGAGTGGGACAGAGGGGGAGGAGGACCACCGTGGGCGGTGGTTTTCAAATTTGAGAAACAGAGAGGGAGGTGTGAATGTAAATCCAATCTCCCTAAATTCCCATCAATTGTATCTGGTGTGTGAAGAACAAATGATTAGGAAGATGAGAGTAACTTACTGGGCTTGACGTCGAGGTTTGAGAAGGATGATAAGGTAGGTTATCGTACTTTTCGATTTGGAATTCAAAAATGGTACTTAGAGATTTATCGTCTGTTTTGTTGTTTTGACGGTTGAATAATGTTTCTTGAGCTTCCAGAGTTTGTTTGGGACAAAAATCAAGGAGGTTAGTGGCCGGAATCAAAGAACACGATGAAGGAGCAGTGGTCCGATTTTCATCGATTCGGGAAGGTAAGAAGTTGGTCTGTAATTGGTGATTTTATTAGCTTAGTCGATTAGAGTGAATATGAAGAAGCTAAAAGAATGAAAAGAAGGAAAAACCGGATGAAATTGAATGAAAACCGTGAACGGCTGGACCGGACCGGTTCGAACCAGGTGAACCAGGGTCACCTGAGGTTGACGACGACACTGTTCACGGGCGTGGGTCTCAAGCGCAGAAGCTTCTAGACGCGCGTGATAGCGCGTGAGGGGTAGTTTGGGAAATCTTCCAACATGACTTTTAAATTAATTAATGTAACGAACATTTTGGCACTAGTTTCGAGACGATCGGATATCGTCTCGATATGTTTCGGGTTGTCCGAAGGTTTTAGAGCTCGGTTAAAAATAGTTAAAAATACGGGAAAATTATGGGGCTTTAGTATGACCTTTGTGAAGTAGTTAGTGACCTTAGTATGATATTTGGACAGGTTCGGGGAAGCCGAGGATAGTGGAATGGCCGGGAATGGCATAAGTGCGCGTGTATCGAGGCGACGTCAGAATGGTCTATGAGTGGACTTTGCTTTCTAACTCTTGATGCATGCATATATGTTTTTTATACATGATTCTATGATTTGATTTATGATTGTGATGGTTTACGGTTTTGCACATTTTTCGAGGAAAGGACGATTTTCACGTTTTACGAGGTTTGATAAATATCGTGATTTGAACCTGATTTAATGGTTGATTTCGGGATTTGAAATACGGTTGGATTTCAAAGAAAGTAAAAGGATTTTGGAAAGTATTTTCGGGCTTGAGGCCCAGTTCAAAAGTGGTTTTCGGAAATGTGATTTCGGGTTTTTGAATCAGAATTCCGGATGACGATTCGGGATTTGATTCGGGACTTGAAATGGATTCCGGGTTTGGGTTCGAAATGATTATTCCGAATGTCGTCTTACAGAATGATGGTTGCGGACTCGGATCTGGAAAGGAGACGAATATGATTCTGGATTTGGATTCGGAATGACGGTTCTGGATGCCGGAAGGGCATCAGACCAGTGGTTTCAGATTCATATTTGAATATGGAAATGGAAAATGGTTTTCAAATGGTTTGGATTGGATTTGCTGAATCTGGATATTGGTTTTAAAGACCCGGATATTATGATTGACGGGGGACGGGCCCGGATTGGGTTTAAAAACCCGGATTGAGTTTAAAGACTCAGGAGTTTAAAGACTCGGATATATTGATATTTCCCCCGTATGCCTGTTGAGTTTAAAGACTCGGAGTTTAAAGACTCGGATTATTGAGGCCTGGTTATTGAGTTTAAAGACTCGGGAGTTTAAAGATTCGGATAGATCCAGCAAGTTCGATGGATGAGAACGTGGCTTTATATGTGTTAGGATTTCACTGAGACTTGATGATGTTTTGGGCTGTGGCCTGGATGAAATGGTTTTTCGGTGGTTTCAGGCTGAGGCCCGGGATTTGAGAAAGAAAGAAAATGTGTTCGGTTTTCGTACATGGTTTTATGACATGAAATTAATATGCATGCATTGGTTTTGGAACGGAGGGTATAAATGTACTTGTGTTTTCTGTTAACTGTTTTTAAACTTATACTTTATTTTTGTCCACTCACAGTCTTTTCGTGTTTTCGATACCCTCCAGGTTGTTGCGGCACGGGCTGTTGATCGACAGAGACGGAGACATCACACGTACGTTCCACAGTAGACATCACACGTACGTTTCACTGAGATGTGATGATGATGGTTTATAACAATGGTTTTATGAGGTTTTGGGCAGTGGCCAGGATGAAACGGTTTTTTGATGGTTTTGGGCTGAGACCCGGGATTTGAGAAAAAGAAAAATGTGTTTGGTTTTTCGTACATGGTTTTATGACATGAAATTGATATGCATACATTGGTTTTTAAAACGGAGGGTATAAATGTATGTGTTTTCTAATAACTGTTTTTGAACTTAAACTTTATTTTTTGTCCACTCACAGTCTTTTCGTATTTTCGATACCCTCCAGGTTGTTGCGGCGCGGGCTGTTGGTCGAGAGAGTCAGAGGCATCACACGTACGATCCATAGTAGACTTTGCGCGCTCTGAGAAGTTTGGACGATATTGTGACGTTCGGTTCAGAAATCCCTTGTCCGACTTACGTGTCACACGGAGGTTGAACGTCCGTTTAGCCTTCGTGTCATGCGTAGGTCAGACGGGAGCAGGGTTTAGTCCCTAACCCTGGGGGATTAGGGGTGGGCCTTGACAGTTACAATTAGATCCTATCGAAGATATTGAGGATTCAAAGTTTGATATTTTGGATTGGTGGAAAATGATAGGTGTAGCCAAATATCCAATCTTATCCCGAGTTGCACGAGATGTGCTAGTTATACCCGCTTCAACAATAGTTTCGGAGTCTTGTTTTAGCACCAGTGGAAATGTAATTAATTCGTATAGGAGTTCATTGAGCCCTGAAGTTGTGGAGGCATTGATATGTACTCAATATTGGCTTTTGAGTATTAATGTTGCATTACATTTGGAGCCGAGTGTTGAAGAAGTGGAGTGTTATCATGCTCTTGGACAAGGTAATTGTTGTATCTTTTTATTATTTCAAATACATTTGTTTGTTATTAATTGTAAATTTATGTAGATAATTAACTTTGCTTGTGTCTCATATGTAGAAATGGCAAATGGTCGTGCTAAGATGCCTCAATAGTCCAATCCTTGAGACTTCCTGCCTTGTTGATTTTTTCAAGGTGTTTTTTCTACTATTTTTTTCAATTGGATGGTTTGGTTTTGTAACCTTACTGTTTTTATTGCTTGTAATGGACTTTTTCTATTCGATTTTGATACTTGGATAATTTTATTGTTTGTAATAGACATTCTATGTTGGATTTTGATGTCTTGATGATTTTGTTGTTTATAATGGACATTTTAGGTTGGATTTTGATGTCTTGATGATTTTGTTATTTGTAATGGACATTGATTAGTTGTAATGAATATTGATTAGTTGTAATGTACATTAATTAGGTTGTAATGGACATTAATAGGTAATAAATATTGATTATTGTATAAAAGTACAAAAAAAAAAATCGATTTTTAGAGAAAACCGAACCGGTTCACTCCTAATTTGAATCGAAAAAAACGATTTTACCCGAAACCAAACCGAACATTTTGATTTCGGTCCTAGTCGGTTTTTTGAAGGAAAACCGAACAGAACCAAAATCGGTTCCCCAACTGATTCGGTTTCTATTTCGATAAAAAAATCGAACCGAAAAATCGATTAACAGAGCTAGTTGGGAGGAGTTGGGTTTAGAATTTAGGGTTCAATTCACTAAGTTTCGACGGTAAAGTTACTATAAGATATATATATATATAGTGACTGGACTTATAAAAGTATTTTAAGTGTCCCTATTTTTTAAGGGCAATCAGCTTATAGGTTCTTACTAACATATAAATTTATTAAAAAACTTGCATATATAAAAATTAAATTCATAGGTCCTTTGACTAGTCAAAGAACTATATAATTTAAAATAAACCATATTTTTTATATAAATTACAACTAATGACATCCAATTGTGAACTAGTCCAGCAACAATCTAAAAAGCACTTATCAAAATTTATCATGATTTCAACATCACTTTTTTTTAAAATTATTATTATAAGATTATACTGAGGATTATGAAAACATTACTCATATTTATAAAATTTTCCACCAATATCTATTACCACCCCCTCCTCCCCTTCAAAAAAAATAAAAAATTATACCCTACCGTTGAACATGTGGAATTTATTGCTTAGAAATTTTGTTTAGGGACTTTTGAATAAAAAAATTGAGATAATGTCTTATTTTGTTTAATATACAAGTATTAAAGGTTTTAAATAAAAGTAAAAGTTGTTAAGGATGTAACAATTTTTTACTCATTTTTTAATACATTTTTCCAAACAACCTATTTTAATCAATTTTCCTTATTTTTTTTGTAGTTTGCTATCTACTCGTTAGGGGTAGCATGTCCCTGGACAGCTCAGTTATCAATCGCTTTAATGCCCTACTTAATTATAAGATACTATGCTTGTCAATTTTTTTTTTTAAAAGAATTTAGTATAAGTTTTTATGGCTAAATGATTCAAATATATGTGAAATTGATTTCGAAATTCAGATTAGATCATTTGTATAAACTATATATTAATTTTTTTTTATATTAAATGAATATGGGTATGCCATGGTATTCAAAATTATTGTACTAAAACCATATTGTTTATGATTGGTTCGGCATAGGTTTTTTTTTTTTTTTGGACAATTGGTTCAGCATAGTTTGGTAACGGTTTTACGAACACTAAACTTTGACATGGAATCAGCACTATGTGTCGTAACACGACATGATATGACTTCCATTTTTGGGTTTCATATGCTCATAACGGATACAAATACATAAAACATATATAAGTAAAATTTACAAGAATAAAAGTGAAAACTTGAGTAAACTACAATGATAAAACTGTCATTCAAAAAAATATATATAAATTAAACAAAGCTTTTTTTTAATGGGCAATACATAATTTCACATAATAAATTTGATTAAATACAAAAGCTAAATTGTAGGAAATAATTAGGGTGGGCACGGTGTGGTTCGATATAGATATTGACAATATTCAAATCAAAACCGTTAAAACTTTAGCGGTTTGATACTGTTTAGATTTTTTAAAATTAGAAATAAAATTGTTTCGATGCAAACCGTTAGTAACGGTTTGGTTTGGATCAAAATCGTTTAGGAATAAAAAATAAAAAATCAAGGAGAAAAAAAAAATCAATACTAAAAATTTTATATATTAAACTTGCTAAAAATTGAATTGCAAATATTATCAATATATTAAGATTTATCAAACAAACATTACTATTTAATAATTTTTTATATACTCATATATGGGTATGCATGTATTTATATGGATATATCTAGGTATCATTTTATTTTTATTATTTTTACTTTGTATTAATAATAGATTTAAAAATTAATATATTTCTTAACGATTCAGTTTGTATTTAACAGATTTTTAAAATAAAAATTTAAATCCAAACCGTTAATAATAGAACAGTTTGGATTCTCAAACTATTTGATTTTTATACTGTCAAATCTAAACCGCTGAATAAATAATAATTTGAAACGAATTAATTGACAATTTTAACTTAGAAATAATAATACATAAATAAAATTGGTAAGGTGGTCATAATAAAGTTTATTAAATACCGGAGCTAACCTCAGCCGCAGTATCAATTGAACGGCCCTGATCTAACTGAAGACCCATCGAAGAAGAAGAGAGAGAATGGGGAGATGACATAACATTACGACCTCACTCATTTATCATTTCCGCACAATCTATGAAAAACAATCTGAGAAAATCGAGCAACGCTTCGCCTTCTCAAGGTTCTAATTTTTTTACTCAACTTTTTATTAAGGCTTTGCATTTTTGGTCTTTATGGATTTTGTTGATTGCGATAAATCTGAGGTTAGTGTTTGTTTTTGTTGCTACAAGTTTCAATTTTTTGGCTTTTTAGTTTTTGTATATTTGTGCTTCTGTTAATTCAATTTGCAAATTAGGTTTTCCTTTTGTTTTACTGATATTTGAGCTGGTTAAAGTTCTGATCTTGGTTATAATTTTGCTAATTCTTAGTATTTTGACGATGGAATTACCGATTGTTAAGGTGCAATTTGACTGAATACTTTTTATTAGTATTTGAATTTGGAAATTGTAAGCTTTCAAAAAGGTATTGGATTGAAAAAGTTAATTGTAGAAATGGATATTATTTTGGCAGATATAATGTATCTGAACAGTTAATCTTTCTAAGAAATATATAATTGAATCCAATTAAATAGTCTTAATTATAGGATTGTGTTTCAGTTTTTTATATGATATCATCAAATTTGAACTTGTCCTGTTTCAGACTGTTTGATTTAATGGTTTTGAAACAGGTGGCTGACCTTGAACGCTGACTGACTCCATTTTGGATCTCCCTATGTCACTATGCTCAGATAATCCTTGATGATTGAGTAGCTCAAGGACGTGATTTGTTGTGTTTACAATAAGATCTTGTTAGAGAAGATGATGTCAAGTAGCCGAAACACTCATTGGTGTTACAGTTGCAGGCGGCCAGTTCGGCTGCGTGGGAGAGATACAGTGTGCCCAAGCTGCGATGGAGGTTTTATTCAAGAACTCGATGATATGGTTCATGTGAACCCACTTGATTTCTTTGGATCGGACAGTGATGATGATCATGCTAGGAGGTTTGGGTTCATGGAAGCTGTCTCAGCCTTGCAGCAATTGTCAGACAGAAGGCGTGGCGATAATATCAGGGCGAGATCAGATTTAGTTCCTGAGCGTAACCCAACATTTGCTCCTCTGTTGATTTTTGGTGGGCAAATTCCTTTTAGGCTGTCTGGGAATAGTGCATTTGAAGCTCTTTTCAACGGGTCTCCTGGGATAGGTGTGACGCGGGGGAATGTGGGTGATTATTTTGTAGGTCCTGGCTTGGAAGAACTGTTTGAGCAGCTTTCTGCTAATGACCGGCGAGGTCCTCCCCCAGCATCCAGAGTTTCAATTGATGCAATGCCTACTGTTAAGATCACAAACAGGCATCTTCGTTCTGATTCACACTGTCCAGTTTGCAAAGACAAATTTGAACTGGGATCTGAAGCAAAGCAAATGCCTTGTGACCATCTATATCACGCAGATTGTATTGTGCCATGGCTAGTTCAACACAACTCATGCCCCGTATGCCGCCAGGAACTACCACCACAAGGAGTGGGAAGTGGTCCTAGCTCAAATGGTCGAATTAGAAGCAACAGTTCTAGTAGTAATACCAATGGTAGGGAGAATGGTAGAGAAAACCAAGGAAGGCGAAATCCCTTCTCCTATTTGTGGCCGTTCCGCTCATCTAGTTCCAGCTCTAGTAGCTCTAACCATAACCCAACAGATGAAAGTAGCTCATCAACAATTCGTGAAAATAATAATCAGATGGGGTATTCAGGTTGGCCCTTTGACTACTAAGGTTACCGTGTTTGCAATTTGTTTGCTTTCCTTGGGATCAGAATGTAGAGCTGCCAATTCAGCTAGGCAAATTGCTTGTGGTGAGTGGATTTCAGGCCCTGTTTTAGGCTTCCATTATGTTGTTAAAGGGTGAATGATGGTCTCTTTTTATGTGTGTTTAATATGCCTATTTCCATGTAAATGACTATTTGCTTTTGTGAAATACTATTTCCTTTTGTGAATTGTTATGCTTCTGAGTTGTTCTTGACTTCCTTTGTATGCTTCATACTTCGATTGGCGTAAATTTTGACAGGAACACTTCATTTCCTAAATCATCGGTTAAAGATCTTAGAAAATATAACCAAGTTTGAGATTGATTAGTTATGTATGTCTTGGATCAATGATCAATGCCGCTCATTTAGCTGATAAATATGGATGTGCTGGGGGAGTGAGAGTCTTGTCCATTTTAAAAGTTAGGAGGGTTTAGTCAATTGCTAATCTCACAAAAGATTGCTATCAAGAAAATGGATATTGAGGGAAACTAGAGAGAAAGACAACTACGCATTAACTGGAATGAGTTAGATCACAAGAACAAGGTAACAAATAGTTTGTAACTTTTGCCCAATGAGCTGGGAATCTGTTGAGTTATGCTTTTGTATAGAAAGTTACATATTTAGTAAGATAAAAATCAGATTGTATGGTCGATTGAGTATTGAATTGTACTTCTTAAGTAAACACTTCTACATTTTGTTGGATACAAACTCTTATTTTCTAATTCATATTTGATTAATTATTGTTGTCTAGTTATTCGCTTGAAATCTTTTAACTTCATGGTGGCTGAGAAGTATTATTTTTTCCTTTTAAATGTAATTATAAGAAAATCCCATTCAATTTTTATAGGAATCAACTTGCTACAGATGTGAGAAAAAAAAAAAAAAAAAAAAACTTGCTTCAGATGTAATGCTAAGTGGCAGTCCTCCAACATCAAAGTAGAATGAGATACGACTAAACTGACATTGATAAATAGGAATTAAGGGGGACGTTGGAGTAGAGAAGGTGGAAATTAATATGAAAAGAAATGAACTTTGCTGTTGGAGGAGTTGGGTGGTGGTATCGACTCACCAGAACCATCCACTTCAAAGAGACAGAGAGGAAGCTGGTAACATTTGCACCTCTGTCTTTGCCGGGATTGTAGCTCCTCTTTGACCTCCACTATTAGACCCTCAACAAAAAATTGGAAAAAATATCAAACAATTTGTTCTTCTTTGCTATTCTCTCACAACATGCACCCCACGTTCATCCAACCCTAGAACCCATATCAAAAAAAGGAAAAAAAATTAACCAACAGATTTTTGTCCAAACTTACCATTTTCTCCCCCAAAAAAATAAAAACGAAAAAAATAAAAAACAAAACAAGAACAACCCAAACAAACAACAATCGTCAACAACAAAGGAGAAGGAGGAAGAAGAAGAAGTAGAAGAAGACCAACAACAACAGAAGAAGAACAACTCTGTTTGTAAAATCATTTGACAAGAAGGCTCCATCTCTTGTCTCCGGCAAGAAATCGAGTATCCGGAAAGATAGATTCCCCTCTTCTCCCTCCTCACCATCCCAACAAGGTCAGCAGCACCCATGCCTTGTTCTCGGTTGTACATTCTATAAAAGTATTCCTCAAAAGGCTGAGAATGGTCCGGGCACGCGAAGAGGAAGAAGAAAATTACAAGTCTAGATTGTGTCATTTCAAAGGGATGCATGAGAACGCAGGAAGACACACTAAGAGTTTGAGCGTAGAGAGTGCCACAGCGTTGGATTTCGAGGATGAAGATAAGAAGGCTTCTTCGAGAAGTAACGGAGCTCAAGGCGGCTCCAAGTCACGGTTGAGCAATGACGAAGCTGCTGCCAGTGAAGCCAGCGAAAAGCAGCAACAAACAGGTGGTGATGATGATGATCATGAATTATTTGTTGGGAATTTGTATAAATTCTTATTTGAGACATTGATGACTTGGGTTTTTGGTTTTGATTTAGATATGGAAATGGTGAAGGAGAGGTTTGCGAAATTGCTTCTTGGTGAAGATATGTCTGGTGGAGGGAAGGGTGTCTCCTCTGCTCTGGCATTATCGAATGCTATTACAAATCTTGCCGGTACGTTTGCTTTAATTCTATTCTATCGTAAATGTTTTACAAATAGATCTCATTGAGATTTCATTTTGGTGTTTCCAAAATGCAATGCAGCTTCGGTTTTTGGAGAACAAACCCGGCTAGAGCCAATGTCTGCGGACAGGAAAAAGAGGTGGAGAAAAGAAGTAGATTGGTTGTTGTGTGTGAGTGATTACATTGTCGAATTTGTTCCTTCACAACAGAAATCCGTGGATGGATCCAGCATGGAGGTACATTTTCTTCTCTTGCTTTTATCTCAACTTAGGGTGCAATTTGGGCTGGTTGAAAGGCCAGAGTAACTTTAACCCCAACCTTCACAATTCAAATTCGGATTGGATTCAAGTTAACTCGAGTTCATATAGATTTAGATTCGTTTGTGTTTCTACAGTTTTTGGGTTCTATTCAGTTTCAATCCATAAGCTTAAACTCATGACCCTAAAATTAAAAACACTTTATTAAACTAGCCTGGCAAACGATCTCAATATTCCTGAAATGAAGCTCAACAATTCTTATTTTAAGCAACTTTTCCATAGTTATGATATTGATTTTTATCCATGAAACAAACAGGTTTATGATCAACTAACGTAGGCTTAAAAAGTACGTAGTAGAGTTACATATTTTTATTTCTTTTTAGTAAATGCGTATATGGAATCCAATAGTCAAATTATATGAATGCTTAAACATAACCCGTTAGCTAGCACCGTGGCCTAGTGAAATTCATTCATCTTAACTCGTAAGTGAGAGCTTTCAGGTTCAAAGCTCATGAACAATAAGAACAGTATCTAAACCAGCCTGATCTCAGGCGGGTTTTTTTCTTGATTTAAACCAGCCTGATCTCAGGCGGATTTTTTTCTTGATTTAAACCAGCCTGATAGGCTTAAAAGTCAGATTGAATATGGGTGGGATTCAAGTTTGGCACATTATTCACATCTTAATAAGTGTTTGTGTGTTTTAATGAACAGATAATGGTCACTCGCCAACGAACAGATCTTCACATGAACATCCCCGCCCTACGCAAGCTTGATGCCATGCTTATTGTATGTTATGAGCTTGATCATCACTCTTTCATATGGTTTTAAATTATGAATTTTATGATCACATTCCTCTAACAAGTAGGCTGGGTTTTAATTAATAAACAGGATTGTTTAGATAACTTCCAAGACAAGCAAGAGTTCTACTATATATCCAAAGATGCAGATGAGAAAGAGAAGGGAAATGCAAAGAGAAAAAACGACAAATGGTGGCTTCCAACTCCAAAAGTCCCACCAGATGGTTTATCAGAAGGGGCAAGAAAATTCATACAGTACCAGAAAGATTGTGTCAACCAAGTTCTCAAAGCAGCCATGGCTATAAACGCACAAGTCTTGACTGAGATGGAAATTCCAGAAAACTACATTGAATCCCTCCCCAAGGTAAACAAAGACAGAGTCTTCAATTGAGAAAACTGCATTTAAGGATGCAATTATAACAAAACTTATATTGGAGGACAATCAACCTTTTTTCTTCTATCCAAAAAATTCAGTTTTTAAGAATTGTGATTTTGTACTTATTTCATTGAGCGCTTTTCAGTGTTTTAAAGGTTTTAGGATTTAGTGTTTTAGAAATTTTTGGTGAGGAGGGTGTCTGGATGGGGCTGGTGGTGGGAGCGGTTATGGCTTATGACTTGGAGTTCAGTTCTTGGAAAAACTGAAGCTAAACTCATAGCCATAGGCGATCAATATGGTTGACAAAAAAAAACAATGCTTGTTTAATCTCAGGGACATTGTTGTTATTTTAACTTTGCTGAGTAAGGGTACTTTGATTGCCTGTTTGAAAGTTTTGTCCGTAATTATCATTTTTGGACTTGGGTTGTCTTTGAATACGTGCCATTTTCGAGCCTTGATTTTGTGAAACTGAGATGGTTTGATGATTTTGTGCAGAATGGAAGGGCAAGTCTTGGTGACACAATATATCGAAGCATAACAGTTGAATTCTTCGATCCTGACAATTTTCTTTGCAGCATGGACTTGTCATCGGAGCACAAAATACTAGACCTCAAGAACAAAATGGAGGCTTCCATGGTGATATGGAAGAGAAAAATGAACCAGAAAGATGGTAAATCAGGTTGGGGATCGGCGGTGAGTTTGGAGAAGAGGGAGCTCTTTGAAGAGAGAGCAGAGACCATCTTACTCCTCCTCAAGCAAAGGTTCCCCGGAATCCCTCAATCTTCACTTGATATCAGTAAAATCCAATATAACGCGGTAAGAACTGCAAAAAAATCATTTGCATACAAGAACAATCAACTTTGTTTTTTTAACAATTAAGAACAAACCCGTCGTTTTTAAAATTGTAATTTACCAGTTTGTCTTGAATGGAATAAAAAATGTTGACCACGGATATACCAGTTTAGCATTTAGGGTCCTAGAAAGTTTTTGGAAAGAGATGGGGTGTTTGGGCAAGGGTGGTAGTGGGAGAGCGTATGACTTAAGATTTAGTCTTCGGGTTTTGGACGGAGCCCCAAAACTTGAGTAAATTCTAAGTTATAAGCTTTCAACATAGTACTTTTTAGTTTGATGTATGGTTGGTATTGCAAATTTAGGGCACATGGACTTTTTTGGGTGTTTGAGAAATAGATTCCAATATCCCTTTTGCTTAGTTGGAACTTTTGTCTATGCTTGTCAAATTTCGGATCGAGTTATTTTCAGTTATCAATAAACTCTAATTATGTCTATATTTAAAGTGAAATAAAATGACTATCATGAACTTATTTATGATAAATTATATTATTTTGTCATTTTGTATGCGCTTAGACAATTGCTCGTTGTTGGGTTTGTAGGATGTAGGACAGGCAATTCTGGAGAGCTACTCAAGAATACTAGAAAGCTTGGCCTTCACGGTATTGTCCCGAATTGAAGATGTACTGTACGCTGACTGTGCGACACAGAATCCAACACAAGCAGCATCGAAGAGGAACTATTTAGGAGAAACACCACCAAATGCAACTTCTCCAGATAGGCCCACAGAGAATGCCGGAGGCATGGAGGCACCAGGCTCAATGACACTCTCAGATTTCATGGGTTGGGAAGCCGACCAATCGGAGCAATCGGAGGCTGAGCCAAAAAAGGATTCAGGTGCTGGGGATGAAACCAAAGAAGACGTTAAGCATCCCCATATGCAGAAGATTGCCAACATTGTCACCAACAAGAAGATTTCTTATCTAGATACCTTGGGTGGGTTGAGAAGTCCAACGGCCCGCCACTAACAACATTGGAAGAAGTAACTCGAAGGAGAAAGAACACGGGAAAAAAATCCAAGGGAGGAACAGAATGTGACATAGAGAAGAGTAAATTTCAGCACTCATTGGGATCCATTGGAGTTTGAATTGGGATAATTTCATTTCCATTCTATTTCCTTCCTTGTGTAAATAGGAAAGAATGAGGGAAGCCAATGGGGGTTTTATATATATATGAAGCATTTTTCATATGATTTCTTGTATGCAAGAAGTGGCTTTGTAGAGTGACTGAAAATTTGATTTTGATTGATGACTTCTCTTGGACATACGTCATTTTATTCTTTTCCCCTCTGGACTCCAAACTTCTCATACTATTTGCAATATTTTTCAATAGTTTTCACCATGTTTTGTTGGACTAACTTTCGTTTTAGATTTAAATTAATTTTTTGTTAAAGTGATGAAGCTAGAGAAAATACACAGAGAAATGCAATATGAGAGAGTAGATGTGATCGCGGGGAACAAATGTTGAGAGAATAAATTCGTCTCCATTTCTCTCTCGTGCCTATCGTGGGGAACAAATGTTGAGAGAATAAATTCTTCTCCATTTCTCTCTCGTGCCTCTCACCTCTCACACTACATTATCTTTTATCCTTCCATTTTTCGCTCTATTTTGAAATTAAAAACTGAAGGCAAATTAGTCATTAAATCGGCTAGTTTAGATTCAATCTATAACCAACGATAAACCATAAATACAATGATAATGCGACATGAAATCATAAAATAGCAGTTGTGACCCAAATCGCACCAGAAAGAAAATATGTTTGGATAATTGTGAATGAAGAAGGGACCTTAATTCTGCATTGCACATAAGTACTTTACAAGTACAAAATAGAGAAGCAATTACATGCACAAGATGAAATAAGCTGAAGAACAAGAGATGGAAAATCCCACATACATGAATTAGATCTTGCCACGTGGGCCCAATTTGGGGGGAAGTTGTGGGCCCTTCTTGATGGGTAGGATGTCGTCTGAAGCAGTGGCACTAAGGTAAGCAATGGTGGAAGCACCTCCCAATATCAGGAACTTGAGAAGCAAACCTCTCTTGGTGAATGGAGCAGCAAATGTCTCGAAGAACTTGCTCTGCGCACAGTTGCAATATTACACATCCATTATTAGTTTATTTACTTTAGTACACTTAACAATTTAACGATGTGATAAACACTTTGAAAATCAAATTGTACAAAATATATATATATATATATATATATATATACATAAATGATAGTGCAACAGCATTATAGCCCTGTTTCAGATCTCTATATACGTATAAATATATATATATATATATATACATATTTATATTTTCAAAACGGTGCATTTTAAGTGTTTTAAATTATGACATCGGTTACTTAAATTAACACACTATGAAATTATTAATGTGCTGAAGATTAAGCTATGGGAAAATGCTAATGAGAAGAAAAAACGATCCTCAGTTAAAAGGGTTTATTCGGCCCTTAGAAGCCAGAGCTTTCATAGCTCAGTTGGTTAGAGCACCCGTTTAGTAAGCGGGAGGTCTTGAGTTCAACTCTCAATGAAAGCATTTTGTTTTCATTTTTACCTTTTTTCCCCCTTTTTCCTTACTTAACTTAAAATTGAAAATCAGTTCAGCACCTGAAGAGAGTTGTATGGTGAGGGCGCATCTGAGCCGTACAAGTCCCACTTCCCGGTGGTGTTGCCCAGATCCTCAAGGTCAAAGTAGACGCTCTTGTCTCCGTACTTGGCCACCACAGCGCCACTTCTATACACTCAACACACCCAATCATTAATCAAGACACCCATTAATTCATACAATAGTTACTCAATCCTTTTGTATTGAGAGACACATTGCTTCCGTGTGGTACCTCACCTGGTCTTTTTGGCTGTGAGGGTCTGGCGATTGGGCTTGATGAAGAGCTTGGTTCCGGTGAGGGAGCTTCCACCGAGGCCATTAATGGTGGCTGGTTGAACAGCTGGTATGGTTGCCAGAGATGCCATGGCCTGAAAGTATCTCTGATTCTTTCTGGCTAACTAAATTTTTCTTCTCCTCCGTTTGATTAGGGTTAAAGAAGCGTGAAGAAGCTCAGTGTTTGGGCTTTTGATGCTTTGCATGGAGCTTAGCATGGCACGTGGCAAGATGGGTTTTGTTTACAGGATATTGAACTTCACTTATAAGTTGCCACGTGGAGTAGAAGCTGGATAAGCCTATCCTTGTTGATTTTCAGAGAGCTGGGGCGAATGGGATGCTGGGCCCACGTTAAGACTTTAATTTTTTTTTTTTTTTTGATCAAAACATTAAGACTTAAGAATAAAGAATAGATAGAATCTTTTTCCAAAAAACTGAAATAGTTTACAACTTTTTTTAATAGGTAAATAGTATCATTAAAAAAAATGAAATTACAAGTTTAAAAGAGTCCGTTTACAACTTGAATCAGCCACCAACCTGCACATTAAATTATAAGATGGTATAAAAATGAAGTTAAAACATTAGATGCCAGGGTGTTTATACAAATGTCTCAATTTACCCATACTAGAGAAGTTATGACTTTTTGTGAGATGTTCGTCTAAATTGATATTTAAATTCCCTTTATATGGTACCATAAAATTAATTTCTATTTGAGTAATGATTGTTACAATTGGAGAGTCTGAGTTTGTGTATAACGACATACATCTTGGAAGAAATGTTCATTCTTTGAACCCAAAGGTTACGAACCGAGGCTTCGACGCGACTCACCTTCCCCCATCGGTGCGACCCACCTTGTACTCATCCACAAGACCGTATCTTCAAACTTAGACATGATGCAACACGGAAAGAACTAGCAGAATAGAATAAGATTTTTTTTATCATTAATACCCCATCCACCGCACTGATCCTAAATCCAATTTAGACTAACTATGGATGAAACTCCAAATTTTGTAGAATTGTAATCTTGGTAATGAACGTAGAGACAGAAAATTTCGAGCATATATACAATATTCAAGATTTATGTTAAATTGGTCACGTTGAAATATTCAAATAGTATGAATTTGTTCATGGAATTGTGGATTTGGTTTATCCTTGGATTCATGTGAACTCTTTGACTGATTTTCTATATGAAGTTTCTTTAATAATTCAATAATGCATTGAAAATTCTGGTAGTTAATGGTGAAAGTTAATTATAAAAATAAATTATGTTTACTGGATTAATCTATGAGTTTTTCTAGAGAGTTTGATAGTAGTTGAAAGTTGTAATGACTTTTAATTAATGTCTTTAGAGAGTTTTACGTACTATTAGTATAAGTAAGAGTTCTTATGCCTTCAAGTAAAGTGAACTCAAGATAAAAAAAATTATATGTAAAGCCTTTATCTAATCAATCTCTTGTATCAAATTAAAAAAAAAAAAAAACGTTCTTTTATCTACTACTCTTCCGCTAAAAATACCCAACAGTAGTATTAAAGCTCTTCAAATGGCGAGTGTCATTCCCTTCCAAGTTCCCCAACTCACAACTACAACAATTGGAGCATAAAGATGAAGGCACTGCTCAACTCACAAGATGCATGGGTTATAGTACAAAAAAAAATGCAGAACTTGAAGACAAAACAACCTTATCAGCAGCCCAAAAAAATGCTTTAAGAGACTCATGACAAAGAGACAAGAAAGCTCTCACCCTCATCTATCAAGCAATGGATGAAAGCACATTTGGAAAAATTTCAAGGGCATAAACTTCAAAGCAAGCATGAGAAATATTAAAGAAATCTTTATGTGGCATTGACAAAGAAAAAAAAGGTACGACTTTAGACTCTTAGGCGTAAGTTTGAAAGTTTACATCAAAATGAATTTGAATTTGTTTCAGATTATATTTCAAGAGTTCAAGCTACTTTCAATCAACTAAGGAGAGATGGTGAAGATCTAAATGATACACGCATGATTGACAAAAAATCAACCGTTCATTAAATTCAAAATTTGAACATATTGTTGTTGCAATTGAAGAATCAAAAGATTTGGATGTCATGACCAATGATGAATTGTCTGGTTCACTAAGAGCTCATGAACAAAGAATTATGATGAAAATTTTGGTGCAGCCAATAAAACAAGCTCTTCAAGCGAAGATGAAGATCGCATATGATGAATCCCAAAAATTCAGAAATCATGCAGAAAACTCAAATCATAGTCATGGAAAAGGAAGAAACATGCTAGAAAGGCAGTCCAAATTAAGATCACAATCAACCCCCTCGCTGCATTATTTGCAAGAAGAATAATTATGACAGCAATAATTGTTGGTTCAGACCATGTGATCGCTGCAAGAACTCTGATCATAATGCCATCAATTGCCCAAAAAACAAGAATATGCTCATTTTACTGAAAATGAACCGAAAAAGAAAAACTATTATGAAGAAGAAATGCATCAACTATTATGAAAATGAACTGAAAATCAACCATTAAAAAAATTAAAAAGCGTAATGTAAAACTGATGGATGAATCGAAGACATCAAAAAGGAAGATAAGTGCAAGATTTTCAAAATTAAAGGGGAGTGCTGAAAGTTAATTTTGAAAATAAATTATGTTTTCTAGGTTAATCTATAAGTTAATATCTGTTATATTTTCTAGAGAGTTGGATAATAATTGGAAGTTATAATGGCATTTAATTAATGTATTTAGAGAGTTCTACTACTACTATAAGTAAGAGTCCTTATGTTTTCAAGTAAAGTGAACTCAGATAAAAAATTACGTGTAGAATGCCACCTGTTCAATAGCCATTGTACCATGTTGTTCATTCAGTTAGCTTTCTGTTAAGGATGCTATCTAGTTGTACAATATGATTGTTAGAGTTAGTTAGTCTTTGCTTGTTAAGTACGGCTGTATTCCATAATATAAGACTTATGTACTCTTCATTGTATTCAGTTAACTTTTTATCAATATACAAGAGCTTTTCTTCCTCCTCTCTTCTTCTCTCTCCATCACTATGATCTTCTTTACTTTATTGGAGTATTCTGATATGGTATCAGAGCAGTGCTAGACGTTCTGATTTTCTTCTTTCATTCTTTTTCTTCACAAAGAGTAAGTTGATGCCTTTCTTAGTGATTGCTTGAAACAAAGACTCAGTGTTCTTGAAATCAGCATTCAAACTGGTGTATAACAAGTGCTTGTTGAAAAGACTTAGAAATTAGCAAAAAAGATGGTGCACTCCAAGTGCTTGGTTTAAAGATTTCAAGAAAAGATCCTGTTTTTCGATTCTTCAAAAAAATGGTGACTTCTTCTCAACTCCAGATCTTGCAATCTCCTATTGTAGGTCTGATTTCTACTGTCTCCTATTGTAGGTCTGATTTCTACTATTGGGGGCTCTATCAATGCAAAGCTGGGCGATCATAACTTCCTTACATGGAATTTTCAAATGGAGTTGTTATTAAACATTCATGGCTAGATGTGATTTATCAATGGTACGAGTCCTTGTCCCTTTTTGGTTGGTGCTAATCCATATGGTGTTGATATAACCAGATTGAAAGTTGTTCAAGTCTAGGGAATGCACAATCAGGCCTTGATGCAACTAATCACTGCCACTCTCTACTTCGGCAATGTCTTTGTGTCATTGGTTGCAAGTAGGAATGTTTTCACTGAGATCATTCTCTTGAGATTAATATGACTCCGGCGTGACTATGTGTCCCTAGAGAAGGCCACCAGTAGGAATGTGTTTCCCTGGAGAGGATATGGTGATAACCTCCAGACGTCAACCATCCTGTGTGATGTGTGATCCTGGAGAGGATATGATGATAACCTTCGGATGTCGACCAACCTGTGTGATGTGTGATCTTGGAGATGTGTGATCTTGGAGAGGATATGATGATAGCCTCCGGACGTTTACCATCCTGTGTGATGTGTGATCTTGGAGAGGATATGATGATAACCTCTAGACGTCGACCATCCTGTGTGATGTATGATCCTAAAGAGGATATGATGATAGCTTCTGGATGTCAACCATCTTGTGTGATGTGTGATCCTGGAGAGGATGTGGTGATAACCTCCGGACGTCGACCATTCTGTGTGATGTGTAATCCTGGAGAGGTCACGATGCACTGCTTGTTGCCGTGCAGCCGAGGAAGACTCGACTCAGTAGTGCTGATGTTATATGAGATCGATCATTGATATGTTGACGACGATATGTGAAATTTTGGCCAGTGATGTGTTCACAACGACGTGCTCGAATGTGAGCAGTTCTGAATCTTATGTGCATGTGTTGCTTGGATATCGCGACTAATGATGATTGAGATGAGACAGATGTTGGATACGAGGATTGGTCATGTTTTCGATGAGTTATTTATACACGGAGGATTTCACTATTGATTGATGAGAAACACAAATTAATTGATTTGCGTTCAGATGCTTTTAACATGTGATGGTTTTCCGATGATTGCATCCTTTTTATTATTACTGTGTTGTGGAAAGAAATGATTTTTAAATTGTTCTGCATGCACGTTTTTAATTGAAGGGTATAAATGCTTATTTCGAAAATGTGTTTTCCAACTGTTTATTTTTATCTACTCACAGCTTTTATGGTTTTTGATACCCATCAGGTTGATCTTGGATGCGGGCTATAGCTGAGACCGAGACATCACATGTCACCGCGCACTCTAGTAACCCCGAGCGGGTTATGATTTTATCCCTGGTCTGGCACATGGTATCTGACGGGAGCATGGCGCATCCCACAATAATCTAGGGGAATTGGGATGGGTCGTGTCAATAGGTATAATAACGGATATAATACCAGATTATGGTCAAACTAGTAGAATCAACTTCTTGTTAGGGTGAGTGGGTTGGACATGAAATGAACCACTTCAAATAGGTTCATTGCTCTAGCCCAGAATACGATTAATCTGGCACGAGCCGACCTAGATCAGATTCATTCTTGTGGGGAATTAACCACGGCTGGGGGCTCACTGCCTCACTTGGCCATTTGTTTTTTATTTACTAAGGATTTAATTTGGTTGATTAAATCGCTAAAATTTGTAATATCCCTTATTTGACAATGGGCTATCAGGCGGGAGCAGAAACGATCCCATTTTCTTGAAATTTAGGGACAGATCCTATCAACATGGGTAGGAAGCACAATAGCAAGTCTGGGAACATTTCATCATCCATCACTCACATAATCGACAACCTTTTGATCAAGGTTCACCACCACTTGATCATTCGTTTCATCTTTAAGAGGCACATGCCTACATCAATAATCAATAAAAATACCTAGCATTTCGACCGTTACCAAAGGGAAATGATTTGCTATCCAATTTCACTGTCCCATTCCATGTCCCATCACTAATTTTTTTTTAGTATTTTTATTTTTATTTTTTATTTTTACTATAATGGGACATGAAATAGAACACTGAAATGGGACAACATATCCACTCTCGTTACCAACACAAAGTCTAAGCCCATGTTGAAGTAATTTAGCACCATGGGCAATTGTTCTCCATGTGGCCACCACTCCTCCAGTGTCAGAACCAGTGATGAAAATATCAGAAATATCGCCGATATATCAGTCGATATTTCGCTATTTCCGACCGGCGGCATGTAAGAGGGGGAGAGGAAAGAAATTGAGCAAAATTTCGACGATTTGTCTAGTTTTAAGCCCATAGATCTCATTATTTGATTAAAACGATCGAGATAGAGCCAAATTTCATGAAAATCGAATGTAAAACCATCGATTTCCAGTCGGGTCATGCCGCACGGGTCGAAAAACCCGAATCACAGACCCGCGGTAGGAAGAAGATGACTGTTAAGAGTGTTAGTTTGTATACTTTATATATTATACGGTATTTATATTTTCAATTAGGTAGGGCCAGCCGAGGTGGTTTAGGTTTTGCCTCAAAAACTTGAGGTCCTGAGTTCAAAACTAGCCAGGCACACTGCTGAGTTTTTTTCCCCCTAAATTTTCAATTTTGTTTGTCATTTTTTTCCAATTTTAAATATATCAATTCACTTCAATTTATATTTATGTTTAAAATTTTATATTATTAGTCATAACAGAACCATGTTGTATCATATTATTCATCATATATTTAGTATAACAAAGTCATTTTATAATTTTTTTTAGTCCTATATAACCATCATTGAATACTCAAATTTTTCCCAAAGTTTCATTCTAAATTTTCAACTTTTATACCGAATTTTCGTCATTTTTGTTGACCGTCAACGATATTTGAGACGAGATATTCATAAATTTAATTAGTAATATATCCGTCAATATCGATATTTTTATACATAGTCAAAACCAAAACATCTCCTTGAAATACCGCTTATTTAAAGCCCGCGTAATTAAAGCTCTAATCCATAGACTATCCTTGTTATGGGTTATTCTTCAACTAATTTTGGCTAATAAATCATACAAAAGGTCCTCTTCTATTTATTTATTTATTTTTTTCCTGAAACTGGACACATACAAATATCTAAATAATCTCTAATATAATTTGATTTTTTTTATATACATAATTCTGAAAATGTGAAATGCAAGTCTTGTCATTGTCGTTCAGTTCCCTATTCGATATCCTTTTATAAAAATAAATCAATAAAATACTTGAAGAGATAGAGCAGAGCGAAGGAGTGACGAGGGTGCACACTGCACAGCCATCTCATCTCTCTTATCATTACCTCCCTTTTTACCCAAATCCAAACTCCACGTCGAACCCAAGAAAATGTCACTCGTAGCTTCACTTCTCCACCTCCCTCACAAGCTCTCAACCCCCTTCCTCCATGGCTCCTCAACCCCATTTTCTCCTCTCACCAAACCCACTTCCCTCGCCTTCCCAACCCCACAACGCCTCACTCTCCTCCCCTCAATCAGAGCCCTGAAGTACCTTCAAGGGCGAGTTGTCTGCGCCACCAGTGATAAGACCGTCGCCGTTGAAGTTACCCTCCTCGCCCCACACCCCAAGTACAAGAGAAGGGTGAGGAAGAAGAAGAAGTACCAGGCTCACGACCCAGATAACCAATTCCAGGTTGGGGACACTGTGCAGCTTGAGAAAAGCAGACCCATTAGCAAGACCAAGACTTTCATCGCTGTGCCGCTTCCAACCAAGAATTCGAAGAGCAAGTCTGTCGAAGAAGGTGCTCCCAAAGAGCTTGGGATTCCTTTGGAGTCTCTGCAGGTTTAGAGTGTGGTCTTTGTTACTGGTTCATTGTTCATTTTGTGATTTCGAACGAGTTTTGTGTCTGGTTTTAGTGGTAATGTTTCGAATGTAGTGTAATTTGGTGGAAACTGATGGAATTCTTAAGCATCTATTGCTTGAAATCAATGTAATTTTAATGGGTCTCTGGTGATGCACCTTATTACCGATTTAACTGCTTATTTTGATGTGGGTGTTATTGATTTTGGTCATGAGTTATATAGGTTTGGGCTTTTGTCTGAATTTTGTTTGAATTGGGTTTTAATGAATCTCCAAATTTGATGGAGGTTTATGATGAGTGCTTTAGGTTTGGGAAAAGTTTAACTCTTTGATAAATTTGAGTTAAAACATACAAGTTTGGAGTGACTAGTGTAATGACAGTGATTAAAATGACGGCTAAATGTGATCTTTTCTAGGTTTAAGTGTACTGGTAGTAGAATGAACTTTGCCTGCTTGTAACTTTCTAGGTTTTGGATTATGGTATTTGACATGGTGGATTTCTGGTGATCCAGTATATGCTTCTGATAGCTTTGGATTAGTCTAATATATGGGAGAATGTTTGTCACTTCCTATCTGTAGGGTTTCGAGTTTTGCTAACAAAAATAATGCCTTTAGAGTGCGCTTTGGGTAACTTTCAGGCGACTTTGGTAAATATTCATGAGTAACAGCACTAGTTCTTGGGCTTGATTCCCTCCAGCATGCTAGAAGGAACTGCAAAATAGTTGTTTGAAAAATTTCCATTAGGTGGTTGCTGGTAAGTCTTTGTAATGTGGGATTTTAGTTAGTATTTTCGTTAGTTCTCCCATTTGGTTTCTCAACAGGGACAAATTTAGCTTTTCACTGATTACTTAATATATGCCGAGTGATTTTGCCCTTTTGTCGTGCTTGTGTCTCCATGCGTTCTTGTCAAAGGTAGAAAGCTTAAAATCCTGGGGGCTTTCATCAGGTCTTCTGTTTCTACTACATTTGAGTTTTTGAATTATTTCCTGACATGCTATAGAACAGAACTCACTTTTTACTTAGCTGAATGGGTGTAGTTCTGTTTGTCAAAGGAAGACTATTTTATGGCATTTAGGAACCTCAATTGAAATCAACAATTTGTGAGTCTGCATCCTTGAATGTGGTAAAAAAATGACTCAAGTATGTGAAAGCATATCGCTTTTCCCTTTTGTATTCTTACAAGTCGCAAGAGTTTAACTGGCAAGGAAATATAATGGCAGACGTAGCTCTTTAAAATATCACATTAGCCCTGGCTTGTGATTGATTTGGGTGCATTTAAGATTGCTGCTGTTAGAAAATTCAACAATTTAGAGTTATTTCAGATGATCAGAATGCAATAGCAATCAAATTAACCAAATCTGACATTGATAAATACTTACATACAAGGAAGCTTGTAAATTATAGACTGTAAATAAATCTTCTAGCCAAAACACTGATTTTCCTACAGTCCAAGCCTCCTATTCCAACCAAAACGAATGAAACAACCCCACGAGCACCTTCTTTTTTTGCTAAAAACCACTGATAATCCGAAAAAATGAAAATATGGAAAACCTATGTTTGTCAGCTAACTAATTCTCTATCTAACTACTGAAGTCTGATTGATCATCCATCCTCACACTGCAAGCTAGTTTTAATATTTCTTAGAGTGCATGATATTAGAGTGCTGACAGACTCCACGGACTCCATTGTTAGTTTGGCTGTTGGAGAGCTATTAGTTAAGACTTGAAATGCAGCTGTCAGCAGCGTTCCTCCTTCGCTGCTCCGGTCCTCTTGCCGAGAAGTGATCACCATTGGCCTCGACTCGAGCCCATCCGGAAGAATTGAGAACCCGGAAGACAATATGGCGATGTTGCTTGCATCACATCCGGTCATCACTGACCGCATCCCGGTGATATCCACCGGTGCATAGACCACCATGGACTCATAAGAATTTATACAGGTATCTTGCAGTACCCACATGCTATTCTCTTTTGATTTTATGGTCTGAAATATTGAAATGCCAGAAAAAAGTTATGAATATCTTGATTCAGAGATATTTGAATTGTTATAACTTGTGTGTGAAGAAAGAAACCCACTTGGATTGTAACAGCATTGCCCCTATCTTGTCCTTTGGATAGATTTGCAATTACTTCAGCTGGACCTCCATTTAGCATAATGTCCCACTAGCAATAAGAGAATTACAAGAAAAAATGTCAATCAATAATACTAACAATTCTTATGTTGTGATAGTATATAGATTCATCTGCACAAACCTCACTCCTGCGAGTTTCATCCCTTAAGAAATCGAAGAGGACATAAGGAGATACAGGCAACCACACTGAAGAAACTGCACACAAGATCACACCGAGAGGCTCCCCCGGGTCATTCAAGTTCTTCCTGGAGGCAATCCTTATGTCATCTCCTGTTTTGCTTGAGATCTTTGTCCAGGTATGATAGCTTGATGCTCCGATTGCCCGACAAAAACTCCATGTCATCCTTTGTGCCAATTTTAGAATGCTTTTTCTCCCAGCCAGGGTTGCCACACCTGATATTAAGCAATCAGCATCCATCATTTCATTTATGCTAATTCGAATTCTGCTTTACTTGGAGATTTACATACCAGTTGAATCCTTCATTGGAACATTGGTTGCCATGAAAAAAACAAGTCGTTCACATTGCAGTTGCAGCGTTGCAACCCAATGCCTTGCGCCAAAAGCTAGGCCGCTGTTGACAATGGTCCGGTACATTGTCTGAATTGTGCTCTTCTGGCATTCTAGGTGCTCGACCCAGATCACCTAGAAACCAATATAAGATCATCATCATAACCTTTTTTTTTCAGTAGCAAAATTTTATGCATGATACATTCTATTATTTTTCACCTCTGTTTTCCTGTTTTCATTTTCGTGTAGTTTTCCATTCCCTGGCCAAATTCAATTGTTAAAACCAACTCTGATGTCAAAAATTTCACACTAGGGGTGTTTTAGGTGTTCAAAAATCTCATCAAACCAGAGCCATCTCACGTTATGTTTATGCTTAAGATTGTAAGTGTAGCATCAAGTCTGTTTAACACATTCACATACCTTGCAGTGGCCATTGGATTTGTCCTCGATGATGCAACCTGAGGGACGCTTTCTGCATTTCACCAAGGACGCATCGATGTTGTCTTCAACTTTGTCAATGGAAACATCAGCAATTGCCCACTGTTCAGGACTCAACTGCTTGCAGCATCGAACGAAATACACTTCTCTGGTGGGGACCAAAGGTGTAAGCATTTGCAGCTCTGCAAACATCTGAAACCAAACTCAAGTTAAGTTTTGGAAAGTTGAATGAAGCATCTGCGGAAATCCAATTTTGATCATCATATTCGCATGGAAAACAGATTTTTCTAAGGCGGGCGCGGATTTGAAATCCAAATTTGCCCAAATCGTAACCCAACTTGACTATTGGTTTGTGAAAAGTACAAACCATAACTAACTGATCAAGATTAGGTTAAACCAACGAAACTGGTCAGGGGTGGATTATAGGTTAAAATATATCAAACTTCCCTAATCCACAACATTGGTTGTTCCAATATTAACAAATGTGCTAAGTCCCTTCAACTAAGATTAGGGATTCAGACCTTCTTAACACTTGATTTTTCAAAAACACGTTCGGTTCAGTTTAATTAAATCATGGATTACAAAATATGAGATCACAACCAAACCGGTTCGACTCGATTTGGTTTTAGTTCTAATTCCGATAATAATATATCAACTCAATCCAAAAAGATCAGTTTTCGGTTTAGTTCGATTTTTCTAGTACCAAATGAAGGAGAGTAGCCATAAGTATGTATGAGCTTACCAATTGTACAGCACCATTTCTATTGTCTCCTTCACCATTGTTAATCACATCAACAGTCGCCGCCTTTGAGATCATACATGGAAACATTTCCTTCCATTGATTCTGCAAACAAAATTATACAACAAATCAAAGCCCTTAGCATACAGTTCTTATTTATACAAATCAGTAGGATTCATGGTTCGGAAAGGGCACTAGTGTTCTTGTGTACCACATCCATGAAACTCTGAACCAATCGTGGGAGATCCACGAACACGACTCCACTCTCTCTCGAGGCCTCAATCGATCTCTTCGGCCGCGCATTTCCTGGGATGTCAGCGTTGAACTCCTTCATGTACTCATCATAGTTTAGAATTTCGCGTCCGGTCTCAACACTCCGAACCCAGAGAGGTTCTCCTGCGGTAGCCATTTTCTTAAGCTCCTCCATGGCTTGATTCACTATCTCCATAATCCTCGATTTCTCCAGACCGAAAATTCCGGTGTAGAAGTCCAAGGAGCTTCTGTTTTCCTGGTCATGACCAGCAGAGCACGAAGGAGAGGATGCCCCAGGAGGGTGTTTTACTAAAGTTGCTCTCAGTTTTTCGACCTATGTGACATTTATAATATGAACTTGAGCATTTCACAAAATGGAAAAAATAAAAAAAGAATTCTTATTGGTACCAACCTCGGATTTGAGCCTGGCATTTTCGATTCGAAGTTGTTGGTCTTCAGTTGTGAGGGTGGAATCTCTGCTAGTGGTTGCAGTGCCACAGTTGGGGCAACAAGATTTGTTAATTAGCTCCCGCATTGCCTTATTTTTGTCGCGGAGTTTCTCCATTTCTCCCTTCAATAAAGAGTTCTCATGACGCTCTTGTATAGCCTGTGCAGATTCCCAACAATCAATCATATGCTCCTTTATCAATTATTTAGCGACAGGGTGCTTGAACGATAACAAATTTATCATCGAGAAAAAAAAATAAATACAACATACCTTGATTTGGGTACGACGATTTTGGAACCAAAACTTGACCTGCCTGGCAGCAAGGCCCAGTTGCTTGCTAAGTTGCTGCCTCTGCTTGTCATCAGGATGAGGTGACTCCTTGAACAGCCTGCAAATGAAACACATTATTAAAAAAATGAATCAGTGTGATTTCAGTTTTAAAATGCGTAAAAAACAAAGAGCAAAAGTGAAGTCAGGTAAAACAGTAATTTATTTATAACTTTAACTTTTGTAATTTTTCTTTTGTGATGAGCATAAATGCCACCAACTCCCTTTGAATCTTTGCGAGTAAATATTAATTTCATCGTACATAAATTAATCCTTTTCTTCCTAAAGCTGCATGTAAATTAAAACTATGTGCATTATTCCAATTCTCCAATTTCATTCCAACAAATTAAACATCCAAATTTTCATTACCAATGGTGTTTTTGAATATCGTTGTATAAGTTAAAATAAGGATAAATAATTGTAGAGAATATGGATATTTACGCTTCCATTTCTCGGATTTGCTCGGTGGTGTGCCTATGGTACTTTTTCCTCTTTTTCTTCTTAGGTTTGTTGTCTCCATCCACGTCATCATCCTCATGTTCTCCCTCTCCCTCCAACTCATCTTCTGACCTTGACCTCGCCGGCCCGAAGGTCTCACTACTAATCTCCGCGGTGTCTTCCCTCCGCCGGACACTTCCAGCTGCGCCTCCTCCGCTGCCCTCGTCCCCTTCCTCCACCTCCCTTGCCGCCGCGGTGGCCGCCCCAGCATCGCGAAAAATCCCGGCCTTCAAAATAAACCCAAAAACAAAGAAAAAAAATATAAGTAGTGATGATTGATTAAAAGGTAAACGGGAAAAGGGAAAAGGGTTGTGATTTGTGAAAGAAGAAGGTGCGTACGAGGCTGAGAGAGAGGGCGGGGGAGGAAAAGAAGTCCTTGGTGCGAGAAGATGGTGGATTGTTAGACATGTCCACGCCCATGGCAAGCTTGACGCATGCTCTATTATGGCTGTTTAGGGTTTGTAGTGGTGCCCAATGGGGAGGCTCATTATATGGGACTCAAATGGTGGCGAACTAGCTGAGAGAGAGAGAGAGAGAGAGAGAGAGAGAGAGAGAGAGAGAGAGCAGGTGTAGTTGATTTAAGGATATAAAACAAAATGAAGTGAAAGAGTAGCTTTTTTCCTTTATTTGGTGTTGGATTAATGAGAGAGAAAGCGCGGGGAGAGAGAGTGAGGCAGGTAGGAGTTGACTGTTAGATACTGTTTTTTCAAAGTGGAATGTGAATGTGAATGACCCCCAACTACCTTTACTTGAAGCAGTTGAATTATATCTACATATATCCAACGCCGCAACGGTATTTTCTGTTTCCTTTCATCATATATTGGCTACCTAAGCTAGCCTTAAGCCTTTAGCCTTAGCTACGAGGCTGGGTGGCTGGCTCGTCCTACGCATTAATTTTGTAAGGGATGCTAATAGGGCTATGAAAACTCATCACATTGGAACTTTATTATCATTTTACAATATTCAAAACGCCCATTTGTATTACAAATTCCGTTAACTTCATCCAATAGCTGATTTCCCCTCTTTTGCAATTAGTTTCACTATAGCACCTGCTGCTCTAGCTAATTGTCCACCCTTTCTAGGTGTGATTTATATGTTATGTACGATCATGTCTTAGGGCATATCAGTTGAAGTAGATTCTTTTTATTTTTTGATCAATCAAAACCCCTTCCCCAAACTATACAAGCTTATTCGTCGTCAATATTAAGAACAATTTTGTCATCTCAAACCACAAAATTATGAATGGGAACTACAGATACATGATGTGGCAAATTGGGATGGATATGAACAAATTTGAAACCATTCATAACCTATCTCAATTTGTACATGTCTATCACAATTTGTTGCTATATGTATATTTAGTGACTCATTCATAACCTCGTGGCTTGAGATGATAAAATTGTACTCATGACTATTGGATGGAGTTAACGAAATGGGTAGTGCTATTTGAACACACTAAATTGATCACATTTAGTGACCACATTGATGTGGCAATCAATGAAAAATGTTATTTTAACAAATTAAATTATTTTTATATTTATTTTAGACTATTCATTGATATGTGTGAGAGAGAGAGAGAGAGAGAGAGAGAGAGAGAGAGAGAGAAATGAGCATTTTTGTGCTAAATGAGATTAAAAGTGCAATTTAGGTGCATTTTGACTAAAAAACCAAAATGAGATTGGCATATCGTATTTCATTGTTTAAAGTTCCAAATAAAAATTCCCAACCTATTGTTTTGGATAGCCCTTGGATGGTAAGTGAAAGAAATGAGCATTTTTGGTGAAAAATGAGATTAAAAGTGCATTTTGGCTTAAAACCCAAAATTTTATTGTCATGTTGTATTTCGTTGTTTAAAGTTCCAAATAGAAATTTCCAACCTATTATTTCGGATGGCGACTCAAGATAAGCCTCATAGAAATCTTACATTCCATGAGGAATATTATATTAATAAATGGCTTATTACGCTAAGTGCACTAAGAACACGCCATGAAATATCAAAATACACCAGAAATGGAAATTTGCTCAGTGTGCTACAGGAACGGTAACACCGTCAATATCGTTGCATCAACTGTCCATCTCCGTTATTAACACCGTGAAAATTGATGACGTGGCAGTCATATTACAAATTCTTAAGGGTAATTTGGACATTTGATGTCTTTTATTGAATTTTATATTAATTTCTCTCTCTGAGGAAAAAAAAGGAGGAAAAAAAAAAATCCTAAAACTCTTCCTCGTATCTCTTTCATTTTCCTCGCCATTCCCATTTTAGACATTTGAAATTCTCTGGGTACCTATGAATCGGAGGCAACGAACAACTTGAAATTCCCTGGGTTTCTACAAACCAGAGTTCTCCATTCCTATTTTTTTCTCCAGACATGCGCCGAAATGAACCAGACAGACCAACTGCCAAAATTTTGGAAAGTTCTGATTTCACCTCGAATAAGCCTTAATAAATTTGGAGTAAGATATATAGTCTCGTAAATATTTTTCTTTCTTCAATTCGGTTTTGGATGGCGTATAGTCTTGTAAATGTTTTCCTTTCTTCAATTTATTTTTGAATAGCTTATTGTTAACGTGGGAATATTACATTTGAGTGTCACTTTTCAAGTGATTAATTAGGTATCTTCCTGGGTAAAACTAATATTTAAGGTCCAAAATTTAAATGAAACTACCTGATATTAAGTTGTTACATTTGAGTGGCACAACAAAACATGCAATTAAAGGATGAAAGGGTTTTAATTGGATCCCAATCAGCTACCTCTAACCGACCTTGTCTACTTGAGAGATGAATGAATGCTCTTTATATGTCAATTTTGCGTAGTAACTAAAATGGTGGAGTGGCAAATGCTATGCGACGTTGGTACCATTATAGTTCGTGTTAGCTTTGTGTATATAATCGTACCGTGTTTTCTTTGGACATAAAATTTTGATTTAAATTCGTGGAAAATAATAATAATTTATAATAATTTCATTTGAATTATTTTTATGTTGAGTTTGTAATTAAGTAGAACATTAAAGTGATTAAAGTCTAATTTTACTTCGGAAGAGTGCATCCAACTTAGTAAATTAACAAACATTAAATAACGATTTAGACCCAAAAAAAAATGGTATAATTTAGTCATGATCTTGACTGTATATAGATTCCAACAAGCTTACTACAATATGGGTCGGCCAAAGTCTACATGGCAGTCCACTTCAACACCTCCACTGCGTATAAATGAAGAAACCCTCTTCACAAGAAGAACCAATCAACGAACCAAACAAGCAAAGGCTTTGGCGAACCCTCGTTGGTTCAACACCTCCATTTATACTACAAACCCTCAAAAGTTCATTTGTTTCAAAGGCTAGCCTCTTAAGGCACAACTAGTTTTTTTTTTCGATCTAAAATCAAGATTTAGTTTTCTTCTCACTCCTATCTCAGTTCTTGAACTAAGAACAATAACTTTTTCTTCATCTCGACTTGTATCTTAAGTTAGCTTTGAAGACACATCTGCATTCACCTTTATACCTACTTGCTTTCGTAGCTAGGTTTAAAGGCCACCTAACACCAACCTCATTCTCACTTTTGCTCAAATCAATCTTTGAGGCTTCCAAGCATTCCACTCTTGATGCTTCGACGTTGTTTGAATGTTTTTCCAACCTATGGCATGATTCCAAATTATGTTCATTAGGATGATGATTTCTAGAATGTCTTGCCTACTCAAGGCTAGATTGTGCGAGAAATAATTTACTTTATACACTAATAATTTTACTTCTCGTATTTTGGTACCAACACATTTACTCTTCAATATTTGTACTTTGTTTTCATTACAATATAACCGTATTTTCTTAAGGAGAGATAAATATTCGAGATATACCAACCAGTATGTTTCATGGCTACCTATGTCCTGAAACCTTCTATGTGTCTTGGTCTAATACTATCATCCTAACTTGGGGAAACCCGCATATCTAATTACTAATTTGCTAAAATAATAAGCTGCTAACTTAAGCATCATGAGCATCACATGAACTTGGACTAAATTGGAAAGAAAACTTATTAAGTGTGACAACCCGGACCTCTGAAGAAAGCAAAATTGGGTAAAATGACGATTTTCCCTTGAAAGTCAAATAGTTTACTTTTGATCAAAAGTCAAAGTGTTGACTTTTTTTATCAATGACCTCTTTTAGGTAATTCGAGAAGATCATTACGATGGTTTCGGGATCCTGAGTTCGTAGACAGACGGTAAGCTAAAAACGGAAGTCAAACGATTCCGATACGGGTTAAAAAAACCTTTGAGGGCATGTAATTTTGGCATAAGGGTAAAATGGTCATTTGGCAATGGAACCTTGTTGGATTGTGCCAAGTGTCAGTTCTAGAAAGCCCGGATGTTTTGGCTTTCCTACCGACTTCTCCCTTTATATATATCAGTGTAGTGTGTGTAGGTTCGGTGGGCATAGGCCGAAGACCATAAAAAGGTGTGGAAGGACCCACCGTGAAGGATAGGTAGAGCAGAGAGACAGAGGGTTTGGGAAGAAAGGAAAGTGAAGAGAAACAAAGAGAAAGTGATGAGAACTAAGCAGAAAAGGGAAAGAACTAGCAGTTCTGGAAAACCCGAAAACCATGGTTTCCATGGGTTTGCTTTCGGTTTCTTAGTTAGGTTGGGGAAGCTTGGCAACCAGGCTTGCTGATTAGCTCTGCGTGACCAGGCGATTTCAACAGACCCAAAACTTGAAAGTTGAAATGTAACGACCCGTCCCGAATTCCGGGATTAGATTAGTCACTAATCTTGATTAGTGAGTTTGAACGGTGGTTAGTAGGGCGGAATCGGACAAAATGTGCAAAATGACCGTTTTGCCCCTGGTCGTGGGTAAAATGTTGACTTTTTTATCGGGCGGTCAAACGGACTTTGACCGATGACCGTGACGTAGTTCGGGACGTCACGAGTTCATAGACAGGTGGCACGTTCGATTCCGACATTCGTAGTGAAAGTTATGGTGTTCGGAAGTTGAGGGGTATTTTGGTAATTTGGCTTATTAGGGGCCAAATGTTGACTTTCTGACTGGGAGGTCCGATGGGTGAGGGTCAAGGACCGTTACGTAGGTATCGTCGATACGAATCCAACGACAGGCGGCATGCCGAAATCGGAGTTACGACGACGAAGTTATGGTCACGGACGTAATCGCGATTAACCGAGACTCGGAATAAAATAATAATATTTAAAATAGGTGAACAGTAATTGACGAATCTGGACCCTTGGATGTAGGCCACGTGTCATCATCCTCTTCAATCCCTAAAATCTGGATCCTTGTTGGCCATTGGATTATTTAATCCATTTTCTCCCCTTAAATCCTCACCATTCATTCAAACCTCAGATTAAATCTGGGCCCTTGATCTCATCTCTTTCTTCCCTTCATCTACTGATCACACTCATCCCTCTCACTCTGTTCTTTCTCCCACCCGAAACACATACGCACACAACCTACATGAACCACCTCACCAATCTCTTCTGTGTTGGTGTGTGAGTGAGATGAGCTGCACGGTGAGGCTTGAGAGACGGCGGGGGGACGACGGAGACGGCGGAGACGACGGCGGCAAAACAAAAACAGAGGAGCAAAAATGCAGAAATTGGAAGATCGTTATGGATTGGCTTTTGATCGCTTTAGAGGGATGTATGATGTTCCTGGAGTCGAGCTAGGCATGCTGGTAGCCACGGCGGCGAGGTAAGCCTCGAACCCGTGAGTTTGTTTTCGGGTACAAAATGGTAGGATGGGTTTTAACGTGTTTCGATCGATCTGGTGATTAGGATGATGATCTAGAAGGTGAGACGAGCTTCTGGGGATCGTTTTCGAAAGGAATGGTGGCCGGGATCGTGCAGGCACGACGGTTGCAGGTGGCCGGTCTGCACACCTCCACGAACAGGTAGTCAAACGTATTGGTTTCTCAGTTTTTAAAGCATGGATCAACTGGAATTGATGAGACGATCTTGTAGGAACAAACGGAATTGAAAATGATCGAGTAATGGCTGAGAACCAGTCGGGTTGGGCCGCGGGTCACGGTGACCCGTTTATCAGACAACCGGGTCAGAACGGTGACACTGTTCACGGCGCGTGAGTTTCACGCACAGCCACTCACGGCGGCGTGTGGCGGCGCGTGGGCACGAATCTCGAGGTGAGGTCAACATGACTTTTAATCCATTCGATGTAACGGACATTTTGGAATTGGTTTCGTGTCGATCGGACACCGTCTCGATAGTGTTCGGGATGTCCGAAGGTTTTAAATTAAGTTTAAAAATAAGTAAAAATTCGGGAAAATTACGGGACTTTGATAGGATGTTAATAATGAGGTTAGTGACCCTCTAATGTGATTTGGACAGGATTGGGAGTCCCGGTGATAGTGGTGTGGCCCGGGAGGGCCGGTGGCACGCGTATCGAGGCACACGGTTAAAACGGTCTGTGAGTGGACTTTGGTTTTATAAATTCTATGCATGCTTAAATGTTTTACATGGATTATGATTGTGATTGTATGATGTTGGTTTGGTTGTTGGTAAATTGTACGGTTTCACGTATTTCGAGGCGATTTACGTGCTTGCACGTAAATCGAGGTTTCCGGTTTTACATGGATTTTCCATATTTATGACTTGGATATAATATGATAAAATGGTTTTGAAATTGGAAATATGAACTCGGGCTTGAGGCCCACGTGTTTTGGAAATTTCGGACTTGGAGTCCATTTGAGAATCGGGCCGGGGGCCCAGTTGGTTAATGAAATCGGGCCAGGGGCCCAGTTGGTATGAAATCGGGCTGAGACCCATTTGAGTTATGTTATCGGGCCAGAGGCCCAGTTGATTTACGAATTCGGGTCGTGGGCCCAGTGGGTTTATAAGTCGGGCTGCGGGCCCAGTTGGTTTACAAATCGGGCCGTGGGCCCAGTGGTTCATAAAATCGGGCATGAGGCCCAGTTGGATAATAAATGTGATTTCGGGTCAGGGACCCTATATTTTATAATGGTGATTTCGGGTCAAGGACCCTAAATGGAATTATATGGTTTTATGGAAATTTCGGGCAGGGCCCAATGGTAATGATGTGATAAAAGGATTTAATAAAACTGTTTTTCCATATACCATCTGGATACAAGGATATATGATGGTCTCCTCCAGATGTCTGGGACACTGGGGAAGTCACGGTGCATTGCCTGCGAGGGGTCATTATACGGAGCAGCCGGACCGTATGATGACTCAGGAGCAGGATTGCTATGATTGACGTCAGGGACGTCAGACATCATGGATGTCAGATATATGGACCCGGAGAGACCCCGGACAGCACGCGTAGCTTATGAAACCCTGAGATATGACGTCAGGGACGTCTAGCGTCTGGGACGCTAAGCATCTGGGATGCTGGTGATGGTAATGGTAAAATATAGATTAATGAATAAAATGGCTTATTGGTTGGATATGTGTTATGTGGTAAAAATGGATTATTGGTTATGAAATGGTATGTAGGGTCGGGGACCCTAAATGGTTTCGGATTTTGAATTGATGTTCATTTATGGTCGTGGGTGGTGACCCACATGGTTTTAATATGTGTGGTGGTGGTATTCCACGGTTTTGGGCTGAGTTCCCACACTTGGTTTTTGGTTAACGGTTTTTGGGTTAAGGCCCTAAGGGCTCGGTTGAGCAAACGTTTTGGTTACTGGTTTTGGTGGCATGCATATGTTTTTATTGGAGGGCATAAATGTCTTATAAATGTATTTGGTAAATTTATTGGTTTTTGTCCACTCACAGCTTTTGGTTTTAATGCCCTTCAGGTTGATTACGGATGCGAGTGCAGCAGAGACTGGGACATTGTACACCTCCTCCATCGATCCTTGCGCACTCTGGCTGCCCCGTTTGGGCAGTGGCTCTTGGTCATCCCTTGTCTGACACCCCTGGTTGGACGGGAGCAGGGCACATTCCATGGTAATCCCGGGGGGGATTGGGATGGGTCCTGTCAACTTGGTATCAGAGCACGGTTGCTCTATTTGTACGCGCAGGTCGAGGGTGTGATGTCTCATTGGGCTGCAATTCGTTATCAACCTGATAGATAGTGTTTGGGTTTGGATAGTGGATGGAGTGTGATTGGCCCGATACGCCGTGCATTAATGTGATTCGACCCAAGTGGGGTTGATTGTGGCGAACTGGTATTGTGGGACCGTCGGTTCGGTCATGTGATATTGGATTGTTGTGCTGCTAGGTGCAGCCAGGTTCGGGGAACCTCATGTGAGTAATGGTCTAAAATGTGAACCCTTGTGGTGGTTTCTAGTGTGAGGGATGTTGGTTCATCGGAGTTGGCCGATGACCTAGTGGTGGAACCCACGTTGATGGGATGGTAGGATTGGATCTGACGTCTATTCGATGTCTAGACCGCGGGGTCGGTCAGGTTGTGAATTTTATATTACGGAAAGCTGTTTGGTTCGGTTGAACCATAGGGTGTGATTGTGGAACCCTAATATTAAAAAGGTAAACCTTAATTGTGACTAGTGGATGAGAACTTGTGCTGCGACGAGCGGCTGAGGTCATGAATGACCATGGGGATGGCTCTGAGATAAATTATGGAATCCCGTGTTGGATCGGGTATTGGTGTGATGTGTGGATGCGGATCTCGATAGCAATGACAGTTAGTCGGAAGTCATATGGAGATGACTGGCTATCGAGGGTAATCAGTGTGGTCATGATACTTGGGGATCAGGGGACGTTCGGGGAACGTTCATTTTCCTGATGTGGATTGTCAGAGTGGTGGTACCCATAGTCGTGAGGTACGGGATCGTCGTTCGGTATGAACGGAGATCCAGGATTGTCGTATTTGCACACGGTGTGCAAGTATGGATGTTTGCGGGTTGATACTTTTGTGCTGATGCTAGTATGGATGCCTGCGTGCTGATACTAGTGTTGTTGATAGTGTGTTGGTGCTGGTACTAGCGCTGGTGCTAGTGTCGGTAATGGTGTTGACGATGAGCCACAAGTTGGGGTATGACTCCGTCATGATGAACATATGTTTGGTCTTTGAGTTTCGGTAGTGGTTGAGTGATGGACTGGATGGGATCCAGTTAAGATTGTGCTGGGTTGGGATAAGTCCCAATAGTGGTGAGATAACCAGTGATGAGTGGATTAAAATGGTATAATTAAGACTTAAGAAATTTTGGGATGATTAGTGGATTTGGGGAGTTGTTGGCAACTCCAAAATTTGTGCGATTTTATGTTTTTAAATATCCCTAAAATGTACATGGAAATGATTAAACTGGAAAAGACGAGGAAAAACCATTAGTGGTATAAAGGTAGGAATTTGTAATTGAGAACTTGGAAAACCGAGTGCTGAACCTGTAAAGGTTGGGATTTGCGAACGGAACAATAAATTATGGACACGGGGTTGTCTAAGTGAATTGAGGAGGTAGGAAGTCTAGTGGTTAGACTTGACGTCTTGTTGGGAGCATGTCTGTTTCCAACATGGTTGGAACCTTAGTGTCGAGGAGAGTTGTGATTGGGGAACGAGAGTGGTGCTCGTTTTTGGTGATTGGTATTCCGAAGTCATTGGGGTTGACTTCTTGCTTCCTGCCCTGGCAGACATTGACTGTAGTTACCAGTATGTTGAGCGTGTATTGGTTGGTGAGCTCTTGTGTGTTGCGAGGTCATTAGGAGGAGCTACGTGTTCGAAATTAGGTAAACGAGATTTTTCATTTTCTGCTTGGTGGCAGACAATGTTGGGGTACATGGCGTGGTGAGTGCAGCGAGTTTTGTTGCATCCACGTAGGATGAGTATTGGTGTCATTATTTTGGATCATCCTTGGTTTTTCCTAGGTGGAATGACAAGGATTGATACAAGGTAATCCGTGAGAATCCGCAGTCTCGACGTGTCTCGTCGTTGACTGATCTGTCTAGTTGTGGGAGTCGGTTGTCGATCGTTGTGGCGATCTAGGATTTTGACGTTATAGTCAGGGACATAGTGTCTATCTGGGTCATGATCTTGATGATTCAGATAGGGGGAGAGTATATCACTCTTACCTTGGTACGTGAGTCGTAATCACGGGATTGAACTTCTTTTCGAAGTGGGGCCCGTATGGTATTCTACTCGGGTGAGTAGGTTTTCAAGGTAGTTGAATTTTGTCAACCTTAGACGTGTGAAGGTTGGATTGGCTTCCCTATGAAGTCAATCAAGTGTATTGAACGGGTAACCGATAGGTTCGGTTTTGGTGTGTCTTGGTAAATGTGAATGAGATTTCGGGATTTGGAATTGAATTTCTGGGTGACGATTCAGGATTCGATTTTGGAACTTGAAAGTATATTTCTGGGTTTGGGTACGGAATGGTTATTCCAAATGCTAGCTTACGGAATAATGATTTCGGATTCGAATTTGGATATGAATTAAAAATGTGATGTCTGGGCTTGGATCCGGGATTTCTTACGAAATTGTGGATTCAGATTCGGAATTGGAACTAGATGTTGGGTGGAGTTTCGATTTGTCTCATGCTGGATTGGGCAAACGTACTCCATTATTGGAACGCGTTCGGCTATGACCTAGGTGGTTGTGGTCTGGCCATTAGGTAGATGTGTGTACTTCGTACATGGTTCGAGGTACAATACCTTGTAGACTTGTGATGTCTAGTTACGGTATACGTGATATACCCGAGGTGTGTTGGTGAACGTGTTGGTAGTCGGATTGGTTCCGATACCATGGGATTGGTTGTGGACCGAACATTACTATGCAATGGGTCATGGTAATTCCGATGTGTTTAATTACACACAGGTCGTGTGAAAGGTCGGAGATTGTTTACTAAGTTAAGTACGTTGGTGGCATGTGTAGCCACGAGTGAGTCTAGTGTCAGTTTTCGACTGACAACAACTGTGTGGTGACAGATTGTCAGGATGTGTCAATATAGATCGTTGAGTGGGGTCAGCTGACTCCTAGTGGGAGTGGTAAAGGAACTGTCGAGTTGTTGCGTCAACGAGAGGGTTGATTTGACGAGTGGTGTCAAATTTGAAACAAGTAGTTTCAGTCATTCGACAGGGTCGAATGTAGTCGTTGCGTTTTGAGTATTAGTGGTACGTAAAGTGCAGACAAGTTTTGCCTGGTTAGTTGGTGTACGGGTGTACACGTGTTGTGTGGTCGATTCCACTTTCCACGGGGTGTTTGTGGAATCAGGGTAATCGAGTTTCGAGAGCGAAACTTTTTAAGGAGGGAAGTACGTTGAGTTTAGATCGGTTGGAATTTCGAGGACGAAATTTATTAAGGAGGGAAGGTTGTAACGACCCGTCCCGAATTCCGGGATTAGATTAGTCACTAATCTTGATTAGTGAGTTTGAACGGTGGTTAGTAGGGCGGAATCGGACAAAATGTGCAAAATGACCGTTTTGCCCCTGGTCGTGGGCAAAATGTTGACTTTTTGATTGGGCGGTCAAACGGACTTTGACCGATGACCGTGACGTAGTTCGGGACGTCACGAGTTCATAGACAGGTGGCACGTTCGATTCCGACATTCGTAGTGAAAGTTATGGTGTTCGGAAGTTGAGGGGTATTTTGGTAATTTGGCTTATTAGGGGCCAAATGTTGACTTTCTGACCGGTAGGTCCGATGGGTGAGGGCCAAGGACCGTTACGTAGGTATCGTCGATACGAATCCAACGACAGGCGGCATGCCGAAATCGGAGTTACGACGACGAAGTTATGGTCACGGACGTAATCGCGATTAACCGAGACTCGGAATAAAATAATAATATTTAAAATAGGTGAACAGTAATTGACGAATCTGGACCCTTGGATGTAGGCCACGTGTCATCATCCCCTTCAATCCCTAAAATCTGGATCCTTGTTGGCCATTGGATTATTTAATCCATTTTCTCCCCTTAAATCCTCACCATCCATTCAAACCTCAGATTAAATCTGGGCCCTTGATCTCATCTCTTTCTTCCCTTCATCTACTGATCACACTCATCCCTCTCACTCTGTTCTTTCTCCCACCCGAAACACATACGCACACAACCTACATGAACCACCTCACCAATCTCTTCTGTGTTGGTGTGTGAGTGAGATGAGCTGCACGGTGAGGCTTGAGAGACGGCGGGGGGACGACGGAGACGGCGGAGACGACGACGGCAAAACAAAAACAGAGGAGCAAAAATGCAGAAATTGGAAGATCGTTATGGATTGGCTTTTGATCGCTTTAGAGGGATGTATGATGTTCCTGGAGTCGAGCTAGGCATGCTGGTAGCCACGGCGGTAGCCACGGCGGCGAGGTAAGCCTCGAACCCGTGAGTTTGTTTTCGGGTACAAAATGGTAGGATGGGTTTTAACGTGTTTCGATCGATCTGGTGATTAGGATGATGATCTAGAAGGTGAGACGAGCTTCTGGGGATCGTTTTCGAAAGGAATGGTGGCCGGGATCGTGCAGGCACGACGGTTGCAGGTGGCTGGTCTGCACACCTACACGAACAGGTAGTCAAACGTATTGGTTTCTCAGTTTTTAAAGCATGGATCAACTGGAATTGATGAGACGATCTTGTAGGAACAAACGGAATTGAAAATGATCGAGTAATGGCTGAGAACCAGTCGGGTTGGGCCGCGGGTCACGGTGACCCGTTTATCAGACAACCGGGTCAGAACGGTGACACTGTTCACGGCGCGTGAGTTTCACGCACAGCCACTCACGGCGGCGTGTGGCGGCGCGTGGGCACGAATCTCGAGGTGAGGTCAACATGACTTTTAATCCATTCGATGTAACGGACATTTTGGAATTGGTTTCGTGTCGATCGGACACCGTCTCGATAGTGTTCGGGATGTCCGAAGGTTTTAAATTAAGTTTAAAAATAAGTAAAAATTCGGGAAAATTACGGGACTTTGATAGGATGTTAATAATGAGGTTAGTGACCCTCTAATGTGATTTGGACAGGATTGGGAGTCCCGGTGATAGTGGTGTGGCCCGGGAGGGCCGGTGGCACGCGTATCGAGGCACACGGTTAAAACGGTCTGTGAGTGGACTTTGGTTTTATAAATTCTATGCATGCTTAAATGTTTTACATGGATTATGATTGTGATTGTATGATGTTGGTTTGGTTGTTGGTAAATTGTACGGTTTCACGTATTTCGAGGCGATTTACGTGCTTGCACGTAAATCGAGGTTTCCGGTTTTACATGGATTTTCCATATTTATGACTTGGATATAATATGATAAAATGGTTTTGAAATTGGAAATATGAACTCGGGCTTGAGGCCCACGTGTTTTGGAAATTTCGGACTTGGAGTCCATTTGAGAATCGGGCCGGGGGCCCAGTTGGTTAATGAAATCGGGCCAGGGGCCCAGTTGGTATGAAATCGGGCTGAGACCCATTTGAGTTATGTTATCGGGCCAGAGGCCCAGTTGATTTACGAATTCGGGTCGTGGGCCCAGTGGGTTTATAAGTCGGGCTGCGGGCCCAGTTGGTTTACAAATCGGGCCGTGGGCCCAGTGGTTCATAAAATCGGGCATGAGGCCCAGTTGGATAATAAATGTGATTTCGGGTCAGGGACCCTATATTTTATAATGGTGATTTCGGGTCAAGGACCCTAAATGGAATTATATGGTTTTATGGAAATTTCGGGCAGGGCCCAATGGTAATGATGTGATAAAAGGATTTAATAAAACTGTTTTTCCATATACCATCTGGATACAAGGATATATGATGGTCTCCTCCAGATGTCTGGGACACTGGGGAAGTCACGGTGCATTGCCTGCGAGGGGTCATTATACGGAGCAGCCGGACCGTATGATGACTCAGGAGCAGGATTGCTATGATTGACGTCAGGGACGTCAGACATCAGGGATGTCAGATATATGGACCCGGAGAGACCCCGGGCAGCACGCGTAGCTTATGAAACCGTGAGATATGACGTCAGGGACGTCTAGCGTCTGGGACGCTAAGCATCTGGGATGCTGGTGATGGTAATGGTAAAATATGGATTAATGAATAAAATGGCTTATTGGTTGGATATGTGTTATGTGGTAAAAATGGATTATTGGTTATGAAATGGTATGTAGGGTCGGGGACCCTAAATGGTTTCGGATTTTGAATTGATGTTCATTTATGGTCGTGGGTGGTGACCCACATGGTTTTAATATGTGTGGTGGTGGTATTCCACGGTTTTGGGCTGAGTTCCCACACTTGGTTTTTGGTTAACGGTTTTTGGGTTAAGGCCCTAAGGGCTCGGTTGAGCAAACGTTTTGGTTACTAGTTTTGGTGGCATGCATATGTTTTTATTGGAGGGCATAAATGTCTTATAAATGTATTTGGTAAATTTATTGGTTTTTGTCCACTCACAGCTTTTGGTTTTAATGCCCTTCAGGTTGATTACGGATGCGAGTGCAGCAGAGACTGGGACATTGCACACCTCCTCCATCGATCCTTGCGCACTCTGGCTGCCCCGTTTGGGCAGTGGCTCTTGGTCATCCCTTGTCTGACACCCCTGGTTGGACGGGAGCAGGGCACATTCCATGGTAATCCCGGGGGGGATTGGGATGGGTCCTGTCATGAAAGCTCAGACACGGTGCATGATACAGGTCAAACCTTGGCCATGAGGTGAAGGTATTGCCTTTCAATTTCTAGTTATTCTTTCTTTGTTTTGAGATCACAGAACCAATCTAGAGAGGGATTAGAGGATAATAGTTGAAATAGGGATGAAAAACATTGAGAAATGAACGATCATGGAAGCTGGCGCGTGGCTCCCACACCAGCCACTTTGTACGGCACTTGAGGCACATGAGGGGGAATGTCGAGATGGTGACAACATGATTTTTAATGTATTCGATTCTACGAATCCAATGATACAATTTTTGAGGCGATCGAACATCGTGTCAGGGTAGTTTTGGCTGTCCGAAGGTTTTAGGCATTATTTTAATACTTTTAAAAATCCCGGAAAATTATGAGATTAATATGTGAGTCATTTGATCTTATTAGTGAACCTTAGAAGTGATTTTTGACAAGAGATGACATTCTCAAATTTTATGGGAAAGCGTGAAATGCGGTTTGACTGCATATACGGTATGTGTGAGTGTACTTTCTTTTTCCTAAATCCTATGCATGCATTTTTATATGGTTTTACATGATTTATTATGTGAATTGCTTGCTAGTTATTTATGTAAGATTTTTATGTATTTTTTGGTGAATTTACGGTAATTACAACTTTGCACAGTTTACGAGGAATTGCTATATTGTGTTCTGATTTATCACTGAGTTTTGGAAAATGGTTTTATACTCGATATATCATGTTTATATGATTTTGATGGTGTTTGTTGAATTGGGATTTTACATAAACTTGGTGCACGTATTTCAAAATTGATGTTTTATCTGTAAACTTGGTGCATGCATAGTTTCATAAAACGAAAGGATATTAGTATGTTTTCTTTATGTTTTAAAAACTTTTATGTTTCTTCCACTCACACTATTCTTTAGTTTTGAAACCCTTTAGGGCCGCTGCACGGAGTCGAGGTTGTTTACGAAGTGGAGGCATGAGCTCACAAATGTACAAGTATCCTTTGTCTAATAGGATTTCAAGGGTACATTTGGCACTTTAAGTTACCTGTCATACGGGAGTAAGGCCCGAGTTTGTTATATATAGTGTTTTCTGGGTTGGGCTCTATCATTAAGTCCTTCGATACATTAAACATAAGGCGTATAAAAGAATAACACAAGCTATTTGCCTGTTTACCTTACAATTACTTGATTACCAGAAAGGTTCTTGGCTGCAGGCGGAACCCATCTTCAATTGTCTAATTGCCGTCTCTACTAGTGGCACGCTTACTTTGAAGGCAGTTAAGGGTTAATTACTTCTAATTTGGGGATAAACCGTGTCTCAAAGGCCTTTCAGTCCATTTCTTTCAAACCATCCAAATAGTCCATATACCACATCACAGAGAGACCCTTGTGAAGCCTGCTCCTTACTCCGCAACCAGGTTCCACATGGAGATCCACTAAATTCAACCTTTGACTCGCTATCATAGAAATATTTTTTGGGAAGAACATAATTTGGGATGCCCAATGGGACTCTTTCTAGTGTATATCCAAGTTTATATATTCTCAACGACATCGAGATGCTAACGGAAGATTTCTAAAAAATCCTTCCCGAGAGACCGTGCCTAATTTTTCAATTTCAGAAGTTGACATGGAAATCCCTCGTGACAGAGAAGGATAATACATTACCAATCAGGAGATGGCCAATGAAGAGTTGATGAAATTCCTCAAATATTGTATTTCCCCCATCAGCTTACAAACAGAGGCCCTGAATTTTCAGAACCAAGAACTTTCCAAGCAAGGGAAAGCTGAAGAAAAAGTAGTCAATATACCGCCTCCAGGAACCTCAAGCCGTGACAAGGGTAAGCAACCCATGGGATCCATGGTATCTATGTTTGGACCTTTGATTCCAAAATCTGCCTTCTCAAGAGGGTCTAGGCATGAAATCCTTGAGACAAGTAGAGCTCGCGAAAAAAAAAATAAAAAATTGAGCTCGAGATATCTACCAATATTGACCTAATAGGATCCGATCCTGAAAACACCTTGTAAACCACACCTGGCCCTACTCCCGTCTGACAAGCAATGTAGAATACCAAAATTACCCTCTGCTTTTCAAACAAGGAATATTTGACTTATCATTCATGCCTGCACCTCTCGATCAGCCCAGAACTTTGTGTTACAGCCCTAGAGGGTTACGAAAACCATGAAAACCGTGTGACTGGAGAAAAATAATATTTTAAAAACACAGTTCAAAACATAACATTTTACCCTCCGTTTTCTAAAACTATGCATGCATATAAAAACCGTTTAAATTCCAAATAAAATATAACACAATCCACGACCTCGAAAAACATGTAAATTATAAAGCAACAAACGTCAATAATCGTGACAATCAACACACAAATCACCACAATAGTCAACACAAAGCCAACACGGAAATCATACATAACCAATCCAAAACTAACCCATCCTCGATGCACAACATCAGTAATCACATCCAATGCACAATCGGTAGGCATGCCACTTGGGATCTAGAGCCCAGCTTGATGTTTGAGCCTGGACCTCTCGCTCACTCAGGATCTAGAGCCCAGCTCAACGTCTGAATGAGAACTGACTCATAATCTGGAGCTCAACTCGACGTTTGAGTCAGCATTAAATCAGTCTCAAGATCTAGAGCCCCTGCTCGACATCTGAGACAACCAACCAACACGCACCTCGAGGAAGGATTTCCACAATCACCACAATCATCACAGTTATCACAGCAATTCACATATCAAGAATACCGAGAAACACATGCTCATATCACAACTCAATATCACAAATCAAGTCCACGATCAGAACCATGGGCCTAAGCCCAAAACCATAATTCAACACAATGTCGTAAAACATGATATCAAAATACTTTTGAAAAATATTCAGAAATCATATGAAAATCATCAAAATCCAATATCACAAAATCTCCTGTCATAAATCACATTCAATTTAAATCACAATCAAAATGGAATCTAAAAACATAATGTACAAAAAATCTCGTAAAACGTGAAATAAAATAATAATTAAATATAAAATTACCGAAAATCATATAAAAATCCTAATCAATCACACATCACCAAAAACACATAATAAATCATGTAAAATACATAAATATGCATGTATAATATTTGAATAAAAATAAACGTCCACTCCCATGTACCGTATATGTAATCAAACCAACTTGCACGTCGTTCTGTAAAATCTGAGGATGTCACTTCCTCGAAATCATGTTTCGAGTTTCAAGACCACGACCATGGCATCCACGTGCAGTCCAGCACCACCACCACATCCAGAACATTATATTTACGTCTCAAAATGACTTTAGCGACTTAACCAGTACCCTAGCACCCTTATTGTACGCTAGGGAGCTTCCAAAAACATTTCACAGCCCAAAACCGTTGGCCTTCTCGGGTCCAGTTCTAGGTTCATCCCAAACATCATCCACCTCGACTCCTCTTCATTTCTGTTTCATTTCCTCTCTCATTTATCTTGTTTTCCATCTTTGGCCATGCCTTTCCCTATTCTCCCTCATTTTCTGATCACCTCCATATTTTTCTAGTTTTTCCTCTCTTTCGACACCTCTCCACCGAACTCACTTAGCCCACTCTTATTTCTCTACCCATGTGTCTAAGTATATATATATATATATATAGATATATATATATATATATATATATATATAAGTATGGAGGTAGGTTGGTAGTGCGGGGGGAAATGGGAAGAAAATTTTAGAACTTTCTAGGGTACTATAGGTCATACTAGAAAATGATCAAAATGGCCTTCAAGCATAAATTACCAAAACAACCTTAAGGATTTTTTACCCGAATCAACTTCATACGTTCTTCGATTTTGATGTGACGTCTGTCTATGAATTCAGGATTCTGAGACTTTCATAAAAGTCCTCTCGGAATCCCGAAAAGGCATCCATATAGAAAAGCCAACTATTTGACTTTATAGGGGCAAAATCGTCTTTTACCCAAAGTTTTCCAAATTTTCTTTCTTCAACTTTCTTGGCCGTTACAACCTACCCCCCTTAAAAAAATTCCTCAAAATTTGAGAACTAAATTATCTTCATGTCCATACTCAAATTAAATAATTGAGTTGCTCAGAACTTAATCAACTCATCGATTTCGTCTTGCTACTGAATCGCAATTTCAGCCCCATATCAGTAATGGTGAGGTTCCATGCAATCTTAACTAACATATCCTTACGCATTCCTCAAGTCATATTCAAGGGTACAACAGTACAAATTATAAATTTTATATCACCCGTTCACACTAGTCCATAACTAGAATGAACTAAAAATAACTCAAGTAGCAATCAATATACCACGACACTACGCGTAGGCCACAATCCTAACACTTCCTAAATAAAATTCAACACCAACTAGAATCCAACATTAACTAGACAATTTCAATATCTCCCGGGGCATGTCTACATTATCAAGTTTCCATATTACCTCTATTCTCAATAGCATACATACTTATCGAACTTGTAATACCTTAGGTCATTTTCGAACTCTCATTCCATATCCAGAACTAGACCAGTAATCTCACATTTCGACTCCTTCTCGAGCCCTAATCATTGCTTATGACTCTTTTTGAATCCTATTCCACAATCCTATCCCATGCTCAAGTTCACATCCAATATTAATAACACTTATTCTCGCTGAAATGCGTCAAATTCAATGAAAGAACATTCCGTCATTTCAACATCTCACTTAGTTACTCAACTTGAAAATTTATTTATTTCCATCTTACTCATACGTACCATACATTCACAATTCGACCTAATAATCCAGAACCACTAATAGCACTATAACTATCCTGGGCGTTTCTTCTCATCACTAGGGCGTGCACGAGGCTCGCATCTCACACGCATGACGTTGACAAGCTCAACTCAAAATCCTAGCTCTGATACCAAGTTGATAGGACCCGACCTTGAAAACACCTTGTAAACTACACTTGGACCCTAATCTCGTCTGACAATTAATGCAGAATACCAAAATTATGCTCAGCTTATCAGACAAGGGATATTTGACTTATCATTCATGCCTTCGCTTCTCGATCCGCCCAGAAATTAGTGTCACAGCCCTAAAGGGTTATGAAAACCGTGTGACTAGACAAAAATAATATTTTAAAACCACAGTTCAAAAAATAAAATTTTACCCTCTGTTTTATAAAAATATGCATGCATGTAAAAACCGTTTAAATTCCAAATAAAATAGAACATAGTCCATGACCTCGAAAAACGTGTAAACTAACTATAAAGCAACAAACGCCAGTAATCATGACAACCAGCACACAAATCGCCACAATAGTCAACACAAAGCCAACATGGCAATCATACACAACCAATCCACATCCAACTCGTCCTTGACGCATAACATCAATCATTACATCCACTGCACTACTGGTAGGCACACCACTTGGGATCTGGAGCGCAGCTCGACGTCTAAGTGTGGACCTTACACATACTCAGGATCTGGATCCCAGCTCGATTTTTGAGTGAGAAATGACTTAGGATCTGGAGCCCGGCTCGACGTCTAAGTCGGCACTAAACTAGTCTCAGGATTTGGAGACCCCGACCCGACGTCTGAGACTACCAATCAATACACACCTCGAGGATAGTTTTCCACAATCATCACAGCTATCACAACATTTCGCATATCACGAATACCGAAAAACACATACTCATATCACAACTTAATATCAAAAATCAAGTCCACGATTAGAACCTTGGGCCTAAGCCTAGAACCATAATTCAACACAACTTCGTAAACTGCTCTATCAAAATACTTCCGAAAAACCATCCAGAAATCATATCAAAATCGCCAAAATCCAATATCACAAAATCTCATGTCATAAATCATATTCAATACAAAATCAGAATCAAAACGAAATCCAAAAATCGTAATTTATGGAAAATCTCGTAAAATGTGAAATAAAATAATAATTAAATATAAAATTACCAAAAATCATATAAAAATTGTGATCATTCACACATGAAAAACACATATTAAATAATGCAAAATACATAAATATGCATGAATAATATTTTAATAAAAATAAACGTCCACTCACATTGATCGTATACGCAATCAAACCAACTTGCACGTTCTTATGTAAAATTCGAGAATGTTTGTAACACCCCGGAAATTCGAGGATTTCCATATTGTAATTTATTGTGTGATTTGACGATTTTACCCCTGTGAATGGTATGGTCAAATTGTTGACTTTTTGATTGATAAACTAAATGGACTTTGACCTCTGACCGTGACGTAGTTCGGGACGTCACGAGTTCATAGACAGGTGGCACGTCCAATTCGGACGATCAGGGTAAAAGTTATGACTATCGGAAGTTCAGGGGCATTACCGTAATTTGGACTCTCGGGGGAAAATGTTGACTTTTCTTTTGACAACTAATTTTCAGTTGACTCAGGGACCGTTGGGTAGGCCTCGACGTCCTGAGTCCGTAGACAGGCGGCACGCCGAAATCGGACTTCGTACGAGGAAGTTATGGTCAGAAACGTGAATTCGGGAAGTTCGTGTCTCGGTTTTCGTGTCGAATATTAAATTCAGGAAATCTGATTGGAGGACACCTGGTGAGTGACAAGTGTCACTCACCCATTGGCTAGATTGGATCAGATCCACTATTGGATTATTAAACATTTGAATCAGCTTTAAATTTCAGCCTTTGGATTGAAAACCCCAGATCTAATCTCAGCCCTTGATCTAATCTGGAGATCAAATCTGGGCCGTTCAAATCTTTGAGCAGCTTTCCCTCCATTTCTATATAATTCTCACCCGAACCCACACACACTGCCCATTTCATCCATCACACCCGCACTACTCCCTGTCCCTGTGTCTGTGTGTTGCTGGACTCACGGGGAAGGACGGAGGCACGGCGGTGGACGGCGGCAGACGGCGGCGCGGAAGGAAGCAGGGGAAACCCGTGGCGGTTTCAACCCAGATTTTTTGGTAAATCATTTCCCACGTTTAAACTGGTCCGTTATCAATCCTAATCAACTCTAGGAACCTCCAGGAACCTTCTGGATTGGAGCCCGTGGCCGGTGGAGCTCAGGGCGGTGGCACAACAGCGACGGGAGGCCGGTGCTGTTCTTCGAGGTAGGCCCTCGATTCAATCCGTTTTTCTCAATTCTTTTTACATGGAACTAATCTAGGGACTAAGACGAGTAATTAGGAATTGAAAGGAATGAAAATGATCCAGAAATGAAGGAATGGCAACCGGGTCGTGATCGCGGGTCTGATCGACCCGAGTTGCAGGAAAACGGGTCAACCCGTCTGATGACAGTGGTGCTGACGTGGCACCCTGTCAGTCTGTCAGATGACGTGGACCAACCGTGAGCCGACACGTGTCACATGTCAGTGCACAGTCAGCACTGACATGTCAGTGACGTGGACCAGTCAGGGACTGCCACGTGTCACTGACATGTCAGTGACGTGGACCAGTGCCGTACTAACACGTGGCACATGTCAGATCTGACACGTGGTCTGACAGATCAGTGTGGTGGACCAATCAGTTGTTGACACGTGGCACCTGTCAGAGTCTGACATGTCAGACCTGACAGCTGTCAGATGACGTCAGCATGACGTCATGCTGACGTCAGCAGTGACGTCAGCGATGACGTCAGCAGGAACTGTTCCTGCGTTGACCGGCGCGTGGGGGCGCGTGTGAACATTGTTTTTGGCGGGACCACCACCATTCTTTAGGTTTCGACGATCCGGATCCAATGGCAGTGGTTTCGGGTCGATCGGAGATCCTTAAGTTGGTCAAAATAAGGTTTATTGCCTTGGGAAGCGCGTTCGGGCGGCTTTCCCGGGTCGGTTTCGACCTAGGCTTTCATGGTTGAATGTTGGGGGTTTAATTTGACCTTTACGAATACTTGGACTTGACAGGGATTGTACATTTGTACCAGGACGAGGGTATACGTTCGGTTTCTAGCAGGATTGTACTGTGAGTGGGCCATTTTCTTAAACCCTTGTGTGCATAAATGTTTTCTGGTTTTATTATACTTATTCACATGCTAAAACAATGATGGTTTTGATGATATGGAAAATATGGTTATGGCACGTTTCACGGTATTTGGGCTTGAGACCCGTCCGATGAAACTGAATGATTGGTTCGGATTCTATCTATGTATATATATATATGTTTGCATGTGGATATCAATAAAATGTATTTGTTACTGCACTGTATAGATCCTTCCATATTGTATTGTCTCCTCCGGATGAGGTACCCCGGAGAGGTCACGGACGTCTAGAACGTCCAGCGTCTATGACGCTAAGCATCGGGGATGCTGTACCCGAACGGGGTTCGGGGATTGAACTCGGAAATTGAGACCCGAGTGGCACGCGTAGCCTTGTGATTGTGACCTTATTGGACGTCAGGGACGTCAGACATCAGGGATGTCGGGATTGGAGTGTATAGTGCAACAACTAAAATTATGGTTATGGTTTTATTATATGCCTTATGGTTCATATTTGATGGTTTATGATTTTGAATTATGTTGCACGCATGTTTGGAAAACGGAGGGGTAAATTATATGTTTTACTTATCAAACGATTTCATAAACTTGAATTTCGGTCCACTCACCCTTACTGTTTTGATAACCCCTCCAGGTCGGGAAACTGAGGTAGAGGAGGAACCAGAGGCTGAGGCATAGATCTACTTCTGCGTACCTGAACCCCTGCTGGGCGGTGTACCCGCAGGATTACTTTAGAGTCGTGCTCGCAAATTTGTAATTTTGGATTATATCCCTTGTCTGACATTCGTTTAATTCGGATTTTATGTATGACTTTAATTTGGTTATTTATGCTTTTAAATGTTTTGAGGTTAAAATTGGTATGAATTATTGGGTGTCAGACGGGAGCAGGGCACGTCCCCTTGTGGTCCCTGTGGGATCGGGGCGGGTCCTGTCAGCTTGGTATCAGAGCACTAGGTTGTGGTCAGTACTAGGGTATTGGTCTGCATGCTAGACTAGCGATTAGTACTAGTTACTTTTCGACTTTTAAGAATATTGTTTTCTGATCTGTGCCTCTTGACAGTTGGTTATGCCTCCTAGGAGAATTCCGCATACTCGAACGGACGAGGATCTAGAAAGAGAGATGGAATGCGCGAGCATCGAAAGGGCTCAACGTTTGGGAGCCACTAATTTCTGCGGGGGATCAAACCCCGAGGATGCTCACGACTGGATCCCCAAGTGGGAGAGGATCTTCTCGGTGATGCACTGCCCTCCGGGCGAACGAGTGACTCTGGCGGCCTTCTTACTGGAGGGAGGAGCCTACCAGTGGTGGCACGGACTCGAAATGTCTGGGTGGTCTGTCCATACCACTACCTGGGAAGCTTTCCGTTCCAGGTTTTTGGACCAGTACTACCCGTGATCCTTTCGCGCGGCGCGGGAGGCGGAATTCCTGCGGCTGGAGCAGGGTGACATGTCTGTTTCAAACTACGAGCAAACATTCGGGAGACTTTCCCAGTTCGCTGCCTCATTCGTAAGCACGGAGGAGGACAAATGCCAGCGGTTTGAGCTTGGACTCCGAGGGGAGATCCGGGCCAGTGTGACTGCTACCACTCATGCTTCTCTGAGGGATATGGTCGACGCAGCGGTGCGTGTCGAGGCCAGTCTGGCGGCACACCAATCACGACAACCTTCGGGGGAGGGGCGACGTCATGATCGCCCACACCATGGGCCATCGGGCCGTAAGAACAACAGGGGAGGGAGCTACAGAGGAGCACCCTCATCTTTCAAGGGTCGTGGCTGGTCGGGTCGACGTGGAGGCTCTCAGGGCAGAGGATCTGGACACAACTCTGGGCAGCACTCATCTTGGAGTGGTGCATCTGGTGGGCATTCGGGCAGGCCAAGGCCAGTAACTTGTTTTGCTTGCGGAGAGGAAGGCCACTATGCCTGCGATTGTCCGCAGTTGTCCAAAAACAACGACGCTGGGGGCTCGAGTGTGGTGCAGAGCACGGCGTCCCACACTAACGGAGGTCGCGGTCAGGGAGGTGACCGTGGTGCTGGACGTGGCGCGCGCGGGCGCGGACGGAACGGAGGGCTGAGGGCCCAAGTGTTTGCAATGACCCAGCAGCAGGCGAGGACTGCTCCAGGCGTGGTCACAGGTACACTACATATCTTTAATTTTCTTGTACGTGTATTGATGGATGCGGGGGCTACACATTCTTTTATTTCGAAGAGTTGTGCTGGTTTGCTTGATTGTGTGGTATCAGCCTTAGATTGCGAAATGGGTGTTGGCACCCCGATGGGTACCGTGTACCTTGTGAATCAGGTGATTCGGAGGTGCCTGGTAAGAATTGAGGATGTGGATTTACCAGCAGACTTAATTATTCTGGATATCCACGACTTCGATATAATCCTAGGGATGGATTGGCTATCGGAGCACGGATCGCTCATCGACTGCTGTAGCAAGCAAGTAATTTTGCGGAGCCCGGGTTTGCCGGAAGTTATCTTTCAGGGGGAACGTGATGGTTCGCCTCCTGAAGTGATTTCGTCACTTACTGCTACCAAACTTCTACGGAAGGGATGCCAGGGTTATCTGGCGCATGTCGTGTCGGAACGGGTCGATACTCCGGTTATCGACGAAATACCGGTGGTCTGTGAGTTTCCGGATGTATTCCCGGAAGACTTACCTGGGTTGCCACCATCGCGGGAGATTGAGTTTACTATTGAACTACTCCCGGGTACCCGACCTATATCCCAGGCACCATACCGGATGGCGCCGGCCGAGTTACGAGAACTCAAGACTCAATTGCAGGAGTTGGTAGATTTGGGATATGTCCGACCGAGTACTTCACCGTGGGGAGCACCGGTGTTGTTCGTGAAGAAGAAGGAAGGAAGTCTCCGTTTATGTATTGATTATCGACAACTCAACAAGGTGACATTGAGGAACTAGTATCCTCTACCCAGGATCGATGACCTTTTCGACCAGTTGCGGGGAGCTCAGTGCTTCTTGAAAATTGATTTGCGGTCTGGGTATCACCAACTGAGGATTTCGGAGGAGGATATTCCGAAAACTGCTTTTCGAACCCGTTACGGGCACTACGAGTTCCTTGTTATGCCATTTGGTTTGACGAATGCTCCAGCAGCATTCATGGATCTGATGAACCGGGTCTTCCGACCCTACCTGGATAAGTTCGTGATTGTGTTCATCGATGATATTTTGGTATACTCGAGGAGTGCCCGTGCACATGAAGAACATCTATGGTTGGTCTTGGAGAGACTGAGACAAGAACAATTGTATGCCAAGCTGAGCAAGTGTCAGTTTTGGCTGAGCAGTATTGGTTTTCTGGGACACGTGATATCGACGGATGGGATTTGCGTGGATCCCCAAAAAACAGAAGCGGTGACCAACTGGGCTAGACCGACAACGGTGACCGAGGTGCGGAGTTTCGTTGGATTAGCAGGCTACTACCGGAGATTCGTGGAGGGTTTCTCCAAAATTGCTGCACCATTGACTCGTCTGACTCGGAAAGGAGTAAAATTTATCTGGGACGAGCAGTGCGATCGGAGCTTTCAAGAGTTGAAGGATCGATTGACCACTGCACCTGTCCTTGCATTGCCGGACGACAGTGGAGAGTTTGTAGTTTTCAGTGATGCTTCACTGCAAGGGTTGGGCTGCGTGTTGATGCAAACTGGCAAGGTTATCGCCTATGCATCCCGGCAGCTGAAGACTCATGAGTTGAACTACCCTACCCATGATTTGGAGTTGGCGGCGGTGGTTCATGCTCTCAAGATCTGGAGACATTATCTATTCGGCGCAACGTGTCGGATATACACCGACCACCAGAGTCTTAAATACTTATTCACTCAGAAGGAGCTCAACATGAGACAACGGAGATGGTTGGAGCTGCTGAAGGACTATGACTGTACGATCGAGTACCATTCGGGTAAGGCCAATGTGGTGGCGGATGCACTCAGCAGGAAATCAGCAGGAACTATTGCACACCTGGGGATGGTGTATCTTCCCTTGCTGGTGGAACTCCGGAAGGCGGGAGTTATTTTGGGTACTGACGAGCATGGAGCTTTGTTGGCCAGCTTCCATGTGCGACCAGTACTGATTGATCGGATCATTGAAGCACAACTGCAGGATCTGATACTCTGTATTTACAGAATTGAGGTCGATGCGGATGGGAGACAGGATTTTACCATCCGGGACGATGGAGCACTGGTGAAATTGGGCCGTTTGTGCGTACCTGCAGTGGCAGAGTTACGGGCCGAGATACTTGAGGAGGCCCACAGTTCGGCCTATGCTATGCATCCGGGAGGTACAAAGATGTACCGTACCCTCCGGAACCATTATTGGTGGCCAGGAATGAAGAAGGATATTGCTGAGTTCGTGAGCAAATGCTTAACCTGTCAGCAGGTTAAGGCGGAACGGCAGAGACCGTATGGGGCTATGCAGCCACTTCCGATTCCTGAGTGGAAGTGGGATCACATCACCATGGACTTCGTCTTTAAATTACCAAGGACTCAGAGTGGAGTGGACGGAGTATGGGTGATCGTGGATCGGTTAACCAAATCAGCCCATTTTCTGCCAGTTCAGGAAACCTATAAACCTAACCGACTGGCTCAGTTGTTTATGAAGGAAATCATACGACTTCATGGTACGCCGGAATCGATCGTGTCTGATCGTGATCCGCGTTTCACTTCCAGGTTCTGGCGGAGTTTGCAAGCTACTTTGGGAACAACCTTACGTTTCAGTACTGCTTTCCATCCACAGACCGATGGACAGTCTGAGAGAACCATTCAAACCCTGGAGGACATGATGATGTCATGTGTACTACAGTTTCAAGACTCTTGGGATACTCATTTGCCATTGATGGAATTCGCTTACAACAACAGCTATCAGGCAAGCATCAGGATGGCACCTTATGAGGCACTGTATGGCCGACAGTGCAGGACACCTATCTGCTGGACGGAGGTAGGAGAGCGAGCGGCTGTAGGGCCGGAGATAATGGACTTAACCATGGAAACTGTTCGCGTGATCAAGGAAAGATTGAAGGTGGCACAGGATCGCCAGAAGAGTTATGCCGACCGACGGATTCGAGACTTGGAGTTTGAAGTGGGAGATTTTATCTTCCTGAAGTTGTCTCCGTGGAAAGGGATTATCCGTTTTGGCCGACGGGGGAAACTGAGTCCGCGTTTTATCGGACCTTATGAAATCGTGGAGAGAATTGGCAGAGTTGCATACAGATTGGCACTACCCCCAGAACTATCAAGAGTTCACGATGTTTTCCACGTATCGATGTTGCGGATGTACGCACGTGATGCTTCTCATGTACTTGGGGAACAACCTGTCGAACTACGGGAGGATTTGAGCTTTGAGGAACAACCAGTACAGATCTTGGATCGGAAGGACAAGGTACTACGACGGAAGACGATCCCTCTCGTGAAAATTCTCTGGAGAAACCAGAACGTGGAAGAAGCCACATGGGAGCCTGAGGCTCAGATGCGAGAACAATTTCCTCATTTGTTTCTTTGAAATTTCGAGACGAAATTTCTTAAGGGGGGAAGGTTGTAACACCCCGGAAATTCGAGGATTTCCATATTGTAATTTATTGTGTGATTTGACGATTTTACCCCTGTGAATGGTATGGTCAAATTGTTGACTTTTTGATTGATAAACTAAATGGACTTTGACCTATGACCGTGACGTAGTTCGGGACGTCACGAGTTCATAGACAGGTGGCACGTCCAATTCGGACGATCATGGTAAAATTTATGACTATCGGAAGTTCAGGTGGCACATTTGAATCAGCTTTAAATTTCAGCCTTTGGATTGAAAACCCCAGATCTAATCTCAGCCCTTGATCTAATCTGGAGATCAAATCTGGGCCGTTCAAATCTTTGAGCAGCTTTCCCTCCATTTCTATATAATTCTCACCCGAACCCACACACACTGCCCATTTCATCCATCACACCCGCACTACTCCCTGTCCCTGTGTCTGTGTGTTGCTGGACTCACGGGGAAGGACGGAGGCACGGCGGTGGACGGCGGCAGACGGCGGCGCGGAAGGAAGCAGGGGAAACCCGTGGCGGTTTCAACCCAGATTTTTTGGTAAATCATTTCCCACGTTTAAACTGGTCCGTTATCAATCCTAATCAACTCTAGGAACCTCCAGGAACCTTCTGGATTGGAGCCCGTGGCCGGTGGAGCTCAGGGCGGTGGCATAACAGCGACGGGAGGCCGGTGCTGTTCTTCGAGGTAGGCCCTCGATTCAATCCGTTTTTCTCAATTCTTTTTACATGGAACTAATCTAGGGACTAAGACGAGTAATTAGGAATTGAAAGGAATGAAAATGATCCAGAAATGAAGGAATGGCAACCGGGTCGTGATCGCGGGTCTGATCGACCCGAGTTGCAGGAAAACGGGTCAACCCGTCTGATGACAGTGGTGCTGACGTGGCACCCTGTCAGTCTGTCAGATGACGTGGACCAACCGTGAGCCGACACGTGTCACATGTCAGTGCACAGTCAGCACTGACATGTCAGTGACGTGGACCAGTCAGGGACTGCCACGTGTCACTGACATGTCAGTGACGTGGACCAGTGCCGTACTGACACGTGGCACATGTCAGATCTGACACGTGGTCTGACAGATCAGTGTGGTGGACCAATCAGTTGTTGACACGTGGCACCTGTCAGAGTCTGACATGTCAGACCTGACAGCTGTCAGATGACGTCAGCATGACGTCATGCTGACGTCAGCAGTGACGTCAGCGATGACGTCAGCAGGAACTGTTCCTGCGTTGACCGGCGCGTGGGGGCGCGTGTGAACAGTGTTTTTGGCGGGACCACCACCATTCTTTAGGTTTCGACGATCCGGATCCAATAGCAGTGGTTTCGGGTCGATCGGAGATCCTTAAGTTGGTCAAAATAAGGTTTATTGCCTTGGGAAGCGCGTTCGGGCGGCTTTCCCGGGTCGGTTTCGACCTAGGCTTTCATGGTTGAATGTTGGGGGTTTAATTTGACCTTTACGAATACTTGGACTTGACAGGGATTGTACATTTGTACCAGGACGAGGGTATACGTTCGGTTTCTAGCAGGATTGTACTGTGAGTGGGCCATTTTCTTAAACCCTTGTGTGCATAAATGTTTTCTGGTTTTATTATACTTATTCACATGCTAAAACAATGATGGTTTTGATGATATGGAAAATATGGTTATGGCACGTTTCACGGTATTTGGGCTTGAGACCCGTCCGATGAAACTGAATGATTGGTTCGGATTCTATCTATGTATATATATGTTTGCATGTGGATATTAATAAAATGTATTTGTTACTGCACTGTATAGATCCTTCCATATTGTATTGTCTCCTCCGGATGAGGTACCCCGGAGAGGTCACGGACGTCTAGAACGTCCAGCGTCTATGACGCTAAGCATCGGGGATGCTGTACCCGAACGGGGTTTGGGGATTGAACTCGAAAATTGAGACCCGAGTGGCACGCGTAGCCTTGTGATTGTGACCTTATTGGACGTCAGGGACGTCAGACATCAGGGATGTCGGGATTGGAGTGTATAGTGCAGCAACTAAAATTATGGTTATGGTTTTATTATATGCCTTATGGTTCATATTTGATGGTTTATGATTTTGAATTATGTTGCACGCATGTTTGGAAAACGGAGGGGTAAATTATATGTTTTACTTATCAAACGATTTCATAAACTTGAATTTCGGTCCACTCACCCTTACTGTTTTGATAACCCCTCCAGGTCGGGAAACTGAGGTAGAGGAGGAACCAGAGGCTGAGGCATAGATCTACTTCTGCGTACCTGAACCCCTGCTGGGCGGTGTACCCGCAGGATTACTTTAGAGTCGTGCTCGCAAATTTGTAATTTTGGATTATATCCCTTGTCTGACATTCGTTTAATTCGGATTTTATGTATGACTTTAATTTGGTTATTTATGCTTTTAAATGTTTTGAGGTTAAAATTGGTATGAATTATTGGGTGTCAGACGGGAGCAGGGCACGTCCCCTTGTGGTCCCTGTGGGATCGGGGCGGGTCCTGTCAATGTTACTTCCTCGAAATCACATTTCGAGTTTCAAGCCCACAACCAAGGAATCCACGAGCAGTCCAGCACCACCACCACGTCCAGAACTTTATATTTACGTCTCATAATTACTTTAGCGACTCAACCAGTCCCTAGTACCCTTGGTTGTACGCTAAGGAGCTTCCGAAACCATTTCATAACCCAAAATTGATTGGCCTTCGCAGGTCCAGTTCTGGGTTCATCCCAGACATCATCCTAGACATCATCCACCTTGGCTTCTTTTCCTTTTTGTTTCATTTCCTCTTTTTCTCTTGTTTTCCTTCCCTGCCCGTGCATTTCCCTGGTTCTTCCTCATTTTCTTATCACCTCCATATTTTTCTAGTTTTTCCTCACTTTCGGTGCCTATCTACCGAACCCACTTAACCCACTCTTCTTTCTTTACCCAGGTGTCTAAATATATATATATATATATATATATATATATGTTTGGAGGTAGGTCGATAATAGGGAAAAATGAGAAGAAAATTTTAGAACTTTCTAGGCTACTCTAGGTCATACTAGAAAATAACCAAAATGCCCTTCAAGCATAATTTACCAAAACTCCCTAAAGGCTTTTTTACTCGAACCAACTTCATACGTTCTCCAATTTTGGCATGCCGCCTGTCAATGAATTCAAGATTCTGAGACCTTCGTAACATTCTTCTCAGAATTTTCAAAAGACATCCATATCAAAAATCAACTATTTGACTTTATAGGGGTAAAATCATCTAATTACCCAACTTTTTTTCCAAATTGTCTTTCTTCAACTTTCCAAGCCGTTACACGACCACCTATGAAAAGAACCCAAGGTCAAAATCCCGGCCAAAAATAGAATAAGCTAGACAGTTGGAGGAAGTTTGTTCCAATTGATACACGATTAGAAAAAGAATTTGGGCCTAACCAAATGCCACCCCACATAGCATAACATCAAGCCATTATAAACAAGATAAGGCTCATGATACAAGGTTAAACAACTCCTCAGAGAGTGAGCAACTTGATCTACATAAAGCCTTAATAAACTTTGAACGATCATAACTTTCTCATACAATGTCCAATTAACTAAAACCTTGAACCATTGAACTTAGAATGACAGCCTGAACATTTTTCATGTTGATCGTGATCCCAAATTCTAACTAACACGCTCACACACACATTCAGAGGCTGAGAACAGCCTCTATGCATAGGCCTCACGCGCTTTCGCAGAGATTTTCTTCAGCCTCTCGCGGGTCTGCAAATTAGGTCGCCCGGCCCGTTGACCTAACCCGACTCGTTTTCACTCATTTCTTCACCATTTTGCACATATTATATGTCCAATTTTTTCTAATTGAATTTAGGAAAGGACCGCTGACATCAAAACCATGTAAAACTCACCTTGACATACGATACAACACCATGAACTTTCGGCCAAGGTTCTTCCACCACGCAGAGGTCTTTCTCTCGTTCAAACTCAAATCTTTCTACCTCAAATTCATTGTGAGACCTCCAAGGAGTCGTTATCACGTTAGTTCCTAAGTTTCATGGCTTAAAACCTTTAAGCCCAAAAATAGGAACTTACGGTTTCCTACTTTCTCCTTACTGTTTTTTCCCATACTCCCTCGTTTTCCCTCTGTTTCTTTCTCTCTTTCCTTTATTTCTCTTTTTCCTTTCTTTTCTCTTTCCAGTTCTATCTAGTTTTTCTCCATAGGTTTGGTTAGGTGGTAATTTTTATTTCTTTTCAGTTCTACACCACCGATGCCCCTTCCAAGGCTCACACACACACACATATATATATATATATATGCACTACTTAGGTCGGTGGATGTATATAAGGAGGGAAAACTTTAAAGTTTTCTAGAATGCACACATGAATCACATGTTACAATGGTAAAATTACCAAATTACCCTATACCAAAATTACCAAATTACTTTTGACCTTTTTAGACCCATATTGAAACCATTTGAACTCCATTTTTGGCATGCCTTCCATCTCTGTATTAAGAAAGCCGAGACCTTCTTAATCGCCTTCCCAGAATCTCCAAAAACTTTCTTGATCAAAAAGTTAAATAGTGACCTATTAGGGCCCGAATGGTCATTTTTTTTCTTCCAATTTTACCCTTATCGAGGGTCCAGGCCATCACACAAAGACTGAAACTACTGACTTAAACTTCTTGAACTTATGCTTTGAAGGTTCTATCAAAATAAGAAAATCACCACAATGTAAAGGCTTGCGTACAGTCATATGCTACCTTCATAACAGGAGGACATCATATGCATGCATCAAAGAAAGACTGATGAATGGTCATCACAACGTTATCAGGAAACTACTGAAGACGAACAGAAGTACTAGCATTCATACATTTTGTGTGTCGCACATGAATGGCTTTTTCGAAGAAAAAAAATTGGTGCGCACAAAATTTAGGCTAATAAACTTCAAAATCAGCATGTGATTTTGTGTGATGTTCCCCCTTTCAATAAATCTCGCGTCATCACACAATTAATAAAGTACCTGAGCACCGTCCTCTTCTATATCAAATTATTGGGAAGTTACAAATAATCCCCATCAAACTAAGAGTAGTAACGAAGCACGTCAGCCACCCAATGTTCTATTTTATAGGATTTCAGCTGAAGGAAGAATGACAGTAAATCTTAGGTAGGAAATAGAACGGGAGTTAAACGCATCAATTGTTGACCCTAGACAATATCAAAAACGTAAAAAAGAGCTTTCTGACGAAGTTGAGGGAAAGAACAATTCAACCAAGCTTGAATCATTTATAGGGGTCCATTCAAAGGGGATCTCAACCCAGAATAACAAGTGATGGTATGCAGAAGATTGTACATATGGGCCAGAACAAATGAACCCATAGCTACATCCTCACAGGAGGCAAGTGCTTCGGCTAAAAGAACCCACTATTGTTTTAAACATTTAGAAGCATTCGACAAGATGAAGTGGTCCTACCAAAAATATAGAACTGGATCTTCTCGTAAATTGAGCATAGGTAACCACTTGGAAACCCCTAATTCCTTGAAGAATTTCTCTTATTTAAGGCTCACATCGAAACCACTGAGGTAAAAAACATCTAGATATGGATAAAGGTACTAAATTTGTGAGATATGGCCTTAGCAATCTGAGGGTTAGAACTCAATGGAAAATAAGGACATGTGAATGAGTTGGTGAAGTTAGCAATTCTACTTGAGGTCATCAAGGAAAGTTGAGGTCATAGGACCTATTCCAAAATGGAAAATACTGGTATTGCTATTCTATAAAACACAAAGTAGCACTAAGAAGGTTCACATCAAGAAAAATGGGCAAGTCATACAAACTCACCAGGTGATACACTCAATTGGTCCAAAATTCAGTGTAGTATAGCTCCTTCATCCTCCGGACCCAAAGCAAAAAACAGTAAAAAAATGTTTCTTCGATTTTTGACCAGGAACAAAGAGCCCATCCCGAATGAATGTCACCCCAAGGGAAATAATATTGTTGATAAATAAAGGAAGCTTGGAATTAAGACAAGGTGTTGTAAAAAGGTGCAACCTTCAACACCCGGCTTCGCTAAGAGGGCCCCAAGTTGAAATGATGTTTTTCATCTATGGAAAGAATGGGCCTTGAGCAATATGACCTTCCTCTTCGTAAACTCGGAACGTATAAAGAGCGTTGGTGGAACAATCTTGAAAATTTTATTTAGAAATCCAAGGGGCTTTAGGAGCTTGGTCGGCCACAAGACCAAAAAAGGAAGAAGAACAAATGGAAGCTTTTTCCTTTTAAACTGCTTTAGGAACCATATCTTTTAGGACCAAAAGAAGATTTTTGGCCTTGAAGAGAAGAAGAGAAAAATGGTAATTTGTTCAAAAGAAGAGATAACTCTGATAATAAATAGAAACCACCAATACTTGAATTAACAAGGCTTTGGGAAAAGATCTAAGGGAATCAAAATAAGTAAAGGTGAAATTGTGTGAATTTAAATTTCTTAAAATTGTTGAAGTAAGAAATGTTACAACGGTTAATTACTCGTCGTCCAATCACCAAATGACGTGTATCCTTCCTCATAAACTGCTAACTAGGAAGAGTTGTGGGTCTTCCGTTAGTACAGACACCAGTGTAGTGCTAGCCTAAAGTTCTTCAACATTCAAGTTAGTAACTTTGTTACTAATAAGAAACCGTAAATGTTAAGTTTAACAGAGTAATAGTAAATAGTAATTATTAGTTACCGTTATTGGGAATGTGTACCCCTTATATATGGGTGAGTGGAGTGTTCATTTCTCATAATTTTGATGTGGGACAAATGCTCATCGATTTGCATGTTGACATGTGTTATACGGATCAAAGGTAGAAATGCTTCCACGTGTCATCCCATCTTGGGCCCATTGTAAGGGCTATGTACGTAATGTGGGCCTGGCCCATGTTCAGTGTTTAGGCTTTAGGTATACAATCCGGTTAGTCTGGTCAGATATGGTGTCAACAGAAGTCCCCCAAGTTCTTGATTGTGGTGGAATTTCTCGATTAGGGACTTGTCTCATTCTTTAAGGCTCAGTGGGAAGTATACCTGTAGTCCCCAAAGTCCCTTGGTCAATAGAGGTTGCCAAACTATTCTCGCTTGTGTGATAGAAGTGACATGTGGTCGGTGCGTTAGCTAAGACGTCTTGACTGAGACATCTCAGTCACCTATGTGCGGTAATGTCTCGGTGGGTTTTTGAAATGAGTGGCTCAAGATATGTAGAAGGGCACTCGGTGGTCGTGGTGTACTGTCAGGACCCACCCCGGTTTCACCCCGAAACCCGAGGTAAATCCTGCTCCCGTCTGACACCCCGACACAAAAACAGTCAGACGCAGGAGAAAGCACTCAATAAAACCGAAGTTAGAGTTTACAGAGCATAGTACGAATACAATGAAATAAAAACCGATGACGAAAATACGCACGCGGAAGAAAAACTTAAACAATCGGAAATCCCGCTCGTCACTTCTATGCCTCAGACACTGCCTCGACGTCAAGACCCCGCGCTATCTCCACAATCTGGAGGGCAATTTAAAACAGAAGATGTGAGTGGACCATAATAAAAGAAACGTTCTAAAACCATTTATCAGAAAAACCGAGTTTAACCCTCTGTTTTGAAACCACATGCATAACCCAGTTATCAAAACAATTATGAATCAATCACCATAAACATCATAAGAAACAGAAACACTATAAAACAGTTATAGAAATCATGGTATGTATATCAGAAAACCATATCATAAACCCTGAACGTCAAAATCATCATTTTCCGATCAAACCTGCTGGACCTATCCGAGTCTTTAAACTCCCGAGTCTTTAAACTCAATTCATGCCTCAATAATATCCGAGTCTTTAAACTCCCGAGTCTTTAAACTCAATAGGCCTACGGGGGAAATATCAATATATCCGAGTCTTTAAACTCCCGAGTCTTTAAACTCAATCCGGGCCCGTCCCCCGTCAATCAATATCCGGGTCTTTAAACCCAATAACCAGATCCAGAAAATCCAATCCAAAACCATTTGAAAACCATTTCTAAATCCATATCCAAACCCGAATCCGAAATCACTGGTCCGATGCCCTTCCGGCATCCCGAACCGCCATTCCGAACCCAAATCCGGAATTCACTTTTCAACTTTAAAACCAAATTCCACTTTCCGAAATCCGATTCTAGAACCAAAAATCTTGATTATCAAAATCATGTTCTAAAATCCATTTATAATTATTGAAAACCATTTATTGTTTGAAATCCTAAACCATGGCATCATAATCAGAAATCAAGACTTTCTCGTAAAACATGCCAAATACGTAAGTTCTCGAAAAACGTGCAATGATGTAAAACAGTTATAGCATATTCAAATAATCATAAAATCACATATAAAACCATAAATCAAGTAATGAAAAGCAGTTATGCATGCTCAGTTTAAGGAAGAAGTCCACTCACAGTACCGAGCCCTCAATCGCGTCCCGAACGTCCTGCACGTTCCTCGGCTTCCTCGGGAAATCCCGATCCTGTCAACAACCACCAAATTACGTCACTAACACATCCACGAGTATCCACCTAAATTCCCTCAAAAATCCCCGGGTCCTAAACGTAATGAACCGGAACCCTAAACCATCACCCTCGCGAAACTACTTCGATTCGACGTCCGATTAACCCGAAACCAATTCCAATGGACTCGTCACAACTCCTGGACCAAAAACCATGTTGACCACTTTCCCCAGAACCGCCGCACGTACCCCCACGCGCCGCCCAAAGTGGCTGCGCGTGGCTCTCACGCGCCAGCTACAGTACCACCGTCAACCTCACGTCGACCCGGTTCACACCAGTACTGCAACTCGGACCGGCGAGACCTGTTCTCTGCCGTCCGGCCACCATTTCACCTCCTTTCTTCACCTATAGCTTCGTCCAGCCCTACTCTATCCATCCCCGTCCTTGAATCACCGCGATTCAACCCGTAGCTCATCGACTCAAGCTCGAACCAGACGGCCCGAACTCCCCTGTTTGTCTTCCCGGCCACCCAAGTCACTTCCCATCACGGTGGCAACACCAGACGGTTCCTAGGACCATCCTAAACCTCACCCAACTCACCTGGAACGTCGACTCTACGCCAATCTTCACGACTTTCGGTTTGAAAGTCACGGCTAAAACAGAGCACGCAGAGCACCTGCCGTCGTGCTAACCGCCATCGTATACCCCCGTCACGGCAGCACAACCAGGAGATACCCAGGCCTCCCCTGAGTCGCCTAGACCAACCTAGACTCAACGATTCTACCTCTAAAGCTACGACTTCCATTTTGAACTTCTACGGCTAAACAGAACATCGAAATGGGGATAAGGGAATTACCTGCCTTCCGTCACTGTCGTGAGCTCCGCTGGGGCTGGTGGACTCCTCGCACCCCTCACGACACTGCCACGATCTCAGTAGCACCGTACACGGCCGCCACCGCCACGATTTCTCACAAACTCCGTGATTTCCTTCCTGTTTCCCCCCTGATTTTCCCGCAGCTCTCGACGCCCTCACACACAGCCACCACACCGTCAGCCTCTCTCACTGCTTCCCTCACACTCCCTGCTCACTCTCACACACTCACAACTCACCAGCACCCTCGATCAACCCTCAATTTTTCCTCACCGCCTCACTCTGTTTCACTCTGGTTGAAAACACACACACGATCACACACGGGCTCACCTAAGTAATTGGAACCGTGCTCACACAAGATCCAACCAGAACCCTCTAGTCCCCCAACACGTGTCACCATCCAATCCATACTCTCTCACATGGCTCAATCTCAGCCGTCCATCTGTCCCTTTCTCTGCACAATTTCCAAAGCACAAAAGACCAAACTGCCCCTCCTTTTAACCCAATTTTACAAATTTGCCACTACCTTTCTAGACCCGTATCTCACACACTGTAAGTCCGATGAATATGTGCCGCCTGTCATCGAACTCAGGACAACGAGATCTACGCAACCATCCTCGGTCAACGTACCAAAACCCGATCGTCCAAAAAGTCAACGTTTCCCCTTCTTTTAACCAAATTACGGTTATGCCCTCAACCTTCCGAACATCATAACTTCCTCCTCGGATGTCGGAATTAGGCGTGCCACCTGCCTATGGATTCGTGACATCCTAAACTACGTACTGGTCACTGGTCAACACCCATTTGACCACTCGAACTAAAGTCCACATTTTTGCCCAAGTCAGAGGCAAAATCGTCATTCTAAACTTACAGACCTATCGAGACCACCTAACCACCGATAAACCTCACTAATCCCACCTTAATCACTATCTTAATCCCGGCTCTCGGGACGGGTTGTTACATGTACATAGTGGATCGGCTGCTCGGTGTGGCAGTCATAGGGTCACGTCGAGACTTGGTCGGTGCTGATGGTGGATGCCTGGAACAGTGGGTTGAAAAGCTACCATCAAGCATTGTGTGTGGCTCGGTGGTATGTGCTCAACATTGGTCAGGGGACCATGGTCGTCCTGTTGACTTGGGTGAAGTCAGTTGGTTTGAATTGGATCGGCTAACAGTAGTTGAGTCAGCGAAGCAGTACAGAAGTCGGTTGGTAGTCAGGGGGCAGTTAGTCTCCCTCAGTTCAAAAGAGATTTCTAATCATCTATCAGCGATGGTGCGTACGATGGTGTGAATTCCGATCTGTGAACTCCACCACGAAAAAAAAACACGATAAATTACACTTGCATTAATTTTTTCAATTAACGTAGGTACCTGTGAAGAATTGAGCATGAACTACGTTGAGTCTGTGATAAGATCTTCTAGGATGTCGGTTGGCCTCTAAGTTTTGTTCTCTTTTACATCTTTTTTGTAGATGTCTGAGGATAGTAACTCGACATTGGAGGGAAAGTTCTACGACTAAGAGGTCAGTGAGTCGTCTGATAGTAGTGTAAATATTCTAATAACCCCCTCTTCTTATAGTGAGGACGAGCCTTGCTCGGACAGAGTAGATGATAAGGCTCGGCTAAATAAAGATGGGGCCGAGAGTTCTCATGTATGGATGGCTCGGCTCGTGAAGTAGAGGTTGATGAGCGCACGGGTAATGGTTATGTGTTGTTCGATACTGAGACCATCGTTAAAAAAGGTGTGCATAAGGCACTAAAGCTAACACATGGCCGACATAAGGGGTTAGTCCAAGTATCCAAAGTTAATTCAGCCAGTGATGGGTCAGTCTTGGACGATGTAGAGAAGGTCGTCTTTACCATAGACGAGATGGTAAATAAGGAGACGGAGAAGGAGTTGGTGAAGATACACATATATTTTGAGGTGCCTGAGTTGGTGGTGATGCGATTACGGGTGAAGGGGAGTTGTCGAGTAACCCCCCAGTTGGCATTGCATTCTTTTACACCGAGCTGATGCACCACGAGGTTCATCTACATTTGCACCTCTGGTTGCAAAGTGTAATGACCCGTCCCGAATATCGGGATTGAATTTTAATTAATTATGATTTAGAATGACTAATCGGGGATTAGTTGGGTGAAATCGGACGAAACGTGCAAAATGATCGTTTTGCCCCTAGTGTGGGCAAAATGTTGACTTTTAGTTCGAGCGGTCAAACGGACTTTGACCGATGATTGTGACGTAGTTCGGGACGTCACGAGTTCATAGACAGGTGGCACGTTCGATTCCGACATTCGAGGAAAAAGTTATGGCGTTCGGAAGTTGAGGGGTATTTTGGTAATTTGGCATATTAGGGGTCAAATGTTGACTTTTGACCCGGGAGGCCCGATGGACGAGGGCCAAGGACCGTTACGTAGGTATCGTCGATACGAATCCAATGACAGGCGGCATGCCGAAATCGGAGATTCGACGACGAAGTTATGGTCACGGAATCGGGCTCGATTAACCGAACGAACCAGGATTAAAATAATATTTTAATATGAACAGTACCCGGTGACTGAACACACTTAGATGAGTGACAAGTGTCACTCATCCCCTAAATTCAGGCATGAAATCAGATCCCATGTTTTGGGGAAAACATAATTATTATGTTTTATTAATTAATTAAACTAAATTATTCTTAATTCATCCATTAACCCCCCTTTTTTCTTCAAACCGTGCAAATTGGGGGAAACAAAATTGAGAGAATTCAGCTCCCTTCCACTGCCGGTTCTGAAGAGAAAATTGAGAGCTTTGAGTGACAGATTTAACAAGAGAATTACGGGGACAAAGGGAGAATTAGAAATCAAAAATCGAAAAATTATCAATTTTGGGGGGAAATCCGAATTTCAAGTTTGAGGCCGTGTGGATCGAAATTGATGCTCGAGTAAACTTTTTGGGATCAATACGAGTCGATCTGCAACAAGAACGAAGAGAATTGGTGTCGATTTAAGCAAGAACAGAAGGAACGTAATCTTCGAAATTTCGACCTTGAGTCGAGGAATTTGAGGCTTCGATGGATGAAATTGGACTGGGGATGATGTTCCTGAGGATCCCACGATGCTTCTGGAAAGATCAATTGAAGGAAAACATTTGAGATTGAAGAAGTTCCATCTTTGCACAGTGTGCGGCTATTCTTCGAATAATCGAGTTTGTGTCGACTGATTTGAGGTAAGTGTTCGTGAAATTGACTTCACAAAACCTTAATTGGATTCAAATAGAAGCTGTTCGAATGCTCAATTGAATTAATTAGTATCGAATTGATAGGAGACAAGTCGGGTTATCTCGCGGGCCAACTGGACCCGTTTTACAGAGAAACGGGTTGAGACGACAGTACTGTAGCTGGCGCGTGGCTTCCACGCGCAGCCGCTTGCGGCGACGGGTGGGGGCGCGTGATTGAGAATCCCGAGGTACGATCAACATGACTTTTGATCCTCTCAGTGTAACGAACATTTTAACGTTGGTTTCGAGGAAATCGGATATTGTTTCGATAATGTTCCGCGTATCCGAAGTTTTGTTTTACGTTAAAAATACGTATTTAAATCCCGAAAAAATTGGGGAAAATTATATGTTGTATTTTGAGATGTTAGTAATCCTCTATAATGATTTTGGACAGGAGTTGTGATTTCCAGATTTTACGGAATAACGTGCAGCTCGGAAACGAACCGTTTTGAACGGTGTGTGTGAGTGGACTTTGTTTTCTAACCGTGATGCATGCATATATGATTTAAATGCCTTATTATATGATTTTATAAGCTTGGGCATGATTTATGTTTCAATCCGGTAATTTCTCGGTTTTATGATTATTATATTATTATTTTTGGGCGATTTTCGAGAAATTACGAAATTTGGTAAAAATGATGTTTGGACTTGTTTTATGAGTCCGGGATTGAAATTGATTGAAAATAATGTTTGGACTCGGATTATTGAGTCATGGAATGAAAAATGATGTGGTGACTCGGGAATGAGTCAATGGTCAATTTCGTGGATTTACGTGAAAATGGCAACGGAGATTGCAACACATGGATTTGCGTGATAATGGTATGTTGGGCGTGAGAACCTAAGTGAATAGTGATTTTGACTCGGATTTGGAGTCACTTGTGAATTTGTGAAATTAACGATTTATGGTGATTTTATGATTATTTTAATCAGTCTTTCGGGCACGTTTTACGAGGAACGTGCAAATGATGTTTTGGGCTAGGCCCGGAGTTTAAATGATTTCTAAAATGATATTTTGGCTTTGTTGGCGAGTCAATGATGATTTCCGGATTATTTTATTGATTTAAAATGTGATTTTAACGGTTTATGTGTAAAAGGTATTTTGGGCTTTGAGACCCAGTCGGAAATGATCTTGACTTTGTATGAAGACAAGATTTGATTGAAATGTTTTGGGATGTAATTCCCGAGATGGTTTTCATTGTGATTGTGATATTCCCAGACGGTAGGAGCTTGGAGGGATTACCCAGACGACCGGAGCTTGGGGGATGTGATTGTAAGATCCAGAGTTGATCCTATGGTAGTCAGCTTCTCGGATGAGACTGAGCCTGGATGTACCACTCGGATGGGTCTGAGCCTGGGGATGTGTACTCCCAAAGGTGACTGAGCCCGAGGGGGTTGAGCCCAGAGGTGTCTATTCCCGAGAGAGTGACATGATATTGGCCTACGCGTAGTGCAGCACTTGTGAGTAGTGCAGTTTGATTGATTGTGCACTTGTGAGTAGTGCAGATGTGATTTGTGATATTTTATGCACTTGTGAGTAGTGCGGATGGATTGGATTGATATATTTATTGTGCACTGGTGATTAGTGCTGAGTGATGTTGTTTGTGATAGCGTGCTGGTATTGAGTACGGGTTTTTAGTCTTTGTGGCCAGGTGATTATGTTTTCACATGTTGTGGCCTAAGAGCCGGGATTTGATGTTTTATAACATGAACTGATTTGGTGAACATGAGTTTTATAGACCATGGGAAAATATGTTTTGATTTTATCGGTCCACTGTTCATACTTGAATGATTTCATACTATTACTCATGTTTTACGATATGCATGCAAGTTTGTGAAAACTGGAGGGTAAGAATGTATTTTGGAAAATGTTTTTATAAGAGGTCATTTTTGTCCACTCACACCTTTTCTGTTTTATTGACCCTTCAGATCGTGGCGTGATGATCGAGGCTATTTGAGAGGTGGAGGTATGAGCGGGCACCGGCGCAAATATCCCTTGTCTGGCAGGTGCTGAAGGGTAGTTTCGGACTTTCAGTTGACTTGTTAGACGGGAGTAGGACCGGGCACGGTTAACTTTGTCCTTCGGGGACGGGTCCTATCACAAAGTATAGTGTAGAAGATGGGGGAAGCACTCGGTCAACTCAATCCTAATGTGTGGATTGTGATATGCTCCATCTACACGGCCTTCTGGTGGGTAGAGCAACATGAGCCGACCTACGCTCAACTGATGTACCTGTATGAGTTTGGCTTCTGGCAATAGAGCGCCGGGTGGATCTTCGTTCGGTACTGAAAGAAAAATAAGAGGGGTGAGTTCATCACAAAATGAAGTTTTGTTTGGTCGGTGGCAATTAGGTGGGGAATACCGAAAGGGATCCTATACTGAGCAAGCTTCATACCGAAGGTACTTAGTCGTCTTAGTGTTGTAGGTTTAGTCATATGTTTTCGTATTGCATGTGTTATTTTCCAAGTGTTTGTTGATTCCAACCTCTATCTCAATGTGCAAGTTTATTCCAAATCGAGGAGATCTCTACGAAAGGGTAGGAAATCATCTAGAAAGTAAAATCGGTGTTGGACGATTTGGAGTGCATTCGACGCATTCTTTGGGTGCCAAGGTTTCAGCACTCAACCAAACTGATTGACACTGACGAGCGTATGTCCCTGTCACTAAGTTGGGCTTGTGTTTTTTTAATTATTTATTTTGCTGAGTTTGTGATTGGTGTTCCAGTTCCTCTCTATCTGGTTTAAAACATCTACAAGGACGCCTTGGTAGTTAAAATAAAGGTTGACAAGGATTTGAAGCGGAAGCCCAAGAGTCCTCCTTGGACCCCTAAAGGGAAGTCAGTTGAGACCGAGGAGGATAGGGTTATCATGCCTAAAGTGAAGCAGCTCAAGGTACAATTTGAGGCTGAGGTAGTGCGGCTAGCCCAGGCCACCATTGGTGACTCAAGGACAATGTCGTGAGAGAAGGAAAGTGAAGAAGACCGTGAGGGCCAAGGAGGAGCTCCAGACGAAGATGGTGGAAATCGAGAAAAATGTAGCTCGGAACTAGAAGGAGCTCGACCGAGTTAAGGCTACCCAGGAGGCCGACTTGGCTCGTGCTCATGAATAGGCAGTGGTAGAGTTTAAAGAATCAGAGGAACAAGATAAGGTTAAGAACGAATACACCACCGACTGCGTGTGGAAGTTCTTCAATAACCTCTCTTTCCACAATCCAGATTTTTCAGTCCAGACTTCCTAGCTCAGTCGGAACATAACTGCTGAGATGTTCACCAAGGACTTGTCCGATAAGGAAGAAGATAACACCGAGGGTAAAGGCGAAGAGCAGAAGACCGAGTCTATTCAGATAGAGGGTCAACTTGAGACCGAGCAATCAGAGGTTCAACCCAAACAGGAAGAGGGTCAGCTCGAGGACAAGCAGCTGGATTGTCAGGACCGCCCCAGGAAGGGGCATCGATAACCGCGCCCGGTCCTGCTCCCGTCTGGCAAGTCGACTGAAATACCCAAGTTACCCTCAGTACGTGCCAGACCAGGGATAGCCACAAGTGCTTACTCATGCCTCCGCCCCTCGTACAGCCTCGAACAACGCGCCACGACCTGGAGGGTCAATAAAAAACCAAAAGGTGTGAGTGGACAAAAACAAATTAGTTTAGCAAAAGCAGTTACAACAAGCGTTTTTACCCTCCGCGTAAAAACGAATGCATGCATACAAAAATCATTTCGCAATCGGTTAAGATTTTCCACATAAGAAAAACTGTGTATCAAAATTTCAACATAAGGGAAAACTCGTATGAATCTCAAAATCATTTTTCCTTCCTCAACCATCGGGTCTTAGCCCGTAACCATAATCACCGGGCCGCAGCCCAAAACCACGAATCAAATCAAATGCACAACATGATCCAAAACCAACAACCATATATCGGGCCACTGCCCAACTCAACTGAAACATCAGAAATCATCAATAAATCACAAGTCAATCATTTTGCTGGATATCAAGTGCGCCCGAGTCTTTAAACTCAAAACCATGCGCATAAACAGGCCTTCCCGGGATATCAACGAGTCTTTAAACTCAGAACATAATCAATAGGCCTCGGGGGTATCACAGTAACCGAGTCTTTAAACTCACGAGTCTTTAAACTCATTAAAGGCCCTCCCCCGTCATCAATTAACCGAGTCTTTAAACTCAAAACGTGCTCCAGCAATAGCACCGGGTTTTTAAACCCAAAACAGTTTTCAAACACAACAACGGGTCTTTAAACCCCAAAACAGTTTATCAATCACGACAACGCAGGATCCTTCCCAAAATCGCATTTTTCACAACAGGACGCATGGTCCGAATTTCCACATTCAATTCTCCAAATCATACTTCACAAACATAATCAAATTATCATTAAACACGTGGCATGTACAATCATACCAAATCACTTTATTAAATCATTTTTCATTCCCGAATTCGAATTCGCGATAATGATTCCGTAAGCCGGCATCCGGAAGCATCATCCTGAACCCAAACCAAGAATCCGCTTTATTATTTCCGAAAACTGAAATCGCGTAAATCAAAGTTACTTTTATGCCCCGAGCATTAAGCCCGAAATCACCTTTTTCAAATCCAATTAAATTCTTAGGAATCACTTCTTTCTCAAATCTCATTTTCAACACATAGAAACCACAATCATAATCACCAAAATCACGATCCAATCAGAATATACTCAAAACCCATTTTTAAAATCCTCAAAATCACAAGTCTCATTTCAATCCCCAAATTCAAACATCAACAGTGATCAAATCACAATAACTCGAAATCTCGTAAAACGTGCAAATCCGGAACGTTCTCGAAAAACGTGTCAAAATCGTAGGTCACACTCGCAAATCATAAACAACCTTCTTAAATCATTTTATACCTATTTCATATAACTTCTTTCATTAAACCATCATTAAGCACACAATTGGCCATAGTCTCGAAATACGTGTAATTTCACATGTATAGTAAAAATGCGTATAAACACGGAAATCGGAGACGTATAAATACGGAAATCAAACTCAATCACAACTTATAATCATAATCATAAAATCATAGAAATAATTTATGCATGCATTAAATTTGAAAGCAACGTCCACTCACACACCAATTTTAAAGCTCGGTTTCGCGCCGCACGCGGTTTCGTAATTTCCGACATTTTCCAGAAATTCCAAATCCTGTTCGAAAACACACTTTAGTGTCACTAAGGGCTTACATAAAAACATACTAATTTCCCATAATTTTCCGGGAATTAATCGTTAATTACAAACGTAACGGAAATCTTCGGACCCTCGAAACCATATTGAAACGGGGTCCGATAAACTCGAAATCAACGCTAAAATGTTCGTCATACCGTGTAGAACAGAAGTCGTTTTGAACTCACCTTGAGAAACCGTCCCATGCGCCCTCACGCGCCGCCGCAAGCGGCTGCGCGTGAAAGCCACGCGCCAGCTACAGTGCGGTGTACAGTCGTCGTTCTAACCCGGATTGCTGGTAAACAGGCCCTTTCACCCGGGACTCGACCCGATCAAATTCCTGCGAGAAACCATCCAAATTCTTCAATTGATCCCACAACTAGACTCGCAATACACTCAATTAGGGGTCTGTAATACTCATTCAAATCGACACGGTCTAAAACCAACTCAATTGAACTCAAATCGTACTTGAAGTTCATAATCCCAGTTCAACTCGATGTCACTGATTCCTTCAATTGATTAGTGGGGAAGCATCGTAGACTCACCCACACGTTGTTTGTGAACTCAATTTCACAAGAACTTACCTCCATGACCACGACTCCAAGCTCGGTTTTTCTGCAACTCAGTCGTGACTGTCCATGGCTCCCAGGCTTCGAGCTTCGGTCCCCTTGATCTGGATCGACTAAATGATGTCCCAGAAGACTGAATTGAGCCTTGAATTGGCTTGGGTTGCCCTACATTTCGAGTTCAGATTTTTGAATTGCTCAAACACGGTTTCGGGTTTCTTAAGCATTCCCTCACCAATTCCTTTCATTTCCTCAGCTCTCAGACACACCAAATGAATCACTCTCACTCCCAATGCTCCCTGGTATCAGAATTGTGACCCAACACCCGTGGAAACCTCACTCAGACTCACTGAGTCTCTGTTTCCCGCAAACAAGCCCAGACCAATTTTAAAAATTCTTCCCGTGCTCTGCCTACACACACCCACAATCTCTTGTTTCCCACCCGACGCATAAAAAATCCCTTAGCCATTAAACAACTCATCAGCCCAATAATCCTCTCACAGGTCATGTAGGTGGTCGATTAGGCGTGGGGAACATCCCCTGTTTCTTCTATTTTCAGGTGCACCAGCCACGATTTGGTTGCCCATTTCCACCGTCCACACGGCCATGTCTCCCACTAACAAGATTAAACAATCCAATAACCCTTCAACTACAATTTAGCCCATCCAATTTGCCCCAAAAACCAACCACCCGTGCACTGGAATGTCTCCCATTAACAGGTGCTACAGTAACCGTTCAAACAGCCCTTGCGAAATTACCATTCTGCCATTGTGCAGAAAATTACCAAAATGCCCCTCACGCATCCATGCCCGTAACTCGGTCACCCGATGTCCGTTTTCGGCGTGCCGCATGTCGTTGTACTCGGGGCATCGAGACGAACATAACGGTCTTCGAGTCATATGGATATCAATTGTCAAACAAAAAGTCAACTTTTTCCCTTACAACGTCCAATTTACGATAATGCCCCTGGACTTCCGCACGTCATAACTTTCACCCTGTTCGTCCGAATCGGACGTGCCACCTGTCTATGAACTCGTGACGTCCCAAACTACGTCACGGTCATCGGGCAAGGTCCATTTGACCGCCCAAATAAAAAGTCAACGTTTCACCCACGACTAGGGGCAAAACGATCATTTTGCCACGTTCGTTCGTTTCCACCCAACTAACCACCGATTAACCCTCTTTAATCATGATTAGTTACCAATCTAATCCCAAGTTCCGGGATGGGTCGTTACATGGATGCCAAGATTGAAGAGCTAGATTAGCAATTAGCCTTTGTGATAGGACCCGTCCCCGAAGGACATAGATAACCGTGTCCAATCCTGCTCCCGTGTAACAAGTTAACTGCAGTTCCGAATTTACCCTCAGCGCTTACCAAACAAGGGATAACCGCACATGTGTCCAATCATGCTTCCACCTCCCGATCAGCCTCGATCATCGCGCGACGACCTGGAGGGTCAATAAAAACATAAAAGGTGTGAGTGGACAAAAATAAACATTTATAAATACATTTGAGGAAAATCAATCTTACCCTCCAGTTTCACAAACATGCATGCATATAATAAAACATGAGTAATCGCGTGAAATCAATCAAGTATGAACAGTGGACCGATAAAATCAAAACATGTTTTCCCATGGTCCACATTTTCTCTTAAACTCATGTTCATCAAATCAGTTCATGATATAAAGTATCTAGACACAAATATTAATAAATCAAAAATATCACCAATTCATTATATCTAATCTTAATATCCAAGTAAATGTCACGACATCAATGCAACGCGTGCAAACTCGGAAGTCTCAGGTCCGAGTACATCCCCAGGATCTACGATGTCTAGGGTGATATCATCTCCAGGATCTACGACGTCTGGAGGATATCATCATAATCTCACACTCCTGAGATTGAGCCTCCCTCGGAGCTACTCATCTCCAAGTAGTGGATCGTGACTACTCCAAAATCTACGATGTCTAGAGGAGACTATCAAATCACAGAGGATGGTATATATGGAACAGTCACCAAATCCAGTAATATCATTTGAAAACCATTTATGTCTCAAATCAAATCAAAAACATTTCAACAGGGACTATGCCCGAAACATAGCTTTCACAAAGCAAGTTCCACAAATCCATCATAAAGTAGTGTCCAGAATTCACTTTATAAATCAAAATAATCAATTTAATCGTATTCTCATGTGACTCCAAATCCGAGTCAAAATCACTATCCAATTGGGTCTCTAGCCAAAAAATATCATTTTCACGCAAATCCGTGGAATCGCAACCTCAGTTGCCAATTTCACATAAATCCATAAAATATATCCAAGAGCATTACAAATCCATCAAATCATTTCATGACTCATAATCCGAGTCAAAACCGATCTCAAATCTCGGGCCTTCGCCCAAAACAGCAAGTTCACAGTTTTATAAAAAATCGTGCCCGAAACAATATAAAATAATATAATATTCTCAAAATCCAGAAATCATCATATCGAAAAATTAATCATGTCAAATCATTTTAAATCATATAATAAAGCATAAAACACATATGCATGCATTCTGGGTAGAAAACAAAAGTCCACTCACACACCGTCCAAATTTCCCGCTTCCGAGCCGCACGTTTTTTCGTAAATTCTGGAAGTCACCATTCCTGTCCAAAATCATTATCAAGGGTCACTGACACTCCAATATACCTCAGGTAATTTTCTCCAATTTTTCCGGAATTTAAATACGTATTTTAAACCTACATTAAAATTTCGGATACACAGAACACTATCGAAACGGTATCCGATTTCCTCGAAACCAGTGCCAAATTATTCATTACATTAAATGGAATAAAATTCATGTTGACCTCACCTCGGAAATCGAGGCCACGCGCCCTCACACGCCTCCGCAAGCGGTTGCGCGTGAAGTCCACGTGCCGTGTATAGTACCCTGCTACAGTCGTCTTTCTCGCCCGTTTGTCTGTAAAACGGGTCTGGTTGGCCCGCGGCTTAACCCGGCTGAATTCTTGTCAATTTTTCACTAATTTCTTCAATTGATGCATCAAATAGCATCGTTAGGAGTCTAATTAGGGTTCTGTAATCTTACTTCCTTGAGAATTTACCTCAATCCCTCAATTAAAACCCGATTTGTCGAAGAACACTCAAGGACTGTTCATCCTTCAATCTTGACCAATTCCAGTTGTTTTCTTGAAATTGATTCACTCAGAAGCTTCGCAGGATTCATCTAAAGAGGTTTCCAATCTCAATTTCAACCTTCATTCACTCTAAACATTCCAACTCAACTGGGATTTTCAAAACGAAATACAAATGTCGTATGGGCGCATTTCTTCACCATTTCCTTCACTTTCAATCCCACTCGACTCGTTTAGACCTCTAGAAGCTCATCCTTGTCCCTGTTTCCATAAATTAATAACCCAATTCAAAATTTGATCCCAAGTCATCAATTCAAGGTTTCGGGTGGGTTTCGAGTGGGTTTCGGTTTTTCTGGGTTTTTCCTTCCCTTTTTCTTCTCTATTTCCTCACAATTGCACTCTCAATTTGAGTCTAATCTCACAAATACAGTTAGGAGTTTAATGGTTTCCTTGGATCGACATCCTTCCTCTATTTCTTTCTTAAACACACACACGGTTACTCCAGCACATATATCCTATCCAAATATCAGATATTGCACAAACCTCATCACCAATTACCACTAATTTTTCCCTTACAGTGACAGATGTCACTAAGTAACAAATCCTCATCCAAATCAACGAGGAACAGGTGTCCCTCATCAGGCTAATACTAGTTGAATCGGCCAAAGTTAATCAAATGACCTTTATGCCTCTGCTTGTACAAATTACCAAATTGTCCTTCACCTTCCCAGACTCGTATCTTTGTCATTCGAATTCTGATTGACGCATGCCGCCTGTCTACGGAATTAGCGTCCCAAGACTTACACAACGGTCCTTACAAGAAATCCATATAAGGTCCCGATCAAAAAGTCAACTTTTGGCCCTTATAATCAGGGGCAAAGTCGTCATTTCCTTCAAATTTTCCAAATTTTCCTTTTATCAAATTTTCGGGTCGTTACAACCTACCCCCCTTAAAGAATTTCGTCCTCGAAATTCCAATCAGTAGATACCATGATAGTTTTCCCGAGGAATATGTATGTGAACCAGAAACATAATCAACCACATACCCTTCTGGTTCAACTGAATATAACTCGAACTTATATAAATCAGACAAGTCAGTCTTTGTTATTGAATCAAAATTGAGACAACTTTCTCTGTAAACCCCTGCCCCACGGGCAGTCATATCCAAGCTCACTCGAGATACGGATCCATGCTCAAAGTCCGAGTATACACAATCTAGAACTCACAAGTATCCATATCATCATCTCAATCACATGTAATCCACTCATGACATGGTACAACAGCTTAAATCACCACGCATAGGCCATCAGACCACTAGGCCAATAACCTCATAAGGTCCAATAAATCGGGAACTCATTCCCCTCGTTAAGTCAATCACTTTCTACCCCTTCCCAAGGTCACTAAGCATAATGAATTTAACTTTTCCTTCTGTTGCGTTTATCTTCATAGGCCTCACTAACGCTTACCTCCTGCTAATAATTGGCACTCAGTACAATCATTCATACGATATCGCAAATCATATCCATTCCTTAACCTCAACTCCATCCAACATCCTACACCAAGTATGATCCTGCAGTTGGACTCTAGTAGTCCAAATGATCCAAAATCATGTAACACTTCAATCCTATAGAGTTTCATCAATAACAAGATTTCACCTATCCTTACGTTATCAAACATGTTAATTCTCGATCGGCTATCTTATTAGCTCCCCGCAAATGATACTAGACCCGACAATGCGGTCTTAATCTCAATGTATCCTGACCATCGCCTCATCACACATTAAGCCTTTCTGTTTATCAATCATTTCTAATCCTGATGGTCGATACAGTACTCTTACATTCCTTCCCAGAGGTATGACCTCTGCATACTCGACCCATGGATCACTATGGTCGATCCCAAATCATGCAAGAAAAGTAAAACTCCTGAGAGTTCAGCTAGCATCGGTATTCCCAGCCCCATCCTACCGAAACACACCTCACCAAATCCCAAATCTCATAGTGACATATCACTATGCACACAGAAAGGGTCACATCGAGCATAAGTCTCTGTCTCTCCACTTTGTACTTATTCTATGTCAGTTCTCATTTACAATAAGTCTGACCTCCTTTCAGGTCAATTACCATAACTAGAAAAACATTGTAGAGAACCCCCTCTACAATCCTCTGTGGTATCCATCCATTCTCAAAACAACGCATGTTCCCCGTGACAGTCTTTAATTATTTTCCATTGACCAATACATCTGTTTATCCTGTGATTCACACTAATCCCGACCGTTATTAGTATCTGTTCCACAAACCTGCTCTGGTCGACCAGACCTAACACTTATTCAACCATATATTTTTCTCTCTAAGGGCATTCAATACATTTGTCCAGTATATCACACGCCCATTTGTATATGGCCAATCATCAATCATGGTACCCTACACCATCCAAATGTGGTCAGAATACCTGACTCATCATCTCACAAACATAACCGGTCCATTTGGCCATCCAAGAGTATCACCATTGACTAACCTTAGCCATGTGAAATCCGGACATCATCTTTTTCTCTTTTACTCATAACCGATAGTCATTACCATGTTGGCCTCTCTCAATAGGCTCAATAATCACAACCTTCCAATAGAACCACAAATCATTATCTCATGATACGGGATACTTATCCCATACCGTTATCTTATTAAGTTGTCCATAATCGACATGCAAGCTCAGACCATCATCCCTTTTTCCTCTTGCCGCCTAAGGAATACTGGGTTCCCCATGGCAACACTGAGCCGAATGAACCCATATCTACCAAGTTTTGTACTTGCATCTTCAGTCCTTATGACTCTGTAGGTGCCACATATCAGGGCGTCCGAGAAACAACTCGTATACTCGACATGATCTCCATCATAAACTCAATCTCTCATCTTGGCAAAATCTCAGGAAATATGTTTAAAAAATCCATACATCTTCAGCCATCACTAGGCATCTCATACATTGATCACATATGCCAAACATCTGACCAGTGAACTTTGATTACCTCATACCAACAGTCCATCGATTGTGAGGTTCAATATCATTCTAGAGGGTAACATCCTCAAGTCTCCCTGAAATACAACCTCTGGTAATCTGGGACTTCACATATCACTCTCTAATCGACATACATAATAGAGGTATCATGAGTTATTGACCAATCCATCCCAAGGATCTAGGAATACCCCAAGTTAGCCACTAGGCGCATAACACCAGTCATCCTGGGTAGCCTCACCTCGATAGGTCTACCCCCTTTATGTCTCACCAATTTCACCATATATAATTACCAAGGTTACCATATAAATATCATCAATTTTATCACATCTGTAACTTTAGTCGGCTCACCGAATTCCATACCTTAACCAATCACGGACATCTTCGTATCCATCTAATGTACATTCTCAAAACACAGAAGAGTGGGTAGCCGGAGACCTATCGAATACATACGTCCTGGTTAAACTTACATCCATGTCACCACTCCAGAGGCTACTCAAGCCTCCTGCTAGTAACTGCAATCCTCAGGCATGTGGTCCCAATCCGACCACGCCCCCTACGGTCCATCACGGGCCTACCAACTTTTCCCCCGCCTGTCACATCAACCATCATTACAGAAGCCAATCCCTGCTCCATTGCATCCCAACTGGTGCCTCTATCACTTTGTCAATCGATATACCCTTTCTTTATGATGTGACCAGATGACCCACAATTATGAGCAACAATTAACCTTAGCATTTTATCACCCAGCGGACCCAACTGGCGTCCCACTACACTGGACCATCTCCTAAGTCCAAATCTCTGTGTACTACGGTTCTCTGCCCGAACCTTCAATCGCTAAGTGAAATTGACATGACCCATCCAAGTCCATAAGTCCAGTAAACAGGGTTAAATAATACCAATCCATAAATTCATAACCCATCCGTATCTGACCTTATCCCAATCCTTGGCATCCCAGGTGCCAAACATTCCTCAATCAAGGGTCGGCCGTGTCAAAAACCATAGTTATATTTCAACCTTTACGGCCCATCCTGAGCCCTAATACATTACCATGACTCATCTCGAGTCCCAGCTGATCTCCTGACTCACTTTGAGTCCCATTTTCCTGTCTCGACTCCCCTCGAGTCCAATCATGACTCCTTTTGAGTCCAATGTCATAACAATCATCCATACCATCATTGGCATACCCGGTCACCGAGAAAATTTTGCTGGTGAACCACATCTTATACGACCTATAAGGCCTAAGGGATATCCCATCATATTCTAGACTCGACACACATTCCACTTAAGGAATCCACTAAGAATAATCTCATCTCGGGTCCAACCTGCCCATTTGTGCTACCTTTCTAGCCTCTGGGCTCATTCATTCTTGGGACCCACACAAGTCTGTGTTTAACAGTTAGTAGTTTACAGTGTACACTGATTAACATCTGACCAATCCAGGGTCAATTTCATTCCGAAATCAATCACGAGGTCTCACTACCAGGTCGCGCAAGAGGCTTACGTTTCGGAGGCATGACATGGCAACATAATCAGCAACCTAGTGTTCTGATACCAATTTGACAGGACCCGTCCCCGAAGGACATAGATAACCATGCCCGGTCCTGCTCCCGTCTAACAAGTCAACTGAAGTTCTGGATTTACCCTCAGCGCTTGCCATACAAGGGATAACCGCAGATGTGCCCACTCATGCCTCCACCTCCCGATCAGCCCCGATCATCGCGCCACTACCTGAAGGGTCAATAAAAACATAAAAGGTGTGAGTGGACAAAAACAAACATTTATAAATACATTTGAGGAAAATCAATCTTACCCTCCAGTTTCACAAACATGCATGCATATCATAAAACATGAGTAATCGCGTGAAATCAATCAAGTATGAACAGTGGACCGATAAAATCAAAACATGTTTTCCCATGGTCCATATTTTCGCTGAAACTCATGTTCATCAAATCAGTTCATGATATAAAGTATATGGACACAAATATCAATAAATAACAAATATCACCAACCCTCAATATCCAAGTAACTGTCACGATATCTGACAGGACCCATCCCAATCCCCCCAGGATTAACGCGGGATGACCCTGCTCCCGTCTGACACGAAGTGTCAGACAAGGGATATTTCCGACCTTTGCCCTCTCGGGCTATCAGAGTACGCCAGGATCCGAAGGAGGCATGTGATATCTTGGTCTCTGCTACAGTCCACATCTGTTGTCAACCTGAAAGGCAGTCAAAACATTAAAAGTTGTGAGTGGACAAAACAAGAGTTTATAAAAACAATTTATCAAAGACATTTGTACCCTTCACTAAAAAGCCTGCATGCATTCGCAAACCCTTTAACCAAATGAACCACATGTGGGAACTAAGCCCAAAACCATAATGAAATAGACCATACGAGCCACTGCCCAAATCCATAAGAAACCAATAAGGGACTCAGCCCAAAACCATAACCATACTGAAACCAAATACACGAGCCACTGCTCAAATCCTGTGCACACCTGTGCACACCACATATCACATATCATATATCATATATAAGTTACACAACCAATCCTGTCACGGTTTCCAAAGCTACCTGCGTGCTACCCGGGTCTCAATCCGAGTCTTCTCAAAGTCAAGGTCAATGTCCGCATACCACTGATCCTACCCGAGGTTATAGTAACCATAGCCTTCCTGAGAGTAAGGAACCCAACTGGGGGGTGACTCCACTCAATCGGTGCTGCGTGACTACTCCGGGGTCCACCCAGGCCAACGACCTCCCTGGAGAAGATAGAATAAGTAAAGGAAGGTATATGAACATATATATACATAGCACAAACATTCATGCCTGGTTCCTCTGAACTGTCATGATCCATAACATCCAGTTCATATACATATAGACCATATCCTCCATGTCCGGTTCCCATAAACCGTCATGTAGCATAATGACATAACCAGGGTTCATGCTGGTTCCCATAAACCGTCATGTACCATAATCACATAACCAGGGTTCATGCCGGTTCCCATAAACTGTCATGTACCATAATGACCAATCAAGGGTTCATGCCGGTACCCATAAACCGTCATGAATCAGGAAATCCATTTAAGGTTCCCCGACCTGAAATCAAAACCGTAAAGTAACCTGGGTCTCGTGCCCGAACATAGGACATCAGCTGGGCACCATGCCCAATATCTGAGGTCATATGCCCGAGACAAAACCAAATGGGTCTCACACCCGAGTTTATCCTTTTGAAATCCAAATCCAATTCATTAAAACCAATAAGGAAATACAGATCCGTATAAGCACCGTATAAGGCCTAAACCTCGAAATACATGCTTATACGTAACCACATACAAATGCACCCACGTCATCATCAACCATGTAATAAAACATATAATAAACATTTATGCATGCACCAATTTAGAAAACCAAGGTCCACTCACAGACCGTCCGAGCTGCCGCCTCGATTTGCGTGTCATACGGCTCTCCCGAGCTAATCACCGTCACCAAGACTCCCGAACCTGTCCAAATCCTAATAGAAGGTTACTAACTACCTTATTAACCTCCCAAAAAAGCCCCGTAATTTTCCTGAATTTTTAACTATTTTTAAACTCTATCTGAAACCTTCTAATGCCCCGAAAATTATCGAGACGGTGTCCGATCGACACGAAACTAGTCCCAAAATATTCGCTACATCGAATAGAAGATTTCACATGTTGAACACTTCCCCAAAAGGTCACTCACGCGCCCCCACGCGCCCAATGAAGGTACTGCGCGTGAAGCCCACGCGCGGTACTATTCATTGTCTTCTTCCTTGGACTGGACCGGGTTCGACTGGTCTGAACCGACCGAACCGGCCTGGACCGGTTCAAGGCCCAATCCTGTCCGTTTTCAGTCCATTTTAAGCCATTTCAATTCTAATATGACCCTAATCCTATTTCATATCTTCCTAGCTAATTAAAATGGAACAAAACCCACCAAAATCGTCCCTTAAAACTCGGCCATGACGGCCGTGCCTTTCCTCCGCCGTTCACGGCTCTTCCTGGCCATCCCAAGCCCCAAAACTAATCCCATTAACCTCCTAGAATCCCCAGAAACCTTACCCAATCCTCAGAATCGAACAAAAAGAAATAAAACCGATTTTGAAAGTTTGAATATTTCCTTACCTCACGGGTCGAGCTCCGCCGTGGCCAATCGCCGTGAGCCACCGTCCCTATTGTTGTCCTCAGTCCCTCAGTCATCCTCACAACACTCAGCTCACACTCATTGATGATTATGGTGGTGATACGTGAGTTTGTGTTTTTGGAGGAAAATGGAGAAATGAAGAAAATGGTAGGGGGTGCGGGTTTGAAGAAGAAAAGAAAAAGAAGAAATCTGATGAGAGAGGGAATTAATGGATGGTTAGGATTTACAGATTAGATGAGAGATGAAGGGCTAGGATTGAGTGTTGGTTGGGTTAATTATAAAATAATAAATATAATATTATTAAATTAAGTGAGATCCCCTTTTTAGGGGTTTTAGCCAATGGGATGAGTGACACTTGTCACTCATCCATGGGACCCACTGAAAATATCTTCCCAATCAGATATTGCCCAATCAGCCTCGCCTCAAAGTACATGTATAGTGAAATCGAACTTCTGTGACCTATAGCTTCCCCGTTCGATGTCCGATTTCAGCGTGCCGCCTGTCTATGAATTCGTATCGTCTCGATCTACGTAACGGTTCTCGGCCCTTGGCCATCGGACCTCCTGGTCAAAAATTCAATATATGCCTCCTTTTAACCAAAATTACCAAAATGCCCTTAAGCTTCCGAACGTCATAACTTCTTCCTCGAATGTCGAAATTGAACGTGCCACCTTTCTATGAACTTGTGACGTCACGAACTACGTCACGGTCATCGGTCAAAATCCATTTGACCGCCAGAATGAAAATTCAATGTTTTGCCCATGACGAGGGGTAAAACGGTCATTTTGCATCGTTCGTCCGATTTTGCCTAACTAATCACGGATTAACCTCGCTAATCGTGATTAGTCACTAATCTAATCTAGGAATTTGGGACGGGTCGTTACAGCCTTCCCTCCTTAATTAATTTCGTCCTAAAAATTCCAACCGACCTAATTCTAACCGTTCTTCTCTCCTTAATTAGTTTTGTTCTTGAAACTCCAAGTATCCTGATTCCACAACCACCTCGTGGAAAGCAATCGACCTCGCAACACGTATACGCTCGTACACCAACTAACCAGAACAACACTTACTCGTCTGCAGCCAGACGTACCACTAATACTCACGTCGCATAGACCACATTCGACCACGTCGAATGACAGTAATTACATGTTCCGAACTGACACCACTTGTTAGTGTCAGAGTAGCCCAAGTATCCTATGAGTTAACTACTTGTCAGATCTACCATCTCGTTGACACAACAACTCGAAGGTTTCTTGCTCAAATACTAAACTATCCCAACGTCTACTCCGACCGGGAGTCATCAGATCACTTAACGATCCACGCTGACACCTTCGACAAACTATCACCACTTGACAGTTATCAGTCGAAAACTAACATGATACACACCCGTGGTTACAATAACCACCAACTTACTCAACCTGAGTATACACTAACCAACAATTCACTCGACCTGTGTGTAACTAGACCCATCAGAAATACCATGACCCATCAGAAATACTGTGACCTGTGTGTAACAACTTACTCAACCTGAGTAAACACTAACCAACAATTCGGACGGACGGTGTAAAATGACTGTTTTGCCCGTGGTCCTGGGTAAAATGTTGACTTTTGATTCGGGGAGTCAAACATATGAGGACCAATGATCGTGACGTAGATCGGGACGTCGCGAATCCGTAGACAGGCGGCACGTCGAAATCAGAGGTCCGACGGAAAAATTATGGTCACTGGAGCGAAATCGAGGATTTAACGTCTCAGGAACCTAATAAAATATTAATTAAAGCTATTTAGGCAGATATTTGTGTGGGGCCCTTGGATGAGTGACAAGTGTCACTCATCCCATTGGGGGCTTTCCCTAAAAAGGGGATCTTGGACTCATTGGTCATTTTTAATTAATTAATTAGTCCACTTACCTCTCATCTCACAATCTCCACCATCCATCCTCTTGATCTCATCTGATTTATCATCCCCACCGTCCATTTAATCACCATCACAGATAAAAACTCCAATTTCTTCTCTGCCCCGTGCACGATACTTTGATCCTCTCCATTCTGTACTCTCAAACCGTGACCCAACCCACACCCTCAAACCTGCAACCTCACATCATGACCACTATATGCCACTGGCCAACTGAGGGAGCCGTGAGTGTAGGACCGTGAGGTTGAGACAGTAAGGCTGAGGGACGACCTAAGCCACGACGGTGGCCACGGCGGAGGAGAACTGCGTGTTTACGTTCAAAATTGGGAAATTGAGTTTGGCTGGTTGTTGATCGTGTTGGAAGGGTGGATGAAGTTCCTGAGGTCAAGTTAAACGTGGTGGTGGCCCACGACGGCGAGGTGAGTGAGAAACCAGACAAGGCTCTGTTATTGTTCAAAAATGGCAAATCGCAATTTGGTCCTTATTAATCGAATTGGTTGCTTAGGTGAGCATCTGGGAGTTTCCAGGAGTTTATTAAGATTGGCTTCAGGGCCTGAGGTGGCCAGTAGTGGTCGGAGACGGCGGAGGAAAATAGAAGGTTGGATCGTCGATCGGGAGGTAAAATCCAGTCCCTAATTTCAGGTTTTGACGTCATTAATCGATTAGAATCAGTAGAACGGAGCTATAGGAATAAATGGAATTGAAAATAGGTGGAAAATGGAGAAAACCAGGAATGCATGTTTGGTTGGACTGAACCGGTCTGAACCGGGTTTAACTGAGGAAGATGATGAATAGTACCCCGCGCGTGGGGCATTTTGGGACATGTGTTCAACATGACTTTTAATATATTCGATGTAACGAACATTTTGGGACTGATTTCGTGTCGATCAGACATCGTTTCGATATGTTTCGGGGTGTTCAAAGGTTTAGGATCGGGTTTCAAAATAGTTAAAAATTTAAGAAAATTATGGGGCTTTAATAGGAAGTTAATGAAGAGGTTAGTAATCCTCTAGTATGATTTGGACAGGTTTAGAAGTCCCGGTGATAGTGGTGTGGCCCGGGAGGGCTTATGGCACGCGTATCGAGGCGGCAGCATAGGATGGTCTGTGTGTGAACTTCGTTTTCTAAACTGTGATGCATGCATAACTATTTTATATTTTTTGGATACGTGATTTCTATGATGATGATTGTGGCACTTGTGGTTTACATGATTGCACGTATTTCGAGGTAATTCTGTATTTACGCGTATTTCGAGGTTTACGAGTTTATGATATTGCTATGTGATTGTGAGCATAATAATGGTTCTATGGCATGGTTTTGGTTTTGGAAAGATGAACTTGGGCATGAAACCCATTTGAATTATGTGATCAAGCAGGGGCTCAGTTGGTTTACGAAATTGGACGGTGACCCTTTTGAGTTACGTGATCAGATCGGGGACCCAGTGGTTTACAAAATCGGGCATGAGGCCCACTTGAGTTTTATAAATGTGATTTCAGGTGTGGGACCCTATGTTTCATAAACGTGATTTTGGGTCTGCGACCCTATGTTTCATAAACGTGATTTCGGGTCGGGGACCCTAAATGAATTTGTGATGTTTATGGAAATTTCGGGCAGGGCTCATTGAGATGTTTTGAAATGGCTTTATAAAATTGTTTTCCATATACCATCTTGATACGAGGATATGTGATGGTCTCCTCCAGGTGTCTGGGACACTGGGGAAGTCACGGTGCAATACCTGCAAGGGGCCATTGTACGGAGCTACCAGACAGTATTGTGACTCAGGAGTAGGATTGCTATGATTAGACGTCTGGGATGTCAGAGATATTGACTCGGAGAGATCCTGGGTAGCACGTGTTGCTTATTACCATGAGATATGACGTTTGGGACGTCAAGCGTCTGGGGCGCTAGGCATCTAGGATGTCAGGGATGGTTATATGGTAAATATGGATGATTGGATTCATGAAATGGTATTTCGGTATTTGTGGATTTGTGGTTATCGATTTGGGCAGTGGCCCACTTGGTTTGGATTTACGGATTTTGGTATTCTACAGTTTTGGGTTGAGTTCCCACACTTGGTTTTGAGTTATGGTTTTTGGGCTAAGGCCCTAATGGTTCATTTGAGTAAATGTTTTGATTACTGATTTTATGATGCATGCGTACTTTTTAGTGAAGGGCATAAAAATCTACATGAAATGTGTTTGTATGAACTTATTGATTTTCGTCCACTCACAGTTCTTAATGGTTTTATTCCCCTTAAGGTTGATCACGGATGCGGGCTGTAGCAGAGACCAAGACATCGCACTCCTCTACCGATCTTGGCGCGCTCTGGGAGCCCCGTATAGGTTGAGGTATGTATTATCCCTTGTCTGACACTTTGTGTCTAACAGAAGAATAACGCATCCCACGTTAATCCTGGGGGATTGGGATGGGTCGTGTCATGAGCACTGTCGCTCACTGTGAAAGTGAACCGAGGGAGAGCGGAAGAGTGATAGTAACTATGGAGTCCCTAGTAAAGCTCAAGAGTGGTGTGGGGGAACATTCCAAGCTAGATTTTGGTATGCCCAGTTGTTTGAATGGCCCCATGAAGAGAACATTGACAGAGCTGCCAGTGTCGACCATGACCCGTTGGACGTCGAAGTTTTATAGTTCAACAATGATGACGATTGGGTCGTCGTGGGGTAGACGATTCTTCGTTCTTCTTCATTTGAGAAAGTGATAGGTGCCCATCCAAACATGCTAGTCTTCTTATCTCACCCATCCTCTATGTTGAAGATCTGTTGATTCTACTTGGTAGTTCGCATGAAATTTTTCTTTGCTCGGTTGAAGGTTAGTGGGGTAGAGATAGATGGCCCTCTGGTGATTGTGTTGATCTGTGGATTGCGAGGTGGATATGGTGTATGTTGGAGGAACTAATTGATATTCCCATCTTTAGCCAGAGCTTCAACTAGGTCCTTGAATGCCAAGCAATGGTCAATACTATGGCCGATCTACTTATGATACTTGCAATAGGTTCCTGTGTCCTTACTGAGTTTGCCCTTACCGAGTGCCCATGAGGAATTTGCAATCATGTTCTCGACGTTGAGCAACACATTCTCTTATGGGGTGTTGAGTATGGTGTAGGTTTCACACTTCGACCGAGGAACACGTTTCTCTCCGTTGTTTGGCTGATCTTCCTGATGGTTTTACCCCTGATGTCTGTCTTGGTGGTTCGGGTTCTTGCCTTTCTTCCTCGGGTTGTACAGGTTGGTACTATATGAGTAGTCCTTTAGTTTCCCTTCATAGATCTGTTGTCCTTGGTTTTGAGGATGCTGGTCTGAGCTCTACAGTTAGCCCTGACTGCTCGGTTGGTAAGTTTTTACCGACTCAGTCACAAGCGTGTCTACTTTTTGTCTCAACATCTCGGCCATGGCATGTATTGCCGCATGTTTCATTATTTCATTACAAGATGTCCAACCTTGAGTAAGAGCTTCGTATCTGAAAATAGAGTCCTAGTGACCACCTTTGAAGGCTATGAACGCTGTTATGTCATCCGCTTCGGCGCATCGAGAGTATTCGTGGCCAAAACTGGCCTTGTAACTTTGCAGCTGTTCGTTTACCCCTTACTTTAGTTAAAAAATGTCATATGCCGAGAACAAACAGTTAGTCTGGATCATGAATTGGTTCCTGAAAGTGAACGTGAGTTGTTCGAAGGATTCAATGGTTCCAACCTCCATCTTGTAGAACCAATTAATTGCTACCTCGCTTAGCATGGAGCTAAAAATTAGGCATTGTTCTTCGTCTGAGAGGTTCTTGAGTGCCATGGCCTAGTGATAGTTGTTTATATGTGTATATGGGTGATCTATGCTAGTGTAGACTGGGATCTTCAAGGCTTGATCTCGTGGTTGGTTCTAAACTGGTTGATCCTCTCGGTGAAGGGTCCCTAGCTTTTTTTTGCCCAGGTCAGCCTTGTTGCCCGTTTTGTCTTGGCCTTCAACAATTTCACCCAGTCCAATAGGTGTTGGAGGAGTGAGTTGGCCTTGGATGGTTGCGGTGTTCCCCAATCGAAGCGATCAGCCCTCTCAGTATACCTCGGGGTAGGGTTATTACCGACTTGAGGTGGCTGCTCAGTGTCCCTCTTGAGGTCAGGTCTCGATGTCCCAGGTGATGTCTATCGACCTACTTTGACCTCTCAGTGTTCTTCATGAGGGAAAAATTCTGGGAGCCTCCGTCACATCCACCGATTCGTCTAAACCGCTCGGTATCTCCCCTAGGGGAAAAATTATGAGGGCCTCCACGATGCCCACTAACCTATCTAGATCACTCAGTATCCCCGCAGGAAGATTGAAATAAGGGCCCCTGATGTTGATGGTTGGCCATCCGTCTAGCATGTCGAGTCGTTTAGCCAGTACTCTTAGTCTCGTGAAATGAGTCGGTGCCCTTGGACTCCGTGAAAGGGATTGGGACAAGACCCTCAAAATGAAACTCCTCCTAGCTGGTGTCCAAAAGATTCCACCGAGTGGTGTGGTTTTCTTTGTGTCGAGTTGTCTTTTTTCCTGCGGACCGAGAGGGTTGTCCACGCCCCTAGTGGTCAAAAGGCAACTGATAACTTTGGGAGTCTTTGCTTAAGATGTCACGAGCGTCTCGGTATATTCTGGTTTTGCCCTGTTTATCGCCATAGTGATGAGTATCCGAGTGAGATTTTTGGCTAGTTCGACAGGTGTGTGAATTTCTCTTTTCCTACCACTCTGTTGTTCCTTTCAGCTCGCTCGGTGCACTCGACCACCACCCGCTCAGTCTCCTCCACACCGACCCTAGCTCGGTGGGCATTAAGTTCAACTTGTGCGACTCGAAGTTGTTCAACCACCTCTGTATACCAATCATCGAATTCTTAGCATCTTGACTCGACCTGTGTACCCTTAAACTTTACCACGACCATGTCACTTTGCAGCTTCTCAATGATTTGCAGAAAGTTGTGAGAGTGGTTTCTCCTTGCCTTAGATCCTTGTCCAGGTGTAATCTCGCTGAGGTCCTGGTTACCTAGCATGTTTTCTATTTCGAACGAGTATATGCTCTGCTTGGTAGAGAGTGGACAGACTTAGTCAGTTTTCTACAGACGACGCCATACTGTTGAAGCAAGAAATATTCCAACAGTCAATTACTCGTCGTCCAAACACCAAGTGACGAGTGTCCTTCCTCGTAACCTACCAACTAGGAAAAGTTGTGAGTCTTCCGTTAGTACGAACATCGGTGTCGTGCCGGTCTAAAGTTCTCCGATCGTCAAGTTAGTAACTTTCTTCGTAAGAGGAAACGGTAAATGGTAAGTTTGGCAGAGTAATAGTGAATAGTAATTATTAGTTACCTTTATTAGAAAATGTGTATCCCTTATATATAGGTGAGTGGAGTGTTCCTCGATTTACGTGCTAACACTTGTTATGCATATCAAAGGTGGAGATGCTTTCACGTGTCATCTCGTCTTGGGTTCATTATCAGGGATATGTAAGTGACGTGGGCTTGGCCCATGTTCGGTGTTTGGGCTTTAGGTATATAGTCTGGTGAGTCTGGTCAGATATGGTGTCAACAAAAATCAAAATATTTCAAATTCAGGGACAATGTTTATACCCAAAAAAAATCCTACCTTGGACCAAAGCAAATGGCTGAAGGAATTCAATGCCAACTCGTGAAAACCCAGCCCAAAGACACCCACTTGGAACATGCAGACGTAGAAACATGGAGAAAAGAAATACGGCTCTAACGCGCACAAGAAGATGAAAGGAAAAAAGGATGTTCTTGATAACCTTACTATAGCACGGGCCCACCAAAGTCTACATAAATGTCAAGTTCAGCACCTCCAATTGCTTATAAATGAAGAAGAATTCTTCTCAATGAAAAATCAATCAATCAATCAAATAAGAAAATTTATCAAACTCATTCTATTTCAAAAAAACTGCAAATTCTCATAGGTTTATTTGTTTTAAAGGCTCGCCTTCTTATGCATAACCCATTTCTTTTGATCTAGAACCAATATTCAGTTCTCTTCTTACCCCTCTCTTTGTTCTTGAACTAAGAACAACAAGTTTTCCTTCATCTTGTCTCAATCTAGCTTTGAAGACCCTAAAGCATTTACCTTTATCTCGACTTGCATTCATAGCTGTTAGGCCAACTAACACTAACCTCATCCTGACGGTCGCTCAAATCAGTCTTTAAGGCATCCAAACATCCATCATTGAGGCATCGATGTCGCTTGAATGCTCATTCGACTTATGGCATGATTCTATATGATATTCATTTGATTGATCATTTCTAGAATGTCCTGCCTACTCAAGGCTAGATTGCCAAAAAAATAATTTACTTTCTGCACTTGTAACTTTACTTCTCGTATTTCAATACTAACACATTTACTCTTCAATATTTGTACTTTGTTTGATTGCAATATAACTGAATTTTCTTAAGGAGAGATAAGTATTCAGGATATACCAACCAGTGTATTTCATGGCTTTCTAAGTCGTGAAACCATATATGTGTCTTGGTCCAATACTATCATCCCGACTTGAGGAAACATGCAGGTCTAACTACTAATTTGCTATAATAATAAGTTGCTAACTTGAACATCATGAGGACCACATGAACTTGGACTAGATTGAAAATAAAATTTATTAAGTCCTTCAAGAAGAAGGCATAGAAAAGAACAGTGCAATCTATTTTCCCGCTTACCTCACAATCGCTTGATTACAAGAAAGGTTATTGGGCCTCAAACAAAACCCATCTTCAACTGTCTAGTCGCAGTCTCTACTAGTGGCACACCTACTTTGAAGGCAACTAAGGTCTATTTGCTTCTTGCTCAGCCCAACTAGGGATAGACTATGACTCAAAGGCCTTTCATCCCATTACCATCCAAACAGTCCATACAACACATTACAAAGAGACGCATACAAAACTCTCTCCTTCACTCCATAACCAAGTTTCACGCGGAGATCCACTAAAGGTAGCCTCAAACTCGCTGTCGTAGAAACACTTTTTGGACAGAACAACTTTAAACTAATTTAATGTAAATATTTTTTCTTCTTTTTAAGGAAAATGTAATTCAAATGCACCATATCAAATGCACTTCAAATACGAAAATTATGCATCATACACAGGACTTACAAGGGGCAAGAAGCTAAGGAATCGACAATTGACTATGCATTAATTTACATTAACAGGCTCAGTTCTCCAATCGAACCAACTTCTTTAGAGTACTCTTATAGACCGACTATACAAATCCAAAAGGTTTAGAACTCAAGACATGTGACATCCTAACCTTGTGTGCCCTCACCATTGGATGACTCTTGGTGATTCAAATATATATGGTGTCTTATTATCTCTCACATTCACCTTAATTTGTGGAATCGTTTATATAAAAACGCATTAACTTGAATGAGTGGATCACATGGCCATTAATATATGGTATCATTTCTTCAAGCTTAACTCAGCGTCTACATCCAGCCTTGAACAGTTGAACTTGATTCTCAATATTATAAACATAACATAGTTACCTTTATTTATTCAAGTAATTAAATAGCACCTAATGGTCGTAACCTTCACTATTAATCTAAGTGTTTATTAGTTTTCTTTTAAAAAAATAATATAAAATTTAATAAAATATATCAAATTTCTAAATTACCCTTAAAATTTGTAATATGACTGTTACGTCATCAGTTTTCACAGTGCTAATAATGGAGATGGACGGTTGGTGCAACGATATTGACGGTATTACCGTTCCTATAGCACACTGAGGCAAATTTCCGTTCCTAGTGCATTTTGAGATTTCGTGATTTGTTCATGCTGCACTTAGCTTAATAAGCCTTAATATATGGTATCATTTCTTCAAGGTTAACTAAGCGTTTACATCCAGCCTTGAACAGTTGAACTTGATTCTCAATATTATAAACATAACATAATTGCCATTATTTATTCAAGTAATTAAATAGCACCTAATGGTCGTAACCTTCACTATTAATCTAAGTTTTTTTGGATTCAATTCAACCCCACATCAACTAGCTAGCTCGATTATTCCTTTGTTAATAATTAATATTTTATATATATATACATACACATTAATAAAAAAAGGATAGGGTCTTGCTAACAGATCAAAAGAAAGACGAAAAATAAGGAGAATTGAATCAGCTGTAAACCAAACTCATAAAGATCTCTGATAATCTAAGACCCGTGAGTTTGGAAAGTAAGACCCGTGAACAATCACACATTGCTCGGGGAGGGAAAGGTGAAATGCCTTATATGTTTAGGCATGTATCTTCTTAGCACGAGACTTTTTGGGAGCTCACTAACTTTGGGTTTGGTTGGAAATCCAAAGTTATGTGAGATTGGGCTGAAACAATCCCAGAATAAGTAACCCACTGAGAAGTTGTGGGTGAGTTCCCAGAAACAATGTCGTGAGGGCTGGGCCCAAAGCGGACAATATCGTGCTAGACGAGTCAAGTCGTAACGTAATGATATCAGAGCTGGATCCCGACTAGAAGTGTGCCAGCGAGGAAGTTGGGCCCCAAGATGGGTGGATTGTAAGACCCGTGAGCTTGGGAAGCAAGACCGGTGAGAAATCTCACATCGTTCAGGGAGGGAAAGGCAAAGTGTCTTATATGTATAGGTACATATTTTCCTAGCACGAGGCCTTTTGGGAGCTCACTAGCTTTGAGTTTGGTTGGAACTCCAAAGTTAAGTGAGATTAGACTAAATCAATCCCAAGATGGGTGACTGTAACGACCCGAACTTTCGTAATTCTTATTTTATTGTAAAATGACCGTTTTGCCCCTGAGGGGGGGAAAAGTTGACTTTTACCTCGGGAAGTATTTAGGACTTTGACACGTGACCGTGACGTAGTTTAGGACGTCATGAGTTCATAGGCAGGTGGCACGTTCGATTCCGACGTTCGAGGAAGAAGTTGTGACGTTCGGAAGTCGAGGGGCATTTTGGTAATTTGGCCATTTGGGGGCCAAATGTTGACTTTTGACCCGGGAAGTCCAACGGACGAGGGCCAATGACCGTTACGTAGGTCTCGTCGATACGAATCCGTTGACAGGCGGCATGCCGAAATCGGACTTACGACGAAAAAGTTATGGTCAAGAATGTAACCGAACTAACCGAGACTCGGAACTTAAAATAATATTAAAATAATGAAATCTGGTTACTTTATTCAAAATCAATCTGGACCCTTGATGAGTGACACATGTCACTCATCTACCTCATCCACATCATCCCCTAAAATCAGGATCTATGTCTGCCTTTAGATTAATTAATTAATTAAACTTCCCTAAATCCTCACCCTTCATCCTATACTCTGACTGAATCTCAGCCCTCCATTCCATCTAATCACTCTGTTTTAAAAACCAAGAGAGAATTCATTCTCTCATTTCTATTCCTTCAAACCGTGGCTAACTCTCATCCTTCGAACAAACACCTCACAGCCTCTCAGCCTCAACTCACGAACCAGGCAGCACCAGACCGTCCACCACCTCCACCAGACACCAACCAACACCACCACGGCCACCCTGCACGGCCGGAAAACCCACAAACCCGAGAAGGAACCCGTGCAGCCCAAAACCATCCAACCATCCAAACCACGACTTCTGGGCTCGAACAAACGTAGGGTTAGGATCAGTGTGACCTCTGGACGGCTTAGGACTGGACTGGGCAGCCCACGGCGGCGACACGGCGGCGGTAAGCCCATAAACCCGAGAAGACCGATTTTCCTTCCCTGTTTCGAAACTTCCGTTTTTAACGTTAGAAATGTTTGGTTGCTTTTGAGACATAACCTAGGGGACTAGACGACCATTTCAGACCTAAGTACGCGGCTGGAAGCTCGACGACTCGCCGGAGAAGACGAACCAGAGCCGGCAGCCAACTCCCCGTCGATTTTCAGGTGGTTTCTCGAACTTAAAAACCTGTTTTAATCCCACAGAACCATAGAACATGTTTAGACGAGTTTATAGGAACAAATCCCATCGATTTTGGTGGTCGGGTTGATGAGAACTGATCGGGTCGAACCGTGGGTCTGCGGTGACCCGGTTACTGTAGCTGATGATGTCATCATGCTGACGTCAGCAGTGACGTCATGATGACGTCATCATGTCAGAATATTGTCAGACCAGGGACCAATGGGCTGTTGACACGTGTCCTCTGACACTGTCAGTGATGACGTCATGCTGACGGCAGCATCACTGTAGCACTGTTGACCAGAGGGTTGACCGGCGCGTGGGGGGCGCATGTGAACAGTATTTTGTGTGGGACCAGTGCCATTTTCAAGGTTTCGACGATACGGATCCAATGGCGGTGGTTTCGTGTCGATCGGAGATCGTTAAGTTGGTCAAATTAGGGTTTGACGCCTTGGGAAGCGTGTTCGGACGGCTTTCCCGGGCCGGTTTCAGTCTAGGGTTTCTTAGCTGTTTAGTAGGGACTTAAAGTGACCTTTACGTATGTTTTGGGCATGACAGGAATTGTACTTTAACCCTTGGACGGGGCTTTACGCTCGGGATTGCAGCAGGATTGTACTGTGAGTGGGCCTTTGATTTCACTAAACTTCGACATGCATAACTGTTTTACTTTCTACTATATCTATATGTGATTCAAGTAAAAGTATCTGTTTATCTTGAGTATGATTTATGGCACGTATTACGATGTTTGGGCATGAGACCCGTCTGGTTGTTTATGAATGGTTTTGAGTCATGTATATGTATAATGGATCTCGATATTATCTGTGGTACTGTACTGTATAGATCTACCCTAGGATTCTATCTCCTCCGGATGTAGGTACACCGGAGTGGTCACGGCGCATTGCCTGTGAGGAGTCATTCTACGGAGGGACCGGACCGTAGAGTGACTCAGGAGCAGGATTGCTACTATTGGGCGTCTGGGACGTCAGGCATCTAGAATGCCATGCTCGGACTAGGTTCGGGATTTGGACTCGGGATTGAGACCCCGGGTGGCACTCGTAGCCTTGAGACTGTGACCTTATTGGGCGTCTGGGACGTCGGGCATCTGGGATGTCAGGGTTGGGATGTATAGTGCAGTGACTAAGATTATATTATGTTGATATTATTCTGCTTATGATTATATGGTTTTGTGGTTTATGATACTAATGCATGTCTTTTCGGAAAACGGAGGGGAAAAGCTATATGTTTTCGAAATGGTAAACTACCTTGTAAACCTTGAGTTTCGGCCCACTCACCTTTGTTGTTTTACTACCCCTCCAGGTAGTGCTATTGAGGAGGAGGATCCCGAGGAGGAGGAGGAGGAGGATCCCGAGGAGGAAGAGGCATAGGTTTACGTTGCGTACCTGAACCCTACTGCTGGGTAGGTTGGCACGTAGTGTGTCTAGAGTCGTGCTCAATAAACTGTATTCGGGAACTATCCCTTGTCTGACACTATTTGTATTCGAGTATTTGTGTGGCGTGCTATGTATGACTTAACTATGGATTTTCTTTATGCATTTTATTTTCAATAAGGGTATCCTTGGTATTTTTAATGTCGGGTGTCAGACGGGAGCAGGGCACGTCCCGGGTGGTCCTAGGGGGGTCGGGGCGGGTCCTGTCAACTTGGTATCAGAGCACTAGGTTGTGGTCAGCATGCTAGACTAGTGGTCAGTACTTAGTTTAAAAGATTTCAGTATCTAATCTATGCCTCTTAACAGTGGGTGATGCCTCCAAGGAGAATTCCTCAAACACGAACTGACGAGGAAATCGCGAGAGAGATGGAATGTGCTAGCATTGAGCGGGCTCAAAGGTTGGGAGCCACACCGTTCAGGGGGGGATCAAACCCCGAGGATGCCCATGAGTGGATTGCGAAATGGGAAAGAATCTTCACCGTGATGCACTGCCCACCCGACGAGCGGGTGGCACTGGCGGCCTTCTTACTGGAAGGCGGGGCTTATCAATGGTGGCATGGTCTTGAGATGTCCTGGTGGACTGTTCACACCACCACATGGGAGGTCTTTCGTGCCCGATTCTTAGATCAGTATTACCCGCGTTCATTTCGCATGGCACGAGAGGCAGAGTTCCTGCGGCTGGAACAGGGAGATATGTCCGTGGCAGATTACGAGCAGACTTTCGGGAAGCTTTCCCGTTTTGCCGCAGCTTTCGTGAGTACTGAGGAGGAAAAATGTCAAAGATTTGAGTTGGGACTCCGAGGAGAGTTACGGGCAAGTGTGACGGCTACTAGTTACGCGACTCTGAGGGACATGGTTGACGCTGCAGTTCGTGTCGAGGCCAGTCTGGCGGCACACCAGGCGCGACAATCATCAGGCGAGGGGTAGCGCCGGGATCGTCCACATCCTGGACCAACCAGCCCAAAGATCTCTAAGGGGGGAAATTACCGAGGAGCACCCTCATCTTTACGTGGTTGTGGCTGGTCAGGTCGACATGGGAACTCTCAGAGGGGCGGATCGAGATTCAGTTCTGGACAGCATCAGGCTTGGAGTGGTGCATCAGGAGGGTCTTGGGATGGACCGAGGACAGTTAATTGCTTTGCTTGTGGAGGAGCGGGCCACTATGCCCGAGATTGCCCTTTACTGTCAAGGAACAACGAGACTAAAGGTGTTAGTGTGACACAGAGTTCGGCTTCCCACCCTGCCAGAGGCCGAGGACAGAGTGCTGAGCGTGGCGCGCATGGGCGCGGACAGACTGCGGGACCCAGAGCTCGTGTTTTTGCAGTGACTCAGCAGCAGGTGAGGTCAGCCTCTGGTGTGGTTACAGGTACTCTTCATATCTCAAATATTGTTGTACGGGTGTTAATGGATGCTGGGGCTACTCATTCTTTTATTTTGAAAAGTTGTGTGGGTATGTTAGATCGCGAGGTGTCAGCCTTGGATAGTGAAATGGGTGTTGGTACACCGATGGGCGTTGTGTACATAGTGAATCAGGTGATCCGGAGATGCCCAGTAAGGGTGGAGGATGTAGATCTGCTAGCTGATCTAATCCTTATGGATATCCATGACTTTGATGTTATCTTGGGAATGGATTGGTTGACTGAGCACGGTTCGCTCATCGACTGTTATAGTAGGCGGGTGATTCTGCGAAGTCCGGGTTTGCCGGAGGTTACTTTTCAGGGAGAGCGCGACGGTTCGCTACCTGAAGTAATTTCTTCACTTTCCGCTACGAAGCTTCTACAGAAGGGATGCCAGGGTTATCTGGCGCATGTTGTGACGACGAAGAGTGATACTTCGGGTGCCGATGATATACCTGTGGTGCAAGAATTTCCGGATGTGTTCCCGGAAGATTTGCCTGGTTTACCACCACATCGGGAGATTGAGTTCACGATTGAACTACTTCCCGGCACACGACCTATATCTCAGGCACCATATCGGATGGCACCAGCGGAGTTACGGGAACTGAAGATCCAATTGCAGGAGTTGGTGGACTTGGGATTCATCCGACCGAGTACATCACTGTGGGGAGCACCGGTATTATTTGTGAAGAAGAAGAAGGGGAGCCTCCGTTTGTGTGTGGATTATCGACAGCTCAACAAGGTCACGGTAAGGAACCAGTACCCCTTACCCAAGGTTGACGATTTCTTTGATCGACTGCGGGGAGCACAGTACTTCTCGAAGATTGATTTACGATCTGGTTATCACCAGTTGAAGATTGCTGAGGGGGATGTCCCAAAGACAGCGTTTCGGACCAGATACGGGCATTATGAATTCCTTGTGATGCCTTTCGGCTTGACGAATGCTCCAGCAGCATTCATGGATCTGATGAATAGGGTCTTCCGATCTTATTTGGATAAGTTTGTGATCGTGTTCATTGATGACATCCTTGTGTACTCGAGGAGTGCTCAGGCTCATGAAAACACTTACGTTCGGTGTTAGGGAAGCTGAGGCAGATCCAGTTATACGCCAAGCTGAGTAAGTGTCAGTTTTGGCTAACCAGCATTGGTTTTCTGGGACATGTAGTGTCAGCAGACGGGATTAGTGTGGATCCCCAGAAGACCGAAACGGTGACAAATTGGGCTAGACCGACAACCGTGACAGAGGTACGGAGTTTCGTTGGTTTGGCAGGATACTACCGGAGATTTGTTGAGGGCTTCTCTAGTATCGCTGCACCGTTGACTCGTTTAACCAGGAAGGGAGTAAAGTTTGTTTGGAATGAACGGTGTGAGCAGAGTTATCAGGAATTAAAACGTCGGTTAACTACCGCACCTGTTCTTGCTTTGCCGGATAACAGTGGAGAGTTCGAAGTCTACAGTGACGCATCGTTGCAAGGTTTAGGTTGCGTGCTGATGCAGAATGGCAGAGTTATCGCTTATGCATCGAGACAAATAAAGACACATGAACTGAACTACCCTACGCATGATCTGGAGTTGGCGGCGGTGGTTCACGCTTTAAAAATCTGGCGACATTATCTGTACGGGGTGACTTGAAGGATCTTCACCGATCATCAGAGTTTAAAGCATTTGTTCACTCAGAAGGAGCTGAACGTAAGGCAGCGACGGTGGTTGGAACTGATCAAGGACTATGATTGTACGATTGAATATCATCCAGGGAAGGCGAACGTTGTGGCAGACGCACTCAGCAGGAAGTCAGCAGGATCGATTGCACACCTGAGGCTGGTGTACCTTCCTTTGCTTGTGGAACTCTGAAGAGCTGGAGTTATGCTAGGGATGGATGAGCATGGAGCTTTGTTGGCCAGTTTTCATGTACGACCTGTGCTAGTCGATCGGATTATCGAGGCACAATTGGAGGATCCGACACTTTATATCTACAGGATCGAGGTCGAAGCGGACGAGAGGGAGGACTTTACTATCCGACCAGATGGAGCTCTGGTGAAACTGGGCCGTTTGTGTGTTCCTGCAGTGGCATAGTTACGGGCAGAAATTCTCGAGGAAGCCCACAGTTCGGCTTATACCATGCATCCGGGAGGTACAAAGATGTACCGTACCCTCCGGGACCACTATTGGTGGGCAGGAATGAAGAAGGATATTGCAGAGTTTGTAAGCAGATGTTTGACCTGTCAGCAGGTCAAGGCTGAGCGGCAGAGACCGTATGGAGCAATGCAACCACTTCCGATTCCCGAGTGGAAGTGGGATCACATTACCATGGACTTTGTCTTCAAATTGCCTAGAACTCAGAGAGGATTCGATGGAGTTTGGGTAATTGTCGACCGATTGACCAAGTCAGCTCATTTCTTACCGGTACAGGAGACATTTAAGCCAAACCAACTGGCTCAGCTGTTTGTGAAGGAGATCATTCGACTTCATGGTACGCCGGAGTCGATAGTGTCTGATCGAGATTCGCGTTTCACTTCCAGGTTCTGGCGAAGTTTGCAGAACGCCTTGGGTACAAACTTACATTTCAGTACAGCATTCCACCCACAGACCGATGGGCAGTCAGAGAGGACTATCCAGACACTGGAGGACATGATGAGGTCTTGTGTACTGCAGTTTCAGGATTCGTGGGATACTCATTTGCCTTTGATGGAGTTCGCATACAACAACAGTTATCAGGCAAGTATCGAGATGGCACCCTACGAGGCACTGTATGGCCGACAGTGCAGGACACCTATCTGCTGGATGGAGGTAGGAGAGCGAGCAGCTTTAGGACCGGATTTGATGGACATGACCCAGGAAACAGTTCGAATCATCAAGGAAAGATTGAAGGCAGCGCAGGATCGCCAAAAGAGCTATGCGGATCGACGAATTCGAGACTTGGAATTCGAGGTGGGAGATTTTGTGTTCCTTAAGTTATCTCCATGGAAAGGAATTATTCTTTTTGGCCGACGCGGGAAGTTGAGTCCACGTTATTTTGGGCCGTTCGAGATCATTGAGAGGATTGGACTAGTGGCATACCGGTTGGCATTACCTCCAGAACTTGCCAGAGTGCACGATGTTTTCCATGTGTCCATATTACAGAAATACCTACGGGACGATTCACATGCCTTGCCGGAACAACCAGTAGAACTGATGACTGATCTGAGCTTTGAGGAGAAACCAGTGTAGATTCTGGATCAGAAGAACAAGGTTCTGAGAAACAAGACGATTCGGTTCGTGAAAGTGCTATGGAGGAACTATGACGTCGAGGAAGCGACGTGGGAACCCGAAGACTTGATGAGGGAGCAGTACCCGTTTTTATTCGAGTAAATTTCGAGGACGAAATTTTTGTAAGGTGGGTAGATTGTAACGACCCGAACTTTCGTAATTCTTATTTTATTGTAAAATGACCGTTTTGCCCCTGAGGGGGGGAAAAGTTGACTTTTACCTCGGGAAGTATTTAGGACTTTGACACGTGACAGTGACGTAGTTTAGGACGTCACGAGTTCATAGGCAGGTGGCACGTTCGATTCCGACGTTCGAGGAAGAAGTTGTGACGTTTGGAAGTCGAGGGGCATTTTGGTAATTTGGCCATTTGGTGGCCAAATGTTGACTTTTGACCCGGGAAGTCCAACGGACGAGGGCCAATGACCGTTACGTAGGTCTCGTCGATACGAATCCGTAGACAGGCGGCATGCCGAAATCGGACTTACGACGAAAAAGTTATGGTCAAGAACGTAACCGAACTAACCGAGACTCGGAACTTAAAATAATATTAAAATAATGAAATCTGGTTACTTTATTCAAAATCAATCTGGACCCTTGATGAGTGACACATGTCACTCATCTACCTCATCCACATCATCCCCTAAAATCAGGATCTATGTCTGCCTTTAGATTAATTAATTAATTAAACTTCCCTAATCCTCACCCTTCATCCTATACTCTGACTGAATCTCAGCCCTCCATTCCATCTGATCACTCTGTTTTAAAAACCATGAGAGAATTCATTCTCTCATTTTTATTCCTTCAAACCGTGGCTAACTCTCATCCTTCGAACAAACACCTCACAGCCTCTCAGCCTCAACTCACGAACCAGGCAGCACCAGACCGTCCACCACCTCCACCAGACACCAACCAACACCACCACGGCCACCCTGCACGGCCGGAAATCCCACAAACCCGAGAAGGAACCCGTGTAGCCCAAAACCATCCAACCATCCAAACCACGACTTCTGGGCTCAAACAAACGTAGGGTTAGGATCAGTGTGACCTCTGGACGGCTTAGGACTGGACTGGGCAGCCCATGGCGGCGACACGGCGGCGGTAAGCCCATAAACCCGAGAAGACCGATTTTCCTTCCCTGTTTCGAAACTTCCGTTTTTAACGTTAGAAATGTTTGGTTGCTTTTGAGACGTAACCTAGGGGACTAGACGACCATTTCAGACCTAAGTACGCGGCTGGAAGCTCGACGACTCGCCGGAGAAGACGAACCAGAGCCGGCAGCCAGTTCCCCGTCGATTTTCAGGTGGTTTCTCGAACTTAAAAACCTATTTTATTCCCACAGAACAATAGAACATGTTTAGACGAGTTTATAGGAACAAATCCCATCGATTTTGGTGGTCGGATTGATGAGAACTGATCGGGTCGAACCGTGGGTCTGCGATGACCCGGTTCTCAGACCCGGTACTGTAGCTAATGACATCATCATGATGACGTCAGCAGTGACGTCATGATGACATCATCATGTCAGAATATTGTTAGACCAGGGACCAATGGGCTGTTGACACGTGTCCTCTGACACTGTCAATGATGACATCATGCTGACGTCAGCAGTGACGTCATTCTGACGTCAGCATCACTGTAGCACTGTTGACCAGAGGGTTGACCGGAGCGTGGGGGGCGCATGTGAACAGTATTTTGTGTGGGACCAGTGCCATTTTCAAGGTTTCGACGATACGGATCCAATGGCGGTGGTTTCGTGTCGATCGGAGATCATTAAGTTGGTCAAATTAGGGTTTGACGCCTTGGGAAGCGTGTTCGGACGGCTTTCCCGGGCCGGTTTCAGTCTAGGGTTTCTTAGCTGTTTAGTAGGGACTTAAAGTGACCTTTACGTATGTTTTGGGCATGACAGGAATTGTACTTTAACCCTTGGACGGGGCTTTACGCTCGGGATTGCAGCAGGATTGTACTGTGAGTGGGCCTTTGATTTCACTAAACTTCGACATGCATAACTGTTTTACTTTCTACTATATCTATATGTGATTCAAGTAAAAGTATCTGTTTATCTTGAGTATGATTTATGGCACGTATTACGATGTTTGGGCATGAGACCCGTCTGGTTGTTTATGAATGGTTTTGAGTCATGTATATGTATAATGGATCTCGATATTATCTGTGGTACTGCACTGTATAGATCTACCCTAGGATTCTATCTCCTCCGGATGTAGGTACACCGGAGTGGTCACGGCGCATTGCCTGTGAGGAGTCATTCTACGGAGGGACCGGACTGTAGAGTGACTCAGAAGCAGGATTGCTACTATTGGGCATCTGGGACGTCAGGCATCTAGAATGCCATGCTCGGACTAGGTTCGGGATTTGGACTCGGGATTGAGACCCCGGGTGGCACGCGTAGCCTTGAGACTGTGACCTTATTGGGCGTCTAGGACGTCGGGCATCTGGGATGTCAGGGTTGGGATGTATAGTGCAGTGACTAAGATTATATTATGTTGATATTATTCTGCTTATGATTATATGGTTTTGTGGTTTATGATACTAATGCATGTCTTTTCAGAAAACGGAGGGGAAAAGCTATATGTTTTCGAAATGGTAAACTACCTTGTAAACCTTGAGTTTCGGCCCACTCACCTTTGTTGTTTTACTACCCCTCCAGGTAGTGCTATTGAGGAGGAGGATCCCGAGGAGGAGGAGGAGGAGGAGGATCCCAAGGAGGAAGAGGCATAGGTTTACGTTGCGTACCTGAACCCTACTGCTGGGTAGGTTGGCACGTAGTGTGTCTAGAGTCGTGCTCAATAAACTGTATTCGGGAACTATCCCTTGTCTGACACTATTTGTATTCGAGTATTTGTGTGGCGTGCTATGTATGACTTAACTATGGATTTTCTTTATGCATTTTGTTTTCAATAAGGGTATCCTTGGTATTTTTAATGTCGGGTGTCAGACGGGAGCAGGGCACGTCCCGGGTGGTCCCAGGGGGATCGGGGCGGGTCCTGTCAGTGACCCTCTAGGAAGTTGAGCGTGAGTTCGTAGAAATAAAGTCGTGAGGGCTGGGCCCAAAGCGAACAATATTGTGCTAGACTAGTCGAGTCGTGACAGAATGGTATCAGATATGGACCCCAACCGGAAGTGTGCTAGCGAGGTTACTGGGCCTCAAGGTGGGTGATTGTAAGACTAGTGAGCTTGGGAAGCAAGGCTGGTAAACAGTCCCACATCGCTTAGGGAAGGAAAGGTGAAGTGCTTTATATGTATAAGGACGTATCTTCCTAGCACGGGGCATTTTGGGAGCTTACTAGCTTTGAGTTTTGTTGAAACTCCAAAGTTAAGCGAGATTGGGTTAGAGCAATCTTAGGATGGGTGGCTTTTTGAGAGCTTACTAACTTTGGGTTTGATTAAAACTCCAACGTTAAGTGAGATTGGGCTAGAAAAATTCCAAGATGGGTGACCTACTAGAAATATGCGCGTGAGTTCCCAGAAATAAAGCCGTGAGGGTTGAGTCTAAAACGGACAATATCGTGCTAGACGAGTTGGTCGTAATAAATAATAATTGAGATGTCTTTAAACCAATCTCTCGATGAAAAATTTGTCTCTGTAAATTCGAAAGATATATATATACACACACACGTGTACTTATGAAAACTCGCTTTTATCTCCACCCCTTATAATTCAATTCATTTTATGTTACAATACATATTTGAGGGTAATCACATGAGTAACAACAAATGTGTTCCATTAGTATATGCACCAAAACTTGAATCTTCAATTGGGGTAATTAAAATTCATTTTCAATTGGGGTAATTAAAATTCATTTAAAGTAAAATGTGGCTTGTATTCAAAAAATTCAATTCATCTTAATAAGTGTTAGTAAGATTTGATTTGATTATCCTTTGTGTACTCAATTATCAAAACACAGAATTTACTTCACACAAAGATATTAATGGATTTAAATATAGATTTCATTATTTGCGAAAGAACGAAAGAATTGGATCCGAAAAATGTCATTACATATTCTAGTGGATAGAAGTGCTAGTAGACTAGTAATATACTAGTGACATCAAAACACAAAATTAAAATAGAGGGGAGTAAATATATAGAATAAGTGTGTGAAATTGCCCGATCTTTTCTCTTTATTTACTAGGATATTAGGAGCGAAGGCCTACATATTAGATATCGACGTCAACATTTATAAGAGTCGAATATAAAAACTCTCACTACATATGAAGTATCGGCTATTTTTAACCAGTAAGAAAGCCCTAACAATAAGAACAATGCTATGTCACTCAACTTTATTCTTCAATAGATGCCATATTTTACATTGGGTTCTATAATACAAGTTTTCATAAATAAAACAATTGATTTTTTTTTTCATGTAAATAATGACATTGTGCATATAGAACCACATTTTTGCATTTCAATTTCGATATCTTCATCAACTAATTGTATCTCTAACTGTTTAAATTTTTTAAACCACTAGAAACATTGTTTTTATTTTGGTTTTAGATCCTCAATCTAGGTCATTCATGAATCATTATAGTATTTAGATTGAGATCGATCTACTTTGTCTTACCTTATTACAAATTAGCGACCATAACTATATTTTAATTCGCTTGTAAATGAATGAATAATTAACTCATAGCTCCTTACTAACATATAAATTTACTCTAAAATTTGCATATAGAAAAATTAAACTCATAGGTCCTTTGATTAGTCAAAGGATTATACAATTTAAAATAGACCATAGTTTTTATATAAATTATAACTAATGTAATCTAATTGTAAATTAGTCCAACAATAATCTAAAAAGCACTTACCAAAATTTATCATGATTGGAACATTATTATTTTTTTATTATAAGATTATATTGAGGATTATGAAAACTTTACTCCTATTCATAATTTTTTTTTTTCACTTGCTCATTTTAAAAGTAATATGAGTATCTAATTTAACTTAAAGTAAGATAATTAAAAGCAATATGTGAGGACCTATGCCTTGGGGGCATGGTTAGCAATCCCACATCGCCCGGGGGATCTGGGGGATACGCCTTATATGTGTGGGTGTGCATCTATCCAACATAAGGCATTTTGAAGCTCACTAGTTTTGGATTCCTAGGGAACTCCAAAGTTAAGCGAGTAGGGATTGGTGCAATACCAAGATGGGTGACCCACTGGGAAGTTGCACGTGAGCTCCCGAGAACAAAAATGTGAGGGCTGGGCTCAAAGCGGACAATATCCTGTTGGAGAAAGTTGGGTCGTGATAATTTGGTATCAAAGCCCAACCTCGGCCAGAATTGAGTGTGCTAGCGAGGACGCTGGGCCACAAGGGGGTGGATTATGAGGACCCGTGCCTTAGGGGCATGGTTAGCAATCCTATATTGCACGGAGGATCTTGGGGATGCCCCTTATATGAGTGGGCACACATCTATCCAACATGAGGACTTTTGGGAGCTCACTGGTTTTGGAGTCCTAGGGAACTCCAAAGTTAAGCGAGTAGGGGCTGGTGCAATTCCAAGATGGGTGACGCACTGGGAAGTTGCACGTGAGCTCCCGAGAACAAAACCGTGAGGGATGGGTCCAAAGCGGACAATATCTTGTAGGAGAAGCTCCGGTCGTAACAAATAAGTCTTCAAAAATACTTTTAAATTTAAAATTTAAAAATCTTTATCTTTCGATATTAAATAATTTGGTTAATTTTGTATAGTTTAGAGTTTAATTCTTAAATTTTGTGCCAAAATTTAAGAATTAAACTCTATGTCCTACGATTTTTCACCATCATCTCAAGTAACCCCCAAAAAAAAATTATACCCTACCGTTGAACTCCAGAAAATACGGATTTTATTTTTTATTTTATAGAAAAAAAATTCAATTGTAACTATATACAATATATATAGTATACCTATTTAATATTTATTATATGCATAATATAATAAAGGGCAAGAGGCTAAAGAAATCAAACACTAAGGGGCAAATGGGATAAGAGAACAAAAAAAGACAACGTTATTTTTAATTGTTTAAAGGAATTCTTAATAACTCACTCATCCTCTTTATTAAGATATAAAATGGTAGATATAAAATTTATTACTTACAAATTTTGTTTAAAGACTTTTAAATAAAAAAAAAATTGAGGTAAGATTCTATTTTATTTAATATACAAACATTAAACATTTTAAATAAAAGTAAAATTTTTTAAAGTTGTAATAATAATTTACTCTAAATGAATTGTTGTTTGTTTACTGAGAAGACAACAAAGCCGAACAGGCAAAGAAATCAGCTTGGCTCAAGTAGCCTAGCCAAGCCATAAAAACAAACGACAGGACGCTGGAGCTAACAAATAGACAAGGTCAAAACGCAGAGTCGTAATTAGTCACGAACAGCCAGCACATGCTGATGCCATCGCTGAGCGTGAATGACCCAGTGAGTCTTGTTATTTCTTTCTAAAAGAGAAAAAAAAAATTATGGAAAATACTAATCCGACTATTTCAAAAGAGAATTTTTATCTAAATTTCTCGTCGAGTTTTATTAAATAATAATATTAAATTCGACTGGATTTTTTTTAAATGTAAAATAATACATGTCTAAATATAAAATTTTCGGTATATTATTATTATTAAAACTAAGAATATTATTTTATATTTTGTTCGTGTCTGGATGTAGTTTAAAAGGTTGAAACTTGAAAGGAGTAAATGCAATTAATGGATTTAGGTCCAAGCTTTTCGAATATTTGAGAAACAAGAAACGCTCCAACTCCTAAGTGTGAATGGATATTGAAGTCAAATACCTACTCATATTATGTTGTGGACTTCTACGGGAAATTGACAACACACTCCAAGAGCATCCCATGATGAGGCATGCACGCCATTTTTTGTCCTCGGCCAATTTTCTAATCAAACAAAATTATCTTTCCTAAAAGAAATATTTACTAATATTCGTTATAAAAGGAGATTTTACGTGAATTCGTTGTCGTTTTTACAAAATTATAACCAGATTGAAAGTAAATTCATATAAAAATTTGTAATTTGAGTATCGAATATGAATTTTACTTATTAAAAATTTGTTTAGAAATCGAGACGGAATATGAAAGTGGTATTTACCAACCAAGAAAAATGAAAAATTTTGAGTAGGTTTGTGTTTAACGAGTAAAGAGCATGCAAGCTTGCACCTGTTTTAATTGTATATTATCTTGTTCTCATGTTACGTGATCTTTTATAAATTTTGGATTGACAAACAACATTGATTCCTGTAAATCACAAGTCACAATGCAAGCTTGCACCTGTTTTAAATATTGTATATCATTTTTTGTGACTATCTTTTAAACTTTTGGATAACTAAAGACCATCGTTGCATAAGAAAATCTTGGTGAAAATTCAAGGTTGGGGCAATTGTTTATGTATCTTTTAATTTATTTATTTGATAGATACAAAGTCACCAGCACCATTATGAGGCAGCACCATCTATAATTATAGTTTTGGTGGCATATAGGTTATGATTAAGTTCATCTGCAATTCAAATCATCAAATTATGATGCTGTTTCAAATCCTCAGTAATGGAAGTTTTGAATGGTAGATAGTTGTAGCAATCACATGATTCTTATAAAAACAAATAAAAAACAGGACTTATTTTCCTGAGCTTCCTTTTGGGATTTCCCTCTCTTTCTCTTTCTCTTTCTCTTTCTCTCTCTATCTATCCACTTGATGCCTCTGAAATATCCATTAAGGAAAAAAGCAAATAAAAAGAGAAACAAAAAATACCCACAAGAAAGTGGTATCTTGCTTTGCCTTTACCTTTGATTTAAACTGAAACAATTTTAGCTTTCTTGTGAAGCAAGTTTTGGTGTCACCGCACAAAATCAAACAGTTTTCGGTCTTTCGATTCGCGAAAAAGCATGCCAGAGATGATGAAGCTTTGATAAAATTTGATGTGGGGGAAAACCTGAAATGATGCACTATAGAAAAAAGGATTCAAAATAAAGAGGGGAAAAGGCAATACACAAAAAGAAAGGAGATTAAAGTTTAAAAGTGTGGCAAAGAAGAATATTAAACTTGCTCACAGAAAGTTGAGGATGGATTTGGAAATGTGAGAATTTTGTGGCATCACAGTCACAATCTTTCTCTCTTCCAATTCACTGTTCCCCTCAACTTTGGTTCACTTGTACCCTGTATAAACATCTCATTCAATCTTTTTACTGCTTAATTATCTTTAATTGAATTCACTGTACGAAAATTCAAGAATAAAAAGTACTACCTTTTACCATTCAGAAAAGAAACATAAGCATTAGTAGAGATGGCAACGATTAGATGTTTTACACTTTAACCATGTTCCACATCAGGTTCAATTTCATTAAACAATCACCACTTGTTCGTAAATCAGGATAGTAATATGCCACCAGGAAAAAAAACCTAATATATTGTAGTAGAATCAAAGAAATACAGCCAAATCACCTACATCTTCCCACCATATGGAATTCTATGGTCCAACAATTCTTAGTTTTTAAGACTTCCATTGATCAGAATGAATTTGCTTATCAATGAACATCTTTCAATATGGTAATCTGCATCTCCTAAGACTAATAGAATGATATTTAGTTATGAAATTTCAATCACGAAGAAAACTAACAATTTCCATGGCGGTAGAGCCAGGCCCCATGCCACGTAAAAAGACTGCCCACCTTAGGATGCAGTTGCATTGATAATTGAGTCAATTAAGGATGCCAGGCCACTCAAACTTGGCATAATTAGGATAAAGCTCATAAGATCTGGCAAAAAATACCTACTCCCTTGAGAGGCAGTTAGCTATTGAAGAGTAGATGGGATGGTGGCCTTGGAAGTCAGGTGAAAATCTAACACCAAGTAGAGCCAGGAAAAATTGAATAGATTATACAGAAATGAAATAAATGCCAAGGACATTTTGTGGAGTATGCACTTAAAAATAGAATTGTTCATTAAAAATAGAATTGATGAACAATTCTATGTATTTCATTAATGAAACAACCAAGAATAACATAGGCAATGATTCAAAAGAGAAAAGAGATTCTCCATCACCATTTGTCCCTTCATAGTAATTGAACTACCAAATGAATTTAGACCCATACAAGCACAAACAGGAGGTTAGGTGAGCAAATAAACATGAACCTACACTAAATTGCAGATCATTGTCACTCCCTGATACATAAATCATGACCCACTAAACTTCGAAACCCAATCAAAGTGAATTTGTACATGACACTTCACAACTGCGTATCATTCAGCTTCAGTTAAAACTACAATTTAGAAATTTAAGCAAAGCCTATGTCAACAAAATCCAAAGTATTAGCATTCAATTCTATCAAAGAAGTAGGTCTTTCTTTAAGCAAATCCCTTTATCTATTTCTACATATGTCTACTTTTCAACTAGACCATTTTAACTGAAAAACAACAATATAGAGAGACTAGCCATGTCAGATATGAGCAATTTGCCAATTCGCCCCCTGACCTTGGACCTCATTGCCAATTTCCCCATTGAACTTTTATTTCAGTCAGTACCCCCAACCCTAAACTATTATTGATGGCAAATTTCCCCTTGTCATCATGTTTACTCACATTTCATTCAGTTTTCGTCCAAAGAAGCCAGATGTCAGTCATTAAATATTATTAGTTATGATTAATCTTCCTTTATTAATTCATTTGATACTTTTTCTTTCTTGTAATGTGGTAACTTTAACAAAAAAACCTAGATGAAAAGTGGCCATAGAAAGAGAAAGAGAGGCATGCCCTTAGCCTTTGTGGAGAACCATGGTTGAGTCCTCCGTGGCTAGATTTTGTGGACTCCATGGCCTCTCGTTGGCGGGGTAATTTTTTGGATGTTTCTATCAAGAAATTGGCTTTGCCTGTCACGGTCTATATGTTATGGAAGGAGCGGAACGATCGGATTTTCTCCAACACTCGATGTCTTCCCAATGTTACCCTTAATCGTATTATTGAGCTGATTCGGCTAAGATTGTGTAAATTTAATTTTAAAAGGAGTGTAGGTAATATCTGTCTGGCTAATGTGTGGGGTATCCTTATTGATTAGTTTGTAGATCTGTTTATTTGTGGCGTGTTGTCTAGGTTGGGTGGTGCCGGTTGGCTTGGTTCCCCTTTGTAGGTGGTGTTGTTCCCATTTTGGGTTCTTTTGAGCTTGCTCTTTAATTCATTTTTGACTTATCAAAAAAAAAAAAAAAAAAAAGAGAAAGAGAGGGGGGAGGGGGGCGGCGAAACGCTGGCCATTAATAGTAGTTAAGGAGGGGGCGAATTGGCTGAAATAAAAGTTTAGGGGAAAATAGGCAGCGGGTTACAAATTCAGGGGTGATCAGATTAGCTGCCAGATATTCCTAAACCCCACATAATCCAAGATGGTTTGATTAATCATTTCAAGCAAGCCAAATGTTTAGCGAAACCCTCACACTATCCAGACAACTCTATTAATAGATGTTAAGAATTTCATCTCACATGAATGCTAATCATAATTGTCGAATGGTTGGTAATTGGTTTGAAAAAAATAAGCATTTTCCAAAGAAGGGATAAAATCAACTACCAGTCTACAACTAACTCAAAACTTGATCCATTGGATGCCATATTTTTCACAATCTCCGACGAGAAGTTAATGCATCCATAGGCACATATAGCCATCAACTAAATGTGGAATTCACATTTTCTACCATTGACAGATCACCTAAAATTTTATTGAGGGTGATTGATCTAAGAGAAAACTGAAAGCAACAAAGGAACAATATGCCAAAGAGGAACTCAGAATAAACTAGACGCATGGTGCAAATATAGAACTATTGCAACTTTAGTCAGGAAAAACTGTAATCCTTGACCAAGGCAGACAGGATTTCACAATGAAGGTTCTCATTCAATGCAACAAGATTACCTCCTACAATAATTAGCAGAATTTTTTTTATAACTTGTGAGTTGTATCATCCATTTATCAACACCGAGCTCACTTGAAAAGCCCAAAGAGTCTTAAACTCCTTTGTTTTTTGTTTTTTTCCTTTTTTGAGTAACAAAAGGGTCTGAATTGTTTTGATGGAAACAAAAGGGTTTCGTTTGTTTTGATGGTAACAAAAGGATTAAATTTATATTTAAGAAAAAAAAGGGTTTATTGATACGATATAATCAGATACAAGTAGTATCAATCAGATACAAGCATGGTGTGAACAAGCAGTTCACTGAAAATACATCAAGACCTCTAACCACCGAGCCCCTATAGTGTCAGTATCTCAATTATAATGGAAAAGCGTCTTCGCTGTACAAGAAAAAACCTCAAAATGTAGTATTAATATTAAGCGATTCATTATGTATCATCCCCGTCTTTTACGACGGGGACCAACATATAGAAGCAGACTAGAATCGAATATCTACTTTATGGGGCAGCTGGTACTGGCATATGAAAACATGCAGTGATTAAATCATCTGCTATGCGTTAAAACTCTACCAACAAGTACTCCCGTTACTTAGTACCAGTTCCAGAACAGCTCCACAGCCATCTCATCTATTTCATCAATCAGCTTTGAGCAGGATAGCTACTTGAAAAAGACCCACAAAAGGAAATCAATAAATAGAGGTTGGAGTTTTCAAACATATTATGCCACGTTCAAATTCAGAAAGTAGAAAGAAAGTGAAAATACAGTAACTGGTACAAGAAGTAGTTTTGACAATGCTTCGTACTTACACCAAATAAGTCTCATATGGGATTGCGGGGAAGTTAACGTCTTCCAATTTAAAAGATGTGAAATTGTAATTAGTTGGTTATTTAGGCTTACCACAATAGGCATGGAGAATCACAATCACAATAAAGTAATAAACGAAGGTGATTTTCTTGTTCACTGCACATATGTATGATACTTTTAAAACGAAGGGATTCGTTTACCCGTAACAAATCCCCATTCCTCACAGAAATTGCCAATCTACACCCTATGTATGATACTATTTAGGGTCTACGACATAATTCAAATAAAATCTGATTATTAGCCAAATGTTCCGATTCAATGTACCATAGCATTCTGGGTAAGTCCTCTAATGGATTCCTTAGACCACAGTTTTGTATTGCATATGAGTTATCTAACCCTCATAACATACCACCTCAAACTAAAAGATGCATATAATGTTTCAAAGCTTCTTTCTTTGAAATTTGAATTCATAAAAAGTGCAATTTAAATGAAGAAAAAGACTATCTGACTTTAAAAGATAATAGAGAAAAAGACTAACCTGCAGTCATTGCCTTCAAATTCGACCATGGTGTAAATTTCCTTCCATCAGCACAGATATGGCTTCCATTTACTTAGAAAAATTAAGATTTAAAATATTTACAAAAAATAGAAATTGGAATTTCCATAATAAATCGAATAAAGCTAATCAAGGAAATTCCTACAATCCTACATCCTGTCAAGTCATATCAGAATACAGGCAACATTGTGATCTGGGTCTGATTGGTTACTGAGAAAATGCTAAAAAATAAACTTCAAACTTCTAACTCCAGCTAATCTTAACTGAATAACTGATCAACAGCATTTGGGGATGGAAGCTTTCTGAGTGAACTGAGTGATAACTGATACGGGTTTTCCACATATCCGTTAGCAGATTGGGGGAAGATGTTAGTGACGGGCAAAATCCGGGCAGTCGTTAAAAGACTCGAGGGTCGTTGGCTAACATCTATTTTGAGCTGTAGTCCAATAGACACATGGGCCTTCTAATCCTTTGCTTCCTCGCTCTTAAAACGTTATTTCCAAACAAAAATAATAATGATTTTATCCTGCTAGAAATGTTTTACTTTTCATGGTTCGGCTCGGCAACGCCACCCGTGTGGGACCCTCTTATGGAGATTTTGACAACTGCTTGCTAATATTCGGCAGGGTTCCATGGAAATATTTCGGTGGTAGACTCCTGCCTCCTGGTAGTCTGTTCAGTGTTTGATGTGTATGAGAGAGAGAGAGAGAGAGAGAGGAACAAAAATTGTGTGGTGCGGAGAGCGTTATCTTTCTTCTTCTCACAGCTGAATATTTTGGTCTTGTTTCAGTCATCTGATACTCTTTGGACTGCAAAAGGAAAAACTCATTTCCCATCATTTGTATTTTCTCGCGTTTGTGGGACAAATTTCCTTCAAGTTTGGTTCAGGTAGCATGGCTTCCATTGTAACAAGCTTGCCTCCACCGCTGTTGGTCCATGGTAGAAGCTCCTTATTCATAGCTCTTCCAAACCTCCCAATTTCTTCCATTAGAGGTGAGCCTCTCGTAGAAAAGATGCTATTTTGCTTTCTGGTTTATTTGTAATCCAGCTTTATTTATTTTTCAGTTCTTGATGAATTTTGAAGACATCGAATTCTAAGTTCAGAGTGTTTATTTGGGTTAGTTTAAGTGAAGGATTAAGTTGAAAATAAGTCAATTTGGTTTGGTTAAAGTGCTTCAGTTTAAGTGCTGTAATTAATATGTATTCTTGGGAACTTGAGGAAGAATTTATTGAATCATGGTATTTGACTACATAATTTAAAAGGATGGGAAAAATCAGATAAGCTATAGCTAACGCAATATGAGATTCCAATTTTTGCAATGAAAACAAAAATTAGAGGATAAGGTCATTAAGCTAGTGGTACTTGTCAATAAGTTGGACTTGAAACTCTGTGAAATTCAATTCGTTGAATCAAAAACACCACGTCGAAGTTATTAGAAATTTTTGGGGTTGATGATGATGAGTCAAGTGTCAGATATGCAATTTTCCATGCCCATATCTCATACCTTGGTTGGCTGCATTGTTCTCTCATCTTAGGTGCATAGTTTTCTTACATTGCAGAGAGACAAAGTCGTGTTGCTGTCGTGGTGAAGGCGACTGGGGACAGCACTGAGTCTTCAAGCTCTCTTAGTATTGTAAAGTCGGTTCAGAATGTCGTAAGCTATTTCCCCTGTGTTCTTCTGTAATCAAATTTTCCACGTCTTTTTTGTGTTAATAAATGGATAAAGTATTGTTTTGAAAACTAAATCATGGGCTGCTTGGGTTAGCTTGGATCTGTATGCAATGTTTCCATTCTTCTTTTGTTTCCTCTGATGGTTTTCTGACTGTATGCAAAGCTAGAGCATGCCCTTTAGTAAGTTGCAAGAATGTGTGCTTGTGACTCACCTATAAAATAATCGGCTGCAATATATTGAGTTAAGAATCTATTGTTTTCTAACTATTGGTCAGTTTTTTTTCTTCTTCACATTAACTGCTGTTTGCTCATTCCAGATAAATGACATGTTAATATTGATTGTTTCTTTAAGTGTCAGTCCTGATAATTTTTTATCTGGCTTTGATTTCAAATAGTGGGATAACTCTGAAGATCGGCCAGCTCTTCTTGGTTTGGGTTTTGCAGCTGTAGTAGCTTTTTGGGCAACAGCGAATCTGATTACAGTAATTTCCTAACTGATCTCTTCTTTATAATTCTCTATTAGATACAACTCCAAAAGTATGGCTAATCTTGAGGCTTAATCCAGGGAATTATGCTCCTGTTTTCTGATTTTCCATGTTTTCTGGGTCTGTTTGGTTCAAATTTTGACAAATTTATTAACTTAGATTTACAGGTTCTTAATAATCAAATTACCTACATAATAGATATATTAGAAACAAAGACATGAAGAACAGGCCCACTATCCTGAATTGAACTGTGTAACACCGTTATTATCATCCACAATTCAATATACTGGTTCATAGTAATTATAGGACGTACATAAACTGTTTAATTGACTTATAAACCTAGAACATGGATCCCCTGCATCTAACTAATACTGGTAACATGTAGCAAATTGTCGACATGCTTAAGAACAACGATTTTGCATTTTTCAGGAAAGAGTGCCTTTTTCTTTGAGTAACAATGCGGTAATTTAGAACAACCTGTAAGGCTGTAATCCCTTTACATAGCTTAATTAGTAGGCCTGTTAGTGTACTGCACCACATTTTGTTGCGTATTCTCTGTGGACCAATTTAGAGGAATTGCATTTGTCCATGTCTCATTGTATTATTTGCACATTGTCACACAAGAACATTTTTTCCATCAACGAACAGGCTTTCTGTTTAATAAGAATTCTGACGGTTTACTTCCCCTCTCCCTGCCTGGTCCCCTCTTTTATGTGTGTAGGCCATTGACAGGTTGCCGGTTCTCCCAAGTGTGCTGGAATTCGTTGGAATACTTTCTTCTTCGGTAAGCATGTGATACACGTATGAGGCAGTTGGTAACGAAGGATAAAAGTTTTAAGTTCTCTCTCTGTATGGCACACTTCACTTATGCAAGTATTAACTTGCTTCTGTATTTGTTTCAGTGGTTCATATACCGGTATCTCTTATTCAAGCCTGATCGGTAAGACAAAATCTAACGACTAACAATTCAAATTGTTCTTAGAAATAATGATGGGCGGGCACCTTAACCATGACTTTCCGATGGTGCATTTCAAATTTGCAATGTGCAGCCATTTACAAGTAGATGGTATTTGGGGTCAGTTTGGGATTGTTGTATTTTTTTGAAAAATTATTTCTATTTTATTTTCATAATAAGTATCTATACCCTAAAATAATTTTTGTAAAGTCAATTTTCAAAAGCAACTTACGGACCCATTTAAAAGTTGTCAAAAATCTATCTTTTTTCTCACAAACAAGATTTATTTTGTTTTTGCCAAATATTTTTGTACTGTGCCATTTTCAAATAAAGAAGTTTTTTTTTTTAAAAAAAAAAAACAATATCAAATGAGGCTTTAGTAGATTTAGTTCAGAGGTTGCTAGGAACTCACCTTCACCTAGTTTTTCTTCTTTGTCAACAGGGAAGAGTTTTTCCAATTTGTCAATAAATCACTCTCCGATATCTTGGGCCGGTGAATTGTAGTTCCAGCTGATCGGAAAATTTGTCCCTGATCCCTACCGTGTACGAATGTTCTCCTGGGAAGTCATTCCCATCCGAAGACATTCAAAATATTACGAATTAGCAAATATTAGCGAATTAGCAAAATATTACGAATGTATTCTTACTTCAATGTGTTGGTAAATCAAATGTCTCTCATTTATTCACAATACGTTCAATTTTATCCTTTTTTTTTTTTTCATCAGCTACGTTCAATTTTATCTTGATAGGATAAACAAGTAAAAGTAATTGTAATTTAAAAAATTCCAATAACTTTCTTTAATAAAATTTAGGGAAATTGACCAAAACACCCTACTATTAGGATTTCTATTCAAGGATATCCCAATTCCAAAATGATTCTCCTTAACCAAAAGATTAAGGCTTGACCAAAACAAAAAACCCAAAAGATTAAGGTAATTTCTGTAAACACCCTTTTGGTGGCATAGTCACTCCGTAGTTCCACTCTCAAACCAACATCCAATTTTGGTGCAATTTATATCCTCCTCATCTTCATTTTTTCTTTTTATTTAATAAACTTTCTTCTTAATTTTTTTTTTGGGTGTTTGGAAGCTATTGGGCTTGGTTTTCTGAGCTCTTTGGTTTGTAGATTGTTTTTCAACTTTCATTTGTACATTTGAGTGTGAATTTGTTTGGATTATAGATTCATCCGGTTTATGTTTTAACTCATGTGTTTCTTGTTTCACGAGTTTATTTGTGAGTATACTTTAAGCTTCTTGCTTTATTATGAGAAATGCCCCTTGTAAGCTTCTAAATCTTTTTGTTAGAGCATCCACACACAGTAACAAGAGACAAACCGAGTTAAGGTCGGAGCTCAGAGATGGTGGTTCAACTAAGAATGCTCTTATGTCTAAATCAGTTTAATTGAGAGAATAAACTGCAGAGTAATGATATCAATTTTTTATTACCTTTATAAGTAAGGTGAGATCTTCTATTTATAATGAAATTTTGAGAATTACTGGAGTGTAATTGGTTGAAGGAGAGTATTTAATAGGTATATCTACCGAGAGAATAATTTATTATTAACCATGTAAATAATAATAAATAGCTCTCAGAGAAATTATTTATCATTGACATTAATTTGATTAATTAATATATTCAATTGATAAATATATTAAATTCATGTAGAAACTGTGTCATGCTGACGTTAACCTCGACTCGTCACTTATACATGGATAATATCAACATTATAAGACTTATAGTCTACATGATGACCTTGCACACACCCGACCTTTGCAAACATATGTGAGGGGTGGGGTTGCAGCAAAGAAGGCTTGTGGGGACTTTCTTCTTCTTAATCTGGTTAGGAAGAAAATAATATAAAAATTAAATTTTCTTTTTAAAGCAGTGCATGCACTAAAATGTAAAATATGGAAACCACTTCCCAACAAAAAATATTTATTTTGGGATGCTCTAATTTTTTATCCCATGTAGGGAAATGGAACGACGCCGTTACGTTTGTCATCAAACTCCATGCTTCAAAATTCCTAATGTTCAATTTTACAGAGCAGCAATCAGAATTCGGATCAACCCCCTTATGGTCCGTCAATTCCACCAAACAAATCTCTCTCGCTCTCTAATTTCACTCTTTGTGAAAACCAAACGCAAATCCCGCAGAAGCTTCTTTCTTCAGCTCAACGAAGCATAACGCCATGATTTGAATCACCAATCACCTAGGCATTGATCGGACCCCCTCAACCAGGTTCATCCTCTTTTGCTCTTTTCTAATCGGATCTCCATCAGTTTTCATATTTTTCTTCCAATTTTCGGAATGTCTTTTGATATTTCAATGTGAATCGAATTTGATTCTTTGTTTTGCTTACAGAATGGCGTGGTTCAGTGGGAAAGTCAATTTGGGGAACTTCCCTGATCTCGCTGGGGCCGTGAATAAGCTCCAGGAGAGCGTCAAGAACATCGAGAAGAATTTTGACAATGCTCTTGGGTTTGAAGAGAGAGAGAAGTCCGAGTCCGGCAATGAAGGTACTTCTCAAGCTCAGACATTGTTCTTATTGGTATCACTCTATCTCTCTATTTTATTTTTATTTTGTATTTTGTTAATGTGAATTTTCGTATTGGCTATTGGGTAGAGATTGAGTTGCATTATATGCTCCCGTAAGTAATATGGTGTCTTCTTGTTGAGAAACTGAAGACGAAGGCAAAAAGAAAAAGAAAAATAAAATATGTTTGGAGCTCATATAAGGTGGTTATGCAAGTTGCATTTCAACAAACAGATTTATTGAAAAACAAAATTTGGTAGTGTGCATTGTCCTCTGTTTTTGCATGAAAGTTCAAGTAAGATGTTCTCTCTCAATGCATGACAGCTTCAGGATTATGGCCTTCATCTACTGAAAGGAAGACGCTATTTGATCCTGTTATGTCCTTTATGGGGCAAACAAATGAGCAAAATAATAATGAATCATCACAGGAAGGTGCATCTTCTGAGCATCCACCAAAGGCTGACAAATCATCAGGGGAAACTGAAGTTCCACAGCTACCATCTACAGTTGAGGAAAAAGGAGGAGACGAAACTGAAACTTCAGAACAATCTGAAATTGAACAGTCAACTGCTGAGGAGGGAAGTGAATTTGTCAATGAGGAAGAAGATGATAAGTATGCGGAGACAGTGGAGGAACCAAAGACCGTGATAGCAGAGCCTGGGAAATCTGAATCTGAATTGCCTTCAGTGCCAGTTGAGCTACCTGAATCCCCTCTAAAGAATGATGGATCATTAAATTCTGCTGGTTCTCAAGAAGAAAACAAGATTTTAGTAGTGGAGCCCTTAGAAAATTCAGAATCAGTACGAGGAAAATCAGGAGTAGTTGAAGGAAATCAAGTTGAGGAGGTTGATACTGTTTTGCCGACTGGGGCACTCAATATTGTTGATGTGCATGAGAATGTGGGTGAACAGAAGACAGAAATAGAGCAGAAGGATGAACATATGACACAAGATGGAGAGATTGTTGGAATGATTTCTACAGTCAAAGATGAGATTTCTACTGATGGCCAGCCCTTCGGTTTGACTGAGCCCTCTGGTTCACAATTTACTACTGAGGAGACTGATGGTAGGGCTTCTACCAATCAACTACCAATTGTAAATCCTTCCGATGATACTTCCGATGGGATTTCTGAATTGGTTTTGGAAGAACATATTGCCATTGTTGAGCAACCTGAAGTTGATCAAGGTGGTGATGGTAGCAAATCTGAAGCTAAAGATGCGGACGTTAAAGAGCAACGTTTCAGCTCAGAATCAAATGTGTCTGAATCCTTGGATGCTGTGGTTGAATTGGAGAAGGTGAAGATGGAGATGAAAATGATGGAAGCTGCATTGCAAGGTGCTGCAAGACAGGCTCAGGTACATAATGAAATGATTATGTAACATCTTATTTGTGAGCTTTTATAAGACTTCAACCATTTGTTTATTGTCCTTTTTGGTTCATCGGATAGACACTTGAGGCTCTACTACTGCACTTCTTGACTGGATTTTTGTAATTTGGTTGTGCCGTGACTGCCGTCTACATATATCATAGGTTTATGAAACTTAGTTAGCTTGTACACCTTCCCCTTGCAGATTATGTGTTTGAATTGAAAATGGAAAAAAAAAACATTTTATATGACGTATTTGGATCAAATTAAAGTATCTAATATACAAAAAGTTTTCTTACTCTCTCTCTCTCTCTCTCTCTCTCTCTAATGGATCTCTGGAGGTCAGTTTATGTTACACTAGTCTTATTTGATCGATTATCTGCAGTTCTGAACACCTATTATGTTTGATTCCTTTTCTAGGCAAAAGCTGACGAGATTGCAAAGTTTATGAACGAAAACGAACAATTAAAATCCATGATTGAGGATTTGAAGGTATACCTAATTTTATATTTTGTTACTCAATTGGTCTGACTAGATGTAATAATGACCTTTTCATGTATGCTTACGCTTTGAAATTTCAAAGTTGCTGTATAATGCTTTCGTTTTTGGAATCATATACTCTTATGTGCGTTCCTTCTTCGAACCTTTTGGCATGTATTGCCTCTCCTTCATATATAGCCCTCTCTTCACCTTTAACTTGTTTAATTGGAGGTAAAGGAACAAAATTCTTATAGGGAAGTTGTTGTCCCCATGGCTTGTGACTGAAGCATTTTGGAGAAGTACTAGACAAAATTATCTTAGTATGGATCCTGATTATTCTTATAGGTGTCTTAAGTTTGAGTCAATATTTAAGTCCATTATTCTTTCCATTGGTTTTCCATTTTTTTCCTCTCTTTTTTTCATTTCAATAATATTATTAATATATAAATGGAACAGAAATCCATATGTTCCAGTTGTACTATTCTTATTTTTGTTGCGGAGAAGCATTCCTGAAGCTTGATCTTTGTCAATGTAATTACCATATTATGAAAGTATAAATTTCCAGTTTGCTCATATAATTGGATGGTTATCCTTCATTATATGTTTCATGCTTGGAAAAAGTTCTTGTCTTCCTGGAAACCAAATATGGTTGACTGGCTCAACTCCTTATTGAGTCTTTCCCCAAAATTTCTTATCAGCCACATAGTATTGTAGTTTTAATAAATTATTTTTCTTATAGTTGTTCACGTTTTAACTTGTGAAAGTTATTGAACAGAGAAAATCCCATGATGCAGAAGTTGAATCTCTGCGAGAGGAATACCATCAAAGGGTTGCTACACTTGAAAGGAAGGTAGGTCTTCTCATAAGTTCTTGTTTATAGATCTGCTTGGATTGATCTGGCTTTTAACTGTGTCCATTACGTTTTTTGTGAGATTTATGTATTTGTAAATTAACTTCTGAGGTTTGGTGGGAGGTAGCTAACTTAGCTTCCGCATTTTAAATTTTCCGTACTGCAAAAGTGCTGATGTTTTTATTTTTATTTTTCAATATATGATAACAGGTTTATGCTCTTACCAAGGAAAGGGACACACTTCGGCGGGAACAAAATAAGAAAAGTGATGCAGCTGCTCTTCTGAAGGAAAAGGATGAAATCATTAATCAAGTTATGGCTGAAGGTGTATCCCTTACATATTTGATGCAGTTCATATATTCTATTCTTTTTAAAACATGTACCTTTTGGATACCAAGAGTTTCTTACTGCTTGAATATGTTTTCATTTACGCATCTCAGGTGAAGAGCTATCAAAAAAGCAGGCTGCTCAGGAGGCTACGATAAGAAAATTAAGGGCTCAGGTATCTCAACAGTTTTACTGATCTGTCCTAATGTGTCATTCTTTAATCCTTTCACTGCTATCTATCTTATCTTTTTGTCCTGAATACTAGATCAGAGAGTTTGAAGAAGAGAAGAAAGGGTTGATTGCTAAACTTCAGGTAATTGAAATATATATCTTAAAACTTGTGGTCCATTGATTAATTTTCTTAAAGACAACTTTTTCAGTCATCATGCGTTCAGAATGACATTGCTGTTGCATTTACGAGTACTTTTGTTTCCTTTTTTTTTTTTTTGGGTTGATGCTTGGCTGAAAGTTTCCTTGTTGAGATATTCCACAAAGGATCTCTCGATCATATTCCTATTTTATCATGTTTCATAATAATCTTAGGAGCACTATTTTATTTAATTCTTGTAATTGTTTATATGTTGCTTTAGCATATTTTAATTATAATATCTACAGGAACTACTGCCAAGGACGTTATACATAAGTATAATAAGTTTACATCTAGTTCAGATGGTTTTTTTTTTTTGGTGGTACAAAATTCATGTAAGTATGCCATTCTATCTTCAGATTGAAGAGAATAAGGTGGAAAGCATCAAGAAGGACAAGATGGCCACAGAAAAATTGCTGCAGGACACTATAGAAAAGCACCAAACAGAACTTGCAGCACAGAAAGACTATTATACTAATGCTTTGGATGCTGCCAAGGAGTCAAAAGCAATAGCTGAGGAACGTGCCAACAATGAAGCCAGATCTGAACTAGAGAGTCGTCTAAGAGAGGCTGTGGAACGGGAAGCTATGCTAGTTCAGGCACTTGAGGAATTACGACAAACACTAACTAGAAAGGAGCAGCAGGTTTTTGATTTGTCTATGTTGTTAAATTTGGCTTACCTTGCAAAATTCATGGCCTAAGTTATTTGCCTTTTTAGGTAGTATTTCGAGAAGACATGCTTCGCCGGGACATTGAAGATCTTCAGAAACGTTATCAAGTCTGTAAAGCTTCTTGTGATTGTCATTCATATTCAATTTTGTTTCTAAATTTGTGCTGTTGCAAATGTTTCAAATAGCTTGCAATTCTGAGCTGTTGTTTTCATGTAGGCAAGTGAGCGGCGATGTGAGGAGTTGATTACACAAGTGCCGGAGGCTACTAGGCCTCTTCTTAGGCAGATTGAAGCTATGCAGGTGAGGGCAGATTTGGGTGGAGTTCTTGTTTTTAAAATATTCTCAGGATCTTAATGCATTTTGGATGTACTTTTATTTATTTACTCAGGCTTTATGGAGTTTGATCTCAGTCTTGATTTTTCTTGGTAACAGGAAACAACTTCAAGAAGGGCAGAAGCTTGGGCAAGTGTTGAGAGGTCTCTTAACTCTCGACTCCAGGTTTGTGGAATGTCATAGCAAGCTATTTTTGTTTTTACAGCATTTAAAAGAAAATTATGGTTTAAAATTGGAATTATGTCATGGACATTTATCTGTAATGCTTCTGCAGGAGGCTGAGGCCAAAGCTGCTGCTGCTGAGGAAAGAGAGCGATCTGTGAATGAACGCTTATCTCAAACCTTATCCCGAATTAATGTTCTTGAGGCTCAGGTTGGCTTTAATAGGTTATATCAATGGATATTATCACTTATCATTATCACTGCATTAACCAGCGAGATATATACTCCAGATTTCATGTCTTAGGGCTGAACAATCCCAGTTAAGTAAGTCTCTTGAAAAGGAGCGACAACGAGCAGCTGAAAATCGACAGGAATATCTTGCTGCAAAGGAGGAAGCTGATACCCAAGAAGGCCGTGCAAACCAGCTTGAAGAAGAAATTCGGGAACTCAGACGAAAACATAAGCAAGAGTTACAAGAAGCATTAATGCATAGGGAACTGCTGCAGCAGGTAGTGCTTCTGGTTTCTTAATAATTTTTTAAAATTTTATTGTGTTTATTATATTTTGATACCCTGAATGTGGGTTCTCTTATATGCATTTATCTGATTGTGAAGCTACCTTCCCTTTAATGCTTATATTTGAAAGATTGATTTGATGTATCCTGATTAGGGGCGAAGGAAATTGTTGAGCCTTGCTTGCTTAGTTATTTAGTGGACTCCAATTGTTTTTGTTCGATTGATTTCCTTGGCTGTAATCTTTTGCTCTTGTAGCAAGAACAAGAAACAAAGTCCTAAAAAAATATCATAAAAATGGGACTTCATCTTGATCCTGCTAGAACACCTAGAACTTAGAAATAGTTTCTTATTATCATTAGCAAATATAAGATGCAATGAAGTTATTCCTCCTATAAAAATATGTAAAAGAGCAGCTGATAGAAAACTTCTCTGCCTCTGATTTTGGCAGGAAGTAGAAAGGGAGAAAGCTGCTAGGTTGGATATGGAAAGAGCATCTCGTATCCGTTCTGCTAGTGGATCTGATCAAACCACTTTAACAAGGCATAGTTCGGCTGTAGAGAATGGTATGTTGCTTCGGTTGGTTTTGTTTTACATATGTTGACTGTCTGTCATATATGCTACTAATTTTGTGTGTTCCTCCAGGAAGCTTGAGCCGGAAACTTTCAAGTGCTAGCAGCCTGGGAAGCATGGAGGAAAGTTATTTCCTGCAAGCATCTTTGGACTCATCTGATAACTTCTCTGAGAGGAGAAATGCTGGGGAGGCGACCATGAGTCCTTATTATATGAAAAGCATGACATCTAGTGCTTTTGAAGCTTCGCTTCGTCAGAAGGAGGGTGAACTTGCATCTTACATGTCTCGGTTGGTGCGTATTTATTTCCAAACTCCTCATATAAAAAACTGCAAGCTCACAAATTTTAGTGTTTTTTATGATTGATTTTGGTATTTTGGATATGAGTTCGCTATAGAGAAGCTATCGTTTAATCTAAAGCATTATGCCTTAAAAGATCGGAAAACTAAAAGAAGTATCATAGAATTGTGAGTTCCTAACAATATTTTGATCTAATATGGTTTTCGTTAATATTACTTCAAGGCATCTATGGAATCTATTCGGGATTCTCTTGCTGAGGAGTTGGTCAAAATGACAGAACAGGTGAGTTCCGTTTGGCGTACATTTTTGCTCATTCATAATAGGGCTCGAAATTAAACATGTTGCTACAGTGTGAACAGTTACGGTCAGAGGCTGGTATGTTACCTGGTATACGAGCTGAGCTAGATGCACTAAGGAGGCGGCATTCTGCTGCACTGGAGCTAATGGGTGAACGCGATGAGGAGGTACATCTAAATTTGCATATTGGGTTCTTTTTCTATGGTAGTGAATGATTGACCTATAAATGTTGCGTAAATGAGGCATGTGTATCATGAACTATGATAGCCTGATTTTCTGTTTTTGAGTTAATTTGAGAATTATACAATGTGCTTGACTTGTCTTGAAAAGTCCTTTAAAACTAAAAAAAAAGAAGCTAATGCTGCATTGATGGGTTATTAAAGGCCCGTTTGATAATCATTTGGTTTTCAGGTTCTAGTTTCTAGTTTTCACCTTTTTGTGCTTGACACATGAAGAAGTACCTTTTCTTGTGCATTCTCTTACCATATTTCCTCCACTCTTCTTCATCTCCCTTTTCTCCCTTTATCTCAAGCACAAAATGTTTATCAACAGGCCTGAGCTTTCATAAATGATGTGTTGCATTTTATGCACTTTGTATAAGAAAGAATTTCAAATTTAGCAGCTGTTAAGTTTCCCGACTTTTGATGTGGACTTGGCCTCTCCTAAAACCTACCTTCCAAAATGTCTAATAGGCAAGTAAAATGAGTTTGTTGGTCTTCTGTTGTGCTATGAGTCTCTCTCTCTCTCTCTCTCTCTCTCTCTCTCTCTCTCTATATATATATATATATATATATATATTTGAAAAGAGAAAGATTGTGTGTGTGCACGCGCTACAATTTGACTCTAATTGAGTTTCTTGTTTTTTCTGCACTTTCAATATATCTTGCACGGTATAGATACTCAAATGAGTATTGTGCTGTAACACAGACAGACGGAAGAAAAAACAGTTTGGAAGATAAGATAGATGGAGGCTTTATCTAATCCATCTCCATACTCGTTTCCTATACTATGTTCTGTCTCCAGAGAAACCGCCTTCATTTTTAAGAGTTTGAAATTCTTTTTATCAGTCTCACATGAACCAACTTCCTTTAAGCATGTATGACAAGTAGCACAAAAGTGAACTTACTATGTTCTGTTTATCTACTCTATATTTGGAAACCATATATTTTAGGTCTATTCCTGAATTTAAACTGTTTCTGTGTGTCTAGCTGGAGGAACTCCGTGCGGATATTATAGACTTGAAGGAGATGTACAGAGAACAAGTGAACTTGCTGGTCAACAAGGTAACAATTTGCTCAAAAAAGTCCTTGCCCCCCCAAACCAACACCCACCCTGCCCCTCCCCCTTCTCTCTCTCTCTCTCTCTAACACCCCTCCCCATTAAAGAAAATAAATAAATAAAAACTCTTTCCTTCTCTAATGACATTTACAATTATATATTGACAGATCCAGATAATGAGCTCTTCAGTTGGAGCCTAATCTTATGTTGTAGTACTTGCCTGCCGATTCACAATGCTCGCAGTATATATCTCCCTTTGTATACTGGATAATGGAACTTGTTTTTTCAAGAATTGTTCTTGGATTGTTGGTCTTCTAAAGTTTTCCTTAGCCTTAGAGTGAGTGGCAACAATTGAAAGGGTCCTGTGTCCCTTTGTTAAACTGGTATGTAATTCGGGGGGGTTGTTGTATAGCATGAATCCTGCTGTCGCATTTTTTTTCCAGGTTATAAGTTTTCCTGTATTGTTTTATTTGATTCACTTGTAAAGAAAATGAATTTTCTTTTTTCTTTTTAGCAGTATTATGTTTGCCTTGCTTAAATAGTTTTCAATTAGTTGTATTCTTATTTACTGTATAATGTAAGGTTTCTAATCCGATACTTGTAATGTATAATTTTCATTCCTTAATATTGTTGTTGAAGAATAGTGCAAGGTTTCTTATCCGTTTCTTGTAATGTATAAAACACATTCCTTAATATCGCTGTAGAAGAAACATGCTTTTTTTTTAAAGAAGCCCAAATATTTTTTGAGTGTTCGATGGATAATAACCAATCGCATACACATTAAAGCGGTTAGTTTATTTTCTTGGTAGTGGTGAACATGTATTAGTGGGAAAGTAACTACTCATAGGTTGTGTTTTGTGTGCGCCATCGCCATGTCAAAGGGTGCGTTTAGATTAGGAAATTCCAACCAACCAATTGAATATTTGTCAAGAGTAAATATTATTAGTGATTATTATTATGATGATGGTAGCCAGCTTTCCTTAACAATTTATCAACCACCGAAACATGCTATAATAAGTCTAGAGGTGAAAATGGTGCCAATTTAATGATGGTTTACCTACATCAATCAACATCTCGAGAGATATGTCAATGTTTACACATGAAAAAAAAATCATACTTAGAGCCAAATTAAATAGTTGAAGAAATTAAATAGTGCCCACTTGAAACATGCATATATGGAAACTTGGAGGGAGGGAGGGAGGGAATTGGCTTGGACATGCACAAAAGGATAAGAAGCTAAAGGAGATGTTTTCGACATGCTTACTGCTGCCTGGGTCCGTCAAAGTCTATATGACAGTCCAGTTCAGTGCATCACCGCCTATAAATGGAGAAGAAACGTTCTTTTAAAAGACATAACCAATCAATTAATCAAGCAAATAAGCAAATTGATCAAACTCATGCAATTTCAAAATAGTTGTAAATCCTCAAAAATTTCTTTGTTTTTAAAGGCTCCCTTCTTCTAAGCAAAACCTATTTCTTTTGGTTTAAGATCAAGGTTCAACTCTCTTCTCAACCCTCTCCCAATTCTTAAACCAAGAATATGAAGCTCTCCTTCAACCTAACTTGCACCCCAAATTAGTCTTGATCGTAAATCCTAACAAGTTAAAGTGGATGTTCTTGACAAGCTTACTGCAGCCTAGGTTCGTCAAAGTCTTCATGATAGTCTAATTTAGCACATCACCGCCTTTAAATGGAGAAGAAACGTTCTTAAGAACATAACCAATCAATCAACCAAACAAGCAATTTGATCAAACACAAAAAATTTTAGAACAATTACAAACCTTCAAAAGTTTCTTTGTTTCAAAGGCTCGTCTCTTTAGGCATAACCTGTTTCTTTCGATTTAGGATCAAGATTCAATTCTCTTCTCAATCCACTCTCAATTCTTAAACCAAGAACACCAAGCTCTCTTTCATCCCGACGTACTTCCATAGCTAGTTTTGAAGGCCACCCAACACCAACCTCATCTCGATTGTTGGCCAAATCAATCTCTGAGACATCCAAACACTCAACCCTCGATGTCTCGACATCTGTAGAATGCTCTACCAACCTATGGTTTGATTCCGATTGTTCATTTAGTTGATGATTTATAGAAAATCATGTATGCTCAAGATTAGATTGCGAAAGAAATAATTTACTTTCAACACTTGTAATTTACTTCCCGCATTTCAATATTAATGCATTTACTCTTTAGTATTTGTAGTTTACTCCCATTACATTATAACCAGATTTTCTTAAGGGAAAATAATTAAGTATTCAGGATAAACTAAAAAGTGCATTTCATGGCTACCTAAGTCGTGAAACCATCTATATATTTTGGTCATATGCTACCATCCTAACTTAAGAGAACCTGCATATCTAACCGCTAACTTATTAAATAATAAGCTGCTAACTTGAACATCACGGAAATCATATGCACTTGAATTAGATTGGAAAGAAAATTTACTAAAGTCTTTAGATACATTAAGAATAATGCACAAAAAATAACAATGCAAGCTATTTGCATACTTGCCCCACAATTACTTGATTATAAGAAAGTTTCTTGGGTCGCAAAAGGAGCTCATCTTCAACTGTTTAATAATACTCTCTATGACAGGACCCATGACAGGACCCATCCCAATCCCCCCGGGATTAGTGTGGGATGACCCTGCTCCCGTCAGACACGAAGTGTCAGACAAGGGATATTTCTGACCTTTTCCCTCCCGGGCTATCAGAGTACGCCAGGATCCGGAGGAGGTATGTGATATCTCGGTCTCCGCTACAGTCCACATCCGATGTCAACCTGAAGGGCAGCCAAAACATTAAAAGCTGTGAGTGGACAAAACAAGAGTTTATAAAACATTCCATAAAAGACATTTGTACCCTTCACTAAAAAGTATGCATGCATTCGAAAACCATTTATCCGAAATAAACCATATGTGGGAACTAAGCCCAAAACCAAGATTGAAAGAAACATAATGAAAATGACTATACAGGCCACTGCCCAAATCCATAAGGGACTCGGCCCAAATCATAAGAAACCAACCATACGGGCTACTGCCCAAAACCTGTGTAAACACACATCATATATCATATCATATAACATACATCATATATACATATAATTCACATAACCAATCCTGTCATGGTTTCCAAAGCTATGCGCGTGCTACCCAGGTCTCAATCCGAGCCTTCTCAAAGTCAAGATCAATGTCCGCAGACCACTGACCCTACCCGAGGTAATAGTAATCATAGCCTTCCTGAGAGTAAGGAACCCAACTGGGGGGTGACTCCACTCAGTCGGTGCTCCGTGACTACTCCGGGGTCCACCCAGGCCAACGACCCTCCCCGGAGGAGATAATAGAAATAAAGGAAGGTATATGAATACGTATATATACATAACATAAACATTCATACCCGGTTCCCTTGAACCGTCATGATCCATATCATCCATAACAAGGGTTCATGCTGGTTCCCATAAACCGTCACGAACCAGAATGACCTGACAAAGGTTCATGCCGGTTCCCATAAACCGTCATGAACCACAATTACCTTTCCAGAGTTCATGCCGGTTCCCATAAACCGTCATGAACTTGGAAATCCATGTAGGGTCCCTGACCCGAAATCATCAATGTAAAACAACTGGGTCTCGTGCCCGAACATATGACTCAACTGGGCACCGTGCCCGATATTTAAGGGTTAGTCACGACTCCGATCATAGTGATGCGTGCAACCATCCATCCAGGACCTCTCTTAATCCTGGTATGTCGCCGTGAACGTATCAACCGACGCGACCACCACAAGATCATGGTACACTCATCACCGATCGATATCCTGAACCGTCAGCACTCCGAAGTTGAGCCTCCCCAGGCTGCCCGACCACGAATCGTGCATCGTGACCTCTTCGGAAGGAACACATCCCAAACCGGAGGCGAGCATCGTATCGTCGATCGCCGTGTACATAACACTCGTCGCGACCACGATTTAGACCCGAAGGTCGTAAATAGCGTCATATGCCCGAAACAAAACCAAATGGGTCTCATACCCGAGTTTATCCTTTTAGAAATCCAAAATCAAATCATTTAAATCAATAAAGAAATACGGACCCGTATAAGCACCGTATAAGGCCGAAACCTCGAAATACGTGCTTATATGTAACCACATAAAAATGCACCCATGGCATCATCAAACATGTAATAAAACATATAATAAAAATTTATGCATGCACAAATTTAGAAAACAAGGTCCACTCACAGACCGTCCGAGCTGCCGCCTCGATTTGCGTGCCATACGGCTCCCCGAGCCGATCACCATCACCGGGACTCCCGAACCTGTTTAAATTTTAATAGAAGGTTACTAACTACTTAATTAACCTCCTACCAAAGCCCCGTAATTTTCCCGAACTTTTAACTATTTTTAAACCGACCCTAAATCTTCCGATGCCCCGAAACATATCGAGACGGTGTCCGATCGACACGAAACCAGTCCCAAAATGTTCGTTACATCGAATAGATGATTTCACATGTTGGAACCATCCCCAAATACCCCGTCACGCGCCATCACGTGCCTATGGAATGTATTGCGCGTGGGCCTCACGCGCCACCGCACAGTGCCTTCTTCAACCTGCCGCGAACCGACCGGTCCGATTTTTCCTGCAAATCCGGTCCGCCTGGACCGGCGTGACCGGTCCAAGGTCCTCCCATCTTCATTTCTCGTCCGTTTGGTCCCATTTTAATCCCTAAATTCCTATTTTCTCATTTCCTATCTATCCCAATTAATTAAACCATCTAAAACCAACTAAAACCCGTGAACCCATTTTGAACCATACGGTTCAAACTTCCCCGATCAACCTCCACAGCGTCCCAGCCGTCAACCACCACCAAAACCCTCTTAAAACCTTCCTAGCATCCTAATAATCATTCCCTAATCATTCAAAACCAACCATAATGCTCAAATCGAAAAATAAGGAAAAATGGGCCTAACCGTGCAATCGGGTCCTTTTTGGCTTCCACCGCCGTGCACGGCGGCCCAGCCATTGTCCAATGCTCCCTCAGCCTCTCTCTCACCCTCTGGGTCTCAGTTATGATCAAGGGAAGGTTTGGGATTGGTTTAAGGGGGTGGGGTGAGATCGGGTATAGTTGTGTAGGGAGAAAGGAAAAATGATCGATGCACGGGGAAGATGCATGAACATGTGTGGGCTGTGCAATGGATGGGTGACAGTTGTCACTCATCCATTGGGCCCTTGTAAATTTCTGGCCCACTTAAGGACAAAAGCTACGACATTTCGTAAAACGTGCAATAGTGCCCCGAAACGTCCGTGAACTGTAACTTCGTCGTCGAACGTCCGCATTCGACGTGCCGCCTGTCTATAGATTCGTATCGTCCTTATCTACGTAACGGTCTTCGGCCCTCGGCCATTGGACCTCTTGGTCAAAAAGTCAACATTTGCCCCTTTTTAACCAAAATTACCAAAATGCCCCTAAGCTTCCAAACGTCATAACTTCCTCTACGAACGTCGGAATTGAACGTGCCACCTGTCTATGAACTCGTGATGTCACAAACTACGTCACGATCATCGGTCAAAATCCATTTGACCTCCCGAATGAAAAGTCAACGTTTTGCCACGATCAGGGGCAAAACGGTCATTTCGCATCGTTCGTCCGATTTCGCCCAACTAATCACGGATTAACCTCACTAATCGTGATTAGTCACTAATCTAATCTAGGAATTTGGAACGGGTCGTTACAATCTTCCCTCCTTAATTAATTTCATCCTCGAAATTCCAACCGACCTAATCTAACCGTTCTTCCCTCCTTAATTAGTTTCGCTCTCGAAACTCCAACTATTCTGATTCCACAACCACCCCGTGGAAAGTAGAATTGAGCTCGAAATTCGTGTACACTAGTACACCCATTAACCAAAACGATACTTACTCGTACCCAAGCTTACCACTAACACTCGCGTCGTATCGACTACACTCGACCACGTCGAATGACAGTAGCCATATGCTCTGAATTGACATCACTTGTCAAATCTACCGTTTTCGTTGACACCACAACTCGACGGTTCCCTTCCTCACTTACCAATCTATCCTGACGTCTGCTCCCACTGGGAGTCACCAGACCTCACTCAACGATCCACGCTGACATCTTTGACAAACTGTCACCACTTGACAGTCGTCATTCGAAAACTAACACTATACCCACTTGTGGTTATACTAACCACCTACTCACTCAATCTGTGTGTACACTAACCAACAATTCACCTGACCTGTGTGTAACTAGACCCATCAGAAGTACCATGACCCAACGCACAGTATCCAATGTCTAGTCCACGACCTCAACTAATCCAATGGTATCGGAACTAAGCCGACTACCAATACGCTCACCAACGTACCACTGGTATAACCTATATACCGTCACCAGACACCACAAGTCCGCCCAGTATCGTACCCCGAACAACGTACAGGGTACGTACATCTATCCATCAATCAGCCTACAACCATCTAGGTCGTAGCCAATCACGTTTCAATTATGGAGTTTACTTGTCCAATCCAGTACTAGACAAATCAAAAACTCCGACCCATTATCAATTTCCAAATCCTAATCCGAATCCGCAATTTCGTAAGAAATCCCGAATCCAAACCCAAAAATCATATCCATAATCATGTCCAATTTTGAATCCGAAATTATTATTCCGTATACTAGTATTAGGAATAACCATTCCGAACCCAAATCCATGAAAGGAAATACACTATCAAGCTCCAGAATCAAATCCTGAATCGTCACCCAGAATCCGATTCCAAAACCCAAATCCAGAAATCCTCTTTCAAGTTCCAAAACCTGAAATATCGTTCACGTCTACCGAGACGCACTATATCCGAACCTATCGGATACCTGCTCAGATGATTACACATTACATCTGATTGACTTCATAGGGAAGCCAATCCCAACATCCACACATCTCTAAGACTAACCATATCCGACCACGTCGGAAAACTACTCACCTGAGTAATATACCATATGGGATTTACCTCGAAAAGAAGTTCAGTCCCATCATGCTCCACTCAACATCCAAGTAAGAGTAATAAACTCCCCACCTATCTGGATTATCAAGATCACGATCCAGATCCAACACTACGTCAAACGACCATAGACGTCACGATCCCCGATCGTCACGACGTCCGAAGTCCTCAACCATTTCCCACATCTAAACAGATTAGTCAACGACGAGCCACGCCGAGACTGTGGGTTCTCACTGACTACCTCGTATCAATCCTTGTCATTCCACCGAGGAAAAATCAAGAATGATGCACGACAATGACACAAATCCATCCTTCGTGAATGCAAATAAAACTCGATGCACTCAACACGTCACGTAATCAACATCATCTGCCACCAAGCAGAAAATGAGAAATCTCAGTCATCCAATTTCGATATACTCAATTCTCCGGATGGCCCAAGATAAATCACGGGTCCACCAACCAATACACGATCGGTGTACTAGTGGCAACCAACAACATCTACATCTTCAACATCATCTATGACAGGACCCATCCCAATCCCCCCCGGGATTAACGCGGGATGACCCTGCTCCCGTCTGACACGGAGTGTCAGACAAGGGATACTTCCGACCTTTGCCCTCCCGGGCTATCAGAGTACGCCAGGATCCGAAAGAGGTATGTGATATCTCGGTCTCTGCTACAGTCCACATCGTATCCAACCTGAAGGGTATTAAAAACAGAAAGAATGTGAGTGGACAAAAATAAAGAGTTTATAAAAACATATTTCATCAAGACCTTTATACCCTTCACTAAAAAGCATGCATGCATAGTAAAACCATTTATCCAATCATATAAGTTAAAACATCCATAATTAGGGTCACAGCCCCAAGTTCCGTAAATCCAAGTCACACGGGCTCCTGCCCAAAACCATTTACAGAAAACCATAACACAATGAACATATGTGGGATCTCAGCCCAAATCCATTTATCATTATAAACACAATTTCCCAAACCAATTTAAATCATTTTTATCCCTTATATTCATATCCAGAACCTGTCACGGTAAAATAAAGCTACACGTGTGCTAACCGGGGTCTCAAACCCAAGTCTCTCCAGGGTCCACCCAGGTCAATGTCCGTAGATCAATGACCCTCCCTGGAGGTAACGAACCATGCCCATCCTGAGAGTAAGGAACCCAACTGGGGGGGCGACTCCACTCAGTCAGTGCTCCGTGACTACTCCGGGGTCCACCCAGGCCAACGACCCTCCCCGGAGGAGACAATCATATATAAAGGATGGCATATGAAAAACCGTTTGAAATCATTCTTTAAATCTTTCCAAGATTCATGCTCGGCACCTCATAAGCCGTTATGAACCATAAAACCTTTCATGGGTTCGTGCCAGTTCCCATAAACCGTCATGACCCGTAAATCCATTTCAAGGGTTCATTCCGGTTCCCATAAACCGTCATGAACCATAAAAACCATTTGTAATACATAACTGGGCCCTAGGCCCGAATCCACATAGAAACTGGACCTCAAGTCCGAATCGTAAACCAACTGGGCCTCCGGCCCGATTCCATAAATCAAATGGGTTTCGAACCCGAGGTTACCTTTTCGAATCCAAAACCATTACATGAAATCATAGCCAAAGCCATAAGTATGGAAAATCAGTGTAAAATCGGAAAACCTCGATTTACGTGCAAGCACGTAAATCGCCTCGAAATACGTGAAACCATATAATTCATAAATATCCAAAATCAACATTATCAAATCACATTCATTATCCTTTTGGAAATCCAAAACCATTTCATTTAGACTAATAAAGACCTACAGCCCCGTATAGGCACCGTATAGGGCCGAAACCTCGAAATACGTGCCTATACGTAACCGCACATCCAAATGCACTCATGGAATCACAAAAAAAGTATTTAAAACATATAATAAACATTTATGCATGCACCAATTTAGAAAACAATGTCCACTCACAGACCGTCCGAAGCCGCGCCTCGATACGCGTGCCATGACCGTCTCCCGGGTCAATCACCGTCACCGGGACTCCCAAACCTATCCAAATTCATTTAGAGGGTTACTAATAGCCTCATTAACCTCTCATTGAAGTCCCATAATTTTCCGATATTTTTAACTATTTTTAAAACCGAGCCTAAACCTTCGGACAGCCCGAAACCTATCGAAACGATGTCCGATCGACTCGAAACCAGTCCCAAAATGTTCGTTACATCGAATAGATGATTTCGTGTGTTGAACACATCCCCAGAAACCCCACCACGCGCCGCCCAAAGGCCCCTGCGCGTGGACCCACTGGTTCTGGCCGGTTCACTGGTTCACTGGACCGGCGTGACCGGTCTGGCCTGGTTCCTCCCTCAAATCTCATCCGTTTTGTCCCATTTCAATCCTAAAAATCCAATTTTCTCATTTCCTATCCATTCCAATTAACACAACTAACCAAAACCTCCTAAATCCTAACCAAAATTAAAGTGTCTCACGGCCCTGTTTTTCCCAACCACCCTCACGGCTTCCTCCGCCGTGAAGCACCCTCAAAATCCTCTTAAAACCCTCCTAGTGACTCCCTAATCATCTCCCAATCACCGAATACAGCCCATAATGCATAAATAAAAAAATGGAAGAAATGGGGTCTAACCGGGTACGATTGTCTCCCTGCACCTCCGCCGTCCACGGCGGCGCTTCCTGGGCCGGCCACCACACTCCAGCATCCTCAGTTCATCCTCTGTCCTCTCATCAATGGGTCTGGGGTTGGTTGAAGGGTTTGGATTGGATTGAAAGTGGGTGCTCGGGTTTGGTTTGGAACAAAATGGAAAATGGATGCACGGTTAAGGGGTTTGATGCATGAATGAAACTGATGGGGAATGGATGAATGTCACCTGTCATTCATCCATTGGCTCTGAGGAAAAAGGCTGGGGCCCACTAAAGTCCAAATAATCGCCTGTCTCGAAAAACGTGCAATAGTATGTTCGAATTTCCGTGAACAGTAACTTCGCCGTCGAACGTCCGAATTCGACGTGCCGCCTGTCTACGGATTCGTATCATCCTTATCTACGTAACGGTCCTCGGCCCTCGGCCATTGGACCTCTTGGTCAAAAAGTCAACTTTTGACCCTTTTAACCAAAATTACCAAAATGCCCCTAAACTTCCGCACGTCATAACTTCTTCCTCGAACGTCGGAATTGAACGTACCACCTGTCTATGAACTCGTGACGTCACGAACTACGTCACGGTCATCGGTCAAAGTCCATATGACCGCCCGAATAAAAAGTCAACATTTTGCCACGATCAGGGGAAAAACGGTCATTTCGCATCGTTCGTCCGATTTCGCCCAACTAATCACGGATTAGCCTCACTAATCGTGATTAGTCTCACTAATCGTGATTAGTCACTAATCTAATCCCAGAATTTGGGACGGGTCGTTACAACCTTCTCTCCTTAATTAATTTCGTCCTCGAAATTCCAACCGATCTAATTCTAGCCATTCTTTCCTCCTTAATTTAGTTTCAATCTCAAAACTCCAACTATCATGATTCCACATCCACCTTGTGGAAATAATTCGATCTCACGACATGTGTACACTCGTACACCCACTAAACAAAATAGTACGTACTCGTCTGCAACCATACGTACCACTAACGCTCACGTCGCCTCGTCTACATTCGACCACGTCGAATAGCAGAAGTTGTACACTCCGAATTGACACTACCTGTCAATCTACCAAGTCACTGACACAAACACTCGAAGGTTCCTTCCTCAATCACCAAATAATCCTGATGTCTACTCCCACCGGGAGTCATCAGACCTCACTCAATGATCCTCGTTGACACCTCCGACAAACCGTCACCACTTGACAGTCGTCAGTCGAAAACTAACACTATATTCATTCGTGGTTAGACTAACCACCAAGTCACTCAACCTGAGTACACGTATACCAACAAAACACTTCACCCAATCTGTGTGTAACTAGACCCATCAGAAATACCATGACCCAACACACAGTATCCAATGTCCAGTCCACGACCTTAACTAATCCGATGGTATCGGAACTAAGCCGACTACCAACACATTCACCAATGTACCCCTGGTATAACCTATATACCTTCACCAGGCACGACAAGTCTACCCGGTATCGCACCTCGGACAACGTACAAGGTACGTACATCTACCCATCAATCAGCTTACAACCACAACAACAACGACGTCAACACGACGACCTAGGTTGTAGGCAATCACGTTTCAATTATGGAGTTCACTTGTCCAATCCAGCATTAGACAAATCAAAAACTCTGACCCATCATCTATTTCCAAATCCGAATCTGAATCCGCAATTTCGTAAGAAATCCCGAATTCAAACCCAGAAATCATATCCATAGCCATGTCCAAATCCGAATCCGAAATCATTATTCCGTAACTAGCATTTGGAATAACCATTCCGAACCCAAATCCATAAAAGAAAATCCGATGTCAAGCTCCAGAATCAAATCCTGAATCGTCACCCAGAATCAGATTCCAAAACCCAAATCCAGAAATCCTCTTTCAAGTTCCAAAATCAAATCCTGAATCGTCATCCAGAAATCTGATTCCAAAACCTGAAATATCGTTCACGTCTACCGAGATGTACCAAAACCAAACCTATCGGTTACTTGCTCAACCGATTACCACAATACGATCGATTGACTTCATAGGAAAGCCAATCACAACATCAACACAACTAGGCTAACCAAATCTGACATCATCGGAAACCTACTCATCGGACAACTACTCAGGCGAGTAGTAAGCCATATGGGATTTACCTCGAAAAGAAGTTCAGTCCCATCATGCTCCACTCAAACATCCCAGTAAGAGTGATAAACTCTCCACCTATCTGGATCATCAAGATCACGATCCAGATCCATAACGACACCCAAAGTCCTAAAACAATTCCCACATCTAAACAGATTAGTCAACGACGAGACACGCCGAGACTGTGGGTTTTCACTGATTGCCTCATATCGATCCTTGTCATTCCACCGAGGAAAATCAAGGATGATCCAACACGATGACATCAAAACGCATCCTACGTGAATACAACCAAAACTCATTGCATTCACAACGCCACGTAAACCAACATCGTCTGCCACCAAGCAGAAAATGAGAAATCTCAGTCACCTAACTTCGATATACTCACTCCACCTGATGACCCAAGACAAATCACAATTCCACCAACCAATACACGATCAATGTAATGGTGACAAAACCATCATCAACCGTCATCTGCCATCATCTACCATGGCAGAACCTGAGAAGTCTCCCTAAGGACTTCGAAATACCCACTACCAATGCGGAAAACCCGCATTCCTCTCGTCACCTCAATCGCCACCTCTCGCGATTCCGAAGCTCCAACCATATCGGAACCAACACACTTGGACATCAACCACGTGTCCCCGTTAGACTGGTTATGAACACATGCCCATTTACGATCGTATATGTACATCCAAAAGGATGTCAATTCATCCTAATCTGATGTACCACTCGACTGAAAAGTCACAACAGACCCCTGCTGTGATCTGCAGTCAAATCTCTGCATACCGCCGTATCTGACCAATCCTGACCAATTCTGGCCAATACTGACCAACTGGTCGCTAATCCCCCATGATAATACTCGATCCTCACTCCTCAACTAACGCTGGATCCTATCCAGTCCATCACTATCCGTGGTCCATTCATGAACCATAGATACCGAACATATGCCCATCACGACGGATGTGACTCTGCGTCATCTCAATCACCGGCACCAGCACCAGCACGAGTACCAGCACCAACGCATTATCACCTGCACTAGTATCAACACACAAGCATCCTCACTAGCATCAGTACTGATGCTAGCACACCGTGTGCAAAACTGACAACCCTGGATCTCCGCTCATACCGAGCGACGACCCCGTACCTCTGCTCGAAAAGGAGAAACTCTACCTCCGTCGTACACAACAACTCTGGGTACAATCACCCTGACAACTCATACGAGAAAAGGAAACGTCCCCCGAACGTCCCCGTCTCATTCTGTGATCGCACTCAGCCGTAACCAAGTCGAATCCAGAATCACTACTCATACATATGCGTTATTCACACACCTCGTACCATCGTCACGACTGACAATCCCATCATCACAATCGTCACGACAACCGGAGTCTACTCGACCGGATAAAATTCGACTACGTCTATCGATAGTAGCGTCTGCCATAACCTCGTGCAGACCTAACTACCAGACATCTCGATATCCAGACTCCACATCCAACGGAATCAACTGCCTGTACCAACTACTCGGTATCCCCGCTCCGGGATTCCATCGACAAGTACCAACCCTGATAACTTGCCCAACCAAACACTAACCAGTCGCAACTCAACTAAACCAATGTCGTCTACCAGGTCGCCCATGACCGTAGTTGCGCCAAACCACAACTGAGTAGCACGACAACCAACTAGGTTTAACCGGTAAGTACAGCCCCGACTGCGAAGTGCAATCCCAACACAAGCTGACATGACTAGACCGACTAACGAACCCAAATCCGAATAGTCGTCAAAGTCACACCACTCGTCAACTCACATTTCTGAACCATACACCCAAGGTAGGGTTCCACGATCACACCTAGAGTTCCTCTGAACCCAACTGCAAGCTACCAACTGCAGTACAATCCACAATCTGACCGACCCCGCGGTCTTGACATCGCAAGGACATCAATCCAATCATACCGTAAGTCCAACCAGAACTCCTCGAATCCGACTGCCAACTGTCATAAGTTCAACCAGTGTTCCCCGCACTCGACTGCTAACCGCCAACAGCAGTAAACCCATTTAACTCAACCAATCCGACCATCATATGGTGACAACGCCGAATCAGTCGTTGGAACCGATCCTACGACATCGTGAGAGACGATCCGAACTAACCGTCACACGATCGTAACGCTAACATACGAATACGTTCATCCATCCATAGGGTCCCACACTGTCAACCACGACAGAACTATGGCAACCCCGGCATATAGTGCCGAACCAAGACATATCCCGATTCCATCCTACTAACTATCGTATCGGCATCCCAACAATCAGGTTGACCACGAACTGTAGCCCAATGAGATATCACATCCTCGACATGTGTACATACTCCAAGAGCTGCACGGTTGCTCGAATAGAGACAACCCTGCTCTGATAAGCATCCTACGAGCAATCCTATGCTCTGATACCACGCTGACAGACCCATCCCAATCCCCCCGGGATTAACGCGGGATGACCCTGCTCCCGTCTGACACGGAGTGTCAGACAAGGGATACTTCCGACCTTTGCCCTCCCGGGCTATCAGAGTACGCCAGGATTCGAAGGAGGTATGTGATATCTCGGTCTCTGCTACAGTCCACATCGTATCCAACCTGAAGGGTATTAAAAACAGAAAGACTGTGAGTGGACAAAAATAAAGAGTTTATAAAAAACATATTTCATCAAGACCTTTATACCCTTCACTAAAAAGCATGCATGCATAGTAAAACCATTTATCCAATCATATAAGTTAAAACATCCATAATTAGGGTCACAGCCCCAAGTTCCGTAAATCCAAGTCACACGGGCTCCTGCCCAAAACCATTTACAGAAAACCATAACACAATGAACATATGTGGGATCTCAGCCCAAATCCATTTATCATTATAAACACAATTTCCCAAACCAATTTAAAACATGTTTATCCCTCATATTCATATCCAGAACCTGTCACGGTAAAATAAAGCTACACGTGTGCTAACCGGGGTCTCAAACCCAAGTCTCTCCAGGGTCCACCCAGGTCAATGTCCGTAGATCAATGACCCTCCCTGGAGGTAACGAACCATGCCCATCCTGAGAGTAAGGAACCCAACTGGGGGGCGACTCCACTCAGTCAGTGCTCCGTGACTACTCCGGGGTCCACCCAGGCCAACGACTCTCCCCGGAGGAGACAATCATATATAAAGGATGGAATATGAAAAACCATTTGAAATCATTCTTTAAATCTTTCCAAGATTCATGCTCGGCCCCTCATAAGCCGTCATGAACCATAAAACCTTTCATGGGTTCGTGCCGGTTCCCATAAACCGTCATGACCCGGAAATCCATTTCAAGGGTTCATGCCGGTTCCCATAAACCGTCATGAACCATAAAAACCATTTGTAATACATAACTGGGCCTTAGGCCCGAATCCATATAGAAACTGGACCTCAAGTCCGAATCGTAAACCAACTGGGCCTCCGGCCCGATTCCGTAAATCAAATGGGTTTCGAACCCGAGGTTACCTTTTCGAATCCAAAACTATTTCATGAAATCAGAGCCAAAACCATAAGTATGGAAAATCAGTGTAAAACTGGAAAACCTCGATTTACGTGCAAGCACGTAAATCGCATCGAAATACGTGAAACCATATAATTCATAAATATCCAAAATCAACATTATCAAATCACATTCATTATCCTTTTGGAAATCCAAAACCATTTCATTTAGACTGATAAAGACCTACAGCCCCGTATAGGCACCGTATAGGGCCGAAACCTCGAAATACGTGCCTATACGTAACCGCACATACAAATGCACTCATGGCATCACAAACAAGTATTTAAAACATATAATAAACATTTATGCATGCACCAATTTAGAAAACAAAGTCCACTCACAGACCGTCCGAAGCCGCGCCTCGATACACGTGCCATGACCGTCTCCCGGGTCAATCACCGTCACCGGGACTCCCAAACCTGTCCAAATTTATTTAGAGGGTTACTAATAGCCTCATTAACCTCTCATTGAAGTCCCATAATTTTCCGATATTTTTAACTATTTTTAAAAGCGAGCCTAAACCTTCAGCAGCCCGAAACCTATCGAAACGATGTCCGATCGACTCGAAACCAGTCCCAAAATGTTCGTTACATCGAATAGATGATTTCGTGTGTTGAACGCACTGCCCAATTAAAACAACTAACCAAAACCTCCTAAATCCTAACCAAAATTAAAGGGTCTCACGACCCTATTTTTCCCGACCACCCTCACGGCTTCCTCCGCCGTGAAGCACCCTCCAAATCCTCTTAAAACCCTCCTAGTGATTCCCTAATCATCTCCCAGTCACCGAATACAGCCCATAATGCATAAATCAAAAAATGGAAGAAATGGGGTATAACCGGGTACGATTGTCTCCCTGCACCTCCGCCGTCCACGGCGGCGCTTCCTGGGCCGGCCACCACACTCCAGCATCCTCAGTTCATCCTCTGTCCTCTCATCAATGGGTCTGGGGTTGAAGGGTTTGGATTGGATTGAAAGTGGGTGCTCGGGTTTGGTTTGGAACAAAATGGAAAATGGATGCACGGTTAAGGGGTTTGATGCATGAATGAAATTGATGAGGAATGGATGAATGACACCTGTCATTCATCCATTGGCTCTGAGGAAAAAGGCTGGGGCCCACTAAAGTCCAAATAATCGCCTGTCTCGAAAAATGTGCAATAGTATGTTCGAATTTCCGTGAACCGTAACTTCGCCGTCGAACGTCCGAATTCGACGTGCCGCCTGTCTACGGATTCGTATCGTCCTTATCTACGTAACTTTCCTCGGCCCTCGGCCATTGGACCTCTTGGTCAAAAAGTCAACTTTTGACCCTTTTAACCAAAATTACCAAAATGCCCCTAAACTTTCGCACGTCATAACTTCTTCCTCGAACGTCGGAATTGAACGTACCACCTGTCTTTGAACTCGTGACGTCACGAACTACGTCACGGTCATCGATCAAAGTCCATTTGACCGCCTGAATAAAAAGTCAATATTTTTCCACGATCAGGGGCAAAACGGTCATTTCGCATCGTTTGTCCGATTTCGCCCAACTAATCACGGATTAGCCTCACTAATCGTGATTAGTCACTAATATAATCTCAGAATTTGGGACGGGTCGTTACAATCTATCATCATCAATCATGGTAGAACCTGAGAAGTCACCCCGAATGACTTCGACATACCCATTGTCAATGCGGAAAGCCCGCATTCCACGTGTCTCCTCAATTACAAACTTTCACGATTCCAAAGCTCCAACTAGATTGGAAACAACATACCCGGACATCAACCATGTGTCCCCTAACCAATTTAACTCTATCTGAGATCCACTCTGGGACCACAGCTACCTAACATATGCCCGTCACGACGAAGTAACATCCCGACTCGTGACTCACCGTCATCACAATCACCTGCACCAGCACCAGCACTAGTACCAGTACACCACCTGTCAGCATCAGCACAAAGTGTCCACACTAGCATCAACAATAACACTAGCACACCATGTGCAAAACTGACAACCCTGGATCTCCGCTCATGCCGAGCGACGACCTTGAACCTCTGCTCGTTTAGGAGAAACTCTGCCTTCCTCGTACCCAACAACTCTGGGTACAGTTACCCTGACAACTCATACGAGAAAAGGAAACACTCCTCGAACGTCCCCGTCTCATTCTGCGATCGCACTCAGCCGTAACCGAGTCGAATCCAGAATCACTGCTTGTACATATGCGTTACTCACGTACCTCGTATCATCGTCACGACTGATGATCCCATCGTCACAATCGTCACGGCAACCTGAGTCTACACGACCTGATAAGACTCGACAACGTCCATCAATAGTAGCGTCTATCACAACCTCGCGTAGACCTAACTACCAGGCACCGCTATCGAGACTGCGCATCCAACGGAATCACTCGCCCGTACCAAATACTCCATATCCCACTCAGGGATTCCATCGAAAAGTACCAACCCTGTTAACTTGTCCAACCAAACTCTAACTAGTCGCAACTCGACTCAACCAATGTCGTCTACCAGGTCGCCAATGACCTTAGTTGCACCAAACCACAACTATGGTAGCACGACAACCAACTCGATCTAATCGATAAGTACAACCCCGACTGCGAAGTGCAGTCCCAACACAAGATAACATGACTAGACCGACTAACGAATCCAAATCCGAATAGTCGTCCAAGTCAAATCACTCGTCAACTCACATTCCCGAATCGTACACCTAAGGTAGGGTTCCACAATCACACCTAGAGTTCACCTGAACCCAACTGCAAGCTACCAACTATAGTATAATCCACAATCTGACTGTCCCCGCGGTCTTGTCATCGAAAAGACGTCAATCCAATCCTACCGTCAATCCAACTAGGATTCCACGAAACCGACTGCTAACTGCCCTCTGCAATGTAATCCATAACTCAACTGCTCCCGGCAGTAAATCCATCTAACTCGACACTATCGACCATCAGATGATTACAACACCGAATCAGTCGTCGGAACCGATCCAACGACATCGTGAAAGACGATCCCAACTAACCGTCTCACGACCCAAAACTCGAAAGTACCGTTACGTTCACCTTCTGTAGGGCCCCACACTGTCATCCACGACAGAACGATGGCTACCCCGGCATCCAGTGCCAAACCAAGTCGTTCCACGATTCAATCCTACTAACTATCGTACCGACACCCGAACATCAGGTTGATAACGAACTGTAGCCCATTGAGATATCACATCCTCGACCTGCGTACGGAGTATCGCGCAAAATATACTCAGGAATTCAGAGTAACACGAGCAACCATGCTCTGATAAGCAATCCTATGCTCTGATACCACGCTGACAGTGTAACGACCCGTCCCAAATTCTGAGATTAGATTAGTGACTAATCACGATTAATGAGGCTAATCCGTGATTAGTAGGGCGAAATCGGACGAACGATGCAAAATGACCGTTTTGCCCTTGATCGTGGTAAAACGTTGACCTTTCGATCGGGCGGTCAAATGGACATTGACCGATGACCGTGACGTAGTTCGTGACGTCACGAGTTCATAGACAGGTGGCACGTTCAATTCCGACATTCGAGGAAGAAGTTATGACGTGCGAAAGTTTAGAGGCATTTTGGTAATTTTAGTTAAAAGGGCCAAATAGTTGAATTTTTTACCGGGATGTCCGATGGCCGAGGGCCGAGAACTATTACGTAGATAAGGATGATACGAACCCATAGACAGGCGGCACGCTGAAATCGGACTTCGAACGGGAGAGTTATAGGTCACGGAAGTTCGATTTCACTATGCACGTACTTCGAGGCGGGGATGATTTGGCGAAATCTGATTGGGCAGATATTTTTAGTGGGTCCCATGGATGAGTGACAAGTGTCACTCATCCTATTGGTCAAGACCCCTAATTTGTGGATCTAAGTAATTAAATAATATTAAATTAATATTTTATAATTAAACCTACCCAATATTCAATCCTAGCCACCCATTTCAACTTAATCTTTAAATCCTCACCATCCATTATTTCTCTCATCTCTCATCAGTCATCTTCATCATCACTTCATTCTTCTTTGTCCTTCCTAAAGCCCGAAACCCATATCCCCATATTCTTCATTTTCTTCAAAAAATCGAAACACACACACACCATCACCATTCATTGCTTGTGTGAGCTGAGAGTGACCGTGTGAGGAGTGTGAGGGGCTGAGGACTGAAGGAATGGAAGGTGGCTCACGGTGGTAGCCACGGCGGAGCTCGAACCGTGAGGTAAGAAAACTTTGAAAATTTGAAATTTAGTTTTAATGGTTTTTACTCGATTTTATAAATTAGGTAAGGTTTCTGGGGACCCTAGGAGTAAAATAGGATTGTTTTCGTGGTTTGGGATGGCCGGAAATGGCCGTGAGCGGCCGGAGAAAATCCGGCCACAATTGATGGCGGATGGAAGCTCGGTTTTGGGTGGTTTATTAGTTTTAGGGATTGGGTTAGATAGGAAATGAAGAAATAGGAATTTAGGGATTAAAATGGGACCAAACGGACCCCGAATCAGTCCCAAAACCCGAGAAAACCGTGCGGTGAACAGTGTCTATGAATAGTAACTGGTTCAGTTCTGAGGAGGATGACGATGAACAGTGTTTTCGACTTTCTAGGGGCTCGTGAGGACGCGTGGTCGATAATTTGGGAAAGTGTTCAACAAGGTAAATCTTCTATTCGATGTAACGAAGATTTTGGGACAGTTCTCGCGTCAATCGGACATCGTTTCGATAGTTTTCGGGGTGTCGGAAGGTTTAGGGCCGGCTTAAAAATAGTTAAAAGTTCGGGAAAATTACGAGGCTTTGATGGGAGGTTAATTAAGTAGTTATTAACCTTCTATTAAAATTTGGACAGATTTGGGAGTCCCGGTAATGTTGATCGGCTCGGGGAGCCGAATGGCACGCAAATCGAGGCGGCAGCTCGGACGGTCTGTGAGTGGACCTTGTTTTCTAAATTGGTGCATGCATAAATGTTTATTATATGTTTTAAATACTTGTTTGTGAAGCCATGAGTGCATTTGGATGTGTGGTTACGTATAGGCACGTATTTCGAGGTTTCGGCCCTATACGGTGCCTATACGGGGCTGTATGTTTTTACTGGTCTAAATGAAATGGTTTTGGATTTCCAAATGGATTATGAATATGATTTTATGATGTTGATTTGGATGCTTGTGAATTATATGGTTTCACATATTTCGAGGCGATTTACGTGCTTGCATGTAAATCGAGGTTTTTCGGTTTTACACTGATTTTCCATTCTTGTGGTTTTGGATATGATTTCATGAAATGATTTTGGATTTGAAAAGGTAATTCTCGGACTTGAGGCCCATTTGATTTACGGAATCAGGCCGGAGGCCCAATTGGTTTACGATTCGGACCGGGGGTCCAGTTTCTATGTGGATTCGGGCCTAGGGCCCAATTATGTGTTACAAATGGTTTTTATGGGTCATGACGGTTTATGGGAACCGGCATGAACCCATGAAAGGATTTTATGGTTCATGGAGGCCTATGGGAACCGGCATGAACCCTTGAAATGGATTTACGGGCCATGACGGTTTATGGGAACCGGCATGAACCCTTGAAAGGTTTTATGGTTCATGACGACTTATGGGGGCCGGGCATGAATCCTTGAAAGGTTTCAAGAATGATTTCAAAAGGTTTTTCATATTCCATCCTTTATATATGATTGTCTCCTCCGGGGAGGGTCGTTGGCCTGGGTGGACCCCGGAGAAGTCACGGAGCACTGACTGAGTGGAGTCGCCCCCCAGTTGGGTTCCTTACTCTCAGGATGGGCATGGTTCGTTACCTGCAGGAAGGGTCATTGATCTACGGACATTGACCTGGATGGACCCTGGAGAGACTTGGGTTTGAGACCCCGGTTAGCACACGTGTAGCTCTATTTTACCATGACAGGTTCTGGATATGAATATAAGGGATAAACATGATTTAAATTGGTTTGGGAAATTATGTTTTATGATGATAAATGGTTTTGGGCTGAGATCCCACATATGTTTACTATGTTATGGTTTTCTGTAAATGTTTTTGGGCAGGAGCCCGTGTGACTTGGATTTACGGAACTCGGGGCTGAGACCCTAATTATGGTTGTTTAAACTTATGTGTTTGGATGAATGGTTTTACTATGCATGCATGCTTTTTAGTGGAGGGTATAAAGGTCTTTGATGAAATGTTTTTATAAATTCTTTATTTTTGTCCACTCACAGTCTTTCAGTTTTTAATACCCTTCAGGTTGGATACGATGTGGACTGTAGCAGAGACCAAGATATCACATACCTCCTCCGGATCCTGGCGTACTCTGATAGCCCGGGAGGGCAAAGGTCGGAAATATCCCTTGTCTGACACTTCGTGTCAGACGGGAGCAGGGTCATCCCGCACTAATCCCGGGGGGATTGGGATGACAAGACCCATCCCGATTATCCCTCGATATTCGTGATGAATCCTGCTCCCGTCTGACAATAACTAAAAATTTCCGAAAGTAACCAAACTTATATACATACAACACACAACAAATCCCAAAAACATTGTCAGACAAGGGATAGTTAAGTTTTACAGACCAATGACGTCACAAGTTTGACTAGTCAAAGACAATACAGAGCATAGGTACTGTTACAGATAGGGGTCAAATTCCTACTCTGTAGAATGTCTGAGTGCGTAACGGTCTAATTATTCTTTAACCTCGCTTGCCTCGTTTTTAGCCCTCGTACCTGTACACTGGCCTGGAGGGTGCATAAAACAATAAAGGTGTGAGTGGACAAAAATGACCTCTTATAAAAACATTTGCCAAAATACATTTCTTACCCTCCAGTTTTCACAAACATGCATGCATATCATAAAGCACGAGTAATAATAGGAAATCAATTAAAGTGGATCAATCAAAACAATTTCCACAAAAATCACGGGACTTATATCCATATCTTGTTGCTTAGAGTCACGTTTTATCCCTGCAACGCGTGCATATCAATAGGCTCAAGGACCGCTCAAAATCCGAGCATCCGCCGCTGTGAACACATCACAAGCCGGCAATCCAGATCTAGTGAACACATCACTTACCGATCCATATAATCCAGCACATCTGATCTGAGTCAAGCCTCCCCTGGGCTGCAAGACAAAGATCGTGCTACGTGACCTCTTCGGGGTAAACACTTCCATCCCGAAGGCGAGCGTTATCTCTAGGGTGCACTCCGGGGAAAAACATATTTTCTCCCGAAAGCCCTACATATCTGCAACATATTATCATCATAAAAACCAGTGAAAAACAGTTGCATAAAAATCTGATCACATATCGACACAGGGTCTCAGCCCTAAATTAACCAAAGTCCCGATTTACTTTATAAATCCGAAATCATCAATATCATCATATAATCACATGGCAAAATGCAAATCCAATCAGAAACACAATCCCATTGGGTCCCAACCCCAAAATATCAATTTCACGTAAATCCGTGCAACCGTAAACCCGAGTTGCCACGATCACGTAAATCCATAAAATCAATCATTGACTCATAATCCGAGTCCAAATATCATTTTCAATCCGGGCCTAGCCCAAAACATCATTTGCACGTTCCTCGTAAAACGTGCCCGAAAGACTGATTAAAATAATCACAAAAATCACGAGAATACCAAAAATCATCAAATTCACATGTAACTCCATATCCGAGTCAAAATCATTATTTACTTGGGTTCTCACGCCCACAATATCATTTTTAACCAATTTCATGATTTCTCGAAAATCGTGCCAGAATATAATATTATAATAATCATAAAACCGAGAAAATCGAGAAATCACCGAATCAAAGCATCAATCATGTTAAATCATAGAAAATCATATAAATAAGCATTTTAAACCATATATGCATGCATCACAGTTAGAAAACCAAAAGTCCACTCACACACACCGTCCCGATTGTTCAGCCTCGAGCTGTTCGTTCTCCTCCGAAGTCCCGGGAATATTCCAGCCTGTCAAACAAAGTGATTTAAGGTTACTAGACTTTCATATAATCCTTAAACAGGAATCCCCTAATTGTCGGAATTTTATAATATTATTTTAATATAAATTAAAACGTGTCGGGTACTCGGAACTACACTGAAACCATATCCGATTGACCCGAAACCAACGCGGATAGGTTCGTATCATCGAGAACATCAAGTTTCATGTTGAACACTTTGTCGGAATCCTCCCCACGCGCCATCACGCGCTGCCGCAAGCGGCTGCGCGTGAAAGCCACGCGCCTAGCACAGTACAGCTACAGTGCATCGTTCTCGCCCGTTTGTCTGATAAACGGGTTGAAATACCCGCGATAGGATCCGATGCAATCTCAGTCAATTCGACCTCAAATCGATCCGTTCTTTCAACTGATCTCATCTACTCTAACTTCATTTTAGTTCTGTGAATTCAATTACCTCAGGTAAGGTCCAAATCTTCACGACTCACGATCGAAATTCGACGGGTCTCCTATTCGGGTTTCACGATTCCGTGCCTGATTTTCCAATTAATTCATGTGGTTAGCACCGTGAGAGTATAAGGAACAATTTTCCATGATCAATTTCGAATGAGCTTACCTCTAAGTATCTGAACTCAAGGTCGATTTTTGGCAGCCATGGCAGCGTCTGTTCTTTCTCAATTCGACACGAATTCTTCTCGTTTTTGTTGCAAAGCTTTTAGTTTTGATCCTAGCAGCTTAATGGAATCCTCAATTGCTCCTCTCCTGGCTCCCAAATCCGAATTCGATTTTCCCCCAATTTTCCAGAATTTTCGAAGCAAAATTCTCTCAGTTCTCTGGACCTCTCGAGTCCCTCTCTCTCAGTTATGCTACTTAGACGTTTAATTGCATAATGACGACGAGTTTGGGGCTTATCACGGGCCAATTGGACATAATCATGGTTCAAGCCTTAATTTGGGGAAAAGTTGTCAAAAGGGGATATTATTGTGTTTCCCTTAAGACCCGATTCTGTGTTTTCTGAGGTGAGAATCAGACAAAAGACAAGTCTGATCAAGGCCAAAAGTCCATTTTGCCCCTGGTTGGACAAATTACCATTTTGCCCCTAGCCTTCCGTGACCCGTAACGTTCGTAACCGAACTCCGTTTTCGACGTGCAGCCTGTCGTTGTACTCCGGGCATCGAGACCTACCTAACGGTCTTCGAATCGTGTGAAAATTAGTTGGCAAACAAAAAGTCAACATTTTCCCCCTTTTTGCCCAAATTACGAAAATGCCCTTGGGCTTCCGAACGTCATAACTTTTTCCCAGATTGTCGGAATTGGGCGTGCCACCTGTCTATGGACTCGTGACGTCCCGAACTACGTCACGGTCATCGGTCAACATCCGTTTGATTCACCAATCAAAAAGTCAACAATTTGACCATACTATTCACAAGGGTAAAAACGTCATTTATTCATTATGTTACAAAATTACATTTTCTAAATTTCCGGGGCGTTACAACCTTCCCCCCTTAAGAAATTTCGTCCCCGAAATTTCAATGAAACAAATACGGGTACTGGTCTCGCATCTGTGTCTCAGGTTCCCACGTAGCTTCTTCCACGTTCTGATTCCTCCAAAGAACCTTCACTAAGGGAATCGTCTTTCGTCGGAGCACTTTGCCCTTTCGGTCCAAGATCTGTACAGGCTGTTCTTCAAAACTTAGGTCTTCTCTGAGTTCAACAAGCTGTTCCTCCAACACATGGGACTCATCATACACATATTTCCGTAGCATTGACACATGGAAAAAATTATGGACCCTCGAAAGCTCAGAAGGTAATGCTAATCTGTAGGCAACTCGACCAATTCTCTCAACAATCTCATAAGGTCCAATGAAACGGGGGCTCAATTTCCCGCGTCTGCCGAATCGCACTATACCTTTCCAAGGAGATAACTTCAAGAATACCCAATCTCCAACTGCAAATTCCAGATCTCTGACTCGGTGGTCTGCGTAACTCTTTTGTCTATCTTGGGCTGTCTTGAGTCTGTCTCGGATGAGTTTAACCTTTTCCGTTGTTAAGTCTATCAATTCAGATTTAGACAATTTCCTTTCGCCCACCTCAGTCCAACACAAAGTGGTTCTGCACTGTCGTCCATATAGGGCTTCATAAGGAGCCATCCCAATACTTTCTTGGTAACTATTGTTGTAGGCGAATTCCATCAATGGTAGATGTGACTCCCAAGTACCCTGGAATTGCAAAACACATGCTCTCATCATGTCCTCCAAGGTCTGAATAGTCCATTCCGATTGCCCGTCGGTCTGAGGGTGGAATGCCGTGCTAAAATGCAATCTCGTCCCGAAAGCTTCCTGTAAGCTTTGCCAGAATCTGGATGTAAATCGGGGATCTCGATCAGATACAATAGAGACAGGAGTACCATGGAGTCGAATAATCTCGTCAATGAAGAGTCTGGCATACTGCGTCAACCGAAAGTCTTCCCTTACAGGTAGGAAATGTGCTGATTTGGTAAGCCTATCCACAATCACCCAGACTCCATCGTGTTCTTTAAGCGTTCTGGGAAGTTTAAACACAAAATCCATGGTTATATGATCCCATTTCCATTCCGGGATCGGTAGTGGTTGCAGTGCTCCATAGGGTCTTTGCCTTTCAGCCTTTACTTGTTGGCATACCAAGCACTTACTCACAAACTCTGCAATCTCCCGTTTCATACCCGGCCACCAATAATGCTCTCGTAACGTACGGTACATTTTCGTCCCACCTGGATGCATTGCATACGCCGAACTATGGGCCTCGTCCAGAATCTCTTTCTTTAATGTTACATTTTCGGGCACACACAACCGTCCGTCCTTTACTAGGGCTCCATCCCTTCTAATTGCAACATCTTGTCGTTCCCCCGCATCAGCTTCAATTCGAAGGACACACAAGATAGGGTCTTCCAGTTGGGCTTCAATAACTCGATCAATCAGAATCGGTCGCACCTGGAAACTAGCTAGTAAGCCACCTTGGTTATCCAGTCCCAAAGCAACTCCAGTCCTACGTAGTTCCACCAATAAGGGTAAATGCACCATTCGTAGATGTGCCACAGTGTGAGCTGATTTCCGACTCAGTGCATCCGCTACCACATTAGCTTTTCCAGGATGGTACTCAATCGTGCAGTCGTAATCCTTAATTAGCTCCAACCATCGTCTCTGTCTCAAATTCAATTCCTTCTGTGTGAAAAAATACTTCAAACTCTTATGATCCGTGAAAAGTCTACATGTCTCCCCATACAAGTAATGTCTCCAAATCTTCAGGGCATGTACCACCGCAGCTAATTCCAAATCATGGGTGGGATAGTTACGTTCATGCGGTTTCAGTTGTCGAGAGGCATATGCGATCACCTTTCCATGTTGCATTAACACACACCCTAATCCTTGTAAGGATGCATCACTGTACACTTCAAACTCTCCACTATCATCCGGAAGGGTTAAGATAGGAGCGGAGGTCAACCTTTTCTTCAATTCTTGGAAACTTTGCTCACAGTCTTCGCCCCAAACAAACTTGATTCCTTTCCTGGTTAGGCGGGTCATCGGAGCAGCAATCGCAGAGAAGCCTTCCACAAAACGTCTGTAATAACCGGCCAATCCCAAAAAGCTCTTTACTTCGGTTACTGTCTTCGGCTGTTCCCAGTTTTCTATCGCTTCTATCTTCTGGGGATCAACACGAATCCCATCCACGGAAATCACATGTCCCAGAAAACCAACACTCGTTAACCAAAAGTGGCACTTACTCAGTTTGGCAAAGAGCCGGTTCCTCCTTAGCGTATCAAGCACAATCCTCAAATGTTCCTCATGCGCCCTCTTACTGCTTGAATACACTAGAATGTCATCATTGAACACAATAACAAATCGGTCAAGGTACTTCCGGAATACTCGGTTCATCAAGTCCATGAATGCCGCAGGTGCATTAGTCAATCCAAATGGCATCACCAGAAATTCATAATGACCATATCGAGTTCGAAAAGCTGTTTTTGGAATGTCCTCCTCTCGAATCCTTAACTGGTGGTAACCAGAACGCATATCAATCTTCGAAAAATACTTGGCTCCCCTTAATTGATCAAACAGATCATCAATCCAAGGCAAAGGATACTTATTCTTTATCGTGACTTTATTAAGTTGCCTGTAATCCATACAGAGTCTCAAACTTCCTTCCTTCTTTTTCACAAACAATACTGGGGCTCCCCATGGCGATACACTCGGTCGAATGAATCCCACATCCACAAGATCTTGTAACTGTACCTTTAATTCCCTTAACTCAGCTGGTGCCATCCGATAAGGTGTCAAGGATATAGGTCGTGTACCAGGAATTAGTTCGATAGTGAACTCAATCTCTCGAGAAGGGGGTAATCCTGGTAAATCCTCAGGAAATACATCTGGGAAGTCACACACTACTGGGATATCCTCGGCCTTGATTGGTGCATCCCGCACATCGACAACATAAGCTAGATAACCCTGGCAGCCCTTCCTTATAAATCTATCTGCCGAGAGGGCTGATATGACTCTAAGGGTTATCATCCTCCGATCTCCCTGAAATATCACCTCAGGTAATCCAGGGCTCCGAAGTATCACCCTCTTATCAAAACACTCGATAGAGGCATGATGGGTTGTCAGCCAATCCATCCCAAGGATAACATCAAAGTCACACAAGTCTAGGAGTATCAAATCAACCATTAAATGCACATCCCCTATCAAAATAGGGTATCCTCGTATCACTTGGTTTACTACATACAACTCTCCAGTCGGTGTACCGACTCCCATCTCACATCCGATCGCAGAAATCTCTCTAACTGCCAACAGTGCATACTCCCGAGAAACAAAAGAGTGGGTAGCTCCCGGATCTATTAAAGTACGTGCATGATGACCGAAAATAGTAAGCATACCTGTCACCACCTCCGGGGCTGCTCGGGCCTCCTGTTGAGTCACTGCATAGACTCGAGCCTGTGGTCCCGAAGTCCGACCACGCCCTCGTGATCCACCAGATCCACCACGAGTTCTGCCACCTCCTCTCCCACTTGTAGCATTTGAAGCCGAAGTCGTACTAGGGCCCCGCTCAGTAGAGCCCCATCCAGTGCCGCTACTACCAACCAATCGTGGACAGTCTCGTTTGAAGTGACCCGGCTCCCTACAGTAAAAGCAGACAAGAACATTGCCTCGGTCATTACTCTGTCGGTCAGTAGATCCCACTGATGCCTCACTGAACTGTGCAGTCGCTGATGGTCGATACCCAAATGTCTGTGTTCCCCTACCTCCATAACTCGGACGAGCGCCACGCGAAGATCCAGAGCCATAATTACCTCGCTTGGAGGACCTCTGGTTCGCAGATCCCTGGTACTGACGGTCCCGGCATCGACCAGAGCCCGAAAACTGCTGTGGCACTGGCAAGGTCGCCTCAACTCGTGCAGCTGCATCAGACAACTCTCGTAGGGTGGCATAAGTTCCCACAGTCACAGCTCCTCGGATGTCATTCCTCAGTCCTTGCTCGAACCTTCGGCACTTGTCCTCCTCGTTAGATACATAAAGAGGAGCAAAACTGGACAGGTTCAGGAATTTCTGTTCATAGTCTGCCACTGACATGTCCCCCTGATGTAATTGTAGGAATTCAACCTCCCTAGCATTACGGAAGGAGCGAGGATAGAACTGATCCAGGAAACGATGACGGAAGTCCTCCCAACTCAGAGTACGGGCATCCATCCCTGTCAGTTGCAATCAGCGCCACCAACGGTAATCTTGGCTGCTCAGCATAAATGTGGCCAGTGGAACCATATCTCCTGGTGGACATTGCATAATCTCGAAGATCCGCTCAAATTGAGTAATCCACTCAAAAGCCTCTTCTGGATCAGTCAGGCCAGTGAATGCAATGGCCCCTAAACGTTGAGCTCTCTCTATGTCCGGACCTCCAAAATCATCGCCAGACTGGGTACGGGGCTCGCGTCTCGGAGGCATATTGCGATGTTCTGTAAGAGAAACATATCAGTATCACAATTTGTGCATACCAATGTGCAAGACTCAGACCGTGACCTAATGCTCTGATACCAATTTGACAAGACCCATCCCGATTATCCCTCGATAGTCGTGATGAATCCTGCTCCCGTCTGACAATAACTAAAAATTTCCGAAAGTAACCAAACTTATATACATACAACACACAACAAATCCCGAAAACATTGTCAGACAAGGGATAGTTAAGTTTTACAGACCAATGACGTCACAAGTTTGACTAGTCAAAGACAATACAGAGCATAGGTACTGTTACAGATAGGGGACAAATTCCTACTCTGTAGAATGTCTGAGTGCGCAACGGTCTAATTATTCTTTTGCCTCGCTTGCCTCGTTTTTAGCCCTCGTACCTGTACACTGGCCTGGAGGGTGCATAAAACAATAAAGGTGTGAGTGGACAAAAATGACCTCTTATAAAAACATTTGCCAAAATACATTTCTTACCCTCCAGTTTTCACAAACATGCATGCATATCATAAAACACGAGTAATAATAGGAAATCAATTAAAGTGGATCAATCAAAACAATTTCCACAAAAATCACGGGACTTATATCCATATCTTGTTGCTTAGAGTCACGTTTTATCCCTGCAACGCGTGCATATCAATAGGCTCAAGGACCGCTCAAAATCCGAGCATCCGCCGCTGTGAACACATCACAAGCCGGCAATCCAGATCTAGTGAACACATCACTTACCGATCCATATAATCCAGCACATCTGATCTGAGTCAAGCCTCCCCTGGGCTGCGAGACAAAGATCGTGCTACGTGACCTCTTCGGGGTAAACACTTCCATCCCGAAGGCGAGCGTTATCTCCAGGGTGCACTCCGGGGAAAAACATATTTTCTCCCGAAAGCCCTACATATCCGCAACATATTATCATCACAAAAACCAGTGAAAAACAGTTGCATAAAAATCTAATCACATATCGACACAGGGTCTCAGCCCTAAATTAACCAAAGTCCCGATTTACTTTATAAATCCGAAATCATCAATATCATCATATAATCACATGGAAAATGCAAATCCAATCAGAAACACAATCCCATTGGGTCCCAACCCCAAAATATCAATTTCACGTAAATCCGTGCAACCGTAAACCCGAGTTGCCACGATCACGTAAATCCATAAAATCAATCATTGACTCATAATCCGAGTCCAAATATCATTTTCAATCCGGGCCTAGCCCAAAACATCATTTGCACGTTCCTCGTAAAACGTGCCCAAAAGACTGATTAAAATAATCACAAAAATCACGAGAATACCAAAAATCATCAAATTCACATGTAACTCCATATCCGAGTCAAAATCATTATTTACTTGGGTTCTCACGCCCACAATATCATTTTTAACCAATTTCATGATTTCTCGAAAATCGTGCCAGAATATAATATTATAATAATCATAAAACCGAGAAAATCGAGAAATCACCGAATCAAAGCATCAATCATGTTAAATCATAGAAAATCATATAAATAAGCATTTTAAACCATATATGCATGCATCACAGTTAGAAAACCAAAAGTCCACTCACACACACCGTCCCGATTGTTCAGCTTCGAGCTGTTCGTTTTCCTCCGAAGTCCCGGGAATATTCCAGCCTGTCAAACAAAGTGATTTAAGGTTACTAGACTTTCATATAATCCTTAAACAGGAATCCCCTAATTGTCGGAATTTTATAATATTATTTTAATATAAATTTAAACGTGTCGGGTACTCGGAACTACACTGAAACCATATCTGATTGACCCGAAACCAACGCGGATAGGTTCGTATCATTGAGAACATCAAGTTTCATGTTGAACACTTTGCCGGAATCCTCCCCACGCGCCGTCACGCGCTGCCGCGAGCGGCTGCGCGTGAAAGCCACGCGCCTAGCACAGTACAGCTACAGTGCATCGTTCTCGCCCGTTTGTCTGATAAACGGGTTGAAATACCCGCGATAGGATCCGATGCAATCTCAGTCAATTCGACCTCAAATCGATCCGTTCTTTCAACTGATCTCATCTACTCTAACTTCATTTTAGTTCTGTGAATTCAATTACCTCAGGTAAGGTCCAAATCTTCACGACTCACGATCGAAATTCGACGGGTCTCCTATTCGGGTTTCACGATTCCGTGCCTGATTTTCCAATTAATTCATGTGGTTAGCACCGTGAAAGTATAAGGAACAATTTTCCATGATCAATTTCGAATGAGCTTACCTCTAAGTATCTGAACTCAAGGTCGATTTTTGGCAGCCATGGCAGCGTCTGTTCTTCCTCAATTCGACACGAATTCTTCTTGTTTTTGTTGCAAAGCTTTTAGTTGTACTTATCGGTTAGACCTAGTAGGTTGTCGTGCTACATTAGTTGTGATGGATTGTTGGTACAACTACGGTCATGGATGACCTGGTAGACGACATTGGGTTAGTCGGGTTACGACTGGTAGGGTTTGATTTCGACAAGTTATCAGGGTTGGTACTTGTCGATGAAATCCCAGAGCGGGGATACAGTGTAGTTAGTACGATCGATTGATTCCGTTGGACGCGAATCTCGATTGTGATGTCTGGTAGTTGGGTCTGCACGAGTCTGTGGCAGGTACTACTACCGAGAGTGGTTGTAGTTACGGTTGTTGGGAATCCGAGACGTTCATGGGACGTTTCCTTTGCTCGTATGAGATGTCAGAGTGACTGTACCCAGGGTTGTTGGGTACGATGGAGGCAGAGTTTCTCCTATTCGAGCAGAGGTACGGGATCGTCGCTCGGTATGAGCGGAGATCCAGAGTTGTCTGATTGGCACACTCAGTGCTGATGCTGACAGGTGTGTACTGGTACTAGTGCTGGTGCTGGTGCCGGTGATTGTGATGACGGTGAGTTACGAGTCGGGATGTGACTCCGTCGAGATGGGCATGTGATCGGTATCTGTAAATTGGTGTTGGACACGTGGTTGATGTCCGAGTGTGTTGGTTCCGATATGGTTGGAACTTCGGAATTGTGAGAGGTTGTGATTGAGGTGACCAGACGAATGCGGGTTTTCCGCATTAGTATTGGGTATTTCGAAGTCATTTTGGGTGACTTCTCAGGTTCTACCGTGGTAGATGACGGTAGATGATGGTTGTGTCACTAGTACATTGATCGTGTATTGGTTGGTGGACCCGAGATTTGTCTTGGGTCATCAAGTGGAGTTGAGTATATCGAAGTTAGGTGACTGAGATTCCTCATTTTTGCTTGGTGGCAGACGATGTTGGGTTATATGGCGTGGTGAATGCATTGAGTTTTGGTTGCATGCACGTAGGTTGGGTTTTGATGTCATCGTGTCGGATCATCCTTGGTTTTTGCTAGGTGGAATGACAAGGATCGATACGAGGTAATCAGTGAGAACCCACAGTCTCGGCGTGTCTCGTCGTTGACTGATGTTTTTAAGATGTGGGAATTGATTGAGGACTTTGGACGTCGTGACGATCGATGATCGTGATGTCTATGGTCGGGTGACGTGGTGATAGATCTGGATCGTGATATTGATGATCCAGATAGGTGGAGAGTTTATCACTCTTACTTGGATGTTTGAGTTGTGATGTTGGGACTAAACTTCTTTTCGAAGTGAATCCCGTATGGTATATTACTCAGGCGAGTAAGTGTCCGACGAGGTCGGATTCGGTCAGCCTAGATGTGTTGATGTTGGGATTGGCTTCCCTATGAAGTCAATCAGATGTTTTGTGTAATCGGTTGAGCAGGTAACCGATAGGTTCAGTTTTGGTACGTCTCGGTAGACGTGAACGATATTTCGAGTTTTGAAATAAGATTTCTGGATGACGATTTAGGATTTGATTCTGGAACTTGAAAGAGGATTTCTGGATTTGGGTTTTGGAATCGGATTCTGGGTGACGATTCAGGATTTGATTCTAGAACTTGACTGTGGATTTCTTTTATGGATTTGGGTTCGGAATGGTCATACCTAATGCCGGTTTACGGAATGATGATTTCGGATTCGAATTTGGACATGATTATGGATATGATTTCTGGGTTTGGATTCGGGATTTCTTACGAAATTGCGGATTCGGATTCGGATTTGGGAATAGATGATGAGTTGCAGTTTCGATTTGTCTAATGCTGGATTGGACAAATGAACACCATAATTGAAACGTGATTGACTATGACCTAGGTGGTTGTAGTCTGATTAATGGGTAGAGGTACGTACCTTGTACGTTGTTCGAGGTACAATACCAAGTAGACTCGTCGTGCCTGGTGACGGTAAATAGGATATACCAGTGGTACGTGGTGAGCATGTTGGTAGTCGGCTTAGTTCCGATACCATTGGATTAGTCGAGGTCGTGAATTGGACATTGGATACTATGCATTGGGTCATAGTGATTCTGGTGGGTCCAGTTACACACAGGTCGAGTGTTTTGTTGGTATACGTATACTCCGGTTGAGTGAGTTGGAGGTTAGTGTAACCACGAGTGAATATAGTGACAGTTTTGTATTGACGATTGTCAAGTGGTGACAGTTTGTCGGAGGTGTCATTGTGGATCGTTGAGTGCGGGTTGGTGACTCCCAGTGGGAGCAGACGTTAGGATAGTTAGTGATTGAGAAAGGAATCGTCTAGTTGTTGGTGTCAACGAAAATTTAGATTTGACAAGTGGTGTCAATTAAGGACGTATGACCACTGTCATTTGACGTGGTCGAGGGTAGTCGATGTAACAAGAGTGTTAGTGGTACGTCTGGTAACAGACGAAGTTTATGTTGACTAGTGGGTGTACAAGTGTCCACGTGTTGTGAGATCGAATTATTTCCACGAGGTGGTTGTGGAATCAGTATAGTTGGAGTTTCGAGAACATAACTAATTAAGGAGGGAAGAACAGTTAGAATTAGGTCGGTTGGAATTTCGAGGACGAAATTAATTAATGAGGGAAGGTTGTAACGACCCGTCCCAAATTCTGAGATTAGATTAGTGACTAATCACGATTAGTGAGGCTAATCCGTGCTTAGTAGGGCGAAATCGGACGAACGATGCAAAATGACCGTTTTGCCCCTAATCGTGGCAAAACGTTGACTTTTCTATCGGGAGGTCAAATGGACTTTTACCGATGACCGTGACGTAGTTCGTGACGTCACGAGTTCATAGACAGGTGGCACGTTCAATTCCGACATTCGAGGAAGAAGTTATGACGTGCGAAAGTTTAGGGGCATTTTGGTAATTTTAGTTAAAAAGGCCAAATAGTTGACTTTTTTATCGGGATGTCCGATGGCCGAGGGCCGATGACTATTACGTAGATAAGGACGATACGAATCCATAGACAGGCGGCACGCTGAAATCGGACTTCGAACGGGAGAGTTATAAGTCACGGAAGTTGGATTTCACTATGCACGTACTTTGAGGCGGGGATGATTTGGCGAAATCTGATTGGGCAGATATTTTTAGTGGGTCCCATGGATGAGTGACAAGTGTCACTCATCCTATTGGTCAAGACCCCTAATTTGTGGATCTAAGTAATTAAATAATATTAAATTAATATTTTATAATTAAACCCACCCAATATTCAATCCTAGCCACCCATTTCAACTTAATCTTTAAATCCTCACCATCCATTATTTCTCTCATCTCTCATCAGTCATCTTCATCATCACTTCATTCTTCTTTGTTCTTCCTAAAGCCCGAAACCCATTCCCCATATTCTTCATTTTCTTCAAAAAACCGAAACACACACACACCATCACCATTCATTGCTTGTGTGAGCTGAGAGTGACCGTGTGAGGAGTGTGAGGGGCTGAGGACTGAAGGAATGGACGGTGGCTCACGGTGGTAGCCACGGCGAAGCCCGAACCGTGAGGTAAGAAAACTTTGAAAATTTGAAATTTAGTTTTAATGGTTTTTACTCGATTCTATAAATTCGGTAAGGTTTCTGGGGACCCTAGGAGTAAAATAGGATTGTTTTCGTGGTTTGGAATGGCCGGAAATGGCCGTGAGCGGATGGAGAAAATCCGGCCACCATTGATGGCGGATGGAAGCTCGGTTTTCGGGTGGTTTTTCTTAGTTTTAGGGATTGGGTTAGATAGGAAATGAAGAAATAGGAATTTAGGGATTAAAATGGGACCAAACGGACCCCGAATCAGTCCCAAAACCCGAGAAAACCGTGCGGTGAACAGTGCCCCGTGAATAGTAACTGGTTCAGTTCTGAGGAGGATGACGATGAACAGTATTTTCGACTTCCTAGGGCTCGTGAGGACGCGTGGTCCATAATTTGGGAAAGTGTTCAACACGGTAAATCTTCTATTCAATGTAAGGAAGATTTTAGGACAGGTCTCGCGTCAATCGGACATCGTTTCGATAGTTTTCGGGGTGTCGGAAGCTTTAGGGCCGGATTAAAAATAGTTAAAAGTTCGGGAAAATTACGGGGCTTTGATGGGAGGTTAATTAAGTAGTTATTAACCTTCTATTAAAATTTGGACAGGTTTGGGAGTCCCGGTAATGGTGATCGGCTCGGGGAGCCGAATGGCACGCAAATCGAGGCGGCAGCTCGGACGGTCTGTGAGTGGACCTTGTTTTCTAAATTGGTGCATGCATAAATGTTTATTATATGTTTTAAATACTTGTTTGTGATGCCATGAGTGCATGTGGATGTGTGGTTACGTATAGGCACGTATTTCGAGGTTTTGGTCCTATACGATGCCTATACGGGGCTGTATGTTTTTACTGGTCTAAATGAAATGGTTTTGGATTTCCAAATGGATTATGAATATGATTTTATGATGTTGATTTGGATGCTTGTGAATTATATGGTTTCACGTATTTCGAGGCGATTTACGTGCTTGCACGTAAATCGAGGTTTTTCGGTTTTACACTGATTTTCCATTCTTGTGGTTTTGGATATGATTTCATGAAATGATTTTGGATTTGAAAAGGTAATTCTCGGACTTGAGGTCCAATTGATTTACGGAATCGGGCCGGAGGCCCAATTGGTTTACGATTCGGACCGGGGGTCCAGTTTCTATGTGGATTCGGGCCTAGGGCGCAGTTATGTGTTACAAATGGTTTTTATGGGTCATGACGGTTTATGGGAACCGGCATGAACCCATGAAAGGATTTTATGGTTCATGGCGGCCTATGGGAACCGGCATGAACCCTTGAAATGGATTTACGGGTCATGACGGTTTATGAGAACCAGCATGAACCCTTGAAAGGTTTTATGGTTCATGATGGCTTATGGGGGCCGGGCATGAACCCTTGAAAGGTTTCAAGAATGATTTCAAAAGGTTTTTCATATTCCATCCTTTATATATGATTGTCTCCTTCGGGGAGGGTCGTTGGCCTAGGTGGACCCCGGAGTAGTCATGGAGCACTGACTGAGTGGAGTCGCCCCCCAGTTGGGTTCCTTACTCTCAGGATGGGCATGGTTCGTTACCTCCAGGAAGGGTCATTGATCTACGGACATTGACCTGGGTGGACCCTGGAGAGACTTGGGTTTTAGACCCCGGTTAGCACACATGTAGCTCTATTTTACCGTGACAGGTTCTGGATATGAATATAAGGGATAAACATGATTTAAATTGGTTTGGGAAATTATGTTTTATGATGATAAATGGTTTTGGGCTGAGATCCCACATATGTTTACTATGTTATGGTTTTCTGTAAATGGTTTTGGGCAGGAGCCCGTGTGACTTGGATTTACGGAACTCGGGGCTGAGACCCTAATTATGGTTGTTTAAACTTATGTGTTTGGATAAATGGTTTTACTATGCATGCATGCTTTTTAGTGGAGGGTATAAAGGTCTTTGATGAAATGTTTTTATAAATTCTTTATTTTTGTCCACTCACAGTCTTTCTGTTTTTAATACCCTTCAGGTTTGATACGATGTGGACTGTAGCAGAGACCGAGATATCACATACCTCCTCCGGATCCTGGCGTACTCTGATAGCCCGGGAGGGTAAAGGTCGGAAATATCCCTTGTCTGACACTTCGTGTCAGACGGGAGCAGGGTCATCCCGCACTAATCCCGGGTGGATTGGGATGGGTCCTGTCAGACAGTATCAGAGCATCCTGGGTATCCGATGAGCTATCCGAGCTCTGATACCACGCTGACAGGACCCATCCCATAAACCGTCATGAACTTGGAAATCCATATAGGGTCCCTGACCCGAAATCATCAATGTAAAACAACTGGGTCTCGTGCCCGAACATATGACTCAACTGGCCACCTTGCCCGATATCTAAGGGTCAGTCACGGCTCCGATCATAGTGATGCATGCAACCATCCATCCAGGACCGCTCTTAATCCTGGTATGTCGCCGTGAACGTATCAACCGACGCGACCACCACAAGATCATGGTGCATTCATCACCGATCGATATCCTGAATCGTCAGCACTCCGAAGTCGAGCCTCCCCAGGCTTCCCGACCACGAATCGTGCATCGTGACCTCTCCAGAAGGAACACATCTCAAACCAGAGGCGAGCGTCGTATCGTCGATCGCCATGCACATAGCACCCGTCGCGACCACGATTTAGACCCGAAGGTCGTAAATAGCGTCATATGCCCAAGAGAAAACCAAATGGGTCTCATACCCGAGTTTATCCTTTTAGAAATCCAAAATCAAATCATTTAAATCAATAAATAAATACAGACCCGTATAAGCACCGTATAAGGCCGAAACCTCGAAATACGTGCTTATACGTAACCTCATAAAAATGCACCCATGGCATCATCAAACATGTAATAAAAAATATAATAAACATTTATGCATGCACAAATTTAGAAAACAAGGTCCACTCACAGACCGTCCGAGCTGCCGCCTCGATTTGCGTGCCATACGGCTCCCCGAGCCGATCACCATCTCCGGGACTCTCGAACCAGTCCAAATTTTAATAGAAGGTTACTAACTACTTAATTAACCTCCTAATAAAGCCCCGTAATTTTTCCGAACTTTTAACTATTTTTAAACCGACCCTAAATCTTCCGATGCCCCGAAACATATCGAGACGGTGTCCGATCGACACGATACCAGTCCCAAAATGTTCGTTACATCGAATAGATGATTTCACATGTTGGAACCATCCCCAAATACCCTGTCACGCGCCATCACGCGCCTATGGAATGCACTGCGCGTGGTCCTCACGCGCCACCGCACAGTGCCTTCTTCAACTTGCCGCGAACCGACCGGTCCGGTTTTTCCTGCAAATCCGGTCCGCCTGGATCGGCGTGACCGGTCCAAGGCCCTCCCATCTTCATTTCTCGTCCGTTTGGTCCCATTTTAATCCCTAAATTCCTATTTTCTCATTTCCTATCTAACCCAATTAATTAAACCATCAAAAACCAACTAAAACCCGTGAACCCATTTTGAACCATACGGTTCAAACTTCCTCGATCAACCTCCACAGCGTCCCAGCCATCAACCACCACCAAAACCCTCTTAAAACCTTCCTAGCATCCTAATAATCATTCCCTAATGTAACGACCCGTCCCAAATTCCTAGATTAGATTAGTGACTAATCACGATTAGTGAGGCTAATCCGTGATTAGTAGTGCGAAATCGGACGAACGGTGTGAAATGACCGTTTTGCCCCTGATGGTGGCAAAACATTGACTTTTTAATCGGGAAGTCAAATGGACTTTGACCGATGACCGTGACGTAGTTCGTGACGTCACGAGTTCATAGACAGGTGGCACGTTCAATTCCGACGTTCGAGGAAGAAGTTATGACGTTCGGAAGTTTAGGGGCATTTTGGTAATTTGGGGGAATAGGAGGTCAAAAGTTGACTTTTTGATCGGGAGGTCCGATGGCCGAGGGCCGAAGACCGTTACGTAGATAAGGACGATACGAATCCGTAGACAGGCGGCACGTCGAATTCGGACGTTCGACGGCGAAGTTACGGTTCACGGAAGTTCCCGGTTACTATTCACGACGGCACATTTTACGAGACAAAAAGTGCAGTTTGTCTTTAGTGGGACCAGTTGCTTTTTAGCAACCAATGGATGAGTGACAAGTGTCACTCATCCACTGGACAACACATTACATACATGCACTTCACCGTGCATTTTCATTTTCTTCGTTCAAACACAACCCACCCGATCTCACCATTTTCTCTCATTCCCGTGCAACCCAAACCCAGCCAACCATCACCCATGACCAGGCAGAGGACCAGGGAGATCGAGGGAGCCGAGGTGGCCGGCTTGGAGGCCTGAACCGCCGCCCACGGCGGCGAGAGGAGGAGAAACCCGAACGGGTACCCGGTTAGCCCATTTTGATCCATTTTTCCATTTTCGTTGTTATGGTTAGTTTTTAATGGTTTTAATGAGTCCATTAGGTTGCTAGGGACATTTTAGGAAGGTTTTGGTGGTGGTTGACGGCCGAGAAGCCGTGTAGACTGATCGGGAAAAATTGAACCGTGAGGTTCAAATTAGACCGGTCGGATTTCGTAGGTTTTAGGTTGTTTAGTTAATTAGGATTGATAGGAAATGAAGAAATAGGAATTTAGGAGTTGGAATGGAAGCAAACGGACCGAAAATGAGGGAGAAGGAGACTTGGACCGGTTACGCCGGTCCAAGTTGCAGGAAAAACCGGATCGGACCGGTTCGGACCAGTCTGACCGATGTAGGGGATGACTGATGACGTCATCCTGATGACGTCATCATGTTAGGGATGACGTCATCATGTCAGATCTGACAATGTCAGACTGACATGTCAGACAGTGGGCCAATGGGAGCGTGACACGTGTCACTGTCAGGGGCTGTCAGTGATGACGTCATGCTGACGCCAGCGATGACGTCAGCAGGTACTGTAGCAGGCGCGTGAAGCCCACGCGCAGCCACTTCAGGCGGCGCGTGAGGGATCGTGGCAGGGAATCTGGGGAAGGTTCCAACATGTGAAATCATCTATTCGATGTAACGAACATTTTGAGACTGGTTTCGTGTCGATCGGACACCGTCTCAATATGTTTCGGGGCATCGGAAGGTTTAGGTTCGGGATTAAAAATAGTTAAAAATACGAGAAAATTACGGGGCTTTGGTAGGAGGTTAATTAAGTAGTTAGTAACCTTCTATTGCGATTTGGACAGGTTTGGGAGTCCCGGTGACGGTGATCGGCTCGGGGAGCCGTATGGCATGCAAATCGAGGCGGCAGCTCGGACGGTCTGTGAGTGGACCTTGTTTTCTAAATTGGTGCATGCATAAATGTTTATTATATGTTTTATTACTTGTTTGATGATGCCATGGGTGCATTTGTATGTGGTTACGTATAAGCACGTATTTCGAGGTTTCGGCCTTATACGGTGCTTATACGGGTCTGTATTTCTTTATTGATTTAAATGAACTGAATTTGGATTTCAAAATGATAAACTCGGGTATGAGACCCATTTGGTTTTGTCTCGGGCATATGACCTCAGATTCCGGGCACGGTGCCCAGTTGGTGTCCTATGTTCGGGTACGAGACCCAGTCACTTTACGGTTTTGATTTCAGGTCAGGGAACCTTAAATGGATTTCCCGGTTCATGACGGTTTATGGGAACCGGCATGAACTCTTAATATGGTATCATGGTTCATGACGGTTTATGGGAACCGGCATGAACCCTTGTTGGTTATTACGGTACATGACGGTTTATGGGAACCGGCATGTTACCTGGTTATGTTATTACAGTACATGACGGTTTACGGGAACCGGCATGTTACCTAATTATGGATATTATAGATCATGACGGTTCAGGGGAACCGGTCATGAATGTTTATGTTATGTATATATATGTTCGTCTACCTTCCTTTACTTCTATTATCTCCTCCGGGGAGGGTCGTTGGCCTGGGTGGACCCCGGAGTAGTCACGGAGCACCGACTGAGTGGAGTCACCCCCCAGTTGGGTTCCTTACTCTCAGGAAGGCTATGATTACTATTACCTCGGGTAGGGTCAGTGGTCTGCGGACATTGATCTTGACTTTGAGAAGACTCGGATTGAGACCTGGGTAGCACGCGCGTGGCTTTGGATACCGTGACAGGATTGGTTGTGTGACTTATATATATGTATGTGATGGATATATGATATATGATATGTGGTGTGTACAGGTGTGCACAGGATTTGGGCAGTGGCCCGTATGGTCGTTTTTATTGTGGTCCTTTCGACCTTAGTTTATATCTGCTTTGGGCTTAGTCCCACATATGGTTGTTTTGGATAAATGGTTTTCGAATGCATGCATGCTTTTAGTGGAGGGTACAAATGTCTTCCTTATTAAATGTTTTTATAAACTCTTGTTTTGTCCACTCACAGTTTTTAATGTTTTGACTGCCTTTCAGGTTGACATCGGATATGGGCTGTAGCAGAGACCGAGATATCACATGCCTCCTCCGGATCCTAGCGTACTCTGATAGCCCGGGAGGGCAAAGGACGAAAATATCCCTTATCTGACACTTCGTGTCAGACGGGAGCAGGGTCATCCCGCACTAATCCCGGGGGGATTGGGATGGGTCCTGTCACCTAATCATTCAAAACCAACCATAATGCTCAAATCGAGAAAAATAAGGAAAAATGGGCCTAACCGTGCAATCGGGTCCTTTTTGGCTTCCACCGCTGTGCATGGCGGCCCAGCCACCGTCCTATGCTCCCTCAGACTCTCTCTCACCCTCTGGGTCTCAGTTAGGATCAAGGCAAGGTTTGGGATTGGTTTAAGGGGGTGGGGTGAGATCAAGTTTAGTTGTGTTGGGAGAAAGGAAAAATGATCGATGCACGGGGAAGACGCATGAACATTTGTGGGATGTGCAATGGATGGGTGACAGTTGTCACTCATCCATTGGGCCCTTGTAAATATCTGGCCCACTTAAGGACAAAAGCTACGACATTTCGTAAAACGTGCAATAGTGCCCCGAAACGTCCGTAAACCGTAACTTCGCCGTCGAACGTCCGAATTCGACGTGCCGCCTGTCTATGGATTCGTATCGTCCTTATCTACGTAACGGTCTTCGGCCCTCGGCCATCGGACCTCTTGGCCAAAAGGTCAACATTTGCCCTTTTTTAACCAAAATTACCAAAATGCCCCTAAGCTTCTGAACGTCATAACTTCCTCTACGAACGTCGGAATTGAACGTGCCACCTGTCTATGAACTCGTGACGTCACGAACTACGTCACGGTCATCGGTTAAAGTCCATTTGAACACCCGAATGAAAAGTCAACGTTTTACCACGATCAGGGGCAAAACGGTCATTTCGCATTGTTCGTCCGATTTCACCCAACTAATCACGGATTAACCTCACTAATCGTGATTAGTCACTAATCTAATCTAGGAATTTGGAACGGGTAGTTACAACCCATCCCAATCCCCCCGGGATTAGTGAGGGATGACCCTGCTCTCGTCTGATACGAAGTGTCAAACAAGGGATATTTCCGACCTTTGCCCTCCCGGGCTATAAGAGTACGCCAGGATCCGGAGGAGGTATGTGATATCTCGGTCTCTGCTACAGTCCACATTCGATGTCAACCTGAAGGGCAGTCAAAACATTAAAAGCTGTGAGTGGACAAAACAAGAGTTTATAAAAACATTTTAACGAGAAGACATTTGTACCCTTCACTAAAAAGCATGCATGCATTCGAAAACCATTTATCCAGAAAAACCATAATGAAATCAAGTACACGGGCCACTGCCCAAATCCATAAGGGACTCAGCCCAAATCATAAGAAACTAACCATACGGGCCACTGCCCAAAACCTGTGTAAACGCACATCATACATCATATCATATATCTCATATAGCATACATCATATATACATATAATTCACACAACCAATCCTGTCACGGTTTCCAAAGCTATGCGCATGCTACCCAGGTCTCAATCCGAGTCTTCTCAAAGTCAAGATCAATGTCCGCAGACCACTGACCCTACCCGAGGTAATAGTAATCATAGCCTTCCTGAGAGTAAGGAACCCAACTGGGGGGTGACTCCACTCAGTCGGTGCTCCGTGACTACTCCGGGGTCTACCCAGGCCAACGACCCTCTAGGAGGAGATAATAGAAGTAAAGGAAGGTATATGAACATATATATATATATATATATATATACATAACATAAATATTCATTCCCGGTTCCCCTGAACCGTCATGATCCATAACATCCATTAATCAGTGTTCATGCCGGTTCCCATAAACCGTCATGAACCAGAATGACCTGACAAAAGTTCATGCCGGTTCCCATAAACCGTCATGAACCACAATGACCTTTCCAGAGTTCATGCCGGTTCCCATAAACCGTCATGAACTTGGAAATCCATCTAGGGTCCCTGACCCGAAATCATCAGAAAACAACTGGGTCTCGTGCCCGAACATATGACTTAACTGGGCACCGTGCCCGATATCTAAGGGTCAGTCACGACTCCGATCGCAGTGATGCGTGCAACCATCCATCCAGGACCGCCCTCAATCCTAGTATGTCACCGTGAACATATCAACCGACACGACCACCACAAGATCATGGTGCACTCATCACCGATCGATATCCTGAACCGTCAGCACTCCGAAGTCGAGCCTCCCCAGGATGCCCGACCACGAATCGTGCATCGTGACCTCTCTGGAAGGAACACATCTCAATCTGGAGGCAAGCGTCGTATCGTCGATCGCCGTGCACATAGCACCTGTCGCGACCACGATTTAGACCCGTAGGTCGTAACTAGAGTCATATGCCCGAGACCAAACCAAATGGGTCTCATATCCGAGTTTATCCTTTTAGAAATCCAAAACCATTTAATTTAGACCAATAAAAGAATACAGACCCGTATAAGCACCGTATAGGGACGAAACCTCGAAATACGTGCCTATACATAACCACACATCCAAATGCACTCATGGCATCACAAACAAGTATTTAAAACATATAATAAACATTTATGCATGCACCAATTTAGAAAACAAGGTCCACTCACAGACCGTTGGAGCTGCCGCCTCGATTTGCGTGCCGTAGACTCTCCCGAGCCGATCACTATCACTGGGACTCCCGAACCTGTCCAAATCGTAATAGAAGGTTACTAACTACTTAATTAACCTCCTACCAAAGCCCCGTAATTTTCCTGTATTTTTAACTATTTTTAATCCCGATCCGAAACCTTCTGATGCCCCGAACATTATAGAGACGGTGTCCGATCGACACGAAACCGGTCCCAAAATGTTCGTTACATCGAATAGAGTGTTTCACATGTTGACAACATTCCCAAATAGTGTCTCACGAGCCCCCACGCGCCCTAGGAAGTCACCTGCGAGTGAGATCACGCCCAGTGAACAGTGTCACCAGCAACCTCCCGCCGACCGAGTTTGCTGGTTCGAACCGGACCGGACCGGCTCGACCGGTTCATCATTCAAAACGGTCCATTTCTACTCCATTTCGTTCCTTTTTAATTCTAATTTGATCCTAACATCAAACCCTGACTTTCTAACTAATTAAAAACCGAAAAACCTCCCAAACTCGTTCCTTCCAAGCTCGGCCATGGCGGCCGTGCATTCCTCCGTCGTTCACGGCCACTCCCTGTAACGACCCGAACTTTCGTAAATATTATTTTATTGTAAAATGACCGTTTTGCCCCTGAGGGGGGGGGGAATGTTGACTTTTGCCTCGGGAAATATTTAGGACTTTTACCCATGACCGTGACGTAGTTTAGGACGTCACGAGTTCATAGGCAGGTGGCACGTTCGATTCCGACGTTCGAGGAAGAAGTTGTGACGTTTGGAAGTCTAGGGGTATTTTGGTAATTTGGTCAAAGTGGGGCCAAATGTTGACTTTTGACCCGGGAAGTCCAATGGACGAGGGCCAAAGACTGTTATGTAGGTCCCGTCGATACGAATCCGTAGACAAGCGGCACGCCGAAATCGGACGTACGACGAAAATATTATGGTCACGGACGTAATTACGATTCAACCGAACTAACCGAGACTCGGAATAAAATAATAATAAAATAATAGAATCTGATTACTTTAACCCAATCAATCTGGACCCTTGACGAGTGACACATGTCACTCATCCACTTCATCCCCTAAAAGCAGGATCTATGTTTGCCATTTAATTAATTAATTATTTAACTTCCTTAAATCCTCACCCTCCATCCTTACACTCAGACTTAATCCCAGCCATTGGTTTCATTTGCCTATTCTGTTTTAAACTCATCAAACCATACTCCCACATTTTCATTCTCTCAACCGTGTACTCTCACCCTTCGAACAATCACACCAGCGACTACACCACCTCTCAGCCTTAACCCACACCCCAGACCACCTCTCAGTTACCTCCAGACCACCACCACCACCACCACGGGCGGCGACGCAACCCAGAAACCCCCCAGACCCGAAAGGAACCCGAGCAGCCCAAAACCATCCAACCATCCAAACCATGACTTCTGGGCTCGAGCAAACCTAGGGCTAGGACCACTGAGACCTCTGGACGGCTCAGGACTGGACTGCGCAACCCACGGCGGCGACACAGCGGCGGTAAGCCCATAAACCCGTGAGACACCAATTTCCTTCCCTGTTTCGAACCATTCGTTTTTGACGTTAAACTTGTCTGGTTGTTTTTGAGACACACTCAAGGGACCTAGACGATCGTTTTGGACCAAGAACCGTGACTGGAAGCTTGACGACTCGCCGAAGAAGATGAACCAGAGCCGGCAGCCAGTTTCCCGTCGATTTTCAGGTGGTTACTTCTACCTAAAAGTTTGTTTTAATAACACAGAACCATAGAACATGATTAGACGAGTTCATAGGAACAAATCCCATCGATTATGGTGGTCGGGTTGATGAGAACTGATCGGGTCGAACCGTGGGTCTGCGGTGACCCGGTTCTCAGACCCGGTTACTGTAGATGATGATGTCATCATGCTGACGTCAGCAGTGACATCATGATGATGTCATCATGTCAGAAAATTGTCTGACCAGGGACCAATGGGATGCTGACACGTGTCATCTAACACTGTCTGTGATGACGTCATGCTGACGTCAGCATCACTGTAGCACCGTTGACCAGAGGGTTGACCGGCGCGTGGGGGGTGCGTGTGAACAGTATTTTGTGTGGGACCAGTGCCATTTTCAAGGTTTCGACGATACGGATCCAATGGCGGTGGTTTCGTGTCGATCGGAGATCGTTAGGTTGGTCAAATTAGGATATGACGCCTTGAGAAGCGTGTTCGGACGGCTTTCCCGGGCCGGTTTCAGTCTAGGGTTTCATAGTTGTTTAGTAGAGACTTAAAGTGACCTTTACGTATGCTTTGGACATGACAGGAATTATACTTTAACCCTTGGACGGTGCTTTACGCTCGGGATTGCAGCGGGATTGTACTGTGAGTGGGCCTTTGATTTCACTAAACTTCGGCATGCATAACTGTTTTACTTTCTATTATATCTATATGTGATTCAAGTAAAAGTATCTGTTTATCTTGAGTATGATTTATGGCAAGTATTACGATGTTTGGGCATGAGACCCGTCTGGTTGTTTATGAACGGTTTTGAGTCATGTATATGTATATATGGATTGCGATACTTATCTTTGGTACTGCACTGTATAGATCTACCCTAGGATTCTATCTCCTCCGGATGTAGGTACCCTGGAGTGGTCATGTCGCATTGCCTGTGAGGAGTCATTCTACGGAGGGACCGGACCGTAGAGTGACTCAGGAGTAGGATTGCTACTATTGGACGTCTGGGACATCAGGCATCTAGAATGCCATGCTCGGACTGGGTTCGGGATTTGGACTCGGGATTGAGAGCCCGGGTGGCACGCGTAGCCTTGGGACTGTGACCTTATCGGGCATCTGGGACGTCGGGCATCTGGGATGTCAGGGTTGGGATGTATAGTGCAGTGACTGAGATTATATTATGTTGATATTATTCTGCTTATGATTATATGATTTTGTGGTTTATGATACTAATGCAAGTCTTTTCGGAAAACGGAGGGGAAAATCTATATGTTTTCGAGATGGTAAACTATTTTGTAAACCTTGAGTTTCGGCCCACTCACCCTTGTTGTTTTACTACCCCTCCAGGTAGTGCTATTGAGGAGGAGGATCCCGAGGAAGAGAAGGAGGATCCCGAGGAAGAGGCATAGGTTTACGTTGCGCACCTGAACCCTACTGCTGGGTAGGTTGGCACGTAGTGTGTCTAGAGTCGTGCTCAATAAACTGTATTCGGGAACTATCCCTTGTCTGACACTATTTGTATTCGAGTATTTGTGTGGCGTGCTATGTATGACTTAACTATGGATTTTCTTTATGCATTTTACTTTCAATAAGGGTAATTATGATATTTTAATGTCGGGTGTCAGACGGGAGCAGGGCACGTCCCAGGGGGATCGGGGCGGGTCCTGTCACTCCCGGCCGTCCTAGGCCTCGAAACCAATCCCAAACGTCTCCCTAAGTCCCCAGAAACCTTACCCAATTAAAGGAATCGAGTAAAACCCATTAAAACCAAACTTCGAATTTTAAATATTTTTACCTCACGGTCGACCTCCTCCCGCGGTGGCCACCGCCGTCCCCAGCCGTGGCTTGCCATCCTCAGCCTCTCACCACCTCCTCACAGTCATATTCGTGCTCAGAGGATGAATGACGATGAGGTGTGTGTGGTGTTTGTATGTTTTGAAGAAAATGAAGAAATGGTGCATAAGGGGGGGTTCGGGTTTGAGGATGAACAAAGAAGAGATGATGGTTGATGAGAGAGGGAATAATGGATGATGAGGATTGATTGAGGGATGGAATGGATGGCTAGGATTAGAGATGAGTTAATTGGATTAATTATAAAATATTAGATTAATATTATTTAATTAAGTTAGATCCATTTTTTAGGGGTTTGTCCAATGGGATGAGTGACACTTGTGTCAGGACCCACCCCGGTTTCACCCCGAAACCCGAGGTAAATCCTGCTCTCGTCTGACACCCCGACACAAAAACAGTCAGACGCAGGAGAAAGCACTCAATAAATCCCGAAGTTAAAGTTTTACAGAGCATAGTACGAATTACAAAGAAATAAAAAAAACCGATGATAATTACACGCACGCGGAAGAAAAGCTTAAACACTTTGGGATCCCGCTCGTCACTTCTATGCCTCAGACACTGCCTCGACGTCAAGACCCCGCGCTATCTCCACAACCTGGAGGGCAATTTAAAAATAAAAGGTGTGAGTGGACCGTAATAAAATAAAAGTTCTAAAACCATTTAAGAAAACCCAAGTTTCACCCTCCGTTTTGAAACCACATGCATAACCCAGTTCATAAAACAGTTATAAACCAAATCACCATAATTCACATCATAAGAAACATAAACACTATAACACAGTTATAAAAACCATATCATACACATTATAAAGCCGTATCATAAAACGTGAATATCAAATCATCATTTTCTGATCAAACCTGCTGGACCTATCCGAGTCTTTAAACTCCCGAGTCTTTAAACTCAACAGGCCTCAATAATATCCGAATCTTTAAACTCCTGAGTCTTTAAACTCAACAGGCCTACGGGGGAAATATCAATATATCCGAGTCTTTAAACTCCCGAGTCTTTAAACTCAATCCGGGCCCGTCCCCCGTCAAATCACAATATCCGGGTCTTTAAACCCAATAACCAGATCCAGCAAATCCAATCCAAAAGGAAAACCATTTCTGAATTCACATCCAAACCCGAATCCGAAATCACCGGTCCGATGCCCTTCCAGCATCCCGAACCGTCATTCCGGACCCAAATCCGGAATCCACTTTTCAACTTTAAAACCAAATTCTGCTCCCCGAAATTCGATTCTAAAACCGAAAACCTTGATCATCGAAATCATGTTCCAAAATCCCTTTATAATCATTGAAAACCATTTATTTTTTGAAATCCCAAAACCATGGCATCATAATCAGAAATCAAGCATTTCTCGTAAAACATGTCAAATACGCTATTTCTCGAAAAACGTGCAATTAAGTAAAACAGTTATAGGATATTCAAATGACCATGAAATCACATATAAAACCATAAAACAAGTAATTAAAAGCAGTTATGCATGCTCAGTTATAGAGAAGGGGTCCACTCACAGTACCGAGCCCTCACTCGCATCCCGAACGTCCTGCACGTTCCTCGGCTTCCTCGGGAAATCCCGATCCTGTCAACAACCACCAAATTACGTCACTAACACGTCCACGAGTATCCACCTAAATTCCCTCAAAAATCCCTGGGTCCTGAACGTAACGAACCGGAACCCTAAACTTTCAACCTCGCGGAACTACTTCGATTCGACGTCCGATTAACCCGAAACCACTTCCATTAGACTCGTTAAAACACTTAGCCTAAAAACCATGTTGACCACTTCCCCCAGAACCGCCGAACGCGCCCCCACGCGCCGCCCAAAGTGGCTGCGCGTGGGCCTCACGCGCCAGCTACAGTGTCACCCTCAACCTGTGCTGAACCGGCCGCTGCAACTTAGACTGGCGAGAACCATTCTCCGCCGTCCGGCCACCAATTCCCCTCCTTTCTTTACCCACAGCTTCGTCCAGACCTACCCTATCTATTCCCCAACTCCTCTAACCTCGACACGGTCCCATCATCGTCGATTGAAGCTCGAAAGAAAACCCGAGCACTGCTCTGTTTCCTTTCCCGGCCACCCAGATCACCACCCATCACGGTGGCCAGCCCAAACTCTTCCTAGGACCTTACTAAACCTAACCCAACTCTCCTAAACCTTCGACTCAATCAATAGGTCCACAACTCGCCGTCTGAAACTCACGGCCAAAACAGAGCACATAGAACCCCTCCGTCGTGCCAACCGCCACCGTGCACCTCCCGTCACAGCAGCACAACCAGTGACCTCCTAGGACTCCCCTGAGTCCCCTAGACCTCCCTATATGCTTCGATTCAACCCCGTGACTCACGACTTCCACTTTGAAACTTGACGGGAAAAACAGGGCATATTTACAGGGATGAGGGATTACCTGCAACCGTCCACGACCGTGCTCGCCGCCGCGTTCCCTGGAGTCCACCGCGTCGCCTCAGCCTCCTCTCGAGGTCAATCGCACCCCACACGGCCACAGCACCACCACAAGCCCTCAGTCTTCTCTGTTTTCTCAAGTTATCCCCGTGACTTCTCAACTCACACACACCACGATTCCTCACCTCCCAACCTTCTCACTAGCTCCCTCTCACTCTCCGATCACCCTCACACACTCACAACTCATCAGCACATACCATCACCCTCGATCGCGCCTCAATTTCCCTCACGATCTCCCTCTGTTTTCTATCTGGTGCAAGAAACCATCACGAACACACGAACACGGTTGCACCCCAATTATTTGGGCCATGCACACACAAGAACCCCCCAGAAGCCACTACACACTTGCCACATGTCACCATCCACTCCATCCTCTCCCACATGGCTCAATCCCAGCCGTCCATCTGCCTTCTCTGTGCACAATTCCCCAGACAACTAAAAGACCAAACTGCCCCTCCTTTTAACCCAATTTTATACTTTTGCCACTAACTTCCTAGACCCGTAACTCTCACATCGTAAGTCCGATGAATACGTGCCGCTTGTCATCGAACTCAGGACAACGAGATCTACGTAACCATCCTCGGTCATTGTACCAAAACCCGATCGTCCAAAAAGTCAACGTTTCCCCTTCTTTTAACCAAATTACGGTTATGCCCTCAACCTTCCGAACATCATAACTTCCTCCTCGGATGTCGGAATCAGGCGTGCCACCTGCCTACGGATTCGTGACGTCCTAAACTACGTCCTGGTCACTAGTCAACACCCACTTGATCACCCGAACTAAAAGTCAACTTTTTGCCCAAACTAGGGGCAAAATCGTCATTCTACACTTACGGACCTATCGGGGCCACCTAACCACCGATTAGCCTCACTAATCCCACCTTCATCACTCTACTAATCCCGGCTCTCGGGACGGGTTGTTACACTTGTCACTCATCCATGGGACCCACTCAAAATATCTGGCCCAATCAGCAATTGCCAAATCATCCCCGTCTCGAAGTACGTGCATAGTGAAATCGAACTTCCAAGACCTATAACTTCCCCGTTCGAAGTCCGATTTCAGCGTGCCGCCTGCCTATGGATTCGTATCATCCCGATCTACGTAACAGTCTTCGGCCCTCGGCCATTGGACATCCTGGTCAAAAAGTCAATATTTGCCCCTTTTTAACCAAAATTACTAAAATGCCCATAAACTTCCGAACGTCATAACTTCCTCCTCGAACGTCGGAATTGAACGTGCAACCTGTCTATGAACTCGTGACGTCACGAATTACATCACGGTCATCGGTCAAAGTCCATTTGACGCCCGATCGAAAATTCAATGTTTTGCCACCATCAGGGGCAAAACGGTCATTTTGCATCGTTCGTCCGATTCTGCCCAACTAATCACGGATTAGCCTCACTAATCGTGATTAGTCACTAATCTAATCCTGAAATTTGGGACGGGTCGTTACACTCTACTAGTGACACGTTTACATTGAAGACAGTTAAAGTCTACTTGCTTTCTGATCAGCCCATCTAGGGAAAGACCCTGGTCAAAGACTCTTTAGTCCATTACTTTCAGATCATCCAAACAGTCCATACAACACATCACTAAGAGGGCCACACGAGACCTGCTCTTTTATTCTGCAACCAGGTTTCACGTGAAGACCCACCGAAGGCAGCCTCAAGTCCCGCTGTCACGAATTTTTTTTTTGATAGAACATGCACCAAATGAAATTGAAAAAGGGAAAAAAGTGCAATGAATCATCTATTTTTAATTATTGATAGATTACGTTGAGTTTAGTTGAAGAGGTTTATAACCAAGTGTGAGGTTAAAGTCATTGATATATCAGTATATGATCGAAGATATCTCCCCTCAAGCTCTTCTCGGGTTAGTAGGGCACCTTATTATTGATTAATGGGTAGGAAATTCAAATTGTTTAAGCTTTCGTTTCCACATAACATTGTTTGAGATTTTCTTTTTGCATTATAGAAAAAAAAAACAAAAAACTATAGATTAACTATTTTGATTTTTAATTTTTTTTATTAAAAAAAGGAGCTGTTTTAATATCTATTGCATATTTGCATGTAGTTCATTTTGTACGTGAAAAGAAATAAATTCCATAGGAGACGAGTAAAATGCCCAATCTCATGTTACCAGCGGAAAGATCTAAATATATTGGGTGAATAAAAGAGAAACATATTAATTAACTATATACTAAAACCTGTGTGTCTTGGGTACTGTTCCATGAACAGAAAAATAAAATAGTAAATTTATGATAATGTCCCTGCGTAACACATGTATGAATGGTATATTTATTATTATACCCTTACCTTAAAAATAGGGTTTCTTAGTCCAGCATAAATATATATATATATATATATACTAAAATTGTAGAATAAATATCACTTAGTACTACATGTCTAGTGATATTCTTTCACTATCGTTCTATTACAAAAACCATCATGGAGAAAGTGGTTGGTAGGGAAATTTTGGTATGAAAAGTCATAAGTCAATTTATTTTATATAAGAATATATTATTCTAAGTGACAAATTCTGATATGAAAAAAATCGAAAAGTCAAAATAATTAAACATTAAATTTTAGATTCAGATATTATGGGGGTTAGTAATTTTCTCAATAAATAATGTCAATATAATTACAATTACAATTATAATTATAATTACATCCTAATGAAATTTAGTATAAACTAGCAAGATATAGTTCACATATTGCGGCACGTTCAATTGATTATAAATATAAATTCTAATAAAATGATATATATATAATAAAGAGAAAAAATATAATCCTACTATTCATAACAAAGAAAAAGAAAAAAATATAAGGGTAAAATAGTCAATATGCACTATTAATAAATAATATTTTTGAATAATAATAATATAATAAGGGAAAAATATAATTATACTATTCATAACAAAGTAGAAGAAAAAACAATAAGGGTAATATAGTCAATATGCACTATCAATGAATAATTTTTTTTTTGATGAAATTAGCTTTAGTATATACAAGGACATTTTAGGGTTATTAAAAGTTTACCAAAAAAATTTCTAACAAAAAAAATATTAATATCCTACTTCAAATTTTACCTCTCACAGTCTCACTATACAAGCAAAAATACCATTAAAACATAATATTTCTGATATTAGCAAACAACTGTCATTTTTTTTTTTGGTCAAAAACAACTGCCAATATTGTCAAAAGAATTTTTTGTTTGTTTTGTACGCGGCGTGAACATTTGGTTTTTGTTGGGCGAGGTGTCAGCATATGATTGGACAGAAAAAGGATTTGTCTCTGACCCTATAAACACAAGATCCACATACCCGCAATCAAAGTCTTGGTCTGAGAGAGGTCCGTACTGGGCGCAGGTAGAAAAGCTTCAGTGGATCGTCATTCTCATTTTGTCATCATTACCTTTGCGTAATGCGTACTCGCGAATCCAGTCCAAGTCCAAATCCTACGCATGTGCATTATTTCATTTTCATCAACAATGTCGTACATACCCTAATGAAATAATCAAAAAAGCATAAATAAAATACACACCCCAAGCGCACGTTAGCATGGATCCCCGTGTCCCACCGAGCTCTTTCTCTCTCCGATTAAGCAGGGACTGTTTCGAAATGCTCGCTTAGATTTTCCTTGGAGCTCACACGCACACATAAACACCCACGCTCCCAACTTCTTTCACCTCCACCCCACGGCGCATTTTAGCCTCCATCTGCCCTGTCTTCTTCGATCTCGCTCCCTTTCGCCATTGAATTCTTTCAGATCGTTTTCAACCCCTGCATTTTACATAGGTACTCAATTTCTCGCTCTTTCTCTCTCTAATGATGTCAATGCATACATGTATATGTAATGTTTAGAGTTCGATTCAGCACAATCTGAAAGAATTATTTTTCTGCTTAATTTTTTAAAGTCGGTCTGAAGTGTAAAGCTGAAAATTCTATCTGTCTGTGCTTTTTTTATTTGAAGAAAATGGTGAGTTTTCCCATTGATGACCTTAAAAACGCCATCTTTTTCTATTTGAAGCTCCATTTCTTTCTTTATGGCACATATCTCTTTGTATTTGATCTTGATTCTCAAATATCGGTTCGGTTTTTGAAATTTCGCTTTAAATTGTACATATGAATCTGCATGTCTGTACACTTTGTGTGTGTGTTTATACTTATGATGATGCAAACTTGAAATCTGGTCGATGATGAACTTGATCTGATATCAAGTATTCTATCACGGAAGTTTGTAATACGATTTTCGGGTTAATTTCATAATGCGGCTTTTGGTGTTCCACATTGGTAGAGAATATATGAAATTTTACAGTGAAAATTGTTTTAGATAATACGTTAGTTTGGAACTGAGAAAGTTATAAATAAAGTTGAAATCAAAATGATAATTTGGTTAGAAATTAATTAATCAGTGTTGGTTGGTGTTTGCAGTCGGCTGCCCAATATTCTCTATCAACTTTTGGACAGGGCTTCTATAATTTTGCTATGCGGGGTCGTCATCTTGATTCCTACTCGGCGTACAAGCGTGCGGCATCGAAGGACCATATCAATGCTTATGATAGAGAAGAAAGTTCAGGTACTTCTGGATTGCTCTGTCACCATTTTTTCTATATCCGGGGGTTACATTGCTTAGCTTCTTCTCTGTTAGTTTTGGATCAGATATCCTCTATTGGTTGCTTATAATTATCTAGAAACTTCATTCAAGGTGCATTTTGGGTAATTTAAATGCGTTCTTTGATAATTTGATATGAAGTACAAGTATACTTCCATCTCGGATTCTTTGATAATTTGATAATTTGATTCCTTGTATGGGTTTTAGAGGAATTGTTGAATGGAAAAGCTATTGGAAACCCTTCATGGAGGCGCTCTTTGCCACATATGCTTGTGGCAGCTCTTTCTTCATTTTTATTTGGTTACCATCTCGGGTGCGTTCCTAATTCTGATTCTTTTCTATTATCCTATTTTTATATATGTTTTGCTAACTTAAACAGAATAATATTTGTTTTTTTTTTTCTCTAATGCAGAGTGGTTAATGAGACATTAGATAGCATTTCTTTGGACCTTGGCTTCAGTGGGAATCCCTTGGCTAAGGGTAATCGTGTCATTGGATTTCCAATCTTTTCTCAGCTAAGTGCATTCCGTAATTTGATCTAATGTTGTTTCTCTCTTTGAAGGTCTAGTGGTCAGTACCTGTTTAGGTGGTGCTTTTGTTGGATCTCTGTTTAGTGGCTCAATTCTAGATGGAGTTGGGCATCGAAGGGCATTTCAGCTTTGTGCATTGCCAATGATAATTGGTGCATCAATGAGGTAACTTTTTTATAACAATATCTACTTATGATCACCAGATTGAGCTCACTAGGAGTTTTTGATTACCCTATTACCCCAAACAGAATACTGAGAATGGCATGATGAATTACTTGATACCACCATTCATGATACACTGTGTCCATGATATTCCTTCTTATATGTTGCACTAAAATGTTTCTAGATGCTAAAAAACCACAATTTCCTTGCTTCAGCCGTTATGAACTTATTATGACCCCTGGACGGAAATCATTGAGTTTTATGATGAATCTAAACCCTAAACCTCTGGAAAAAAATATACTAAAAACAAATTGAGAATTACTTATTCCCATTTGTTTATCCAAAATTTCATATATATTTTTTTTATCTTATACCTCACTCAAATTTTCCTGATAAACAAATGGTACGTACTTTTTACATCCATGATAACAATAGAATTGGTGCATCTCACCTACTTCTCATATAGCTAACCTATATGAGTCTTACTAAAACTTTATGTGGGAGTTGCAGTGCAACAACCAAAAGTCTGTGGGGCATGCTTCTAGGGAGGATTTTTGTTGGAACTGGGATGGGAATTGGCCCACCTGTTGCTGCTATCTACGTATCAGAGGTATAAGAAACTATCCTTTTTGTTTATCTCGGAAATGTTAATTGTCATGCAATGTAATGTTCTTAAACGTTTTAGTATGATCTCTCCACATGAGCAGATTTCACCAGCTTTTGTAAGGGGAACTTTTGGGAGCTTCACCCAAATTGCTACATGTCTTGGACTTATGGGGTCTCTATTTATTGGACTTCCGGCCAAGGATATTGTGGGCTGGTAAGATAAAATTTATGGGCCATTGATATTCCGAAAACCTTTTCATTACACATTTGATCCATTTGTTCTTATGCTAAGCTTTTTATTTATTTTCCAATTGTTATCTAAAGAACACTATTTTCTATCAACATGGTTGATGGTTAGGTGGCGGGTTTGTTTTTGGGTGTCTACTGTTCCTGCTGCGGTACTTGCTGTTTGCATGGAGTTCTGTGCAGAGAGTCCTCAGTGGCTTTTCAAGGTTATTTGCTCTCGTTTCTCATTCACCAAGCCATAAACAGTTGATCAAGTTAGTGTCTACCGTTTGGAATTAATATAACTTCTATATTTTGGTCTCGAATAGGTCGACCTCTATGAAACTTTAGAAAAATTGGGAGCTTGATGTGTAAAAGTTAAAAAAGTTTTAATTTCTGCTGTCTAAGAAATTAATTATATAATTACATCGTGTATATTTTGGCATGAGCATACCTTATTGGGTAGTATAATGCTTTAACATTCTTGTTTTGTTTTTTCCTCTTCTTTTTCTTATTTTGTTTTTGTATTGGCTTGTACTCAAAATTATTTGTTGGTGCAACAGGCTTTGGTCTCGTTGCTTTTTCTGTTCTCCCATATATTCTTTTTGGGTGATATTATACAAAGAGTATAAGCGCTTTCTTCATTTACTCACCTTCCAATAATTGTCATCATTTACTTACCTAATATTTTTCATAATTTATTCACCATCTAATATTTGTTATCTTTTACTCACATTCTAATACCTGGTAGGATATATGAAATTTTTTCATTTTATTTTTACCCAGTGAAGGCCATTATCATTTATCAACACTGATACTAACAGTTGTTTCTGACTGGGCTCAGAGAGGAAAAGGCACTGAAGCTGAAGCTGAATTTGAGAAACTCTTAGGGGCAGCACACGTTAAATTTGCAATGGCAGAATTGTCAAAGTCTGACCGAGGGGAAGAACTAGAGGCAGTAAAGTTCTCAGAGCTACTGTATGGCAGACATTTCAAAAGTATGTTTTCAGTTCATTGATACATGAGTTGTTGAAATCTAAAATTATGTGCTTCCATCTGCATAATTACCTTATAGCCGTCATATTTTGCAGTGGTTTTCATTGGGTCTACCATTTTTGCCTTACAACAGCTATCAGGCATAAATGCTGTATTCTATTTCTCTTCAACTGTCTTTAAAAGCTTTGGGGTGCCTTCAGATTTGGCAAACATATGTGTTGGAATTGCAAATCTATCGGGTATGATTGCATTATTTTTGGGTTTTTGGGATTATGCTAATTTTGTTTCATCATACAATTCTTTTTATCTATCAGTCGTTTTCTCTATACTATTCTAGGTTCAACTGTTGCAATGATATTGATGGATAAGCTTGGTCGGAAGGGGCTTCTTCTTGGAAGCTTTTCTGGCATGGTGAGCTTTGTCTATAAATACTGTGAATAAGTGATCCAAACTTATAATGTCAGTTTTGGCTGTTCAGTGGAATCTGTGTCACCAATATCGCATTTGCTTCTACTGAGGCTCTCTCTTTTTTGTTTGCATTTAATAGAATATATAACTGACATGTTATTAAACTTTTATGCATTTCTTGGTTTAGGCAGTGGCAATGGGTCTTCAAGTAACTGGAGCAAGTTCTTTTACATCAGGATCTGGAGCATTAAGTCTATCGGTTGGTGGCATGCTACTGTGAGTTGTCAATCATCTTCAACCTTGTTTGTATATAAGATGAAAAAAAAATTTGTCATAATAAGTAAAGATAAAACTACTGCTAGGTTATGGCATCCCATTGAATGGTTTTGGGATCTTTAAACGGGATCTTTAAACTGTATCTTTCACTCAAAGATGAAAATATCGATATCAACGGGTATATTGCTAGTTAAATTTATGGATATCTCGTCCCAAATATCGATATCGATATCGTTTACGGTCAACAAAAATGACGGAAATTCAGTCTAAAAATTGGAAATTTGAAATGAAATTTTGGGAAAAACTTAAGTACCCAATGATAGTTATATAGGACTAATAAAAACTATAAAATGACTTTGATATAATAAATATATGATTAATAATATGATACAATAGAGTTCTGACGATGACTAATAATATAAAATTTAAACATAAACATAAGTTGAAATGAATTACTATAATTGAATGTTAATATAATTAAAAATATAACAATAAGCATAAAAAAATTTCAATGGAAGAAAAATTATAAAATGAGTAAATATATTTAAAATTGGAAAACAAATGATGAAAAAATAGAGTCAATCTTTTTTCAAAAATCGGAAAGAATTGATATATTTAAAATAGGGAAAAATGACAAACAAAGTTGAAAATTTGGAAAAAATGAAAAAAAAAACGGAAAATGTGCCTGGGGTGGGTTGTACCCAGGACCTCAGGTTCTGAGGGGCAAAACCCAAACCAACTCGGCTGACCCAGTTTAATTGAAAATATAAGCACCGTATAATATATAAAGGATCCAAACTTACACTCTTAACAGTCATCCCTTTCCTCCCGTGGGTCTGCGATTCGGATTTTTGCGACCCGGCGGCATGACCCGACTGGAATTCACTTGTTTTACGTTCGATTTTCATTAAATTGGGTCCTATCTCAATCGTTTTAATCAAATAATGAGATCTATGGGCTTAAAATAAAACAAAATATCGAAATTTCGCTCAATTTCTTTCCCCCCTTCTTATGTGTCGCCGACCAATTTTAACGAAATATCGGCGAAATTTCGCCAATATCCACCGATTTTTTCATCCATGCTTTCACTGGATTATTAAAACTTGGCCATTATTTTTGATAGATTTAAACCGAATCCTTACATGAAAATGTTTTTGCAAGGAGATTGAGTGATTACAACATATTATAATAGTGCGTGTACATCTACAGTGCCATGATATTGTAGATTATGAAATGGTAAAAAAAGAAAAATCTGAATAGAAGCCTCTATGCATCAAATTCAACATTTTTAGAAAATCTGCTTGGAGCTTTGCATAGAATTTTTATGTGATGCACGTTAAAAGCTTCTATGCAATTTTTTCTTGAAGGACTCTAAAATTGTAAAGCAAATTTGCATAGAAGATTTTGTGGTGTTAATGTCACAATAATGATAGATTGTGAATTCGGGTATGCAGGTTTGTCTTGATGTTTGCTCTTGGAGCTGGTCCAGTGCCTGGTCTCCTCCTATCAGAAATTCTTCCTGGCCGTATAAGGGCAAAAGCCCTGGCAGTTTGCATGGCTGTGCATTGGGTAATTGTCTTTTATAGTTCTTTTACATGGCTCACTTGCATCTTTTTTGTTTTCACTGTTGGAGCTGTAATATGACTTGTCCTACTCACAACATACATAACATATTTTTATGAATATATCCAATAAAATTTTGTGCCTCTGATGATGAATTTCAATCTATGAAAGCAAGAATTTGGTAGTATTACTTGGTCATGGCTGCACAGGTAGAGTCATTCACTGGTTCTGCAGGGATACGAAGGAAAAAAAAAATTAGGTACACAAATGAATAATTTCAAATAGCCACTAATTTTGATAACCCGCCATGAAAAGTGAATTTGATTGTCAAAATTGTTCCTAAGTTATCATAATTATATCACTTGAAGTCCTAAGTTGTTCGAAAACTTCTGAATGATGGCAATGTTATTGACCAGGGAGGAAATATAGAATTCTTTTGCCTAAAACTTTTAATATATCAAAAAAGAACAGGGTATGTCTAAGAATATTGAAAAAAGGGGGGTTTCTACTGAAATTTGGCAGAACTTTATATTGAAAAGTTAAATCATGTATTCATTGGAAGTTCAGACCAAGCCAATAAATATCCTTGGCTCTTGCGTGGCTGGAAAAGTGGAAAGTAGTCTTATGATCTTAAAGTTTGAAAGAAAATTCAAAGACTTCGTTTCTATGCAGGCTGTGCTGACAGTCTATATCATTATGACCTTCTGCAATTGTATTAGTTCAATTTGACTGAATGAGATATTGCACATTTTATTCAAAACTGATTTAAGTGACTTTGCTGCATGGTAGCTGTCGTTTTGTTAAGAATCCATTCTCGACGGTTTCATTTTGAAGTCTCATTGTAATTTCTGTTCATGATTGCTTCTTTTGTTTAGCATACTTTCTATAAATTATATTTCCCCTAGGAACATATAGGGGCTTTGTTACCATCTCCATTTCAGCCCTACGCCACAAATGATCTCCCACAAATTACATTCTTCAAATTTATAAATTTAATGCCATCTCACTAGTTTGGTGTCTTTGACAGGTGGTAAATTTCTTTGTTGGTCTGTTTTTCTTACCCTTGCTGGAGAAAATTGGGCCACAAGTTCTGTATACCATCTTTGCTACTTTTTGTTTGCTGGCTGTGATTTTTGTGAAGAGAAATGTAATAGAAACCAAAGGAAAGTCACTCCAAGAAATTGAAATTGCACTTATTCCACCTCAGTGAAGGTATTCATTTTAGTTATTTTTATGAATGGCTTTTATTTTTGTTGCATCAATTCTGTTTCCTTTGTTGATTCTACCCATTTGGTTTAGTTTAGTTTTCATAATCGGTGTCTCCAACATTAAAATTAGTCTTCTTTCATGTTAATTGAATTCTAATTATGCAAATTGTTCCCTTGTATTGAATATGTTTTAGCAATTATCACAAGAGGGTTCTATTTTGAGGGTAGTTAATCTAAAGTAATTTAGTTCCTAGTTGCCTCTTTGCAGCCAAATATTGACCCTCAGCAATTACTAATTTAACTGAGCTAACCCAACGCTTAACTGATCAGCTAGAAAGCAGACCTAATAAGTGTTCAAAGTTCAAAACCCAGCATGTGTAATGAGCTCTTTGGAGTTACCACTATGATCTGATATGGATGCTTGTGGGATGGGTAGACCATGTGTATAAGGGATTGATCAGATATTCAATATTTTACTACCTAATAAATTCTGCATAACATGGGTAGTTCTGCGGTATTGAAAAATGATCATATTATCTGCATTCTACAGAGTACTAAATTATCAGCATGTACTCTACATTTATTTTGTCCAAAATTTTCATCGTATTTTTCATCTACTATATTGTGTATGCTTGTGAATTTTTTATATGTTTTTTTCTGTCCCATATGCTACAAGGGGTTTCAAAAGCCTTGATATCTTTTGATTTCATCATCTTGGAAAGACTAATTAAAGGCCCTTTTTTGTATCGTTTGCTCATCTCTGTAGGTTCTTCAACAAAACTAGATTACTCTTTACACAAAGCTGAAGTCTCTTTGGTAATGATGGAAACCTAAGACTCAGTTTTGCGAGTAATGGATATGTTGCCATTTTCAGCTCAGTTGAGTTCCTTAAAATCCTTGATTACCTTAAATCTTTTTTCAGACCATCAAAAAATGTTGTTTTCAGGAAAACTGCAAAGATTATGTTGCCATTTTGACTTTCACAATAGTTTTCTTTAAACTTACATACTCATGATTGCTCAAAGAAAGATCAAAACTTCTACTAAACCTCTGGGTTAGCATTATCTGGTGTCAAATTGTTCGAGTTAGTTTCACGACTTCTGAATTGATTCTGTAGTCAAAGCTTTTCTACCTTTAAGTGATATCAGAACTGTACATTTACCCGAAATTTGTATGATTTAAGCTCGGTAAACTGAAGTCTAAAAACATACAAAAAGAAAACTTTCCAGGTGGTGGAAACAGAAAAGTTGTGATTTATATTAGGGGAGTTTCCTTACTGTTTGTGATATTTTTGTTCATCTGAGTTTATGTATGATGTTTCATTGCAGGGAGATGATGAAAATAAGGTTGTGTGAAGATTCCAAAATCTTGTATGTCTGCCCAAACTACAGTTACAAGTTGTGGTGGTGCTGTATCTGGAAAATTTAGGAAGTAAGTATATCAGGTGTAGTTGTTCATCCTGGTCCTGGAAGGCTTTTGTATATTATTAGAGGGTTATGAAAATTTTGTAAACAGATTTATTGAAATTTACAAGGCAATGTACTACTTGAAGGATCCTACTCTTGAAACTCTTGAGAATAATACAAATACAACTATTCCATCCAAATCATGGGCTTGCTTCTCACATGGATCATTCACAAATACTTTGCCCAGGAATCCAATTCTCTGAAGCAAATTTATTTATAGATCCTTGATTTAAAAATCATGAATTTGATTTTTCTTCTCAATACAAATCCGGACAGTGTCTTGTGTGGTGAAGTCGCTAAAATCTTATCAAGAATTTTAACCTATAAAAGACAAAATAGTTATGTTTTTTTGGGTCAAAAAAGACAAAATAGTTATTGAAAATTTGTCTTGTGTGAATTCGTTAAAATCTTATCTAACAATTTTAACCGCATAAAGGAAAAATAGTTATTAAAAATTAAATTACTTCGGTGCAATGAGACTCGAGTGACGTCATCAATTGTTGTAGGATTGCCCTACGAAAAAAAAAAAAAAAGGTTCCGCATTTTGGATCACAAATGCTGAAACGCACGATATTGCCCTACGAAAAAATGGCCCTATTTCTGTTAATACCTGACACCTTGAAGCGAAGGTTGTGTCTTGAGGTCTTGCTCGTCGCTTATCCGAAACGGCGTCGCTCCATTCAATAAGATTCAAAAGAACATGAGTGATGAGTCCACGTTAGGTGCTCTTGAGAATTACGAGTTCTAAAGCAAAGCGGTTCAGGTATGCGTCGCTTTTGTGTTCCCTCTTTCTCTCTTCTTCATTTCTTCAATTCTATTCCTTTTCATCTTTCATGTCCTTATGTTTGTTTACCAAGAAAGGAAAATTTTCAAATGAACTGAATAATTCATGCGTCTTTCATAGTGGGAACAAACTTCTCCACGTAATTTCGATTCCCTGGTCACCAACACCGGAATCCGTAAATTTTTTTATTTATTTTATTTTATTAAATCTGACCATGAAAATTGGTCCTTTGTGTACTAATTGATTATGGTTTGTATGTAGTTTGGTTGGTAGGTTTCATATAGAATTAGTTATTAAACAAATGCGCCAATTGTCTGATGAAATGCCTCAGTGAGAGCCCAAATGGTCTAACTTATCTGGCATGCTTTGTATGTTTGTGTGGTATTGCAAGGTTTAAAATCTAGAGACAAATATAGAGCAATGGCAAGTGAAGAGGACCCGAAGAAGTCTCAGGTGGTAGATGCCCGGGCACGAAACATTAGTCACAATGTTCGTTGCACGGAGTGTGGTAGTCAGTCCATTGAAGATTCTCAAGCAGATATAGCCATTTTGCTCAGAAAGGTATTGCCTTTATCATTTTTGTTTTTAAAAATTTGAGATGCTTACTCGTATTCTAGGACTGACATCGATCACTTTTATGGTTTCCTCAACCAAGACTGAAAATACTTGTCAGAAATTGTTAACCAATACTTCAGTAAGTAGAAACTAGTCACTGGGATATCCGATTTACTGATAAAGGAGATTGTTATATGTTGTTAGCATTTGTGAGCGGAATAAGATGTGGTTTGTCATTTGCTGCCTAAACTATTGTCATTCTGATCGTTTTCTAGATTTGGTTGCCATTCATGAGAAGCATCATTTTAAGTCCTACAATTTCTTGTTACGTAAATGAGTATGCGATACAGTAACGTGATGGTTATTATCTAGCAGTGATAATGCGTATAATGTTTGTACAGTTGATTCGTGATGAGATTCATGGTGGGAAGAGTGACAAAGAGATTTATAAGAAGCTTGAAGATGATTTTGGTGAAACAGTACTTTATGCGCCCAAGTTTGATCTGCAGACTGCAGGCTTGTGGCTATCACCGGTCAGTTTATCACCCTTCAAACATTGAAAATTTAAACTTTCCGTTGGTATTTTGTAATTTTAATTTGTGCTCATTTTACAATTGTTGGGATTTGGAAACAGCTTCTTGTTGCTGGTGCTGCTGCAGGCATTTGGGCTTATAACAAGCACAGGCAAAAGACTAATGTCCACATCATGGCCCTGAACCTTGTTAGAGGCGTTCCATTGACACAGAACGAGAAGCAAACCATGTTAGACCTCCTCACACCGCCTCCCTCGCGAGGAAACACTCCTTCTTCGTGGTGGCGGAGGTGGGGAGAACAATGATGTGTTGTCTTTCACAAGCCTTCTTTTTTAGTTTATGCTTGATGAAAGTGTGTGGTGTAAGTGATATAGAACCATGGATGAACAATAAAAGTGTTCGAATTAGAAGATGTTAATCAACTTCTCAAATGGTCTATTTTATTTGACTCTTATCGATCATTTACTAATTTTATTCATCTTTTGGTTGGAATTAGCTATACCTTTAGTTTCTTAATCCAACTATTGTGAATTGAAGTTTTCCGCTTCGTCTGGCCGATATTGATAATTTTACTACTTGATGTTGTTAGTAAATTTTTCATCCCATATCATGGAATGCATGGCTATGAAATTGAGCATTCGATTCTTGCCCAAAAAAAATGTATAAATATTGATTTTGATCGAGCACTAGATGAGCACTGTGCCCGGTTTGTTTCTTAACACCACATGAATTACACTTTCTCGCAGCCTCATTGATCGAGTCTTTGTATAATCTCCATTCCTTTTTAATTTTAAATATTCGAAATATGTTATTATTTAAGCATAATTTCTTAAAAACGTCCACTAAATTAAAAATTGTATGGTTTATTCATATGTATGTTTCAATAAATAGATGATTTATTATGAGGATATTCAATTTTTTTTTTTGGTTTTTTTTACATTGATTAATAGAAAACGGTGAATGATTATAATTATAAAGCGTTCTTAAATCACAAACTCACTATAGAAAAGGACAAGTACGTTTGCATTCCACAATGATGGTACTTTTTCATACTACCAATTCGATTTATTAAATTGTATTTATACATATATCATAATCAGAACTGTTCATTCTCTAAATCAATATGGCAAAATCATCCATATAAAAAATCAATAAGATTGAAAGTTATTTAGTCATTATATATATATGTGTGTATATATATATATATGAATATATCACCTAAATGAATGATTCACCATGAGAATATTAATTCTTACAAAAATCAAACATAATTTTTTTTTACCGAGATAATCTCTTATTATTTGACACTTCTTTATTTTTCTTTTAATATATCCAACTAGTCTAATCGAATTGAAGTTTTCCTCCCACATTTGCTTCTGCTTCTTTATTTCATTATAGCTATAATCCCTTTTTTTATATGTTTTGTAGTTTGGACATATACTAGGCTCAATTTCCTTGAGTGAGTACGTAACTTTTAATCGTTGGTGTTTCTTCATAACAGATTGTTAAAGTACAGTAGTGTTGAAGTAGAATTCGTCCTTTAAACTTAGAAGACTCAAGGATCTAGGCAAACAAGCAAACAATAAGCTATTGTTCATTCAATGATCGAGACCCAGGGGGTTGTTCGACCAAGAACGCTCCAATGTTTAAGTTAGCTTCGAAAGAGAAATCTCAAGAGCTTAAATAGTATTGAACATATTTACCTTTTATTGGGAAATGTGTTCTCCTTATATAGGGGTGAATGAGATGTTCAATTTTCATAGTTTCGATGTGGGACAAATGCTGCTCAATTTGCGTGCTGACGTGAGATGTTTCATCTCTCATTGGAAATCTGGGGTGTTGAGGAGAATAGGTTAGATGGCAATGAGAAGGTGGCTAATGAGAAGAAAGATGGCGGTGTCAAATCGACTGAGGTGAAATCGGCTGGGGAGAAATCCGCTAAGGAGAAATCATCTGAGAAGAAAGAGGACCAGAAGTTCACTGGAGGAGCTAGGACCAAGGAAGACGATTTTTGGTCTAACTACCCCTTCCTCTACCTGTCACTAGGCAGATCGGATTTATCACACATTCTAATGGAGAAATGATAATTCTTAGGAGTAGCATAGGTAAAAAGTTGGCTGAGTTGGAGAGGGTGTGGAATGAAATATACCCATATCCAATTTCAACCTTCAAGAACAAACAAAAATGATTTTGTAAGCATGGATGGATAAGAAACAAAGATATGGGTTTCAGAATTGAGAGGGGGGAGGAAAATAGATCTAGGTCAACAATGATGTTGAGAGGAAGAAGTTCCACAATTGCCCTTTATTAAATTATTGTATTTTAATTCACATAAGTGCCACATAGACTTTTTCACATTAAAGGAAATGATAGTAACGGAAATGGAGCTGAGTGGCTCAACTTAGCTGTAACGACCCGTCCCGAATTCTGGGATTAGATTAGTGACTAATCAAGATTAGTGACTAATCAAGATTAGTGACTAATCAAGATTAGTGAAGTTAATCGGTGATTAGTTGAGCAAAATCGGACGAATGATGCAAAATGACCGTTTTGCCCCTAGTCGTGGACAAAACGTTGACTTTTTGTTCAAGCGGTCAAATGGACTTTGACCAATGACTGTGACGTAGTTCGGGATGTCACGAGTTCATAGACAGGTGGCATGTTCGATTCCGACATTCGAGGGAAAATATATGAAGTTCGGAAGTTCAAGGGTACTTTGGTAATTTGGTTAAAAGGGGGTAAATAGTTGACTTTTGACCTGGGTGGTCCGAAGGTTGAGGGCCAAGAACCGTTACGTAGATCGGGTCGATACGAATTCATAGACAGGCGGCATGGCGAAATCGGACTTCGAACGTGAAAGTTATGGGTCACGGAAGTTCGGTTACACTATGCACGCATTACGAGGTGATGATTAAGTGGCATAATCTGATTGGTCATATATTTAGGTGGGACCCATGGGTGAGTGACATGTGTCACTCATCCTATTGGCCCAAACCCCTAAATTGTGGATCTAACTAATTAAATAATATTAGTTTAATAATTTTATATTTTAATCCCTAACCACTTTTAATCCTAGCCCTTCATTTCACCCATTCCCTTCATCCTAGCCGTCCAAACCCCCTCCCTCACACTTGAACACCAGCCATCCTCCCTCTCTGTTTTCTCACAAACCCGAAACCACCATTCTCCCATTTTCTTGAACAAACACCCACACCACACCTCACCACCACCATCACCTTGCATCAACATGATCGTGTGAGGAGTAATGAAGGACTAAGCAAGACAGGGACGGTGGTCCACGACGGCTCACGGCGGGGGAGTAAGTCGAACAACTCGAGAGCCCTTTTTAATATTCAAAAATTGAAAGTTTGGTTTTGGTTGATGATTTGAGCTCCTTTCAATTCTAATGAGACCTAGGGACCCAAGAGACTTGAGGAGGATCCTTTTGGATGGAAATGAGTGGCTAGGAAGTCAAGGAACCAAGCTTGAAGTTCAAGCTCACGACTTGTCCATGGAAGGTGAGTTTTCATTGGGTTTTCATGTGTTTTTAATAGTTAGAACGATTGGGTTTAATGTTAGGAAGGTTTTGGAATCAAAAAGGGAAAGAAATGATGGAAAATAGGAGAGATTGGACGCCGAACCGGCCACGTCGGTCCAGACCGGTTCGGCCCGGTTCAAAAACTAGAGGACCCGGTTCAGTCGCATGAAGAAGATGATGAACAGTGGCGCGTGGCCCACGTGCATCCACTTCAGGCAGCGCGTGTGGGCGCATGACCCACTTTTTGGGGGAACTTTCAACACACAAAATCTTCTATTCGATGTAATGAACATTTTGTGACTAGTTTCGTGTCGATCGGACATCGTTTCAATAGGTTTCGGGGTGTCCGAAGATTTAGGATCGGGATTAAAAATAGTTAAAAATTTCGGAAAATTACGGGGCTTTAGTGAGGGGTTATTTAAGTAGTTAGTAACCCTATATTACGATTTGGATAGGTTTGGAGGTCCTGGTGACAACGATTAGCCCGATGAGGCTTACATCACGCAAACCGAGGCGGTAACGTAGGATGGTCTGTGAGTGGACCTTGATTTCTAAACTGTGATGCATGCATAAATGTTTTATATGGTTTATGAATATGATTCTATGATGATGATTTTGATGATTGTGATTTATATGATTTCACGCATTTCAAGGCGATTTACGTGCTTGCACGTAAATCGAGGTTTCAATTTTTCATTGATTTTCCATGCTTATAGTTTTGAAAATGATTTCATGAAATGGTTTTGGATTTGGAAAGGTAAACTCGGGTTTGAGACCCATTTTTTTTGGAAACCCTCGGACTCGAAGTCCTTTTAGCTACGTTCTCGGAGCAGAAGCCCAGCTGGTTCTTGAATCAATTTCGGATTTGGAAATATGGATCAGGCACAAGACCCATTTGATTTACGAACTCCTGGACTTGAGGTCCATTTGATTTAATTAGGCATCAGGCTGGAGACCCAGTTGGTTTACGATTCGAGCCGGAGGCCTAGTTGGTATGTGGATTAGGGCTTAGGGCCCAATTATGTTTTAAGATTGTGATTTCGGGTGAGGGACCCACAAATGGACTTTTGGTTCATGACGGTTTATGGGAACCGACATGAACCCTTGAAAGGTTTTATGGTTCATGACGGTTTATGGGGACCGGCATGAACCCTTGAAAGGTTTTATGATCCATGACGGTTTATGGGGGCCGGACATGAATCATTTAAAGGTTTTTCGTACACCATCCTTTATATATGATTTGTCTCCTCCGGGGAGGGTCATTGGCCTGGGTGGACCCCGGAGTAGTCACACAGCACTGACTAAGTGGAGTCGTCCCCGTTGGGTTCCTTACTCTTAGAAAGGCTATGGTTTATAACCTCCAGGGAAGGTCATTGATCTACGAACATTGACCTGGGTGGACCCTGGAGAGACTTGAGTTTGAGACCCCAGGTAGCACGAGCGTAGCTCTAGATTACTGTAACAGGATTGGTGATATGAAATATATGGATAAACATGATTTCAAATGGTTTGGGAAATTGTGTTTTATGATGATAAATGGATTTGGGCTGAGATCCCACATATGTTTACTATGTTATGGTTTTTTGTAAATGGTTTTGGGCAGGAGCCCGTATGGATGTGGTTGTTTAAACATATGTGATTGGATAAATGGTTTTACTATGCATGCATGCTTTTTAGTGAAGGGTATAAAGGTTTTTTTATGAAATGAGTTTTACCAAGCTTATTACTTTTTGTCCACTCACAGTCTTTCTGTTTTCAATGCCCTTCAGGTTGAATACGGTGCAGACTGTAGCAGAGACCGAGACATTACATACCTCATCCGGATCCTGGCGTACTTTGGAAGCCGGAAGGCTAAAGGTTTTAATTTTCCCTGATCTGACACTCCGTGTCAGACGGGATCAGCAGCGTTCCTCATTAATCCCGGGGGGATTGGGGACGGGTCCTGACATCAGCTATTTCAAGGTGTTAAGTGAAGTAATAACGAGTTCATGGTGCAAAGTGTGACAAATGTGCGAGTTTAAGGTGCATTTAGTCTAATAAGTCTATAGAAAAATATTGTAAATAATCAAATATTGGTGTCTGTTTAAATAAAGGGTACGAAGGGTAGTATAATCATTTTAGCTATTTATTGATTCCTTATATTATATAAGGGATTAGATTACTGTTAATCACAATTCATTATTCAGATAACGTATTATTAAGAACATAATACACGTTCCGAATTTTCCTTTCTGCCTCTCCTAGTCTCTCTCAATCTTTCACAATACGTTATCAGTACGATCGTCTCTGGATCAATGATTACTCAAGAGAAGGATCGATTCAGCCAAATAGGTTTTCCAAATCACAAATTTACTTTATTTTATTGAATCAGAACCCTATAAAACATGAATTCTACTATTATTGAATTAATAATTATCTCATAATCGTTGAAATTAAATTTATTCTTAAATTGCATATACTATGCTTGAATTGAATTAGAAATTGAAAAAAAAAAATTCATGGCTTAGTAGTAATGTTTGTCTCGGAAAATATAATGTTTGATGTTAATTGTTGATTCTTGATGAACCTACAATTAATTCCCCTAATTTGATATTTGTTGATAATGGACTTAAGCTTGATAATTATTTGATGATGTTTCAGTTGAAATGCTTCATACTGCTTTATGATTATTTGTGGTTGATTTATTAAGGATTGATACTCGCTGGGTATTAATTGTGACTACATGGTTTCACATGTTTTAAATATAAACCTTCCAAAGCCTGCACAACTCGCTGGGTGGCTGCACATCAATTTGCACGGTTTCAAATAAGCCATAGATGCACAGTTTTGCAATTGGTTGTTATTAGCAAACGTTTTGTTTTTTTGTTTTTCAATATTAGGGCTTCTCCCCAACAGCCCAAGCAAAGAAAAGAAAACAAAGGTGAGGCCCAAAAGGCCAAACCTTGAATAAGCCCTAAAACAAAAGGAGGTCCAACAGGCATCACAAACCAATATAAGGAAAATTAACATAAAAGCCCACGACCCATGTTTTTTTGGCTCGGCCTAGAAGGCCCAAGCTCACGGCTGGCCTGCAATCTAGCCCATGCCCACAATTGGCTTGCAATCTAGCCTATGACCACGACTAGATCAGCTTAGCTCCGCCCACCTACAATGCTAGCCGGCTCATCTCAGCTTGAGCAGCTCAGCTCGATCGGCGTGGCTCAGCTCGGCTTACGCTGCTCGTCGGCGGGGGCTCGGCTCTGACAAAAAAAAAAAAAGAATTTCCTTTATACTCTTCGGGTTTTAAAGTATGCCTGAATTATTGCAATATACCTTTAAATTAAATGCTAGTAACATTTATTTCTAACATCCATACATGTTACATAGTATTATATTGCTTAATTGTTCATATGTTTTATGTTTTTGTTTAAATATTATTTAGGAAACATTATAAACTAATAGTAAACAAAAGGAATATGAAGTTTCCTTCATAGATTCACCCTTACATGTTTTTTTTTTTCTGAATTAATCATACCATATTGTAGAATCTGAAGTTCTCATTAGTTGCTTATGGATGTGTTTTGCCAAAGCACTAATATTGTTTTTTACTCCTTGTAGAGAATGACACATCTAAATAAGCTCGACTTCGATGCCTTTGAAGTTTCTAGAAGAAATTACTATCAGTGGACTGCAGACATGAAACTTCATCTTACTGTAAAGAGAACCCGCTCTACCATCCAAGAAGACAACGTGATTTCTGAGCATCAAAAGGCAGATGCTATGATCCTCATCTAGAGGCATATGGATTGCGCATTGCAGCATGAATACATTCGTAAAGAAGACCCGAGAGCATTATGGGTTTTGCTGACAGTTCAATTCAATCACCAGAAGGATATATTCTTGTCAGAAGTAAGACATGACTAGCATAACCTTCGTTTTCAGGATTTCAAATCTATGAACGAATAAAATTCTGAGGTATGGCGTATCCTCTATCTTCTCAAATACTGTGGGGAGGAGCTCACTGAAGTTGATCTCCTTGAGAAGACTTTCTCCACATTTCCTGCCGCATGTATTATCCTGCAACAAAAATATAGAGAGAGGAAATCTACCAAGTTCGCGGAATTGATCATTACCATATTGCTTGCTGAAAAAAAAAAAACAATTTGTTGATGAAGAATGATCAATCCCGACCTGTTGGCACTAGTGCAACATCTTTTCCTGAAGTAAACGTTGTTACCCATCACGATTTAAACCACGAGTGGAGAAATTGAAATCATGGTAGAGGCGCATGACGTAACCGTCCTAGACATGGTGGACATCCATATGACCAAGATCAAGGTTACCATGGCCCACGTTGCCGATCTAAATGTGGTCGAGGTCCACATGGTGGGAATCGCACTCATTCAACCCCAAGAACTCAATATGAGAGAAACCTTGGTCCAACCCGTCGCCACCAGAATCAAAATCAGCAAAACCTATGTTATAAATGTGGAGGATTAGTGGTCCCGCACTTGTCATGCATCAGCTCAAATTATTTCTGATATCTCATTGGACGTGGTACTTGAGAAACAAATTTTAATAAGAGACCGATTCCTCTCAATACCACTCTTACCATTGTTGACTTCCAAACTAGTGCTGGATATGATGAGGTGACACGACCCATCTTAATCCCCCCCCTCCCCCAGATTAATGCGGGATGTGCCATACTCCCGTCTAAACAACGTGTGACACCCACGTGTGATACGAAGGCTAGAAAAGGGATAACCAAACCTTGCCCCATTCGGGGCTTCCATAGTGCGCCAGGATCAGTGGCAATATGTGATGTCTCGGTCCCTGCTATAGTCTGCATCCGCGATCAACCTGAAGGGCATTAAAAACCATAAAAACTGTGAGTGGACGAAAAATAAATAATATAATAAAACTTGTTTCATAAAAGACATTTATGCCCTTCACTAAAAACCATGCATGCATTCGAAAATCATTTAACTCAAATATACTAAGACTGTTTATCCATGTAAACACAGAAATCCAATAAAACATGTTTTATACCGATCCTTGGCATCCCAGATGCCTGGTGTCCTAGACGCCTGACATCCCAGATGTCATGCCACGTTTTAAGGCTATGCGTGCCACTCGGGGTCTCTCCGAGCCTATCTATGGCATCCTAGATGTCTAACATCCCAGACGTCTAATAATAGAAATCCTGCTCATGAGTTACTATACAATCCAGTCGCTCCGTGCAATGACCCCTCGTAGTCAATGCGCCGTTACTACCCAGTGTCCCAGATAGCTGGAGGAGACCATCCATATATCCATGTATAAGGATGGTATATGGAAAACATTTTATAAAATGACATGACCCATGCCAATCACCTCGAGATTAATGTGGGATGCGTCATGCTCCCGTCTGCCACGAAGTGTCAGACAAGGGATAATACGTAGCTCAGCCCATACGGGGCTCCCAGAGCGCGCCAGGATCGGTGGAGGAGTGTGATGCCTCGGTCTCTGCTACAACCCGCATCCGTCATCAACCTGAAGGGCAATAAAACCATTCAGAACTGTGAGTGGACGAAAATCAAAAAGTTCATAAAAACACATTTCATAAAGATATTTATGCCCTTCACTAAAAAGTATGCATGCAACGAAAATCAGTAATCAAAACATTTACTCAAATAAGCCATTAGGGCCTTAGCCCAAAAACCGTAAATCCAAAACCAAGTGGGCACTGCCCAAATCCATAAACACAAATCCAACCGAAAAAACCATTTCACAGATCCAATAGTCCATATTTACCACATAACCATCCTCGGCATCTCAGATGCCTAGCGTCCCAGACGCTCGACGTCCTAGACGTCATATCTCACGGTAATAAGCAACGCGTACTACTTGGGGTCTCTCCGGATCAATATCTCTGACATCCCAGATGTCCGACGTCCCATACGTCTAATCATAGCATTCTTACTCCTGAGTCACTATACGGCCCGGTAGCTCCGTATAATAACCCATCGTAGGCAATGCACCGTGACTTCCCCAGTGTCCCAGACACCTAGAAGAGACCATCACATGTCCTCGTATCAAGATGGTATATGGAAAACAGTTTTACAAAGCCATTTCAAAACATCTCAATAGGCCCTGCCCGAAATATCTCATAAAACATCACAATCCATTTAGGGTCCCCAACCCGAAATCACGTTTATGAAACATAGGGTCCTAGACTTGAAATCACATTTATAAAACTCAACTGGGCCTCATGCTCGATTTTGTAAACCACTGGGCCCCCGACCCGATCACATAACTAAAAAGGGTCTCAGCCCGATTTCGCAAACCAACTGGGCCCCTGGCCCGATCACATAATTCAAATGGGTCTCATGCCCGAGTTCATATTTCCAAAACCAAAACCATGTCATAGAACCATCATTAAACTCACAATCACATAGCCATAGCATAAACTTGCAAACCTCGAAAAGCGTGTAAATACGGGAATACCTCAAAATACGTGCCATCATGTGAACCACCAGTGCCACAATCGTCATCATAGAAAACACATATGTAAAACATGTAAATAGTTATGCATGCATCACAATTTAGAAAACGAAGTCCACTCACAGATCGTATTATGCTGCTGCCTCGATACAGGTGCCATAAGCCTTCCCGGGCCCCATCATTATCACCGGGACTTCCAAACCTATCCAAAACACACTAGAGGGTTACTAATCTCTTCATTAACCTCCTATTAAAGCCCCATAAGTTTCCCGAATTTTTAACTATTTTTAAACTCGATTAAAAATTTTCGGACACCCCGAAACATAACGAAACGATGTTCGATTGACACAAAACCGGTCCCGAAATGTTTGTTACATCGAATAGATGATTTCATGTGTTGAAAGTTTCCCTAAAAAAACCCTTCACACGCCTCCACGCGCGGCTTGAACTCCCTGCGCGTGAAACCCACGCGCCGGGCACTGTTCATCGTCTTCCTCAGGCAGACCCAGTTTAGACCGGTTCAGTCCAACTGAACCGGCATTCTTGGTTTTCTCCATTTTTCCACCTATTTTCAATTCCATTTAATCATATAGCTTTCTTCCACAGATTCTAGTCGATTAATGATGTCAAAACCTGAACTTAGGGGTTGAAAATTACCTCCCCGATCGACTATCCAAGCTTCCATTTTCCTCCGCCGTCTCTGGCCACTACAGGTCACCTCAGACCCTGAAACCAGTCTCGATCGATTCTTGGAAACTCCTAGATGCTCACCTGAGCAACCAATTCGATAAACAACGACCAATTTGTGATTTTCCATATTTGAACTCAAGGTCGAATTTTATGGGATATGGCTTACCGTCACTTCTGTGCACCTCCATGGCCACTACTAACCTCGTCCTATCTATAACCTCAAACACACCACCAAAACCATCCATCATTAGTAAAACTTGACCTGCCATTTTCAAATTCTAAGAAACAGAGCATACGGCTTACCTGCCCACTTCTGCCACTGTACACAGCGGCCCCCCACGGTGGCACCAATACATTCCTCATCATCCACCCAAACGTTTCCATTCACACGCCACGGCCAACAGATGAAGTTTCAAGGAATTGAATGGAAGGTTTTTCATGGTCTAGTAGAAATGTTGTGGGTTCTCGATGATGATGATCAGCTGAGGGAAAATGAATGGTGAGGATGAGAGGATTGAGGGGGATGAAGGGCTAGGATGAGAGATGAGAGTTTAATTAATAAATTAATTAATGACCAATAGACATAGATCCACAAATTAGGGAAAGGTAACTAATGGGATGAGTGATACTTGTCACTATCCAAAGGCCCCACACAAAATATCTGCCCAATTGGATTAAAATAATATTTAATACGAATCCCGAGACGTAAATCCCCGATTTCGCTCCCGTGACCATAACTTTTCCGTTCGGCGTCTGATTTCGGCGTGCTGCCTGTCTATGGATTTGTATCGACCCGATCTACGTAACGGTCCTTGGCCCTCGGTCATCGGACCTCCCAGGTCAAAAGTCAACATTTTTCCCACGCCTAGGGGTAAAATAGTCATTTTACACCGTCCGGTCGATTTCACTCCACTAATCACTGTTTAACCTCACTAATCCTTGATTAGTCACTAATTTAATCCCGAAATTCAGGACGAATCGTTACAACCTTCCCCCCTTAAATAATTTCGTCCTCAAAATTCCAACTATCCCGATTCCACATTCACCTCGTGGTAAACAATTCGATCTCACATCATGTTTACATTAGTACACCCACTAACCAGAACCATACTTGTCTGCACTCAGACGTTCCATCACGAACTCACCTCGTATAGACTAAACTCTACCACCTCGAGTGAAATCGATCACACGATTCGAGCACTTGACAATTCTACCCTTACTCGGACATATTAAACTTAATGGTTACTCTCAATCACTAATACACTCTGACATCTTCTCCCACTGGGAGTCACCAAATCCTACTCATGAATCCATGCTGACACATTCAACCAAACTGTCACCACTTGGCCAGTCGTAAATCAATCCGACATCTCTCCCAGATCGAGAGTTACCAAATCTCTCAATTTCTCCACATTTTCTGAATTTTACCATGTCAACATCACACGTTCCATCACGTCGCGCTCAGCCGTCACTCACGGCTCCATGGTCATATTTTGAATCACCAACACAATTCTGACTCACTCTAGAGTCGCACCAAGGTACCTCGTACCAAAATTTCCTCATAATCCATGTGGCCATTAGTGAGAATCACAGAGCAGCCGATCGACGCAAGACAACCCGTGGTTACACCAACCACCAACTCACTCAACCTGAGTATATTACTACCTGCCCAGTAGTAATACACATCCCAACTCTAGGGTTCCATCAGCCATCCACGGCTATGAGCACCTGCTCATACAATCACTGAATCCGTCAAAATCACTCTGCCCCGCACATAGTATTCAATGTCCAGTTCACGTCCTCAACCAATACAATGACATCGGAACTAAGCCGACTACCAACACGTTCAACCACACACCGCTTGTACATCCTATGTACTGTTATCAGGCACTACTCGGCCTATCTAGTATCGATCCTCGCACAACGTACAGGGTACGTACATCCATCCTCCAACCAGTCCACTACATGGTTCTTAGTCAATCACGATTTAATACTGGGGTTCATCTGTCCAATCCCGTACTAGACAAATCGATCACTCCAACTCATCATCCATTCTGAGTCCTATGGTCACTCGACCAGCATAACAACATCTACTCCCAAAAGCGTAATCCAACACGTACCAATGCGACTCACGCCTACTAAGGCGTACCCATTCATGCCAGTTAGGCATCCAATCTCACCCACGTCTACCAAGACGTACCAACTCTGAACCTTTCAGTTACCTGCTCATTCGATTAGCACTTTACATTCGATGTACTTCATAAGGAAGCCAATCCCATTGTCTACATATCCAAGACTGATTAATCCGACCCCATCAGATACCCACTCGTTCACAAGTTAGATACTCAAATCAAATCGTAAACATCTCAACTCACTCAAGTATAATCTCATACGGGATTAACTTCGAAAAGAGGTTCAGTCCCAACATCCCCATATCCAAATATTCACGACAGAGCAATAAACTCTTCACCTAACTTGATCAACAAGATTACGATTCAGATCCATTACCACGTCACCCGACCGGTAACATCACGATCCCAGATCGTCGCAATGCCTAATGTCCACAACATCACAATCCAGATCTACCTAGGATCCCCACATGCTCACTCAGCTAACAATCCACCTGAAATCTATTTGTAGGGTTTTACACCCTCTTGGAATCCTTCGTCAGTCACATCACTCCTCAACTATTTTCACATCTACTCACTCAGTCAAAACGAAACACATCTAAACTGTGGGTTCTCTCCAATTTTCTCATATCGATCCTTGTCATTCCACCTAGGAAAAATCAAGGATGATCCAAGACGATGACACCAACATTCATCCTAGGTGAGTGAAAACACAAACTCACTGCACCCACCACACAAGGTAACTCAACACCGTTTGCCACCAAGCAGAAGATGCGAAATCTCATTCACCTAGCCTCGAAATGCTCAACTCTTCTTGATGACCCCAAAACACCACACGGGTCCACCAACCAATACATGCTCAACGTACTGGCGACAACAACCATCATTTGCCATGGGTAGAAAATAAGGCGTTACCCCCAAAGACTTCAAAATACCCATCACAAATGTTGAAACAAACACTCATCTCATCTCCTTAATCATAACTCTCATCGAATCAGAAGTTCCAAACATGTTGGAAAATAGATAGGCTTCCAACTAGGTGTCAAGTCTAACCACTGGACTTCCCAATTCTTCAACTCACTCAGAAAACCACGTGTCCGTGACCAATCTATTACTTAGACCTCTTGTCCATTTATCACCGTTTATGCACATCCAAAAGGACTTAATTCATTATTATCTCGCTCTCATATCTCAACATTTACAGGCTCAACTCTCGGGTTTCCATGTTATTCACAATCACAAGCTCTCACATCAATACTACCATTGTTTATTTTCGGCTTATTCCAATTTCAATAATTTCTTTGTACTTCCTAGGGATACTAGAAACATACAACCACACAAGTTTCAGAGTTGACGGCAACTCCCCGAATCCACTAATTTTCATGACGTCCCCTGCGTCATCCAAATACTTCTCATGTCTCAATCATACCCTTTCATCCATTCATCACTTTGTCATCTCATAACCGTTGGGACCTATCCCAACACCTCACTATCCCTGCTGGATCCCATCCAGTCCATCACTCAACCACTACCGAATCTCAGATACCGAACATCTACCCATCATGACGGAGTCACATCCAAACTCGTGGCGCATCATCATCATAAACACTAGCACTCTGTGCACGAATCAGACAACCCTGAGTCGTTACTCATACCGAGCAACAACCCACACCTTCGCTTAGGTTAGAGGAACTCTGCCTTTCTCGTACCCTACAACTATGGGTACCACCATTTTGACAATCCACAGAATGAACGCTCCCTGAACGTCCTCCGATCTTCAACTACCACCACTACAACCCTTGATAGCCAGTCATCTCCACACGACTGTCGACCAACAGTCATCGCTATCGAGATTCGCATTCACACATCACATTATTATCCAGTCTAACCCGGGATTCCATATCTTATCTCAAAACTGTACTCGTGGACCGAATCCCATCATTTCACTTCATGTCGGCCAACCAATCTCTATCGTTTCGACTAGACTCACTAGAGTCATCCACGTGGTCATCCATGACCTCAGCCGCTTTTTGCAACACAAGTTCTAATTCACTAGTCACAATATGGGGTTCGACTTGACAGACCACCCCGATTTCGAAAAGCCGTCTAATCCACAATAACCACGGACTCGCAATTCCATTCTTCAATCAAAACTAAGGTTCACCTTCCCAGTCTATCCATCATAAATTAGGGCTCCACAATCACACCCTAGGGTTCCCCTGTACCCAACTGCTCTCTGCAATAAAATCCACAATCTGACCGACCCCGCGGTCTTGGCATCGTATGGATGTTAATCCAACCATATCGTCAACGCAATTGGAGTTCCACCACTAAGGTCTCCAGTTAACCCCGATGTACTAGCACCCCTCACACCAGCACTCACCACTAAGGTTCACATTGTCAAACTATTACTCAACCGAGGTTCACATTTCCAGTTCACTACTCAAATGGGGTTCCCCGAACCCAGCTGCTCCGAGCAGTACCACAATCTAACATCACATGAACGAACCAACGGTTCCACATTACCAATTCGCCACGTACTACCCCACTTGGGTCGAATCACACTAACACATGACGTATTGGGCCAAAAAAATTCAATCCACTATTCAATTTTAAAAACTAACAAACCAGCATCCTACTATCAAGTTGATGACAGGCTGACCACGTAGAGACATCACATTTTCGACCTGCGCGTACCACAAGAACTACTGAATAGCGACAACCTCGCTCTGATACCACTTGACACGACTCATCCCAATCCCCCTGAGATTAACGTGGGATCTGTCATGCTCCCGTCTGCCACGAAGTGTCAGACAAGGGATAATACATACCTCAGCTCATACGGGGCTCCCAGAGCGCGCCAAGATCGATGGAGGAGTGCGATGTCTCAGTCTCTACTACAGCCCACATTCGTGATCAACCTGAAGGGCAATAAAACCATTCAGAACTGTGAGTGGACAAAAATCAACAAGTTCTTAAAAACACATTTCATAAAGATATTTATGCCCTTCACTAAAAAGTATGCATGCATCGAAAATCAGTAATCAAAACTTTTACTCAAATAATCCATTAGGGCTTTAGCCCAAAAACCGTAAATCCAAAACCAAGTAGGCCACTGCCCAAATCCATAAACACAAATCCAACCGAAAAACCATTTCATAGATCCAATGGTCCATATTTGTAACGACCCGTCCCGGAAGTCTGGATTAGATTAGTGGTTAATGATGGATTAGTGAAGATAATCGGTGATTAGTTGGATAATTTCGGACGGACGGTGCGAAATGACGATTTTGTCGCTGGAATGGGCAAAAATGTTGACTTTTAGTTCGGGCGGTCAAATGGACTTTGACCGAGGACCGTGACATAGTTTGGGACGTCATGAGTTCATAGACAGGTGGCATGTCTGAAGAAAAAGTTATGATGTTCGGAAGTTCGAGGGTACTTCGGTAATTTGGTTAAATAGGGGCAATTTGTTGACTTTTCATACGACATGGACTTTGCACGCATTCCAAGGACCATTAGAAAGAGCTCAATCTCCTGGGTACAACGACAGGTGGCACATGTCATTCAGAGGTCTGGAGAAAGAATTATGGGTCTAGGACTACGAGGGGTAAAAAGGTAATTTACCTTTGAAGGGCACTTTGGACAGTTCCTGCATTGGGGTTTGTGCCCATTCAGAATTGGACATATGGCTATTTTGGGAATTGGACCCAATGGTTTTGGGACACTTGTACACTTCTGGAGGGTTGTAGAGAGTGTTCACCGCTTTGCAAAGAAATTAAAGCGGGTTGCACGACTTAGAACAAGAGAAAAGAAAAACAGAGTGTAACCCCTTCCTATAATCTTCTTGCTTTCGATTCTTGGGTGTAACCTGCGAGGCGAACTGAGGGAGGTTGAGGACGGTGAAATGATGGTGGTAGGACTGGGATAGCTGCCATAGGTGGTGGTCGGACCGCGGGAATACAGAGAACAGGGGAAGGAACTGAACAAAAATCCAAACTTCTTCAAACGTGGATCTCTGAGGGTGGCTTGGTCATCAAAGCTGTTAAGGAGGTTGAGACAAGTACATGGGTGGCTACAGTGGAGCACAACTGAGATGGTAGGGTGAGTTTTCGTAAATTTCTTATTTGAATCCACAAATGGTAACCTTCGTTTTAGCTATGCTGACTCTAATTGGTTAATTGGAAAGTGGTATGGAGCTCAAAAGAAAGCTAGAGGACCTAGAACCAACACTGAAGGTGGCTAGAAATGTGGGAACCACGATGGAGGAAAGTGGGTGGTTGTAGAACGATCAGACAGGTAGTTTGCATGCCTTAATTTCATGTTTTTAAGTTCTAGATCACTAGGAAATTACCTAAGGAAACTATAGGAATAGAAATGATCACAAACGGAATCAAAACGAGTGAAATCAGGGGATGAACCGGCCACGCCGGTTTGGACTGGACCGTGAACTGATCGGACCGGGTTTACTCGAGGAAGAAGGTGACTGGTGCCTGGCGCGTGAGGCCCACGCGCAGCCCCTTTGGGTGAGGCATGTGGGCGCGTGGCACACCTTTTGAGAAAAGTTCCAACATGACTTCTAAAGTATTCGATGTAACGAACATTTTAAGACTGGTTTCGAGTGATCGGACATCGTCTAGATATGTTTCGGGATGTCCGATGTTTTTAGGGCCCGGTTAAAAAAAGTTAAAAATTCAGAAAAATTACGGGGCTTTAGTATAAGCTTAATGAAGTAGTTAGTGACCTCGTTTTGTGATTTGGACAGGTTCGGGAAAGCCGGTGATAATGGATTGGCCAGGAACGGCATATCGAGGCGACATCGGAATGGTCAGTGAGTGGACTTTGCTTTCTAACTCTTGATGCATGCATATATGTTTTTATATGTTTTCATACGTGATTCTATGATTTTGATTATGATCTTGATGATTTACGATTTTGCACGATTTTCAAGATATTTACGAAATTTCACATTTACGAGATTTTGATTGATCTTGTGATTTGATCATGGTTTTAATGATTTGATTTCGGGATTTGAAATATGATTTGATTTCAAGGATTTGAAATGGATTTCGGAAAAGTGATTCCGGGCACTTGGAGCCCTGTTCATGTGATTTCGGAAAATGAGCTTTCGATTTTGAAACTGGATTTCAGAAATGAGATTTCGGGTTTGGTTTTGAGACTTGGAAATGAAGTCTGGATTTGGGTTCGTGACAGTGGTTCCGGATGCCGGCTTACGGAATCATTGTTGCGAATTTGGATAAGGATTTTCTATGGTTTTCACTATTGAATGAAAAAATGGTTTTAGGTTTAAAGACCCGGAAAAGAAAAGAAAAACCCACTGGATCTGGTTTTGAGTCTAAAGACTCGGTTGATTGACGGGGGAGGAGGGCCCTGGATTGATGTGTTTTGAGTTTAAAGACTCAGTATATGTTTTGAGTTTAAACACTCGGTGATTATGATACCCCCCCCCCCCCCCCCTCTGGCGAGGCCTGTGATTGTGTTTTGAGTTTAACGACTCGTTGATATCCCGGGAAGGCCTGATTATTGCTCATGGTTTTGAGTTTAAAGACTCGGGCGCACTTGAGATCCAGCAAACTAGCATGATTGATATTTTCACTGGTTTTTCACTAGTTTTCAGATGTTTTGGGTAGTGGCCCGGATGAATTTGATTTGACGAGTTTTGGGACTGAGTTCCCGTATTTGAGATTGATTTGTGATTTGAGGCTGAGGCCTGGAATTGATTAACAGATTTGATTCGGGTTTTCAATCATGGTTTCCATTGATGGTTTTCGATATGAAGTTGATATGAAATGGTTTCATAACGTAAATTGATATGCATGTATTGGTTTTTACATGGAGGGTAAAAATGTAACTATACTTTTCTTATAAACTGTTTTGAACTTATACTTTATTTTTGTCCACTCATAGTCTTTGGTGTTTTCGATGCCCTCCAGGTTGTTGCGGTGCAGGCTGTTGGTCGAGAAAGACGGAGACATTATACCGTGATCCATAGTAGATTCGGCACACTCTGGGAAGTCCGGAAACTTTTAGGACGGTCTGATCGAGAATCAATTGTTCGACTTACATGTCACAGGGAGGTTGGACGTCGTTTTAGCCTTCTTGTCATACGTAAGTTAGACGGGAGCAGGATTCAGCCCTTAATCCCGGGGGATTGGGGGTGGGTCCTGACAATATTTACCACATAACCATCCTCGGCATCCTAGATGCCTAGCGTCCCAGATGCTCGATGTCCCAGACTTCATATCTCATGGTAATAAGCAACGTGTGCTACCCGGGGTTTCTCTGGGTCAATATCTCTGACATCCCAGATGTCTAACGTCTCAGACGTCTAATCATAGCATTTATGCTATTGAGTCACCATACGGTCCGGTAGCTCCGTATAATGACCCCTCGCAAGCAATACACCGTGACTTTCCCAGTGTCCCAGACACCTGGAGGAGACCATCACATGTCCTCGTATCAAGATAGTATATGGAAAACAGTTTTACAAAGCCATTTCAAAACATCTCAATGGGCCTTGCCCGAAATATCTCATAAAAATCACAATCCATTTAGGGTCCCCGACCCGAAATCACGTTTATGAAACATAGGGTCCCAGACCTGAAATCACATTTATAAAACTCAACTGGGCCTCATGCCCGATTTTGTAAACCACTGGGCCCCCGACCCGATCACATAACTAAAAAGGGTCTCAGCCCAATTTTGTAAACCAACTGGGTCCCTAGCCCGATCACATAATTCAAATGGGTCTCATGCCCGAGTTCAACTTTCCAAAATCAAAACCATGTCATAGAACCATCATTAAAATCACAATCACATAACCATAGCATAAACTCGTAAACCTCGAAAAACGTGTAAATAAGGGATTACCTCTAAATACGTGCCATCATGTGAACCACCGGTGCCACAATCATCATGATAGAAAACACGTATGTAAAACGTATAAAATAGTTATGCATGCATCACAATTTAGAAAACGAAGTCCATTCACAGACCGTACTACGCTGCTGCCTCAATACGCGTTCCATAAGCCTTCTCGGGCCCCATCAATATCACCAAGACTTCCAAACCTATCCAAACCACACTAGAGGGTTACTAACCTCTTCATTAACCTCCTATTAAAGCCTCGTGATTTTCCCAAATTTTTAACTATTTTTAAACTCGATTCAAAACCTTCGGACACCCCGAAACATAACGAAACGATGTCCGATTGACACGAAACCAGTCCTGAAATGTTCGTTACATCAAATAGATGATTTCACAAGTTAAAAGTTTCCCCAAAAAAACCCTTCATGTGCCCCCACACGCGGCTTGAACTCTCTGTGCGTGAAACCCATGTGTCGGGCACTGTTCATCGTCTTCCTTAGGCAGACCCGATTCAGACCGGTTCAGTCCAACCGAAACGGCATTCCTGATTTTCTCCATATTTCCACCTAATTTGAATTCCATTTAATCCTATAGCTTCCTTCTACTGATTCTAGTCAATTAATGATGTCAAAACCTGAACTTAGGGGTTGAATTTACCTCCCCGATCGACTATCCCAGCTTCCATTTTCCTCCGCCGTCTCCGGCCACTACAGGTCACCTCAAACCCTGAAACCAGTCTCGATCGATTCCTGGCAACTCCCAGATGCTCACCTGAGCAACCAACTCGATAAACAACGACCAATTTGTGATTTTCCATTTTTGAACTCAAGGTCGAATTTTACGGGAAATGGCTTACCGTCGCTTCTGTGCACCTCCATGGCCACCACTAACCTCGTCCTATCCTTCATAACCTCAAACACACCACCAAAACTGTCCATCATTAGTAAAACTCGACCTGCCATTTTCGAATTCTAAGAATCAGAGCATACGGCTTACCTGCCCACTTTTGCCACCGCACACGGCGGCCCCCCACGGTGGCACCAATACATCTCTCATCTCAGACACGTTTCTCACGGTCTAGTAGAAATGGTGTGAGTTCTCGATGATGATGATCAGCTGAGGGAAAATGAATGGTGAGGACTAGACATAGATCCACAAATTAGGGAAAGGTAACCAATGGGATGAGTGACACTTGTCACTCATCCAAAGGCCCCACACAAAATATCTGCCTAATTGGATTAAAATAATATTAATACGAATCCCGAGACGTAAATCCCCGATTTCGCTCCTGTGACCATAACTTTTCCATCTGGCGCCCGATTTCGGCATGCCGCCTATCTATGGATTCGTATCGACCCGATCTACCTAACGATCGTTGGCCGTCAGTCATCGGACCTCCTGGGTCAAAAGTCAACATTTTTCCCACGCCCAAGGGCAAAACGGTCATTTTACACCGTCTGGTTGATTTCGCTCCACTTATCACTGTTTAACCTCACTAATCCTTGATTAGTCACTAATTTAATCACGGAATTCAAGACGGGTCATTACATAAAATCTTTTCAAAACCTTTCAAAGGGGTCATGCCCGAAATTTCCATAAAACCATCGTAAATCCATAAATGGATCTCAACCCCTTTCCTCATTAAATCAAATGGACTTCAAGTCCGATAGTTTCCAAATCAAATGGGTCTTATGCTCGATCCCATATTTCCAAATCCAAAACCATTCCATCAAACTATTATTGAAACACCAGCACGTATAAATATCTTGTAAAACCATAAACCTCGAAATACGTGCAAATACATACATAGTAAATACCATAATCAATCATCACAAAACACATATATAAAACCTTTATAACAGTTATGCATGCATCATATTTAGAAAATAAAAGTCCACTCATATACCGTCTTAGCTATGCCTAGATATGTGTGCCATATGCCTCCCCAAGGCTAATTCATTGTCTCCTAGAACATCTGGACCTGTCCAAATCATACTTGAAGGTCACTAACCATCTATATAAGTCTATAGGATAAACCCGCAGAACTCCCAGAAAAGTCAACGTGTCCCAGTCATGTTTCCCGAGACTAAAAATCTCGATTTGACCAACTTAACGATCTCGGATCGACTCGAAACAACCACAATTGGATCTGGACCATCAAAACCTTAAAAATGACACTGATCCCACCTCGAAATTCATGCCCACGCGCGTGGTCAACGTAAAGTCAACGCTAGTCAATGCTCGGGTCATCGGTCAGTCAACGCTGATGTCAGCACCGAAAGGTTCTAACAGTGCCACATGTCACCTGCGTACTATTCCACATCACTAACATGTCAGTGACATGTGGTAACCCGTGATTGGGCCACGTCACTGACATGTCAGTGCTGACTGTGCACTAACATGTGATGACAGGACCTGTCTCAAATCCCTCGGGATTAGTTTGGGATGTGTCTGCTCCCGTCTGACACGAAGTGTCAGACCAGGGATATTTTCGTCCTTTACCCAACCAGTGCTATCAGAGTACGCCAAAACCCAAAGGAGGAATGCGATGTCTCTTCTCTGCTACAGCCGCATCCGCGATCAACCTGAAGGGCATTCAAAAATACAAAAGCTGTGAGTGGACAAAACAATTATTTTAGAAAAACATTTCATAAAAGACCTTTATGCCCTTCATTAAAAACATATGCATGCATTCGAAAACCATTTCTAGGGTTCATGCCCTGTTCCCATAAACCGTCATGAACCATCAAACCATTTGGGCCTTAGCCCAAAATCAATTAAACAACACATGGGACCTCCGCCCAAACCAAAACACTTGGGAACTCATCCCAAAATCTCATATGGGTCTCAGCCCAACGCCGTCTCAGTGAAAACTCATACACATATACATATATACATAAATAACCCATCCTAGGCACTTCCGGAGAAGATGCCAACTCGGGGCACACAACCCCTAGGGAATACATCCCCGATATAGTCACGATGTCATCTCTATACTAGTGTGCACACTACTCGGGGACTCACTCCGAGTCTTCTCCTAGGAATTCTCCATCTGGGAGGCTCAATCTCTGGATCTAGTCCGAGCTCTCTCTCTCTGGATCTAGTCCTATCATCTCTCCGGAATCTGGTCCGAGACCATAATATAACGCCCACTCTTGGAACGGGATCCTTATGGGGATACCCACTCTGGTATGTGGATCGTGACTCTCCAGGTCGACGACTGGAGGAGACCAATCAATCGTCTCATAAGGAGGGTATATACATACCAGTATAAGAAAACCATAAAAACGGGACTCACGCCCGATAACACAAATCAAATGGGCCTTCCGCTCGAACATAAGACTCAATAGGGCCTCTAGCCCGATTTCACAATAACTGGGCATCGAGCCCGGACTCGAATCAACTGGGCATCGAGCCCGATATCTCAGGGTCAGTTACGATCCCGATCATAGCGATGTGTGCAACCATCAATCCATGACCGTTCTCAATCCATCGCTGATCGATCTCCGATACCATTAGCACTCCGAAGTCGAGCTTCCAATGGCTGCTCGACAACGGGACGTGCATCATGACCTCTCAGGAAGGAACGCATCCCAATCCGGAGGCGAGCGTCACGTCGTCCGTCGTCGTGCACATAGCACCCGTCGTGACCACGACTCAGATCTACAGATCATCAATAGGGTCTCATGCCCGAGTCAAAACCAAATAGGTCTCATGCCCGAGTTAAAATCAAGACCAAATGGGTCGTTTTACTTTTCAAAACCATTTCATCGAAAATCGAAAGCGTAAGTGCGTATAAGCACGTATAAAACCCGAAAACCTCGAAGTACGTCCCCATACGTAAACACACACAAAAATGCACTCAAGGCATCCCAAAACACATATTAAAACATATATAAAACATTTATACATGCATCGATTTCAGAAAGAAAGTCCACTCACAGATAGTCCGCGCTGCCGCCTCGATACACGTGCAATACAGCTCTCCCGGGTTAATCTTCATCTCTGGGACTTCCAAACCTGTCCAAATCACATTAGAGGGTTACTAACTACTTAATTAACCCCTCACTAAAGCCCTCTAATTTTCTGGGATTTTTAACTATTTTTAAACGCTCCACGAAACCTTCGGACAACCCGAACTATATTAAGACGATGTCCTATCGACTCAAAACCAGTCCCAAAATGTTCGTTACATCGAATAGATGATTTGACATGTTGGAACCTTCCCTAGATTCCCTACCACGTGCCCTCACGCGCCTTGGGAGTGGCCTGCGCGTGGGCCTCACACGCCGGGCTATAATGTCACCCCTATCCTCCAGCCGACCGGTCTGACCGGGCCGGTTCAGTTTTTCCTGCAACTTGGACCGACGTGACAGGTCCAGGCTCCTACACGGTCCAATCTTCACTATTTTCCTCGCTAACCGATCCTATTCTTCATGTCTTGATCCTAGGAATCTAAACCTATGAACCAAAACCCCTAAAACCTAGTAAACCCGACCGGTCCAACCTTTTCTTCACGGTTCAAGTTTTGCAAAACCTCCCCTGGTGTTCTTCAACGTCTAAACTCTCTCAAAACCTTCTTAATAACTTCCTAACAACCTATTTAATTCATTTGAATCATCCCAAAATGACCCATAATAACAGAAATCGAAAATGGACAATCGGAAATAACCGATTACCTCGATCGGTTCCTTCTCCGCCGTCCACGGCGGTGCTGCCTGGGCCAACCACCATGTCTACCAGGTCCTCCTCTCATTCTCTTTGGTTTCACCAGTGATCATAGGGTAGATGGGTTTGGTTTTTGGGGGTGAACGTCGATCGGGTTTTGTCTTGGAAAGGAAGAAAATGATCGATGCAAAGGGGAGGGGATATGCATGAAGGGAAAATGGTGTCCAGTGGATGGGTGACGCTTGTCACTCATCCATTGGGCCTTGGGACAAATATCTGGGCCCCACTTGTTACCAAATAGTCCCCGTCTCGTAAAACGTGCAATAGTTCCCTCGAACTTCTGTGAATCGTAACTTCGTCGTCGAACGTCCGAATTCGACGTGCCACCTGTCTACGAATTTGTATTGTCCTTATCTACGTAACGATCTTCGGCCCTCGGCCATTTGACTTCCTGGGTAAAAAGTCAACCGTTGGCCCCTATTCAACCAAATTACCAAAATGCCCTTGAACTTACGATCGTCACAACTTCTTCCACGGATGTCGGAATCAAGCGTGCCACCTGTCTATGAACTCGTGACGTCCCAAACTATATCACAATTATCGGCCAAAGTCCATTTGACCGTCCGAATGAAAAGTTAACAATTTGCCCATTTCAGGGGCAAAATCGTCCTTTTGTCCTGAACGTGCGCTAATCCTCGTCTAATCCTTGATTAGCCTCGCTAATCCATTATTAATCCTGTTAATTCGGGACGGGTCGTTACATGTGATGTCAGGACCCACCCCGGTTTCACCCCGAAACCCGAGGTAAATCCCGCTCCCGTCTGACTCCCCGACACAAAACTCAAGTAAAACTCACTCGAACCCAGTCAGACGCAGGAGTAATTACAAAATATCTCAACCTTATCGTTTACAGAGCATAGCACTAAATTACAAGGAAAATAAAAACCGATAAAGTACACGCACACAGAAGCCTTTAAACTCTTCTAGGATCCCTCACGTCACTTCTATGCCTCGGACACTGCCTCGACGTCAAGACCCCGCGCTAGCTCCACAACCTGGAGGGCAATTTAAAACAAAAGTGTGAGTGGACCAGAAAGTACAAAAAAATTCAAAATCATTTTATAAGAAAACCGAGTTTAACCCTCCGTTTTGAAACCACATGCATAACCAACAGTTATGAACACCGTTATAAAATAATCGTTATAAAACATCATAAGAAACAGAAACACTATAAAATATCATAAGAAACCATAGCATGAGTATCAGAAACCGTATCAAAAACCATAAACACCAAATCATCATTTTCCCAATCAAACCTGCTGGACCTATCCGAGTCTTTAAACTCCCGAGTCTTTAAACTCAATCCAGGCCTTAATAATATCCGAGTCTTTAAACTCCCGAGTCTTTAAACTCAAGGCCTACGGGGGAAAATCAATATATCCGAGTCTTTAAACTCAATCCGGGTCTTTAAACCCAATCCGGCCGGTCCCCCGTCACATATATCCGGGTCTTTAAACCCAATATCCAGATCCAGCAAATCCAATCCCAAAACCATTTGAAAACCATGTACCAATCCACTTCCAAACCCGAATCCGAAATCACTGGTCCGAAGCCCTTCCGGCGTTCAGAACTGTCATTCCGAACCCAAATCCGGAAAAATAACCATTTTCATACCAAAACCCCATGTAATCACAAATCACATTTCATAACCCATTTATCATTATCAGAAAACCGTTATAGGTGGAAATCCCCAAATGTGGCATCAAAATCCGAAAACCAACATTCTCTCGAAAAACGTGCCAAAACCGTCTTTTTCTCGAAAAACGTGCAATCGCGTAAAATCATCATAACATAGTCAAGAAACATAGGTGTATGAGTAAAACCATCAAAAACGTATATAAAAACAGTTATACATGCTCGAGTTTAAGGAAAGGGTCCACTCACAGTACTGAGCCCTACTCGCGTCCCGAACGTCCAGCCCGCTCCTCGGCTTCCTCGGGAAATCCCGATCCTGTCAAACACCGTCAAATTACGTCACTAATACGTCTACAAACACTCACCTAAATTCCCTAAACAAAATCCCCGAATCGAAAACCGAAAACCCGGGACCCTAAACATTCTCCCTCGCGGAACCGAACTCAAACGACGTCCGATTGACTCGAAACCAACTCCATTAAACTCACCAGAACTCCTAGACCAAAACCTATGTTGACCGTTTTCCCCATCGCCGCCGCACGCGTCGCCCAAAGTGGCTGCGCGTGGCCCTCACGCGCCAGCTACAGTACCACCTTCAACCTGTGCTGAACCGGCCGTCGCAGGCTGAACCGGCGAGACTTGATCTCCGCCGTCCGGCCACCAATTCGATCCCTTCCTTCACCAGCAGCTTCGTCCAAACACCACGAATCCAATCCCCAACTCCGTTCACCTCGACACTGTCCCTAACCCGTCAACTAAGCTCAAAACCAGACGGCTAAATGTCCCCCTGTTTCACGACTCCTCAACTCCGGTCACCTCCCGTCACGGTGGCAACACCAAACGGTCCCTAAGACCTCACTGAATCTAGACCAACACCCCTATACCGTCGACTCAGCCCTTACCTACACGACTCGCCGTTTGAACCCACAGCCAAAACAGAGTACTGAAGGTCCCTCCGTCGTGCCCTCCACCACCGTGCACCACCCATCACGGCAGCACACTCAACCGATTCCTAGGACCCTCAGGAGTCTCACCCTAACCTCCAAATCCCTCGACTCTATCCCTAGACTCACGACTTTCCAACTGAAGTTTCACGGCAAAACAGAGCAAAGAAGCCTTACCCTTCGATTGCAGCTCCGCCGTGCGCACTGCCGCTTACCACTGTGGTCGTTGGACTCCTTGCAGTCTCCTCAGCCTCCCCTGGCCTTGGTTTGCCTCGCCTCACGGCGTAGCCACCACCTCAACCTCACAAGCTCCCTGTTTCCCCCAAAATTTCTCCACACCTCCGCCGTGCCGCCGTGCACGATTGCACCACAAATTCACGGCCACCAACTTCCCCTTGCCTCACTGTCACTCTCACAACTCGCTAATCACTTACCCTTGCACCCAGATCGATCAATTCCCCTCAATTCTCACACTCTGTTTCTCTGTGTTTGTCGAAGAACAAACACGGGTATGCACGGTTCCACCCAAATAATTGGGCTGTGAACACACAGGATTCCACCAGAATCCTCTAGCCCTTTGCCATGTGTCACCATCCCTTCAAACTTTATCCCATCTGTTTAAACCCCAGCCGTCCATTCCTTTCTCTCTGCACAAATCCCCATAAACCCAAAAAGACTAAAATACCCTTCTGTTTAACACATTTTTACGGTTTTACCGAAACTTCCTAGACCCGTAACCTTCGCCTCGTAAGTCCGATGAATACGTGCCGCCTGTCATCGAACTCAGGACGACAAGAACTATCTAGCCATCCTAGGTCAACCTACCAAAACTCGATTATACAAAAAGTCAACTTTTCCCCCTATTTTACCAAAATTACGATAATACCCTCGACCTTCCGAACATCACAACTTCCTCCTCGGATGTCGGAATCAAACATACCACATGTCTACGGGTTCATGACGTCCTAAACTACGTCCTGGTCACTGGTCAATCCCCAATTGACCACCCGAAATAAAAGTCAACATTTTTGCCCGAAGCAGGGGCAAAATCGTCATTCTCCACTAGTGACCCCATCGGGACCAACTAACCCCTGATTAACCTTACTAATCACACCTTAATCACTCTACTAATCCCAATTCTCGGGACGGGTTGTTACAATCTACCCACCTAAAAAGAATTTCGTCCCCGAAATTCCACAACTAGTTCCCAACACCTAGGATCTCCTACCCGGTAAGGAACAACCTCTCCTAGGTTTCCTGTCTATCATCTCCACCTTGGGTATTTCACTCCATCCCCCAACTACTGTTACCACGCCAGCCCTAGCTATGTAACAACTGCATGGTGTACGCAAGGGAAACTCTATGAACAGAAAACAAAGGTATTATAAAATACCTCATTTCACAATACCCGACAGAAGTCATAGAGTACATCCTCGTATACAATCACCCTACCTGCCAGAACCAACTCGACTACTAACCCAAACAATCGTCCACCCATCTCCCTCGGCTGCTAATCCGGCCACGGGCGGACTAACTCCACAAAGTCCTAAAGGCAACCTCTAGCTTGTGGGTTCTCTCCTTCAATAGTCTCAGATTGATCAGTTATAGTCACTCCTTTCCTCTACTTCCCGTCAACCTGCTACGGAACTTACTATACACTCCAAGTCCTCTAGGAAAACTACAACCAAAAGTGAAACAAGTACCTGTCCCCACATCTGGTATCGACTGATCCTCCTGTTGAGTCATCGAGAACACCCGGGCCTGAGATCCTGACGCTCTACCATGTCCCCTCGAACTACTCGTGGCTGTGCCACCACCTCCTCTAGTGCCCGCTGTCCCTGACGCTGTACTCTGTCCGGACTCCGCTACTCCTCTGCCTACACCACCTTCCTGTGGCAACAGTGGACACTCACGTCGGAAATGACCTCGCTCCCCGCAGTAGAAACACACATTCCAGCCTGGTCCACTGCTCGGTCTCCCCGTAGACGCTACCGACGTCGCACTCGCTTGCGGAGTCGGCGGTGCTCGGTAACCCCAAAATCCTGAACTCTGGGCACTACCAGGCCTACCAAAACGATCATCGCCCGACGAGGACGATCCACCGAAGTTACCTCTTTTCGGTGTCCGCTGGCTCGAAGCTCCAGGAATAGATAGTTCCCGGCGTCGCACCGGCAAACTAGCCTCAACTCGCACCGCAGCATCCGACAAGTCTCGGAGGGTAGCAAAAGATCCAGCTGTCACTACGGCTCGAATCTCACCTCGCAAACCCAACTCAAACCTACCGCACTTCTCGGCTTCAGTGGCCACAAAAGCAGGAGCAAACCGGGACAACATCTGGAACTTCCGTTCATACTCTGCCACTGTCATATTCCCTTGCTGGAGCTGCAGAAACTCCGCCTCCTTGGCATCCCGGAAAGAACGAGGATAATACTGCTCCAGAAACCGTTCCCTGAACGTCTCCCAAGTCACACTATGGACATCCCAACCGGACAACTCAAGAGTATACCACCACTCATACGCCGCACCATCTAGTAAAAAGGTAGCCAACACTACTCGCTCCTCCGGCGGACAATGCATCACTGCAAAAATCCGCTCCAGTCTGGTAATCCACCTCTGGGCTTCCTCAGGATCAGCCCCACCACTAAAAGTAGTAGCCCCGAGCCGCTGGGCTCGCTCAATCGTGGCACTCTCCGTCTCTCTTGCTACTTCTTCAGGTTGTGGAGAGGGTCTACGTCTCGGAGGCATCGTCAACCGCACGCTGAAAGAGGCATAGAAGTAGTTAAGAAACTAAAACACAACCTCACAAACCAACAAACCCCACAAACCGGACAAACCTATGCTCTGATACCAATTGTCAGGACCCACCCCGGTTTCACCCCGAAACCCGAGGTAAATCCCGCTCCCGTCTGACTCCCCGACACAAAACTCAAGTAAAACTCACTCGAACCCAGTCAGACGCAGGAGTAATTACAAAATATCTCAACCTTATCGTTTACAGAGCATAGCACTAAATTACAAGGAAAATAAAAACCGATAAAGTACACGCACACAGAAGCCTTTAAACTCTTCTAGGATCCCTCACGTCACTTCTATGCCTCGGACACTGCCTCGACGTCAAGACCCCGCGCTAGCTCCACAACCTGGAGGGCAATTTAAAACAAAAGTGTGAGTGGACCAGAAAGTACAAAAAAATTCAAAATCATTTTATAAGAAAACCGAGTTTAACCCTCCGTTTTGAAACCACATTGATAACCAACAGTTATGAACACCGTTATAAAATAATCGTTATAAAACATCATAAGAAACAGAAACACTATAAAATATCATAAGAAACCATAGCATGAGTATCAGAAACCGTATCAAAAACCATAAACACCAAATCATCATTTTCCCGATCAAACCTGCTGGACCTATCCGAGTCTTTAAACTCCCGAGTCTTTAAACTCAATCCAGGCCTTAATAATATCCGAGTCTTTAAACTCCCGAGTCTTTAAACTCAAGGCCTACGGGGGAAAATCAATATATCCGAGTCTTTAAACTCAATCCGGGTCTTTAAACCCAATCCGGCCGGTCCCCCGTCACATATATCCGGGTCTTTAAACCCAATATCCAGATCCAGCAAATCCAATCCCAAAACCATTTGAAAACCATGTACCAATCCACTTCCAAACCCGAATCCGAAATCACTGGTCCGAAGCCCTTCCGGCGTTCAGAACCGTCATTCCGAACCCAAATCCGGAAAAATAACCATTTTCATACCAAAACCCCATGTAATCACAAATCACATTTCATAACCCATTTATCATTATCAGAAAACCGTTATAGGTGGAAATCCCCAAATGTGGCATCAAAATCCGAAAACCAACATTCTCTCGAAAAACGTGCCAAAACCGTCTTTTTCTCGAAAAACGTGCAATCGCGTAAAATCATCATAACATAGTCAAGAAACATAGGTGTATGAGTAAAACCATCAAAAACGTATATAAAAACAGTTATACATGCTCGAGTTTAAGGAAAGGGTCCACTCACAGTACTGAGCCCTACTCGCGTCCCGAACGTCCAGCCCGCTCCTCGGCTTCCTCGGGAAATCCCGATCCTGTCAAACACCGTCAAATTACGTCACTAATACGTCTACAAACACTCACCTAAATTCCCTAAACAAAATCCCCGAATCGAAAACCGAAAACCCGGGACCCTAAACATTCTCCCTCGCGGAACCGAACTCAAACGACGTCCGATTGACTCGAAACCAACTCCATTAAACTCACCAGAACTCCTAGACCAAAACCTATGTTGACCGTTTTCCCCATCGCCGCCGCACGCGTCGCCCAAAGTGGCTGCGCGTGGCCCTCACGCGCCAGCTACAGTACCACCTTCAACCTGTGCTGAACCGGCCGTCGCAGGCTGAACCGGCGAGACTTGATCTCCGCCGTCCGGCCACCAATTCGATCCCTTCCTTCACCAGCAGCTTCGTCCAAACACCACGAATCCAATCCCCAACTCCGTTCACCTCGACACTGTCCCTAACCCGTCAACTAAGCTCAAAACCAGACGGCTAAATGTCCCCCTGTTTCACGACTCCTCAACTCCGGTCACCTCCCGTCACGGTGGCAACACCAAACGGTCCCTAAGACCTCACTGAATCTAGACCAACACCCCTATACCGTCGACTCAGCCCCTACCTACACGACTCGCCGTTTGAACCCACGGCCAAAACAGAGTACTGAAGGTCCCTCCGTCGTGCCCTCCACCACCGTGCACCACCCATCACGGCAGCACACTCAACCGATTCCTAGGACCCTCAGGAGTCTCACCCTAACCTCCAAATCCCTCGACTCTAGCCCTAGACTCACGACTTTCCAACTGAAGTTTCACGGCAAAACAGAGCAAAGAAGCCTTACCCTTCGATTGCAGCTCCGTCGTGCGCACTGCCGCCTACCACTGTGGTCGTTGGACTTCTTGCAGTCTCCTCAGCCTCCCCTGGCCTTGGTTTGCCTCGCCTCACGGCGTAGCCACCACCTCAACCTCACAAGCTCCCTGTTTCCCCCAAAATTTCTCCACACCTCCGCCGTGCCGCCGTGCACGATTGCACCACAAATTCACGGCCACCAACTTCGCCTTGCCTCACTGTCACTCTCACAACTCGCTAATCACTTACCCTTGCACCCAGATCGATCAATTCCCCTCAATTCTCACACTCTGTTTCTCTGTGTTTGTCGAAGAACAAACACGAGTATGCACGGTTCCACCCAAATAATTGGGCTGTGAACACACAGGATTCCACCAGAATCCTCTAGCCCTTTGCCATGTGTCACCATCCCTTCAAACTTTATCCCATCTGTTTAAACCCCAGCCGTCCATTCCTTTCTCTCTGCACAAATCCCCATAAACCCAAAAAGACTAAAATACCCTTCTGTTTAACACATTTTTACGGTTTTACCGAAACTTCCTAGACCCGTAACCTTCGCCTCGTAAGTCCGATGAATACGTGCCGCCTGTCATCGAACTCAGGACGACAAGAACTATCTAGCCATCCTAGGTCAACCTACCAAAACTCGATTATACAAAAAGTCAACTTTTCCCCCTATTTTACCAAAATTACGATAATACCCTCGACCTTCCGAACATCACAACTTCCTCCTCGGATGTCGGAATCAAACATACCACATGTCTACGGGTTCATGACGTCCTAAACTACGTCCTGGTCACTGGTCAATCCCCAATTGACCACCCGAAATAAAAGTCAATATTTTTGCCCGAAGCAGGAGCAAAATCGTCATTCTCCACTAGTGACCCCATCGGGACCAACTATCCCCTGATTAACCTTACTAATCACACCTTAATCACTCTACTAATCCCAATTCTCGGGACGGGTTGTTACATGTGACATGTGTCAAGCTCCTAGTGGTCCACCTCGGAGAGCTGTTAGTATGACAAGTCAGACCTAACATGATGATGTCATCCTGATGACATCACTACTGACGTCACTCGTCTTCAACCTCCATCCGGGTCCTGCAATTTGGGTCACATAGGCATGCGACCGGACCCGGCCCTAAAACCCTCGATTTCAACCCGTTTTCATCCCAATTTGTTCCTACAGACTCGTCTAGTCATCCCCAATAGATCTATGTGATCAAAACTACCAAAAACTAACCAAATCATACCTGTTCATGGAGGAACAATAACCGGCCACCTGCAAGCTTGGATTCCGGCCCATTCTGGCCATCCCAGCCTTCGAAACTGGTCCCAATCGACTTGTCTCATTCTCTGGGACCTCGTTCAATCCTCCAAATTGATTAACAGTCAGTAAAATAAGTTTTCCCAATTTGAACTAAAAACGGTTTTCGGGTTTTTCATTACCTCCGCCGTCGTGGCTCCACCGTGGCCACCACCATGATCATCCTAATCTCCTCTCCCTTTTTCCTTCAAAAACCAGGTGCATCAGACGAGGATTAAAGGGTGTTTGTGTGGGTTGGGGTACACGAGTTTGAGAGGGGTTTCACGGGTATTGACAGGACCCATCCCAATCCCCCCGGGATTACCGTGGAATGTACCCTGTTCCCGTCCAACAAAAGGTGTCAAACAAGGGATAACCAAAAGTCACTGCCCAAACGGGGCTTCCAGAATGTGCCAGGATCGATGGAGGAGGCGTGCAATGTTCCAGTCTCTGCTGCAGTCGCATCCGTGATCAACCTGAAGGACATTAAAACCAATAAAAGTTGTGAGTTGACAAAAATGAACTTTTAGAAATACATTTATCAAAACACATTCTTACCCTTCAGTTTTCACAAACGTGCATGCATAACTTAAAACATGAGTAATAGTGTGAAATCAATCAAGTATGATTAGTGGACCGATAAAATCAAAATACGTTTTCCCATGGTCCATAAAAATTCATATTCATCAAATCAGTTCATGACATAAAGCATCATGTTTTAAAGCCTCTGGACACAAATATCAATAAATCATAATACCACCAATCCTCGATATCCAATCTCAATATCCATATAACCCGTCACAATATCAATGCAACGTGTGCAAACTCGGTGTCTCACGTCCGAGTACATCAACTCCAGGAACAACGACATCTGGAGGATATCAACATAATCCCACGCTCCTGCGAGTGAGCCTCCCTCGTAGCTAGTCATCTCCAGGCAGTGGTCCCACGCTCCTGAGAGTGAGCCTCTCTCAGAGCTACTCATCTCCAGGCAGTGGATCTTGACTACTCCTGGAACTACGACGTCTGGATGAGACTATCAAATCACAGAGGATGGTATATGTGGAACAGTCACGGAATCCAGTAATCTCATTTTAAAACCATTTATGTCTCAAATCAAGTCAAAAACATTTCAATAGGGCCTATGCCCGAGACATAGCTTTCACAAATCAAGTTCCACAATTCATCGTAAAACAGTGGCCAGAATTCACTTTATAAATCAAAATCATCAATTTAATCATATTCACATGGAAATACAAATTCGAGTCAAAATCACTATTCACTTGGGTCTCAAGCCCAAAATATCATTTTCACGCAAATCCATGCTAATGCAACCTCAGTTGCAATTTTCATATAAATCCATGAAATCAATCCTTGACTCATAATCCGAGTTAAAACATCATTTTCAATCCTGGGCCTACGCCCAAAACATCCATTTTACAATTTCTCGAAAATCGTGCCAAAAATAATATAATAATCCATAAAATCGAGAAATCACAGGATTGAAACATCAATCATGCCAAAGCATATAAAATCATATAATAAAGCATTTAAATCATATATGCATGCATCACGGTTAGAAAATAAAATCCACTCACAGACCGTTCAACGATATGCCTCGATAAGCGTGTCATAGGCCCTCCCGGGCCATACCACTATCACAGGGACTCCCAATCCTGTCCAAATCACATTAGAGGGTCACTAACCTCATCATTAACCTCGTATTAAAGTCCCGTAATTTTCCCGAATTTTTAACTATTTTTAAACTCGATTTAAAACCTTCGGACGTCCCGAACAATATCGAGACGGTGTCCGATCGACACGAAACCAATCCCAAAATGTTCGTTACATTAAATAGGACAGAAGTCATGTTGACCTCACCTCGAGATTCGTGCCCACGCGCCGCCGTGAGTAACTGCGCGTGAAACCCACGCGCCTGCTACAGTGTCATCGTCCCAACCCGTTTCTCTGGTAAACGGATCCTGTTGGCTCGCGAGACGACCCGGTTGGTTTCCTATCAATTCGACACCAATTCCTTCAATTGATTATCCAAACAGCCTCGTTTTAAGTTCAATTAAAGGTCTGTAAACTCAATTTTACCAAAACTCACCTTAAACCCAACGATTCAACGATGAACATCGAAGAACACCTGATACTGTTCATCCTTCGAATTCCATCAATTGCAACTGATTTCTTCCAATTGATCCACCCAGAAGCATAAGTGGACCATGAGAAACTCATTTCCCAAACCAATTTCATCATTTGATCTCTCTAGAAACACGACTCAACTTCGACATTGCTTACTGTTACCAGGCCCGTTCAGAGCCAATTGGGCCTTAAATTCCTTTATTCTTGAAGTGGATCGACTCGTCACAACCTTAGGAAGCTAACTCGAGCTTCAATTTTGATCCTCAAGGCCTCAAACTTGAAATTCGGATTTTCCCCCCAAATGTTCAAAATTCGATTTTTCGATTTCCCAGCACCCTCACTGCCCCTCGTGTTTCCCAGCTAGCTCAGTCTCTCCCAACCTTCGAATTTCACTCAAGAACGGCTAAGGAAGGGAGCCAATTCTCCCAGCTCTCCCACTCTGTTTTGTGCTAGTCACGGTTCAAGGAAAACAAAGAAGAATAAAAGAAAGATGGAGGAAATGATGAAGGAATGATGATGTTTGGAGGGAAACATGGAGCAGATTTTGTCCCATAAAACAAGGGATGGGTGACACTTGTCACTCATCCAAGCATCCACAGTCAACAGTCACTATTCATTATTTTAATATTATTTTAATCGAAGCCTCGGTTCGTTTGGTTAATCGAATTCGTTCCCGTGACCATAACTTCGTCGTCGAACCTCCGATTTCGGCATGCCGCCTGTCATTGGATTCATATCGACTCGCTCTACGTGACGGTCCTTGGCCCTCGTCCATTGGACCTCCCGGGTCAAAAGTCAACATTTGGCCCATTTTCCGCCAAATTGCCAAAATACTCCTCGACTTCTGAACATCATAACTTTCTCCTCGAATGTCGGAATCGAACGTGCCACCTGTCTATGAACTCGTGACGTCCTGAACTACGTCACGGTCATCATTCAAAGTCCATTTGACCGCCCGATCAAAAAGTCAATATTTTGCTCACGACTAGGGGCAAAACGGTCATTTTGCATCGTTCGCCCATTTCGCCCAACTAATCACCGATCAACCTCACTAATCAAGATTAGTCACTAATCAAATTTCAGAATTCGAGACGGGTCGTTACAACCTTCCCCCCCCTTAAAGAATTTCGTCCTCGAAATTCCAACTATCCGTATTCCATATCCACCTCGTGGAAAACAAATGGGCCTCACAACACGTGTACACTTGTACACCCACTGACCAACACAAAAACTCGTCTGCACTCAGACATCTCATCACAGACTCACGTCGTACTGATGACACTCGACCACCTCGAGTGAAACTAGTCACCTGAAATTGACAATGTCATCATTAAGCTGACTTCTTTAGCTTGGCGATCCTCTTAATCATTAATATGTCCTGACCTCCGCTCCCATTGGGAGTCACCAAATCTCACTTGTCAGTCCAAGGTGATACTACTAGCCAAACTGTCAACACCAAGCTTTACCACGACCCTAGTAAAGCTCCAATCATCAACCAATCAGTGACATCACATCGTGTTACAACGTCCACATTGTAGCGTAAGATCAACAACATGATCTCACTTCGCAAGGCAAGCTCAATCCTGCGACAAATGCCAATCTTGTATCCATAACTGTCACCTCCTCAGCGATCCAAGATGCTGGTAAGGTCACGGCAAGATAACATCTCGCAAAGCAACTTGTGGTCATACTAACCACCAACTCACTCATTCTGAGTATACGCATACCGTCATCTCGCACAATCAGACGGTGTAACTGGAACACATTGAACATCAGCCTAGCAGTGATCACACAACTTAACACTAGAGTTTCACTAGCCATCCCTGGCTAAGAGCACTTGCTCATATAATCACAGAATGCATCCAAATCACTCTGCCCAGTGCATCGTGTTCAATATCCAGTTCACGTTCACAACCAAAACCAAAGGTATCGGAACTAAGCCAATTACCAACACGTTCACCAACGTACTACTAGTATAACCCGTATACCGTCACCAGGCACCACAAGTCTGCAAAGTATCGTACCTCAACCATGTACAAAGTACATACATCTATCCATCGACCAGACTACAACCACCTAGGTCATAGCCAAACACGTTCCAATAATGGAGTCCATTTTCCCAAACCAGCAGTAGACAAATTGAAGCTCCACCCATCATCTAGTTCCAAATCCAAATCCGAATCCGCATTTTCGTAAGAAATCCCAAATCCAAATCTAGACATCACATTTTTAATCCATTTCCAAATCTGAATCCGAAATCATCATTCCGTAAGCTAAAATTTGGAATAATCATTCCGCACCCAAATCCAGTAATCCACTTTCAAGTTCCAAAATCGAATCCTAAATCGTCACCCAGAAATTCGATTCCAAAACCTGAAATCTCATTCATGTCTACCAAGACACACCAAAACCGAACCTATCGGTTACCTGTTCAATACATTCGATTGACTTCATAGGGAAGCCAATCCAACCTCCACGCGTCTAAGGTTGACAAAATCCGACCACGTCGGAATCCTACTCACGCGAGTAATCTACCATACAGGATCCATTTCGAAAAGAAGTTCTGTCTCGTCATTTATGTCTCACATACCAAAGTAAGAGTCATAGACTCTTTCCCTATCTGGATAATCAAAATGACGACCCAGATTCGACATCGCGTCCCTGACTAAAAACGTCACGATCCTGCTCCACCTAGGATCCTCACAGTTAACTACTAGATTCTAAACCATAGGGTCTTACACCCTCATCTAATTTGCGTACTGTCACAACGTTCGACAACCAACTCCCACAACTAAACAGTTCAGTCAACGACGAGACACGCCGCGACTGTGGGTTCTCACTGATTACCTTGTATCTATCCTTGCCATCCCACCTAGGAAAAACCGAGGATGATCCAAAACAATGACGCCAATACTCATCCTACGTGGATGCAAACAAAACTCGCTGCATTCACCACGCCATGTAACCCAACATCGTCTGCCACCAAGCAGAAAATGGGAAATCTCGTTTACCTAATTTCGAATACGCAACTCCTCATGATGACCCCAAAAAACACATGGGCCCACCAACCAATACACGTTCAACGTACTGGTAACTACAATCGACGTCTGCCAGGGCAGAAAATAAGAAGTTAACCCCAATGACTCCGGAATACCTATTACCAATGCAGAAATGAGCACTCCTCTAGTCCCACAATCACAACTCCCCTCGAAGCTAAGGCTCCAACCGTGTTGGGAACTGACATTCTCCTTATCAAGTCCAGCTACTGGACTTCCCACATTCTCAACTGGATCCCATCCAATCCATCACTCAACCACTACCAAATCTCAACATATGTCCATCATGACGGAGTCACACCTCAACTCGTGGCTCAACGTCATCCCGACACTAGCACCAGCGCTAGTACTATCACCAACACACTATCAACAACACTAGTATCAGCACACATGCATCCATACTAGTATTGGCACAAAAGTACCAACATACAAACATCCAAACTTAGCACACCCGTGTGCAATTCTGACAACCCTGGATCTCTGCTCATACCGAGCGACGATCCCGAACCTCTACTCGTACCCCACAACTATGGGTACCACCATTTTGAAAATCCACATCAGGATAATGAACGTTCCCTGAATGTCCCCTGAGTCTCAACTACTACAACCACATCGATTACCCTCGATAACCAGTCGTCTCCACACGACTACCAACCGACAGTCAGTGCTATCGAGATCCGTGTCCACACATCACATTATTACCCAGTCTAACTCGGGATTCCATATTTTATTTTATACCGTACCCATGGATCGAATCCCATCGTTCCGACTAGACTCACTAGAGTCATCCACATGGTCATCCAAGACCTCAGCCGCTCGTCGCAGCACAAGTTCTCACCCACTAGTCACGACTAAGGTTCACCTTTTTATTCCATCATATACTAGGGTTCCAGAATTACACCCTATGGTTCCACCGAACCCAACTGCTCTCTGTAATAAAATCCACAACCTGACCGACCCCGTGGTCCTGACATCGTATAGATGTCAAATCCAATCCTACCATCAACTCAATGTGGGTTCCAACACTAAGGTCATCGGCTAACTCCGATGTACCAACATCCAGTACACTAGCAATCACCACTAGGGTTCACATTTTAGACCATTACTCAAAAGAGGTTCCTCGAACCTAGCTGCACTTAGCATCACAACAATCTAATATTACATGACCGAACCGACGGTCCCACATTACCAGTTCATCATATACAACCCCACTTGGGTCGAATCACATTAACGCACGGGGTATCTGGCCAATCACACTCTATTCACTATTCAAACCCAAAAATTATCTATCAGGTTGATAACGAACTGCAGTCCAAAGAGACATCACACCCTCGACCTGCGCGTACAAAAAGAGCAAAACTGCTTTGATACCAAGTTGACAGGACCCATCCTAATCCCTCCGGGATTACCGTGGAATGTGCCCTGCTCCCGTCCAACAAGAGGTGTCAGACAAGGGATAACCAAAAGTCACTGCCCAAACGGGGTTTCCAGAGTGCGCCAGGATCGATGGAGGAGGCGTGCAATGTCCCAGTCTCTGCTGCAGTCGCATCCGTGATCAACCTGAAGGGCATTAAAACCAATAAAGGCTGTGAGTGGACGAAAATGAACTTTTAGAAACACATTTGTCAAAACACATTCTTACCCTTCAGTTTTCACAAAGGTGCATGCATAACTTAAAACATGGGTAATAGTGTGAAATCAATCAAGTATGATTAGTGGACCAATAAAATCAAAATACGTTTTCCCATGGTCCATAAAAACTCATGTTCATCAAATCAGTTCACGACATAAAGCATCATGTTTTAAAGCCTCTGGACACAAATATCAATAAATCATAATACCACCAATCCTCAATATCCAATCTCAATATCCATATAACCCGTCACGATATCAATGCAACGTGTGCAAACTCGGTGTCTCACGTCCGAGTACATCAACTCCAGGAACAACGATATCTGGAGGATATCAACATAATCCCACGCTCCTACGAGTGAGCCTCCCTCGGAGCTACTCATCTCCAGGCAGTGGATCATGACTACTCCTGGAACTATGACGTCTGGAGGAGACTATCAAATCACAGAGGATGGTATATGTGGAACAGTCACGGAATCCAGTAATCTCATTTAAAAACCATTTATGACTCAAATCAAGTCAAAAACATTTCAATAGGGCCTATACCCGAGACATAGCTTTCACAAATCAAGTTCCACAATTCATCGTAAAATATTGTCCAGAATTCACTTTATAAATCAAAATCATCAATTTAATCATATTCACATGGAAATACAAATTCGAGTCAAAATCACTATTCACTTGGGTCTCAAGCCCAAAATATAATTTTCACGCAAATCCATGTGAACGCAACCCAGTTGCCATTTTCATATAAATCCATGAAATCAATCCTTGACTCATAATTCGAGTCAAAACATCATTTTCAATCCCGGGCCTACGCCCAAAACATCCATTTTACAATTTCTCGAAAAACGTGCCAAAAATAATATAATAATCCATAAAATCGAGAAATCACAGGATTGAAACATCAATCATGCCAAAGCATATAAAATCATATAATAAGCATTTAAATTATATATGCATGCATCACGGTTAGAAAACAAAGTCCACTCACAGACCGTTCAACGATACGCCTCGATAAGCGTGTCATAGGCCCTCCCAGGCCACACCACTATCACCGGGACTCCCAATCCTGTCCAAATCACATTAGAGGGTCACTAACCTCATCATTAACCTCCTATTAAAGTCTCGTAATTTTCCCGAATTTTTAACTATTTTTAAACTCGATTTAAAACCTTCGGACGTCCCGAACAATATCGAGACGGTGTCCGATCGACACGAAACCAATCCCAAAATGTTCGTTACATTAAATAGGACAGAAGTCATGTTGACCTCACCTCGAGATTCGTGCCCACGCGCCGCCGTGAGTAACTGCGCGTGAAACCCACGCGCCTGCTACAGTGTCATCGTCCCAACCCGTTTCTCTGGTAAACGGATCCTGTTGGCTCGCGAGACGACCCGGTTGGTTTCCTATCAATTCGACACCAATTCCTTCAATTGATTATCCAAACAGCCTCGTTTTAAGTTCAATTAAAGGTCTGTAAACTCAATTTTACCAAAACTCACCTTAAACCCAACGATTCAACGATGAACATCGAAGAACACCTGATACTGTTCATCCTTCGAATTCCATCAATTGCAACTGATTTCTTCCAATTGATCCACCCAGAAGCATAAGTGGACCATGAGAAACTCATTTCCCAAACCAATTTCATCGTTTGATCTCTCTAGAAACACGACTCAACTTTGACATTGCTTATTGTTACCAGGCCCGTTCAGAGCCAATTGGGACTCAAATTCCTTCGTTCTTGAAGTGGATCTACTCGTCTCAACCTTAGGAAGCTAACTCGAGCTTCAATTTCGATCCTCAAGGCCTCAAACTTGAAATTCGGATTTTCCCCCCAAATGTTCAAAATTCGATTTTTCGATTTCCCAGCACCCTCACTGCCCCTCGTGTTTCCCAGCTAGCTCAGTCTCTCCCAACCTTCGAATTTCACTCAAGAACGGCTATGGAAGGGAGCCAATTCTCCCAGCTCTCCCACTTTGTTTTGTGCTGGTCACGGTTCAAGGAAAACAAAGAAGAATAAAAGAAAGATGGAGGAAATGATGAAGAAAGAATGATGATGTTTGGAGGGAAGCATAGAGCAGATTTTGGGCCATAAAACAAGGGATGGGTGACACTTTTCACTCATCCAAGCATCCACAGTCAACAGTCAATATTCATTATTTTAATATTATTTTAATCGAAGCCTCGGTTCGTTCGGTTAATCGAATTCGTTCGCGTGACCATAACTTCGTCGTCGAACCTCCTATTTCGGCATGCCGCCTGTCATTGGATTCGTATCGACTCGCTCTACGTGACGGTCCTTGGCCCTCGTCCATTGGACCTCCCGGGTCAAAAGTCAACATTTGGCCCATTTTCCGCCAAATTGCCAAAATACCCCTCGACTTCCGAACATCATAACTTTCTCCTCGAATGTCGGAATCAAACGTGCCACCTGTCTATGAACTCGTGACGTCCTGAACTACGTCACAGTCATCATTCAAAGTCCATTTGAACGCCCGATCAAAAGTCAATATTTTGCCCACGACTAGGGGCAAAACGGTCATTTTGCATCGTTCGTCCGATTTCGCCCAACTAATCACCGATCAACCTCACTAATCAAGATTAGTCATTAATCAAATTCCGGAATTCGAGACGGATCGTTACAGGTATGGGAAAAACAGACTAATGGGAGATGAAGATGATGATAACCCCAAATAATTTGGTTCTGGGCCTATTAGATAAGTGACACTTGTCACTCATCTGGTGGGTCCTCCCCAGATATTTATCCAATCCAATTATGCCACGTGTCAAATTCCTCAATTTTCATGCAATAGTTTTGATTTCTGTTTTAGGCCCGTAACTTTCCCGTCAAACGTCCGATTTCGACTTGCCACCTTTCTACGGACTCGTGACGTCCTGATCTACATCATGGTTATTGGTCAAAGTCTATTTGACCACCCGAGTCAAAAGTCATCTTTGCCCCATCCCAAGGGTAAAATTGTCCTTTACAACGTCTGTCTGCGCTTCTTCGACTAATCCCACATGCTAATCCCTACTTACTCCTTAATTAATCATAATCATCGTTAATTAATCCCGAAATTCGGGACAGGTTGTTACATGAGGATTGAGATCTTTTACAACATGGATATAATTGGCGCTTGTGCTGTTTTTTTTTTTGGATATTGTTTATTATTATGAATTCTGGATAATGCTGGGCGAATTTTGTCTACTTTGAACTTATTTTTCCTTCTTCTCAAATATTATTCATTTCAATCCATTTATTTATTTTCATAAATGTGATCCTTAATTTTCTTAGTTAAATTTATGGTTAGGCATCTCAAGTGGGGAAGTTTGTTGTCTAGCCGACAGTGCTACCACGCACACTATCCTCTGAGACAATATATTTTTTATAAACTTAAAACCTAACCACACCTCCGTGGCAACTATCTCTGGCCTATCAAATTTTATTGAAGGTTCCAATAGAGCCCACTTAATGTTGTCTAATGGTACTGTATTGACCATTGATGAAACCTTATACTTCTTACGTTCTAGAAGAACATTATTGAGTGTTAAGGATATTCAAACTAATGGTTATCACATCGAAACCACAAAAGAAAATAATGTGGAATATCTTTGCATAATCTTCAATATGTATGGCCAGAATCGTGCATTGGAGAAATTGAAATGCCACAAGAGTGGCCTCTACAGATCTATCATTAGAACAATTCAGGAAAATCACATGGCTAGCCATAGGCTACCTAACCCAAGAAACTAATTATTATGGCATGACTGGTTGAGGCACGCAGGTCACAGTATGATGCGGCATATTCTCAATACATCACATGGCCCTTATTTATAAGGACCTTGTGTTTAGTGGAACACTATGCCAAGTTTGCTCAATGGGAAAATTAAACACTAGCCCATCACATGCAAAAATAAGTAAAGAATCTGTCCCCTTCTTATACAAAATACAATGGGATATTTGTGGACCCATCCAACCACCATGTAGACCATTTAAATATTTCATGGTTTTGGTTGATGCATCGACAAGGTGGTTACATGTGATACTATTGTCCACATGCAATATTGCATTTGATAAACTCCTTGCCCAAATCATTAAACTGAGGGCTTACCACTCGGATTATCCTATGCTCCATCAAACTTGATAATGCCAATGAGTTTACATCGAAATATTTCAATGATTATTGCATGTCTCTTGGGATTGATTTTGAACATCCAGTTGTACATGTTCACACCCAGAATGGTCTCGCATAAGCATTCATTAAATGATTACAAATGATTCCATAGACCTTGGTTATGTGCACTAAGCTCCAATTTATGCGCGGGGCTATGCATTTTTGCATGAAACTATGTTGGTCCGGTTGAGGCCCGCTGCCACCCAACTCTACTCAGCGTTACATCTGGTAATTGAGTACGAACCTGACGTTTTCTACTTATGCATTTTCAGATGTGCAATTTATGTGTTGATTGCTTCGCCACAAGGTACCAAAATGGGACCTCAACACCAAAAGGGCATATATGTCGACTATGAATCTCGCTCCATTACACATTATTTAGAGCCCTTAACATGTGATCTCTTTACCGCTAGATTTGCATATAGTCAATTCGATAAGACAGTTTTCCCGTTGTTAGGAGGAGATAATAAGAACGTTAATGTTCCTGAAGAATGTCGTGAATTAAGGCGAAACGTCTCCACTATGCCTTATCTTAATCCCAGAAGTACATAGAGTGAGAACGGAGTGCGGAGAATTCTAGATCTACATAGTGACGAGATCACATATACATGTTGTAAACGTGCCTGCAAGGATAGACATCCTTATGGAACACTCCATCCCAGATGGACGAGTTGTCCAAGACGGACGAGATACGACCATGACAGCTAATCAGTCATATGTTCCTCCCTAGAAGCGAGGTAGATTAATAGGTTCAAAGGACTCTTATCCCCAGAAGTGGAAAAATTTGGCACAAGCGAATCCCTTAGGTATTAAAATATCAGCTGATCCATCTTATGAGATAGTTCAGGATTATCGGTGTATCTTGGAAGAGATAACGTTAGAGGATGCTTCAACTTCTGAAGCTACTCTCGAGAATAGAGAGATCTCTGTAAATTATGCATGCTTAAATGAGATATTGAATCAGACTGATCTTATCATCGATGATATATTTATATTCATGGTAGCTATCATGACATGCCTCATTTTATAGAATATCTGACATTTTCTGGCTGGTGTGCGTGGGGGTTGCGGTGATCCTCCACCTGACTGTGATGGTTGACATAAGCCTGATGGTGATGATCACCATACGCCGGATGGTGATGGTGGCCATCGTCCTTTCTTGACTGACACTGATGGTTGCAATCTAAGCCCTAATTTTCAGTGGAGTGATGATAAGCGACTGACGCCGAGCACTAATTCTTGTTCATAGGAGATTCGAAGCGATTATTTGGCTCGATTACATGCATCCGTTTGTATGATGCCTATACATAAGGCATTGGTTTTTAAGAAGAGACTGATATTATTGTGTACATAAGGCATTGGAACTCAACAATTTAAGAGTCTAAAGGAGTCATAAACATCATATGTTTTGAAATATCAATGATATAGATAGGATACGCTTCGATGAAAAATCGAAGTCTATTCTTATAGAAAAGGCTTGACTCACCGATATTAGTGTTTATACCCAATTGACTTTGATTTTTACCAAAGTCAATGCCACCTGAGTAAGAGGGGGTCACAGTGGCTGCTGAAGTCACATTACAATAATGCCAATATTATTAATCACTCAATTGGAACGAATCCAATGATCGATTCATTTGGTGCCATGGAAAGATTTTTTTTTAGATCTCGCACAATTTTTCATAGTACACTTGTTTCTCGATAAGAGATGGGAAACATGATCAATTTCATTTCATTGAATTAGGAAGAAAGTGGAGAAGACATGGAAACATTAGTCCCAATCGAGACATTGGCCCAAATGGAGTCCTTAGAGGGCTTCATCGAGTCTTCGAAAACACTTTGGAGCTCTATCGATGATATACCAAAGCTCGTCCAAGAATGCTACTCATTCATGAGCCAATGCAACATAGTTGTGAGAAAAATAAGGAGAGGATTTCAGATGCTGTGACTAACTTTACATCAATTAAAGTTATTCATGGTTGTGGGTACCGGTCAGACCACCGTAATGCCATGTCTCAATTTATGGAGAACCTAGCATTTTCCTGGTGGTGGTTCTGGTTGTTGCCTGCCTGACAGTTATGGTCACCATAAGCCTGACGTTGTATAAAATCACTTTTTGCATCGATTTTTTTAGAATACCAATTTCTTTTCATCCTATCTTAAACCATGATATAGTGACTACCGTTGGCTAAAGTACATTGTACAATGGTTTATTCATAAAAACAGATGCTTCCATGTCGCTCATTCTTTTCATCGAAGAATGTCGCTCATTCTTGATGTAACACCCTAGCCATTCAACAATTAGAAAATGACCATTTACCTCTAGAAGATAAAAAGGTTGACTTGTCGATCAAGATATCTTATGGATATACCGAGAGTGCCATTACGAAGGCCTCGACCTCCTGAATACATAGACAAGCGGCATGCTAAAATTTGAGGTCGAATTAGTATGCTATAGGTCTAGAATGCATAAGGGCAATTTGGTAATTTTTTAAATTAACATATGGATCACATTACTAAATCTAGAATCTTCCACAAACTTCCCAATTTTCCCCTCCTTAAAGCCTTCCACCGACCTTGTGCTTATGTGAGATTGTTATTAAAGGGTAGTTCGGTGATTCATGGCCGAACCATGGGAAATTGATGGCCGTGAGAGTAGAATCAGAATTTAAGGGAGAAAAGGTCGGTAATTGAAGGGTAAGTAGGAGGAAGAAATATCTAGAAAGAAAAGAGGGCACTTTGATGACATTTAGAGGATGAAAGCCCTCAGAATTTGTAAAACCCGAACGTTCCAATTCGGGTTCTTAGGCTTGAACTCCTATTGAGGTCTAGGAACTTGATGATATGTGTTCTGACGCCCTTCTGGGAGTCTTGCGGTCATGTCTGGCAAAAAAGGGGGAAGTTTGGATGTAGAAAATTCTCTGGGATGAACGTTATGGACATAACCGAAATGCTTCGTTTTGGGTTGGATTTTCCAGGTAAGTTCTTGTCATTTCCTTACCATAGACCCCTTCCTTGCATCGATTAGAGTTGACTAGAAGTATAAAACTAGAGAAAAGGATAAGAAATATAGGATTTCTACCAGGGTCAAGTTGCGGGGTCGGGCAACTCAGAAAACCATTTTAGTAGGGTAAGAACGAAGATGAACATTGTTTCCTTCGAAATACTGTAGTTGGCACGTGGCTCTCATGTGCAGCCTCTTTGGGCGGCCCGTGAGGGCGCATGGAAGCTTTTCTGAGGACGTGTTCGACATGAAATCTTTTTAGCTTATTTTTTCGAGTTTTATTATATATTTTCTGAAAAAAATCAGACATCGGTTTACCATAGTTCCAAATATTTATGGTATTTTGTTATAATTTAAATATTCCTTAATAATTTCCTAATTATGATAAATGGTAGGACATTATCTTGTTACGATATTAATTTGTTATGGGTTCAATACGTGAATTCACATAAGTTAAAGGGTAAGGTATGATAAGTGGAATTAGCATGATCATAATTATAAGAATTTAAAGGACTTATACCTATACAATTAGTTATTTCAAATACTTTGTCATATACAACAAGATTAGATTAGTAATTCCACCACTTACCGGGGAGTGGGTCAGACGTGGGTGGAAAACCCCGCAAGGTGGAATTAAGTTGGTCTACTTAATAAAGAGAGGATTTGATGTAGAAATTGTAAAACCCCTTATTTGACAAGAGTTGTCAGACATGAGTAGGTCCGGTCCTATTTACGTGAATTAGGGACGGGTCCTGTCACCTGAGCTAACATAAGAACCTTGTTGAGAAAAGCCAAGAGAGCATTTAGTATGCTATGACGAACATACCTCGGTTGGAGTTTTTCCCATGTTGCCATGTGCTAGTGTAAGACCAGTGGCCAGCACAAGCGCGGTCACAGACATCTCATGCGCTAGCATAATACCAACAATTTTTATTCCATATTTTTTTTATTCCACCTAATAAAATATGGACATATGAGTTGATACCATAACTAGCTATACTATAGATAGATATTAGATGTGAATATATATATATACATATATATACATACATATATACATACATATATACATATATATATACATACATATATATATATATACATATATAAATACATATATATATACATATATATATATATATACATATATATATAATCAATCTGCCAACATATTTTGTCAATTCTAACAAAATATTTTGTTGGAAGCAAAATATTCTATCTTAACCAAGTCAGGGTTCTGTTATTTTAAAGGAATATGTTAATTCTATTAGCATGTTCCTTCAACTATTGACAACATTATTTAATTTAAAGGTTGACTAATGGCTGACTGGGCTACTAACTTTGTTACCGCATGACTCCACGTGGTCACCGGGTGGCACTTCATTTCAGCACCAACTCAAATTAATCCCCTAGGGATCGTCAGTCAACTATTGACGACACTAGTTAACATAACGGTAAACTAATCACTAACTAGGCTGCTAACTTTGTTGCCTCGTGGCTCCACGTGGTCGCTAGGTGGCATGCCATGTGAGCACCGACTCAGAACCAATCTCGTAGGGATTGTCGAAGAAAACAACTAGAAACTCTATCTTCAGCGACTTCCTAGAGGACCTACGTGCTCGAAAACCAGTTTTCACGTTTTTTACACTAAAATTCATCTATGAGGACCTACGTGCTCGAAAACTTACCTTTTGAGGCTTCAAAGCCACTAGAAATCCTCGAAATCATCGAAGAACCTACAAAAGGGTTCACTCCCAATCAAGGCTCCTTTGCAGCCAAACCTCACCAAACCACCCCCAAGTTAGCTTAATTTAAAGCTCAATACCCTAATAAGAACATACAACACACAAAGGCATTCATATTACCTAAATTGATCAAAAATCGAGCATGAAGTTTTAATTCCACCAAAGTTTTCGCACTTCAGTTCACCGAGTCTGAGACTCTCTCATCCTGAAATAACCATAAACTAGCTCGTAGAGTCGAGGGGAGTCGATCCAGATCATCAGTTTGGCTTGAAAATGCTTCCCTCAAGAATCAGAGAAAAAAAATACAAGAATCGTGAGGACAAAGGGAAGAATCTGTTAAAAAAAATGGAAGAAATAATCTTCCAAAATATCTATCTTCACAAATTACTAAAATGCCCTTCAAGATCTTAGACCTGTAACTCTTTCAAACAGACTCTGATTTCCGGTTACCACCTGTCTATGAATTCGTACGTTCGAGACCTAAGAATTGGTCTAGAAAAAAGTTCCAAAAGTCTTCCCCAAACAAAAAGCAAACTTCGAACCCTCAACTCGTGGTAAAATCATATTTTCTCCACAAATTTTTTCGAATTTACAAGAACATTGTGGAAACAATGTTTGAGCTTAGGCCTGCTTTGAAAGCATTTTCACTTGGGTGTTAAGTCAAGTACTTCTTTTAAAAGTAATGTTTTGGATTTATTCTATAACTGTTTTCCATTGTAGCCATCCTCGTGAGATACAATATCTCCTCAGATGTGCATAGCTCCTAGGAATACCACTCAGATGATGACTCGATCTCGGGAATGTCACAATATGATATTTCTCCATACATGAGTAAATCCTAGGACCACCCAAATGATGACTCGATCCCGGGAGTCAGTGGTGTTTTAGGACTCTCTTCTCTCTACACATATGTATTGTTTTTGTCATCATAATAATTCAGAAAAACGAAGTATTCAGCATCATCTCTGTAGTTGTGCTTTCATTCAAGGTTAGATTAAGTTCTATATATCAATAATAGAATCATTATTTGCAAATAAATAATGATTTCTTGGCATGTGTACGCATGATATATCCCCTCCCATGGCATTTTTGAGATTTTAATTTCTCAATAGCACCTATGTTAATTTCTCAATAGCACCTTAGTTGATGAGTGATCACTTATCAAAAGCGACGTCAATGTGCGCTTCCTTGTTAATTTTATCATCCGAATTTCTTTTTGTTAGTATTAACATCCTGCCAAAATGATGGATTGGGTTTATTACAAAAATCAGGAAGAAATCCAATAGGGGTTTCTTTCGCCTATATAATGTATTTGCAGCACTGGACTTAAAATTTCGTATATCAAATACAATATATTTGATTGTGATGTAAATTGTTCCTGTTTGACCACATTTGTTATATTTTTTTTTTTGCTGACAATACTATGTGTTCTTCTGAACAAATTTAGCATAGCCTTGGAGGTCAAGTTAACAAATCTAATATGTTGTTCGGCTAAAAACAAGACAATAAAATATGACAACAGCATTAATTACAATGAAAGATCTAGCATGAAAGATCCCGAATCAATTTATTCATGAAGATACTAATTAAGTTGTTCTAAACACACTTGCATGCCAAGAAAGTTACCGTAGGGAACTGGGAAGCGTTTGAGCAGGTAGTATTCTACAACAGATATCGATGATGAGCACGTCATTGCAAAAGTGGCAGTGGCACTTGACACCTATAGTGTTCAAAGTTCTCACCGCAAATAATTAGGAGGACGCACTTGATTAAAGTTTTTCAAAGCAGCTGATTTACTTGGAAGAATTGTAAGACAAATTTAAAAGAAACCCCGGAAAACATTGAGGTGTGAATGAAATGTACCCGAGGAGGGATTCCCATCTCCAAAAAAACAGGCCCCAACATAAATGCTCCTCCAAGGCCAAGAAGTCCCCCAAGCATGCCAGCTGCTGTGCCACAGGCACAGTAGGAGACGAGCTTGTACACCGGCCATTTTGTGGTTTCTGCGTCTTTGGATGCAATTAGTTTTCGACCTTTGTATAGGTTTACTACCTGATATGAAGTTATTCCAACTGCCACCGGAATCTGATAGGTACACAAAAAAGATGAAGAAAGAAAACGTTTTCATTTGCAGAACACAAGGATGTTTGTTTCTTGATATAGAAGGTACCTGCGAAAGTTCTACTATCCTATATTGTAATTGACATCTTGTCACATAATTCTGTGTCAACATGTAAGATTCATGTCAAATATCTGATCGAGTTCTCAATCCATGGCATAAAATTTCTAAGGAAAAGGAACAACAAATATGAAACAAAATAAAACCTTAACAATCTGCAATCCGAGTATTATGTGATAAGTTATTCCCTCCATTATGTGGAGGCAAATTTGATGGGTTATTCCCTCCATTAAGTGGAGGAGAATTTGATGGGTTATGCCCTCTATTTAGTGGGAGATAATTTGATGGGTTTATCACTCCATTAAGTGGAGGAGAATTAATATGATCTTTGGAGTTTCTCAAATAAAAACTTTTGATATTCAAATCCACATGTTATGGTTTGTGCATGGATGTGATTTTGGATAGGTTCATTCATATACTTGAAAACAAAGAAGACTTTTGATCTCCCAACTTATTGTTGAAGATTATTATGCTCATAGGAGTTACCATGAGATTAATTGGAGCTAACTCTTATGCATGACTATGCATTGATGACTTCCTTCCATCCATCCCTATATAAAGTAGAGGGATTGAGTATTCTCAATCATCCTTCAAGCAACAAGTTATCCACCAAAGGTGAGAGTGAGAAGAGAGTTACTTCCTGTGTGAGAAATAGGAAGATAACTTTATTTGTGAGAAAAAGAGAGAAAGTGAGATCCTTTTGAGTGAATCCAAGAGAGAGTTGTGTATCCACCATTGGGTGAGATTGTACTTGTAATCTCATTATTCATAGTGAAGAATTTTGGAGCTGCTCTTTGAGGACGTAGACACATTGCCGAACCTCGTTAAATTTCGGTGTTCTCTTTTACCTTTTTACTTCCGCTTTATTTCTGTCAATTTATTTACTAAATTTATTTTGAGGGTGGGAAAAGTGTAATCCTGGTGATTATAATTATATATTTAATTTGTGCATCTTTCTCAACAAGTGGTATTAGAGCAACACAGACTCGTTGTTTGTGATGGCAGAATCGTCAAACGCATCATCGTCAACAATGATCAAACTCACATCTTCAAACTATTCCATATGGAGAGCACGGATGGAGGACATCCTCTATTGCAAGGATTTGTACGAGGTATTGCTATGCAATGGAGAGAAACCAGAAGAGGGAGACTCCTCAAAACAAAGCTTCGCTCATTCGTCGATTGGTGAACTTGAAGTACAAAGACTATCGAAGTGTTTCTGAACACTTAAGCGATTTCCAAGAATTGGTGAATCAACTATCAGCCATGAACCTGGTGCTTGAGGATGAGTTGTTAGCACTTTTGCTACTTAGCTCTTTACCGGATACCTAGAACACACTCATGGTTTCCCTTAGCAACTCTGCTCCTCAAGGTGTCCTTACTCTGCCATTGGTGAAAGACAATTTATTAAATGAAGAAGCAAGGAGGAAAGAATAAGGTATATCAACTGAGTCAGAGGCTCTTGTTACAGAGAATTGTGGAAGAAATTTTCAAAGAAAATTCCACAACCATGACCGTTCCATAGGCAAGTCAAGAGACCATTCCAGGGGCACCTACAGGCCAAGGAAGGAGATAGAATGTTACCATTGTAGTCAGAAGGGTCACATGAAGAGAGAATGTAGAAGACTCAAAAAGGAGTAAAGAAATGGAGTCAATGAGAAGAATGAAATCAATGATACAACCGTTACTGCTTCTAAAGGCGACGAAGTCATAATTATTTGTGATGATGGTTTTATTAATCTAACTTCTCAAGATTCATGATGGATTGTAGATTCTGGCACATCATTCCATGTTACTTCCTGAAAGGAGTTCTTCACATCCTACATAAGCAGAGATTTCAGAAATGTGAGAATGGGAAATGACAAAATTTCTAAGATTGTGGGAAGAGGAGAAATAGCTCTTGAGACCAACACATGCTGCCCTTTGGTTCTCAAGAATGTGAGACATGTTCAAGACAAGCGCCTCAATTTGATCTTTCTTGGCTTGCTAGATGATGAAGGCTACACCAATGTGTTTAGTGGTGGAAAATGGAAGCTCATCAAAGACTCTTTAGTGCTAGTAAGGGGAAAGAAGAAGAATACACTATATATGACACATGCCAAGATCAGCAATCAGCATGTCAATGCAGCAGCCAGCCAATCAGATTCAGCGATTGGGCTATGGCATATGCGTTTGGGTCATATGAGTGAGAAGGGATTGCAAATCTTCGCTAAGAAAGAGGTATTAACCGGATTGAAATCAAAGGTACACCTCTAGATCAATGCATTAATTGTTTGGCTTGAAAACAACATAGAGCTTCATTTCATTATAAAGCTACACCTAGAAAACCCAATATATTGGATGTCATTTATTCTGATGTTTGTGGGCCTATGAGTACTAACACTCTTGGTGGTGCAAGATATTTTGTTACCTTCATTGATGATCACTCTAGTAAGGTGTGGGCCATTGCAATCAAATCCAAAGATCAAGTCTTTGAAGTGTTCAAGAATTTCCATGCCACTGTTGAATGTGAGATAGGCATGACACTCAAGTGTATTCGTTCTGATAATGGTGGAGAGTACATGGGAGCCTTCAGAGCCTATTGCAAGAACAATGGGATCAGACATGAAAAATCAGTTCTGAAGACCCCTCATCACAATGGGCTGGCCGAGAGGATGAACACAACGATCGTTGAGAGAATAAGAAGTATGTTATCTTATTCCAAGTTACCGAAGAGTTTCTGGGGTGAAGCATTGATGACTGCAGTACACTTGATCAATTTATCTCCATTAGCTCCACTAAATGGTGATGTACCCAACAAGTTTTGGGGTGGTAAACATGTGTCCTATCAATACTTGAAGGTGTTTGGCTGTAGAGCATTTGTTCACATCCCAAAATATGAGAGGTCCAAGCTTGATGTCAAATCAAAAGAATGCATTTTTCTGGGCTATGGAGATGAAGAGTTTGGGTACCTACTATGGGAACCTGTCAATAAGAAGATTGTCAGAAGTAAAGATGTGGTCTTCTTTGAAGATCAAACCATTGAAGATGTCTAGAAGAGGGAGAAGTTAAATGACTCCAAATAATATCCAGTCAACCTATATCCAGTTCCTCAGCCCAAGGTTCGTGATGAAGGGGGAGATGTAGTCGAGAACAATAATGTTGAACCTGTTGTTAACAACAATGATGATAATGTTGTGCCTGAATATGTGCAAGAAGATCAAGCTCTTGAAGAACCACATATGAGAAGATTAAACAGACAGCGAAAGTGACAGGACCCAACCCTAATCCCCTGGGATTAAGGGCTAAATCTTACTCCCGTCTAACTTACGCATGACACGAAGGCTAAACCGACGTTCAAACTCCATGTAACACATAATTCAGACAAGGGAATCTCGATTCGACCGTCCAACAGCATCCGGACTTCCCAGAGTGCACATAATCTACTGTGGATCGTACGTGTGATGTCTCCATCTCTCTCGACCAACAGCCCGCACCACAACAACCTGAAGGGTATCGAAAACATGAAAAGACTGTGAGTGGACAAAAATAAAGTATAAGTTCAAAAATAGTTCAATAAAACAATTTCATTTTTACCCTCCAAGAAAAAACCAATGCATGCATATCAATACATGTTATGAAACCATTCATATCAAAACCATTAATGAAAACTATTTGAAAATCCGAATCAAATTCACTGTTCAAATCCAGGCCTCAGCCTCAAATCACAAATCAATCTCAAATACGGGAACTCAGTCCCAAAAATCATCAAATCCAAATCCTCCGGGCCACTGTCCAAAACATCTGAAAACCAGTGAAAAACATCAATCATGCGAGTTTGATGGATCTCAAGTGCGCCCGAGTCTTTAAACTCAAAACCATGTACAATAATCAGGCCTTCCCGGGATATCAACGAGTCTTTAAACTCAAAACACAATCACAGGTCTCGGGGGGTATCATAACCGAGTCTTTAAACTCAAAACATATATCGGGTCTTTAAACTCAAAACATATCAATCCAGGGCCCTCTCCCCGTCAATCAACCGAGTCTTTACACTCAAAATCAGATCCAACGGTTTTTCTTTTCTTTTCTTTTCTTTTCCCGGGTCTTTAAACCCAAACCATTTTTCAAACAACAGTGAAAACCACAGAAAATCCGTGTCCGAATTCACAATAATGATTTCGTAAGCCGGCATCCGGAACCATCATCCTGAATCCAAATCCAGAATTCCTTTCCAAGTCTCAAAACCAAATCCGAAATCTCATTTCCGAAATCACATGAACAGGGCTCCAAGCCCGAAGTCACTTGTCCGAAATCCATTGTAAATCATTAAAATCAAATCATATTTCAAATCCCAAAATCAAATCATCAAAACCATGCTCAAATTGCAATAGAAATCGAAACCTCGTAAACCATGCAAATACAGAATAATCTTGAAATACGTGCAAAATCGTAAATCATCAAGATCATAATCAAAACCATAGAATCACGTGTAAAAACATATAAAAACATATATGCATGCATCATAATTTATAAAGCAAAGTCCACTCACAGACCATTTCACCGTTGCCTCGATACGCGTGCACTTATGCTTTCTCGACTAATTCGCTATCACGGACTTTCCCGAACCTGTCCAAATTCCATAATAAGGTCACTAACTACTTCATAAAGCTTCTACTAAAGCCCTGTAATTTTCCCAAATTTTTACCTATTTTTAAACGAGGCCTAAAACCTTCGATCATCCCGAAACCTATCGAGACAATGTCTGATCGACTCGAAACTAGTGCCAAAATGTTCGTTACATCGAATACTTTAAAATTCGTTTTAGAACCATCCTTAAAAGACATACCATGTGCGCCCACGTGCCTCCCAAAGGGACTGCGCGTGGGCCTCATGCGCCTTAGCAGGTCATCTTCAACCTCATGCCGAACCAGGTCCAGACTGGTTTGGTTCAGCCCGGTCCAGCTGAATCGGCGCAGGCGGTCCAACGTCTTAAACTGTCCAATTCTGGTCCGTTTTCATTCCTTTTTAGTCTATTAGGTTCATCCATTCCTTTCCTATGCATCTACATGATCAAAACAAGAACTTGGGATCTGTTTGTTACCTTCCAAATCGAGAAACACAAATCAATTTCTTTCTTCTCTGGTCTTGCGAGTTCGACCACCATTTTCCCTCCTTTCAAGCTTATTAGCTTTGTTTTAACCTCCAAAAGACATTCCAAAAACCCAAACACCGTAAGAAGCATGAAAACAACTTCACCAGTTTTAATTCAAAATCGAAGCTCACGGGTAACTTACCTTACCATCCTTCTCGAACCGTGCCTTTAAACCCGCTGAGTTCCTCTCAGCTTCTTTATCATTTTGTTTTCACAAAAGATATACAATTGATGAGAATTGGGGGAGATTGGAGTTAAAATCACACTTCTCTCTCTGTTTCTCAAAATTCGAAAACCACCGCCCACGGTGGCCCTTGTGACAGCACCAGCACCACCTCACTGTCTGCTCTATCACTCTCCTTCACTCTCACAACTCTCATCTCAGGTTGAGGATTTAAAAAGCTAGCCTCCTACTCTCATCTCCTCTCTGTTTTCCTCTGTTCCCATCTTAAACCATACCTTAAACCATTTAAATTGAACGAAGGAGGTGGTTCTACCACCATCCAGACCAAGCTAGGTGTCCAAAACCTGGTGGGCACACTTCCCAAAACAAGTCAAGTGTCCTTCTCTAATTGGGAACAGATCCCTAGGCTCCCAAATGACCAAAATGCCTTTCCTTGCACAACTTACCATTTTGCCCTCGAACTTCCAAACTTCATATCTTTTTCCTCGGATGTCGGAATCGGACGTGCTACCTGTCTATGAACTCGTGACGTCCCGAACTACGTCACGGTCATCGGTCAAAGTCCATTTGACCGGATGAACAAAAAGTCAACTCTTTGCCCAATTCCAAGGGCAAAATCATCATTTTCCACCGTCCGACTGTACGCATCCAACTAATCACCAATTAACTTCACGAATTCGTCATTAATCACTAATCTAATCCCGATTTGCAGGACGGGTTATTATAGAAAGCTCAACAACTTCTACTCCCCATATCAGTTTGTGCTGCTAATAGATGCATGAGAGCCCGAGGGCTACCAAGAAGTTGTGACACATGAGAAAAAAAAAGAGTGGCTGAAAGCCATGAAAGATGAGTTGAAATCCTTGCATGAGAACCACACTTATGATTTGGTGAAATTGCCAAATGGAAGAAGAGCTCACAAGAATAAGTGGGTGTATAAATTGAAGACAGAAGAAAACAGCTCACAACTAAGATACAAAGTAAGGCTAGTTGTGAAAGGCTTCAATCAAAAACAAGGAGTTGACTTTGAAAAGACTTTCTCACCGGTAGTGTTTGGATGCTAGTCTGAATCTAGAAGTTGAGCAACTAGATGTCAAGACTGCATTCCTTCATAGAGACCTTGAAGAAGAAATTTACATGGAGCAGCCAGAAGGTTTCAAAGTCATAGGAAAAGAAGATCTAGTCTGTCGACTAAAGAAGAATTTGTATGGGCTGAAGCAAGCACCAAGGCAATGGTACAAAATTTTTGATTTTTTCATGATCAAACATGGATACGAGAAGACCACTTATGATCATTATGTTTTTGTCAAGAGGTTCTCTGATGGAGAATTTATTATACTTCTCTTATATGTTGATGACATGTTAATCGTAGGTTGTGATAGTGACAAGATTAGCAAGTTGAAAAATGAACTCAACAAGTTTTTTGCAATGAAAGACTTAGGACCAACAAAGCAGATTCTTGGTATGTATATCACAAGAATGTTATATCGAAAAGGTGTTGAAGAAATTCAACATGGACAAGGAAAAATCAGTTGTGACTCCTCTTGCTAATCCTTTCAAGCTCAGCTCCAAGCAGTGTCCTACAAGTGACAAAGAAAAGGAAGAGATGAACTCGGTGCCATATGCCTCAGTAGTTGGAAGTCTTATGTATATAATGGTGTACACCAGGCCAGATTTAACTCATGCAGTTGGCGTTGTTAGCAGATTCTTATCCACACCCAGTAAAGAACACTAGGAAGCAGTAAAATGGGTTATGAGATATATCAGAGCACCTCCAAAATGAGTTTGTGTTTTGGATGTGGTAAGCCTCAATTGGTTGGGTACATAGATGCAGGCCATGCTGTAGAACTTGACACCAAAATGTCCACTTTAGGTTATCTGGTTACTTTTTCTGGGGGAGCTGTTTCCTGGCAGTCTAAATTGCAGAAATGCATTGCTTTATCAACTACCGAAGCAGAGTTTATTGCTGCTACAAAAGCGTGCAAAAAGTTATTGTGGATGAAGAGATTCCTACAAGAGCTGGGACAAGAGTAACAAAAATATGTTCTTCCTTGTGACAGCCATAGTGTTATTCACTTGAGTAAGAACTCAAGTTTCCACTCAAGGTCAAAACATATTGATGTGAGATATCATTGGATTCGTGAACTGTTGGAATCTAAGCAAATTCAAATCGAGAAGATCCATATTGATGATAATGGTTCAGATATAATGACAAAGTCTTTACAAAAGGACAGGTATGAGTTTTGCAGAAGTGCTGCCAGTATGATGGAGCCCTCCATTTAAGTCGGGAAGGTGAAAATTGATGAGTTATTCCCTTCATTAAGTGGAAGGGAATTTGATGGGTTATTCCCTCCATTTAGTGGGGGAGAATTTGATGGGTTTATCCCTCTATTAAGTGGAGGAGAATTAATATGATCATTGGAGTTCCTCAAATGAAGACTTTTGATATTCCAATGCACATGTTATGGTTTGTGCATGGATGTGATTTTGGGTAGGTTCATTCATATGCTTGAAAACAAAGAAGGCTTTCGATCTCCCAACTTATTGTTGGAGATTATTATGCTTATAAGAGTTACCATGAGATTAATTTGAGCTAACTCTTATGCATGACTATGCATTGATGACTTCCTTTCATCCATCCCTATATAAAGGAAAGGGATTGTGCATTATCAATCATCCTTCAAGCAACAAGTTATCCACTAAAGGTGAAAGTGAAAAGAGAGTTACTTCCTGTGTGAGAAATAGGAAGATAGCTTCATTTGTGAGAAAAAAGAGAGAAAGTGAGATCCTCTTGAGTGAATCCAAGATAGAGTTGTGTATCCACCATTGGGTGAGATTGTACTTGTAATCTCATTATTGATAGTGAAGAATTTTGGAGCTGCTGTTCGAGGACGTAGGCACATTGTCGAACCTTGTTAAATTTCAGTGTTCTCTTTTACCTTTTAACTTCCGCTTTATTTCTGTCAATTTATTTACTCAATTTATTTTGAAGGTGGGAAAAGTGTAATCATTGTGATTATAATTATCTATTTAATTTTTGCATCTTTCCCAACATTATGATCCAAACAGAAATGATCACTCCAAGTTCTTTCCAGCAAACATTTTCAAAAATAGAAACCTCTGTTCTTTTTGCAACCTTTCTCTGTTTTTTAATATTATCTGCACTTGTAAAGAGAAAGTGGTACTGTAAAGATCAGAGTTCGAATATATGGGTGATATATCAAGAAATGATTGAACATTGCTCACCGTTGGACTGGAAGTGTTTGGAAGTATCAAGCAATTTCTGAAAGGAATGAAACAAGTTGGAGTATAATGAGATGGATTAGCAGTCACGAAGAAAATACATAAACAAATTGGAAAACAAAGTGAATTAAGGCTAAAGAATGCCTACCTTTTTAGTTTCTGTTTCTTTTTTCCATGTCTCAACACCCTTGGTGAATGACTTAGTTGATAACCCTAGAAATCATGAAATATATATAACTCAAAAAAATTGTCCAAAATCCGAAAGAAATTACAAGATTTTGAGTTTACGAACTTATTTTTTACCTAAGAGCACAACAAATAGAAGTACATTCAAAGAGACACCAATACTGATCCCCAACACCAGAAGTGGCTGGAAAAGAAGGGCAAGATCACAATCAATCATGGGCAGTTCGAGTGTAGGATGTCTTCTTCCTAAATTGTAGATGACTGTTGCAGTTGTTGTGCCCGTGATCATACCTGACTAACTGCGCATACAAAGCCACCGTTGATCATTTTCAATTAATGTATGACTTACATTTAGATATTGCTATTGCAGATATCTAATCAAAACCAATGATCAGAGTGAGCATTGGAATAAAAAAGCCACCCCCACCAACACCTCCCACACTCCCAAATGCTGCCCTAACAAATGCAATCATCGTCCCCACCAAGATTTTCCAGCTAAATCGAATGTCCTGCATTGGGAACAGAAAAATCAAGCATGCATCAACACAACAAAAATTACAAGGTGAATAGAGATTTGGACTTTCAAGCCAGACATGATTGTAACCCAGGTGAGATTGAACCACTTTATTGCCGGTAACACTGTTCCTTGAAGTTCGTGCCTCCACCATTTCTCCCTATTGTGAAACTACTGCAGAGGATACCACTAATAAAACTACCAAACTAACCCCAGGAGCTCCAATTACACCACCCATTTTCTCAGAATTTTTTCTTCAACCCAATGAAGCTCTAGCCTCTAGCATGCATATAGAGAATTGCCAAAACTAATACACATATGCATATATGAGATAGATAGATGAGAATATAATGTATCTAAGATTCATAGACAGAAATAGAAGAGGGATCTCCAGAAACAAACAAAAAATTCCGGTTTGGAGTTTTATTATATGCATGTTATATTGGAAGAAAGGTTCGTGGGTTAATTGATTGATTGATTGGTAGAGTGGTTTCATCAACTTTGATCTCTCCATCCATCATTGGCCACCGACATATGATCGCTACTCATCCATATGTATTTATTGGTTGGATTTATGGATACATATATTTATATCATTCACCCTCGCCCTGCAAAGAATTTTCTTTATATATATATATATTATAATCGGAACAGTTCATTCTTTAAATTATCATGTCAAGGTCATCACTTTAAAAATTTAACAAGATTAGAGATTATTTAGTTGTTCATATATATATATATATATATATATATATATCAACTAAATGAACGAATCGTCATAAAAATATTAATTCAGATCAAAATCATTGATTTATTTGATACATACGAATTACTAAACGATCTTCAATCTTATTGATCTTTTACGAAGATGATCTTAACATGATTCTTTAAAAAATAAAGAGTTTCGATTATGGTATATGTACGAAAATAATTTAATAAATAAAAAAAGTGGTACAAAGAGATATCATCAGAGTGGAATGTAAGTATTTTAGGAAAGATAGATGGTTGTTTTAGTAAATATCTGTTGAAGCAGAATTCGTCCGTATTCGCAAAAGTCTCCTCAATCCCTGCAAACAGTAAACAGTAAGGTATTGTGCGCTCTGATCGAGACCCCAAGGGGTTGTTCGAAGAAGAACGCTCTAATGCTTAAGTCAGTTTTGAGAGAGAAATCACATGAGTTTAAGTAGCGTTGAATCAAATTACCTTGAAAGTGGAATGATCATCTCTATTTATAGAGAATCCTTGGGAGTCACGAAGCGTTCTGATTGGCCTGTTGATTTGTAATTATTAAATAATATATATTATTATTAATAAATATTATTTAATAATTATAATAATCGCTCATTATGACGATAATTATAGCAATTTAATATTAATATTTATTGTCCATTATTACGAATAATGACAATTAACTCTCGGAAAGAATATTAATATTATTAGGACTTTAACCGGATCAAATAATTTGGACAATTAGCTGAAAATATATTATTTAATGCTCAAGTGTCTGTGATCCAGTAATGTCATTCCATGAGCAATTTGGACATTTTATAATTTATGGGCCACTTAGTAGCTCCACAATTTTCAGTGATTTATGGTTCCACAAATGCTACCACGTCGTTTAGGAATTAAAGGAATCATAAGGGATGTAATTTGTATTGTGGCCCTAATAAATTTTTATATGGGAGTAGGACTCCGCTTGTCTTACATTGTTGTTGTATGGAATAAATTCCATTGGGTTCGAAATATTGCCTCACATTCACGTACTGAGCTCAGAGCTTGACATGAGATTGGTCTATGCTCCCTTGGTTAGACTTTAATTGACAGTCCATTCAAATTAAATCTCTAGTTAATTTTGGGAGATAGTAAACTTCGAATTAATTTAAGAGTTTATAACCACCAATTGTTCCAATGTTGGAACCTATAATTTGACGATAGGCGTTTTTTCATATTTTTGTGACCTATAATTGATGATAGGCGTTTTCTCATATTTTCTTTATTTAAAGGGAGGGGTGCTTGTAACGCCCCGAAAATCCAAAGAATGTAAAATATTAAAATAATATGTAAAATGACGTTTTTACCCTTGGAGAGGTGTGGTTAAATGTTGACTTTTTGTTTGGAATACTTTTTGTATATTTTCCAAAGACCGTTGTGTAGGTCTCGGGACGCTGAATCCGTAGATAGGTAGCACGTCGAAAACAGAGCATGGATGAAAAAGTTCCAGGTCTGTGAAGTTAAGGGGCAAAATGGCCAGGTGGATCTTTCAGTGACATTTTTCACATGCTAAGTGTGATGAGTGGCAAATTGTTGCCGTTTGAATACGGGATAACATCAAAACCTTAAAGCAACATTGACATCAACATTTAAATGAACCTGTTGTTTTATAACTTTGTATTCGACAGAACAGAGAACCAAAGAGCAGAGAACCAATTGATCGATTCCCAGCAATCCAGGGTGAAACAAGTGCAAATTGGATGAGAAACTAAGTGCAATTGTGAGTGAAAATCGAGAGGGAAACAGAGAAAACCCCAGCTGGAACCATACTGAGAAACCCGAAAAACTACCCAAAAACATTAATGTCGAATTCGATTGTTTAGACGTTAAGGAGTGAAATTGATTGTGAATTGAGCTTTCTGGAATTGAGACGAGTTGAACCACCATTTAATTCGAAGGAAATTGCTGAAACAACACGAAGAACAGACCCTGCGATATCCTCGAATTGTGGAGGTTGAGTTCGCTTAATAGGAGGTAAGTAAGCCTGAAATTGGTTTCGAATATATGTTTAGAATGGAGATAGGATGCTTCCAGTGTGTTTAATTGATTGAAACAGCTTGAAATTGGGTAGAACCCGATTTAGGACCCATCGAGTATTCACTTCGAGTAGAGGGATTTGAGGATCCATTTCATAAAATTGCTGTTACAGATCCCTAAAGAACATGGAATAGATAAGAATGAGTGAAAGAATGAACAAAATCAAGGTCGAATTGAGGAAGATTTCACCGGGTCTGATCGCGGGTTCACGACCAGTTTGCCAGGTAATTGGGTGAGGGAGACGTACTGTGGCAATACTGTGCACGTCGCGTGGCTTTCACGAGCGACAGCTTGCGGCGGCGCATGAGGGCATGTGGCTGGGTTTCTGACTTTGGGTCCAACATACTTTTTGAAATTGGAGTAGTTTCGAGTACCCGAAGCGTATAGGTTACGTTTAAATAATATTATTAAATTCCGACGATTAGGGAATTCGTACATGGGGTTATGTGATAAGTTAATGACCTTAAATTACTTTGTTTGACAGGTCGGAATATTCCCGGGACGTCGGAAGTGAACGAACAGCTCGAGACTGAACAATCTGAACGGTGTGTGAGTGGACTTTTGTTTTCTACCCTGAATGCATGCATATATGTTTTAACTGCTTTATGATATGATTTGAAATGATTTGGTATAATTGATGTTTCGATATGATAATTTTCGGATTTTGAGAATATTATATTATTTTATCCGCTTTCTGGCACGATTTTTTAGAAAACTGTGATCTTACTGTTTTGGGCGAAAGCCCGGGATTTGAGATTGGTTTTGACTCGGATTATGAGTCGGGAAATGATTTTGATGGATTTGTATTGTGGTTTTATGTGAAAATGGAAACTGAGGTTGCCATTGCACAGATTTGCGTGAAAATGGAAAACTATGTTTTGGGCTGAGACCCTATATTGAAAATGGTTTTGATTTCAAATGCAACTGTTTTTCACTGGTTTTTATGGTACGGATATGTTGTGGATATTAGGGCTTTCGGCGTGGAACATGTTTCCCCCGAAGTGCACCCTGGAGACAACGCTCGCATCCGGGATGGATGTGTTTACACCAGAGAGGTCACGTAGAACGGTTTGTTATCGTGCAGCCGATGGAGGCTCGACTCAAACCAGATGTGTTGGATTATGTGGAGATCGGTCGGTGATGTAGTCATGACGATCTGGATTACCGGCGGGTGATGTGTTCACAGCGACGGATGCTCGGATTTTGAGCGGTCCTTGAGCCTAGTGATTTGCACGCGTTGCAGGGATAACGTGATTATATGAGAATGGATATGGAAAATGGGTCCCGTGGTTTTACTGATGTTTGAGATTTATGTTTGTGCCTTGATATTTTACTTATGATTTATCATATGCATGCATGTTTATGAAACTGGAGGGTAAGAATATATCTTGATAAATGTATTTTTAAAAGTTTTTTTGTCCACTCACACCTTTGATGTTTTATTTACCCTCCAGGCCAGTGCACAGATTCAGGGGCTAGTGACGAGGCAGAGGAATAAGTAGACTGTTGCGCACTCAGACACCTTACAGCGTAGCCCCGTTCAAGTCTCGTGATCCACCTCTGAGCTTCCTCAGGATCTGCCCCACCACTAAAAGTCGTAGCCCCGAGCCACTGGACTCGCTCAATCGTAGCACTCTCTGTCCCTCTCGCTGCTTCATCTTCAGGTCGTCCATGGGGATCACGTCTCGGAGGCATAGTCAACCGCACGCTGAAAGAGGCATAGAATCAGTCAGACAACCTAAACACAACCACACAAACCAACAAACCCGACAAACCTATGCTCTGATACCAATTGTCAGGACCCACCCCGGTTTCACCCCGAAAACCGAGGTAAATCCTGCTCCCGTTTGACACCCCGACACGCAACTAAAGTAAACTCACGAAAAATCACCAAATACAAGCCAGACGTAGGAGAAAATTTAAACATCCCGAAGTCAAAGGTTACAGAGCATAGTACCAAAATACAAAGGAAATAAAATTGATAAACTAGGTACACGCACAACGAAAATTTTAAATCACTTCGGGGTCACTCTCGAGTATTCTATGCCTCCGACGCTGCCTCAACGTCAACCCCCGCGCTACCTCCACGACCTGGAGGGCAATTTAAAACAGAAGGTGTGAGTGGACCATAAATAGTAAAATACTTTCCGAAAACCATTTCATAATAAAACCAAGGTTTTAGCTCTCCGTTTTGAAATCACACATGCATAACCCATTTACTGAAATCAGTTAAAAATCACATAAAGATTGTCATAAAAACAATTGCAGAATCATCAATTTTTTTTTTTATAGAAATCATGTCATAAGCATCGTAAAAACCACGTCATAAAACATAAGTTTCAACCAATCATTATCCGATCAAACCTGCTGGACCTATCCGAGTCTTTAAACTCCCGAGTCTTTAAACTCAATCCAGGCCTCAATAATATACGAGTCTTTAAACTCAACAGGCCTACGGGGGAAATATCAATATATCCGAGTCATTAAACTCCTAAGTCTTTAAACTCAATCCGGGTCTTTAAACCCAATCCGGGCCCGTCCCCCGTCAATCACAATATCCGGGTCTTTAAACCCAATAACCAGATCCAGCAAATCCAATCCAAAACCATTTAAAAACCATTTCTAAATCTACATCCAAACCCGAATTCGAAATCACCCGTCTGAAGCCCTTTCGGCGTCCAGAACCGTCATTCCGAACCCAAATTCGGAAATCCACTTTCCAACTTTAAAACCAAATTCCGTTTCCGAAATCCGATTTCAAAACCGAAAGCCTCGATCATTAAAATCATGTTCCAAAACCATTGAGCATTTGAAATCCCAATCATGGCATCATAATCAGTAATCAAGCATTTCTCGTAAAACGTGTCAAATACGTAATTTCTCGAAAAACGTGCAATTAAGTAAAACAGTTATAGCATATTCAATAACCATGAAATCACAATGAAAACCATAAAACAAGTAATTAAATACAGTTATGCATGCTCGAGTTTAGAGAAGGGGTCCACTCACAGTCATCGGCACGTCACTCGCGCCCCGTACGTCCTGTACGTTCCTCAGCTTCCTCGGGAAGTCCCGATCCTGTCACAAGTGACTACGCCCAAACTACGCATTAAATTAAACATGTAATTCGAGTGTTATGCAATTTAAACCCCTTTTGTGTAGATGTAGTATTGATAAATAGGGATCGTTCTTAACCGGAGAAATTAGGGACATTAATAATGTGTTAGTGGGAGATGAATAAAAGAATAATGAATTAAAGAATTAAATAATCAAAGAATTAAATAATCAAAGAATTAACAATTTAAAGAATTAATGACTTAAATAATAAAAGAATAGAGAATTAAAGAATTAACTAATCAAAGAATCAATAAATTAAAGAGTAAAGGAATAAAAGAATAAAGAAATGAAAGAATTAAAGACTAATAAACTAAAAGTATGAAAGAATAAAAGAATAAAAGAATAAAGAATAAAAAGTAAAAGAATAAAAGAATAAAGAATAAAAAGGGGGGTTTTGAAAAGGTTTGTGATTATGTAAATAAGTAAAAGTATAGATAAACTAATTTTACTTCTATTCCAATTCATGTACAAGTGATCTTCTTAAAACATAAATCTTACCAACACTCTAATAATTGCAAATATTAAAACAATCACGAAATTTTACCTTAATTGTCTTAATTACCTTCATACATTTTTCAATACTATAAATGCACCGACAGCGGACAACACTTACAATATGATTCACCTTTTTATTTTTGACTGAATGCGCCGACAGCGATCAACATTAAGTCTCTTCAATTCTACTTTAAATGCATCGACAGCGGATAAAACACTTAACATTGAATTGAAGTATGAAGCACTAAAATGTATAAAATAACTAAAATTCATAAAGTAAGACACATGGAGATTGCATTTAACACTTACAAATATTAGTAAGAAAAACCTCACATATATTGAACTATAATCAAAACCAATAACAAAAATAAGAGTTTGAGTAAATGGAGAGTAATTGTTACACTTTTGAGATGGATGAAAACAATGGATTGTTATTCATACGATTCTCCGACAGCGGACGGAACCTTATGAAGATGGAGGAAATAAACTTGGGAAATATGGACTCAAACTCTAAACTTTGTATTGGAGATACTTTGCCAAAGTTTCTCTCAAAGAAGGCTCAAATGTGTGCCTCAAAGAAGGTGTGTTTCAACAAGTGAATTGAAACCCTATTTATAGGTGGAGAAAGCTACCAAAAATAATATAAAAAATACAATAAAAAATGTTAAATAATGGAATGATGAGTAATAAAAATTTGTGATGATGTTTAGAAGTGGTTTGAGTTGTAAAGTTGTAAAATTGGGTTGGAAAGTGGTTGGAAAGTGAGTGGAAATTCGGTGGAAGTTGAGTGGAAGCTGTTGGAAAAAAGTCCAGCAGAGAGCAGCTGAAAATCACTCCCAACTTCGGCTAGAAGCCACTGAAGAGGCGCTGTGGCGGTCGGCAGGCGCCTGCTGAAGAGGAAGTATGAGGTTCAGCGTACGCGCGCCGAACGGTAACCCTGGGAGTCGGTGAGCGCGCGCCAAAACTGGTCTCTGGGCTGGGGCAATCAGATGCGCGCCTGGGCCGTCTGCTTTGGGCCGGCTTGGGCTGACGCGCTGGGCTTTGCGCAGTGGACTGGGCTTCTTTTTTTCTTTTTCTTTTTTCGCTGGGCTGCAATGATCCACTAGGCTTGGGCTGGTAATCTGGGCTGCTGCACGGATTGGGCCAGTATTTCATTGGGCTGCAAAACAAATAATTAATTAATTTAATTTATAACTAAATTAATTAATTCATCGAATTTCGTCCAAAATTTATTCGTTATAATTCCGATCGAGACGATTCTTTCACCAAAATGCTCCAAATTACAAACTTTATTTTTCTACACATAAAAATCACAAAATAAATTATTTTATCAATTTATTTAATATTTGAATTTTAAAAGTCAAGTATAAAGGGTATAAAATAATATAAAATAATGCTTATTTAACGTCCTATCAAATACCCCCACACTTAAACTTTGCTAGTCCCCAGCAAATACTAAAATCAAACTACGAATTCAAAACAAGTAGACCCTTAGCCATTTGTCTCAAATTTCATTGTTATAATCATGGCATAAAAGATTTTCACTTAAAACATTTAAGCAAATGGAATTCAAGAGTTAATACATGGTAACAAAATGTTTAACAAGTAAGATAATGAGTAAATATGGTGAAATGGAGTTCTGCATGAATAAGACAAGTATGAATCAACTCACAAGGATATGCACTCAAAAATTCACTCAATTTGTGAGGGTTTGTGTTTGCACTCAAAGTATGTGAGAAATACTCACATAATCGAAATGAAGTACTTTTGCAAAATTTCAAACAAACACCTCAAGATAAAAACAAAACATACTTGCACAAATGAACCAAAACCATAAGCTTACTCAAGTGATTGACTCCACTAATCAAAATTTACCATCTTAAGGATCATAAGGTCTTTACGAAGGTTGTAATGGGGCAAAGTTTAGAGGTAAGGAAAATATAGGACAAGTGGTGCTCAATTCGTTCCAAGACTCAATAGACTCCCAAAACGTATCATAGCTTCCCAATTTTAGTGCAATGATGTCAGTGATCCATCCCTTCGAACATAGGCCTAATTTCATCTTGTTGGGCCTCGAATTCATTCTTTGTGTCGGATTTACAAATGTAAAGGACTTAACTCAAACATTCATAATCAAACCTTATTACCTTGATAAAAACTCAATATATCTCTTCTTTTTTTTTTAATTTTTTTTAATTTTTTTATATCAAGGTAATAACATGTGTCAAAAATACAACAATGTTTGAGTAAGTAAATCCACAAAATACACATAAAAGTCTTTCAATATCATCATTTTCTCTTTACACAATCATTATGTCTTCAACCGAGTCCTTGGAACAAAGGTAAAAGATGTCTATACTAAGCTCAAGTGTTTAAATAATCATAGTGATGAAAGAAAGGCTGAATGTGGGCTCAAAAGGGTTAAAACTAAGGGGGTCGCAACTTGTGCGCACAAAATAGGGAACATGGATGTTTGAATCTGTGGTGTTAACCCTACTGCCTTAATCATTTCCAAAATCAGAGAGTTTATTGACTTAAAAGCTTTGAAAATCACATAGAATAAGTTCTAGTACTCTAGAGTTCATTAAAAGCTATGACAAGCAGTTATGAGGCATATGTATATCAATTTAAACAGAGAACTTATGAATCACTCACTCATCAAAGATGTATATAAAGTTCTAAAGCTCACATAAGGTTCAAATGATTCATACTTATCATATCATGCTCATTTATGTACCAATTTACATGCATTATCTTCAAGTTATAACACTTAATCACAAAATATTAACAAACAAATTCAAGTTGTAATGATCATCTTTATAGCCATAACATAATCATTTTCGTTCATTTATATCATTGACAAGTTAAAGGGCAACTTGATACTCGTAAAAACACTACGTTAAAACAAAAAGACTCAAGAAAGCAATAAATTTTTTTTAATTTTTTTTTTCGTAAGAAAGACTTAATAAAACAATTTCAATTGCACAAAATTAAAAAAAAAAAACCTCATAAAAATACTAAGTTAAAACAAAAAGATTTAAAACAGTAAATTTTTTTTCTTGTTTTTTTTTCGTAAGAAAGAAATAAAACAATTGCAAATTAAGAAAGACTTAATAAAAAAAATTTCAAATGCACAAATAAATTTGTAAACCATTCCCCCACACTTAAATTCTACATTGTCCTCAATGTAGGAAAATACGAAATAATTAAACATAGAATCAAAGTAAGGAAGATGATTTAAGAAAATGAAGTAAGAAAGAAAAACATAAACAAAGTAAAAGAGAGTGAAGGGTTGAAAGAAAACAAATCTGTGTTGATGACTCCTTCACACTCGAGAACACATTGGGTTGCCTCCCAACAAGAGCTTGAAGTTTAACGTCCATCCAACCTAGACCAAATTCTTTATCTGATGGGACGTAGAAGTACTATGTCTTACTCCACATCGTGTCCTCCAATTGCCTCGATGTAAGGCTTCAATCGGTGGCCATTGACCTTGAACTCTTTTCCCGTTTCAATGCTTTTGATCTGTATAGCTCCATGGGTAAACACATTAGTAACAACAAAATGACCTACCCATCTGGAGAATAATTTACGTGGAAAGAGTCTAAGCCGGGAATTGAACAACAAAACTTTCTGGCCAATGTCAAATGCTTTACTCTTGATCTGTTTGTCATGAAATGCCTTTGCCTTTTCTTTGTAGATCAGAGTGTTTTCAAATACATCATTTCTGATTTCCTCAAGCTCACTCAGCTGGAGCTTTCGATGCAAACCGACATCATCTAGCTTGATGTTGAAAGTTTTGACGGCCCACCATGCTTTATGCTCTAGTTCCACCGGAAGGTGACATGCTTTACCGTACACCAACCTATAGGGAGACATTCCTATAGGTGTTTTATATGCCGTCCTGTATGCCCAAAGTGCATCATCCAACCGTTGGCTCCAATCCTTACGATTAGGACCCACGGTTCGCTCTAATATCTTCTTGATCTCTCTATTACTGACTTCCGCCATTCCATTCGTTTGAGGATGGTAAGGTGTAAAGACTCTGTGAGTGACACCATACCGTTTCATTAAAGCTTCAATGGTCTTGTTGCAGAAATGACTTCCTCCATCACTTATTAGGACCCGCGGGATCCCAAACCTAGAAAGAATGTTAGTTCTGAGGAAATCTGCAACAGTTTTAGAGTCATTAGTCCTGGTGGCCTTAGCTTCCACCCATTTCGATACATAATCAACGGCAAGTAAGATATAGAGATAGCCATTAGATTGAGGAAACGGACCCATAAAATCGATACCCCAAACATCAAATATTTCAACAGTAAGAACATAATGTTGTGGCATTTCATCCCTTCGTCCTAAGTTTCCTGATCTCTGACATTTATCACAGGCTAAACAGAATGAATGTGCATCTCTAAAAAGTGTGGGCCAATATAGTCCAGATTCTAAGATTTTGAGTGCAGTTTTTCTAGATCCAAAATGGCCTCCACAAGCATGGTAATGGCAGAACTCTAGGATTGACCTATGTTCAATATCAGGGACACATCTCCTAATCAATAAATCTGCACAGTGTTTCCACAAATAAGGTTCATCCCAAATATAGTGCCTAGCATGCTTTTTTAAGTTTATCTTTTTGTGCACGGGAGAGGGTTGTGGGCAACTTCTTGGTGACTAAATAATTGACAATATCAGCATACCAAGGAGTACCTCCCTCGATTCTGAAGAGTTGTTCGTCTGGAAACATCTCTTGAATCTCCACAGGATCTTGCTCATGTGCAATGCGACTCAAATGGTCTGCCACCACGTTCTCTAAGCCTTTCTTATCTTTAATCTCGATGTCAAACTCTTGAAGAAGAAGAATCCATCGGATTAGTCTTGGTTTCGCCTCCTTCTTGGCTAGGAGATACTTCAGTGCTGCATGATCAGTGTAAATAATGACTTTAGTTCGAAGTAGATAATAGCGAAATTTATCTAAAACAAATACAACAGCAAGCAACTCCTTTTCTGTAGTGGTGTAGTTCATCTGGGCATCATTCAAGGTTCTGGATGCATAATAGATGGCGTAGGGCTTCTTGTCCCGCCTTTGTCCGAGTACGGCTCCAACTGCAAAATCAGAGGCATCGCACATTAGTTCAAAGGGTAAGGACCAATCAGGGGCACAAAGAATGGGGGCAGTGGTTAAGAGATTTTTAAGCTTCTCAAAAGCTTCCTGACAGTCTGCATCAAAGACGAAGGGTGTCTCCTTCTTAAGCAGTCAGGACAAGGGCCTTGCAATGTGGGAGAAGTCTTGGATAAATCTTCTGAAAAATCCTGCGTGACCAAGAAATGAACGGATTCCTCTTACCGAAGTGGGAGAGGGTAAGTGTCGCACAGTATCAACTTTAGATTTATCGACTTCAATTCCTCTTTCAGAGACAATATGGCCCAAGACTATCCCTTGTCTAACCATGAAATGGCATTTCTCCTAGTTAAGTACCAGATTAGTTTCGACACATCTTTGTAAGATAAGTGCTAAGTGTTCTAAGCATGCATCAAAACTATCCCCAAAGACACTGAAATCGTCCATAAATACTTCAATTATTTTTTCGACGTATTCAGAGAAAATAGAAAGCATGCATCTTTGGAAAGTACCTGGGGCGTTACATAAACCGAAGGGCATTCGTCGGTAGGCAAAAGTGCCAAAAGGACAAGTGAAAGTCGTTTTGTCTTGGCCATTTTGAGCGATACAGATTTGATTGTACCCGGAATAACCATCAAGAAAGCAATAATAGAAGTGACCTGCTAAACTTTCAAGAATTTGATCAATGAAGGGCAAAGGAAAGTGATCCTTCCTAGTTGCTTTGTTTAGGCGTCGATAGTCGATGCAGACTCTGTATCCGGTCACTGTTCGCTGGGGCACTAGCTCTCCTTCACTGTTCGCAACAACTGTGACTCCACTTTTCTTCGGGACTACTTGGACTGGTGAGACCCATTTGCTGTCTGAAATTGGGTAGATGACACCACAATCCAAGCGTTTGATGACCTCTTATTTCACGACTTCCATCATCAGAGGATGAAGGTGACGTTGGGCTTCACGAGAGGGCTTTACATCATCTTCTAGTAAGATTCGATGCACACAGGTTGTAGGGCTGATTCCCTTGATATTTGACAGAGTCCATCCAATGGCTGTCTTGTACTTCGTCAAGACCTGTATCAATCTATCCTCCTGTGACTCGGTTAGTGCAGAAGACACTATGACGGGCAGAGTGTCGTCCGGGCCAAGATAGGCATACTTCAGGTGGTCAGGCAAAACATTGAGCTCGAGAACGGGGGCCTGAATCACTGAAGGAGGAGTGGCATTAGTACTAATTGGAAGTGACGAGGGTACCTAATGATGTACCATTTTGGGGGCCTCATTTAGGGTCATGACTTCATCCCAAATTCGAGGCTCTAGTTCGAAATCCGTATCTACAACCAAGGCGTCCCCTGATTGCGTTAGGCCAACTCCTTCCTGGATTATCATGTTGAGTGTGCCTTCTCGAATTGAATCAAGATGTTTCTCTGCGAGAGAAGTGCACACGTCAATAGAAAAAGTAGTATGAGTTGTGGAACTAGGGTACCTCATGGCATCAAAAATGTTGAAGCCAATCTCCTCTCTGTCTACTTCCATAGTTAATGTTCCATTGAACACATCAATCTTTGTCTTGGCAGTTCTCATGAATGGTCTTCCCAACAGCATTAGTGGAGCTTGATTCGTAGGGGAATCCTCCATGTTTAGGACATAAAAGTCAGCGGGGAAGATGAGCTGGTTAACCTGCACAAGAACATCTTCGACGTATCCCTTAGGATACATATTAGAGCGATCGGCTAACTGAATGATAACATCGTCATGCTGTAATTTACCTAGACCTAGGGCAACATATAAAGAATATGGCATAACATTAATGGATGCTCCTAAGTCTAGCATGACTTTATCAAATGACTTGTTACCAATCACGCAGGGAACAGAAAAACTCCCTGGATCCTTCAACTTTGGGGGTAGCGGACGCTGGATTCCAGTAGAAACTGTTTCACTCACCATCACAACCTCCTTCTCCCTCGTCTGGCGCCTTGGAGTGCATAACTCTTTCAGAAATTTTGCGTATTTCGGCACTTGTTTGATGCACTCGATCAAGGGCATGTTGATTTGCACCCTTTTGAAGATCTCCAAGATTTCCTCATCAGATTCATTCTTCTTAGATTTGGAAAGCCTACTTGGAAATGGTGCATGCACAAACGGGGAATTAGTAACAACCGAAACAACCGAACTTGAAGGGATTGGGTTATTACCTTGTGTATGGGTAGGTTGAACTGGCGGTTGTGTCATGGTGGTCTTAGTTGCCACCTTGTGCTTTTCAGCCTCAGAAACGGCTGGATCGGGCTCTATTTCTCCGCGCACTTTACCACTTCGAGTGGTGATTGCATTGGCTTCAGGTCTTACATTTGGGTTGGGTGTAGGTTGAGGTAGAAGCACCCCGCTAGCTTGGATCTTACCCATTAAGTCCACGACCTTGCCCATTTAGTCCTTGAGATCAGCGATGTCTTTTTGTTGATTTTGCTGACCTGTGACAAGAGCCTGAGTTGACGCCATTAGTGTTTGCTGCCCTTGGGAAAGAGCAGCCAGCATTTTATCATAATCAGGATTAGAAGATGAAGAAGTATGATTATTTGCATGATTATGAGAAAAGTTAGAAAATGGGACCGGGGGCCTTGGTTGCTATGTGGGCCTTGGGAACTGGTCTGGGACACAGTTTGGCCCGGTCGACATGTGCTGAGGGTTTAGGACATTGTTCGGATCTCTCCAACTGTAACCTTGGGTCCTTGGCCCTCCTTGAAAGCCTCCAATGGCGTGTGCCATTTCAGTTCCGGAGTCTTCCTCCCTTGCAGTGTAGGGACATTGTTCCTCAAGATGGCCTTGAGAGCATATGGAATAGACTGGAGCTACCTGTTTCTTTAGTTCAAGCATATTTGAAAGCATAGAGGTGATCTTATCTAACTTTGAATCATTTATAGCATGGGAACTTACCTCATGTACCTTTCTAGAAATAGGATCGGCACCTTCGTATTGTGCATCATTGAGTGCACGGCTTTCAAGTAGTGCACGACCATCTACTAGGCTCCGAGCTAAGAAATTTCCATTAGCTGCAGCATCGAGCAGTCCTCTATCCCAACCTTTGAGTCCTTCGTAAAAGTAGGTTAAAAGATAGCCTTCTGTGATCCCGTGAGTAGGGCATGAAGCACAGAGTTCCTTAAACCTTTCGTAGTACTGGCTGAAATTCTCATCATGTTCTTTCTGCTTGATTCCAGTGATCTCTTTTCTTAAGACCGTAATCTTTGAGGAAGGGAAGTACTTGGTAAGAAACTCCTGAACCAACTTCTCCCAAGAGTCAATATGATTGGGTGGGAGACTCAAAAGCCATACCCGTGCTCTTTCTTCCAAGGACAATGGGAAAGCTTTCAGCTTCATGATTTCCAAGTCCGCATCATCCGGACACATACTACTAATGATGAATTGGAACTCCGTTAAGTGTTTGTGTGGATCTTCATTTCTGATTCCACGGAACTTACGCAGCTGATGAAAGACTCCACTCTTAAGCTCAATATCTTTCTTGTTGGTTCGAGGCTCAGGATACTGGATGCAGAAGTCTGTAGTGCCATTTGTGTTTGCACATGTCTGCTCCCGGATACTCAGGTTTCGTGCCATGGCTATTGGTGTTCCGAAAGTCTGTTCTTCTTCTGAATTATTCTTCTCGCTTTTGGACTCACCGAATATTGGGGATGGAGGTTCGGATGAACCGGTTTGCTTAAGTGCGTCTCTGAATGTCGCGTTGCTTGGTGAGATGTCAAGTTGTCTTCTCAGCCGATCAAGCTTAGATTGATGAGCACGCATTCATAAGTTCGTACCTCTATGAAAACAAAACTCTAAGTTAGAAGGCAAGTATACACAAGAAGAGATAATAAGAGTAAGATAGTAGAGATTTGCATAAAGTATCACATAAATGGAAACTAGAATTAACAAAAAGTTAAGTTAATGGAAAGAAAATGCACAAGTTCCAAATTCAAACTAATAATGCAATAAGTAGAGTTTTAGAGTGTCATGAATAACTTTCCCCTTCCGCTTCTCATAGTACTTTCCTGGGCGTACGGCCTGCGCGTACTGATAACCACCATTCCACCATTCAACATTAATCATGGCCAGTTGAGATAGATGTAACGCGAGAAGCAAGGATAATTTTAAGAGCACCCCGAGGCTAGCTTGGCATATACTCCATTGGTGTTCCCTTTCTTAATCCAAAACTTGTCACCAGTCATAACTCTCTTAGACACCATAATCAATCCAAATGACGATTTAGAGAATTACCAAACCCTAGTGTTTACAAACTCCGCCCCAACCTCATGTCCATAGATTCGAGTCTATGGTGTGTGGTGATGAAATCCACACATCATGAAGGGTTAAGGAGAAAGTAAATAAGAGGGGCACTACCTGTTCCCGAAAGTAAGATTTTGAAGAAAAAGAGGCTAAGAGATTAATGCAACTCTAAAACAGTTAATAGGAAACAATATTTACACTTTAGGAAATTCGAAGATGAATAAAGTTTCTTACTCTTTTTTAAAATTTTTTAATTTTTTAATTTTTTTTAATTTTCAATTTTTTAATTATTATTTTTTAATTTTTTTTAAAAAAATGTTAATTATTATTATTTTTTAATTATTTTTTTCTATTTTTTTATTTATTCCAATTTTCTTTTTTTTCATTTAAAATTAAAATTTAAATTTTATCAAGACATAACCAAATAAATAATTACATAAGCATAAAATAAGTGTAATCAAAAAGTTAATGGAATAAAATTAGTGGAATAAAAAGTTAGTGGAATAAAAAATTAATGAAATAAAGTTAGTGGAATAAAAAGTTAATGGAATAAAGTTAATGGAATAAAAAGTTAGTGGAATAAAAAGTTAGTGGAATAAAAAGTTAATGGAATAAAGTTAGTGAAATAAAAAGTTAATGGAATAAAGTTAAAGTTAACAGAATAAAATTAAAGTTAATGGATTAAAGTATAAAGAAAAAAAAAGAATAAATAAATAATAAAAGTAAGGAAAAGTGAATATGTATAATATGCATTTATGACAAATACAAATAAACTTAAATTATGAACAAGTATGATAGAATTTTAAATTTACATAAACAATTTGAATAGGAACAAATATATAAAAAAAAATTATGAACATTTATGAACAAGTATAAATTAGAAACTATGAATAATGAAAGTATGAACATTATAAACAAAAATAATAAGAACAATAATAAGAAGGATAAATAAAATATAAACAAGTAAGTAAATGTTATAAACAAATATAATATTAACAAAAGTAAAATTTATAAACAAGTATAATATGCACAATTTATATACATACACTAACAAATTAAAAATGATTTTCAATATCCCCGGCAACGGCGCCAAAAATTGACTACGCCCAAACTACGCATTAAATTAAACATGTAATTCGAGTGTTATGCAATTTAAACCCTTTTTGTGTAGATGTAGTATTGATAAATAGGGATCGTTCTTAACCAGGGAAATTAGGGACATTAATAATGTGTTAGTGGGAGATGAATAAAAGAATAATGAATTAAATAATTAAATAATCAAAGAATTAACAATTTAAAGAATTAATGACTTAAAGAATAAAAGAATAGAGAATTAAAGAATTAACTAATCAAAGAATCAATAAATTAAAGAGTAAAGGAATAAAAGAATAAAGAAATGAAAGAATCAAAGACTAATAAACTAAAAGTATGAAAGAATAAAAGAATAAAAAAATAAAGAATAAAAAGTAAAAGAATAAAAGAATAAATAAAAAGGGGGGTTTTGAAAAAGTTTGTGATTATGTAAATAAGTAAAAGTATAGATAAACTAATTTTACTTCTATTCTAATTCATGTACAAGTGATCTTCTTAAAACACAAATCTTACCAACACTCTAATAATTGCAAATATTAAAACAATCACGAAATTTTACCTTAATCGTCTTAATTACCTTTATACATTTTGCAATACTATAAATGCACCGACAACGGACAACACTTACAATATGATTCACCTTTTATTTTTGACTGAATGCGCCGACAGCGATCAACATTAAGTCTCTTCAATTCTACTTTAAATGCACCGACAGCGGATAAAACACTTAACATTGAATTGAAGTATGAAGCACTAAAATGTATAAAATAACTAAAATTCATAAAGTAAGACACATGGAGATTGCATTTAACACTTACAAATATTAGTAAGAAAAACCTCACATATATTGAACTATAATCAAAACCAATAACAAAAATAAGAGTTTGAGTAAATGGAGAGTAATTGTTACACTTTTGAGATGGATGAAAACAATGGATTGTTATTCATACGATTCTCCGACAGCGGACGGAACCTTATGAAGATGGAGGAAATAAACTTGGGAAATATGGACTCAAACTCTAAACTTTGTATTGGAGATACTTTGCCAAAGTTTCTCTCAAAGAAGGCTCAAATGTGTGCCTCAAAGAAGGTGTGTTTCAACAAGTGAATTGAAACCCTATTTATAGGTGGAGAAAGCTACCAAAAATAATATAAAAAATACAATAAAAAATGTTAAATAATGGAATGATGAGTAATAAAAATTTGTGATGATGTTTAGAAGTGGTTTGAGTTGTAAAGTTGTAAAATTGGGTTGGAAAGTGGTTGGAAAGTGAGTGGAAATTCGGTGGAAGTTGAGTGGAAGCTGTTGGAAAAAAGTCCAGCAGAGAGCAGCTGAAAATCACTCCCAAATTCGGCCAGAAGCCACTGAAGAGGCGCTGTGGCGGTCGGCAGGCGCCTGCTGAAGAAGAAGTATGAGGTTCAGCGCACGCGCACCGAACGGTAACCCTGGGAGTCGGTGAACGCGCGCCGAAACTGGTCTCTGGGCTGGGGCAATCAGATGCGCGCCTGGGCCGTCTGCTTTGGGCCGGATTAGGCTGACGCGCTGGGCTTTGCGCAGTGGACTGGGCTTCTTTTTTTCTTTTTCTTTTTTCGCTGGGCTGCAATGATCCACTGGGCTTGGGCTGGTAATCTGGGCTGCTACACGGATTAGGCCAGTATTTCATTGGGCTGCAAAACAAATAATTAATTAATTTAATTTATAACTAAATTAATAAATTCACCGAATTTCGTTCAAAATTTATTCGTTATAATTCCGATCGAGACGATTCTTTCACCAAAATGCTCCAAATTACAAACTTTATTTTTCTAAACATAAAAATCACAAAATAAATTATTTTATCAATTTATTTAATATTTTAATATTAAAAGTCAAGTATAAAGGGTATAAAATAATATAAAATAATGCTTATTTAACGTCCTATCAACAAGTCACCAAAGAACGTCACTAATACTTCTACCAAGACTCTCCTAATTTTCCCCAAAAATCCCCGGGTCCTAAACGCAACGAACTGGAACCCTAAACTTTCAAACTCGTAGAACTACTTCGAATCGACGTCCGATTAACCCGAAACTAATTTCATTAGACTCGTTATAACTCCTGGACCAAAAACTATGTTGACCGTTTTCCCAAGAACCGCTGCACGCGCCCCCAAGAGTCGCCCAATGTGGCTGCGCGTGGGCCTCACGCGCCTGCACACGATCATTGTTCATCATCGTCTACCTTGGGCGAACCGGTCTAAACCGGCGCACCCGGTTCTCCGCCGTTCCTTCACCGTTTTCTTCCCTCTCTTCACCAGCCTCTTCGTCTAGCCCTAAGCAGCATATTCCCCTCACTATAACACCTCGACACAGCCTCCTACCCGTCGTCTCAAGCTCGAAATCAAACCTCCCCAAAACTCTGTTTCACGATCCGGCCACGCAAGTCTTCCCCCGTCACGGCAACCACCTTAGACGATTCCTAGGACCTCACTAAAGCTCACCCAACTCACCAAATCCCTCGACTTGTACTCAAAACCCACGACTTCCCGTTTGAAAATCACGGCAAAACAGAGCATACGAATGGGGATTAGAAATTACCTGCAGCCGTCCACCACCGTGCTTGCCGCCGCTTTCCCTAGAGTCCACAGAGCCGTCTCAGCTTCTTCTCGAGTCCAATTGGAGCAACACACGGCCACACCACCACCAACTCCCTCAGCTCTCTCTGTTTTTCCCGTGAACTCACCCTTCATTCTCACCCACTCACGATCACACAACCCACTCCAGTTCACTCCTCAACTCTCCCTTAACCTCTGTTCACTCTCACCAGCTCACAACACTCACTCCTTCCCGGCCATCGATCGATTTCCTCTCAGCCTCACTCTGTCTCTATTTTTCTCGAATGCACAGTTACACCCCCAATTATTTGGACCCGTGAACCCGTCTAGAAGCAACTAGGTCCCTGCCACATGTCACAATCCTCTCAACCCTCTCACAATTGTCCCAATCTCAGTTGTACACCTGTCTCTATCCTGTTGCACAATTCCCAATGTGCAAAAGACCAAAATGCCCCTATTGAGTCCAAATTTATGATAATACCCTTACCGTTTTAGACCCGTAACTAAGTCGTCCGACGTCAGATGAACACGTGCCGCCTGTCATTGAATTCAGGACGTCGAGATCTACCTAACGGTCCTAGGTTAACGTGTCAAAACTCGACCGTAAGAAAAGTCAACTATTCCCCCTATTTTAGCCACATTACGGTAATGCCCTCAACCTTCCGAACATCATAACTACCTCCTCGGATGTCGGAATCAGGCGTGCCACCTGTCTACGGATTCGTGACGTCCTAAACTACGTCACGGTCACTGATCAATACCCAATTGACCACCCGAAATAAAGGCAACTAGTTGCCCAACCTAGGGGCAAAATCGTCATTTAACGCTAACGGACCTATCGTAACCGACTAACCACCGATTAAGCTCACTAACCCGTCACTAATCACCGTCTTAATCCTAATTTTCGGGATGGGTCGTTACAACCTACCCTCCTTAAAAGAATTTCGTCCCTGAAATTCCACAGCTCGTTCCCAACACTAGGGGTCTCCTACCCGGTGATCAACACTAACTCAACAACAACTACTCCTAGGTTTCCGATCTATCATCTCCACCTTGGGTATTTCACACCATCCCCAACTACCAGTTCACCACTCCTGACCCTCACTCAGGACCACTAAAACTTTATGGTGTACGCAAGGGAAACTCTATGAACAGAAAACGAAGGTATTTTAAAATATCTCATATAGAGTACCCAATAGAATTTATAGAGTACATCCTCACGTACTACCACCTCACCTTCCAGAACCCAACTCAAATCCTAACCCAGAACAATCTAGTCCAAACAGGAAATCCTACCTACTAGCTCACTCCTTCAGCTGCTACTTCGACCACTTGTCGGAATAAAACTACAAAGTCCTAAAGGCAAATCCTAGATTGTGGGTTCTCTTCCTTCAATAACCTCATATCGATCAGTTATAGTCAATCCTTTCCCGTTTCTTCCGTCATCCTTCAACAGAACTCACTAAACTCCTCAACCTCGTCACTCCAGGTCACCTAGGAGAAGGCCTAACTACACCCCAAGATCCAATAACCAAGTAGGTGCAACACAACCAAAAATAGTAAAAGTACCTGTCCCCGCACCTGGTGCCGACTGAACCTCCTGCTGGGTCATCGAAAACACTCGGGCCTGAGGTCCTGAAGATCTACCATGTCCTCCCACACCACTCGTGGCACCACCACCTCCTCTAGTACCTGCTGTCCCTGACGCTGACGCTGTACTCCGTCCAGGCTTCTCCGATCCTCGACCTACTCCACCTTCCTGTGGTAACAAAGGACACTCACATCAGAAATGACCTCTCTCCCCACAGTAGAAACACACATCCCGACCTAATCCACCACTCGATCTCCCTATAGACGCAACAGACGTCGCACTGGCTTGCGGGGTCGGCTGTGCTCGATGACCAAGAAATCCCGAACTCTGGAAACTACCAGGTCTACCATAACGATTATCGCTCGACGACGATGCTCCACTGTAGTTACCCCTCTTCGGTACTCTCTGACTCGAAGCTCCAGAAAAGGTTGACTCCTAGCGTCGTACCAGCAAGCTAGCCTCGACCCTTACCGCAGCGTCCGACAACTCTTGGAGGGTAGCAAACGACCCAGCCGTCACTATGGCTCGAATCTCGCCTCGCAAGCCCAACTCAAACCTACGTCACTTCTTGGCTTCAGTGGCCACAAACGCAGGAGCAAAACGAGACAACATCTGAAACTTCTGTTCGTACTCAGCCACACTCAGACTCCCCTGTTGAAGTTGCAAAAACTCAGCCTCCTTGGCATCTCGGAAAGAACGAGGGTAATACTGATCTAAAAACCTCTCCCGGAACGTCTCCCAGGTCACAGTGTGGGCATCCCAGCCAAACAACTCGAGGGTATACCACCACTCGTACGCCGCACCGTCCAGTAAGAATGTAGCCAATAACACTCGATCCTCTGGTGGGCAATGCATCACGGCAAAAATCCGTTCAAGTCTCGTGATCCACCTCTGGGCTTCCTCAGGATCTGCCCCACCACTAAAAGTCGTAGCCCCGAGCCGCTGGGCTCGCTCAATCGTAGCACTCTTTGTCCCTCTCGCTGCTTCATCTTCAGGTCATGGATGGGGATCACGTCTCGGAGGCATAGTCAACCGCACGCTGAAAGAGGCATGGAATCAGTCAGACAACCTAAACACAACCACACAAACCGACAAACCCGACAAACCTATGCTCTGATACCAATTGTCAGGACCCACCCCGGTTTCACCCTGAAAACCAAGGTAAATCCTTGTAACGACCCGTCCCAGAAATTAGGGCTAAGACATTGAGTAAGGAAGGGTAATTGGTGGTTAGTTGGTGACACTAGAGTCGTTAAGGTAGAATGACAATTTTGCCCCTGGTCTGGGTAAATAGTTGATGTTTAGTTCGGGAGGCCAAGTGGGCTTTGACTGATGACTGTGACGTGGTTTGGGACTTCACGAATCCGTAGACAGGTGGCACACCTGATTTCGACATCCGAGGAGGAAGTTAGGATGTTCGGAAGGTTGAGGGCATAATCGTAATTTGGCTAAACTAGGGCAAAAAGTTGACTTTTTGTACGATCGGGTTTTGACTTGTTGATCTAGGACCGTTAGATAGATCTCGTCGTCTCGGCACGTATTCATCGGAGTTAGGACGTGTGAGTCACGGGTCTAAAACGGTAAGGGTAAAATGGTAATTTTGGTTTAAAAGATGGTTTTGAAACTTTTATTCTTTATGGTCCAGTCACACCTTCTATTTTAACTTGCCCTCCAGGTCGTGGAGCTAGAGCGGGGTTTCAGCGTCGAGGCAGCGTCGAAGGCATAGAAGTTACGAGAGCGACCCCGAAGTGTTTTAAATTTTTCCGTGTGCGTGTATCTAGTTACCAGTTTTCTTTTTTTTTTGTATTTAGTACTATGCTTTGTAAACTTTAACTTCGGGATGTTTTTATAGTTTCTCCTGCGTCTGACTGAGTACTTTGGTGGTTCAGAGTGAGTTTACTTTGGTTTTGTGTCGGGGAGTCAGACGGGAGCAGGATTTACCTCAGTTTTCTGGGTGAAACCGGAGGGGGGGGGGGGGGGGGGTCCTGACAATCCTGCTCCCGTCTGACACCCCGACACGCAACTAAAGTAAACTCACGAAAAATCACCAAATACAAGCGAGACGCAGGAGAAAATTTAAACATCCCGAAGTCAAAGTGTTACAGAGCATAGTACCAAAATACAAAGGAAATAAAACTGAAACTAGGTACACGCACAACGAAAATTTTAAAGCACTCCGGGGTCACTCTCGAGTATTCTATGCCTCTGACGCTGCCTCAACGTCAACCCCCGCACTAGCTCCACAACCTGGAGGGCAATTGAAAATAGAAGGTGTGAGTGGACCATAAATAGTAAAATACATTCTGAAAACCATTTCATAATGAACCCAAGGTTTTAGCCATCCGTTTTGAAATCACACATGCATAACCCATTTACTGAAATTAGTTAAAAATCACATAACGATTGTCATAAAAACAATTGCAGAATCATCAATTTTTTTTTTATAGAAATCATGTCATAAGCATCGTAAAAACCACGTCATAAAACATAAGTTTCAACCAATCATTATCCGATCAAACCTGATGGACCAATCCGAGTCTTTAAACTCCCGAGTCTTTAAACTCAATCCAGGCCTCAATAATATCTGAGTCTTTAAACTCCCGAGTCTTTAAACTCAATAGGCCTACGGGGGAAATATCAATATATCCGAGTCTTTAAACTCCCGAGTCTTTAAACTCAATCCGGGTCTTTAAACCCAATATGGGCCCGTCCCACGTCAATCACAATATCCGGGTCTTTAAACCCAATAACCAGATCCAGAAAATCCAATCCAAAACCATTTTAAAACCATTTCTAAATCCACATCCAAATCCGAATCCGAAATCACCAGTCTGAAGCCCTTCTGGCGTCCAGAACCGTCATTCCGAACCCAAATCCAGAAATCCACTTTCCAACTTTAAAACCAAATTCCGTTTCCGAAATCGTATTTCAAAATCGAAAGCCTCGATCATCAAAATCATGTTCCAAAACCATTGAGCATTTGAAATCCCAAATCATGGCATCATAATCAGTAATCAAGCCTTTCTCGTAAAACGTGCCAAATACGTAATTTCTCGAAGAACGTGCAATTAAGTAAAACAGTTATAGCATATTCAAATAACCATGAAATCACAATGAAAACCATAAAACAAGTAATTAAAAGCAGTTATGCATGCTCGAATTTAGAGAAGGGGTCCACTTGATAGGACCCATCCCAATCCCCCCGGGATTACCATGGAATGTGCCCTGCTCCCGTCCAACAAGGGGTGTCAGACAAGGGATGACCAAGAGCCACTGCCCAAACGGGGCATCCAGAGTGCGCAAGGATCGATGGAGGAGGTGTGCAATGTCCCAGTCTCTGCTGCAAACGCATCCGTGATCAACCTGAAGGGCATTAAAACCAAAAGCTGTGAGTGGACAAAAACCAGTAAGTTCATCAAATACATTTATAAGACATTTATGCCCTCCAATAAAAACGTATGCATGCCACAAAAACCAGTAACCAAAACGTTTGCTCAACCGAGCCATTAGGGTCTTAGCCCAAAAACCGTTAACCAAACAACAAGTGTGGGAACTCAGCCCAAAACTGTGAAATACCAACAACTATACATAAACAACCATGTGGGTCACCACCCAAAACCATAAATGAACATCAATCCATTAAAATCATATAATCATAAATCCACCCGGAAAACCATTTCATTAATTCGTATTTTACCATTACCATCACCAGCATCCCTGATGCTAGACGTCCCTGACGTCATATCTCACGGTTTCATAAGCTACGCGTGCTGCCCGGGGTCTCTCCGGGTCCATATATCTGACATCCCTGATGTCTGACGTCCCAGACGTCAATCATAGCAATCCTGCTCCTGAGTCATCAAACGGTCCGGCTGCTCCGTATGGTGACCCTTCGCAGGCAATGCACCGTGACTTCCCCAGTGTCCTAGACATTTGGAGGAGACCATCATATATCCTTGTATCAAGATGGTATATGGAAAACAGTTTTTATTAATTCATTTCACAACATCACAATGGGCCCTGCCCGAATTTTCCATAAAACAACACATTTCCATTTAGGGTCCCTGACCCGAAACCACATTTATTAAATATAGGGCCCCTGACCCGAAATCATCATTTTAATCCAACTGGGCCTCATGCCCGACTTTATGAACCACTGGGCCCACGGCCCGATTTATAAACCAATTGGGCCCGCATCCCGACTTATAAACCAACTGGGCCCGCAGCCTGATTACGTACTCAAATGGACTCCAAGTCCGAGATTTCCAAAACAAGTGGGCCTCAAGCCCGAATTCATCTTTCCAATATAAAAACCGTTTTATCATAATATTTATTTAACCACAAGCACGCAAAACTACAAATAAATCGTTAATCCCGATATACGTGAAATACGGAATACACCTCGAAATACGTGCAACATACCCGAAATCAATGCTCACAAATACCATCATAGAAATCATGTATATAAACCATATAACACATTTAAGAATGCATAGGTTTTATAAAACCAAAGTCCACTCACAGACCGTTTTAACGGTATGCCTCGATACGCGTGCCACCGGCCCTCCCGGGCCACACCACTATCACCGGGACTCCCAATCCTGTCCAAATCACATTAGAAGGTTACTAACCTCATCATTAACATCCTATCAAAGTCCTGTAATTTTCTCGAATTTTTACTTATTTTTAAACTTAATTTAAAACCTTCGGACATCCCGAACAATATCGAGGGTGTCCGATCGACACGAAACCAATCCCAAAATGTCCGTTACATCGAATGGATTAAAAGTCATGTTGACCTCACCTCGAGATTCGTGCCCACGCGCTGTCACGCGCCGCCATGAGTGGCTGCGCGTGAAATCCACGCGCTTGCTACAGTGCATCGTCCTAACCCGTATGTCTGGTAAACGGGTCCAAACTGCCCGCGACACGACCCGGTTCGTATTTTGTCAATTCGATCCTAATTCCTTCAATTGATCATTTAGTTAGTTTCGTTTTAAGTCTAATTTAAGTTCTGTAACGTTGATTACACAAAACATTACCTACAATTCCACGATTCAATGATGATCCACGAAGAACACCCGGTTACTGTGCAATCATGGAACTCCTTCAATTCCAATTGATTTCCTTAAATTGATTCAACCAGAAGCTTCCATGGACTCCGTTAAGCATTTCCCCCAACTCAATTGCTTCAATCCTGCGCTCAATCGTCATGGCTCAAGCTCGAACACCGTTACTGTTCAACCATGGAGTTTCATCGATCTCGATCGGTTTCCTTCAATTGATGAACCCAGAAGCATCGTGGGATCATGAGAAGTAGTTTCCCCACCTCAATTCCGTCGTCTAAACACTCCACGATCACCACTCAACCTCGAAATTTCAGAGGCCTCCTCCCTTCTGTTCTTCCTCAATTCGACCCCAATTACCTTCGTTCTTGTTGCAGATCGATTCGTGTTGATCCCAGAAAGCTGAATGTGAGCTCAATTTCGATCCTCACGGCCTAACACTCAGTATTCGAATTTCCCTCCTAAACTCAAAAATCCAAAATTCGAGTCTCCCTTCTCTGTCGATCTCTCGTGTTTACCCAACTCAGTTCAACCTCACAAAACTCTCAGTTTCTCACTCACGAGCTCAGCAATGGCAGAGGAATTTAGGTTGGGTAGAAGCTGGGTTTGGTTGTACACGGTTAAGAAAACATGAATGGGATTAATGGAAAATAAAATGATTAATTAATTAATTAATTAATATTAAAACATCATAATGATGTTTCCCCCCAAAACATGGATTCTGGTTTCAAGGGATGAGTGACACTTGTCACTCATCCAGGTGTGTAGGGTCAACAGTTACTATTCATTATTATATTATTATTTTAATCCGAGCCTCGGTTCGTAAATTCGTTTCCTTGACCATAACGTTGTCGTCGAATCTCCGATTTCGGCATGTCGCCTGTCGTTGGATTCGTATCGACGATTCCTACGTAATGGTCCTTGGCCCTCGTCCATCGGACCTCTCGGTCAAAAAAGTCAACATTTGGCCCCAAACATGCCAAATTACCAAAATGTCCCTCAACTTCTGAATACCATAACTTTCTCTACGAATGTCGGAATCGAACGTGCCGCCTGTCTATGAACTCGTGACGTCCCGAACTACGTCACGATCATCGGTCAAAGTCCATTTGACCGCCCGATCAAAAAGTCAACATTTTGCCCACGACCAAGGGCAAAACAGTCATTTTGCACAATTGTCCGATTCCGCCCCACTAACCACCGATCAACCTCACTAAACGAGATTAGTGACTAATCTAATCCCGGAATTCGGGACGGGTCGTTACACCACTCACAGTCACCAGCACGTCACTCGCGCCCCGTACGTCCTGTACGTTCCTCAGCTTCCTCGGGAAGTCCCGATCCTGTCACAAGTCACCAAAGAACGTCACTAATACTTCTACCAAGACTCTCCTAATTTTCCCCAAAAATCCCCGGGTCCTAAACGCAACGAACCGGAACCCTAAACTTTCAACCTCATAGAATTACTTCGAATCGACGTCCGATTAACCCGAAACTAATTCCATTAGACTCGTTATAACTCCTGGACCAAAAACTATGTTGACCGTTTTCCCAAGAACAGCTGCACGCGCCCCCACGCGCAGCCCAAAGTGGCTGCGCGTGGGCCTCACGCGCCTGCACATGATCATTGTTCATCATCGTCTACCTTGGGTGAACCGGTCTGAACCGGCGCACCCGGTTCTCCGCCGTTCCTTCACCGTTTTCTTCCCTCTCTTCATCAACCTCTTCGTCCATCCCTAAGCAACCTATTCCCCTCACTCGAACACCTCGACATAGCTTCCTACCCGTCATCTCAAGCTCGAAATCAAACCTCCCTAAAACTCTGTTTCAAGATCCGGCCACCCAAGTCTTCCCCTGTCACGGAAACCACCTTAGACGATTCCTAGGACCTCACTAAAGCTCACCCAACTCACCAAATCCCTCGACTCGTACTCAAAACCCACGACTTCCCGTTTGAAAATCACGGAAAAACAGAGCATACGAACGGGGATTAGAAATTACCTACAGCCGTCCACCACCGTGCTCGCCGCCGCGTTCCCTGGAGTCCACAGAGTCCTCTCAGCTTCTTCTCGAGTCCAATTGGAGCAACACACGGCCACACCACCACCAACTCCCTCAGCTCTCTTTGTTTTTCCCGTGAACTCACCCTTCCTTCTCACTCACTCACGATCACACAACCCACTCCAGTTCACTCCTCAACTCTCCCTTAACCTCTGTTCACTCTCACCAGCTCTCAACACTCACCCCTTCCCGGCCATCGATCGATTTCCTCTCAGCCTCACTCTTTCTCTGTTTTTCTCGAATGCACGGTTACACCCCCAATTATTTGGACCCGTGAACCCGTTTAGAAGCCACTAGGTCCCTGCCACATGTCACAATCCTCTCAACCCTCTCACAATTGTCCCAATATCAGCTGTACACCTGCCCCTATCCTGTTGCACAATTCCCAATGTGCAAAAGACCAAAATGCCCCTCCTGAGTTCAAATTTACGATAATACCCTTACCGTTTTAGACCCGTAACTAAGTCGTCCGACGTCAGATGAACACGTGCCGCCTGTCGTTGAATTCAGGACGACGAGATCTACCTAACGGTGCTAGGCTTCTTCTCGAGTCCAATTGGAGCAACACACGGCCACACCACCACCAACTCCCTCAGCTCTCTTTGTTTTTCCCGTGAACTCACCCTTCCTTCTCACTCACTCACGATCACACAACCCACTCCAGTTCACTCCTCAACTCTCCCTTAACCTCTGTTCACTCTCACCAGCTCTCAACACTCACCCCTTCCCGGCCATCGATCGATTTCCTCTCAGCCTCACTCTTTCTCTGTTTTTCTCGAATGCACGGTTACACCCCCAATTATTTGGACCTGTGAACCCGTCTAGAAGCCACTAGGTCCCTGCCACATGTCACAATCCTCTCAACCCTCTCACAATTGTCCCAATATCAGCTGTACACCTGCCCCTATCCTGTGGCACAATTCCCAATGTGCAAAAGACCAAAATGCCCCTCTTGAGTCCAAATTTACGATAATACCCTTACCGTTTTAGACCCGTAACTAAGTCGTCCGACGTCAGATGAACACGTGCCGCCTGTCGTTGAATTCAGGACGACGAGATCTACCTAACGGTGCTAGGTCAACGTGTCAAAACCCGACCGTAAGAAAAGTCAACTATTCCCTCTATTTTAGCCACATTACGGTAATGCCCTCGACCTTCCGAACATCATAACTTCCTCCTCGGATGTCGGAATCAGGCGCGCCACCTGTCTACGGATTCGTGACGTCCCAAACTATGTCACGATCACCGGTTAATACCCAATTGACCACCCGAACTAAAGGAAACTATTTACCCAACTTAGGGGCAAAATCGTCATTTAACGCTAACGAACCTATCGTAACCGACTAACCACCGTTTAAGCTCACTAACCCGTCACTAATCACCGTCTTAATCCTAATTTTCGGGACGGGATGTTACACGCAGACTCGTTGATAGGAGGTGCATCAGACGGCGTGGAAGCTCTGTGGCTTCTTTGCTCATGTCTTGGAATGGATGACGCAGACTAGTTGATAGGAGGTGCATCAGACGAAGTGGAATCTCTGCGGCTTCAAGGGTTGTCGAGGACAAGTGTATGGTAAGCCATGCGTCAGTTTCTGGGTGGCGAGTGGGGCACCACGTGGCAAGAAAGACAAGTGAGCCAGGCGCGTGCAATTGACTCGCATAAAAGGGAGAGTGAACTGGAGACGGGAGCTGAAGACTGGCGTAGAAAGTGCCACTTGTGTGGTAGTTGATGGTGTGTTTTGTAGACGGGGCCCACCTAAAAAGGCAAATTTGCTAGTGCACTGACGACGCACCACGTGTTGGGCAAAGAAAGTTGGGCTGCGGACGCAACCTTTGTCGGTTGTGTGGATAATCTTGATTGGTCAGGCATATGAGGGCCCCACATGTTGGGAGCTGAAGTGATTTGGCGGCGAGGAGTACTGCTGATCGCTTGGAATCGTGTGAGTGGAGCTTGGGCAACAACTTTTGTCAGAGGCAACGTGCATGGAGCTGACTTGTGGGTTCTTTTGAGTGGACGGTGTAGCTTTTGTGAGTCAATGTATATATGAATATATATACATATATATGTATATATGTATATATTCATATATACATATATATGTATATATATATATAATGCCGCTGACATCTTTTTGACTTTTTTCTTTGTTTTTGTTGTTTAGTGCAGCTAGTTTGTATATATAATATATATATATATTATATATACTATTTAATAGCTAATTTTGTAATGTTGTTTCGTTTTTACAACGATTTCAAGAGTTGTAGGAATTCGATCGCGATGATCCAAATGATGATATGCTATATTTTCCAATACGGAAATTTCAAGATGCGAGAAGGCATACTTCTAGTGAAGTCTTGAAAGGCTCACTTTGTAATGATAGATGCAGGGGCCGACGTCTGTGTTTCTTTGTCAACCGCAGACATTGGTTGGTGCAGAGATCGTGTTACGAATTATATCAGTATTGCGAGGAAGCTGATGTCAGCGTAGTTTGCACTCTCCTACAACAAAGGTTGGCACCTGTGTTTCTTTGCTAAGCGCTGTGGTTGGCTTGGAGGATTCACACATTAGAGAGCAAGGCAGGTGAGCTGGAGACGAGCCATGCAGAGAAGATTTTTCTTAGAAGAATTGAGAATAAGTCAGGCCATGAAATTCCTTCCAGGTCTATTCATGGGCGTTGTTCCTGATTGCCTACACCCAGCGTGGTCATCCAACATGCGCGAATTTTTCGTCAATCCTTACCAGTACTCGATCAAGCTCCTGGAGGTGGAAATCCAACAACGATGTTAATCCAATAACTGAGACATGAACAACAGCGAGGCCATCTAGCTGGCACAGACTTTTCGTCAATTCTTCCAAGCACTTGGTTAAGCTCCTGGAGGTGAAAATTCATTAAGGGTGGAAATCTAGCAACTGAGACTTGAAGAAATCTAGCAAGTGAGACTTGAATAAATCCATCAACTGAGACTTGGATGGTTGTTGCTATCATATGCCCCCATAACTTTACTTCGAAAAGAAAATAAGGAGGAGCTAAAGTTGGGTATGATGAGTTCCAATGGAATCCCTTCCATAGAGCTATAGCTGGAGCCAGAGGTTGAGGTCGGGAATGGTGAGTGACTTTCCCCTACTTTCAGCTAAAGAATGAACCGAGTCTCAAATGTTGATAGGCATTGATGCCTTGCTCCCAGAATTCCCATAGATTAGTTGCTTTTTTTTCGAGATTGTATTTTCATTCTAGTATTGAAAACTTGATCGATATGTGATTTGCCAACCGGTTTCCAAATAAAGAAATGAAAATTATACTCATGCAAAATTTTGAATTCATGTGCGAAGTTTCTTCTACAAACGCTTTATTTTTCTAAATTAACCTTTGAATTTGTAGGTTTGTCAAATTCCCCCATTACAGCCATGAGCATGCACTGAGAGTTTTTTTTTTACTCCAATTGGTCTAGAGTGATTCCTGGAAAGAGTCTTGGACTGCTTCTAGGATGAAGATTTGGATTGCTTCTTGAAGGAAGGCTTGAAGTGTTTCCAGGTGGAAGGCTTGATGTGCCCCTGGGAGGAAGGCTTCGAGCGCTTTCAGGAGAAAAGACTTTGATTACTTTCTATAGGAAAGGATTACGCTTCCTGAAGGTAGACCTTGATGCTTCAGGTGGCAAAGTTTTAGACGCTTCGCAGGGACAAAGGTGTTGATGCTTCGCATGAGCGAAGGCTTTGGATGCTTCGCATGTTGAAGGCTTGGATGCTTCGCATGACAAAGCCTTGGATGCTTCGTATGTGCGAAGGTTTTGGATGCTTCACATGAGCAAAAACTTGGTTTCTTTGCATGGAAAATGCTTTGGATGCTTCACATGAGCAAAAACTTGGTTTCTTTATGGGGGCAAAGACTTTGGATGCTTCGTGGGGGCGAAGGCTTGGATGCTTCGCGGGGACGAAGGCTTGGATGCTTCAAAGGGGCGATGACTTTGGCTGATTGCATGAGCAAAGATTTGGATGATTCGTGGGGGTGAAGGCTTTGGATGCTCCACAGGAGCGAAGACTTTGGATTTTTCACGGTGGTGAAGACTTTGGTGCTTGGCGGGGGCGAAGGCTTTGATGCTTCGCAAGGGCAAAGGCTTTGGCTTCTTTGTATGAGCTAAGGGTTGGATGCTTCGTGGGGGCGAAGGCTTAGATGTTTTGCGAGGGAGAAGGTTTTGGATGCTTCGTATGAGCGAAGGCTTTGGATTCTTCGTAGGGGTGAAGACTTTGGCGATTTGCAGGGGCGAAGGCTTGGATACTTCGCAAGGGTAAATGCTTGGTTGCTTCGTAGGGGCGGATGCTTTGGTTGCTCCACATGCGCGGAGGCTTGGATGCTTCGAGGGGGTGAAGAATTTGGACGCTTCGTAGGAGCAAAGGCTTTGGATGCTTTGCGAGGGCGAAGACTTTGGAGCTTCGTGGGGGTGAAGGCTTTGGATGCTTCGCAGGAGCGAAGGCTTGGATGCTTCATAGGTATCAGGACCGCCCCCGAAAGGGGCATCGATAACCCTGCCCGGTCCTGATCCCGTCTGGAAAGATGACTGAAAATCCCAAATTACCCTCAGTACTTGCCAAACCAGGGATAGCCACACGTACTTACTCATGCCTTCGCCCCTCATACAGCCTCGAACAACGCACCACGACCTGGAGGGTCAATAAAAACCAAAAGGTGTGAGTGGACAAAAAAATAAATCAGTTTAGCAAAACAGTTACAACAAACGTTTTTACCCTCCGCGTAAAAACGAATGCATGCATACAAAAATCATTTCGCAATCGGTTAAGATTTTCCACATAAGAAAAACTGTGTATCAAATTTCAACATAAGGGAAAACTCGTATGAATCTCAAAATCATTTTTCCTTTCTCAACCATCGGGTCTTAGCCCGCAATCATAGACACCGGGCCTCAGCCCAAAACCGTAACTCAACCAAATGCACAACGTGATCCAAAACCATCAACCACATACTGGGCCACTGCCCAACTCAACCGAAACATCAGAAGTCATCAATAAAACATAAGTCAATCATTTTGCTGGATAACAAGTGCGCCCGAGTCTTTAAACTCAAAACCATGCGCATAAACAGGCCTTCCCGGGATATCAACGAGTCTTTAAACTCAGAACATACTCAATAGGCCTCAGGGGTATCACAGTAACCGAGTCTTTAAACTCATGAGTCTTTAAACTCATTAAGGGCCCTCCCCCGTCATCAATTAACCGAGTCTTTAAACTCAAAACGTGCTCCAGCAATAGCACCGGGTTTTTAAACCCAAAATAGTTTTCAAACACAACAATGGGTCTTTAAACCCCAAGCAATTTTCAACGGGTCTTTAAACCCCAAAATAGTTTATCAATCACGACAATGTGGGATCCAACCCAAAACCACATTTTTCACAATAGGACGCATGGTCCGAATTTCCACATTCAATTCTCCAAATCCTACTTCACAAACATAATCAAATTATCATTAAACACGGGGCATGTACAATCATACCAAATCACTTTATTAAATCCTTTTTCATTCCCGAATTCGAATTCGCAATAATGATTCCGTAAGCTGGCATCCGGAAGCATCATCCCGAACCCAAACCAAGAAATCCACTTTATTATTTCCGAAAACCGAAATCTCGTAAATCAAAGTTACTTTTATGCCCCGAGCATTAAGCCTGGAACCACCCTTTTTCAAATCCATTTTAATTCTTGGAAATCACCTCTTTCTCAAATCTTATTTTCAACACACCAAAACCACAATCATAATCACCAAAATCACGGTCCAATCCAAACGTACTCAATACCCATTTTTAAATCCTCAAAATTACAAGTCTCACTTCAATTCCCAGATTCAAACATCAACAGTGATCAAATCACAATAACTCGAAATTTCGTAAAACGTGTAAACCTGGAACGTTCTCGAAAAACGTGCCAAAACCGTAAGTCACACTCGCAAATCATAACAACCTTCTTAAATCATTTTACACCCATTCCATATAACTTCTTTCATTAAACCATCATTAAGCACACGAGTGACCATAGTCTCGAAATACGCGTAATTTCATAGGTATAGTAAAAAATACGTATAAATACGGGAACCGAATACGTATAAGTACGGAAATCAAAATCAACCACAACTTATAATCATAATCATAAACTCATAGAAATAATTTATGCATGCATTAAATTTTGAAAGCAAGTCCACTCACACACCCATTTTAAGGCTCGGTTTCGCGCCGCACGCATGCCCGTAATTTCCGATATTTTCCAGAATTTCGAGTCCAGCTCGATAACATACTTTAGTGTCACTAAGGGCTTAGATAACAACATACTAATTTCCCATAATTTTCCGGGAATTAATCGTTAATTACAAACGTAACGGAAATCTTCGGACCCTCGGAACCACATTGAAACGGTGTCCGACAATTTCGAAACCAACGCTAAAATATTCGTTACAATGTGTAGGACAAAAGTCATGTTGGACTCACCTTGAAATTCGGGTCCACGCGCCGTCACGCGCCGCCGCAAGCGGCTGCGCGTGACACTCACGCGCCTGCTACAGTGACAGGCACAGTCAACGTCTTCACCCGGCTTCCTGATATACGGGCCGTTTAACCCGCGACTTGACCCGGCTAGCATTCCCTCAATTCGACACCATTTTGATCAATTCAGCAGTCCATTAGCTTCGCAACCAGTTTAATTAGGGATCTGCAACATCCATTGCAGTCGTCATCACCTCTAACCATCTCGACTTAACGCGATATCCTCAAACGAGTTCCTCATCTGAACTCATCGTATAACCAAGTAATTTCTCAATTAAATGATAGTATAGCATCGTAGCCTCATGGAAAGGATTATTTGGGAGTCCAATTGCACGAACACAAAGCTCGATTTTCCGGCCACCCACGACGTCCGTCCATGGCTCCAGGAGCTTCAAAGCTTGCCATACGCGATTTGGATCAGCTAACTAAGACCCCATGAAGCTTATTCGAACCTTAATTCGACCTGGGCCAGCCTACAATTCAAATTCGGATTCGAATTTGCCCAAACACGAGTTTCGGGTTCCAGTTGTAAAACCCTCACTCAATCCCCCCGTTTTCCTCACCAACTCAAGCCTCTGTTTCTCTCATTTCTCCCCAGCGCTCATTTCCTTCCAAACCATTATTGGGGAGGTCGAAATGGCAATCCTTCCCCAGACTCTGTTTTCCCAACTTCAAATGTAACAGCATAGTTCACTGTGCGGTTGTGCCCCGCACCTCTCCTCTACCAACACACCCGTGCACTATCTTCAGTCTCTGCCCCCCACGCTCAGTAAGATCAATTCGACGCACCAGGTACTCTGTCCTCCAAAATCAGAACACCTTCACGGCATCGTGCACCCGTGCACTGCCCGAACACCCCTCTGCAACAAACACGTCCCCGCACTGTATTAAACAACTCCCTCTTCAGTCCATTAACACCCATCACGAGCCATTGGGTTCCATAAACAATTTGCATGCTCAGACCCCCACAGCACGGCCGTGCAGGTTGTCTCCCACGGTGGTGAACAGTACCCAGTTGGTAAAATGACCAAAATGCCCTCAGCTGGCAAATTACTAAATTGTCCCTCACCTTCAGTGACCCGTAACTCGGTCACCCGATGTCCGTTTCACGCGTGCCGCCTGTCGTTGTACTCGGGGCATCGAGACCACCCTAACGGTCCTCGGTCCTCGGCCCTCGGACCTCCCGATCAAAAAGTCAACATTTTCCCTTATTTCGTCAAAATTACGGAAGTGCCCCTGGACTTCCGAACGTCATAACTTTCGCCACGAACGTCGAAATCGAACGTGCCGCCTGTCTATGAACTCGTGACGTCCCAAACTACGTCACGGTCATCGGTCAAAGTCCATTTGACCGTCCGACCAAAAAGTCAATGTTTTACCCACGACTAGGGGCAAAACGGTCATTTTGCACCGTTCGTCCGAGTTCGCCCAACTAATTACCGCTTGACCCTCATTAATCATGATTAGTTACTAACCTAACCCCGAATTCCGGGACGGGTCGTTACAATAGGGGTGAATGCTTTGGATGCTTCACATAAGCGAAGGCGTGGATGCTTCACACGGGTGAAGGCTTTGGATGCTTCACATAAGCAAAGGTTTGGATGCTTCGCAGGAGCAAAGGCTTTGGCTACTTCGCATGAGCGAATGCTTTGTATGCTCTTCTAGGGGAAAAATGCATGCTTTGCTCTTATTCCGAGTTACAAAGGCTGAAACGCTACCTTCAAATGATCAAATGAAAAGTTGTTATTTTTTCGAATGCTCATTCATGTGTGCGAGAAGAGGTGGAAGGGCCTCTTGGGCTTGGACTAGCTTGCTCGTGGGGAAGGAGATTATATCTCAAGGGGCTTAATGGCAGGTTATCAATGGAAAGTCTATTGGAATTTGGAGTGACCATTGGATCCCTGGGGTGCCTAATGGCCGACCACTCCATACTACTGCTCTGGAAGAAAATCTTGATGCAAAGGTGAGCTCCATCATTGATTGGAACTTGGAACCTTGGGAGCATTGCTCGCTTGACCACGGATGCTGAAAGGAAAGCAATTTCGTCAATTCCTCTTAAGGCTAGGGATCTTGAGGATAGGTTGGTTTTGACACGACCCATCCCAATCCCCCCGGGATTAACGTGGGATGCGTCATGCTCTCGTCTGACACAAAGTGTCAGATAAGGGATAATACGTACCTCAGCTTAACGAGGCTCCCAGAGTGCGCCAAGATCGGTGGAGGAGTGCGATATCTCGGTCTCCGCTACAACCCGCATCCGTGATCAATCTGAAGGGCAATAAAACCATTCAGAACTGTGAGTGGACGAAAATCAATAAGTTCATAAAAACAAATTTCATAAAGATATTTATGCCCTTCACTAAAAAGTATGCATGCATCGAAAACCAGTAATCAAAACATTTACTCAAATAAGCCATTAGAGCCTTAGCCCAAAAACCGTAAATCCAAAACCAAGTGGGCCACTGCCCAAATCCGTAAACACAAATCCAACCGAAAACCATTTCGTAGATCCAATAGTCCACATTTACCACATAACCATCCTAGTCATCCCAGATGCCTAGCGTCCCAGACGCTTGACGTCCCAGACGTCATATCTCACGGTAATAAGTAACGCGTGCTACCCGGGGTCTCTCCGGGTCAATATCTCTGACATCCTAGATGTCTGGTGTCTCAGACGTCTAATCATAGCATTCCTGCTCCTGAGTCACTATACAGTCTGGTAGCTCTATATAATGACCCCTCACAGGCAATGCACCGTGACTTCCCCATTGTACCAAACACCTGGAGGAGACCATCACATATCCTCATATCAAGATGGTATATGGAAAAAAAAATTTACAAAGTCATTTCCAAAACATCTCAAAAGGCCCTGCCCAAAATTTCCATAAAACATCTCAAATCCATTTAGGGTCCCCGACCCGAAATCACGTTTATGAAACATAGGGTCCCAGACCCGAAATCACATTTATAAAACTCAACTGGGCCTCATGCCCGATTTTGTAAACCATTGGGCCCTAACTCGATCACATAACTAAAAAGGGTCTTAGCCCGATTTCGTAAACCAACTGGGCCCCTGGCCCGATCACATAAATCAAATGGGTCTCATGCCCGAATTTTTCTTTCCAAAACCAAAACCAAGCCATAGAACCATTATTATACTCACAATCACATAGCAATAGCATAAACTCGTAAACCTCAAAATATAGAATTACCTCGAAATACGTGCCATCACGTAAACCACCAGTACCACAATCATCATCATCGAGATCACGTATGTAAAACATATAAAATAGTTATGCATGCATCACAGTTTAGAAAAAGAAGTCCACTCACAGACCGTACTACGTTGTCGCCTCGATATGCGTGCCATAAGCCTTCAAGGCCCACACCATTATCACCGGGACTTCCAAACCTGTCCAAATCATACTAGAGGGTTACTAACCTCTTCATTAACTTCTCATTAAATCCCTATAATTTTTCCCAAATTTTTAACTATTTTAAAACTCGATCCTAAACCTTTGAATACCCCGAAACATATCGAGACGATGTCTGATTGACACGAAACCAGTCCCAAAATGTTGTTACATCGAATAGATTAAAAGTCATGTTGACAACATCCCCAAAATTCCCTCCACCCACCCCCACGCGCCGTCGCAAGCTCTGCGCGTGAAGCCCACGCGCGGTAGTACTGTTCATTGTCAACCTTGGGTGAACCCGGTTCACCTGGTTTTCCGGTTCGACCGAACCGACGAACCGATTCGGCTGGTTCTCGGACAATATCCAACCATTTTCTTCCCTGTTTTTTTCCTAGGTCATCGTCTCAGCCTAATCTAGAGTTCTACGGACTCAAAAACTAGAAAAAGATCCAAGATTTTTACCGGTGATGCCAAACCCGAAGCCCAGAATTCCGGTCATCCTCCCCGTTGACTCAGGTCATCCCTTGCCTCGAAACCACGTCCATTGCACTCGTCTAGGTTCCTAGAACATTTTAGGATCAACTCCAAAGGTTAACACACGTCCAAAACTCGGTTTCCATTTTTGGTTTCGAAATGGGTTACGAGTTCTTACCTCCACCGTCGTCCCTGCCGTGCCCAGCTCACCACAGTCACGTCGTCCTTGTACCATTGGCCTCACATTCTCTCAGTCGTACTCATTCGACCTCAAGATGCAGAGGAATGGAGGTGTGGTTATGGTTTTGTGTTCTTCACGGTTTAAGAGATGTTGAGAGAGAGATTGAGTTTGATGATGAAGGATCAGATGGGATGGAATGGAGGGTGGAGATGAAATCTTGGAAATAAGATGGACGGCTGGGATGAAAAATGAGAGATGAGAGAGATGTGATGTTAAAACCATTTAATTAATTGGGCCAATGGACAAGATCCACGTTTTGGGGGTTCCAAGTCATGGGATGAGTGACACTTGTCACTCATCGAAGGGCCCCACACAAATATCTACCCAATTAGTTTTAATTAATATTTTATTCGGATTCCTCAGACGTTAAATCCCCTATTTTGTTCCCGCGACCATAACTTTTTCGTTGAACCTCCGATTTCGACGTGCCGCTTGTCTACGGACTCGTGACGTCTTAATCTACGTCACGGTCATCAGTCCTCGTGCGTTTGGCTCCCCGAGTTAAAAGTCAACATTTTGCCCAAACTAGGGGCAAAACGGTCATTTCACACCGTCCGTCCGATTCCGCTCAACTAATCCCCCATTAGTCATCCTAAATCCATAATTAATTAATATATAATCCCGATATTCGGGATGGGTCGTCACATGTTTGGCCAAAAACGAATTATGGAATCTTCTCAGTTAAAAGTGGGTATGAGTGACTCAAGGATAGGTGGATGGTGGTGTGTGATCTTCACCTATCCTCATCTCAGTTGGTCCCAAAAGACACTTGGCTGACCATTTGGGGCAATAGTTTAATCCCTAAGGTTTGTACATTCCTTTGGAAGGCCATTAAAGGCATTCTCCCCACTAGAGCAAATCTATTTAGACGTTGTTGATACCATATCGACCGACCACCCTAGCACAGGTCCCACCAGGACAGGAAGGCCGCCGACCGATCGCCTGATCGGCACCCTCACGACCCACGGTCCGCCGATCGGCACCATACTGCAGACCCGCCATTCGGCACCTGACAGTGAACAGACGACAGCTGGCTGCGACAGTCACCTAACCAACTCTGCCACACCAACTCCCTGACGGAGGCAGGTTGGGACTCCAGCTGGCGCCTCCTCCGGATGTCCAGGGCTTGTCAGACGGCTCCCAGCCACAAAGCACCACCTGCTCCCGTAACAGTAGCCCACCTACCACAGTTATGGCTACTATAAATACCTCGAAACCCTTCACAAAGGTAAGACACTCAGAACCGACCCAGAGCACTGTGTTTACTTGCCCCTCGGCATTCAGATACTAACTTTGGCATCGGAGCCCCTTTGGCCGACACCACACCGGTGTCTAGTTTTGCAGGATCCCTGCCGAACCACAACGCCCCCGGCGGGCCCGAGACACCACACGGCTGGTCCTAGAACCCCCAGCGGGTCTCATCGAGTTGGTCATTTCAGGATCAAACAGACGTCACTTGGGATCCTCCCCTTGTTGTCCTCTTTGCGGGGTTGACTCTAAAACTATGAAGAATATTTTTATTTTCTATTCTACCATTCGCAGTGTTTGGTTTGGTGGCGTTCTCTCTTATTTTGTGGATGTTATCGGGGTTTCAACGTTTGATGATTGGTTAATGGCTATTATCAATGTTGGTCATCACAGTTCTGAGGATTCAACTTGGGTCTTTGAGGTCGCTACCTATACTTTCTGGGCTATCTAGAAGGCTAGGTGTGCCTTTGTTATGGATCACAAGCCTTTCGACCTAAGTGTGGTGATTTCTGAAGTCTCACTGCTCCATGGGATCACTTAAATGCTCCTTCTTCCTCTTAGCTACTAGGAGCAGTCTCTCGTGATTATTCTGCCCCAAGCAACCTATCTTGGAGCCCTCCCCTTCCTGGTTTTGTAAAAATTAACCACGATGCTTCTTGGGACCTTGTTTCTAATAAGTCTAGCCTTGATGTGGGTTCTAGAGATAGTAATGGTCGTTTTTTAGCAGTTGTTGGGAAAAACAAATCCGTTGGTTCTGCCATCATTGTAGAAACCTATGCTACTAAGGAGGGTTGCTTATTCGTTGTGGAGTGGGGTTTTGATAGAATGGTGTTTGAATATGGTTCCCACGTGTTGGTCAAGGCTTTGAAAGGAAAAATTGAGCGATGTAGATGGGAGATGTATCCGATGCTTACTAATATCATGTGTTCTTTGGGTCATCTCCCATTGTTGGAATTGGGTGCTTATGGGTGCAAACAAGGATGCAAATGCTCTTGCATCGTGGATGAAAAGGGAGATGCGCGTTCAGCTCTAGTTGAATTGACCCCATCGTCCGTGGTGTTTGTTTTAGCTAGCGATGGTCTGCCCTATCCTCATTAAATTTTCTTTTTGGTTTCTAGGTTATCACTTGACGGGCTATTCTGTGTCCAATCCATATCAGAATAGTAATTGTATCCAATCCATTATTTATATATATATATATATATATTATTGAATGTAATATCTTTTTCTTAGTGTTTGAAATAATTTATGAATCCTAAAAAGGAAATTATCTATATCCCCGCTTTATCCTTTGCTCGATTATTTAAAATAAATAAATAAAAATAATTTGTTCTTTGAGACAGATAAAAACGTACACCTTCCACACAAACTGCACCCATCTCGTAATTTTGACTGCACCCTACACCGCCAGTCCTTTCCCTCCTTCAACACTACTCTCAGCCTCTATCTTTAGCCACAAGATCTTTCATATTTGGAGGTAGATTCGTAGAAAAAAAAAAGTTTGAAAGTGATCATGAACAAATAAATCATGAACTAGGGGTCACCACCAACCCTCCTCAACCACCCAACTTATCCCACCGAGTTCCTCGGGTTTTCTCTTCCAACAAAGAAGATTTTATAATATTTCAGTTAGTAAAAAAAATCATGATGTGGTCTGGTAAAACAAGGACACCTCTTATGAATAGAATTTGAGAAATGACACTTCTTTTTTGCGCCAAAGATGATACTACAACATATATAGAATATAAACATAATTCAATGAAGAACCAAGTGAAGATGATACAGGTCAACTTCTTCTTCTAGCGCCAAAGATCCTTAACATCTTCCTAGTTTGATATAATCTATTGCGCGTGAGAGCTTTCTATGCTTAGCGCTGCAGCTTTGTACAATTTCCTTTGAATTAAAATCTCTACAATTTCCTAAGAGAAATGGGGAGATGGAACAAGGCCAAAAATAAGGGGGGCAGGTGAAGGAAGTTGTTTACTATTATGTACACAAGATAAATGGTATCACAAATGTTTCTTGAAAAATAGATAACATATATGATCCATGAAACTCTCCCCTATCACCATTACTTTGGTTCTTCTGCTCTCTTTTGGTATTTTGAATGCTTACGTAAAGTACTATTCCTAGTATTAATTTTTTTCCGAAAAGATTTAGAAAATCGAACAATAAAACCATTAAACAAAAACGAAACTCAAAACGAATAGTAATAGATCACTATTACCCTTAAGAGATTTTTATGCTTGCTACTAATACTATGGTCTAATGATATCTTTTTTAATATAGAAGATTTCGAGTTTAATTTTTATGAAGGATAATGTCAATGTATAATTACCTTCTTAGATAATATATATACATATATATATTATACAAATATATTGGGAAGGAATATTGCCCATTAGGTATTTATTTTACTTTTGATGAAAAATGAATTCAAGACTTGTCACTCCACATTTAAATATAACTACGGCAGTAATCTACTTCCAATGTAAGTGTACATAAAAAATATTAAAAAAAGAAAATGATCTAGTCTGGGCGCCAAGTGTTTCCATTGTCTATTTCGTTTCCCTCTCTCTAATTACCATTTACCAGATTTACATTCTTCTGATCTCACAAAGTAAAACCCAGAGTGGGACGAACTTTGCTCCTCTAATTCCTTCCCTCCCTCGCAAAATTTTATCTTTTTCACCTTCTTTGGTAGAACTCCTTTTCAAATTGGCTTGCTCAATTTGAACCTTTGAATCACTGGCAGACCAAAAAGTGTGACCCATTAATATGCGGCACCTAAATTTGGGAGCCAACATCCCATTTAAACCTCTCAACCAACAATTGAGGTCCCTTTGCTCTTGTTTCCCTTCTATGCGCTTAAAGGCCTTGTGCTACTTCATCAGGACTAACTCTTTATTTTGCTTTTCACAGTCTCGCCCTTTCACCTGTAAGTTTCTGGGTTCATGTTTTTTAGTTTCAAGGTTTGTGTTTGGTTGCTGAGGAAGTTGGACAGTACAAGCTGGGGAAAGTTTTGAATGCTGAAATTTTCTTGGGTTCTTGGGAAAGTTCAGTGATTGTCATGAACTGAGTTGAGGTTTTGATTTTTGTTTTCCTGGGTTTTGCATTGGAAAGGATTTTGATTTCCAGACAGAGCATTTATTGGTTATTGATTTTTGCTGAAAATTGTGTTTCCTTGCTCTTGGAGACCTCAATCGATGGATAAATTGCTTATCCCTGTGATTGGAGCAAAATAAGATGGGGAAAAGGCAGTTAGATGTTTCTATTTGATCAATGGGCTGCCTTCTTTTTGAAAATGACTTTAGCAGGTTGTCTATAGTTTGCAGCAGAGTGCATGGTTGGTCATGGGGATTGTTGATATCCTCTATCAGCTGTACTGATCACTAGCAATTTTACGTGTACCGGTTGAATGAAGCTTTCCTTTGGATCTTCTGCTAAACATAATATTCCCCTTCAGATTTTGGGTCATTCAATCTACGGAAATAATTTATTCATATGTTATACCATATTTCGTAAAGGCTCCTTTTATGTTTCTATCTAAGAAAGTTATAGGTGCAATGCTTCCCTGTTGATAGTTTTGCTGCAAGGGCTAAAGTGAATCATTGTGCTATGTGTAACTAGAAGCTAGATGCCTCTTTAATAATCTTGTTTTTTTTTTCCTTTTTTTTTTTTGCTTGTTAAGCAATTACAGCATTACAAACTGGTTCATCCATGGAAGATTTAAAGGTAGCTAATGAAGGGTCTGCAACTCGTGAGAGTGTTGCTATTAGATCGGATCACAAGAGTTATACTTACGATCAACTAATCTCTTCTGCATGGAGAATATCTAGCTTCTTATCTAGTGCTGGCTTAAATTCTGTGAGTTCTAGTTTTTTTTTCCCTTCAATGTTAATCACTTTTCTTTTTCACAATCTCTTAGTTTATTCTCTAGCATCTTTGGTTTACAGACTTTGGAAGAAAGTAAGCATAAATCTCGATCAGCATCAGTTGATGTTGGGAGAGGACAAGAACATCTTGGAGGGGCTAGAATAGGAATTGTTGCTAAGCCCTCAGCTGAATTTGTTGCCGGTGTACTTGGGACCTGGCTTAGTGGAGGTGTTGCTGTTCCACTTGCTCTTAGCTATCCTGAAGCTGAGCTCTTGCATGTGATGAATGATTCAGTGAGTTTGCAGAATCCCCTTGATTTTTACTTTTCTTTTCAATGACTAGTGTGTTCCTCAGAACTATTTATTGAATTATCTCCTTATTAAAAAAATATTATTTTTGTTTGTTGATGGATGCAATATATTTTTCACTTTAAAAAACATTGAATGTTTAATATATTCTCTCTTATGTTTCACTTTGGTAAAATATGTTTTGTTTGTTTTTATTAGTTTATCAACGATGTAATTTTGTTATACTATTTGCATAAGCACTAAATTTGAAGTCTTTGTGTTCATTAGCTTATTTTAATGGATATGAATCTTGAGCATCAATGGCATTGTTCATATTCAAACAGTACTATGCCATCCTGTTACCAGATCATTGTTTTGGTAGAATATATATTTTTTTAAAATTTCCTTTAGAGTGTGGACTTGGAAAGCTAGCTCCATGGATTAACTAGTTTAATTCAGGCTGCTATATCTTATCTTCATTCCATTAATTTTCTCTTTTATTTTCGGCATTAAGTACATAGACCTTTAATGATTATCTGACTTACAGGACATTTCAATGATACTGAGTACTGAAGAGCATCAACAACTTATGGAAACTGTTGCGGCTAAGTGTGCTGCTCAAGTTTCTCTCATTCCACCAGTTCCCAATGGTTCTTCACCAGCAAGTGTAGATGGTAATTTACATGCTGGAGAAATAGATGCGGATAGAATTTTTCACCGAAATAGAAAGCAATCAAGTAAGAACGATTGTTTGCCTTTAGAAATATGTAAATGTTTATCCTGTGTTGGGAGTGGAGTAAGTTAAGAATAAGCTTTCATTATTATGCTGTCATTTTTTGTTATGCAGGTGAGGATCCTGCTTTAGTTATATACACTAGTGGTACAACAGGTAAACCTAAAGGAGCTGTTCACACGCACAAAAGCATTAGTGCACAGGTATGAGCCCCATCTTTCGTTGCAAGCCAAGGTTTAGTTATATTTTGTTCCACCACTAAATTAGTTCTCAAGTCAGGTGTAGGATACACATGTCACGATGATGGTATTCATCCATGGACATAAAATGTAATGTAATATATTTTTTATATAGAGAATGGCTATTTTAATGCATTGTCTCTTGATTTGAAGGCAGCTGTAGTTTAAGGGTTTCTTTCGTTCTTGTCAAGTTTGTCCTTTTCTGCTATGAAATCTGTTTTCATTTTAGCTTTGCAATGTATGTCATATGATGTGGGTTACTCCACCAGCTTGTATTAATTTTTTTTTTTTTTTTTTTCTGAAATAGAATTTGGTTTCTAAAAAAATAAAAATAAATTCTAATGGTGTTCATTGTTGTTTCACTTTTATGCATTACAGTATTCCACTCTATTCTGATGGAATTATATATCATGCACTATTTCCCTTAATTCAGTGTTCACTGTTCATGTTAATTATGGTTCTGATTTTTGCATTGATGTTGGCTCAATTTCAGGTCCAAACCTTGTCAGAAGCTTGGGAGTATACATCTACTGATCAAATGTTGAATTGTCTACCTCTACATCATATCCTTCAAATTTTTGTCACTTGCTTAGGATTCTATTGTTTTTGGTTGCAGTCTCAGCTCCGTTTAGCTGATGTCTTTATTGTCTCCTTTAACATGATTGGAAATTTTTTGTTCTGCACTGAAATTGATATTTGTTGGTATTATTGTAGCTTGAATGATTGATATAAAACATGCTTGAGTGGAACCTTAACCAATATACATGTTCATGGGTTTTTCAATGCATTATTTGCCGCCCTCTATGCAGGTTCCACGGTAAAACAGTCTCCTTTTTTTCCTTAGTTTCTTGACAAACCACAGCCTTTTTTCGTTGTCTTCCATGAAATTGCAATGTTTTTCTGCATGAGCCTTGCTGAGCAATTTATGATGACAATTCTTGTTGTCTTATCATCTTCTGTGTTGTTGAAGGTTGAGTTTATGCCAAAATTTAGTGTGAGGGGTATTTGGCAGAGATGGCGTGAATCGTATCCAGTAAATGGAACTAAGGCAGACGATGCCATAACTGTGTTTACCGGAGTAAGCCTACTCTTAATGGTGCTTTTGCTAGCATGAAATTCTTTTACAACCTATAAAATATTATGCCTTCGGTACAAGTTCTTGGAAAATGTTGCATGTGATTTGTTTTCCATTTTCTGGTTTGTTTGTTTATAATCTCCCAATACGTAGATTGAAGAGTAAACACGTTATGTAGCTATAATCTTCCAATAGGTAGATTGAAGAGTAAACATGCTATGTATCTATTCCATATCTCCGTATACTGATTGTAGATGCAAAATAGTTATCTTCATTTATTTACGCTGAAAGTTACAGTAGCTTTTATTTGTGTAGGTTCCAACCATGTATTCTCGGTTGATACAAGCTCATGAAGCAATGGATTCAGAACTAAAAGCTGCTTCTGCTTTTGCCGCAAAACAGTTGCGTCTTATGGTAATTTTTCTGAAGGCTTTTTTCTTCCTATTGGTTTTGTTTCTATATTGAAAAAAGGAAAAGATGTTTGTTTGATTGTTGGATTTTTACATTAAATACATATATCATCTACTTTCTAACTGCCATCTGAAATTTAATTGTATGGTTGTAACTTTTATGGGGAATATCAATTGTGAGAGTAGTTATACCAACAAAGTTTGTAGGCACTCTCTCCATTACCACATCATCCATGGTGGTAATGACCTTTCTTCGTTCTTCGAGTTAACATGAGAGGTAAGACAGCGAAAAGACTACAAGAAGTCAGGATCTTATCTCAGGGCTCAGATAACATCAGGGTGTATTATCGGTTAAGTTTTATAGCTCTAGCAATGAACCATGGACTTTAGTCATGCAAGTTGTCCTGTACATTAGATTTGGTCCTTCCTCTGTATTAAAGTCTGTTGAATATATATGCTCGTGATTAAGAACCTTATTTCTTTCTCGTAGATGTGTGGTTCCTCTGCACTCCCTCTTCCTGTAATGAACCAATGGGAAACCATCACAGGGCATCGTCTTTTGGAACGATATGGCATGACAGAGGTAAGTGATATGTAGTTTACTACTATTAACACTTTATGAAGATGTCCGTGTAGCTTAGTCTTTTGAAAAGAAAAAAAAAATTCTTACTAAGCTTTCATATATGTTTTTAGTTTGTCATGGCAATTTCAAACCCCTTAAGAGGTAACCGGAAGGTGGGCACGGTTGGAAAGCCATTTCCCAGTGTGCAGGTAAGTGGGTTACACAGGTTATAAATATACTTCCGTCAGCTGTTTGACTATTTGAAACTTCTGAAATAAGATTTGCACATGCATGTTTTTAAAATTAGTCCTAGTGGTGAAGACCGAAGGGAATCACTCATTATAGCTATAAGTCAAAGAAAATATTGGGTCAACTTCTCGTTGCTAACTGACAAAGGCTAAATATTTTGGTCCTTGAAACAGCTAGTAAATTGTAGAATTAGGAAACTGATGTACTTAACTTGTGTTGATTTGTCTCACAGTTCAGATGGGAGTGCGTACTTTCTCAATAAGAATCACACATAGTAAAATCTGAGCAAACACACTCGTCCATATATTAGTAACTTACTACAAGTTAATTATACTATTCAAACTTCTCTGAGTCAATCTATATTTGTTATAGGTAAAAATTGTCGAGGATGACAGTAGTGATTCTATGGGCATTGGTGAGCTTTGCGTCAAAAGCCCTTCCTTATTCAAAGAATACTGGAAACTTCCGCAGGTACTTTTTCTGATATCAAAAATTAAATGTTGCCTGTGATAACAAACCACACATACACAAGCGCGCTCCTGTATGAATGTGAGATGCACATTAGTTTTAATTGAAAAACGGGAAGTCCAGTCTATACGTTATCCATAGATGACATACTGAACTGTTGAAGAATATAACAATTTACTCTTACAGTTATTGTGGTCACTGTCTAGGTAACAAGCGAATCATTTACAGATGATGGGTTCTTCAAAACCGGAGATTCTGGTACTGTGGATGAAGATGGGTACTACATCATCCTCGGACGTAAGGATACCCAGAACTCATTTGCATCATCCCCATTTTGATTCATTCTTTCATTTTTCAATTTTTCGGAATCAGATTATACCCTGCATGATGAGCTGATCCATTAAACAATAGTGGAATCTAATCTTTGTGATGTTTCTGTGATTTTGATGCTTCTAATTAACAATGCAGATTAAAGAAACCCATTGTTTAGAAAAAAATTCTTCTTTTTATCTCCCCTAATTTTTTATGGCATTTATCAGGTACTAGTGCGGATATAATGAAAGTTGGAGGATACAAGTTATCTGCCCTAGAAATTGAATCAGTTCTTTTACAGGTATGTTTCTTACCTCCATTTCGTTTTTCCTTCAGAAGTCTATGAATTGGAAAAAGAATGTTTCTTTCTTTTTCACGATTCTTGGACGCAAGGACATCTAACTTTAAAAACCACCCCTTTTATGCAGCACCCAGTTGTGGAGGAGTGTTGCGTGTTGGGCTTGCCCGATGAAAACTATGGCGAAATTGTCTGTGCAATAGTTGTGCCAAATTTGGAGAAAGAAAAGGAGCTGGGAACTGCACTGAGCTTGGAGGATCTGTCCACTTGGGCCAAAGACAAACTTGCAACATACAAGGTATTTATGCTGACCATCATTTTCTTCTTCCTCCTTTAGGATTTTTGAAGACCAGCCCTTCTTTTACCTGAAGAAATTATTGACAACAAAGGATCTTTCATATCTTTTACTTACCAACGCGAATGATTATCACATTACTTGTTTGCAGATACCAACCCGGCTGATTCTGTGGGATTCGATACCTAGGAACGCGATGGGAAAGGCAAGCTACATTTGCATTTCCTTATTTTCTATGAAATTATTTGATTATTATGAACGCGTGTAAGGTGTATTTACATCATATATCTGATTGCAGGTGAATAAAAAAGAGTTGAAGAAAACCCTGGCTTCTGATCAACACAAGTTTGCTGAACAGAAAATAAATCGACGAGCAGAATGTGTGATATAAAGAAGGTTAGCTCACATTCAGATGATGCGAACGGTATAGTCATTTGCAGGAGACCAATGATTCAGTTTCGGTATATATAAAGAAGAATTCCAAAATATTTTATTGGACCGACTTTCTTTTTTATTTTGTTTTCATGTGTAATTGGGCGTTAATAAGAGTGTTTTTTTTAATTATATTTTGAAATTGTTTACAAAAAATGTACTTTCGAGTTGTTGGGTAATTTTATTTTTGGTTCTACCGAAGCTAGGAGTACCTAGGAGTACCAAGTACTTTCATTTTTCGTTCTATCGCGTCGTTCTACTCTTATGAAGGTTAGAAATCTATATTACATAAATAAGACTTTGAACTTGGACTTTCTATCATTTCCTTTCCAATATTCTTGTATAAAAAAGATAGCGATGAAAATCCTCATGCCCTCAGGTACATCACCACAAATTTTGTATCCTCAGGAAAATTCTCATAAACGCAATTATTTGTAATATAAGTTAGAGGAGCACTTTTAAAATTTTCAGAGGATTTTCCTATGTAAGACTAGGAGAAATTATTGAGATGGCTTATACCTTATTAAAAATAATTCATCCATAAGAGAGTTGGTTGCACTAATCCCATTAGGGAATAGGGAAATAACAATTTTTGTAGAGCATTATGTGGAGGAGCTTGACATTGTTGGAGATGCTAGGACCCAAGACTCATATGCTCAAGCATTTAATAAGGTTCCTGATGAATATTTTGAGGATATTTTCCATAAAGTTTCACATATGGATGTAGAAACTGTTGAGAAGGTAGAAATCTCGGAGGTTCCAGGTCATGATGAAACTATTGTGACTAGAAATTATGGGGGCACATGTTCATGATCTTGGTGAAGAGGATAATGGTGATGATTCAGATGATGATGATAATAAGGGGAAATACAAAAAATTTGAAGGCACTAGCAACGAATCAGATAGGGAAATTTATGATAGTGGCAATGATGCTGCCATTGAAGACAATAACCAGTTGGATAAAAATATGCAGTCTAATTTGGGAGAGTGGGAAATACTTATCTACCTAGGGATTATGTTGCTCCTAGTGGTGAAGAAGACACTGATGCTACAAACTCAGACAAAGGATTTAACTCACCTAATGACTCTTCGGATGAGGAAGGTGAAAGTAAAAGGAAATTTCCAGAGTTCTGTAAGCCTGATTTGAGTTTGATTTGAGTAATCCTAAGTTTCGGAAATTAATGATATTTGGAGACAAAGAAATCTTCAAACAAGCTGTTAAGAATTAGTTAAGAATTATTCAATGTTCGGTAATTATCGGAAAAGTTTACCAAAAATGACAAGAGTCATTGCAAAATGTAAAAACTGTACATGGAAGATACATGCTTCATATATGCAATTAGAGCAAACCTTGCAGGTCAAGACATTTACTAATGAGCACACATGCCCACCAAAACCCAACTAACCCACATGTCAACTGTGTTTTCATTGCTCACAAGTATTTAGATCTTTTCATGGATGAGCCTGGGATTAAGATTAAAAATATACATAAGGCAGTGAAAAGGGACTTAGGGTACAATGTGTCAATTAGTCAATGTGCGAGAGCTAAAAAGAAAGCCATGGAAATTATAGAAGGGACTTACAAGGAGCAATACTCAAGGTTATGGGATTATTGAGATGAGGTGAGAAGCACAAATGTTGGAAGCACAATGAAGATAAGGATGCAACCTCTTTTACATTTGCAGAGGATTTATGTATGTCTCGATGCATGCAAGAAGGGATTTCTTGCTGGTTGCAGACAAATAATTGGAGTTGATGGATGCCACATGAAGGGTCGTTTCTCAGGTAGTAACAAAATTGCACGCATCAAGACTTTGGCCTTTAATTACTCTCGTATAGCAAATGGGGTCTAGTCAGTCAACCAACTTTCATTTTTTTTTAAATTACTTTATTAATGTATATATGCATGTTTTAGTAATATCCAGTTAAGGCAGTAATAAAATAATATTGAGTAATATATGTGATTATTTCTACCTTATGTAGGTCAATTGTTAGCTGCAGTGGGGATTGATGCGAATGACAACCCATTGCATATGCCACGGTGGAGTTAGAAACGAAAGTGACATGGTCCTGGTTTTTGGAATTGTTAATTGATGATCTTGGTCCAGTAAGTGAGCATGGATGGATATTCATATCAGATCAAGAATAGGTATGTTAGATACATATTAATTATTGTATTTCTATATATTAGTTTTTCAATACGTAACTCAGACTCATATTTATCTTACTTTATGATCATGATTATATGTTCATTACAGGGATTGGATAGAGCTTTTAATGGTGTAATTCCTCAAGCCCAACATAGGTGGTGTGTTAGGCACTTGTATGGGAACTTCAAGGAAAATTACAAGGGTAAGTGTTTGAAGGATCTTTTGTGGAGTGCAGCTAGAGCTCCTAATGTATATGAGTTCGAGATTGAGATGAATAAGATGAAAGTGATGAATGTTAAGGCTTATGGTTGGCTAATGCAAAAAGATGTAGAAAAGTGGGCTGGACACAAGTTTAGTACTGCTCCTAAATGTGACATGTTGTTAAACAATTTGTGTGAAACCTTCAATACTTACATTTTGAGTGCTAGCGATAAACCTATACTGACCATGCTGGAAATGATAAGGTCTAACCTTATGAAAAGACTACAAGTGAAGAGGGAAGCAATAGAAAAACAAGATGGCGTCATTTGCCCTCACATTCAAAAGAAATTTGTGACGATAAAGATATTTTCAAGAAAGAATTGTGTACCAACGAAATTTGGAAACTTTGAATGTGAAGTAGGTGAGTATTTACATGATCGACACGTGATAAACTTAGCACAAAGGACGTGTACTTGTAGAAGATGAGATCTGAATGGTATCCCTTGTATTCATGTTGTATCTGCCATATACCTATATAGATGACTACGCTCAAACTACGCATTAAATTAAACACGTAATTTGAGTGTTGTGCAATTTAAACCCTTTTTGTGTAGATGTAGTATTGGTAAATAGGGATCGTTCTTAACCGGGGAAATTAGGGAACATTAATAATGTGTTAGTGAGAGATAAATAAAAGAATAATGAATTAAATAATTAAATAATAAAAGAATTAAATAATCAAATAATTAATAAATTAAAGAATAGATGAATGAGAGAATAAAGAAATAAAAGATTCAAAGAATTAAGAATTAAAAGAATAAAAGAATAAAAGAATAAAAAATAAAAGGAATCAAAGAATAAAAGAATTAAAAGAATAAAAGAATAAAAGAATAAAGAATAAAAGGGATCAAAGAATAAAAGAATAAAACAATAAAACAATAAAGAATAAAAAAGGGGGGTTTTGAAAAGATTTGTAATTTAAGCAAAAGACAACACAACTAAAAATTAAAATGTAAATGTTCATGCTAATTAGAACTTACAAACCATAGAGTAGTTTCATAGACAAAACCCACACTTTTACGTAAGTAATTTCGAATTAACAATCACATTAATTCTAACATTTTGCTCATAATAAACCAATCACGAAATCCTACCTTCATCATCTCAAATACTTACATACATCTTTCAATATTATAAATGCATCAATCATTAATGTGCGTCAAACATCAATATGCTTCAAACATTTACAACATGATTTACCTTAAGTTTATAATTAAATGCGCCGACAGCGATCAACATTTAATCTCTTCAATTCTACTCTAAGTGCACCGACAGCGGATAAAACACTTAACATCAAATTGAAGTTTAAGCACTAAAACATATGAAGTAAAAGAAATTCAAAAAGTAAAACACATGGAGATTGCATTCTTACTTACAAATGTTAGAAAGAAAATACCAAGAACAATAGTAAAGAAGAAATGAAAATAACATAAAAATAACATAAATTACGAATAAGAATTAAAAGAAAACTAATTAATAAGAAAATCTACAAGAAGTAAAAATGGTCCCCAAAAATGTCTCTCAAATGAGAGAAACAAAAGAACTAACTAAGAACTAAGAACTAAGAACTAAGAAAGAAATGGAAGAATGAAACTAATTGGGGACTCCCCAAATACATGAAATGACCTCCCTATTTATAGAGGGAATGCCACAATTGTTTAATTAAAAGTACAAAATTAAAATATAAAAATAGCAATAAAATAGTACATGAAAAAGTGATGGAAATGATGAGATTGGGTGGGAAAAGATGCTGATTTTGGGGCAAATATGCTGATTTTGGGGAAAAGTGGTTGATTTTGGAGAAAAGTTGCTGATTTTGGGGCAAATATGCTGATTTTGGGAACTATTGGGGGGCTGCTGGATTATTGGCTTGGGCTGCTGGATTTCAGCAGCTTCCCACCGAATTTCCTTGCGATTTTCAGTGGTTTCTCATATTTCGTCCATAATTTCTTCGTTATAATTCCGATCGGGACGATTCTTTCACCAAAATGCTCCAAATTCCAAGCTTTATTTATTTCTACAAAAATATCACAAAATAAATTAATTTGTCTAATTATTTATTATTTTAATATTAAAAGTCAAGTATAAAGGGTATAAAATAATATAAAATAACGCTTATTTGAGGACCTATCAATAGAGGATCTCCTGAAGAATTTGTAGCTTCTTGCTATCATAAAGAAACTTATTTGAAGGCCTGTGCACCTATCAATCATCATGTGAAAGGCTTTGAAATGTGGCCAAACTCAAATAAAACACCACTTTACCTCCAATTGCTCGAAAACAACTAGGGAGACCAAAGAGGAACAGAAAGAGGGACCCTGAAATAGAGACGGAACTGATACTACATTCAAGAGAAAGGGTATTATTACTTGCTCCAGATGTTGGGGAAAAGGCCACAAGAAAAGAATTTGCAAGAATCTGCCCCAGGACCCTCTACCTGAAACTTTTATTGATAAAAGATGGGAACTTCCAGCTTCATTGAAGAATAAAAAATGCTCTACAACTGTGGCAATTGATTCTAATGTGAATGCCCCTGTGAGTGATCAATCAAAGTCCTTCTAATATCCAAATGGTGCCAAATACATCTTCAATTCCACATAGAGACAAGTTTTTTTTTTCCGAGAAATTCATCTTTAAAATTAAAAATGAATAGAAACACCAATATCCTTTGCGAGAAGGTTAAACAACCAAGTTGGCTCAAAATCTAGCCAAACATGATAACCTCTCTTACACTTGACATGATGAGCTACAGTATGAGCTACCATGTTACACGCCCTAGGGGCAAATTGGAATGTAACCGATGAAATCGACTCACAAAGTACATGAATATCATGAAGGATATTGGTTATAGTACCATCATTACCCTTATGACATAAGATTTGAATCAATTGGAATGAGTCTGATTCCACCACAATTGTATTGTGCCCCGCCATCACACAAGCTGTCAGGACCCACCCATAATCCCCCGGGATTAAGGGTCGAATCCTGCTCCCGTCTAACTTACGCATGACACAACGGCTAAACTGACGTCCAACCTCTATGTGACACGTAAGTCGGACAAGGGATTCTCGATCCAACCATCCCAAAAGTAACAGGACTTCCCAAAGTGCACCGAACTACTGTGGATCACGGGTGTGATGTCTCCATCTCTCTCGACCAATAGCCCGTACCGCAACAACCTGGAGGGTATCGAAAACACGAAAAGACTGTGAGTGGACAAAAATAAAGTATAGTTCAAGAAAACAGTTTATAAAACAATTACATTTGTACCCTTCATTTAAAAACTCAATGCATGCATATCAATCCAAGTCATGAAACCATTTCCATCAGAAACCATCAACGAAAACCCGAATCAAACTCATCATTCAAATCCAGGCCTCAGCCTCAAATCTCAAATCAATCTCAAATCCGGGAACTCAGTCCCAAAACTCATCAAATCCAATTCATCCGGGCCACTACCCAAAACATTCTGAAAACCAGTGAAAAACCAGTGAAAAACATCAATCATACAAGTTTATTGGATCTCGAGTGTGCCCGAGTCTTTAAACTCAAAACCATGCGCAAATAACCAGGCCTTCCCGGGATATCAACGAGTCTTTAAACTCAAAACACAATCACAGGCCTTGGGGGGTATCATAACCGAGTCTTTAAACTAAAAACATATCAATCCAGGGCCCTCCCCCCGTCAATCAATCCGAGTCTTTAAACTCAAAACCAGATCCAGTGGGGTTTTCTTTTATTTTTTCGGGTCTTTAAACCCAAAACCATTTTTCATTAAATTAGTGAAAACCACAAAAAATCCACAGTCGAATTCGCAACGATGATTTCGTAAGCCGGCATCTGGAACCATCGTCCCGAACCCAATTCCAGACTTCCTTTCCAAAACTCGAAAACCAAATCCGAAAGCTCATAAACAGGGCTCCAAGCCCGAAATCACTTTTCCAAAACCCTTTTCAAATCATTGAAATCAAATCATATTTCAAATCCCGAAAGAAAAACATTAAAACCATAGTCAAATCACAAGAGAAATCGAAACCTCGTAAAACGTGCAAATACGTAAATATCTCGAAAAACGTGAAAAACCGTAAACCATCAAGATCATAAAGCAAATCATAAAATCACGTATGAAAACATATTAAAATATATATGCATGCATCATAAGTTAGAAAGCAAAGTCCACTCACAGACCATAGCGTCGTCGCCTCGATACGCGCGCATTTATGCCGTTTCCGGCCATTCCGCTATCCTCGGATTTCGGGAACCTGTCCAAATCTCATACTAAGGTCACTAACTACTTCACAATGGTCATACTAAAGCCCCATAATTTTTCCGTATTTTTAACTATTTTTAACGGAGTCCTAGAACCTTCGGACATCCCGAAAACTATCGAAACGATGTCCGATTGACTCGAAACCAACGCCAAAATGTTCGTTACATCAAATAATTTAAAAGTCGTGTTGGAATCTTTCTCGAAATCCGTGCGACGCGCCCACACGCGCCGCCCAAAGGGGTTGCGCGTGGGAGCCACGCGCCCAACACTGTTCATCTTCAACCTCTGCCGAACTGGGTCCAGACCGGTTCAGTTCAGGCTGGTCTAATCGAACCGACGAGCACGGTTTTTGTCCAATTTTGGTCTGTTTTCATTACCTGTTAGTCTATTAGGTTCATCCCATCATCTATAACTAATCTAGTTGATTAAAACATAAGAATAAGGTCGAGTTATTACCTTGCAAATCCAGTACACGATCAATCCCTGTTCCAATCCAGTTTCCACCTTCCCGACCGCCCTAAGCTTGGGTATCGACCTAAACCGTCTTCTGGGACCTTCAGCAACAAGTTTTAATCCTAACTATCGATCATCAAGCCCTGGATCGCAAAGTGCCATGTTTATTTTCAAACTGCCCTTCCTCGGGTTACCCTGTCACCGTCCACGACGGGCCTCCCAATCGAGCTCAATGGCCTTCTAGAAACCCTAGGAGCACTTTCCAGTTACTCAATTTGATCCCCATCCTCTAAATCCAACTTCATTATTAATACAAATAAATAGGGGACTTACGGTTTGTTCCTCATTTCACCGCCGTGGGCTCCGCCGTGGCCTTACCGTGGGCTCCGCTGTGGCCTCACCGTGGCCACCAGTCACCTCAGCACAACCTCTCCTCCATCTTTCCTTCACATACCATCTTCATCTGAGCAAAGTCGAGGGGGGTAATTTTCCACAATCGTCACTGTCTCTGTTTTTTCCTTTGAACTACTAACAACCAATTTAAAAACATGTGGGTTTAACCGTGAGAGAAGGCTGGAAGCCTCTAGGAATTGGCCAGGTGTCCAAATCCTGGTGGGCATACCTCCCAAGCAAGCCAAGTGTCCATTGTTGATTGGGCAGAAATCTCAATGCAGGAAATTTCCAGAATGCCCCTTGCTGCATAAATTACCATTTTGCCCCTCGAGTTCCTAGACCCGTAACTTAACCGTCCAACCTCCAATCGACACATGCCACCTGTCGTTGTAATCAAGAGATCGAGACCTTCCTAACGGTCCTCGAATTATGTGAAAGTGACTTGTCGTCCAAAAAGTCAACCATTCGCTCCTTTTTAACTAAATTACCAAAATACCCTTAGTCTTTCGAAAGTCATAACTTCTTCCTCGGACGTCGGAATCGGACGTACCACCTGTTTATGAACTCGTGACGTCCCGGAATACGTCACGACCATCGGTCAAAGTCCATTTGACCGCCCGATCGAAAAGTCAATATTTTTGCCCATTCGAGGGGCAAAATCGTCCTTTTGCATCGTCCGTCCAAAAGTATCCAACTAATCTCTGATTAGCTTCACTAACCCATCATTAACCACTAAACTAATCCCGGTTTCCAAAACGGGTCGTTACACAAGCCTCCAAACCTGCACGTACTGCCAAAACCTCAGCTTGAAGGGTAGACGAACAACCAACCTTACCAGAACCACCGGTCCCTTCAAAGGACTTTAGCTAGGAACGGAGAACCCAGTTTTAGGCCCCTCTTTGCGTTTCATTAGACCAACCTCCATCACAATTGAGTTTGAGTGCACCAAGGCTAGGATGCTGCCAACCCCTAGTCCTTGCCTCCTCATAAGTTGACCTTTTATCTCCCATCACAACCTGTCCAATCACAGTCCCCAATTTCTTTGCATCTGAAAACTCTGCTACCTATCTTAATAGCATAGCAATGGCATTTGCAGAAGACTGAGGGGTATCTTTAAAACATCGCTCATTACGAGCTTTGCAAATCTTCCAACAACCAAAATCTAGGATCTGAAAAATATTCCCAGCATCTTCCACTCATACAAGTCATCAAAAGCATGCCAACAATCTCGAAATGAGCACCCCTGAAATCTAGATGTCACCAACTGAAGCGGACCCCCATACCAAAAAGTCTGGGCAAATTGACACGTGAAAAATAGATGGGACTCAGACTCCTCCTCATCACCACACAAAGGACACACATTCTCCACGTGAACTCGTCGACGAAACAGATTGTGGCGAGTAGCAACATGACCACGACAACATGTCCAAATAAAGTGCCTAATTTTGTGTGGAGCATTCAAACTCCAATTTTTTTTTTCCCATTTGTATATATTATGTTATGGGATTGAACTATATAAAAAATTATATATCTTTTTTATACTTTGAAAATTAATTCATTAGGTTATGCAGATAAGGAACACTAGTACTACAAATGGGAAAAATTACAACCCGCCACCAAATGTGAGATCTAAATTCTCCTTCTCAAGATGGATGTTTAAGTGTTTCTTGCATGTGTCTTCCTCTCTTATTACTTGTTACTTGATTAATCATTAATGTTGTCATTTTAAGATTAAATTTTCCTTCTCTTCTCTTATTACTGTATAATTGGTTACCTTTATTATTTTGAAACTACTGCAAGTTCATGCACTTGTATATGGCTATGTAACCACAGGGCCAAAGGGGGCAACTTTTTTCACACTAGCCCCAAGGACTCCATGTCAGGACCCGATCCTCCTTGGTTAGGACCCGACTCATCTAGCACCATATTGTCCACTTTGGGCCTCGCCCTCACGGTTTTGTTTTCGGGAGCTCATGGTGCAACTTCCCAGGGGGTCACCCATCATGGAATTGCACCAGCCTCAACTCGCTTAACTTTGGGGTTCCAATCCCCTCCCAAAGCCACTTGAGCTCCCAAAAGGCCTAGTGCTAGATAATTGTGTGTCTACACCTTTAAGGCACACCACTATCCTCTCCTAGACCATTCCCCCCTCGCAAGAATGTGGGATCGTTCACCGTTCCCTGCAGGACACGGATCTTACAATCCACCCCCCTTAGGGCTCAGCGTCCTCGTTAGCACACTTTCCAGTCGGGGTCTGGCTCTGATACCAAATTGTCAGGACCCTACCCTTCTCGGTCAAGACCGGACTCATCTAGCACCATATTGTCCGCCTTGGTCCTCGCCCTCACGGTTTTATTTTCTGGAGCTCATGGTGCAACTTCCCAGGGGGTCACCCATCATGGAATTGTACCAGCCTCAACTCGCTTAACTTTGGGGTTCCAATCCCCCCCAAAGCCACTTGAGCTCCCAAAAGGTCTAGTGCTAGATAGCTGTGTGCCTACACCTTTAAGGCACACCATTATCCTCTCCCAAACCATTCCCCCATCGCATGAATGTGGGATCGTTCACCGTTCCCTCCAAGACACGAGTCTTACACTCCAACTCCACCAACTCCAAAGCTATCCCTAAGGCAAACTCCAACAACATCTCAAACGTCACCGTCTTCACTCTTCAACAATAATCATCAATTGCCTTTGCCAAGGCCAATTCCAAATGCAGAAAAGAGCCATATAGAAGGTTCAAGTTTCAGTTCACTCATCTTTATCGCCCCACAAAAACCACCATGGAAAGCACAAGATCAGGTATCGTCTCGGAGTATGTCACTAGATAAGACAAATTCAAAGAAATGAATAACTACTGTGTTTATTAGTGCAACTATAGGGTGTGCTACTTTGTCCTTTCGCTAACAGCTTGAGACACTAGTATTTTGGTCTAGTCTAAGCCTCAAGTTTGTTAGCTTAATTTCTACTTTTATGATTGATTGATTTTAAATTATGCTTGGTACTTTAAAAAATTGCATTTTGGTTTGATGTATGTTTGATGAAGTAGCAATTTGGGATGTTTTTGTTTAGTTTATGCAAATATAATACGATCAGCTTATTCAAATTTGTTAATGTTGTAAGGAACTAGCTAGCACTAAGATTTTTAATGAATTTGGATTAGTTTTATAAATAATACAATGTCATGTATAACATAAATTACAAAAAAAAAAAAATTAAGCATCAAGTAACAAGAAAATTAGTTTACAAGCATAAGTAGTAAGAAAATTGGTTTTCAAGCATCAAGTAGCAAGAAAATAAAGAACATGGATACATTATTGTATTCTAATAAAAATATAAAAATATATGATTGTAATATGATAAAACTATCATTTCATAAGTAGAATATAAGAATATTCCGTTAGAATTGGATAGAAATTTGGATGTGTCCTTAAATTGCTTTAAATACAAAACTACAAGGTTAAAATTGGTTAAATTAAAACGACATGTACTAAAGTGGGAAACTAAGTAAACTACAGGGAGTAAAAGTGATTTTTGGCCGACATTAATCATATATACATTGAAAATATAGTTGCATTGTAATACTTTTATAAATAAAACAGTGAAATTTTATCAAATATTATATATAGTTAAATCAAAAAGTTTTTTAATTCAATTTAAATAATTATTTATGTCAATTCTGGTGTAACTTAATATTCATTCAATAGTCAAAAATAAAAAATATATATAAAAGTTTTCTATGTGAGTAGAAGTTCTATTCACTTTACAAGATATGTCAAAATAATACTCAACATAACCTAATTATACATCAAAATAATCCTTTTAAATACTTTTCAAGAATATGGACCGAATTTATTCATAAAATACTAAATTTAGAATCTTCCAACTCAATTTAAATATATATTTTTTTAAAAAAAATTGGGCTGTTTTTATAATTTTTTTTTCTTAAAAATAAGGCTATTTTAATATTTTTGAGCCATCTTGATCCGTGGGCTTAGGTTGGGTCACCCTAGTTTCCTTAAGCCAAGGCCGGTTCTGATAAGAAATTCAATAGAAACTTGAGAACTTGATTTAATATTATGAGAAATCAACTATTCAGATGATAAACTTTATTTATTTATTTTATATTACATGAGAAATAAGAAATAAGAACGACTTGAAAATATTAGTCTAATAGAATTTCGTGAAATGTATTAGATCTCAAATTCAACACTCGTAAAAATCAAGATCGATACCTTATATACATTATCTCGTGCATAAATCAAAAGGATAAAAATTACAACCAACCAAAAATGATATCCACCAAATTATTATGTCAGCACTTTTCCTAAAAAAAAAAAAATCAAGTCAATTGATTGTGAATTATGGTTGTTGATGCAAAAATTGTACTAACGAGACTGTAAATACACGCACGCACACCAAGACACAAAAAAGTACGTGGTTCACCCAAATCGGGCTACGTCCACGGTGTTTCCTCACTATCATTAATAATATGATGTTGTTAGTACAAGTATAAGAGGTTTAGAACCTTTAGATAGAGAAAGTAGCATATGTAGAGAGAAGGGAGAGGATGAGAGTCAAGATAGAGAGAGAGAGAGAGAGAGGTCCCTTTAATGGGAGAGTGGTTCCCTATTTATAGAAGTTGTATATAGTTTATGGCACGTGACATGACACATCCCAATCCCCTCGGGATTAGTGCAGGATGACCCTGCTCCCGTCTGACACGAAGTGTCAGACAAGGGATATTTCCGACCTTTACCCTCCCGGGCTATCAGAGTACGCCAAGATCCGGAGGAGATATGTGATATCTCGGTCTCTGCTACAGTCCGCATCGTATCCAACCTGAAGGGTATTAAAAATAGAAAGACTGTGAGTAGACAAAACAAAGAGTTTATAAAACCATTTTAGAAAGACCTTTATACCCTTCACTAAAAAGCATGCATGCATAGTAAAACCATTTATCCAATCTCACTTGTTTAAAAACCATATTTAGGGTCATAGCCCCAAGTTCCGTAAATCCAAGTCACACGGGCTCCTGCCCAAAACCATTTATAGAAAACCATAACATTCTTAGCCGAAATCCATTTATCATAAAACATAATTTCCCAAACCAATTGAAATCATGTTTATCCATTATATTTCATATCCAAGAACCTGTCACGGTAAAATAGAGCTACGCGCGTGCTAACCGGGGTCTCAAACCCAAGTCTCTCCAAGGTCCACCCAGGTCAATGTCCGTAGATCCATGACCCTCCCTATAGGTAACAAACCATGCCCATCCTGAGAGTAAGGAACCCAACTGGGGGGCGACTCCACTCAGTCAGTGCTCCGTGACTACTCCGGTGTCCACCCAGGCCAACGACCCTCCCCGGAGGAGACAATCATATATAAAGGATGGAATATGAAAAACCTTTTGAAATCATTCTTGAAACTTTTCCAGGATTCATGTCCGGCCCCCATAAGCCGTCATGAACCATAAAATCCTTTCATGGGTTCATGCCGGTTCCCATAAGCCGTCGTGACCCATAAATTCATTTCAGGGGTTCATGCCCATTCCCATAAACCGTCATGACCCGTAAAAACCATTTGTAACACATAGCTGGGCCCTAGGCCTGAATCCACATAGAAACTGGACCTCTGGTCCGAATCGTAAACCAACTGGGCCTCCGGCCCGATTCCGTAAATCAAATGGGTCTCGAACCCGAGTTTACCTTTTCAAATCCAAAACCATTTCCAAAACCATAAGAATGGAAAATCAGAGTAAAACTAGAGAACCTCGATTTACGTGCAAGCACGTAAATCATCTCGAAATGCGTGAAAGCATATAATTCACAAGCATCCAAATCAACATCAAAAAATCATATTCATAATCCATATAAAACATTTATGCATGCATCACAGTTTAGAAATCAAGGTCCACTCACAGACCGTCCGATGCTGCAGCTTTGGTTTGCGTGCTGTAAGCGTCACCGGGAAAATCATCGTCACCGGGACTCCCAAACCTGTCCAAATCGTAATAGAAGGTTACTAACTACTTAATTAACCTCCCATTAAAGCCCCATAATTTTTCCGAACTTTTAACTATTTTTAAACCAACCCTAAACCTTCCGATGCCCCGAAACATATTGAGACGGTGTTCGATCGACACGAAACCAGTCCCAAAATGTTCGTTACATCGAATAGAAGATTTCTCGTGTTGAAAACTTTCCCAAATTACTGTTCACATGCCCTAGAATGGCTCAGAACATTATTCATCGTCATCAAGCTCCAGCTTTTACTGTGCTGAACCGGTTCACTGTTAACCGGTACTGTGCTGAACTGGTGTGACCAGTTCAGTGATTTTCCTCCCCCATTTCGGTCCGATTCCAACCCCAATTAATCCTATAATTCCTATTTCTTCATTCCCTATCATTTCCAATCATTAAAACTACCTAAAAACACTTAAATCCTATGGTTTGATTTTGAACCAAACGGTTCAAACTTCCTAAAATGCACCCACGGCTTCACAGCCATCCTAAGCTTCCTAAAAGCATCCTTACACAATCCTAATAACCCATTTAATTCATTGGAAGCAACCAAAATGACCCATAATGTATATATTGAATTTAAATGGAGTTTTGAGCCTTACGGAGAACCCTCTCGGGTTTTCCTCCTTCCAGCCGCCGTGGACGGTGGTTCTGGCCATCCAGGCCGGCCACCAACATTAAACATCCTCCCTCACTTTCTGGCCTCGCTGTCCTGATCATCTGGGGTTGGGTTGGATGGGTTTGGGTTCAAGGTTTTGAATGAGATTGGGTTGTGTTTTTGGGAATGAAGGAAAATGGTCGATGAAGATAATATGCATGAAGGAAAGGAGATGGCCTGTGGATGGGTGACACTTGTCACTCATCCATAGGGCAGGGATTAAATATCTGGGCCCCACTAAAGTCCACAAGTTAGGTCGTTTCGTAATTCGTGCAATAGTGCACTTGAACTCTTGTGAACCGTAACTTCGCCGTCTAACGTCCGAATTCGACGTGCCGCCTGTCTATGGATTCGTATCGTCCCGATCTACGTAACGGTCCTCGGCCCTCGGCCATCGGACATCCCGGTCCAAAAGTCAACTATTTGCTCCTTTTAACTAAAATTACCAAAATGCCCCTAAACTTCCGAACGTCATAATTTCCTCCTCGAACGTCGGAATTGAACGTGCCACATGTCTATGAACTCGTGACGTCACAAACTACGTCACGGTCATCAGTCAAAGTCCATTTGACCGCCCAAATGAAAAGCCAACGGTTTACCCATTCCCAAGGGCAAAACGGTCATTTTACATCGCTCGTCCGATCTCGCCTAACTAATCACAGATTAGCCTCACTAATCGTGATTAGTCACTAATCTAATCCTGGAATTCAGGACGGGTCGTTACAACATGACTCATCCCAATCCCCTTGTGATTAATGGGATGTGTTATACTCTCGTCTAACCCACGTGTGCCACGAAGGGCCAGACAAGGGATAACCTAAAACCTCTGCCCATTTGGGACTTTCAGAGTGCGCTAGGATCAGTGAAGGAGTGTGATGTCTCGGTCTTTACTACAGCCCGCATCCGCGATCAACCTGAAGGGCATTAAAAACCATTCTAAAGCTGTGAGTGGACAAAACAAATAATTTAATAAAAACTCATTTCATCAAAGACATTTATGCCCTTCACTAAAAAGTATGCATGCATTCGAAAACCTGTAATCAAACCATTTACTATTAATTAAATCATTAGAGTCTTAGCCCAAAACCGTAAACCAAAGTGTATGGGAACTCAGCCCAAAACCAACCATGTGGGAACTCAGCCCAAAAATAATCCTCGGCATCCCTGATGCCTAACATCCCAGATGTCACAATCAATACCGTCACGGATCCAAAGCTACGCGTGCTACTCAGGGTCTCAATCCCGAGTCTCCCTAGGGTCTACCCAGGTCAATGACCCGCAGATTAATGACCCTCTTTGGGGGAAGGTTTTAACCTTTAGCAATCCTGCTCCTAAGTCACTATACGGTCTGGTCACCCCGTGTAATGACCCCTCACAAGCATTAATTCATGATTACTCCAGAATACTATGGGACGTCTAGAGGAGACAACCAACCACTCCAGGATACTACGGGACGTCTGGAGGGAAACCACTCGTGAGGATGGTATATGGAAACCATTTTATAAATCATCTCAAATCGTTCAAAGGGCTATGCCCAGGATTTCCATAAAACCATCGTAAATCCACAAATCCAATTCCATTTAGGGTCTCCGAACTCGAAATCACATTTTATAAACCACTATGGGACTCATGCTCGATATCATAAACTAATTGGGCCTCAAACCCGATCATGTAAGTCAATTGGGACTCTAACCCGATATCTCATTAAATCAAACGGACTTCGAGTCCGATAGTTTTCAAATGAAATGGGTCTCATGCCCGATTCCATATTTCCAAATCCAAAACCATTCCATTAAAGCATCATAGAAATACGAGTGTGTTTAAGCACAGTATAAAACCATAAATCTCGAAATATGTGCAAATATGTACATATTAAATACCAAAATCAAATCTATCATAAATCACATATTTAAAACATATAAAACAGTATGCATGCATCAATTTAGAAATCAATGTCCACTCACAGACCGTCCTAGTTGTCACCTCGATATGCGTGCCATAAGCCTTTCCAGCCAAATCATCATCTTCGGAACTCCTTGACCTATCCAAATCATACTCGAAGGTCACTAATCAACTATACAAGTTCATACGATTAAACCCCAAAACTCCCGAAAAATTCAACGTGTCCCAAACACGTTTCCCGAGGTGAAAAACCTCAATTTGACCAACCTAACGATCTCCGATCAACCTGAAATCACCACCATTAGATTCGTATCATTGAAACCTTTAATATAGTCCTAGTCTGACCTTGAAAAGTGTGCCCACGCGTTTCCACGCTCCTGGTCAAGCCAAAAGTCAACGCTGAAAGTCAACCTTAAAAAGTCAACGATGACGTCATGCTGGCGTTAGCACTGACAGCTCTGACAGTGCCACATGTCGAGTTCTTATTGGTCCATGTCTGACATTTTCAGATCTGACATGATGACGTCACTAGGATGACGTCATCGCTGACGTCATTAGTCATCCCTAACCTCAGTCGGGTTCTGCAATTGGGTCGCCGCGACCCGCGACCTGACCTGGCCGGTTCTCCCAACTCCGGCCACCATTCATTTTTCGTTTTTCTTCCTAAAGCTTCACCTCACTGTCCCTAATCGATCTATGACCTTAAAAACATGAAATCGAACTGTAACCTTACCCTTTGGATCCAAGAACAGCGAGCCCAGATTCCTCCTTCGAGTTCCCACGATTCCGGCCATCTCTGGCTTTGATACTAGGCCCATTGAGTTTGTCTCGACGTCAGGAACATCATCATAATCATCAAATCAATTAGCAACAAACCAAACTAATCCCACAATTTTTTACTTGAAAACAGGGTTCACGGGTTTGGGGCTTACCTCGCCGTCTTGTCTCCGTCGAGGCCATCGTCCTCATCGTCTCGATGTCCTCTCTCTTTTTCATTCACGGGCCATCATCATTTGATGAAGGATTGAAGGTGTGGTATATGATGGCTTCACAGTTTAGAAGAAAATAGCAAATGAAGAAGGTGTTTGAACGAACAAAGAAGATGAAGGTGAAATAAGGATCCCAATGTTTGGGGAAATTGGCCAATCAGATGAGTGACATTTGTCACTCATCAATTGGTCCTCCCAGGTATTTGAACCAATCCAATTAAACCAACTATACACTTTCTCGGTTTGCATGAATAGTTATGATTCCCTATCCTAAACCATAACTTCCTCGTACGATGTCCGATTTTGACATGCTGCCTATCTACAGACTCGTATCGACTCGATGTACATAACGATCATTGGTCTTTGTGCATTTGACCATCCAGGTCAAAAGTCAACATTTTACCCAAATCCAAGGGCAAAACGGTCATTTCACATCGTCCGTCCGTAGTCTCTCAACTAATCAGAGATTAGTCACATTAATCCATAATTAATTAATATTTAATCCCGATATTCGGGATGGGTCGTTATAACTTTCCCTCCTTAAAGAATTTCGTCCTCAAAATTCAAACTAACCCAATTCCACAACTAAACCGTGGGAAATACAATCTTGTCTCTCACTAAGAGTACTCTCGTGTAACCGTACACGTTTGACATAACCACACGTCGGCTCGTAAGCCTCACTCGAGATACAGATACTCGTCGATCTCGCCTGTCAACCAGTCTAACAAGTCATCTATACTAAGTTGACATCAAATCGGCTTTTCAACCTGACAACCCTTCTCATCCGACAATGGAAGCTGACATCATGCTCAGCGTCCGATCAGGAAACCACCCGCTAGATCCTACTGTCACCATGGCATGAATTTCACCTCATAGGCCATACTCAAATTTGTGGCTTTTATCGGCCTCGGTACTCACATCAGTCAACTCCCTCAGCGTCCCACACTGACGCTAGTGAGAGTTACAGAGCAGTCGCTTCATACGACAATTCTGGAGTTTATCTGTCTAATCCCCGTATGAGGCATACCATATAATCCATTTCTGTGTCCATTCCTAGTCTTCTGGTCACTCGAATAGCATCAAAAACGTCTACTCCCAATCACGTCATCCAATACGTAATCCGAATCACATCCACCAAGGCGTACCCATTCATGCCCAATGAGTATCCAATCTCACCCATGACTATCGAGACGTACCAACTCCGATCCGACTGGATACATGCTCATTTGATTATCATATCATACTAGATCGACTCTGAAAGGAAGCCAATCCCAGTAATGCACCTCACTTACTGAGATAGCCTCTGCTCGACAATCACTGACACTTTCAGTCTGAATGAGTAAATCCAAGATCCATACTCATCCACATATCTAACCATACTCACTCACGTGTCCAAGAAAAACCAATACTCCTCCACATATCCAAGACAGATCATATACTCACTTCATATATCCAAGACAAACCACTTCTGATATCCAAGACCCAGCCGCATTCACATATTTAAGACATAGTAATTCCGACACCCACATATCCAAGACAGACCATATACTCTCTTCACATATCCAACCTCTGTCTTGTCATTTCACCTATTATTCCAAGAGATTCCTCAACTGTCTCATAATATGATTCTCCTCTGCTTCTAGCTTAGTATAATCAGCAAGGTAATTCACTCAGATAACTACCAGAATTTGATTCATAGGATCTTACACCCTTTTTGAATCCTTATACTATCACACTGCTCCTTAACCATCTTCACATCTGGTAAGATCACCCAAAGACAAGACACGTCTAGCCTGTGGGTTCACTGCAATTACCTCACATCGATCCCTGTCATTCCACGCCATCCTTCTCCTCATTATGTCCTAATCGGATTCCCTCGTCCACTCACATAGGGAAATCAAAGATGATCCAAGACGGTGACATCAAAATTTATCATGCGTGAAGGTCAATACAATTCCACTACACTCAACACGTCAGGTGACACCAAGAACCATCTGCTAACTAGCAGAAAATGAGAAGTCACACTCAGTGACCTCGGGATATCCATCGCCAATGCAGAATCAAGTACTCTTCTCATTGTCTCAATCATAACTTCTCTTGATTCTGAAGTTCCAACCATATTGGAATGATATCCATCTTTTCCGACCATTGGACTTAATCCCTAACAGGTATCCTACCACTGGACTGGGAATTCCACGATTCACTCGGACCACATCCACGTGTCCGTAAACAATCTAACACCCAACTCGTAGATCTGTTGAAGACCATTTATGCACATCCAAAAGGATATCAATTCATCTTAAACTGATGTACCGCTCGACTGAAAAGTCACAACAGGCTCATGTTGTGATCTGCAGCCAAATCTCTGCATACCACCATATTTGACCAATCAGCCACTAATCCCCACGACAGTACTTGTGGCATCCCTTTATACCGTTTCATCCAATCACCACTTAGTCATCTCAATCACATCAGTTATCTCAACATAATTCCCAAGAATCAACACTAGCCGACGAATCCTCATCGTAGTGTAGTGGTAGATACCGAACATAAGCACATCACGACTGAGTCACATCCTTAGCTCGTGGGTCATCATCTCCTACCGTCATCGTAATCACTGGCACACAGTGTGCGAATCAATCCAACCTGAAACTCTGCTTATACCGAGTAATAACCACGTACCTCTGCTTAGGTTGGAGGAACTCTACCTCCCTTAACTCACCAACTCTGAGTACAATCACCCTGACAAATCATACAAGAAAATGAACATTCCCTGAACGTCCCCCGACTCTCAATAATCACAATTGTACCCGTGACATTCTCTACCAATCAAAATTCCTCCAGGATTCAACACACTGGAACATGACATCTCATGCCAAATGGGATTAAACATTCCCATTGCCAACAGTCTCAACTAGGGTCGTCCACGACCTCCACTTATACCACTTGACACAATCCTTATCTGACATGACCGCTCAGCAGTCCCGACTCTCACAATCGTCATACGGGTACAACTGGTCAACTAGGTCCCATCTAATGACACGACCCATCCCAATCCCCCCGGGATTACCGTGGAATGTGTCATGCTCTCGTCTGATAAGAGGTGTCTGACAAGGGATAACCTGATGCCACTACCCAAACGGGGCTTCCAAAGTGAGCAAGGATCGATGGAGGAGGTGTGCGATGTCCCAGTCTCTGCTGTAGTCGCATCCAGAATCAACCTGAAAGGCATTAAAAACAAAAGCTGTGAGTGGATGAAAATAAATAAGTTTAATAACACATTTCATAAGACATTTATGCCCTCCATAAAAACGTATGCATGCCACAAAAACCAGTAGTCCAAAACATTTTCTCAACAAGGCATTAGGGCCTTAGCCCAAAACCGTAAACCATAAATCCAACCGAAAAACCATTTCATAGATCCATTAGTCATATTTACCACATTATCATCTCCGGCATCCTAGATGCCTAGCGTCCAGACGCTTGACGTCTCAGACGTCACATTTCACCGTATAACCATAAGCTACGCGTGCTACCCGGGGTCTCAATCCTGAGTCCAATCCCCGAACCCAGTCCGGGTACAGCATCCCAAATGCCTGACGTTCCAGACGTCTAATTATAGCAATCCTGCTCCTGAGTCACTATACGGTCCGGTAGCTCCGTACAATGACCCCTCGCAGGCAATGCACCGTGATTTCTCCAGTGTCCCCGACACCTGGAGGAGACCTTCACATATCCTCATATCAAGATGGTATATGTAATCAGTTTATTCAAATCATTACACAACATTACAATTCCATTTAGGGTCCCTGACCCGAAATCATATTTATAAAACATAGGGTCCCAGACCCGAAACCATATTCATAACCCAACTGAGCCTCATGCCCGTTTCTGTAAACCACTGGGCCCACGACCCAAATTCATAAATCAATTGGGCCCCTGGCCCGATAATATAACTCAAATGGGTCTCAGCCCGATTTCGTAAATAACTGGGCCCCTGCCCGATTTCATAAAGCAATTGGACTCCAAGTCCGAGGTTTCCAAAACCATTGGGCCTCATGCCCGAGTTTCTCTTTCCAATTTCAAAACCATTTCATGAAATCATACCCAAAGTTATAAGTATGGAAAATCAGTGTAAACCTGGAAAACCTCGATTTACGTGCAAGCACGTAAATCGCCTCGAAATACATGAAACCGGATAATTTGTCAATATCCAAATCACATCATACAATCACAATCATAATCCATATAAAACAGTTAAGCATGCATAGAATTTATAAAACCAAAGTCCACTCACAGACCGTTTAACCGTGTGCCTCGATACGCGTGTCATAGGCCTTCCCGGGCCACACCACTATCACTGGGACTCCCAATCTTGTCCAAATGACATTAGAGGGTCACTAACCTCTTCATTAACATCCTATTAAAGTCCCGTAAATTTCCCGATCTTTAACTCTTTTTAAACTAGATTTAAAACTTTCGGACATCCCGAACAATGTCGGAACGGGGTCCGATTAACACGAAACCAACGCTAAAATGTTCGTTACATTGCATAGGATAAAAGTCATGTTGGCCTCACCTCGAGATTCGTGCCCACGCGCTGGCACGCGCCGCCATGAGTGGCTGCGCGTGAAAGCCACGCGCCTGCTACAGTGACTGCTACAGTCATCGTCTTCACCCGTTTCCACTAGTAAACGGGTCTGATTACCCGCGACCTGACTCGACCTGATTCCTGTCAATTCCAACCTAATTTCATCAATTGATCACCCAGATAGACTCGCAACACATTGAATTAGATGTTTGTGTCATTCATTCAAGTCGACACGGCCTACAACTACCTTAATTGAACATAAGTCTTATTCGGGTTCAAGGTTCCAATTCATCACACAGGCACCGTTTCCTTTCAATTGATTAATTAGGAAGCTTTGTATACTCACCCTAAAGATGATTTCACAATTAATTTCACAAGAACTCACCTCAATCACCACGATTCTAAGCTCGAATTTTCCGGCCATCCACCTCATCTGTCCATGGCTCCAGGAGCTTCGAAACTTGCCACATTTGATTTGGATCGACTCAGTAAAGCTCCAGGAAGCTATTTCGGACCTCAATTAGGCTTGGGCTGGCCTAAAAACCGAAATTCGAATTTGAACTCATCAAAAACCAGTTTTGGGTTTTTGAACATTCCCTCACCATTTTCACTCCTTTTCTTCCTTTCTCAATCTCAGAACACTTCATTCAGTCCCTTAAACCCTTTCCTGCTCACAATTCCACTCAGTTGGGCTCTGGAAAGGCTGATCATGTGTGGGAAGTACTCTTCTTTTCTTCCCATTTTAGAAACATAACAGCAAGGAATGCATTGCCCACATTCACCCGCATCCCACTCACCACACTCATACATGATTAAACAATCCAATAACACATAAACAATAGTTTAGCCCATCAATTTGCCCCATAAACAATTCCACCTGTGCACTGGTCATGATTCCCATTCACGGTGCTACAGTGACCGTTCAAACAGCACCCAGTGAAATTACAATTCTGCCCTTGTGCAAAAAATTACCAAAATGCCCCTTACGCATCCAGACCCTTAACTTGGTCAATCGAACTCCGATTGACGTGTGCCGTCTGTCTACGAACTCAGGGCATCGAGACCTTCCTAACGGTCCTTGGCCCTCGGCCATCGGACCTCCCGATCAAAAAGTTAACATTTTGCCCACGCCTAGGGGCAAAATAGTCATTTTGCACAATTCGTCCGATTTCACTCAACTAATCCCAGATTAGTCATTCTAAATCATAATGAAATAATATTAAATCCCGATACTCGGGACGGGTCGTTACAACCTTCCCTCCTTAAATAATTTCTTCCCCGAAATTACCAAATATCCTTACTCCACATCCACCTTGTGGAAAACATTTCGATCTCACATCTGTGTATACTTGTACACCCACCATACTTGTCTGTACTCAGACGTCCCATCACGGTCTCTCACCGTACCGACCACACTCGAACACCGCGAGTGAAATTGATCACCTGATCCTTGTCAATTTTACCATTTAGCTGACTCCTTCAGCTTGTCGGTTCCTTTCCATTGCTAATACATCCTTACGTCTGCTCCCATTGGGAGTCATCAAATCTCACTTATCAGTCCATGCTGACACTACCAGCCAAACTTTTACCACTAAGCTTTACCACCCTAGTAAAGCTCCAACCATCGACTAAACAGTGACAACACCCCATACTGCCACTCGCTCAAAGTAGCGTAAGATCAACCACATGATCTCATTTCGTAGGGAAAGCCCAATCCTGCAACATATATTAATCTCAATGTCCATAACCGCCGACTCCGTCAGCGAACCAAGACGTTGGAAATATCTTGGCGTGATAACATCACACAAGGCTACTCGTTGTTACACTGACCACCAACTCACTCATCCTGAGTGTACGTATATCGTCAATTTACTCAATCAAGTGGTGTAACTGGAACACATTGAATGCCAGCCCAGCAGTGATCACACATCTCAATACTAGGGTTCCACTAGCCATCCATGGCTAAGAACACTTGCTCACACCACTGAACCCGACAAAATCACTCTGCTCAGTGCACCGTATCAAATGTCCAGTCCACAATCACAACCAAACAAATGATATCGGAACCAAGCCAATTACCATCAAGTTTAATCACACACCACTGGTACATCCCATGTACCGTCACTGAACACCACTCAGCCTATCCAGTATCAATCCTCGTACAACATACCCTGTACGTACATCTATCCATCAATCCGCCTACAACCACCTAGGTCGTGGCCAAACACGTTCTAATTACTCTAGAGTCCATCTGTCAGATTCTGTACCAGACAGATCAAAATTCCGACCCAATATCCATTTCCAAATCCAAATCCAAAATCATTATTCCGTAAGCTAGCATTGGAATAATCATTCCGCACCCAAATCCAGTAATCCACTTTTGAGCTTCGAAATCGAATCTTGAATCGTCACCCAGAAATTCGATTCCAAAACCCAAAATCTCGTTCACGTCTACCGAGATGTACCAAAACCGAACCTATCGGTTACCTGCTCAAAACACTCGATTGACTTCATAGGAAAACCAATCCCAATATCCACACGTTTAAGTTTGACAAAATTCGACCACTTCGGAAACCTACTCACCTGAGTAACAAACCATATGGGACTCATTTCGAAAAGAGTTTAGTCCCTACATCCTCAACTCAAACATCCAAGTAAGAGTGATAAACTCTCCACCTATCTGGATCATCAAGATCACGATCCAGATCCATCACTACGTCATCCGACAAGTAACATCACGATCCTAGATCGTCACCATGCCCAAAGCCCACAACATCACAATTACGATCCACCTAGGATCCACACATGCTCACGTCGCTAACAATCCATCTGAAAACTGATCGTAGGGTCTTACACCCTCTTTGAATCCTTCGTTAAATTTCCATAGGTGGAATGGTGACCTCTCTTTTCACCACTAATTCCAGAATTAAGCACTACTCTTTGTGTCCAATGACCCAAAGCCAATCATGGGTCCACTCACCAATGCACGATCAACGTACAGGTAACTACAATTAACGTCCGCCACGAAAGGAAATAAGAAGTCACCCCTAATGACTTCAGCATACCGATCACCGATGTGGAAACGAGCACTCCTCTCATCTCCATAATCACAACTCACCTCGAAACTGAGGTTCCAACCGTGTTGGAAACTGACATGCTCCCAATGAGATGTCAAGTCCAACCACTGGACTGCCCACATCCTCACCTTATAGGTTCAACACTCGGTTTTCCAAGTCATTCACAATTACAAAATTCCACCTCAACACCCCCAATGATTTTCCTCGACTTTTCCAATTCCAATAATTTCCTTGTACTTTCTGGGGATATTAAAATTATACAACCTTACCAATCTCGGAGTTGACAACAACTCCCCAAATCCACTAATTCTCATGACAAAGGAGACGTCATCCCAAGATTCCTCAAGTCTCAATCATATCTTTTTATCCATTCATCACTTGTCATCTCATAACTGTTGGGACTTATCCCAACACGTCACAACCTCCACTGGATCCCATCCAGTCCATGATTTAGTCATTACCACACCTTAAATACCGAACATATGTCCAGCATGACGGAGTCACACCCCAACTCGTGGCTCATCGTCATCACAATCACTAACACTAGCACTGGCTGTAATGACCCGTCCCGAATATCGGGATTGAATATTAATTGATCATGAATTAGAATGACTAATCGGGGATTAGTTGAGTGAAATCGGACGAAACGTGCAAAATGACCATTTTGCCCCTAGCGTGGGCAAAATGTTGACTTTTAGTTCGGGCGGTCAAATGGACTTTGGCCGGTGACTGTGACGTAGTTCGGGACGTCACGAGTTCATAGACAGGTGGCACGTTCGATTCCGACATTCGTAGTGAAAGTTATGGCGTGCGGAAGTTGAGGGGTATTTTGGTAATTTGGCATATTAGGGGCCAAATGTTGACTTTTTGATCGGGAGGTCCGATGGACGAGGGCCAAGGACCGTTACGTAGGTCTCGTCGATACGAATCCAACGATAGGCGGCATGCCGAAATCGGAGATTTGACGACGAAGTTATGGTCACGGAATCGGGCTCGATTAACCGAACGAACCAGGGAATAAAATAATATTTTATTATGAACAGTGCCCGGTGACTGTGCACATCCGGATGAGTGACAAGTGTCACCCATCCCTTGATTCCAGCTCCATGTTTCCCTCCCAACACCATCATTACAACATCATCATTTATCCTTCATCATTTTCCTCCATTTTCTCCTTAATTTTCTCCTTCTTTGTTCTTCTTACCCGTGAGCTTTGAGCAGCAGAATTGGAGAGTGTTGGCTGCCATTTCTAACTAGTTTTGAGGGAAAAATCGAGTGCTTGTTGAGACTAACTCAACTGGGTAAACACGGGAGATTAAGAGTGGCTGAAAACTGGGAATTCGAAAATTGGGTTTTTGGGAGGAAAAATCAAATTGGATGAATTGAGCCTTGTTGATCGAAATTGGGTTCAGTTTCAGTCTTCTGGGATTACTACGATCAATTTTGTAGAAGGAACTAAGTGGAATTGAGGTCGAATTGAGGTAGAACTGAGGAAGGAAACTTTCAGAATTTTCGAGATTGAGTCGAGGAATTGGAGGCTTTGATTGTTGAAATTGAGCTGGGGATTTTGTTCCCGAGGATCCCACGATGCTTCTGGATCCATCAATTGGAAGAAACTGATTGAAATTGACTGAACTCCATAGTTGCACAGTGACGAAGAATCGAGTTTGAGTCGTGGCGTTTGAGCCATGAATTGATGCAATTGAGATGGGGAAAGAGTTTACCTGAATCCACTGAAGCTTCTGGTTTCATCAATTGAGAGAAATCGATTGAAATTGAGGGAGTTCTGAGGATGAACAGTGTGCGGGGTGTTCTTCGAATGATCAACTGTGATCATGAGGTTTGAGGTAAGTTCGATTGTAATTGTGTCCACAGATCTTAAATTGAACTTAATTCGAAGCTGTTTGAATGCTCAATTGATGAATTCAGTGTCGAATTGTTAGGATTGGAACCGGGTCTGATCGCGGGTTAAACGACCCGTTTACCAGACAAACGGGTGAGGGAGACAGCACTGTAGCTGGCGCGTGGGTTTCACGCGCAGCCACTCACGGCGGCGCGTGGGGGCGCGTCCGGCCTAGTCTCAAGGTGAGGTCAACATGACTTTTGATCCTCTCAGTGTAACGAACATTTTGACGTTGATTTCGGTGAAATCGGATATTATTTCGATAATGTTCCGCGTATCCGAAGTTTTGTATTACGTTAAAAATACGTATTTAAATCCCGGAAAAATTGGGGAAAATTATATGTTGTATTTTGAGATGTTAGTAACCCTCTATAATGATTTTGGACAGGAGTTGTGATTTCCAGATTTTACGGAAAAACGTGCAGCTCGGAAACGGACCGTTTTGGACGGTGTGTGTGAGTGGACTTTGTTTTCTAACCGTGATGCATGCATATATGATTTAAATGCCTTATTATATGATTTTATATGCTTGGGCATGATTTATGTTTCAATCCGGTAATTTCTCGATTTTATGAATATTATATTATTATTTTGGGCGATTTCGAGAAATTACGAAATTTGGTAAAAATGATGTTTGGACTTTGTTTGTGAGTCCGAGATTAAAATTGGTTGGAAATAATGTGTGGACTCGGATTATGAGTCATGGATTGAGAATGATGTTGTGACTCGGGAATGAGTCAAGGATTTCGTGGATTTACGTGAAAATAGCAACGGAGGTTGCAACGCATGGATTTGCGTGATAATGTTATTTTGGGCATGAGAACCCAAGTGAATAGTGATTTTGACTCGGATTTGGAGTCATTTGTGAAATTGTGAAATTAATGATTTATTGGGATTTTATGATTATTTTAATCAGTCTTTTGGGCACGTTTTACGAGGAACGTGCAAATGATGTTTTGGGCTAGGCCCGGAGTTTAAATGATTTCTAAAATGATGTTTTGACTTGGTTGGTGAGTCAATGATGATTTTCGGATTATTCTATTGATTTAAATGTGATTTTAACGGTTTATGTGTAAAAGGTATTTTGGGCTTGAGACCCAGTTGAGAAGGACCTTGACTTGGTATGAAGTCAAGATTTGATTGAAATGTTTTGGGATGTAATTCCCGGGATGGTTTTCATTGTGATTGTGATATTCCCAGACGGTCGGTGCTTGGGGGGATTACCCAGACGACCGGAGCTTGGGGGATGTGATTGTAGGATCGGGAGTTGATCCTATGGTAGTCAGCTTCTCGGATGAGACTGAGCCTAGATGTACCACTCGGAGGTGTCTGATCCTGGGGATGTGTTCGCCCAGAGGTGACTGAGCCCGAGGGGGTTGAGCCCAGAGGTGCCTGTTCCCGAGAGAGTGACTGGATATTGGCCTACGCGTAGTGCAACACTTGTGAGTAGTGCAGTTTGATTGATTGTGCACTTGTGAGTAGTGCAGTTTGATTGATTGTGCACTTGTGAGTAGTGCAGATGTGATTGGTGATATTTTATGCACTCGTGAGTAGTGCAGATTGATTGGATTGATATATTTCTTGTGCACTGGTGATTAGTGCTGATTGGTATTGCTTGTGATGATGTACAGGTATTGAGTACGGGTTTTTGGTCCTTGTGGCCAGGTATTATGTTTTCACATGTTTTGGCCTGAGAGCCGGGATTTGATGTTTTATAACATGAACTGATTTGGTGAACATGAGTTTTATGGACCATGGGAAAATATGTTTTGATTCTATCGGTCACTCATGTTTTACGATATGCATGCAAGTTTGTGAAAACTGGAGGGTAAGAATGTATTTTGATAAATGTTTTTATAAGAGGTCATTTTTGTCCACTCACACCTTTTCTGTTTTGTGACCCTCCAGGCCGTGGTACGACGTTCGGGACTGATCGTGAGGCAGTGACAGCAGCAGAAATCCGCGCAAACATCCCTTGTCTGGCAAGCACTGAAGGGGAGTTTCGGACCTTTAGTTGACTTGTCAGACGGGAGCAGGACCGGGCACGGTTTTTGACGTCCAGTTGGGACGGGTCCTGTCACTGGCGCTAGTATCACCGACACTTGCCTCAACACACAGGCATCCATACATCCACACTAGCACACGAACGTCCACACTAGCACACGAACATCCACACTAGCACACTGTGTGCAAAGTTGATACCCTGGATCTCCGTTCATACCGAACGACAATCCCGTATCACCACTCGTACCCCACGACTATGGGTACCACCAATTGACCATCCGCACATCAGGATAATGAACGTTCCCTGAACGTCCCCTGATCCTCAAGTGTTAAAACCACACTAAATACCCTTGATAGCCAGTCATCTCGACACAACTGTCGACCAACAGTCATCGCTGTCAAGATCCGTATCCACACCTCACACTATTATTCGATCCAACAGGGAATTCCACATCTTATCCCATAACCGTATCCGTGGATCGAATCCCATAATCCTGACTATACTCATTAGAGTCATCCACATGGTCATCCATGACCTCAGCCGCTCGTCGCAGCACATGTTCTCATTTAAAGTTCACTTTTCCATTCCATCAATTATAAATTAGGGTTCCAAAATCACACCCTAGGGTTCCACCGAACCCAACTGCCTTCTGTAATAAAATCCACAACCTGACCGACCCCGCGGTCCCGACATTGTATAGACATCAAATCCAACCCTACCAACAACTGAAGGTGGGTTCCACCACTAAGGTCATCGGCCAACTCTGATGTACCAACACCCCTCACCCTAGCAATCACCACCAGGGTTCACATTTTTAGACCATAACTCAACGTGGTTCCTCGAATCTAGCTGCACCTAGCAGCACAACAATCTAATATCACATGACCGGACAGACGGTCCCACATTACCAGTTCATCACAACCAACCCCACTTGGGTCGAATCAGGTTAACGCACAGCGTATCGGGCCGGACACACACTATCCACTATTCAAACTCAAAACGATCTATCAGGTTGACAAGGAAACTGCAGCCCAAAGAGACATCACACCCTCGACCTTCGCGCACAAAAGAGCAAACCTGCTCTGATACCACTTGACACGACCCATCCCAATCCTCCTGGGATTACCGTGGAATGTGTCATGCTCCCGTCTGACAAGAGGTTTCAGACAAGGGATAACCTGATGCCACTGCCCAAACGGGACTTCGAGAGTGCGCAAGGATCGATGGAGGAGGTGTACGATGTCCCAGTCTCTGCTGCAGTCGCATCTGGAATCAACCTGAAGGGCATTAAAAACAAAAGCTGTGAGTGGACGAAAATAAATAAGTTTAATAACACATTTCATAAGACATTTATGCCCTCCATAAAAACGTATGCATACCACGAAAACCAGTAGTCCAAAACATTTGCTCAACAAGGCAGTAGGACCTTAGCCCAAAACCGTAAACCCTAAATCCAACCGAAAAACCATTTCATAGATCCATTAGTCATATTTACCACATTACCATCTCCGGTATCCCAGATGCCTAGCGTCCCAGACGTCACATTTCACCGTATAACCATAAGCTACACGTGCTACCCGGGGTCTCAATCCTGAGTCCAATCCCCGAACCCAGTCCGGGTACAGCATCCCAGATGCCTGACGTCCCAGACGTCTAATTATAGCAATCTTGCTCCTGAGTCACTATACGGTCTGGTAGCTCCGTACAATGACCCCTCGCAGGCAATGCACCGTGATTTCTCCAGTGTCCCCGACACCTGGAGGAGACCTTCACATATTGACTACGCCCAAACTACGTATTAAATTAAACATGTAATTCGAGTGTTATGCAATTTAAACCCTTTTTGTGTAGATGTAGTATTGATAAATAGGGATCGTTCTTAACCGGGGAAATTAGGGATATTAATAATGTGTTAGTGGGAGATGAATAAAAGAATAATGAATTAGAGAATTAAATAATTAAAGAATTAATAAATTAAAGAATAGATGAATAAGAGAATAAAGAAATAATAAATTAATGAATTACAAAGAATTAATAAATTAACGAATTAAAGAATAAAATAATTAAAGAATAAAGGAATGAAAGAATGAAAGAATGAAAGAATAAAGAATAAACAAGGGGGGTTTTGAAGAGGTTTGCAATTATGGAAATAAGTAAAAGCATAGATGAACTCATTCTATTTCTATTCTAACTTATGCACAAAGTAGACTTCCCGTAAACACAAACTTCAACAACATACTACAATTGCAAATATTTGAATTAATCACGAAATTATACCTTCACAAACTCATATTTCTTTATACATTTTTTATATTATAAATGCACCGAACAGCGGATTATTACTTACAATATAATTACCTTAAGTTTGTGATTTAATGCGCCGAACAGCGATCATACATTAAATCTCTCCAAATCTACTCTAAATGCCCCGAACAGCGGATCAACATTTAGTTTCGAAATGAAGTTTAAGCTCTAGAATGTAAGAAGTAAATGATTTTTAGAAAGTAAAACACATGGAGATTATACTCAATTTTCACAAAAGATAGGAAGGAGAAACCAATACATATATTGCATTATAATTAGAACCAATAACAAATAAAAGAGTTTAAGAGAATGGAGAGCAAATGTTACACTTTTCAGATTGGGTGAGAACAATGGATTGTTTTTCACAAAGAACACCGAACAGCGGCTGGAACCCTATGAAGATGGAAGAAGATTAAATAAGGAAATTCAGACTTGAACTCTCAAATTTTGTATTGGAACTATTTGCCAAAATTTCTCCTAAGAGAGGCTCAATTTTGTGCTTCTTGGAAGTGATTTTAACAAGAGAAATCAACTCCTATTTATAGGGGAAAAACTCAAATTAAACCCTAGAAAATAAATAAAAACTAAACAAAAATTATAATAAAAATATTCAAAAGTGAAATGATGAGTATGGGTGGTTTTTGGGGAAGAGAAATTAAAAAAAAGAAAAGAAAAGCTTGAAAAACAGCAAAGAAGGGAATCTGTCAGAGCTGCTGGAAAAGGGCCAAACTTTCGGTGGGCACGTGCTGGAAAGGTGGTGCATGGCCAACAGGCGTGCGCTGGGGAGCAGCGCTTGTCGATGGTAAGCGCTGGCCGAGCGGGAGAAGCTTGCTTCGGCAAGCGTGCGCCGAACACCTTCTGGACAGCTGAAGCAGGCTGCTCGCGGGTTGGGCCGTGTGGGCTGGACGTGCTTGGGCCTGCGGGCCGTGCGAGCTGGGTTTGCTGATCTTGGACTGGGCTGCGTTTGTAAATGGATTTTGAGAATTGGGTTGGGCTGCACAGATTTAATTAATTAATTAATTTAAAACTAAATTAATTAATCCACCGAATTTCGTCCATATTTTATTCGTTATAATTCCGATCTAGACGATTCTTTCGCCAAAATGCTCCAAATTACAAACTTTATTTATCTAAACATAAAAATCACAAAATGATTTATTTTATCAATTTATTTAATATTTTAATACTAAAAGTCAAGTATAAAGGGTATAAAATAATATAAAATAATGCTTATTTAATGTCCTATCACATATCCTCATATCAAGATGGTATATGGAACCAGTTTATTCAAATCATTACACAACATTACAATTGAATTTAGGGTCCCTGACCCGTAATCATATTTATAAAACATAGAGTCCCAGACCCGAAACCATATTCAAAACCCAACTGGGCCTCATGCCCGTTTCTGTAAACCACTGGGCCCACGACCCAAATTCATAAATCAATTCGGCCCCTGGCCCGATAATATAACTCAAATGGGACTCAACCCGATTTCGTAAATAACTGGGGCCCTGCCCGATTTCATAAAGCAATTGGACTCCAAGTCCGAGGTTTCCAAAACCATTGGGCCTCATGCCCGAGTTTCTCTTTCCAATTTCAAAACCATTTCATAAAATCATACCCAAAGTTATAAGTATGGAAAATCAGTGTAAACCTGGAAAACCTCGATTTACGTGCAAGCACGTAAATCGCCTCGAAATATGTGAAACCGTATAATTTGTCAATATCCCAATCACATCATACAATCACAATCATAATCCATATAAAACAGTTAAGCATGCATAGAATTTATAAAACCAAAGTCCACTCACAGACTGTTTAACCGTGTGCCTCGATACGCGTGCCATAGGCCTTCCCGGGGCACACCACTATCACCGGGACTCCCAATCATGTGCAAATCACATTAGAGGGTCACTAACCTCTTCATTAACATCCTATTAAAGTCCCGTAAATTTCCCGAATCTTTAACTCTTTTTAAACTAGATTTAAAACCTTCGGACATCCAGAACATTGTCGGAACGGGGTCCGATTAACACGAAACCAACGCTAAAATGTTCGTTACATTGCATAGGATAAAAGTCATGTTGGCCTCACCTCGAGATTCGTGCCCACGCGCTGTCAAACGCCGCCGTGGGTGGCTGCGCGTGAAAGCCACACGTCTGCTACAGTGAATGCTACAGTCATCGTCTTCACCCGTTTCCACTAGTAAACGGGTCTGATTACCCGCGACCTGACTCGACCAGATTCCTGTCAATTCCAACCTAATTTCATCAATTGATCACCCAGACAGACTCGCAACACATTGAATTAGATGTCTGTGTCATTCATTCAAGTCGACACGGCCTATAACTACCTTAATTGAACACAAGTCTTATTCGGGTTCAAGGTTCCAATTCATCACACAGGCACCGTTTCCCTTCAATTGATTAATTAGGAAGCTTCATATACTCACCCTAAAGATGATTTCACAATTAATTTCATAAGAACTCACCTCAATCACCACGACTCTAAGCTCGAATTTTCCGGCCATCCACCTCGTCTGTCCATGGCTCCAGGAGCTTCGAAACTTGCCACATTTGATTTGGATCGACTCAATAAAGTTCCAGGAAGCTATTTCGGACCTCAATTAGGCTTGGGCTGCCCTAAAAACCGAAATTCGAATTTGAACCTGTTTGATCCTGAAATGACCAACACGATGAGACCAGCTGGGGGTTCTGGGACCAGCCGCGTGATGTTTCGGGTCCGCTGGGGCGTGGCCGTTCGGCGAGTATCCTGCAAGGACTAGACACCGGTGTGGTGCCGGCCGAAGGGGCTCCGATGCCTAAGTTAGTATCTGAGTGCCGAGAGGCAAGTAAATACAGTGCTCTGGATCGGTTCTTAGTGTCTTACCTTTGTGAAGGGTTTCGGGGTATTTATAGTAGCCATAACTGCGGTAGGTGGGCTACTGTTACGGGAGCAGGTGGTGCTTGGTGGCTGGGAGCCGTCTGACAAGCCCTGGATATCCGGAGGAGGCGCCAGCTGGAGTCCCAACCTGCCTCCGTCAGGGAGTTGGTGTGGCAGAGTTGGTTGGTTAGGTGACTGTCGCAGCTAGCTGTCGTCTGCAGTACGGTGCCGGTCGGCGGGCCGTGGGCCGTGAGGGTGCCGATCAGGCGATCAGTCGGCGGCCTTCCTGTCCTGGTGGGACCTGTGCTAGGGTGGTCGGTCGATATGGTATCAACAGAACCCATCAAAAACCAGTTTCGGGTTTTTGAACATTCCCTCACCATTTTCACTCCTTTTCTTCCTTTCTCAATCTCAAAACACTTCACTCAGTCCCTTAAACCCTTTCCTGCTCACAATTCCACTCAGTTGGGCCTTGGAAAAGCTGATCATGTGTGGGAAGCACTCTGCTTTTCTTCCCGTTTCAGAAACATAACAGCAAGGAATGCATTGCCCACATTCACCCGCATCCCACTCACCACACTCATACATGATTAAACAATCAAATAACACATAAACAATAGTTTAGCAGATCAATTTGCCCCATAAACAATTCCACCCATGCACTGGTTATGATTCCCATTCACGGTGCTATAGTGACCGTTCAAACAGCACCCAGTGAAATTACAATTCTTCCCTTGTGTAGAAAATTACCAAAATGCCCCTCACGCATCCAGACCCGTAACTTGGTCAATCGAACTCCGATTGACGCGTGCCGCCTGTCTACGGACTCAGGGCCTCGAGACCTTCCTAACGGTCCTTGGTCCTCAGCCATCATACCTCCCGATCAAAAAGTCAACATTTTGCCCACGCCTAGGGCAAAACGGTCATTTTGCACAATTCGTTCGATTTCACTCAACTAATTCTAGATTAGTCATTCTAAATCATAATTAAATAATATTAAATCCCGATACTCGGGACGGGTCGTTACATCTAAGCCATTGGATTCCGATGCACATCGATCCTACTCATGATCAAACCTCTCGAAAACAAGGCATCTTGTGCCAATCGAATCCTAAACCATCGTATCACGTGCCAAACGTAACCTAACCAAGGTTCGATTCCACCGAATTCCCATACTCTTTACCCTAACTTTCAAGTTGATAATGGGCTGATTCCACGTAGAGACATCAAATCCTCGACCTGCGCGTACCAAAAGAGCAAACTGTGCTCTAATAGCGACTACCTCGCTCTAATAACACCTTGACACGACCCATCCCAATCCCCCCGGGATTAACAAGGGTTGTGCCATACTCCCATCTAACCCACGTGTCAAGACCCGTCCCAATCCCCCCGGGATTAACGAGGGACGTTCCTGATCCCATCTGACACGGAGTGTCAGACCAGGGAAAATTAAAACCTTTAGCCTTCCGGCTTCCAGAGTACGCAAGGATCCGGAGGAGGCATGTGATGTCTCGGTCTCTGCTATAGTCCGCATTGTATTCAACCTGAAGGGCATTGAAAACAGAAAGACTGTGTGACAGGACCCGCCCCGATCCCACAAGGACCACAAGGGGACGTGCCCTGCTCCCGTCTGACACCCACTAATTCATACCAATTTTAACCTCAAAACATCAAATGCATAAATAATCAAATTTAAGTCATACAACAAATCCGAATTAAACAGATGTCAGATAAGGGATGAAATCCAAAATTACAAGTTGCGAGCACGACTCTAACATAAACCTGCGGGTAAACCACCCAGCAGGGGTTCAGGTACGCAGAAGTAGATCTATGCCTCAGCCTCAGGTTCCTCCTCTACCTCAGTATCACGACCTGGAGGGGTTACCAAAAACATTAAGGGTGAGTGGACCGAACTAAAGTTTATAAAATCATTTGAAAAGTAAAACATATAATTTACCCCTCCGTTTTCCAAACATGCATGCAGCATCCTTTAAAATCATAAATAATATAATATGAATCATAAGGCATGTAATAAAACCATAACCATAATTTTAGCCACTGCACTATACACTCCAATCTGACATCCCTGATGTCTGACGTCCCTGACGTCCAATAAGGTCACAATCACAAGGCTACGCGTGCCACTCGGGTCTCAATTCCGAGTTAAATCCCCGAACCCTGTTCGGTTACAGCATCCCCGATGCTTAGCGTCATAGACGCTGGACGTTCTAGACGTCCGTGACCTCTCCGGGGTACCTCATCCGGAGGAGACAATATAATATGGAATGATCTATACAGTGCAGCACCAAATACATTTTATTGATATCCACATGCAACATATATGTATACATAGGTAAAATCTGAACCGATTGTTACGTTTCATCAAACGGGTCTCATGCCCAAATACCGTGAAACGTGCCATAACCGAAATCTCAATATCATCAAAACCATTTATAGATTCCAGCATGTGAACATATAAGTAAATCAGAAAACATTTAAGCATGCAAGGGTTTAATGAAAACGGGCCCACTCACTGTACGATTCCGCTGCGAATCTGCGCGTACGGACCTGTACCGAGATTATCGTACAATTCCTGTCAGTTTAAATCACATGTAAGGGTCACTACAAGTCTTAAACGTTTAACCACAAAGTCCGAAATAGAAACCGGCCCGGGGAAACCGTACAACACGTTTCCCGAGGCAACCGGCCCTAAACTGACCCATCAAAGCTTATCTCAGATCAACATGGTTAAATCACCAAAAATGTTCAGAATGATGAGAGGAACAAAAGTCATGTTGATCGTGATCGGAGATAAGGTCCAACGCGCCCTCACGCGCCGCCCAAAGTGGCTGCGTGTGAAAGTCACGCGCCTGACACTGTAGCTACAGTGTCACCTCCTTCACCCGTTTGTCTGTAATATGGGTCTGCCACCCGCGGCTTGACCCGGTTGAATACCCATCAATTCCTACTCGATTTCAATCCAATTTGATCCTAACATGTTCATTAACTATCCAATTTAGGTTCTGTGACAAAAATCAACCTCGACACATCCCCAAACGACCCATCGACCCGCGATCAACCAATCGGGTCAATCACCAGAACTTCCTGGTTTCAAACCCATTGTCCAATTAACTTCACAGGAAGCATAACAGGATCAAAACGAACCAAAATGAACAATCAATTGTGTCTGAAAGTACCTGTAGGTTGTCGTCCCAAGCTCTGCAACTTCCCTGAAAATAGCAGCCTCCGTCCTAGCTCAACCGTGACTGTTAGCCTTCAATTTTGATGTGGTTGAGTTCCAAATACTCCCAGAAGACTAAACCAGGCCTTGGTTTGGTCCATTAAGCACCATAAATTAAACTCCGAAATTCCCTCCAATTTTCCAGAAACTGAATTCTCTAGTTTTCCTCTCCAATTCTCAGCCCTCACTGCAATAGAGTGAAGCACACTTAAATCCCACTCAGTTTAAACAATCCTTGCCAGCCAACAGCTCGTGGAAGCCTCACTGTCCACTGAGAAATGTTTCCCGCAAAAGTTCGAATCTTGAATTAACAAATGGTGTCCATGATCAGCCACGTTCTGATGTTTATAAGGCTTTAAACAATCCCAACTTTCCAACTCACACACTGATTTAACAATTGAGACTCAGAACCACCGTACACGGTGGTGCAGCAATTGTTCCCCCGCGGTTGCTACAGTGACCATGGGTAAAATGACCAAAATACCCCTAGTTCAGAAATTACCAAAATGCCCTTCACTTCCTAGACCCGTAACTCAGCCATACGAAGTCCGATTTTGGCGTGCCGCCTGTCTACGGACTCAGGACGTCGAGACCTACCCAACGGTCCTGGAGTCGTGTGAAACTTAATTGTTAAACGAAAAGTCAACATTTTCGCCCGTGAAGTCCAACTTACGGTAATGCCCCTGAACTTCCGATAGTCATAACTTTTTCCCTGATCGTCCAAAATGGACGTGCCACCTGTCTATGAACTCGTGACGTCCCGTACTACGTCACGGTCATTGGTCAAAGTCCATTTAACTCATCAATCAAAAAGTCAACCATTTGGCCATACCAATCACAAGGGTAAAAGCGTCAATTCACACATTAAATTGAAATATTAAAATCCCCGAATGTCCGGGGTGTTACACTGTGAGTGTACAAAAAGTAATAAGTTTAGTAAAACACATTTCATAAAGACCTTTATGCCCTTCACTAAAAAGCATGCATGCATAGGAAAACCATTTATCAAACCACATATGTTTAAACAACCATAATCATACGGGCCCCTACCCAAAATTCATTTACAGAAAACTAGAACATAATAAACATATGTGGGATCTCAGCCCAGATCCATTTATCAATTATAAAACACAATTTTGCAAACCAATTGAAATCATGTTTATCATATATTTCATATAACCAATCCTATCACGGTATCTAGAGCTACGCGCGTGCTACCCGGGGTCTCAAAGCCCAAGTCTCCCCAAGGTCCACCCATGTTAATGTCCGTAGATCAATGACCCTCCCTAGGATTATAATACATAGCCTTTCTGAGAGTAAGGAACCGAACGGGGGCGACTCCACTCAGTCAGTGCTCCGTGTCTACTCTGGGGTCCACCCAGGTTAACGACCCTCCCCGAAGGAGACAATTCATATATAAAGGATGGTATACGAAAACCATTTGAAAGGTTCATGCGGTCCCCATAAACCGTTATCAACCATAAAAACCTTTCAAAGGTTCATGCCGGTCCCCATAAACCGTCATGAACCATAAATCCATTTATGGGTCCCTGACCCTAAATCACAATCTTAAAACATAACTGGGCCCTAAGCTCGAATTCACATACAAGCTGGACCTCCATCCCGAATCGTAAACCAACTGGGCCTCGTGCCCGATTTCGTAAACTAAATGGGCCTCGTGCCCGATTTCGTAAACCAAATGGGCCTCGTGCCCGATACGTAAGTCAACTGGGCCCCGAGCCCGATTCGTAAGCCAACTGGACCTCGAGCTCGATTTCGTAAACTAAATGGACTTCGAGTTCAAGGGTTTCCAAAACAAATGGGTCTCGAACCCAAGTTTACCTTTTCAAATTCAAAACCATTTCATGAAACTATTTTCAAAACTATAAGCCCAGAAAATCAGTGCAAAACCGTAAACCTCGATTTACGTGCAAGCACGTAAATCGCCTCGAAATGGGTGAAACCATGTAAATCACAACCATCCAAATCAACCTCATAGAATTATATCTATAAAGCATATAAAACATTTATACATGCATCACATTTTAGAAATCAAGGTCCACTCATAGACCGTCCTAAGCTGCCGCCTCGATTTACGTGTCGTAAGCCTCACTGGGCTAATTGCCGTCACCGAGACTCCCAAACCTGTCCAAATAAATCTAGAAGGTTACTAATTACCTTATTAACCTCTCATTGAAGTCCTGTAATTTTCTTGAATTTTTAACTATTTTTAAACTCGATCCTAAACTTTCGGATGTCCCGAACATTATCGAGACAGTGTTCGATCGACACGAAACCAGTCACAAAATATTCGTTACATCAAATAGGTTAATTCACATGTTGAAGTCATCCCCAAAAGGTGGCCCATGCGCCCCCACGCGCGGCCTGAAGCCCCTGCGCGTAAAGCCCACGCATCGGCACTATTCATCATCATCAAGCTCCAGCAAACCCGGTTTGCCTGGTTGGAACCGAATCGGACAGGTCTGAACCGACGCAACCGGTTCACTGCCCAAACTCCCTTATTTTCCATCCAATTCGGTCCATTTTCATTCTAATCTCTTCCTAATCACATTTCCTATCTTTCTACTATTTAAAATCATGAAAAAGGATTAAGAACCTCACCTTCCATGATTAAACCAAATGCTTGATCTTCAAGCTCGATTTCTCGTCTCCCTAGCCCTTCTTTTCTATCCAAATCGATCCTCCTCGAGTTTCCTTGTTCCCTAGGTCATAATAGAATTAAAAGGAATTAAAAACCATGATTAAAACTCAACCTTCGATTTTTGAAAATGGAAAATGGCTCTCGGGTTCGGTTTGGCTCACCCCCCGTTGTGGACCGCCGTGAGCCGCCGTCCTCATCATCTCAGTCTCTCCCTATCTCTCACACAACTGTAAGGATGCAGATATGGTGATGGTGTGATGTGGTGTGGTGTTTGTTTTAGAGAGGAGAATGGAGAAGGGTGATCAGGTTATGAGAAAACAAAGAGGGGTGGTGATCAGGTGAGAGGGAGAGAAGAATGGACGGTGAGGATTAGAATGTGAGGTAGGGGTGGATGGCTAGGATGAGAGGTGGTTAAATTAAATTATAAAATAATATAGAATAATATTATTTAATTAATTAGATCCACAAATTGGGGGTTTGGGCCAATGGGATGAGTGACACTTGTCACTCATCCATTGGGCAGGAAATAAATATCTGGGCCCACTAGGATATAAAAGTAATCCGTATCGTAAATCATGCAATAGTAACCTGAAACTTCTGTGACACATATCTTCCCGTTCGAAGTCCGATTTCAGCGTGCCGCATGTCTATAGATTCGTATCGACCCGATCTACGTAACAATCCTCGGCCATCGGACATCTCAGGTCAAAAGTCAACTATTTGCCCCTTTTAACCAAATTACCAAAATACCCATGAACTTCCGAACGTCATAACTTCTTCCTCGAATGTCGGAATCGGACGTGCCACCTGTCTATGAACTCGTGACATCCCGAACGACGTCATGGTCATTGGCCAAAGTCCATTTGACCGCCAGAACGAAAAATCAACGTTTTGCCCATTCCAAGGGTAAAATCGTCATTTTGCACCGTCCGTCCGCAAGTACCCCACAAATCACCGATTAACCTCAGATATCCTTGATTAGTAACTAATCTAATTCCGAAATTTGGGACGGGTCGTTACACCACATGTGCCACGAAGGGCCAGATAAGGGATAACCTAAAACCTCCCCTCATTCGGGACTTTCAGAGTGCGCCAGGAACAGTAGAGAAGTGTGATGTCTCGGTCTATACTACAGCCCGCATCTGCGATCAACCTGAAGGGCATTAAAAACCATTCAAAAGCTGTGAGTGGACGAAACAAATAATTTAATAAAAACTCATTTCATCAAAGACATTTATGCCTTTCACTAAAAAACATGTATGCATTCGAAATCCGTAATCAAACCATTTATTATTAATTAAATCATTAGGGCCTTAGCCAAAAAACGTAAACCAAAGTGTATGGGAACTCAGCCCAAAACCAATCATGTGGGAACTCAGCCCAAAACCAATCCTCGGCATCCCTGATGCTTAACATCCCAGATGTCACAATTAATACCGTCACGGTTCCAAAGCTACGCGTGCTACTCAGGGTCTCAATCCCGAGTCTCCCTAAGATCCACCCAGGTCAATGACCCTCCCTAGGGGGAGATTTTAACCTCTAGCAATCCAGCTCCTGAGTCACTATACCGTCCATCGCCCCGTGTAATGACCCATCGCAAGCAATGCTCCGTGACTACTCCAGGATACTACGAGACGTCTGGAGGAGACAACCAACCACTTCAGGATACTACGGGACGTCTAGAGGGCAACCACTCGTGAGGATGGTATATGGAAACCATTTTATAAATCATCTCAAATCGTTCAAAGGGCTATGCCCGGGATTTCCATAAAACCATCGTAAATCCACAAATCCAATTCCATTTAGGGTCTCTGAATCCGAAATCACATTTTATAAACTATTATGGGACTCATGCCCAATATCATAAACTAATTGGGCCTCAAGCCCGATCGTGTAAGTCAATTGGGCCTCTAGCCCGATATGTCATTAAATCAAATGGACATCGAGTCCGATAGTTTCCAAATCAAATGGGTCTCATACCCGATTCCATATTTCCAAATCCAAAACCATTCCATTAAACCATAATAGAAATACCAGTGCGTAGAAGCAAAGTATAAAATTATAAATCTCAAAATATGTGCAAATACGCACATATTAAATACCACAATCAAATCCATCATAAATCACATATTTAAAACATATAAAACAGTTATGCATGCATCAATTTAGAAATCAATGTACACTCACAGACCGTCCTAGCTACCGCCTCGATATACGTGCCATAAGCATCCCCAGCCAAATCATCATCTCCGGAATTCCCAGACCTGTCCAAATCATACTCGAAGGTCACTAATCAACTATACAAGTCCATAATTAATTAATATTTAATCCCAATATTCGGGACGGGTCGTTACAGTTTAGGTTAAGGTAATAGTGATGGGCTTTGAGGCATGGACCTTGTGTGTATCTTTGAGGTCTTTGGTGGGCTTATCTGGTAGTCCAGTGTAGTATTTTGACAGGTCCGTTGCTTGGTCAGATGTCACGTCAACAATAGTTATAGACTTATATAGCACTCTTAGTTTTCTTAGGGCTTGTAATTCCTAAAAATTAATTTGTCCTTGGTCGTAAGGAAAAAAAAGTTGATTATCTTTCTATTTGGAGTTATTTACACTTGCACTCCTAAAATTTTTTGTGTTTTACAAAATCCCTTAAATTCCAAAAATATTACATATAACTTTTTAAAATTTTCAAAATTACAAAAATATCCCCTTACGTTTTAAAAATATTGCACGTCATCCCATTTTATTAGGTGACCAAAACATGTTGAGTAGTTACGTGCATATACTCTTCCAATCTAAGGAGATATTTGTATAATTTTCTAAAAACCAAAAGAGATTTTGTGAAATCACAAAAAATCACATGAGGTTTAAGGGTAAACTGTTCTATTTAAATGTAGTTATCCGGTCGCTTTTTCGTTTGTTTAGGTTTTAAATTTATATAAGAAAAAACGACACCGGTTAGGCAGTCGTATAGGAGACTCTTTTGGTAAATAAAAGTTAAATTTACTTTTGCTGGCAGTTGAAGATAGCTCGCCGGCCTGAGATTTTAAATTCCTGTGAGAGTGTGACTACCGTTGAGTAAATCCTCAATAAATAAGAAGAAGAAGGGAGAGAGACGACGGCGTTTTGTGATCAAATTGAGTCCAAGAGGAGTAGGAGCTCAGCAAAATGGTGAAGGGACTGCAACAACAAGGCCAAAACCTGCCATCGGATTTGACCCAAGTCATTGATCAGCTGGAGCGCCACTGTTTGTCTCCCGATGGTTCCCTCGTCTCCAAATCTGCCTACTTTGACCTCCAACTTGTACTCAGTCTCTTTCCCTTCCTCTAGAAATGTGGTTGCAAGCTATATAAATTCAATGTATGAATTAAGAAATCTGAACATGTTTTCTACAATGCCTTTTGTTTCTTATAATTATTGAATGTTGGTGCAGGCAAGGGAGGAAATGTGCAGGGAAAGACTGCGATACTTGGAAGCCATGGTACTTGTGCTTGCTTTGTTGGGTTTATGTTCATTGAATTAGTTGTTATTTGGAAAGGACTTTAAATTGTGTATCTTTGATGAGTTTGAATGAATTTTGGTGTAGGCAATTTATAGTGAGGCAGCTGCTATGGTGGAGGAGTATCAACAAGCGGTTTCGGTGGCTAACCTTGGAGGAATTCGAGATGTCCAGGGTTTATATCTGCAATTGGGCTTGAAGAACCCTCCTCAGGTTTCCATTTGCCACACTTTTTGGGTCTGCTTTTTTAAAATGCATTTTACATCATGTGTAGTCAAGTAATGACTTTGGACATCCATATCTTTAACATAGACTTAGCTTGTTGCCATGTTCAACTGGAAAATCAGAGGGTGCCTGTGGTTTCCTTGCATGGGAGTTCAATGGTTTCCTTCTACTTATACCATTTGAAGTATAAATCATAGATAAAGAAGAATAAAAAAATACCTAAAATGAAATCCTATTAAACGTTTATGCTACTATGAAACATTATCAGCTCATACTTAGTATTCCATGGAAGTATATTCATCTTTTATTTGGCCATTAACTTTAAAAATGCCTTTAAAATGGACTTGTATATTTATCTCCATTGGATGCTCAAATATGTCCTTAGTATTCTACTCTACACTTTTCATTAAGTAAGTCCATAGTGAACAAGAATATGACTTTCATGTCTATATCAGGTCTACGAGACATTAGAACATCGTGTGGTAGCTGCAGAAGCAGCTCAAAGATTGAGGCTTCCTCTGATCTCCAAGGATGGTGAAATTCATGAGGAAGAAATTGAAAAATGCAGTACAGTGTCGCGCAGTTCCCTTGACAGTGCTGGTACCAGTGTTACTATTAGCTCGAGTTCCAATTCAACAAATAATAATACCGCAAATAGCACTAGCAGCGCAACAAACAATAATCTTTCTCTTGGTGCTGCTGACGCTGTTGAATCTGGAGTTGGTGGTGTTCCCAACCGCTTTCTTGGGATTACACCTGCATATTTGTGGAAAACACAGCTCCAACAAACACCATTGTCAATGGTACAATACCCATTATGGTTTTGGCAATTTACTCAATTTCTCTTTATTTATTATTATTGCCCACTTCCAAGGATATTTTAATTAATAATATATTACTTTTGCCTGTATCTAATCTTTCTACAAAATGTCTAACCTTGGTGAAGCTGTTCCTTATTAATTGAAATTTCCTAATTGTGAGATACAAGCGTGATGTTTCGACCGCAGGATATGACAGAATACCAGCTGTGTCTTTCACGGGAGATTGAAGGTCGTTTGAATGCTAAGTGTGATAAGTTAGCTGATGCCTTTATAATGGATGATGTTGGTATATCTCTCTCTCTCTCTAAATATATATATATATATATATCTATATATATAACCCTTATATGGACTCAATACATAGCTATGATGTCTTGTTCATTACTTGGAGGCATTTCATGTTTGCTTCATATTTATTCGAGAGAGAACATCCAGATTGACAGCTGTAAGCAAAATTTGGGCTTATGATTTTTTCTTTCCTGCATCGGGGTATGGGAGTGGTAAATCTACTTATATAATGGACATTAAATACACTAGACTTGATCTTTTAAAGCAGGTTATGCAATATGTATATGCTTACTCATGCATATTAAATGGTTAAGGCAGAACTAATACCCTTGCTTTGTTGCTGCAGACTCATCATCTGGACATCAAAATTCAGGTTCCCGGCTTCCTGAAAGGTTTGAGTTAATGCATGGAGCTAGATGCTTTTTACAGATGCTTGACGATCTTATTTAACATAGAACAGTCTTTTACCTGATTTAGTAGTCACGAGCAAAGAAGTTTTTGAACGAAATATTTAATCGCCCCATATCTCAGCATGTTTTTATTTGATTGGGCGGCACCCATGTTTTATTCCCAAAAGTTAGTAACACAGGATTCAGTAGGAATGGGAGTGGCTCCCTTGTTTCACTCCCATTCAGGTTTAGTAAACACATGATCGAATAATTTATTTCCCTTTAAGAAAATATGATATTTTATTTTTAAGATCATTGGCCGACTCATGTTTCACACTACTAGTGTGAATGACTCAAGATGTGCGTGCATCAATCTATAAATTATCATCTTTTAAGTGTTGGAACGATAAATTTTTGGAGCTGTAGTTCTAAATATCTTCCTAACATTATGTGATATAAATTGTTGCAATTTCCTCGTGACTTTATCAGGGTAAAGTTGATAATTGAGGAGATGGAAAGGGAGGAAGGCGCTCTGCAGGAAGATCTATATTCTGCAGATAGAAAATTTGCTGAGTATTATAATGTATGAAAGTTCAATTATCCTGCAGTTCCATACCAGACACATTCTGTTTGTGAGGATTTAACTATTAAAAAATCTATTTCAAAATAACTAGGTCCTAGAGCAGATACTGGGAGTTCTTATCAAGCTGGTCAGAGATTTAAAGTTGCAGCATCAGCATAAATATGTAATGTTCTACTTTTTATGATTGTTTATATTTTTCAATGATGTTAATGATCTGCCTTCAGCATTCCATATGATTTTTTTTTCCTGGTTCTAAGCATTCTTGATCCTTTATTGTAATCCATGATTCATAGGATGGACTGCAAAAAACATGGCTATGCAAAAGATGTGAGACCATGAGTGCAAAATTGAGGTTTGTTATGTGGTTTTCCATTGGACTCGGTGTTCTTAATTTTGTCATCTTTCATATGTTAATTAAATTTTTTGCTTGGGATGCTCCTTTGCAAACTGCCAATATTCACCAGTCACCGTTGCCTGTCTATATGGTTTTTGCATATTATAATCAAATCTCTTTGTTAATTTTAAGTCATGAGTATGATACTTCCCATTTTATTTCAGGGTTCTGGAACATGTTCTTCTTCTTGAAACTTATACCAAGGAATCAATACCAGCCCTGCATAAAATAAGGTGCTTGTCAATGACTCTTTGAAAGTTGCAGCTCTTACAGCTGGTTCGAGATTGAATAACTTCATAACTTATTTGTAGGAATTATCTTCTTGAAGCTACAGAAGAAGCTTCTATAGCTTACAATAAAGCGGTATGATATTCTTTTACTTGTTATCTGTTTCCCTATTCCTTTATGGTTTTTGTCATGGGTTGCTTTCATTTGTATATGCACTGACCAAGATACATATAAAAATGACTTTACTGTAGACTAGTTTTTTTTTTTTTTGGATATTTACTTTTACGTTGCAATGGGCCTCCCGTATCTTTCCCTTGGTTGCTTGTAAATAATCACTGTTTCAAATCCTTGTCTATCGCCCTTCAAACTGTGGCCTGCTCAATACTAAATTGGCTGGGTTTCCTTAGGAGTCCATGAAATAAAAAAGTTTCAGTCTTCTTTGATCTCTATATCACTATTTGATCTCTAAATCACTTGTTACTGTTTATTTTGATATGCGGACATGGTTATTGAATACTTAATTTTCAGTATTATAAGAAATCTGCCCATTTACAAAGCCGAAGATGACCATGGAATCTGCATCTCCTCTTGTTGATTTTCTTTATCTATCTACTATTCATATGTCTTACCAGGTCACACGTCTTCGGGAGTATCAGGGTGTCGATCCTCACTTCGATACAATTGCAAGGCAGTACCATGATATCATAAAGGTAATAGCAATGCTTCTTAGTACCCAAGTATGACAATGCTTTTCGTTGTGCATTACCTAGTTCCCTAGCTAAACCCTTATATCAACGTGCCCTTACAGAAGCTGGAAAATATGCAATGGACAATTCACCAAGTCGAAATGGACCTGAAACGCCTCCCGGATCATGCAAATGCATAGAATCTGTTGTTTCTGGTTTGTGTTGTGTTCCGACTGTCACTAATTTGTTGTTATTGCCTACTGATCCATCACCGGCCTGTTCATTGTTGATTGCTTTATTTCATTGTATAAGGGAATGAAAACCAGCCTTCCATGTCCATTGTCGTCACGCTTATATCGGCTTTTTTTGTTTGACACTCACGCTAGGTTCATACTCCTCAGCCCTCATGAGTGAAATGTTCTATATTTTACCTCCTAAAATTGAAGCAATTTGGAGACCAAAGCTCAAAATATAAGCTCGAAAAAATGAATATACATTGAAAACAATCAACTATGTGGATGATGAAAACATAATTTATTTTTATTTTTTTTAAAAAAAAATTGAGTGAAAATTAGGTTTTTAAAAATGTCATGCAATAACTGGTTTGGTTGGGAGTCTAAAAGCGTCATATCATAACCGGCTTGAGTAAAAATGAGGCGGTAAGCAGAAATGAATTGGATTAAACAAGTCTTTAAATTTATTAGGATTGAATGGAAGTAGATATAAAAAGAAATTTATATTTTTTAATTCTAATATTTTAAAGGGATTGAATTGGATAAGTTGTCTTCCATACTTCCATCTCTTTCCCATAATTTCCTTGCGATGAAAATCAATTCACTTTTATAATCAACATATATTGAATTGAGTGAATCTAGAAACGTCATATTAAGTACAGTAGAGTGTAATACTTGGAAACCACAAGACTAAACTGCCCAGTGCCCACTTTGATTAGGTAAATAAGACGTTTTAGTTATAAGTACAGTAATATAATATGAAATTGAATACATTGAGCGGAAGACGACTCCTTCTGGCACAATCCTTTACATAACGATGGCCCACCGGAACAAATGCCCGGTTATGGTCTGAAAACTATGGCCATCTGTGGAGAAAGGTTCCTTTTGGTCCTAACCCGAAAGAGTCGACTGAGGAGCTACTTTCAACAATACCTCCTCCACCATCGTCACCTTCAGGCAAAGAAGCAAATCAAGACCCTTATTGAATAAGGACGCCATGGGAAATGGGAAGCTAGCACCAGTTTGGCTGTTGTAGCACTCAATAATATACCTAGAACGGCGTATTTAGTCTCTTTAGCTAACTACCTAGCTACATCCTTTTCTTAGTTGCGTTATTCACATCGGTATTTTGGTATGGTTTGGTTATTTGAAATCCATTTATTTTTTTCTTTTTCCATACAATGTATGTCTTTGTCAAAGACCGAACACATGCTCAAAGCCTCACTTATTAGAGGGTACCACCTTAATTTGGGTATCCCTCGGTTTGCTATTAAAGTTGACATCTTAAGGCCTATGATTCTGTCTCTTGGGACTTCTTGCTTGAAGCACTCTTCATTTTCAATTTTCCTTCACACTTGATGGGTTGGATTAGAGTTTGTATCTCCTCTGCTAGATTCTCGGTTGCTATATCGGGTTTTTTTTCCAAGTAACTGGGGATTGAGGCAAGGTGACCCTTTATCGCCTTGATTATTTGGTGTTGCCATGTAAGTGTTCTCTCGTATGGTTCATCAGTGTATTGCTTTCTCTCCTTCCTTCTGATTCCACTAGTGTTGCAATAAGGTACATCTCTCACACTTTGCTTTCGCTGATGACCTTTTTGTATTCTCCTACGGTGATGTTGAGTGTGTATCTTGAAATGGGCATTGGATGGGTTTGCTTGTGTTTCGGGGCTGAGGCCTAATTTTGATAAGAGTTGCATTTACACAGCTGGTATGGGGTTGCAACGTGCTTCTCGTTTGAGGTAGTGTTTCAAGGTTCAATAGGGTTGTCTTCGTATGAGATACCTTGGGGTTCCTCTTATCAAGACCCGTCTTAGTTTTGGTAATCGTGTCTCCATTATTGAGCAAACTGAAAATCGCATTTGGGGTTGGGAGCACATATCTCTCTCTGTTGTCATTTGTTATTTATCAAGTCAGCCTTGTGTAGTACAATTGTGTTTTGGGCTTCCCACCTCTTCATTCCTAAGCAAATTTCTCGGGACATTGAGTGTATCTTCCGTTGCCTCGTATTGTTTGGTAACTTACCATGCTAAAATCACTTGGAAGATGTTTGTTACCTAAGCTTGAGGGTGGGCTGGGTATTCGAAGTTTGGCTTTTTGGAATGTGGTTTTAATGTCTAGATTTATCTGGTTCTTATTTTCACCGAACAACAATAACCTATGGGTCAAGTGGGTGAAAGAATACTATACCAGTGTCTCCAGTTTTTGGGCTATTAAGGCTCCTAGTGTTCACTCTTGGAATTGGAAGGAGATTCTGAAGATTAGAGACCTTGTGAAACCGTTCGTTGCAGCTAGAATTGGAAATGGTGATGACAATTGGTGTCACTTGGGTTACCTCCTTGATTGGTTTGGGGAATCTAATGTGCAAGTTTCAAGTATTCATGTCTGGACTCGCTGTTCTTGGTGTTGGGTGGAAGTAGATGGAATTGGCCCCTCATTGCCAATCGTGATTTTGGGTTGATCCAATTGGCCAGTTGCTCGCACTTGGTTAAGCCGTCTTTTCCTGATGAGTTTTTTGGATCGCTTACGCGAATAAGATTTTTTCCTCTACTTCGATGTGGAACAAGATCAGGAATGTTAAGGTTCATTTGTTCTGGTTTGCTGGCACCATCCCCCGCGCCAGTTTCCTGCTTTGGATTGCGATCAATGAGAGATCAACTTTGGATTGGATTAGTTCCTTTTCTAACCTTGCTTCGATGGCTTGTGGGCTTTGTAATGGTGAGTTTGAGTCTCATGAGCACCTTTTTTTTCAATGTTCTTTAAGCGCCTATATCTAGAGTAAGATCCTTACCGTGGCCTCAGTTCATAAGATTGCAATGGTGTCGAGCGGAAAAAGTTGGGCCAATGTTGCAAGGAATTTGCTCTTGTTGTGACAGTATTTTACCTGACAAGAAAGGAATAACCGTATATCTGCAATACTACGCATTTACTGGAGGTTGTTTTTAATTTTGTTATGGCTATGATTGATAGTGAACTTTGTATTCTTAAGATTGAGCCTTGTGTGCTAATTCCATTGCAGATGCGAATTGGAACATCTCAGTGCTGTGATGTTCTTTTGTCTCCCTGTAGAGTTTTGTTCCTTGCTAGCTACCTGGTCTTTCTGAGCCTCTTCGCTCTGTGGTTTTGTTCCTTACGTATTCACAATTTCCTTTTAACTTTAATCATATTTATTAACATGATTGATTAATTTGAGTAAAGAATGGTCTTTTGGACCTTCGAGTTTAAGTTTTAAAGGGACTAACTAATCTAAGACCAGAGACTTAAAACTCTAAGCTCTTAATGATGATTCTAAATCCTAGGTCAGTGAATAAATGAAAAAATAAAAATCAAACAAACTGAGTAAAAAATGAGGTTTCATGAACGCGTCTGGTCAAATTAGCCTTTAACGATATCTAAATCTCTAGATTTGGAATCCATCCATCCCATCTAACTGGGCCATTACAGAAATTTCTATATTTTGCAAACAGTGAACCAACTGCCTATGGGATCACCTAAACTGCTATGTCAATTTGTGGATTGATCAAATCCAACGCAGAATATTCAAGTTTTACACACGATTATGGTGCGAAAGTTAGACTTGCACGGAAAAAGAAAGGAAGGAAAGCAGCAGTTGCATAGCTATACATAAACTTAAACAGGACCATAATACTGCAACAATCAAGCAAGATGAACCTCTTTGGTTGCCAGAGCTTCAAGCATTGGACTCACACCATTCTTGTAAGCTTGGTGTTGCAACTCCGATGTTCTTCATGTCAAACATATTAGCTGGTTCATAGCATATGGTGTTTCGAAGTGAGTACAAAGTATCATTCAACTCCATCTTCAAAGACATTCAGAATTCTATGAAATAGATGTTCTTCGTGTCCAATGTATTAGTTAATATTCCCTTGTCAAATAGTCTAAGCTCTCAGCAAAGAGCTTGCATGTACAAAGCATACCATGCAGAAAGAGAACATTTCCTTTTTGACACACTCACACACACAAGCACAAAAATAATTATAGTAATAATAATAAAAAATCATTGAAGATGATGAAGCATATGGGACACAGATACTAACTGGTAAGGACACAGATACTAACTGGTAAGAAAGATGCGTAACTGGAAATAAAGCATATCACAGATGATTTCCTTCTCAAGCTCATCAATCCTCGAGACATTAGATTTATTTATACAAAAGTGATTATGATAGAAATGTTAAGATAATCTCATTTGAATCATATATAAAACTAGTTTAAATATTTTCCTTGCCTTCAGCAAGCAATAGACAGATATGAATTACACAATCTCTCTGGTATTATTTGTGGAGCTTACTTTAAATAAGCTCGCATGATACTTGAAATTATCAAACATAACCACTGAAACACAAGCCGAATACTTAACCTTCCCCTCCACCATTCCCACCTCCTATCCTCTCTTCTAAATTCCATTTATCTTCCCAGTTCCCAACAGGAAAGTGTAAATTCCTGGTAAACCAGTAAATGTCTATTCTTTCCGATAGGCATTGGCTAGTCTACTACCAGCCTATAGGTGATGGTACTTCAGATATATAGTTCTGGGATCAATGTTCAGTAAGAAGCATTTTATTTCAAGAAGCCGTAAATGAATACAAAATATCAGGAAAGAATTCCAGCAATTTGAAGTTTTAGAAAATCGAACACCAAAATTAACACGCTCTAACAGTATCATCACAAAAACAGAAAGCACGTACCAGTGTGTACGTCAGGTGTGGCAGCAGCCGTGGCATCAAGAATAACTGTGATAGATTTGTAATCCAAAGCTACTCCATCAAACACAGTCTGCCTAATGCAATTCGGAGTCTGAACACCTAAAATTACATGACCAACAAATTACAACCTTCTACCAAACACCAAAAACAACATTCTGCAAAAGAAACATCGTCTCTTATAATTGACTACCTTACTTACCAGTGACAACCAAACTTTCAATTCCAGCCCCCTTAAGAAATGAATGAAGGTGTGTAGCAAAGAATGCACTAAAGCGGGTCTTAACCAACTTATAGTCCCCTTCTTCAATCACAAGCCCATCAACAAGTTCAGCACCTCTCCGACCCTTAACAGTCGGACCTACTTTCCCAACCGGATAAAAGTGCCGGCGAAAAAGCTCAACATCTCTTCCTAGTAGATCATGTTGACGCACAACCTACCATATTTTTGAAATTGACCTATTACAAATCCTAACTATAAATAAAATGAATAAAATCGAATCAAAATACAAAATTTTTTCCACTGCAGACTAAAATACATAATTTTATCTAAGACAACAAAATTTGGAAGATAAAAAATTCTAATTAGCATGAAAAAATCTTGGTCTCGTGCTATTTTCATTGTTCTAGTTTGCAGAAAATGGAAAATCCAGCTAAAAATGAGCAAGAAAATAGAAAAGAGAAGTTGGGTACCCAGACTATGAGGATGCCACGCTGCCTAGCGATTTGAACGGCCTTCATTACATTTGGGACGATGGCTTTGCCTCCATTAACAAGCATAGGACCATCCACATCTATGAAATCGTGCTACAAAAATGCAACCAAATAAAAACCCAATTCATTTAAGTTCAAGAAAAATCAGAGTAAAAGGGTTTGATAAAGAAAGACCTGCATGTCAATGATAAGGAGAGCTGTTTGCTTCCATTGGTCTGCCATTGTTTCAGAGCTCAATTAGTTCCACCTTCAAAAATACGCTGAAGATCAAAGGAAATGGCCCATATTTAGGACTCAGGCTGGGCTTTCATTCTAGGCTAGTCTAACAGTATTTGGGCTTCATTTGAAACCCCAACCATGAAGTGGGGATGTGCATCGGCTCGGTACACCTCGACTTTATACAATAATCTCGTTTTTTTTTTTTTTTTTTATGAAATCAAGCAAGATCATTAAATTTGGATTAGGAAAAAACCAGAAATAGATTCTGGAAGTCATTGTCTTCGAAGTAAGAATGGCTCGATCTCTTGACAATTTGGAGGCCAATGGGCCTAATACTTAATTGGGATTAGAAAAAAACCAGGTTGATTAATATATAAAATTGGTTGATATATATATATATACAATGTAGTTCAGTCTCAACCATCATATATGAAAGCTATTGGCGCATGAGATTCGCTTTCCTTTTTATTTCTTTTTTCATTATACTGTTGTTTTAAACCAAACTGCTAAATCAACGAGGTTTTAAAATTTCAAATTGTTGACCACATTTTATACTTCGTTTGAGGTTTTATGATGGTCAGCTGATCGATCCTTTCGAGGAAGAGAAAGCTGCGGAAATAAATCTTTAACGTTTTGTGTAAGCAAAAAAAGATTATTCCTGAACAGTTTTCTTTTTTATTTATTTATTTTTTAAAACCCTGAAGAAATAACATGCACGTACGTACGTAGTGTATTATATATAGTGCTCTCATATTAGCAAGCCCTAGTGTGGCTATATATATATATATATATATTTAAGTCGAGAATAGAACGAAAAAGATACTCTTAATTAGCAATTTGAATGTTGGATAAATGATGAGGCATTGCAAACGTCAGGATTACGATAGCAAAACCCTAAGCACCCTATTGTGGAGCGTGTGAGAGTGGGGCCGATGCTTGAGTGCAAATCTTGAAGGTGTACGTCCAAAAGCACACCGAAAGAGGGATCATAATCACACATTCACACGTACACATATGCACATTTGGATTTTGGATCATCATCATCTCACATGAACCCACAATCCACGTTGAGACACCTAGCTACTACTTGAAATTCTTTGAGCTTTTCAATTTTCAAACTATATTTGTCTATCCAATTTATATCTCAACTTAATTTGTATATACAGGAATAAGTGAAGCTGAAAAATGTCTAGCTATGTAATCCATTGCTTGGAGATGAGATTAATGAGTTTATTTGATACATGCCATAACCAGAATCACCAACTTCTTAAATTATTATTTAAAATTACCTAAAAAGATCTTAAATTTTCCAAGTATCAATGTCTCACCATGTACACTACAGGAAATTGCCTCTTGCCTAGCGAATTAGCTTCATTGAGCAAAATTCCATCAGCTAAAACACTGCAGAAAATTGATTATTGCCCAACGAACAGGCTTCGTCGAGAAACCTCAAGACTCCGTCATGTAAAATTAAACCCGAGGAATCTCCGTCAGGCTATATTCGTCGAGCAATTGTTTTCGGAATTCATTTGCAACGACGAAAACGTACAGTGTCGTAGTAGGTTGATATTATATTGCCCGACAGCGTGGTGCACTGGCTATCGATTGTCGAGCAACATCAAAGTCAACTCATGTAGCTCGAAGAACAAGTTTCCAGGGGAAACTTAATAAAAATTTGGTGACCTATCATCGAATTGTGATGGTTGAGTTTGCCCGACGACGTTACGTCTAACTTAAAAATTTCATTGGCAACCCAATGAATTTAATCTTACCCGACGTCGGACTAACTTACATGTTTAATTTTGCGTGGAAAACTACAATGCTCGTTTGCTAAAATTTAAGCATTAAAAGAATTTTTTTTATGATTTATATTTTTTATAATTTATGTTAATGAATTAAATGAATATTAAAATATGGAAACATAAAAACAACTAAAATATAAAACGAGAAAAATGAAATTAAACAACATTTATAAAAGTTAAAATTATGTTTGTACGCAAGTAAAATTAAAACAATATTTTACAAAAAAAGAAGAAGATAGTTTCAAATACTCAGCGACGGGTCAGGGTGGTTGGGGTGATCGAGCTCTTGAGCGGGAGGGGTGAGGTTGTGACATAATGTCATCCAACCCATGGTCACCTAGGCGGTCAAGCACCCTTGCGATTTGGGCCATGATCTCATCATTTTGGGTCTAGATCCTCGTTTTCGGCCTTGATCTAGGCGTTTTTGCCTATGAAAGTTTCTCTTGAGCTTCGAAATCTCCTCAGGATTAGTTCCCACGAAATAACTCTTAGTGTAACGACCCGTCCCGAAATTTTGTGATTATCGAGATTAATTAAGGATTAATTGAGGATTATCGAGGCTAATCAGAATTAGTTTAGGTGAATGACGATTTTGCCCTTGGAAGGGAAAAATGTTAACTTTTGGCCTAGGAAGTCAATTGCACGTGGATGGAGATCTAATACATAGATCAAGGGATTACGAGTACGTAGACAGACGACACGTCGAATTTGGACGTCATATAAGAAAGTTACGGGTCTAAAACGATTGTACAAATTATTTTACGATTACACGATTTACGAGGCAGTTTGACTTTTGTTTCTTGTGAGCCCAAAATATCTATTTTAGGGACCAATGGATGAGTGACAAGTGTCACCCATCCCATTGGCCCTTTCCCCCACATTCATGCATCATCTCTCTTTCCCTTTGCTAACCTACCTGAACCCCTTATTGCCCATTTCTTCTTCTTCTTCTTCTTCCTCTTCTTCTTCTGGTGGTACTTGAGAGATACTGAGAGTGAGGGAGAGGCTGAGAGACTGAGTGGGATGGTAGAGGCGGCAGAACCGCGGTGGCTGTCTGGAAACCCAGAAAGGAAAGGTAAACCCGTGACCTATGGGATTGAATCTTTGGACTTTCATTTTGTGACTTGGTAACCCTAAACTAAGGCCTTGGACGTCTTCTTTGTGGTTGTACGAGTCGATCGAGCCAAGGAACAAGAAGGGAGGCTTCTGGAATTGTACTGGGGACGAGTTCGAAGGAAATCGTGAGGAGTCGAGCTGGGCTGGGCAATTTCAAGTATGTTCTCTCATTTTTAAGCTTATAGATTCATTTCTGGGTTGAAGACGAATCAAATGGAAAAAGAATGGAAGAATGGTTGAGTTTTGGCAAAGATAGGACAGGGTCAAGGAAACGGGTCGAACGAACTGTAATAGTGGTTCAGGTCGACCTAGCCAGAGGGATAAGATGATGACGTGGCAAACCACGTCATCATGTCAGGTCACGTGGCAAACCAAATGGTAACATGTGGCAGTGTGTCAGGTTGAGTCAGTATCGACGTGGTAAGTGTAACGACCCGTCAGGAATTTTGGGATCAGTTTAGTGAGTGATTGCGGATTGCGTGACTAATCAGAGATTAGTTGAGAAATCGCGGACAGACGGTGCGAAATGACGATTTTGCTCCTAAAAATGGGTGAAATGTTGACTTTTGACCCGAGTGTTCAAAAACCTGAGGACCGATGACCGTGATGTATATCGGGACGTTACGAGACCGTAGACAGGTGGCACGTCGAAATTGGACGTTTAACGGGAAAGTTACGGGTCTATGAAGTTTACGACACTATTTATGCGAACCGAGAAAGGATGACACGTGGTATGATTTGATTGGGGAAAAATCTAGAAGGACCCACCAAATGAGTGACAGGTGTCACTCGTCTGATAGGCCCAGACTCCAATATTTTAGGTCCTTACCCCCATATGTTTCAGTAATCTTCATCTCATTCTCTCTGTGCTTCCCTTAAACCGTGAAACCGAAAACACCCAAACCCACACCCTCAATTAACCAAACCTCACCCATTGATGATGGTATAAACATGAAAATGAAAAGGGAGATTGGGACGAGCACGACGGTGCTGCTAGAATGGATAACAGTGCACGGTGATCGGAAACTCGTCGAGGTATAGGTTTTGATTCAAAAATCGAAAGTTAGATTTTAAGGTTTACTGAGCGATTTGATGGACTGAGTTGTGATCCAAGGACTTAGATGACTCAGGGACTCGATTTCGCAGCCAACGGTGGTTGGAGTCGATGGCAGAATGGAGTTGCAAGTCACTGTCACTGTTCATGCGATCACAGGTGACAGGGACCCGCCCCGATCCCCCGGGGACCACAAGGGACGTGCCCTACTCCCGTCTGACACCCGAACCGAAAATCCCAATTTTAGTCTTAAAAACTTAAATGCATAAATGTCTGAATTATAAAGTCATACATAACCCAAATTTAACAGATGTCAGACAAGGGATACAATCCAAAATACAAAATCCGAGCACGACACTAGAAAGGGAAAATCCTGCGGGTGATCCGACCCGACAGGGGATCAGGTGCGCAGTACAAAATCTATGCCTCAGCCTCGGGGTCCTCACCAACCTCAGCAGCGCGACCTGGAGGGGTTACCAAAACATGAAAGGTGAGTGGGCCGAAACTCAGGTTTGTAAAAACAGTATAATAAGTAAAATACATACTTTACCCCTCCGTTTTCCAAACATGCATGCATCAGTATTTAAAAACCATAAATACATGTAATATATCACAAGCATCATATTAAGCCAGAAATGTAATATAAACCCAGCTACTGCACCATACACATCCGATATAGACATCCCAGATGTCCGACGTCCCTGACGTCCAATAATGGTCACAGTCCCAAGGCTACGCGTGCCACCCGGGGTCTCAAATCCCGAGTCCAATCTCCGAACCCAGTTCGGTTATGGCATCCCAGATGTCTAGCGTCCCAGACGCTCGACGTCCCAGACGTCCAATAATAGCAATCCTGCTCCTGAGTCATCCTACGGTCCGGCACCTCCGTAGCATGACTCCTCGCAGGCAATGCACCGTGACCGCTCCGGGGTACCACATCCGGAGGAGACAGTATTATACGGTGGATTATACAGTGCAGTACCCAAGATAGTCATCGTATCCACAGGTATATGTAAATATATATATATAATATAAAACAGTATTCAATTTCCGTAAAACGGGCCTCAGTCCAACACCGTAAAACGTGTCACAGCCGTAAATCGAGATAATCAAAATCCATTAATGATTCACGCACACATATAGATATACGGAAATGAAAACGGTTATGCATGCAAGTGTTAATAAAAACGGGCCCACTCACAGTACGCTCCCGCTTCGAATAACGCGCGTACGAACTTGTCTCCGGAATTAAGGTAAGTTTCCTATTATTTCCAACCACACACAAGTGTCATTATACGTCCTTAAAATACCCTCAAAAAGTCCAAAACAGAAACCGGTTCGGGAAAGCCGGCCAACACGCTTCCCGAGACATCCGGCCCTAAACTAACCTTCCTCACTATCTCAGATCAACATGGTTATTTCACAGAAAGTGTTCAAAATGATGAAAGGATTAAAAGTCATGTTGACCGTGATCCGAGATAGTGCTCAACGCGCCCTCACGCGCGGCCCGAAGTGGCTGCGCGTGAAAGTCACGCGCTGCTACAGTGACACTGCTACAGTACCGTCGTCCTTGCCCGATTTACTGTAATTCGGGTCTTCAACCCGCGGTGTGACCCGATTAATTAACCTCTCATTTCTACTTAATTTCAAACATTCTTGATCCTAACATGTTCTATCATCACTTAATTACAGTTCTCAGTCCACTAATCAACTCGACAAGCCTTCAACCGTCCTATCCAAACCCGAATAGCTACACGGGTCAAACCTCAGAACACCTCCAAACTATCACCATTGTCCAATTAAATCATACAGAGGAATAATAGGACCTAGACTAACAAAATAGAACCATAAATTGAACGAAACCTCACCTGGAAGTAGCCGTCCAAACGCTGTGATTTCCTCTGCACACGGCGGTCACCGTCCCAGCTCCTCCGTGGCAGGTTGCCGTCGATTCCGATATGGACAGGTTCCAAAGGTTCCCAGAAAGCTCACTCAGTGATTGGTTTCGTCCAAAAGGCCGTGGAAATTGAACTTGGATTTTCCCTCCAAACCGGTTTTTCTCAGAACTGGAACTTGGGTTCCTGGGCACACCACGATCAACCCGCTTCAAAGACTGCTCGCACAAGTTTCTGTCACTCCCAGAAGGCTTCCACGGTGCCTAGATTGGTCCCAAAACCCGTGGAGATTGAATTCGGAATTTTCCCCCCAAAAACCCGAAACTGTTCTTCACTGTTTCTCCCTGTCTCTCACAATCTCTCAGCCCCAAACAGACACCAAAATGAACCCTTCTCTCACTCCCCAACTCGGATAAGCGATCAAGGAGTCCAACACCCGTGGGAGACACTCACAGACCCCACTGAACCCTGCAGCCCGCACACAGAGTCCATAACCACATTTTAAATCCTACCCGTGGTCTGCAACAGCCTTAAACTACACTCCCACTAACTTAAACTACATAAACAATACTCACAATCCAGTCCACTAGTGCCTTAAACAATTGCACGCCCACACACCCCACGGCGTGGCCATGTGCCCTGTTTTTCACGGTTGCTGCTACAGTAACCGTGCAAAAAGACCAAAATGCCCTCAGGGCAGAAATTACCAAAATGCCCTCCAACTTCCGTGACCCGCAATTCGGTCATCCGATGTCCGTTTCACGCGTGCCGCCTGTCGTTATACTCAAGGCATCGAGACGAATCTCACGGTCTTCGGGTCGTGTGAAAATTCTCGGTACATCAAAAAGTCAACTTTTTCCCCTATCTCGTCCAAATTACTGTAATGCCCCTGAACTTCCGATAGTCATAACTTTTTCCCTGATCGTCCGAATTGGACGTGCCACCTGTCTATGAACTCGTGACGTCCTGAACTACGTCACGGTCACTGGTCAAAGTCCATTTGACCCATAAACCAAAAAGTCAACAATTGGCCATAATTCACAGGGGTAAAAACGTCAATTCATACATTAAATTACAATATTACAATCTACGAATTTCCGGGGTGTTACAACCTTCCCCCCATAAGAAATTTCGTCCCGAAATTTAAGGAAACAAATAAGGAAACTGTTCCCGCATCTGAGCCTCGGGCTCCCATGTGGCTTCTTCCACGTTCTGATTCCTCCAAAGGACTTTCACGAGAGGAATCGTCTTCTGCCGTAGTACCTTGTCCTTCCTGTCCAAAATCTGTAATGGTTGTTCTTCAAAGCTCAAATCCTCTCGAAGTTCGATGGGTTGCTCCTCCAATACATGAGAGGCGTCACGTATGTACTTCCGCAACATGGACACGTGGAAGACGTCGTGAACCTTAGAAAGTTCCGCGGGTAAAGCCAATCTATATGCCACCCGACCAATCCTCTCCACGATCTCATAAGGTCCAATGAAACGTGGACTCAGTTTTCCCCGTCGGCCAAAGCGAATAATCCCTTTCCACGGGGACAACCTCAGGAAGACAAAATCTCCAACCTCGAATTCCAAATCTCGGATCCGTCTATCAGCATAACTCTTTTGGCGATCCTGTGCCGCCCTCAACCTCTCCTTGATAACACGGACTGCTTCCTGGGTGATATCCATCAACTCCGGCCCTATGGCCGCTCGCTCCCCAATCTCCATCCAGCAGATAGGTGTCCTGCACTGTCGACCATACAGTGCCTCGTAGGGGGCCATCCCAATACTCGCCTGGTAGCTGTTGTTGTAAGCAAATTCCATCAAAGGCAAGTGAGTATCCCACGAATCCGGAAATTGCAGTACACAAGATCTCATCATGTCCTCCAAGGTCTGAATAGTCCTCTCAGACTGTCCATCGGTCTGTGGATGGAAAGCAGTACTGAAACGCAGTTTCGTTCCCAAGGTAGCCTGCAAACTCCGCCAGAACCTGGAAGTGAAACGCGGATCGCGATCGGACACGATCGACTCCGGCGTACCATGAAGTCGGATGATCTCCTTCACGAACAATTGAGCCAGTCGGTTAGGTTTATAGGTCTCTTGTACTGGCAGAAAATGTGCTAACTTCGTTAATCGGTCTACAATCACCCAAACTCCGTCAAATCCACTCCGGGTCCTTGGTAACTTAAAGACAAAGTCCATGGTGATGTGGTCCCACTTCCACTCGGGAATCGGTAGTGGCTACATAGCCCCATACGATCTCTGCCGCTCCGCCTTAACCTGCTGACATGTTAAGCATCTGCTCACAAACTCAGCAGTGTCTCTCTTCATCCCTGGCCACCAATAATAGTTCCGGAGGGTACGGTACATCTTTGTACCTCCCGGGTGCATAGCATACGCTGAACTGTGGGCCTCCTCCAAAATCTCGGCCCGTAACTCTGTCTCCGCTGGCACACACAAACGGCCCAATTTCACAAGTGCCCCATCATCTCGGATGGTAAAGTCCTGCCGTTCCCCAGCCTCAACTTCAATCCTGTAGATGCACAATATCGGGTCCTGAAGTTGCGCCTCAATGATCCGATCAACCAACACTGGCCGTACATGGAAACTGGCCAATAGAGCTCCATGCTCAACCGTATCTAAAATAACCCCAGCCTTTCGGAGTTCCACCAGTAAAGGAAGATACACTATCCTCAGGTGTGCAATTGATCCCACTGATTTCCTGCTGAGCGCATCTGCCACCACATTAGCCTTACCCGGATGGTACTCGATCGTACAGTCGTAATCCTTGATCAATTCCAACCATCTCCGTTGCCTCAAATTGAGTTCCTTCTGGGTAAATAGATACTTCAGGCTTTGGTGGTCGGTGTATATCCTGCACGTTGCACCGAAAAGGTAATGTCTCCAGATCTTCAAGGCATGAACTACCTCCGCTAACTCCAAATCATGGGTAGGGTAATTCAACTCATGAGTTTTTAGCTGCCGGGATGCGTAAGCGATCACCTTGCCATTCTGCATTAATACTCATCCCAACCCTTGTAATGAGGCATCACTAAACACTACAAACTCTCCACTGTTGTCGGGCAATGCAAGGATAAGAGCAGTGGTCAAGTGATACTTCAATTCCTGGAAACTCTGCTCACACTGCTCGTCCCAGATGAACTTCACTCCTTTCCTGGTCAAACGAGTCAACGGTGCAGCAATCTTGGAGAAACCTTCCACAAATCTCCGGTAGTAGCCTGCCAATCCGACAAAACTCCGCACCTCTGTCATTGTTGTCGGTCTGGCCCAGTTGGTCACCGCTTCCATTTTCTGGGGATCCACGCTGATCCCATCAGCAGAAATCACATGTCCCAGAAAACCAATGCTGCTCAGCCAAAACTAACACTTACTCAGTTTGGCGTACAACCGTTCATGTCTCAGCTTCCCTAACACCAACCGTAGGTGTTCCTCATGTGCTCGGGCACTTCCCGAGTACACCAAGATGTCATCGATGAACACAATCACAAACTTGTCCAGGTAAGGTCGGAAAACCCTGTTCATCAGATCCATGAATGCTGTTGGAGCATTCGTCAAACCAAAAGGCATCACCAGGAATTCATAGTGTCCATAACGAGTTCGAAAAGCCGTCTTCGAAATATCCCCTCCGCAATCCTCAGCTGATGATACCCAGATCGCAAATCAATCTTCGAGAAGCACTGCGCTCCCCGCAACTGGTCGAATAAGTCATCAATCCCTGGTAGAGGATACTGGTTCCTCAGCGTCACCTTGTTCAGCTGTCGGTAATCCACACACAATCGGAGACTCCCCTCATTCTTCCTCACAAACAACACCGGTGCTCCCCACGGTGAAGTACTCGGTCGGATGAATCCCAACTCGACCAACTCCTGTAACTGTGTTTTGAGTTCCCGTAATTCTGCCGGCGCCATCCGGTACGGTGCCTGAGATATAGGTCCGGTACCGGGGAGTAGTTCAATGGTAAACTCAATCTCCCGCGGTGGCGGTAATCCAGGAAGATCTTCCAGGAACACATCCGGAAACTCCCGCACTACTGGTATCTCCTCGATGCTCGGAGTATCAACTCGCTCCGACACAACGTGTGCCAAATAGCTCTGGCATCCCTTCCGTAGAAGTTTAGTAGCAGCAAGTGAAGAAATCACTTCAGGCAGCGAACCATCACGCTCCCCCTGGAAGGTAACTTCCGACAAACCCGGACTCCGCAAAAACACTTACCGACTACAACAATCAATAAGCGACCCATGCTCCGCTAACCAATCCATCCCAAGAATCACATCGAAGTCATGGATGTCCATAATAATCAAGTCTGCTGGCAGATCCACATCCTCAATTCTCACCGTGCACCTCCAAATCACCTGATTCACCAAGTACACGACGCCCATAGGCGTGCCAACACCCATCTCGCTATCTACGGCTGACACCTCACAATCTAACATACTAGCACAACGCCTCGAAATAAAAGAATGTGTAGCCCCCGCATCCAACAATACTCGCACAATAAGGTTCGAGATATGAAGTGTACCTGTAATCACGTCTGTGGTTGACCTCGCCTGCTGCTGAGTCACTGCAAAAACACGAGCACTGGGCCCCGCAGTCTGCCCGTGCCCACGTGCGCCAGGTACAGCACCCTGTCTTCGGCCTCCGGCAGTGTTGGAAGCCGAACTCTGTGCAACACTAGCACCTCCAGTATCGTTGTTCCTCGACAACGACGGGCAATCTCGGGCGTAGTGGCCCGCTCCTCCGCAAGCAAAACAATTAACTGTCCTCGGTCCATCCCAAGACCCTCCTGATGCACCACTCCAAGACTGATGCTGCCCAGCACTGGATCTCGATCCGCCCCTCTGAGAGCCCCCTGATCGACCTGACCAGCCACGACCCCGTAATGATGTGGGTGCTCCTCGATAACTTCCCCCCTTAGAGATTTTCCGGCCGGTTGGTCCCGGATGGGGACGATCCCGGCGCCGCCCCTCGCCTGATGATTGTCGCGCCTGGTGTGCCGCCAGACTGGCCTCGACACGAACTGCAGCGTCGACCATGTCCCTCAGAGTCGCATAAGTGGCAGCCGTCACACCTGCCCGTATCTCTCCTCGGAGCCCCAACTTAAACCTCTGACATATGTCCTCCTCAGTACTCACAAAAGCTGTTGCAAAACGGGAAAGCTTCCCGAAAGCCTGCTCATAGTCTGCCACAGACATGTCCCCCTGCTCCAGTCGCAGGAACTCCGCCTCTCGTGCTGCGCGAAAAGATCGCGGGTAGTACTGATCTAGGAACCGAGCACGAAAGACCTCCCATGTGGTGGTACGAACAGACCAACCCGACATCTCCAGACCCTGCCACCATCGGTAAGCTCCGCCTTCCAGTAAGAAGGCCGCCAAAGTCACCCGCTCGCTGGGTGGGCAATGCATCACAGTAAAGATTCTTTCCCATTTATCAATCCACTCGTAGGCATCCTCGGGGTCAGATCCCCCGTTGAAAGGTGTGGCTCCCAACCGTTGAGCCCGCTCAATACTGGCGCATTCCATCTCTCTCTCAATTTCCTCGGTGGTCCGTGCTGAAGGGGTTCTCCTCGGAGGCATAACCAGCTGTTAAGAGGCATAGATTAGTTAACGCAATTCTTAGACTCGAAAAGTACCTAATATTAACCGCTAGTCTAACATGCTGACCACAACCTAGTGCTCTGATACCAAGCTGATAGGGACCCGCCCCGATCCCCCGGGGACCACAAGGGGACGTGCCCTGCTCCCGTCTGACACCCGAACCGAAAATCCCAATTTTAGTCTTAAAAACTTAAATGCATAAATGTCCGAATTATAAAGTCATACATTACCCAAATTTAACAGATGTCAGACAAGGGATACAGTCTAAAATACAAAATCCGAGCACGACACTAGAAAGGGAAAATCCTGCGGGTGATCCGACCCGACAGGGGATCCGGTGCGCAGTACAAAATATATGCCTCAGCCTCGGGGTCCTCACCAACCTCAGCAGCGCGACCTGGAGGGGTTACCAAAACATGAAAGGTGAGTGGGCCGAAACTCAGGTTTGTAAAAACAATATAATAAGTAAAATACATACTTTACCCCTCCGTTTTCCAAACATGCATGCATCAGTATTTAAAAACCATAAATACATGTAATATATCACAAGCATTATATTAAGCCAGAAATGTAATATAAACCCAGCTACTGCACCATACACATCCGATATAGACATCCCAGATGTCCGACGTCCTTGACGTCCAATAATGGTCACAGTCACAAGGCTACGCGTGCCACCCGGGGTCTCAAATCCCGAGTCCAATATCCGAACCCAGTTCGGTTGTGGCATCCCAGATGCCTAGCGTCCCAGACGCTCGACGTCCCAGACGTCCAATAATAGCAATCCTGCTCCTGAGTCATCCTACGGTCCGGCACCTCCGTAGCATGACTCCTCGCAGGCAATGCACCGTGACCGCTCCGGGGTACCACATCCGAAGGAGACAGTATTATACGGTGGATTATACAGTGCAGTACCCAAGATAGTCATCGTATCCACAGGTATATGTAAATATATATATATATATAATATAAAACAGTATTCAATTTCCGTAAAACGGGCCTCAGCCCAACACCGTAAAACGTGTCACAGCCGTAAATCGAGATAATCAAAATCCATTAATGATTCACGCACACATATAGATATACGGAAATGAAAACGGTTATGCATGCAAGTGTTAATAAAAACGGGCCCACTCACAGTACGCTCCCGCTGCGAATAACACGCGTACGAACTTGTCTCCGGAATTAACGTAAGTTTCCTGTCATTTCCAACCACACACAAGTGTCATTATAGGTCCTTAAAATACCCTCAAAAAGTCCAAAACAGAAACCGGTTCAGGAAAGCCGGCCAACACGCTTCCCGAGACATCCGGCCCTAAACTGACCTTCCTCACTATCTCAGATCAACATGGTTATTTCACAGAAAGTGTTCAAAATGATGAAAGGATTAAAAGTCATGTTGACCGTGATCCGAGATAGTGCTCAACGCGCCCTCACGTGCGGCCCAAAGTGGCTGCGCGTGAAAGTCACGCGCTGCTACAGTGACATTGCTACAGTACCGTCGTCCTTGCCCGATTTACTGTAATTCGGGTCTTCAACCCGCGGTGTGACCCGATTAATTAACCTCTCATTTCTACTTAATTTCAAACATTCTTGATCCTAACATGTTCTATCATCACTTAATTACAGTTCTCAGTCCACTAATCAACTCGACAAGCCTTCAACCGTCCTATCCAAACCCGAATAGCTACACGGGTCAAACCTCAGAACACCTCCAAACTATCGCCATTGTCCAATTAAATCATACAGAGGAATAATAGGACCTAGACTAACAAAATAGAACCATCAATTGAACGAAACCTCACCTGGAAGTAGCCGTCCAAACGCTGCGATTTCCTCTGCACACGGCGGTCACCGTCCCAGCTCCTCCGTGGCAGGTTGCCGTCGATTCCGATATGGACAAGTTCCAAAGGTTCCCAGAAAGCTCACTCAGTGATTGGTTTCGTCCAAAAGGCCGTGGAAATTGAACTTGGATTTTCCCTCCAAACCGATTTTTCTCAGAACTGGAACTTGGGTTCCTGGGCACACCACGATCAACCCGCTTCAAAGACTGCTCGCACAAGTTTCTGTCACTCCCAGAAGGCTTCCACGGTGCCTAGATTGGTCCCAAAACCCGTGGAGATTGAATTCGGAATTTTCCCCCCAAAAATCTGAAACTGTTCTTCACTGTTTCTCCCTGTCTCTCACAATCTCTCAGCCCCAAACAGACACCAAAATGAACCCTTCTCTCACTCCCCAACTCGGATAAGCGATCAAGGAGTCCAACACCCGTGGGAGACACTCACAGACCCCACTGAACCCTGCAGCCCGCACACAGAGTCCATAACCACATTTTAAATCCTACCCGTGGTCTGCAACAGCCTTAAACTACACTCCCACTAACTTAAACTACATAAACAATACTCACAATCCAGTCCACTAGTGCCTTAAACAATTGCACGCCCACACACCCCACGGCGTGGCCGTGTGCCCTGTTTTTCACGGTTGCTGCTACAGTAACCGTGCAAAAAGACCAAAATGCCCTCAGGGCAGAAATTACCAAAATGCCCTCCAACTTCCGTGACCCATAACTCGGTCATCCGATGTCCATTTCACGCGTGCCGCCTGTCGTTATACTCAGGGCATCGAGACGAATCTCACGGTCTTCGGTTCGTGTGAAAATTCTTGGTACATCAAAAAGTCAACTTTTTCCCCTATCTCGTCCAAATTACGGTAATGCCCCTGAACTTCCGATAGTCATAACTTTTTCCCTAATCGTTCGAATTGGACGTGCCACTTGTCTATGAACTCGTGACGTCCTGAACTACGTCACGGTCACTAGTCAAAGTCCATTTGACCCATAAACCAAAAAGTCAACAATTGGCCATAATTCACAGGGGTAAAAACGTCAATTCATACATTAAATTACAATATTACAATCTACAAATTTCCGGGGTGTTACAACATGTCTAGTTCTAGCTCGTTTTTCTTAGTTTGGATCATATAGATCGATTGGGAATGGTAAGACGATGATATAGGGATAAATAGGATCAAATTTGGGTTAGAATCATAGAAATGGGGGTCGGGTCGGGTCACGGGTCTGTGTGACTTGGTTGCAGGTGATCGGTTTGACCCGATTGGAGGTCAGGGATGATGATGACGTCAACGGGTGACGTCATCATCTGACAGCTATCAGTGGAGGACCAATGGAGGCTTGACATGTGTCACATGTCAGTGACTAGTCAGCACTGACATGTTAGTGATGTGGCCCAATCATGGGCCACCACGTGTCACTGACATGTTAGTGATGTGGACCAGTGGTAGGCTAACACGTGTCAAATCTGACAGGTGTCAAAGTTGTCAGATGATGTCATGCTGGCGTCAATCGTTGACCGTTGATCGCTAACGTCAGCGTTGACTTTGTTGACATTAGCAGTTGAGTTTGACCAACGTTGACCACTCGCGTGGGGGCGCGTGAGCATGAATTTTGAGGTGGGACCATTGTTATTCAAATAGTTTTGACGATTCGGAACCAGTGGTGGTGGTTTTGGGTTGATCGAAGATCGTTAGGTTGGTCAAATCAAAAATTTTCACCTCGGGAAACGTGTATGAGACTTGTTGACCTTTTTCGAGAGTTTTGGGGTTTTAGCCTATGGACTTATATAGATATTTAGTAACGTTCGGGTATGAATTGGAAAGGTCCAAAAGTCTCAGAGATGGCAGATTAGCCTCGGGGAGGTTTATGACACGCGGATCGAGGCGACATCTAGGACAGTCTGTGAGTGGACTTTTGTTTTTGAAATATGATGCATGCATAATTGGTTTATATGTTATATATATATATGTTTTGAATTCCTTGAATACTTATGTTTGTGGTATTTGGTATTTATGTAATTGCACGTATTTCGAGGCATATGGTTTTTATGTTGGATTTATATGTGCTTGTGTTTTCAATAATGGTTTGATAGAATGGCTTTTGGATTTGGAAATACCAAATCGGGCATGAGACCCATTTGATTTGGAAACTATCGGACTTGGAGTCCATTTGATTTAACGAGATATCGGGTTGGAGACCCATTTGATTTACATGATCGGGCTAGAGGCCCAGTTGAGTACGATATCAGGCATGAGTCCCCTTTGTGGTTTATAAATGTGATTTCAAGTTCGAAGACCCTAAAATGGATTTGGATTTGAGTACTTGAATTTTTTGATTTGTGATGGTTTAATGGAAATTCCGAGCATGTCCCCTTTGAAAGGTTTGAAAGGTTTTGAAATGATTTTATAAAATGTTTTCCATGTACCATCCTTATATGAGGACATGTGGATGGTCTCCCCCAGATGACTGGGACATTAGGGAAGTCACGGCGCATTGCCTGCGAGGGGTCATTGCACAGAGCAACCGGACCGTATAGCGACTCAGGAGCAGGATTGCTTTAATTAGACGTTGGGACGTCAGACATCTAGGATGTCAGAGATAGACCCGGATAGACCCCGGGCAGCACGCATTGCTTAGACCGTGATATGACGTCTGGGACGTCAAGCGTCTAGGATGCTAGGTATCTGGGATGCCGAGGATGGGTATTTGGTAAACATGATTTATTGAATTTATGAAATGGTATTTCTGCGTTTATGGATTTGGGCAGTGTCCCAATTGGATTTGGATTTACGAATTTCGGTGTTTTACAGTTTTGGGGCTGAGTTCCCACACTTGGTTGATTTTACAGATTTGGGCTACAACCTTAATGATTTGAGGAAAGTAATGGCTTTGTTTTTCCGCAGTTTTTAATATATTTGAATTAACTAGTTTTCGTATGCATGCATAATTTTATGTGAAGGGCAATAAATGTTTTTTATGAAATGTGTTTTATTAAATTATTTATTTTCGTCCACTCACAGCTTTTAGATTTTTAATGCCCTTCAGGTTGATCGTGGTGCGGGTTGTAGCTGAGAGTTAGACATCACACTCCTCCACTGATTCTAACGAGCTCTAGAAGCCCCGTTTGTGTTGTTGACCCGGGTTATCCTATAGCGACCCGTCCCTGAATTTAGGGATTAATTAACACTAATTATGGAATAGTAAGGCTAATCGGGGATTAGCCAAGGATTATCTGACGTTCATAGCGAAATTACGATTTTGCCCTTGAACGAGAGAGAAAAATTGACTTTTGACCCGGGAGGTCCAATGCCCGAGGGCTGAGGACTGTTATGTAGATCGGGTCGATACTAGTCTATAGACAGGTGGCATGTCGAAATCGGACGTTCGACAGAAAAGTTACGGCTCACGGAAGTTTCGAGGAACTATTGTACGAATTACGAGACGAGTTGACTTTTATCTCAAGTGGGCCCAGATATTTTGAACAGGTCCAATGGATGAGTGACAAGTGTCACCCATCCAATGTCCACCACCAAAGATACATGCACCAATCTCCCCTTCTCTGTTTCATTCATCTTCTTCGTGCTTCTTGACCAACACACAAACACACCACCACAATCCACCCTAACCCACACAAACCTTCATCTTTTGTTGATGGTATGAACAGAGAAGTGAGAGGGGAGGTTAAGACATGACGGATGGTGGCCACGGTGATGCAAGCACGGCGGTGGAACGACCGTGAGGGGAATTCGGTGGCAACCAGCCGAAATCTCCATTTGGCAAGGTAAGTCCAAACCCAAGCCCTAAACATGATTTTGAAGTTCCTAGGAGCTAAATGAAAACCCTAAGAAGTAGTTTTGGCCTTTGGACGTGCACAGAACATAGGGGGAGTTTTTGGGTCGTGAAGTGTGCATTGAACCAATATGTTTTAGGCTAGTTTTCCAGGTTTTAATCACATAGATAGGTTGGAATTAAGGAGAGGAAGCTATAGGAATTGGAATGGATGAAAAACGATTAAAAATTAGGGAGTTAGAGGACCGACCCAGTCATGCCAGCCGAACCAGCGAACCGGCCGGACTGGTTTGTCGCGAGGTTGAAGATGACTGGGTGCAGTCGCGTGGGCTTCACGTACAGCCCCTTGGGGAAGCACGTGAGGGCGCGTGGGCCATTCTTTGGGGAAATGTTCAACATTTGTTTTCATCTATTCGATGTAACGAACATTTTGGGACAGGTTTCGAGTCGATTGGATATCGTTTCGATATAGTTTGGGATGTCCGAAGGTTTAGGATCGAGTTTAATATATGCTAAAAATCCCAGAAAATTAGGGGGCTTTTATGAGAGGTAAATAAGGTAGTTAGTAACCCTCTAGTATGATTTGGACAGGTTTAGGAACCCCGAAGATGGTGATTAGCTTGTGAGAGGCTTATGAAGCGCGTATCGAGGCGTAGCTTGGATGTTTTGTGAGTGGACCTTGTTTTTCTAAATTCATGCATGCATAAATGTTTTATATGAGTTTATAAACATGTTTTGAGATTCCATGAGTGCATACGATTTAATTACAAGTATTGGGCATTTTCGGAGGAAAATGTATCATTGCATGTAGTTCGAGATTTCTGTTTTATATGATGTTTGGGTTTCGGCTAAGTGTACTACGTGCATATGTTTTACACGGTTTATATGGGATTTTGAAGGTTTCACAGAGAGGCGTGAAACTGAGGAACTGATTTACGGTTTTGGAAGATTTCACGGAAGTGTAACGACCCAGAAATTCAAAAAGGTAGGCATGAGTCCCAATTGAAAGACGATTTGAAAGACGTATTGGAAATATCTTTCGGGCGTATAACCCATTTGGTTGGAAACCATTGGACTTGGAGTCCGTTTTATTTAATGAGAAATCGGGCTGGAGGCCCATTTGAGTTATATAATCGGGCCAGGGGGCTTAATTAGTTTACATGATCGGGCTTGAGGCCTAGTTGGTTATGATATCGGGCCGGGGCCCCATTGGTTTACGAATTCGGGCATGAGGCCCAGTTATGACTTATAAAGGTGATTTCGGGTTGGGGACCCAATTGTGGAATTATGATGGTTTTATGGAAAACCCGGGCATAGCCCTTTGAATGATTTGAAACGGTTTTTCGTGTACCATCCTCATGAACGGATCCTCTCCAGACGTCCCGTAGTATCATGGAGTAATGAGATGTCTCATTCAGATGTCATAGTATCTTGGAGTAGTCACGGGGCATTGCCTACGAGGGGTCATTGCAAGGAGCGACCGGTCCGTATAGTGACTCAGGAGCAGGATTACCAGAGGTTAAAACCTCCCCCAAGGGAGGGTCATTGATCTGCTAGTCATTGACTTGGGTGGACCTTGGGGAAATTTAGGATTTGAGACCCCGGGTAGCACGCGTAGCTTAGAACCATGATAGGATTGATCGTGACATCTCGGATGTCAGGCATCAGGGATGCCGAGGATTTATTTTGGGCTGAGTTCCCACTTGATTGGTTTTGGGATGAGACCCACATGTATTGGTTTTGGGCTGAGTCCCACATGGATTTGGATAGTGGCCCACATAATTTGGTTTCATTTACGATTTTGGGCCAAGGCCCTAATGGTTTGATTAAATGGTTTTCGAATGCATGCATGCTTTTTAGTGAAGGGCATAAATGTATTCTTTTCTGTAAAATGATTTTATAAACTTTTGTTCGTCCACTCACAGGTTTCAATGATTTTAATGCCCTTCAGGTTGATCGCGGATGTGGGCTATAGCGGAGACCGAGACATCACATTCCTCCTCCGATCCTGGCGCACTCTGGAAATCTCGGTGGGGGCTAAAGTTGGAATTATCCCTTGTCTGACACTTCGTGTCAAACGGGAGCAGGCGCGTCTCGCATTAATCCTGGGGGGATTTGGGATGGGTCCGGTCATATCGCTTACCTGGCCTTCGCGTTATACGGGGGTTAGATGGAAGTCTGGCCTTGGTGTCACACGTGAGTTAGACGGGAGCATGGCACATCCCATGTAATTCCGGGGGTATTGGGATGGGTCGTGTCAGTAAGTCCACGCCAATGTTGTCAAACCACATGGACCAGTGAGGTGTTGCCATGTGGCATTGTGTTAGAGATGTTAGGCCCAGTTAACATTAACGTGGCAGTGCCATGTCAACACTATCGGACCACGTGGACCAGACAGGTGGTGCCGCATGGAAACGTGTTAAAGAGTTGTCAGATTGTCAACTGACGTGGCAAGTCCATGTCCGTATTGTCATACCATGTGTATCAGTCAGGTGGTGTCACATGGCAATGTGTTAGAGCTGTCAAATTGACTTGGTAGTACACGTGGCAGTAATGACATCATCAGTGACTTCAACATGATGCCATCATGTGACACGTGGCACGTGTTAGAGGGTGACACGTGGCACCAGCTAGGGAGTGCCATGTGGCAGTTGTCAGGTTGTTAGATGTTAGTAGGGCTGACATTAGCAGTGACGTCAGCAGTGGCATCAGTAGATGACGTCAGCACTGATAAGGCGAGTCAGAACTTTGACCAGAGCGTGTGGGCATGTGGGGCATGAATTTCGAGGTCGTATCGGTCTTGTTCGAAAGGTTTCAATGTTCTGAATCCAATAGTGGTGGTTTCAGGTCGATCAGAAGTCGTTTGGGTAATGTTTTAAATGTGACAACCCGTCCCTAATTTTAAGGATTAATTAAGACTATTACGGATTAGTGGCACTAATCGGAGATTAGTCGAGGATTAACGAACGTTCAGGAAAAAATTATGATTTTGCCCATAAACGAGGGTGAATAGTTAACTTTTGACCCGGGAGGTCCGTCGGTCGAAGGCCGATGACTGTGACGTAGATCGGGATGTCATGAGTCCGTAGACTGGCGACACGTCGAAATCGAACATTCGACGTAAAATTTACAGTTCACGGGAATTCTGAGGAACTATTTACGACGACATGTTTTACGAGGCAAAAGTGGGCTTTTGTCCTCAAATGGGCCCCAGATATTTGAATCAGGCCCAATGAATGAGTACCAAGTGTCACCCATTCATTGCCCACCCAACAAAGATACATGCACTAATCTCCCTTCTCTGTTTCATTCACCTTCTTCGTGCTTCTGGACCAAGACACAAACACACCACCACAATCCACCTCAACCCCCACGAACCTTCATCCTTTGCTAATGGTATGAACAGAAAAGTGAGAGGGGAGGCTGAGACATGACGGATGGTGTCCACGGTGGTGCTGGCACGGCGCTGGAATAGCCATGAGGGGAATTCGGTGGCCACCGGCCGAAATCTTCATATGGCAAGGTAAGCCCAAACCCAAGCCCTAAATCTCTTTCTTAGGATCTTAGGAGTTTAATGCAACCCTTAGGATTGAGTTTTAGCCTGTGGAAGTACCCAAACCAAGGGATGAACATTTGGGTTCAAAATGGGTTTTTGAACCACGGGATTTTAGGATTGTTTTCTTGATTTTGATTGCATAAAATGATTCCTAGGATAGATTAGGGAAGATTGATGGAAATAAGGAAGAAAAAAGATGAATAAATGGGAAGGAGTGGCCCTGGACCGGTCACGCCGGTCAAGCGCGTCCCGTATTAATCTCGGGGGGATTTAGGACGGGTTTTGACAAGTGGTATCAGAGCACGGTTAGCTTTTATGGTGTGCGCAGATCGAGGATGTGATGTCTCTGCAGTAGTAACAGCCTGTCATCAACCTGATAGTTAGGGTAAGAGTTTGAGGATTCAGTAGAATCGAACCCGTGTTATGTTATGTTGGCACGTGGTGCAATGGTTTGGGGTTCGATTGAGATGGGATGCCATCTTTTAGTGAAGTGTGATCTCGAGAAGGATCAATTTTTTTATGAATCCAACGGATTGAAGCCGTAGTGTTACTGGTGGATAGGATCCAGTGGACCAGTAGACACAGTATGACGACCTGAGGGTCGGGACCGTTGAGCCATCATGGTGGATAGGGAATATGGCAAAGTGGCATTTGTGGACGTCGTGGATGAACCTGGTTGACCCGAGTGAGATTGTTGGGAATAGGAACGTTTGACCTTATTTGGCACGGGTTTCCATGTTTCAGTGTGTCGAATCCTGAAAGGATGTCGACTGGCAGAAGATGCCACGGTATAGCTGTTGTATGGCCTGGTATGGCATGTCGTGGTTGAGCGGTGGTAGACACTGAAGAGGGCCGGTTTCTTGTGGGGCCAGTAGTTGGAAGGTGTAGAGTTACGAGAGGACGAGGTCCTCAGATCGTGGTTACTGGCTGGTATGGTACCAGTAGTGGAGTATGACGACTCTTTGGAGTTGAGAGGGATGGATCGGTCATGATGGACGTGCTGTAGGGAGCAGCTGTCAGGACCCACCCCGAAAACCGAGGTAAATCCTGTTCCCATCTGACAACCCAGAAAGAAAAACCGAAAAATACCCTTTATCGAAAAACCACAAATACACTATCAGACGCAGGAGAAATTTACAACCCAGAGTCAAAACTATACAGAGCATAGTACTAAACAAAGGAACACAAAACCGATACACAGAGTACACGCACAACGGGAAAATGTAAACCACTCCGGGGTCACTCTCGAATACTCTATGCCTCCGACGCTGCCTCAACCATAAAACCAGAAAGTGTGAGTGGACCATAAAGAATAAAAGTTTCGAAAACAATTTTATAACAAAACCGGGTTTGGCCCTCCGTTTTGAAAACATGCATACACGACCCAATTAGTTAAACACAGCTATAAATGACATAGTAATCATCATAAAAACACTTATAATTAACAACATAGGCATCATGAAAACAGTACGATAAAACATAAATCCAAGTCATCATTATCTGATCAAACCTGCTGGACCTATCCGAGTCTTTAAACTCCCGAGTCTTTAAACTCAATCCAGGCCTCAATAATCCGAGTCTTTAAACTCAACATCCCTACGGGGGAAATATCAGTATATCTGAGTCTTTAAACTCCCGAGTCTTTAAACTCAATCAGGGTCTTTAAACCCAATCCGGGCCCGTCCCCCGTCAATCACAATATCCGGGTCTTTAAACCCAATAATCAAATCCAGCAAATCCAATCCAAAACCATTTGAAAACCTTTTCTAATTCCATATCCAAACCCGAATCCGAAATCACTAGTTCGAAGCCCTTCCGGCGTCCAAAACCGTCATTCCGACCCCAAATCTGGAATTCCACTTTTCAACCTTAAAACCAAATTTCGCTTTCCGAAATCCGATTCTAAAACCGAAAACCTTGATCATCAAAATCATGTTCCAAAATCCATTTATAATCATTGAAAATCCTTTATCATTTGGAATCCCAAATCATGGCATCGAAATCAGAATTCAAACATTTCTCGTAAAACGTGCCAAATACGTACTTTCTCGAAAAACGTGTAATTACGTAAAACCAACATCACATATTCAACAATCATGAAATCACATGTAAAACCATAAAACAATTATTATAGAAGAGCAGTTATGCATGCTCGAGTTTAGAGAAGGGGTCCACTAACAGATACCGGGCATGTCATTCGCGTCCCGAACGTCCTGCACGTTCCTCGACCTCCTCGGGGATTCCCGATCTTGTCAACAGTCACCAAACTACGTCACTAACATGTTAACCAAGGTTCTCCTAATTTTCCCCAAAAATCTCCGGGTCCTAAACGTAACTAACAGAGACCCTAGAACTTCGATCCCGCGGAACTAACTCAATTCGACGTCCGATTAACCCGAAACCTATCCCAAAAGACTCGTTACCACTTCTAGACCAAAAACCTAGTTGACCGTTTCCTCAGAACATGCCCCACGCGCCTCCACGCGACGCCCAAAGTGGCTACGCGTGGGCCTCAAGCGCCTGCACAGTCACTGTTCATCTTCAACCTTCGAACCCGTGCACTGTTCCGGACTGGCGTGGCTGGTTCTCCGCCGTCCGTCCACCATTTTCTTTCCTATTTTTGCCATCCTCTTCGTCCTCTACCCAGTAATCCATTCCCCCAACCAATTACAACAACACGACCCCTAAGCTGTCTCCCCAAGCTCGAAACCAAACCCGTTCAACTGTCCTATTTGCACTCCTGTCCACCCGTGTCACCCCCCATCACGGTTTCGACACCAAAAGATTCCTAGGACCTTACTGAGTTCACTAGAATTCACCAAACACATCGACTCAGCCCCTACCTTCACGACTTTCGATTTGAATCGAAACGGCAAAACGGAGCAAGCAACAGAGTTTGAAGAAATTACCTGTGCTCAGGCCGCCGCCGTGAGCCCTGCTGGGTCTGTTCGACTCTCCTCCGTCCTAGCAACATCACCACGGGTTCAATTGATGGCTTAGTCACAAGAAGTGCACAACCGTGCACGGTGGTTCTCTGGTTCTATCCTCCCTGTTTTCCTGAGAATTCACCCTCTCCTCACACACTCAACACACACAAGCTGCCCTCACAACTCACTCACTACCTCTTTTTCAATCTCTACTCACTCACTCAACCACTAGGTCACACAAACACCCACGGCCAACACTCAATTTCCTCTCAATCTCACCCTCTGTTTCTCTCTTCGAACACGGCTACACAAACACGACTACACAACCTAAGTAATTTGAACTGTACAAAGTTGTAGAAACCTCTAGCCCTTTGCCACATGTCACAATCCTGTGACCCCATCTCAAAATATCCAATCTCCCCTGTACACTTGTCCTTATCAACTTGTACAAATCCCAATGCACCCAAAAAGACCAAAATGCCCCTAAAAGTTAAAATTACTGTTTCGCCCTTCACCGTTCTAGACCCGTATCTCGCCTGTCCAATGTCTGATGAAGGCATGCCGCCTGTCGTTGAACTCAGGATGACGAGATCTACCTAACGGTCCTCGGTCTATGTGAAATGAGAAGTCTAGCGAAAAGTCAACGTTTTCCCCCCTATTTTACCAAATTACGATAATGCCCTCAACCTTCCAAACATCATAACTTCCTCCTCGGATGTCGGAATCGGGCGTGCCACCTGTCTACGGACTCGTGACGTCCCAAACTACGTCTTAGTCATCGGTCAATGTCCAATTTACCGTCTGAACTCAAAGTCAACATTTTGCCCAGACTAGGGGCAAAATCGTCTTTCTATGCCAAAGTCTAAAAGTACCCAACTAAACACCAATTAGGCTCACTAATCCGTTACTAATCACTTTCTTAATCCTAATTTCTGGGACGGGTCGTTACAGCAGCCGAGTTTGTAATAACCCTACTTGGTGATTGATTAGGCAAGTTACCAGGAGAGTGGTAATTGTCGACCGAATCCTGAGGTGGACCGATCGGTGGATTTTGCGTGTTGAGTGGTTGGTACTGGCGGTGGGTTGACCGCATGGAATTGGAGTCTCGATAGTAGAGTGTCTCTGAGTTTGGTCTGCACGAGGTTGTGGCAGACGCTGCTATCGATGGATGTAGTCGAGTTTTATCGAGTTGGATAGACTCAGGTTGTCGTGGCGACGACGGCGATGAGATTCGTCAGTCGTGACGAGGATACGAGGGTGCGTGAGTGACGCACAGTACGAGCATAGATTCTGGATTCGACTCGGTCATGGCTGAGTGCGATCGCAGAATGAGACCATGACGTTGGGTGTTGGCGAGTGTGCCAGCTACCTTCGTGGAGGTGACTAAGAAGAGCGGGATATACCTGGGTAAGTGACAGATGCCCTAGTTATCCTTGGACGGATCACACAAGTGTGAGTACTGGAGTTGATCCCATAGAGTTGGGACGTACGAACTAGTATGCCGACGGGATGGTAGATGTGTCCAAAGTGGCGAGCATGGGAGTTCGGTGGGCACTGAGCGGGACAGAGAGGATCCCGAGTGACTCAGTGTGAGGTACAGGGAGTACTTGGTTTGGTGACCAGTTCCCTAATGATACGAGACTTAAGGCACGCGTGTGTGCCCAGGAGTGGTAATGTTAAAGGTTGAAATGACTAAGTGGTGATTGGATGAAAAGGTATAAATGGACGACACGAGTGCTGTCGTTAGGATTAATGACCGGTTGGTCAGATATGGTGATATGTAGAGATTTGAATGCAGATCACAGCAGGAGCCTGTTGTGACTCTTCAGTCGAGCAGTACATCAAGTTAAGATGAATTGACATCCTTTTGGATGTGCATAAACGGTATTCACGGACGCATGGATGGTGTCTGGTTAAGCTGAGGACTTGAGAGTCCATTGTGGATTGGTTTTCGTTGACTGCGGTTGACCATATCTCCTGAGTATAGGACTGGGAAATCCTTTGCCTATAGGACGTGGGGATGCTCGTGTAATGAGTGAGCTCAGTAATAGGAAATGAAACATGTTTCCAACGTGATTGGAACTTCGGAATCAATCACAAAGAGAGTGATATGACAGCTAAAGGGTTCAATGAGGGTGTAAGAACCGAACACCTAGGATGTGGGTCAAATTTGATTGACTTGATGAGTAGATGGTATTTAGTGTCACTGGATGTGATGAGTGAGTGTCCACTACCTTTGACCCATAGTGGAACCGTGTCAATATTATGGATCGAATCATGTGGTGACGATCACTATGATCGAGATGATGGATGTTGGTTAGTCTATCTCTGGAGTTGGGCATGTGACCACGAGTACTCCGAGAAGACGTTGAGGATAGTAAGGATTAGTATGCGATTGGACGTTGCATGAGTGCAGTCCTTGAGCAGGCCGAGTAGGGCCTTTATGATTGACATGATATGGGTGCACCAGTAGGTTGTGCACGTTGGACATGAGTGGCGATTGAATTAGATCCGATAGTGACAGTTTGATGAGTACCATGATCGGATGTCTTCCGACAGGATGATGAGTTGATTAGACGTCGACTACTGTGTGCTCGAGTAAAGTGGAGTGGTACGGTTCAGTGTTTGATGTGAGTGGGGGCTCAAGGTCACAGATGACCAAGGGAACCCTACAGTGTAGACATGTTATCTCTGCTAAGACAAGTATTCGATGGGATCCAGATACATCCAGGATGGGTACGATGTTGAAAGTGTTTCGACAGAGTACATGATGTGACGGCTTGGGACCCGAGTGAGTCAAGATTTCAGTGTAGGTCACGGGGTGACACGAGATATGATATAGGGGACTCGAGAGCGAGTCGAGATCAGAGTAGCACAACGAGAGGGCAATGGAGCCGGGAATTGTCGGCTGGTCATGATGGTTGTGACCTATGGTGGTGATGAATTTGATCGGTATCCGATAACTTCAGATTAGTATGGATTGATGATAAAACGAGATCGTTGAGTGAGATGAGTACAGAAGCCGATAAATGTCGCAGGTTTGAGTATGACCTGCGAGATGGGATTCGTGTCATTGTGATGGTAGGATCTATAGAATGTTGTCGGTTTGGATGTGATAGCCTTAGTGGGAGTACGTATTTTAGCCTGACAGTTATCGGTTGGAACGTGTCAGCATGGTAGACTGAAAAGCCGACTGGGATGTCAGCTTGGTATGTCAGGACCCACCCCGGTTTCACCCCGAAACCCGAGGTAAATCCTGCTCCCATCTGACACCCCGATAGTACACAGTCAGACGCAGGAGAAAGTACTTAATAAGATATCCGAAATCAAAGTTTACAGAGCACAGTACATAGTACAACAAATAAAAACCGATTATATTTACACGCACGCGGAAGAAAATGTAAACACTCCGGGAACCCTCACGAAATGTCTATGCCTCAGACGCTGCCTCGGCGTCAAGACCCCGCGCTATCTCCACAACCTGGAGGGCAATTTAAAACAGAAGATGTGAGTGGACCATAATACAAGAAAAGTTCTAAAACCATTTATCAGAAAACCGAATTTAACCCTCCGTTTTGAAACCACATGCATAACCCAGTTATTAAAACAGTTAGAAATCGATCATCATAAAACATCATAAGAAACAGAAATACTATAAAACAGTTATAGAAATCATAGCATATGAATCATAAAACCGTACCAGAAACCATGAACATCCAATCATGAATTTTCCGATCAAACCTGCTGGACCTATCCGAGTCTTTAAACTCCCGAGTCTTTAAACTCAAAGGCCTACGGGGGAAATATCAATATATCCGAGTCTTTAAACTCCCGAGTCTTTAAACTCAATCCGGGCCCGTCCCCCGTCAAATCAATATCCGGGTCTTTAAACCCAATAACCAGATCCATCAAATCCAATCCAAATCATTTGTAAAACCATTGTCCATTTCCATATCCAAACCCGAATCCGAAATTACTGGTCTGATGCCCTTCCGGCATCCCGAACCGTCATTCCGAACTCAAATCCGGAATTCTACATTCCAACTCGTTTTCCGAAATCCGTTTCTAAAACAGAAAACCTTGGTCATCGAAATCATGTTCCAAACTCCCTTTATAATCATTGACAACCATTTATTGCTTGAAATCCCAAAACCATGGCATCATAATCAGAAATCAAGACTTTCTCGTAAAACGTGCCAAATACGTTATTTCTCGAAAAACATGCAATTATGTAAAACAATTATAGCATATTCAAATAAACATGAAATCACATATAAAACCATAAATCAAGTAATGAAAAGCAGTTATGCATGCTCAGTTTAAGGAAGAAGTCCACTCACAGTACCGAGCCCTCAATCGCATCTCGAACGTCCTGCACGTTCCTCGGCTTCCTCGGGAAATCCCGATCCTGTCAACAACCACCAAATTACATTACTAACACATCCACGAGTATCCACCTAAATTCTCTCAAAAATCCTCGGGTCCTAAACGTAACGAACCGGAACCCTAAACCTGTCACCCTCGCGGAACTAACCGCAAACGATGTCCGATCAACTCGAAACCGCTTCCAATGAACTCGTCACAACTCCTAGACCAAAAACCATGTTGATCGTTTTCCCCAGAACCGCCGCACGCGCCCCCTCGCGCTGCCCAAAATGGCTGCGCGTGGCCCTCACGCGCCTGCTACAGTGCATCGGCTACCTCGAGCCAACCCGGTTCGCAACAGTAGCCTGCAACTCGGACCGGCGAGACCTGTTCTCCGCCATCCGGCCACCATTCTTCTTCCTTCCTTCACCAGTCTCCTCGTCCCCGGCCTACCCTATCGATTCCTCAACTCCTCTAACCTCAACACAGTCCCATCATCGTCGATTCCAGCTCGAAAGAAGACTCATACACGGCTCTGTTTTCCTTCCCGGCCACCCAGGTAACCTCCCTTCACGGTAGCCATCCTAAACCCTTCCTAGGACCTTACTGAACCTAACCCAACTCTCCTAGACCTTCGACTCTCGCCCAAATGTCACGACTCACCGTTTGAAACTCACGGCAAAACAGAGCATACAGAGTCCCTCCGTCGTGCCATCCACCACCGTGCACCTCCCGTCACGGAAACACAACCAATAGAATCCCAGACCTCCACTGAGTCCCCTAGACCTGCCTATGAACTTCGATTCGACCTCTAGACTCACGACTCTCGAGTTGAAACTCGACGGCTAAACAGAGCAAATAGAAGAGGATGAGAAATTACATGTCCTCTGATCGCCGTCGCGAGCTCAGCCGTGAGGCAGTAGCTCCTCCCCTCCACCTCCAGCCCCTGAACACCTCCTCTGGTCTTGCTTGATCGATCACAGCCACAACACCACCCACAAACACTCACGTCCTCCCTGTGCACTCTGGTTTTCCCCGTGGCCCTCACTCCTCTCACACACACGGCCAACACTTCCAAACTTCCTCCCTGTAACCTCCCACTTCTCTGATCACTCTCGCACACTCGCAAACTCACCAGCACCCCTGATCAACCCGCAATGCTCTCAATTCTCTCCCTCTGTTTCTCTCTGTGTCGAAGAACACTCACACGGGCACTGCACGGTTGCACCCCAATTATTGGAACCGTGCACACACGCGAGAACTCCCCAGAACCCACTACACAATTGCCACATGTCACCATCCCCTTTTTTCTCTCACACACATGGCCCCATCTCAGCCCTTCATCTGCTTCTCTCTGCACAAATCCCCAGATGCAAAAAGACCAAAATACCCTCCTGTTTAACTCAAAATTACGGTTTTACCACTACCTTTCTAGACCCGTAACTCCCACACCGTACGTCCTATGAATACATGCCGCCTGTCATCGAACTCAGGACGATGAGATCTACCTAACCATCCTCGGTCAATGCACCAAAACCTGATCATCCAAAAAGTCAACTTTTCCCCTTATTTTAACTAATTTACGGTTATGCCCTCAACCTTCCGAACATCATAACTTCTTCCTCGGATGTCGGAATCGGGCGTGCCACCTGCCTACGGATTTGTGACGTCCTAAACTACGTCCTAGTCACCGGTCAAAGTCCATCCGACCACCTGAACTAAAGTCAACATTTTTGCCCAAGTTAGGGGCAAAATCGTCATTCTAAACTTACGGACCTATCGGGACCACCTAACCACCGATTAGCTCACTAATCCCACCTTAAGCACTGTCTTAATCCCGGCTCTCGGGACGGGTTGTTACATGGTATGATTGACCAGTCGGAGTATGAGACAGGAGAGATCGACGAGTATCAGTGTCGGACGTGTACTTTTACATGGGCACTCTCGTTATGTGTGTAACGACCGAGTTGGGGACATGATTGGATTCCACAGTTTGGTTGTGGAATTAGGCCGGTTGGAATTTCGAGCACGAAATTCTTTAAGGAGGGGAGTTTGTGACGACCCGACCCTAATTTTAAGGATTAATTAAGACTAATTACGTATTAGTGGGGTTAATCGGGGATTAGTCGAGGATTAACGAACTTTCATGGCAAAATTATGATTTTACCCCTAAACGAGAGCGAATAGTTGACTTTTGACCCGGGAGGTCCGAGTTCCGGGGGCCGATGACCGTGAAGTAAATCGGGACGTCACAAGTTCGTAGACAGGCGGCACGTCGAAATCGGACGTTCGACGAAAAAGTTACGGTTCACGGAAGTTCCGAGGAACTGTTTACGACGACAAGTTTTACGAGGTAAAAGTGGACTTTTGTCCTCAAGTGGGCCCTAGATATTTGAATAAGGCCCAATGGATGAGTAACAAGTGTCACCCATCCATTGCCCACCCAACACAGATACATGCACCAATCTCCCTTCTCGGTTTCATTCACCTTCTTCATGCTTCTAGACCAAGACAAACACACCACCACAATCCACCCCAACCCCCACAAACCTTCATCCTTTGCTGATGGTATGAACAGAGAAGTGAGAAGGGAGGCTGAGACATGACGAATGGTGGCCACGGTGGTGCTGGCACATCGGTGGAACGGCCGTGAGGGGAATTCGGTGGCCACTGGTCGAAATCTTCATATGGCAAGGTAAGCCCAAACCCAAGCCCTAAATCTTTTTCTTAGGATCTTAGGAGTTTAACGCACCCCTTAGGATTGAGTTTTAGCCTGTGGAAGTACCCAAACCAAGGGATGAACATTTGGGTTCAAAATGGGTTTCTAAACCAAGGGATTTTAGGATTGTTTTCTTTATTTTGATTGCATAAAATGATTCCTAAGATAGATTAGGAAAGATTGATGGAAAAAGGAAGAAAAAGGATGAAAAAATGGGAAGGAGTGGCCCTGGACCGATCATGCCAGTCTAGTTGGACCGATTTTACAGGTTGGCCAGTTTAGACCGGTCTGGCCAAAGGAAGAACAAAAGTGTGCAGTGGCCCGTGGCCCCCATGCGCAGGGGCTTCTACCAGCTCGTGTGGGCACGTGGCCCACTTTCTGGGGAAGGTTCCAACATGTGAAATCATTTATTCGATGTAACGAACATTTTGGGACTGGTTTCATGTCGATTGGACATCGTCTCGATATAGTTTGGGAGGTCCGAAGGTTTAGGATCGGGTTTAAAATAGTTAAAAAACCTGAAAAACTTACGGGGCTTATATGAGGGGTTAATTAAGTAGTTAGTAACCCTCTATTACAATTTGGATAGGTTCGGGAGCCTCGGAGACGGTGATTGGCCTGGGAAGGATGTATGGAAAGCGTATCGAGGCTCGACTTTGGACAGTCTATGAGTGGACCTTTCTTTCTAAATTGATGCATGCATAAATGTTTTATACGTGTTTTAATACATGTTTTATGATGCCATGGGTGCATTTGATTGTGGTGTTTAGTATGTACGTATTTGCACGTATTTCAAGTTTTTCAGTTTTATACGGTACTTCTACGTGCTGTGTTTTCTATGGTAGTTTTGTGGAAGGGTTTTGGATTTGAAAACATGGAATCGGGCATGAGACCCATTTAATTGGAAACTACCGAACTTATAGTCCATTTGATTTGATGAAAAATCGGGCTGGAGGCCTATTTGGGTTATACGATCGGGCTAGAGGCCCCGTTGGTTTACGAATTTGGGCATAAGGCCCAATTGGTTATGATATCTGGCTGGAGGCCCATTTATGTTCTATAAACATGATTTCAGGTTCATGGACCCTATTTGGATTTATGATGGTTTTATGGAAATTTGGGGCGTAGCCCTTGAACGGTTTTGGAAATAAAATATGAAAATTGTTTTTCGTATACCATCTCATGAACGGATGCCTTCCAGACATTTCGTAGTATCCTAGAGTGGCAGGTTGTCTCCTCTAGACATCTCGTAGTATCCTGAAGTAGTCGCGCGACATTACCTATGAGGGGTTATTGCACGGATCGACCGGTCCGTATAGTGACTCATGAGCAGGGTTGCCAGAGGTTAAAACCTCCCCCCATGGAGGGTCATTGATCTGCGGGTCATTGACCTGGGTGGACCGTGGGGAGACTAGGGATTTGAGACCCCAGGTAGCACGCGTAGCTTGGAATCGTGATAGGATTGATTCTGACATCTCGGATATCAGGCATCAGGGATGCCGAGGATTGGTTTTTGGGCTGAGACCCATTAGTATCGGTTTTGGGCTGAGACCCACGGGTATTGTTTTGGGTTGAGTCCCATTGGTATGGTTTTTGGGAAGTGGCACGTATGATTAGTTTGATTTAAGTTTTGGACTAAGGCCCTAATGGTTCTATTTTGATAAATGGTTTTCGAATGCATGCATGCTTTTTTAGTGAAGGGCATAAATCTTCTTTTCGTGAAATGAATTTTATAAACTATTGTTTTGTCCACTCACAGCTTTTTGTGGTTTTAATGCCCTTCAGGTTGATCGCGGATGCGGGCGGTAGCAGGGACCGAGACATCACACTCCTCCTCCAGATCCTGGCGTACTCTGGATTCCCGATGGGGCTAAAGTTGGATTTTCCCTTGTCTGACACTTTGTGTCAGACGGGATCAGGCGCGTCCCGGGGGGATTTGGGATGGGTCTTGACATTGGAGGTCTTTATCCTTGGGAAGCGTGTCTGGGACACGTTTACTGTACCGGGGTTTAGGGGGTGTTTACATACGAACTTATATAGATTGTTATTATCCCCCGAGTGTGACTTTGACAGGTCAAGTGGTTCTGAAAGCTTCAGACTGGCTTACGGTGCCAGTTTTGAGCGCGCATCGTGGACTGTTTGTGAGTGGAATTTGATTTGTAAATTATGTATGCATATATTTTTTTCATGGTTTTATGAGTATGATTTGAAATGCAAGGATTTATATTGCTTTGAATGATGAATTTCAAAAAGATTCATATATTGGCTTGATCATGGTTTGGAAATGAATGATTTTACGGATTTACGTGAAAATGATATTTGGGCTTGAGACTCAGTTGGAAAATGATTTTGAGTATTGTGAAGTGAGGACTGGACACTGTTTTTATGAAGTTTGTGGACACCTTGTTTTGGGTCGAGACCCTATGCAAAACAACTAATTTGATTTGAGATACAACAACTTTATGAAAATGTGTTTCCACTGTTTTCACTATAACCATTCTCTGTGATTATTGATATGACTCCACTAGGAATGTGTTTCCCCGGAGAGGTCCTCCGGTTGTGAGTGTGTTTTCCTGAAGAGGACCCTATGATTGCTCGCCTCCGGGATGCGTTGTGTTCCCCCCCCCCCCAAATGGTTTAACTGACTATGCGTACATGCTTTACAAAACGGAGGGTAAAAAGATGATTTCAGAAATTGTTTTTTCCAAACTGTTTATTTTTATCCACTCACACTTTTTCTCGGTTTTGGTAACCTCCAGGTTGATCGCAGATTCAGGCTATAGTAGAGACCTAGGCATCACATGAAGCTGCGTACTCTAGAAACCCTGAGTGGGTCACGGTAGTATCCTTGGTCTGACACGTGGTGTCAGACAGAAGCAGGTCACCCCACATTAATCCTATGGGATTAGGAATGGGGCCTGTCAGCTTGGTACCAGAGCACTTAGATGCTCTTGTGGTGTCGCGCAGCCTCAGTGCACTTAGTTGCTCTTGTGGTGTCGCGCACCCTCAATCCTACGACAACAACCCTGTCATCAATGTCATAGTAAGGATAAGAGTAGGAAAGTTAAACGAGAAGAACAAACCCATTGGTTCGATTAGGCATTAGATTCGTAGTTTTAGGGGTTTGAGTTCTGAGTAGGATTGCGTTTCGTGTGTACTTAGTGGCTTGGAGCTGTGAAGTTACTAATTGATTGGATCCCAAGATAGATATTGCGCAAAGTTATGACTGACGGTCAGTCATGATGGATGTGCTGCTAAGAGCAGCAGGGGTTGTTGATGACCTTAATTTGAGAAAGGTTGAACGAAATTACCAGGAAAATGGTACTTGTGGATAGGATCCCGAGGTGGCCGACCAGTGGATTACACACTTGGAGAGAATCGTTCGGGTGATGGGTTGCCCTTATGTATGTATATATGTATGAATCTAATTACAGTTTGCATTTTCGATTGGTCTGCACAGAGTTGGTGGAAGACATTGCTAATTACGGATTTGGAAGGGACTAACGAGAGTTGGGCGACGTTCGAGGAACGTTTCTTACATTAATTTCACCCCTAGCCTTATTGAGATAATGAAAATCGCGGTTCCTGCGTTTGGAACAAAACTTGACTGTTGCTTTTTATGAGTAGATATTTTTGGTAAGGGATTGGGTTGCACTAGGTGCGACAACGATTAAGGCAATAAAGCCTTATCGGTTTATGTTGGGTCTTGGGAGTTGGACTCGAATGATGGTGTGTCATCTCAGTTGGAGATGAGTATGATGGAATTCCAGTAGCAATCAGTGTAACGACCCATCTCGGATTTCAGAATTAGATTAGTAATTAATGACAGATTAGTGAGATTAATCGGTGAGTAGTTGGGTGATTTTGGACGGACGGTGCGAAATCACGGTTTTTCCCCTGAAATGGGCAAAACGTTGAATTTTATTTCAGGCTGTCAAACGGACTTTGGCCTATAACTGTGACGTAGTTCGGGACGCCACAAGTCTATAGACCAGCGGCATGTCCGATTCTGACATTCGAGGAAGAAGTTATGACGTATGGAACTCGAGGGGTATTTTGGAAATTTAGCATTAAGGGCATTTTGGTCCTTTTGTTGCATTGGGATCTGTGCCCAGTGAAATTGGGACACTTGGCTTACCTTGGGATTGGTGTCCATAGAGATTGGGACACTTGGCCCTCTCTAGATGGTCGTGGAAGGTGCCTCAGTGTCTACAATTGTTTTAAACACGTTTGCACAGGTTTGGTTAAAATGGAAAAACAGAGACAGTAGGTGATTGTGAGAACCCAACCCTCTCAAACCAGATCCGATGTTGGTGGGGTGTGAATGAAAGATGGAAGGGAGGCTGAGCTGAAACTACTGGTGGCCATGGCGAGGAACGACGGCGGCAGTAGGTGATAAACCCCGTGAAGTGCCCTGTTTTCATTGAAATATCAACTGGTATTGTGAGGCTTGATGAGCGAATTGGTGGCCAAGATGAGGTCCAGGAGGCTGTTAGGAGCTGATTGAGCCTGAACGGAGGTCTGCCGTGGACGGTGGCCAGCGAACCAGACGCGGTAAGTCTTGGTCAAAAAATTAGATACGAGTTTTTAGGCTTTGTTGATGAATTCTAATGATTGGAACACGATTATGGAGGGTAAACAAATCGACTAGGACTAAAGTTGAAGATGGAGGAGGTCAGACTCATGAAGGGACATAGTTGCAGAGCACACGTTATTCTTTGGATCGGGAAGATATTATTCTGGACTTAACTTTGTTGTTTGAGTAAGTAGATCAATTGGTTAGGTTAGGACGAAGCTATTGGGACAAATAGGATAAAAAAAGATGGAAAATGTGTGAAAACCGATCACGCCGGTTCGAGTTGTAAAGGCCGGTCTGGACCGATCTGAACCGGGTCGACCTAAGGTAGGATATGAACAGTGCTGAGGCGCGTGGCTCCCACGCGCATCCCCTTTGGGGGCGCGTAAGGGCTTGTGGGGCTTTTTTTGGGGAAGTGTTCAACACGACTTTTAAAGTATTTAATATAACGAACATTTTGGTACGGGTTTCGAGTCGATCAGATATCATCTCGATATGTTTTGGGATGTCCGAAGGTTTTAGGACAAGTATAAAAATAGTTAAAAGTTCAGGAAACTTACAGGGCTTTAGTAGAAGCATTATGAAGTAGTTAGTGACCTTATTATGGGATTTGGACATGTTTGGGAAAGCTGGTGATAGAGGATTAGCCGGGAAGACATAATTGCACGTGTATCGAGGCGGCTGCGCAAATGGTCTGTGAGTGGACTTTGCTTTCTAAATTATGATGCATGCATAAATGTTTTATATGTTTTATATGCGTGATTTCTTTGTTTATGCTTATGATCTTTATGATTTACGGTTTTGCACGTATTTCGAGATAGTTACGTAATTGCACGTTTTACGAGATTATGGTTTTATGCTATGATTTGATATTGGTTTCGATACTATGATTTTGGGATTTGAATTATGATTTGATGTCAATGGTTTATAAATGGATTTGGAAAAGTGATTTCGATAAACGTGATTTCTGGATTTGGATTCGGAATGATGATTTCGGATTCAGCTTGGGATTCGAAATGGAGATTTCGAATTCGAATTTGGACATGGATTTGGAAATGGTTTTTAAATGGTTTTGGATTGGATTTTATGGATATGGTATTGGGTTTAAAGACCCGGATATGATATGTGACGGAGGTAGGCCTGGATATGTGATTAGGTTTAAAGACCCGGATTGAGTATAAAGACTCAGGAGTTTAAAGACTCGGATATTGTGATTTCCCCCGTAGGCCGATTGAGTTTAACGACTCAGATTATATTAAGGCCTGGATTGAGTTTAAAGACTCGGATTGATATTGAGTTTAAAGACTCGGATAGATCCAATAGGTTCGATTGATTGAAAAGGGTTTCAAAAATGTTTTCAAATATGTTTGGATTTTTGTGATAACTTGATGGTTTTCAATAAGGATTTCAAGTGGTTTCCGGATGTTTTGGGTTATGACACTGATGATATGGATTTGATGGTTTTGCGCTGAGACCCAGGATTTGAGAAAAGGAAATGATTTCGGTTTTCATAAACGGTTTTTAACATCTCGGAAAAGAAATGGTTTTCAAATGCATGCATTGGTTTTAGGTGGAGGGTATAAATGTCTTTTCTTATAGATGTTTTTCTGAACTTATTATTTATTTTTTTCCACTCACAGTCTTTTGGTTTTTCGATACCCTCCAGGTTGATGCGGTGCGGGCTGTTGTTAGTGAGACGGAGACATCACACACCCGATCCACAATGGTGCTGCGAACTCTGGTTAAAAGAAGTTGGTTTTTGATACGTTGACCTGGGTATCCCTTGTCTGGCTTGCGTGTTCCACAGGGGTTGAACAGGTGTTTAGCTTTCGTGTTGCACGTGAGTTAGACGGGAGCATGACTTATCCTTTATTCCTGGGGGATTGGGGGTAGGTCGGGTCAATTTGGTATCAGAGCACTGTTTGTGCGCTCTATACGAGGTTATGGCTTCCAGAGCACGTGGTTAGACGACTTATGTTGTGATGTTACTGTGGATGTGATGTCTCGACGTGGAATAGGCCGTCATCAACCTGGACACTAGAACGATCGTACGTTAGTTAGTGGTTAGTTAGTGATGCGTGCTAGTGCCTGGGTGATAGTCGCCCGATACGCGGTGTGTGGGTATGATGTATGTCGGTATTGGGGCGGAATGGATAGGATGCTTAGCGATAGATATGATCAATGTTTGATTGGACCTTAGGGTCGGATGTGTGCCTGAGTGTCTAACCCGAATGGTAACCAGAGGCCGATAGGTAGTCGGATGTGTGCTAGGGTGATTCACCTGGATGGTGATCTGATGAGTAAGATACAATTGTTGTTTGGCTGGTCTGCCTCTGAGGCCCGATTACAGCCTGTTGAGCTGGATGGTACTTGTGGGCCAATTGGGCCGGTTGACGGCGGCTTGTTGGGCCGGATGGTGAGTGGATGACGATAGTATAGAATTGTGACCACTTGGTCAGATGGTTCGAGATTGGACTTGTGCGGTTACGAGTAGCCGGATGCCTCAAGTTGCAGGGTAAAGGAACCTACTTTTAGGAGTTGAGGGATTCCCCCTAGCGATGGTTACTGGTTGATGTTTGTGTAGATATTACGTTAAGGAATGTTCTTAGCCAGGTGTGACAACCCTAGTGGTGAGGATGTTGTGAGCTAGTGGATGACGTGGGTTTGGATAACCCAAGTGATGATGATGATTTGAGGAACCCCGTTGGGATGACTGGTCTGGTAAATGTGAGTACCTTAGTGAGAAACCCTAGAGTAAGTGCTTAGTCTGGAAAACCTGAGTTAGGGTTTGTGGTTAGTTAGTTGTTGTGGCTTGGGCCGACTTTCGGTTGGATTGGAAATGGTGCTGCTAGGGCGCAACCGAGATATCGGATGGCTTGGCGGATGACTCTGGTCGAGTCTAGTGAGACCGTGGAGCGTTTAGTTTCTTAGAGTTGTGGAATACGAGGGAGGTCAGTTTCCCCAACCCGTGCGTAGATTGAGAGTTTTGGCTCCTTATGAGCGGAGATTCGGGAGTTGGGTGTTATGAGCCCTAGATCGGAGATGATGTGCCACGAGCTGGGATGCTTAGAATGGTCACCTGGTGAGTTGAGGTTGTGACTAATCGTGAAGTGCAGGTATCTGGCTGGGATATGCGATGACCATTGGCAGGTCATGTTTCGGTACGAACGGTCAGGATGCCGTTAGTCAGATCAGAGTAGCGCAGCGGAAGCACGGTGAACCTATGCTTTGGTTTGGAGCGGACTAGGTTGGTATGATCGGGTTGACCAAGAGTGAGTTTGGTTTTCGTGGATACCGCATGATGCGACGAATGAGTTAGCAGATGTTGGCTGTGTCAGAGTGCATTGGTATATGGTACTACTGAGGATAGTCATGGGTGATGTCGAGGCTAGTACTTGGTGATTCCCTGAGATTGGTGATTCCCTGATATTGGTGATTGACGACTTTGAGGATAGTGACCGAGGAATCTGAGGTTAGTGAACGTTGATTATGATCTCGAGAGTTGGTGACTCGTACTTTAGTGATGCTCGGAGATGAACCTTGGAAAGGTTGAGACGCGATAATCATAATGAGTGATGATTGACATCCTTTGGATGTACATAAACGGTGTTAACCGACATGCGAATTGGCTTGTTTACGGACGAGAAGGTTGAGTTGTGGATTTTCCTAAGACCAGTAGAGGAGTTGACAATTGGACGGTTAATCCGGTGGTGGTATACTTGTTGGGGATGAAGTCCCAAGATGGATATACTTCCAACATGGTTGGAATCTTAGAATCAGGAAATGTTTTGGTTGAGACGATGAGATGTTGTGTTGATTCTCAGTTGGTGTTAGATGTTGAGTGATGAATACTCTGGAGTTAGTGAGGGAGACTCATGGTGGTGTATGATGGGACATCAGGAGTTGTGAATCCCTCTTAATCATGGACACGTGTGGATGTGTTCAGGAGTAGAGAGAGTAGTTGGTGATGCCATGTTTGGTGTGTGTGGCAAGTGTAAAGGGATTGTGTTAAGTTGGATATGCGGATGAGGAGTGTGGTTGGTCTTTGCATACATATGGGTATTGGCTTTGGATCTAGTTCTGGGTTTTCCCTGTGTACGTAAATGAGATGTGATTGGATTTAATGTTGGTCGGGAGACCCAAGAGACCGAGATACTCAGAATGGACTTGAATTGGTATTCCTCGGAAGACATGTCGATCAGTCTAGTGGTAGGATTCAATTGGTGTAGTATTAGATTGGATCGATGGACTTCAAAAGTGAAGCGTGATTAGCTTGCAGTCAGGTGGTAATCAGGATGGATATGAGGATGTTTTGTGTGCCCCAGAGATACACTGTGAGGGTTGACGGATACACTAGGGTGGAGCCGATGTGTTTGGTGGAGATTGGTGGTATGTCATTGGAAGTGATTGAGGATGTACTCTACGATCGCTATGATTCAGGTATTCTAGTTGTTGTTAAGTATGATCGGTGCATGTACCTGAGATAAGTGTTAATGATGGGATTAGTGGTTGGAACCATTCTAATGCGATTGGACATGCATTGAGGTATTGGTGATTGGCTTGGTACCGAGGGATGTTGTTGGTTGTATCGATGATCGGAGTAGTTGCACGTGGACTGGATCAGTGTGATCCCGAGTGATCTGCTTGGTTATGGCAGGATTCTGTGTTAGTATATGAGCTGGATGCTTAGAGCCATGAGTGGCTGGTGAGACCTTGACGCTACGATGTGTGATCAGAGATGTGTGATTAGAGGTGTGTGATCACAAGTGTAACAGGTAGGTGATGAGGTCCCAGTTGCAGATAGGTAGTGTGGGACGTGGATGGTGTTCCCACAGGTTAATTGTGTTAGTGGCTAGTGGAACCGCCGATGAGATGACTTGTCGAGTTTTTCGGTGTGAGCATTTACGTTGTGACTCCAGTAAGGTCGGCGTGGACCGCTGACGGAAGTAGTACGGAACACTGAACGGATATTGATGAATAGAAGTCTCGAGGCCGGTAGATGTCGTTTTGAGAATTGGTTGACGAGGTGAGTTGTGCCTGTTGACGGTAAGATCTTATGTTAGACTGAGGCGTTGGTATGAGCTACACTGGTCTCGAGAAGAAGTCGAGATTGATGTGATTGGTAGCTATAGTGATGTGATTGGTAGCTATAGTGATTCGATTGGTAGTGACTTGAGCCGTGAGAGTCAGCTGGTGCGATGTTAGAGGTACCACGGGTACGAGTTGAAATGTGTTGGCCTCAGTGCGAATATGATGATCGCCAACTGTACCGAGAGTTTTCAGGAATTGGTTCGCTTAGTAGCGACATGGTGACGGTTGTGGGGATAAGTTGAATAGGTTCCAGGAGATAAGAACAGGATTTGGCAGGTGATGTACACCGGGTAGGAGACTCAGGTGTGAGATCAGTTGGATTCCCCCAGTTCGTTGCAAACGAACGTTAGTAGGAATTTCGGGGACGAAATTCTTTTAAGGGGGGAGATTGTAACGACCCGTCCTAGATTTCAGGATTAGATTAGTGATTAATGATGGATTAGTGAGATTAATCGGCGATTAGTAGGGTGATTTCGGACGGACGGTGCGAAATGACAGTTTTGCATTTGGAATGGGCGAAATGTTGACTTTTAGTTTGGGTGGTCAAACAGACTTTGACTGATGACTGTGAAGTCATGAGTCTGTAGACAAGCGGCACGTCCGATTCCGACATTCGAGGAAGAAGTTATGTCGTACGGATGTCAAAGAGCATTTTGGTAATTTAGCATCAAGGGCATTTTGGTCCTTTTGTTGCATTGGGATCTATGCCCAGTGAAATTGGGACACTTGGCTTACCTTGGGATTGGTGTCCACAGAGATTAGGACACTTGGCCTTCTCTGGATGGTCGTGGAAGGTGCCTCACCACCTACAATTGTTTTAAACACATTTGCACAGGTTTGGTTAAAATGGAAAAACAGGAACATTGAGTGATCGTGAAAAACTAACCCTCTCAAACCTGATCAGGTGTTGGTGGGGTGTGAATGAAAGATGGAAGGGAGGCTGAGCTGAGACTACTGGTGGCCACGGCGAGGCACAACGACGACAGTAGGTGACAAACCCCGTGAAGTGCCGTATTTTCATTCAAATGGAAACTGGTATTGTGAGGCTTGACGAGCGAATTGGTGGCCAGGATGAGGTCCAGGAGGCGGCTCGGAGGTGATTGAGCATGGACGGAGGTCTGCCATGAATCGTGGCCGGCGAACCTCGACGCGGTAAGTCATGGTTCAAAAATTGGATAGTGGTTTTTAGGCTTTTTCGATGAATTCTAATGATTGGAACACGATTATGCAGGGTAAACAAGTCGACTGGGACTAAAGTTAAAGCTGGAGGAGGTCAGACTCGTGAAGGGACATGGTTGCAGAGCACACGTTATTCTTTGGATTGGGAAGGTATAATTTTGGACTTAACTTTGTTGTTTGAGTAAGTAGATCAATTGGTTAGGTTAGGACGAAGCTATTCGGACAAATAGGATTTAAAAAATATGGAAAAATGAGTGAAAACCGGTCACGCCGGTTCGAGTTGTAAAGGCCGGTCTGGACCGATCTGAACCGGGTCGACCTAAGGTAGGATATGAACAGTGCTGAGGCGCGTGGCTCCCGCGCGCATCCCTTTTGGGGGCGCGTAAGGGCTTGTGGGGCTTTTTTTGGGGAAGTGTTCAACACGACTTTTAAAGTATTTAATATAACAAACATTTTGGTACTGGTTTCGAGTCGATCAGATATCATCTCGATATGTTTTGGGATGTCCGAAGGTTTTAAGACAAGTATAAAAATAGTTAAAAATTCAGGAAACTTACAGGGCTTTAATAGAAGCATTATGAAATAGTTAGTGACATTATTATGGGATTTGGACATGTTTGGGAAAGCTGGTGATAGAGGATTAGCCGGGAAGACATAATTGCACGTGTATCGAGGCGGCGACGCGAATGGTCTGTGAGTGGACTTTGTTTTCTAAATTATGATGCATGCATAAATGTTTTATATGTTTTATATGCGTGATTTCTATGTTTATGCTTATGATCTTTATGATTTACGGTTTTGCACGTATTTCGAGATAGTTACGTAATTGCACGTTTTACGAGATTATGGTTTTATGCAATGATTTGATATTGGTTTCGATATGATTTTGGGATTTGAATTATGATTTGATGTCAATGGTTTATAAATGGATTTGGAAAAGTGATTTCGATAAACGTGATTTCTAGATTTGGATTCGGAATGATGATTTCGGATTCAGCTTGGGATTCGAAATGGAGATTTCGAATTCGAATTTGGACATGGATTTGGAAATGGTTTTAAAATGGTTTTGGATTGGATTTTATGGATATGGTATTGGGTTTAAAGACCCGGATATGATATGTGACGGAGGTAGGCCTAGATATGTGATTGGGTTTAAAGACCCGGATTGAGTATAAAGACTCAGGAGTTTAAAGACTCGGATATTGTGATTTCTCCCGTAGGCCTATTGAGTTTAAAGACTCAGGGGTTTAAAGACTTGGATTATATTGAGGCCTGGATTGAGTTTAAAGACTTGGATTGATATTGAATTTAAAGACTCCGATAGATCCAGCAAGTTCGATTGATTGAAATGGGTTTCAAAAGTGTTTTCAAATATGTTTGGATTTCTGTGATAACTTGATGGTTTTCAATAAGGTTTTCAAATGGTTTCCAGATGTTTTGGGTTATGACCCTTATGATATGTATTTGATGGTTTTGGGCTGAGGCCCGGGATTTGAGAAAAAGGAAATGAATTTGGTTTTCATAAACGGCTTTTATCATCTCAGAAAAAAATGGTTTTTGAATGCATGCATTGGTTTTACGTGGAGGGTATAAATGTCTTTTCTTATAGATGTTTTTTCTGAACTTATTATTTATTTTTGTCCACTCACAGTCTTTTGGTTTTTCGATACCCTCCAAGTTGATGCGGTGCAGGCTGTTGTTAGTGAGACGGAGACATCACACACGCGATCGACAATGGTGCTGCGAACTCTGGTTAACAGAAGTTGGTTTTTGGTACGTTGACCTGGGTATCCTCTTCTAGCTTGCGTGTTCCACGGGGGTTGAACGGGTGTTTAGTCTTCGTGTCGCATGTGAGTTAGACGGGAGCATGACTTATCTCTTAATTCCGGGGTATTGGGGGCGGGTCGTGTCAATTTGGTATCAGAGCGCGGTTTGTACGCTCTGTGCGAGGTTGTGGCTTCCAGAGCAGGTGGTTAGACGACTTGTGTTCTGATGTTACTATAGATGTGATGTCTCGACGTGGAACAGCCCGTCATCAACCTGGACACTAGAACGATCGTACGCTAGTTAGTGGTTAGTTAGCGATGCTTGCTAGTGCCTGGGTGATAGTCGCCCGATACGCGGTGTGTGGGTATGATGTATGTCGGCATTGGGCTGGAAAGGATAGTGTGCTTGGCGCTGGATATGATCGATGTTTAATTGGACCTTAGGGTCGGATGTGTGCTGAGTGTTTAACCTGAATGGTAACTAGAGGGCTACAGCCGATAGGTGGTCAGATGTGTGCTAGGGTGATTCACCCGGATAGTGACCTGATGAGTAAGATACGATTGTTGTTTGGCTGGTCGGCCTGTGGCCTGATGACAGCCTGTTGAGCTGGATGGTACTTGTGGGCCAGTTGGATTAGTTGACAGCGACCTGTTGGGCCGGATGGTGATTGGATGACGATAGTATGGAATTGTGACCACTTGGTCAGATGGTTCAAGATTAGACTTGTGCGGCTACGAGTAGCCGGATGCCTCGAGTTGCGGGGGTAAAGGAACCTTCTTTTAGGAGTTGAGGGATTCCCCCTAGCAATGGTTACTGGTTGATGTTTGTGTAGATATTATGTTAAGGAATGTTCTTAGCCGGGTGTGACGACCCGAGTGGTGAGGATGTTGTGAGCTAGTGGATGTCGTGGGTTTGGATAACCCGAGTGATGATGATGATTTGAGGAACCCCGTTGGGATGGCTGGTCTGGTAAATGTGAGTACCTTAGTGAGAAACCCTAGAGTAAGTGCTTAGTCTGGAAAACCTGAGTTGGGGTTTGTGGTTAGTCAGTTGTTGTGGCTTGGGGAGACTTTCGGCTGGATTAGAGATGGTGCTGCTAAGGCCTAACCGAGGTATCAGATGGCTTGGTGGATGACTCTGGTTGAGTCTAGTGAGACCGTGGAGCATTGAGTTGCTTAGTGTTGTTGAAGGTACTCAATGTATGTTTGCATGGGGAGGTTCTGTGTACTCAATGCATTTTCGCAATACCTATGTCGGAAGGTACCGATCTAGTTGAGAGTTAGATTTGACGATAGACAGCTGGATAGTGAGCTAGTGCGGAATGTGTATGTCTTACCACAAAGTTCTTAGTGAACTTGTTCATTTTTTAGTCACCTTTGGATTTCTTGGATGTATAAGCTTGTAGAAGTTGAACTGGCTGTGGGCTAAATTTAAATGAGTTGAGGAGTGGAAGGTGCTTAGTGTCACCTAACGTTGATGGCATCAATTTGGATTTGTATTCATCTTCGCGTCGAATGGACTTGAGGTATCAAATCCTTCGAAAGTATCTGGATAATTTGGAAATTGTGTTATCGATAACACCTTGACGTGAACGAGGAGTGCAAAGGCACTTGTTGAATACCGTAACCTAGTCTTGGATACCCTCAGGGGAAATGATGGTATGCCTAGTTGAACAAGTATCAGTTTGGTTGGGCCAATGATGGTTTTCTAGTCATCATTTTATTGTTAAGAGATTAGTGTGGATCCTCGGAGGATCGAGATGGATTTGGGATTAGTGTTAATGAACCACGGTAATCGAGATTTGGAGTCTATAAGACTGGTTGAGTATTATGGGCGTTTAGTAAGGGAATTCCCCATGATTGCAGTCTACGAGACTAGTATCACTAGATTGGATGTTTATAGCACAGTTTCATGATCTAACCTTCGCATTATCAGGATACAGGTCGAGGTTTAGATTGGTACGTCTTGGTAGGCGTAAGTCGGTTGACCTTTGGAGTTAACTAAGAAATTGGATTGGTTAGTGAACTAGTTGGATTGTCTCTGGAGTTGGTCAGGTGACCATGAGAACTAAGAAAGGACTTTTTGTATTGATATACGATCTGTCCAGAGCGGAGATCAGACAGACAGATTCTAATGGTTGATCATGATTGGCATGGTAGCCAAATGATAGACAAATTAGATCCGAGATCGATATGGTGTGTGGATTTGATTGTGGATACTGGTATGTTTCTAGATAGTGCGTGTTCTATCTCCGGACGTAGCTCAAATATTGCGTGAGTACCATCCTTGAGCAGGCCTATGAGTAGTGCCGATGTGATTGTGTGATATGGTGCACTTGTGAGTAGTGCATGTTGGATGGTGTAATTGTTGAGTGTTGATCACTCTGATTGATGTGGTACGATCCTCATATTGAATCTGAGATGGACACAGTATGGTAATCGGATTGGATCCGATGTTTGACTGTTCATTGAGAATTAAGACCGGGCATCGAATACTGTACGCTAGTGTAGAGTGGCTTTAGATGGTTCAGTTGTTGTGCGAGCTTGGAGCTCAAGGCCATGGTGGGCCCTAGGAACCCTAGTGAAACTAAGGTATGATTACTTCGTCTAGAATAAGTATTCGATGGGGTCAAGGTACACTCAGGATGAGTGAAAGACCATTTTGAGACTCGAGAGGAGTCAAGATCACATCGTTGGTTGCTGATTGAGATGAGATACTATAAAAGGACTCTAGTGCGAGTCAGATGTGGATAAGGAACTTAAATGGAAAAAGTGGAGTCGTAGGTTACCAGCTCGACGGTGCGTCATATGTGTGATTGACGGTTGGAGATCATCTAGTGACAGGGGATTTGCGATTGCTACCACTAAGCAAAGATGACACGATCTACCCTCAATCCCCCGGGATTAAGGGATAAGCCATGCTTCTGTCTAACTTACATGCAACATAAAGGCTAAACCGAAGTCCAACCTCCACGTAACACGTAAGCCGGACAAGGGATTCCCAACCGAACCGTCCAAAAACTTCCGGACTTCCCAGAGTGCGCAGAAATCTACTATGGAACGCGAGTGTGATGTCTCTGTCTCTCTTTAACAACAGCCCGCACCGCATCAAACTTGGAGTGTATCGAAAACATAAAAAGACTGTGAGTGGACAAAAATATGCAATACGTTCAGAAAAAAGTTTATAAGAAATTACATTTATACCCTCCACGAAAAAAAACCCAATGCATGCATATGAAAACCTTTTCATAAAACCACATCATATCCAAGATAAGAAACCATCAATGAAACCGGAATCATTTCCTTTTCTCAAATCCGTAATTCAAATCCAGGGCCTCAGCCCAAAATCATAAATCTTCATCAAAATACGGGAACTCAGCCCAAAACTCATCAAATCCAAATCATCCGGGCCATTGCCCAAAACATCTGAAAACCAGTGAAAAACTAGTGAAAAACATCAATCAATCAAGTTGCTGGTTCTCAAGTGCACCCGAGTCTTTAAACTCAAAACACATGCGCATGATCAGACCTTCCCGGGATATCAATGGGTCTTTAAACTCAAAACACAATCAACAGGCCTCGTGGGATATCACAATAACCGAGTCTTTAAACTCAAAACATATCAATACAGGGCCCTCCCCTGTCAATCAACCGAGTCTTTAAACTCAAAACCAGATCCAGCTATATCCGGGTCTTTAAACCCAAAACCAAATTTTCAACGGGTCTTTAAACCCAAAATCAAGTGAAACCCATAGAAAATCCATATCCGAATTCGCAATAATGATTCCGTAAGCTAGCATCCGGAACCATCATCCCGAACCCAAATCTAGAATTTCAATTTCAAGTTTCACAACCAAATCCCAAAGCATCATTTCCGAAATCCAATTCCAAAACCCGAAATCTCGTTTATCGAAATCACTTGAACAGGGCTTCAAGCCCGAAATCACTTTTCCAAAATCCATTTTAAATCAGTGAAATCCAATCATATTTCAAATCCCAAAGACAAATCATCAAAACCATGGTCAAATCTCAACATAAATAGTAAGCTCGTAAAACGTGCAAATACGTAATCATCTCGAAATACGTGCAAAATCGTAAATCATCAAGTTCATAATCTTAAACAAAGAAATCATGTATAAAAAACATATAAAACATTTATGCATGCATCATAAGTTAGAAAGCAAAGTCCACTCACAAACCATTCCCGCTGCTGCCTCGATACGCGTGTAATTATGCTTTTCGGGCTAATCCACTATCACCGATTTTCCCGAACCTATCCAAATCCCATAAGAAGGTCACTAACTACTTCATAATGCTTCAACTAAAGCCCCGTAATTTTTCTAAATTTTTAAGTATTTTTAAATGAGCCCTAAAAACTTCAGACATCTTGAAACATATCGAGACGATGTCCGATCGACTCGAAACCAGTGCCAAAATATTTGTTACATCGATTACATCATTTCACATGTTGAACACTTCCCTATCGGAGGCAGCACGCACCCTCACGCGCTGCTCAAAGGGGCTGCGCGTGGGAGCCACGCGTTGACACTGTTCATCCCTGTCTTTCCCTTTAAGCCTTTCCAATCGATCCAAAAACTCAAAATGAGAAACCCAAGTTAAAACAACATACTTTCAATCGATTGTTTGACTGGCCGACCACCACCTCGACGGTTCCCTTGCCTCCGGCCATCCTTCAGCTACCAAGTCAAGTTCCTTAGGTCCCTAGCAACCTCAGAAGGATCATTTGATCAACAAACTCACTCGACAGCCACCAAAACCCGACTTGCCATTTTTTACCCAAAACATGATAGTGACGGTTTTCAGCTCCTACCTGTGTTGTCGAGCTCCGTCGTGGTCACTGCCGTCAGTACCTCACGGTCGCTTCTCTGTCTCTCTTTCTCCTTGCATCCCACTCTACCTTCTCTCTGTTTTCTTCACTCTCACACACCTTTCACCTCTGGTTTCACTTAGACACACGCACACTCTCAGTCCCCTCCTTCACTGTCGACTAAAACCAAAGACAATCAGCACGACTGCACGACCTCCCCTGTTTTTAATCGAACAAAATAGGAGGGAATAGGCTGGAACCAACCAGAAAAGGGACAGATGTCCCCATCTCTCTGGTCTAAGCTGAAAATATCCACTCCCTTAAGGACAGATGTCTTCATCCCAATTATCAGCATTTAAACAAAAGCAGGTAAAAGACCATTTTACCCCCCGGCTGTCACATAATTACCGTTTTGCCCTTAAGGATTTTAGACCAAAATCCAAACAATCCGACATCCGATGATAGCATGCCACCTGTCGTTGTACCCAAGGGATCGAGATCTAGCTAATAGTCCTCGAATGGCATGATAATTCCATGTCATATGAAAAGTCAACAGTTTGACTCTTTTCAGCCAATTTACCAAATTACCTTTGACCTTCCGAACATCATAACTTTTTCCTCGAATGTCGGAATCGGACGTGCCACCTGTCCTGACGTCCCGAATTGCGTCATAGTCATCGATCAAAGTCCATTTGACCGCCTGAACAAAATTTACCTTTTTACCCATTCCAAGATTAAACCGTCATTTTGCACCGTCTCTCCGAATCACCCAACTAATCACCTATTACCGTCACTAATCTGTCATTAAGCACTAATCTAATCCCGACTTCCAGAACGGGTCGTTACAAAAGATGTCAAACTTGGTTCTGAGTGCACTTGCATGGATAATATGTGAGATCGACGAGTGTCGATATCTCAAGCGAGACTTGAGATTGTGGAGATTCTAGTGACAATTGGATCACTCATGTGTCAGATACGATCACAGAGAATAAACGAGATGCGAAATTGGTCGTTGGATCGTAGTTAACGTCGAGTGACGTTTGATTTCAGTATGCGTACTGTGGATAGATGATGGAGGTGTACGTGCAAATCTAGGAGCCTCGGGTTGGAGGTAGGATGGTTTTCCGTAGTTCGATTAGGTCAGTGTGAATTTCGAGGATGAAATTCTTTAAGGAAGGTAGATTGTAACCAACCGTCCCGAAATTTTATGATTATCGAGATTAATTAAGGATTAATTGAGGATTATCGAGAATAATTGGGAATAATCGAGGTGAAATGATGATTTTACCACTAGAAGCGAAAAATATTAAATTTTGGCCTGGGAAGTTAATTACACGTGGATCGAGATCCATCACGTAGATAGAGGGATACGTAGACAAATGACACGTCAAATTTGGACAACGTACAGGAAAGTTACGACTCAAAAATCATTGTACGAATTGTTTTATAATTACACAATTTACGAGGCAAGTTGACTTTTGTTTCTTGTGGACCCAAAATATGTGTTTTAGGAACCAATGGATGGGTAACAAGTGTCACCCATCCCATTGGCCCTTTCCTCCACATTCATGCGCCATCTCTTTTTCCCTTTGCTAACCTACTTGAAACCCCTATTCCTCATTTTTCTTCTTCTTCTAGTGCTGCTTGAGAGATTCTAAGAGTGAGGGAGAGGCTGAGAGACTGAGTCGGAGGGCAGTGGCGACGGAGCCGCGATGGCTGCTTAGAAACCCAGAAAGGAAAGGTAAACCCGTTACCCGTGGGATTGAATTTTTGGACTTTCATTTTGTGACTTGGTAACCCTAAACTAAGTCCCTAGATATCTTCTTTGTGGTTGTGCAGTAGATCGATCCAAGGAATAAGAAGGGAGGCTGTTGGAATCCTACTGGGGAAGAGTTCGAAGGAAATCGTGAGGAGTCGAGCTGGGCTGGGCAATTTCAGGTATGTTTTCTCAGTTTTAAACTTGTGCATCCATTTATGGGTTAAAGACGAATCAAATGGAAATGGAATGGAAAATTTTGGTTGAGTTTTGGCGAAGATAGGACCATGTCAAGGAAACGGGTCGAACGATCCATTACAGTAGTTCAGATCGACCTGAATAGAGGTAAACGACACTGACGTGGCAAGCCACGTCATCATGTCAATCCACGTTGCCAACCAGATGGTGACACTTGGTAGTGTGTCAAGTTGAGTCAGCATCGACGTGGCAAGTCCACGTCAGCGCTGTCAAACCATGTGGACCAGTGTGGTGGTGCCTCGTGGCATTATGTTAGAGATGTCAGGCTGAGTCAACATTGACGTGGCAGTGCCATGTCAGCACTGTTAGACCACATAAACCAGTTAGGTGGTGCCACGTGGCAACGTGTTAGAGAGTTTTCAGATTGTTAGTTGAAGTGTCAGGTGACGTGGCAAGTCCACTTCAACATTATTAGACCACGTAGAACAGTCAGGTGGTGCCACGTGACAATGTGTTAGAGTGACGTGGTAGTACACGTGGTAGTGATGACTTCATCAGTGACGCCAACATGACATCATCATGTGACACGAGGCACGTGTTAGAAGGTGACACGTGGCACCAGTTAGGGAGTAACATGTGGTAGTTGTTAGATGTCAGATGTCAGTATGGCTAATGTCAGCAGTGACGTCAGCGGATGACATAAGCTATGACGTCAGCAGATGATATCAGCAGTGACGTTAGCAGATGAAATCAACAATGATGTCAGCAGATGATGTCATCATTGACAAAGCACGTGAGAACTTTAACTGGTACATATGGGCATGTGAGCATGAATTTTGAGGTCAAATTGGTCTTGTTCAAATGGTTTTGACGTTCTGAATCCATGGTGTTCTAAATCCAATGGTGGTGGTTTCAGGTCTATTAGAGGTCGTTTGGGTAATGTTTCACAGGTCTTTCTCCTCGAGAAACGTGTTTGGGACACGTTTACTATATCGGGGTTTAGGGGTTGTTTACATACAGACTTACATAGATTGTTAGTGACCCCCGAGTGTGACTTTGACAAGTCAAGTGATAAGTCATTAAATATTTATATTATTTTATACCCTTTATACTTGACTTTTAATATTAAAATAATAAATAAATGAAGAAAATAATTTTTTTTTGATATTTTTGTAGAAATAAATAAAGCTTGGAATTTGGAGCATTTTGGCGAAAGAATCGTCTCGATCGGAATTATAACGAAAAAAATATTGACGAAATTCTGTGGAATTATCTTAATTAATTATTAATTTAAAAAACCCCATTTGGACAAGCCCAGCCAGCAGCCCAAGAGCCCAAAATCGCAGCCCTCCAGCCCAAATCTTCAAGGCCCACGCAAGCCCAGCCCAAAGCACGCCAGCCTCAGCCCAATTTCCCAATTGACGCGCGTCTACTGAGGTCCCCTTGTATGTTCGACGTGCGCCTACCGAAACCTTTTCCATCCTTTCAGCGTGCGTGCAATGATCTGTCTCCCTCTCTCCAGCCTAGCCACGTTTGACGACCCGGAAATTCGAAAAAGGACAAGTTGGAAAATTTTAAGGAAATGACGATTTTGCCCCTAGTTATAAGGGCCGAAAGTTGAATTTTTGATCGGAACACTTTTTGGACTTTCCGAAGAGACTGTTGATTACGTCTCGGGATGCTGAATCCGCAGACAGGCGGCATGCGTCAATCGAAGGTCGGATGTGACATTTGAGGGTCTGCGAAGGTGAAGGGCATTTTGGTAATTTTGAAAGGTAAGGGCAAAATGTTGACTTTTGATTTGGACGGTCAAACAGACTTTGGCCAATGACTGTGACGTAGTTCGGGACGTCACGAGTCTGTAGACAGGCGGCACGTCGAAATCGGACATCGAACGGGAAAGTTATGGTCACGGGACTGAAATCGGTTAAACTTAAGTCCCGGGATTTTGATTAAAATAATATTAAAATAGTGAACAGTGATCGGTGATTGTGAACACTTGGATGAGTGACAAGTGTCACTCATCCCTTGTTTTGAGGCCCTAAATTATGGAACATGTTTCCCTTTAATCCACCTTTAATCAAACATCATCATCACCCTTAATCATCATTTCTTCCTTCATTATTAATCATCTTCTCCCCTATGTTCTTCTTTGAACCGTGAACAAGCAAAAACAGAGGGTGAGAGTGTGAGTTTTCTTTCCATCATTAATTCCTTCCACAGCTGATCTTGAGAGGGAAAAATTGAGAGATTGAGAAGACTGAATTAGAGAGAAAAACACGAGGGACAGAGAGGTTACTGAAATTTCAGAATTCGAAAATTTGGAAAATTATGGTGAAAAATCGAATTCAAAGTTGTGAGCTCTGATGATCAAAATTGAAGCTTGATTAAGCTTCCTGTGATCATTTTGAACTAAACCACAACAAAAATGAAGGAATTTGATGCCGTTTTGATCAAGAACCGAAGCTCCAATGTCTTCGAAAAATCGAGCTTGAATTCAAATGGTTAGAGGTAAGGATTGGTGCAATTGATTTTGTATTAATGTTCATTATAATCATAGGTTACTTCCTATGTGAATTAATTGGGGAAATTGTTAAGTTTTGGGTGAGATTGAATTTGGAACCTGTTCGAAGATCCATTGGGAAATTGATGGATTTAGACTTCGATTGATGAAACTAAAAACACAGAACCTAAATTAAGATGGATTAGAAGGGATCAGGTGAAAGAATGGAATGAATTGAGGTCAAATTGAGGAAGATTTTACCGGGTCTGATCACGGGTTCTCGACCCGTTTAACAGAGAATCGGGCTGTAGGGATGACACTGTAGCACCAATGTTCACGCGCATGGATTTCGCGCGCAGCCGATTGCGGCGGCGCGTGGTGAGTTTTCTGGGGAAGTGTTCAACATGTGTTTTACTATATTCAATGTAACGAACATTTTGGTATTGGTTTCGAGTTAACCGGACATCGTATCGATATTCTTTCGAGGGTCCGAAGGTTTAAGTTATGTTTTAAATTAATATTTAATTCCCGAAAAATTATGGGAAATTGATATGATATTCATTGAGTCATTAGTGACCTTTCATGATGATTTTGGACAGGATTCGAGATTCTTGGAAAGCGTCAAAAATTATGGAAACGCGTGCAGCTCGAAAAGCGAACGGTTTGGACGGTGTGTGAGTGGACTTCGTTTTCTAACCGTGATGCATACATATATGATTTAAATGCTTTATTATATGATTTGATATGATTTGGGATGATTGATGTTTCAATCCGATGATTTCTCAATTTTGTGGATTATTATATTATTTTTGGCACGATTTTCGAGAAATTGTGAAATTGATGTTTTAGGCTAGGCCCGGAGTAAAAAAGGTTTCTAAAAGGATATTGTGACTTAGTTGATGAGTCAATGATGGTTTCTGGATTATTTTATATTTTCAATGTGATTTTACAGATTTACGTGTAAATGGCATTTGGGCTTGAGACCCTGTCGGGAATGCTATTGACTTGGTTTGAAGTCATGGATATGTTTAATATGTGTTTGTGGAATGGACTGTATTTGTGATTGTGGATACTAGACCATGTCCTGGATGGTGCGAGTGCAGTTCCTAAACGTGACTCGGATGTTGCGTGAATTCAGTTCCCGAGTATGTGGTACATCTAGATGTTGCGTGTGCAGTTCCCAGACATGACCGATATGACTCGGATGGTGCCTGAGTGCAGTTCCCTAGGTTGGCCTACGCGTAGTGCGGATGTGACTGTGTGATTGTTTGTGGACTTGTGAGTAGTGCAGATTGATAGATTGATTGATTGTGCACTTGTGAATAGTGATGTTTGATGTTGATTGTGATTACGTACTGGTATTGAGTACGGGTTATGGTCTTTGTGGCCAGGTGATTATGTTTTCATATGTTTGGCTTGAGAGCCGGTTTTTGATACTTGTTATGTGAGTTGGTTGGAAAGCCGGTGATTGTTATTCATATGTTTTTCCCTAGGCATGCATGGTTTGATAACCTGGAGGGTAAATGATGTATCTTGAAATGTGTTTCAAATGATCTAATTTTTGTCCAGTCACACCTTTTCTGTTTTGATGACCTTCCAGACCGTGGCACGATGTTCGGGGCTGATCGAGAGGCGGAGGCTTTTGCGGAAATCAGTGCAGTTATCCCTTGTCTGACAGGTACTGAAGGGTAGTTTCGGAGCTTCAGTTGACTTGTCAGACAGGAGCAGGACCGGGCACGGTTATCGAAGTCCAGTTGAGACGGGTCTTGTCACCACGCCGAAAGCTTCCTCCTTTTCCAGCCTGGACATGCTGAATTATTTGTCAGCCTTTCGAGCACATGCTGCCGACCCACTGCACCTCTTTTCAGCCACTTTATAGCAAAAACCCATCCCTAATTTCATCATTTCCATCACTTCTTCATGTACTATTTTATTGTTATTTTTATATTTTAATTTTGTACTTTTATTTAAACAATTGTGGCACTCCCTCTATAAATAGGGAGGCAATTTCATGTATTTAGGAGGTTCCCCCCCTAGGCCCTCTTTTGTGTAATTTTTCTCTCTAGTTTCATTCTTAGTTTTTAGTTCTAGTTTTTCTCTCTAGTTTTCTCTCTTAGTTTTTCTTCTTTTTATTTTGTAGATTTATTTTTTAACTTCTTTTAATTGGTTATCTTAGTTTCATTTTCTTTATTTTGTTCTTAGAATTTCTTAAACTTCTCTTTAATTACATTTTTATGTTTTCCTTAACAAAAACCTAAGGCTAGGTAATTCTAAGGCAATTCAAGAGTTTTTAAGACCGAATTCCTCGGTTTTTTTCTTGCATCTTCACAAGTTTCCTGCCGCTGTTCGGTGATTCATGTGAAAAAAATCATCTTTTTCTACTTAAATTCCTCACAATTTCATATATATGTTGGTATTTTTTTTTATAAACTTTTGTAAGTATGAATGCAATCTCCATGTGTTTTACTTTCTAAATTTCATTTACTTCATATACCTTAGTGCTTAAACTTCAATTCGATGCTATATGTTTTATCCACTATTCAGTGCATTTAGACTAGAATTGAAGATATTAAATGTTGATCGCTGTCGGCGCATTTAATTACAAACTTAAGGTGAATTATGTTCTAAATGTTTGAAGCATATTGATGTTTGACGCACATTAATGGTTGATGCATTTATAATATTGAAAGATATATGTAAGTATTTGAGATGATGAAGGTAGGATTTCGTGATTGGTTTATTATGAGCAAAATGTTAGAGTCTTGGCAAAATTTGTACTTGAAGGAAGTCTAATTTTAGGAGTAGTTTAATTAATGTGATTATTAATTCGAAATTACTTACGTAAAAGTGTGGGTTTTGTCTATGAAACTATTATATGGTTTGTAAGTTTTAATTAGCATGAGTATTTGCATTTTAATTCTTAGTTAGTGTTTACTTTAGTTTAGATTACAAATCTTTTCAACCCACACACCCCCCCTCCCTTCCTTTTAATTTTTAATTCTTTTATTCTTTTATTCCTTATTTTATTATTTTATTCTTTATTCTTTATTCTTTATTCTTTTTCCCTTTATTCTTTAATTCTTTGATTATTTTATTCTTTAATTCATTAATTTATTCATTATTCTTTTATTCATTATTCTTCTCACTAACATATTATTAATGTTCCCTAATTTTCCGGTTAAGAGCGATCCTTATTTACCAATACTACATCTACACAAAAAGAGTTTAAATTGCATAATACTTGAATTACGTGTTTAATACGTGGTTTGGACGTTATCATCAAGTGGTTTCGGAAGCTTCGAATTGGCTTACAGCGAGGGTTTTGAGCACGCATCGTGAACTATTTGTGAGTAGTTTCGAGATGCGTTGTGTCCACCCCTCGGAGAAGTCACGATTCACTGTCTGTTGTCGAGCAATCGTGGGAGGCTCGACTTAGGATTTCTTATGATGTATGAAATCAGTCGATGATATGCTCACAACAATATGAACGTCAGCTGTAGATGTGTTCACGGCGACGTGATCTGACGTGAGCTATCATGGAGCTTGATTGCATGACTTGCTTGGATATCGTGACTGATGATGATGATATGATGGTATGAGATAGATGTGGGATATGAGAATGGGTCACATTTTTTATTTACTGCTCTGTGTCCGGATTTTTTCACATGTGTTGGTTTTGCGATGAAAGCATTTGTTTTCATATGTACTGTTTTACTTTAAAGAAATGGTTTAACTGACTATGCATGCATGCTTTATAAAACGGAGGGTAAAAAGATGATTTCAGAAATTGGTTTTTCCAAACTGTTTATTTTTTTCCACTCACACTTTTTCTTGGTTTTGGTACCCTCTACGTTGATCGCGGATGCAGGCTGTAGTAGAGACCGAGGCATAACATGAAACTACGTACGCTAGAAACCCTGAGTAGGTCACAGTAGTATCCCTGGTCTGACACGTGGTGTCAGACAGGATCAAGTCATCCCAAGTTAATCCTATGGGATTAAGGATGGGGCGTGTCAGCTTGGTATCAGAGCACTTAGTTGCTCTTGTGGTGTCGAGCACCCTCAGTGCACAATAATTTTTCTTCGGATGTGATGCCTCTATGACAACAACCCCATCATCAACGTGATAGTGAGGATAAGAGTAGGAAAGTTAAACGGGAAGAATGAACCCATTGGTTCGATTAGGCATTGGATGCCTAGCTTTAGGGGTTCGAGTTCTGAGTATGATCGATTTTCGTGTGTACCCAGCGGCTTGGAGCTGTGGAGTTACATGTTGATTGGATGCCAGGATAGATATTACGCAGAGTTATGACCAACGATCGGTACGTGTGGGCGCTTGGGCACGAATTTTGAGGTCAAAGTGGTCTTATTCGAAAGGTTTCAACGTTTTGAATCCAATAATGGTGGTTTCAAGTCGATCAGAGGTCATTTGGGTAATGTTTTGGAGGTCTTTCTCCTTGGGATGCTTGTTCGGGTTATGTTTACTGTACCAGGGTTTAGGGGGTGTTTACATACAGACTTATATAGATTTTCAGTGACCCCCAAGTGTGACTTTGACAGGTCAAGTGGTTCTAGAAGCTTTAGTTTGGCTTACGGAGTGGGTTTTGAGCGTGCAGTGTGGACTGTTTGTGAGTGGAATTTGATTTGTAAATGATGCATGCATATATGTTTTAATGGTTTTATGAGCATGATTTGAAATGCAAGGTTTGCATATTGCTTTGAATGATGAAATTCATAAAGATTCATATATTGGCTTGATCATGGTTTAGAAATGAATGATTTTGCGTATTTACGTGAAAATGGTATTTGGGCTTAAGACCCAGTTGGAAAATGATTTTGAGCATTGTGAAATGAGGACTTCACACTGTTTTTTTGATGTTTGTGGAAACCATGTTTTGGGCCGAGACCTTATGCAAAACAACTAATTTGATATGAGATACAACAATTTTATGAAAATGTGTTTCCACTATTTTGACTATGACCATTCTTCGTGAATATTGATATGACTCCGGTAGGAATGTGTTTCCCCTGAAAAGGCCTCTGATTGTGAATGTGTTTCCCCAAAGAAGACCCTATAATATGTTGCTCCCCTCTAGGATTTTCGACTCATGAGTGCTTATGATGTATGAGATCAGTCGATGATATGTTCAAAACGATATGAACGTCGATCGTAGATGTGTTCACGGCGACGTGCTCGGACGTGAGCTATCTTGGAGCTTGATTGCACGTGCTTCTTGAATATCGTGACTGATGATGATGATATGATGGTATGAGATAGATGTGGGACATTTGAATGGGTCACGTTTTTTTATTTACTGCTATGTGTCCAGATATTTTCACATGTGTTGGTTTTGCGATGAAAGCCTTTGTTTTCATATGGACCGTTTTACTTGAAAGAGATTTTTTAACTAACTATGCATCCATGCTTTATAAAACGGAGGGTAAAAAGTTGATTTCGGAAATTGGTTTTTCCAAACTTTTTATTTTTGTACACACACTTTTTCTTGGTTTTGTCACCTTCCAGGTTGATCACAAATGCCGACTGTAGACTCGAGAGTTTAAAGACTCGGTTATTGAAAGGCCTGTTGAGTTTCAAGACTCGGATATATATTGAGTTTAAAGACTCGGTTGAGATCCAGCTGGTTCGATTGGAAGAAATATGTTTTGATATGGTTTTGGATTTATGTGATATGAGACTAGTTTTCAAATGGTTTTTAGATGTTTTAGGCTGTGGCCTAGAAATTGGATTTGTGGATATTTTGACACGACCCATCCCAATCCCCCCGGGATTACCGTGAAATTTGTCATGCTCCCGTCTGACACGCAGTGTCAGATAAGGGATAACCTAATGCCACTGCCCACTCGGGGCTTCTAGAGTGCGCAAGGATCGATGAAGGAGGCATGCGATGTCCCAGTCTCTGCTGCCATCGCATCCGTGATTAACCTGAAGGGCATTAAAAACAACCAAAAGCTGTGATTGGACAAAAATAAATAAGTTCATAAACATATTTCACAAGACATTTATACCCTTCACTAAAACGTATGCATGCCTCAAAAACCAGTAATCAAAACATTTACTCAAACAAGCCATTGGGGCCTTAGCCCAAAACTGTGACTCAAAACCAAGTGTGGGAACTCAGCCCAAAACTGTAGAATACCAAATCCGTAAGTACAAAACCAAGTGGGCCACTGCCCAAATCCATAAACACAAATCCAACCGAAAAACCATTTCATAGATCCAATAGTCCATGTTTACCATATAACCATCTTTGGCATCCCAGATGCCTAGCATCCCAGACGCTATCACATAATCATCTCCGGCATCCCAGATTCCTAGCGTCCCAGACGCTTGATGTCTCAGACGTCATATCTCACGGTCATAAGCAACGCGTACTGCCCGGGGTCTCTCCGGGTCCATACTCTGACATCCCAGATGTCTGGCGTCCTAGACGTCTAATCATAGCAATCCTGCTCCTGAGTCACTATACGGTCTAGTAGCTCCGTACAATGACACCTCGCAGGAAATGCACCGTGACTTCCCCAGTGTCCCAGACACCTGAAGGAGACCATCACATATCCTCGTATCAAGATGGTATATGTAAAACAGTTTTATCAAATCATTTCACAACATTTCAATGGGCCCTGTCCAAAATCTCCATAAAACATCACAATTTCATTTAGGGTCCCCAACCCGAAATCACGTTTATGAAACATAGAGTCCCAGACCCAAAAACACATTTATGAAATATAGGGTCCCAGACCCAAAATCGCATTTATAACCCAATTGGGCCCCTGGCCCAATTTCGTAAATCAACTGGGCCCTTGGCCCAATTTCATAAATCATTTGGGCCTCTAGCCCGATAATATAACTCAAATGGGTCTCAGCCCGATTCCGTAAACAACTGGGCCCCTGGCCCGATTTCATAAATTAACTGGGCCCCTAGCCCAATAATATAACTCAAATGGGCCTCACCCAGATTTCGTAAACAACTGGGTCCCCAGCCCGATTACGTAACTCAAATGGACTCCAAGTCCGAGGTTTCCAAAAAAATTGGGCCTCATGCCCGAGTTCATATTTCCAATTTCAAAACCATTTCATCACGTTATTCATGAAACCACAAACACGTAAAACCACAATAAAACTGTTAGCCTCGATATACGTGCAATATGGAAAACATCTAGAAATACGTGTAACATACGTAAAATAAATAGTCACAATCATCATCATAGAAATTACGTATATAAAACATATAACACAGTTAGGCATGCATAGACCGTCCAACGCTGCCGCCTCGATATGCGTTCCATAGGCCTTCCCAGGCCATACCACTATCACCGGGACTTACAAACCTGTCCAAATCATACCCAAAGGTTACTACTAACCTATACAAGTCCATATTAACAACCCTAAACTTTCCCAGAAAACTCAGCGTGTCCCGAGGTGAAAACCTCGATTTGACCAACTTAACGATTTCCGATCGACCTGAAACCACCGCCATTGGATCCGGATCGTCGAAACCTTTAAAATGGTCTTAGTCCCACCTAAAAGTAGGCTCACACGCGCCCCCACGTGCGGATCAAAGGTCTAGTCAAACGTTCACCAAAAAGTCAACTTTGACGTCATCATGAACAGTAAGTCAACGGGTCAAAGTCAACCAGTCAACGAGTCAACTCGCCGGAATTTCTCACCAGAAAACTCCATTGATGCCCCCCAAATGTCAAACTTCGATATCTCACTCGTTTCTCAACCAAATTCGACGTTCTACCTATGTAAATCCATCTACTTAAGCCAAGGATTCTAAAAATCAATCTAGAAAAATCAGAAAGTACCTGGATTTTAAGTTATGGCCATTCAAAGTTTCGGCCAGAATTCCAATCATCATTCCGGCCACCTCCAACGTCCAAATCCGTCCCAAATTGCACCTACAAGCTCGTGAGAACTCAAAGAACATCATCCTAAGCTTAGAATCGATCAACACCATCGAAATCAAAAACCCAAAATTTGAATCCCACGGTTTACCTTCCAAAATTCCGGCCACCGTACACAACGGTTCTTGTCGTGGCCACCATTGGGTTCGTCTCAACATCCTCTCCAACTTTCATTCACGGTTCATAAGCAAAGGATAAAGATCAAGGGGGTTTGTAGAGATTGTTTCTCATAGCTCACTTCTCTCATGCTCTGTTTTCTTTGTTCACGGTTCAAAGGGAAAACACAGAGGATGAATGATAATGAAGGGAGACAATGATGATTAAGGATGATGATGATGTTTAACGGGAAACATGGTCCCTAATTTAGGGTCCTTAAATCAAGGGATGAGTGAAGTGTCCAAAATCATAGGTCACTGTTCACTATTTTAATATTATTTTAATCAAATCTCGATTCGTTCGGTTAATCGATTTCGCTCCCGTGACCACAACTTCGTCGTCGAACCTCCGATTTTGGCGTGCCGCCTGTCTACGAATTCGTATCGACTAGATTTACGTAACAGTCCTTGGCCCTCAGCCATTGGACATCCCGGGTCAAAAGTCAACATTTGGCCCCTTTTCAACTAAATTACCAAAATGCCCCTCGACTTCCGAACGTCATAACTTCTTCCTCGAATGTCGGAATCGGACGTGCCACCTGTCTATGAACTCGTGACGTCCTGAACTACGTCACAATCATCGATCAAAGTCCATTTGACTGCCGAAACTAAAAGTCAATATTTTACCCATGCCCAAGGGAAAAACGGTAATTTTGCACATTTCATCCGATTTCACTCAACTAATCCTAGATTAGTCATTCTAACCCATAATTAATTAATATTTAATCCTGATATTCGGGACGGGTTGTTACAATCTTCCCCCCTTAAATAATTTCGTCCTTGAAATTCCAATTATTCTTATTCCACGTCCACCTCGTGGAAAACAAAGTTGGCCTCACAACACGTGTACACTTGTACACCCACCAACCAACGCAAAACTCGTCTGCACTCAGATGTCCCAACACAAAGTCACGTCGTATCGACTACACTCGAACACCTTGAGTGAAATTGATCACCTGATCCGCGTTAATATCGCTTGACAATTTCACCATTAAGCTGACTCCTTCAGCTTGACGGTTCCTCTCAATCGCTAATATACCCTGACCTCCTCTCCCATTGGGAGTCACCAAATCTCACTTGTCAATACACGCTGACACTACCAGCCAAACTGTCACCACTAAGCTTTACCACCCTAGTAAAGCTCCAATCATCAACCAAATAGTGACATCACCTCGTACTACAACTCCCTCAATATAGCGTAAGATCAACAACAGGATTCCACCTTGCAGGGCAAGCTCAATCCTGCTACATTTATCAATCTCAGTGTCCACAACTGTCAACTCCCTCAACGATCCAAAAGGCTGGTAAAGTCACAGCGTGATAACATCACGCAAAGCAACTTGTGGTTACACTAACCACCAATTTCCTTATCCTGAGTATACGTATACTAACATCTCACTCAATCAGGTGGTCTAACTGAAACACATTGATCACCAGCCCAGCAGTGATCACACATCTCTACACTAGGGTTTCACTAGCCATCCATGGCTAAGAGCACCTGCTCACACAATCATTGAACCCAACAAGATCACTCTGGCCTAATGCGTAGTATCCAATGTCCAGTCCACGATCACAACCAATCCAATGATACCGGAACTAAGCCGATTACTAACACGTTCCTCCACATACCCCTGGTACATCCCATGTACCGTCACCAGGCACCACTCAGCCTATCCAGTATCGATCCTTGTACAACGTACAGGGTACGTACATCCAAAATATACCAATCCAAGCACGCCCACCAAGGCGTATCCATTCATGCCAAATGAGCATCCAATCTTACCCACATCTACTGTGACGTACTAACTCCGAATCTATCGGATACTCGCACAAACGATTTCCGTACCACATTCGATTGACTTTGAAAAGAAGCCAATCCCATCATTCACATATCCAAGACCGACCAATTCGACCCTGTTGGATATCCACTCATTCACAAGTCAAATCCTCGAGTCAATTCGTAAACATTCCAACTCGCTCGAGTACCATCTCATACCGGATTAACTTCGAAAAGAAGTTCAATCCAACCATTCCCCTATCCAAATATTTAAGACAAGGCAATAAGCTCTTCACTTAACCTGATAACCAAGATCACAATTCAAAACCATCACCACGTCACCCAACTGGTAACATCACGATCCTAGATCGTCACCATCCCCAATGTCCACAACATCACAATCCAGATCCACCTAGGATCCACATATGCTTAAGTAGCTAGCAATCCACCTGGAGTCTGATCGTAGAGTCGTGCACCCTCTTTGAATCCTTCGTCAAATTTCCTTAGGTGGAATGATGACCTCGATTTTCACCACCCAAATCAAGAATTAAACACAATTTCTTGTGTCCAATGACCCAAATCCAATCATTCCACCAACCAATACACACTCAATGTACTGATAACAATAATCATCATCTGCCAGAGGCAGAAAATAAGAAGTCACCCCCAATGACTTCAGGATACCTATCATCAATGCGGAAACGAGCACTCCTCTCGTCTCCACAGTCACAACTCTCCTCGAATATGAAGTTCCAACCATATTGGAAACAAACATGCTCCTAACGACATGTCAAGTCCAACCACTAGACTTCCCACATCCTTAACTCACCTGGACAACCATGTGTCCGTAATCAATCCATTACTCAGACCTCATGTCCGTTAATAACCGTTTATGCACATACACCTATTCCGATTGGGAATCACTCAACTCTTTTTGGATGTGCATACATTACTACCTTCGCCTCACATCCAGACCTTTACAGGTTCAACACTCGATTTTCCAAGTTATTCACAATCACAAAATCCCACATCTATACCACCAACGTTTTTCCTCGGTTTTTCCAATTTCAATAATTTCCTTGTACTTTCTGTAGATATTAGAAACATACAATCACACTAAACTCGGAGTTGACAACAACTCTCCAAATCCACTCATTCTCATGACGTCCCCTGCGTCATCCCAAGTTTCCTCAAGTCTCAATCATACCTCTTTCATCCATTCATCACTTGTCATCTCATCACTGTTGGGACTTATCCCAACACATCATAATCTCCGCTGGATCCCATCCAGTCCATTACTCGACCACTACCGAATCTCAAATACCAAACATATGTCCATCATGACGGAGTCACATCCAAACTCGTGGCTCATCGTCATCACAATCACCAACACTAGCACACTGTGTGCGAAACAGACAACCCTGAGTCATTACTCATACCGAGCAACAACCCCGCATCTTCGCTCAGGTGAAAGGAACTCTGCCTTTCTCGTACCCCACAACTATGGGTACCACCATTCTGACAATCCACATCAGGATAATGAACATTCCCTGAACGTCCCCTGATTCTCAACTACTACAACCACACCAAATACCCTCGATACCCAGTCATCTCCACACGACTATCGACCAACAGTCATCGCTATCGAGATTCATATCCACACATCACACTATTATTCGGTCCAACTTGGGATTCCATACCTTATCCCATAACCGTACTCGTGGATCGAATCCCATAGTCCTGACTAGACTCACTAGAGTCATTCACATGGTCATCCACGACCTCAGCCGCTCTTCGCAGCACAAGTTCTCATCCACTAGTCACAACTAAGGTTCACCTTTTCAATCCATCATATACTAGGGTTCCACAATCACACCCTATGGTTCCTCTGAACCCCAATGTCCTCTACAGTGTAATCCACAACCTGACCGAACCCGCGGTCCTGACATCGTATAGACGTCAAATCCAATCATACCATCAACTCAACGTGGGTTCCACCACTAAGTTCATCGGCTAACTCTGATGTACCAACATCCCTCACACTAGAAATCACCACTAGGGTTCACATTTTAGACCATTACTCAATTGAGGTTCACATTTCCAAATCACTACTCAAATGGGATTCCCTGAACCCAGCTGCGCCCACCAGCACAACAATCTAATATCACATGACTGAACCGATGGTCCCACATCACCAGTTCATCACATACAACCCCACTTGGGTCGAATCACATTAACGCACAGCGTATCGGGCCAATCACACTCTATCCATTATCATGGAAAACACCTCAAAATACGTGTAACATACGTAAAATCAATAGTCACAATCATCATCATAGAAATCACATATATAAAACATATAACACAGTTAGGCATGCATAGTATTTATAAAACCAAAGTCCACTCACAGACCGACCAACGCTGCCGCCTCGATACGCGTGTCATAGGCCTTCCCGGGCTATACCACTATCACCGGGACTTACAAACCTGTCCAAATCATACTCAAAGGTTACTACTAACCTATACAAGTCCATATTAACAACCCTAAACTTTCCCGGAAAAGTCAACGTGTCACAAGGTGAAAAACCTCGATTTGACCAACTTAATGATCTCCGATCGACCCGAAACCCCCGACATTGGGTCCGGATCGTCAAAACCCTTAAAATGGTCCTGATCCCACCTAAAAATATGCTCACACGCGCCCCCACGTGCGGGTCAAAGGTATAGTCAAACGTTGACCAAAAAGTCAATGCTGACATCATCATGAACAGTAAGTTAACGGGTCAAAGTCAACCAGTCAACTCGCCGGTCAACGAGTCAACTCGCCGGAATTTCTCACCGGAAAACTCCATTGATGCCCCAAACTTCAAACTTCGATATCTCTCTCGTTTCTCAACCAAATTCGACGTTCTACCTATGTAAATCCATCTACTCGAGCCAAGGATTCTAAAAATCATCCCAGAAAATTCAGAAAGTACCTGGATTTTATGTTATGGCCATTCAAAGTTTCGGCCAGAATTCCAATCATCATTCCGGCCACCTCCAACATCCAAATCTGTCCCAAATTGCACCTACAAGCTCGTGAGAACTCAAAGAACATCATCCTAAGCTTAGAATCGATCAACACCATCAAAATCAAAAATCCAAAATTTGAATCCCACGGTTTACCTTCCAAAATTCTGGCCACCGTGCACAACAGTTCTTGTCGTCGCCACCATTGGGTTCGTCTCAACATCCTCTCCAACTTTCATTCACGGTTCATAAGCAAAGGATGAAGATCAAGGGGATTTATAGAGATTATTTCTCACAGCTCACTTCTCTCATGCTCTATTTTCTTTGTTCACGGTTCAAAGGGAAAACATAGAAGATGAATGATAATGAAGGGAGACAATGATGATTAAGGATGATGTTGATGTTTAACGGGAAACATGGTCCCTAATTTAGGGTCCTTAAATCAAGGGATGAGTGACACTTGTCACTCATCCAAGTGTCCACAATCATAGGTCACTGTTCACTATTTAAATATTATTTTAATATCATCTCGGTTCGTTTGGTTAATCGATTTCGCTCCCGTGACCACAACTTCGTCGTCGAACCTCCGATTTTGGCGTGCCTCCTGTCTACGAATTCGTATCAACTCGATCTACGTAACAGTAATTGGCCCACGGCCATTGGACCTCCCGGGTCAAAAGTCAACATTTGACCCCTTTTCAACTAAATTACCAAAATGCCCCTCGACTTCCAAACGTCATAACTTCTTCCTCGAATGTCGGAATTGGACATGCCACCTGTTTATGAAAACTTGTGACGTCCCAAACTACGTCACAGTCATCGGTCAAAGTCCATTTGACCGCCCGAACTAAAAGTCAATATTTTGCCCATGCCCAAGGGAAAAACGGTCATTTTGCATATTTCGTCCGATTTCACTCAACTAATCCCAGATTAGTCATTCTAAACCATAATTAATTAATATTTAATCCCGATATTCGGGACGAGTCATTACATTTTTGGGCTGAGTTCCCGTATTTGGTTTTACTTTACGGTTTTGGGCTAAGGCCCGGGGTTTTGAGAAAAAGAAATGCTTTTAGTTTTATAAACGGTTTTCTTATTTTGAAAAATGAAATGGTTTTCGAATGCATGCATTGGTTTTTACGTGGAGGGCATAAATATCTTTTCTGTAAATGTTTTATTAAATTTATTTATTTTCGTCCACTCATAGTCTTTTTTGTTTTTGATGCCCTTCAGGTTGATGCGGATGCGGGCTGTTGGTGAGACTGAGACATCACACACGATCCACGGTGGTTCCTGTGCACTCTGGGATGCCGGAAGTTTATTTTGGACTATTAACCTGGGATCCCTTGTCTGGTCTACGTGTAACATGCAGGTTGGACGCGTGTTTAGCCTTCGTGTCACACGTGAGTTAGACGGGAGTATGACACATCCCTTAATCCAGGAGCGATTGGGGGATGGGTCATGTCAGTAATAGAGACCGAGGCATCACATGAAGCTGTGCACTCTGGAAACCCCGAGTCGGTCAAGGTTGACAGGACCCACCCCGATTATCAACCTGATAACCGAGGTGAACCCTACTCCCGTCTGACAACCCAACATAAAAGTCCGAAACAACCTCACGAACACCACAACTTTCATTGTCAGACGAAGGAGAATTTAAAAACATCCAACAAGAGTCAACTGTTATACAGAGCATAGTACTACACGCACAACGGAAAATCTGAAAACACTCCGGAATAACTCTCGAGGATAACTCTATGCCTCCGACGCTGCCTCAACGTCAACCCCCGCGTTAGCTCCACGACCAGGAGGGCAATTAAAAATCAGAAAGTGTGAGTGGACCAAAAAGAATAAAAGTTTCAAAAACCATTTACATAAACAAACCAGGGTTTGGCCCTCCGTTTTGAAAACGTGCATGCATAACCCATTAGCTGAAAACATTTATAAATCATATCATTTTCATAATGGAAACCGCAACAACATAAACACAGTATGGTAAAAGTTATAAAACATTAGTAGTAAAACATAAAATACCAATATAATCATCCGATCAAACCTGCTGGATCTATCCGAGTCTTTAAACTCCCGAGTCTTTAAACTCAATCCAGGCCTCAATATAATCCGAGTCTTTAAACTCAACAGGCCTGCGGGGGAAATATCAATATATCAAAGTCTTTAAACTCCTGAGTCTTTAAACTCAATCTGGGTCTTTAAACCCAATCCGGGCCCGTCCCCCGTCAAATATAATCTGGGTCTTTAAACCCAATAATCAGATTCAGCAAATCCAATCCAAAACCATTGGAAAACCATTTCTAAGTCCATATCCAAACCCGAATCCGAAATCACCGGTTTGAAGCCATTCCGGCGTCCAGAACCGTCATTCCGAACCCAAATCCGGAAAATCTACTTTTCAACTTTAAAACCAAATCTCGTTTCCCGAAATCCGATTCTAAAACCGAAAACCCTTGTTATCAAATCATGTCTCAAATCCATTTATAATCATTGAAAACCATTTATCGTTTGAAATCCCAAAACCATGGCATCAAAATCAGATATCAAGCTTTTCTCGTAAAACGTACCAAATACGTAATTTCTCGAAAAACGTACAATTAAGTAAAACAGTTATAGCATATTCAATATTCATGAAATCACATATAAAACCATAAATCAAGTAATTAAAAGCAGTTATGCATGCTCAGTTTAAAGGAAGAAGTCCACTCACAGTTACCAGGTAAGTCACTCGCGTCCCGTACGTCTTGTACGTTCCTTGTCCTCCTCGGGGATTCCCGATCCTGTTACAAGTCACCAAAACTCGTCACTAACACGTCCACGAAGGTTCTCCTAATTTTCCCCAATTTTCCCGAACTTCGAACGTAACTAACCGAGACCTTAAGCCTTCGATCCCGTAGAATTAACCCGAAACAACGTCTGATTGTCCCGAAACTTATCCCAAAAGATTCGTTACAACAAGTAGACTAAAAACCTAGTTGGAAGGTTCCCCAGAAAACGCCCCACGCGCTGCCCAAAGTGGCTGCACGTAGGCCTCAGGCGCCTGCACACAGAACGTTGTTCATCTTCTTCCTCGAACCCGCGACTATGTAGGACCGGCGTGGCCGGTTCTCCGCCGTCCGTCAGCCGTTTTCCTTCCTTTTTCCACAAGTAGCTTCGTCCCCTTCCTAGTAATCGATTCCCCTACTCCAAACACGACAACACGACCCCTAACCTGTCCTCCCAAGCTCGAAACAGAACCCGTCCAAATCCACTGTTACTACTTCCGACCACCCGTGCACTCCCCCGTCACGGTTTCAACTTCTATAGGTTCCTAGGGACCTACTGAACTCAATAGAACCTACAGAACACGTCGACTCAGCCCCCAACTTCACGACTTTAACTTTGAAGTTTAACGATAAAACAGAGCATATAAACGGATTGGAGAAATTACCTGTGCTCAGACCGCCACCGTGAGCTCCGCCGTGCCTACTCGACTCCCCTCAGGCCTCTCAATGCCACCACGGGTTCAATTTAATGTTTTGGTCACTGGAAGTGCACAACCGTGCACGGTGGTCCTCCGTCCTGTTCTTCCTGGTTTCCTCGCGGTCCCTAAGTCCCTCACAACCTTACCACCTCCCCAGAACACTCACCAGCCTCTCACTCAGTCTCTATTCACTCTATTGATCACCAGAACACACAACACACTCTTGCAATTGATGCAATCCTCTCTCAATCTCACTCTCTGTTTTCTTCTTCAAGCACGACTCAAAGAACACGGTTAATTTAATTTGCCCGTGAAAATGTGTAGAACCCTCTAGCCTACCCCCACGTGTCCAACTCCTATGGTCCCATTCTCAAAAATATCCAATTAGCACCGCACACTTGTCCTTATCAGAAGTGCACAATTCCCAATGTGCCAAAAAGACCAAAATGCCCCTCTTGTTCAATTTTACGGTTTTTACCCCTCACGTTCTAGACCCGTATCTCGCTCGTCCGACGTCCGATGAAAGCATGCCGCCTGTCATTGAACTCAAAACGACGAGATCTATCTAACGGCCCCCGGTCTACGTGTAAAAATGCTGTCGTCTTTTCCCCCTATTTTAACCAAATTACGAAAGTTCCCTCAACCTTCTGAACATCATAACTTCCTCCTCGGATGTCGGAATCGGGCGTGCCACTTGTCTACTGACTCGTGACGTCCCGAACTACGTCACGGTCATCGATCAATGTCCAATTGACCACCCGAACTAAAAGTCAACAATTTGCCCAAACTAGGGGCAAAATCGTCATTCTACTCCCAAGGTCCAAAAGTAACCACCCAACCACCAATTAAACTCACTAATCCGTCACTAATCACTTCACTAATCCCGACTCTCGGGACTGGTCCTTACAACGGTAGTATCCCTAGTCTGACAAGTGGTGTCAGAAGGGAGCTGGTCATCCCGCGGTAATCCTGAAGGATTAGGGATGTGGCTTGTCACTTAGAGCCAATCGAGACATCCTGAACTAACCATTTGCTTGCCCCCCAGATGATCTTCCCTAGATGTCTACCAAATTGTTGCTCTAGGATCGCTATCGACCTCGTAGTATCAAGTAGCTGCTGTTCCAAAGACACTATGGGCTGCTGCTGCGTTAGCTTACCTTGTGTTTGCTCGGTTTGTCTGTAGCATTTCTGCCTAAAAATTTGAATAAATATTTATTAGCAATATAATTGTCATCACATAGTTTTAATATTTAATATGCCAAAAATAAACTTACGTGAATAGTGTCAGCCTTCTAATTACCCTAGTCAGAGTACACTTGCCCCTAGGCATTATCCTTCAAGAATAGTGACCTTACGATGCACCAATCCTCTTATAGGGCCGATCAGGAACGCAGTGTTCCATGGTGGTTGAATTTCTTCGGTCCCCAGTTTGACTTGTTGGCCCTCGAGTTTTTATGTTCATTATTAAAAATAATAATTATATTTTAAATTGGAAAGGTAAAATAAATAATAAATAAATAATTTAACTAGGTCAACAGTACCAGATAGTTGGGCAACATGAAATGTTTGCACATCCAGCCCCACCCTATCTCCTAATACCGCTCCAACTCTTGTGGAGGATTTGCATGAGCTTATTTTGGGGTGTGTCAGCTAAAGTACCAATTGTGGATCTCGTACTTTCACTCGACGTACCATAACTACTAGTGGTTTCTCATGTAGCCCATGAGACCGAAGTCCTCATGGTTGTACTCAAAATTAACCTGCAATAAATTAATAAAGTAAATAAAATAATAAAAAAATGAAAATATTGAATAAAAAAGGAGGAAGCACATACTAGTAAGGCAGACCAATAACGTGTGATCTTCCCTGAGGGTTGGGTCCCCGAATGTATGCCCATCATGAGGGACTTGGGGCTAAGAATCGTGCCTATGTCATGCACCATTAAGTTGTGAGTCTTTACGGGCGCTATCTCCAGGCGAGACACGTAGACAAGATGGTTATTCGTTGGCCTGCAAATCCGCTAGGATAACAATCCCCTGTTGATACGTTGATACGTTGATACATCGCATGTTTATATTCTTTCCTACAAATTCGATAAATATTAGTAAGAAAAATTATTGTGAGTGAAAACTAAAAAAGATTTTTTAAATAAAAAAAATAAGCAACTTACTCTTAGGGCGCGCTCTAGAAACTGTCTCTGCTTCGTCCATTTCGACCTCATCCTTTGGGGGATGGGTGTTGATGCGGCGTTGCCCCCGTGTCTTCGAGTATTATCAATGAGCTGGCAGACTGGGTCGCATGTGCTCCTCAATCGGGAATGCCTCATCCATCTTGTTAGGCACTAAGGAGGGGCTTCATCCACTGGCATGGAAGCTATCGAGGTAAGGGTTGCCCCCTCAATCGTTACATCATCAGTAGGATCAAGGTGGGTCCTAGAACTGATTAAACTGGGCTGTAATATCTACAATGAGAATTGAAAATAATAAATATAAAGTTAACCAAAATATTAATTTTATTAAATTCACAAAATAAAAACAAAACCACTAAATTTTAATTTTTATTATTAAATTCACCAATAACCTAATCAAACCTAAATCCAAATAAACCCAATAATCAAACCACATTATTCACAATCTTCAACCCAAAAATAAACTTAGAGCTAATCAAACCTAAATCCAATCCAAAATTCATTAACACTTATCAAACTTAAATTTCATCCAAACTAAATCAACAAAAGTCATAAACTTAAAGCTAATCAAACTTAATTATAATCATAAATCCTAATTATAATTAACAATAATCAATCTAAACAAAAAAAACACAAAATCAAACCTAATCAACATTAACAATAATCAATCATAATAAAAAATCACAATAATCAATTCTAATCACAATCATGAGTCCTAATCAAAATAAAAAATAACCAATCCTAATTAAAAATCACACTCGTCATTCCTAATCACAGTCAACAATCCTAATCAAAATATCAATCCTAATCACAATATCAATAATCAATCCTACTCACAATATCAATTCAAGAAAGAGAGAGAGAGTGAGACTTACAATGGGTTTCGTGGACATGAGAGAGAGGGAGAGTAATGAGAGAGGGATGGTGGCAGTGGAGAGTTCTAGGCAGACAGCTAGCAAGGTGTAGGCGGATGACGGCTGCGGCGAGGTGTAGGCAGAGATGGACGGTTATGATATGGCATATGATTTTGTGGACGTGAGAGAGAGGGAGAGTAGGGAGAAAGAGAGAGATAATATTGGGGTTTAGGGTTTCATGGGTTTGATAGGCTTGCAGAGACGAAGAAAGGGAATAGATTGGAGAGAACGAAGAATAATGGAAGAGGAGGAGTCTGCTTGAATCTAAGATAGTGGACGAGTTTGCCCGACAAAGCTTTGTTGTGTAACTTGTTAATGATTTGTTGAGTAACCTTGAGGCAGTAAATTTGATTTTTCGCAATTGTGAAAGCAATATATTTTATTTTTCATGAAATTTAGCGCAGAAATTGTAACTATTTTGCCCGATGTACAATAAATGCTTGTCCGATGATAGAAAAAAAAAAAAAAAAAATCAAGCGTTCTCTTTTATTTTCCGCGCAAAAAAAAAAATTCCGGGAATTACGACCCAAGTTTTGGCCGACGGAGTTTCGCCTGACGGAGTCCTTATTTCGCCGGGCCAACCTTCAATTTATGAAAATATAGATTAATACACAAATAAAATAGTAAGGAATAAATTTCTAAAATCAAGATTGTTGACTATATGGCTTTACGTGCCTAGAACCCCATTGAAAAAACTCGTCATGTTTTAAGGCGAGTATGTCCTTATACCATTTGCTTTGTGAATTTGAAGGCAATTTTTGGAGTTTTCGTTTAACTAACTTTCAAACAATTGTATTTGTGGAATCTGATCATTCACTTTTTTTCGTTAATTGTGCGGACCTAGCTTATCAAAAATCGTGATGTTTTGAGGATTTAAAGCCGTCCAATCGTAAGGGAAAGTTTTGCAACTATCGACTTGTTTGGCATCCTTCTTTAATCCTGAAAATTCAAAATTATCTAACTTTTCGCGTAGTATCTACAATAAATGTGGACGGTTAGATTTTTCCAATTATCAAAGGAAATTATTGAAATAACCACCTCATTTATTAACACCTCATTGGTCTACTTATTAATGGAAATTATTGAAATTTGTAAAACCACCTTATTTGTTAACTGTAACGACTCGTCCCAAATTCCAGGATTAGATTAGTGACTAATCACGATTAGTGAGGTTAATCGGTGATTAATTGGGCGAAATCGGACGAACGATGCAAAATGACCGTTTTGCACCTAGCGTGGGTAAAACGTTGACTTTTCGATCGAGCGGTCAAATGGACATTGACCGATGACCGTGAGTACTTCGTGATGTCACGAGTTCATAGACAGGTGGCACGTTCAATTCCAACATTCGAGGGAGAAGTTATGACGTTCGGAAGTTTAGGGGCATCTTGGTAATTATGGTTAAAAAGGGGCAAATGTTGACATTTTAACCAAGAGGTCTGATGTCCGAGGGCTAAAGACCGTTACGTAGATCGGGATGATACGAATACGTAGACAGGCGGCACGTCGAATTCGAACGTTCGACGGCGAAGTTACGGTTCAGGGAAGTTTCAGGGTACTATTGCACGAATTACGAAACGAGTTAACTTTTGAATTCTAGTGGGCCCAGATATTTTAAGGAGGCCCAATGGATGAGTGACAAGTGTCACCCATCCATTGGCCCTTCCTTTACATTCATGCATCTCCTTCCCTTTGCATTTTCATCGATCATTCTTCCCATCTCAAAACCGATCCACCATTCACCCCAAACACCAAACCCTTGACCCCAGATGTTTACTGGAGAGACTAGTGAGTGATGAGAGAACTGTGGAGGATGGTGGCCGGCCAGGTGACGGCGCCGTGCACGGCTGAAACCACAAACCCGAGAGGGTACCCGGTAAGGCCCAAATCCTATTTTAAATTGATTTTGTTGTTATGGTTAGTTTTTGTTGATTAGGACTTGATTAGTATACTGCTAGCGAGGTTTTAAGAGGCTTTTGAGGTGGTTTAACGGCTGAGGAGCCTTGGGAGGGAAAATGGAAAAATTTGGCCATGAGGTTCATTTGGAATCACGGGTTTTAGGTGGTTTTAGGTAGTTTTGTTAATTGGAATGGGTAGGAAACATGAAATGACAGGACCCACCCCGATTATCACCCCGATAACCGAGTTGAACCCTGCTCCCATCTGACAACCCGACACAAAAGACCGAAACAACCTCACGAAAACCACAAATTACACTGTCAGACGAAGGAGAAATTAAAACATCCAACTAGTCAACCGTTAAACAGAGCATAGTACCAAACAAAGTAAAACAAAACCACACACACAGTACACGCACAAAAAAACACTAAAACCACTCCGGGAAAACGCTCGAGTACTCTACGCCTCCGACACTGCCTCAACGTCAACCCCCGCGCTAGCTCCATGACCTGGAGGGCAATTAAAAACCAGAAAGTGTGAGTGGACCATAAAGTATAAAAGTTTCAAAAACCATTTCTTAAACAACACAGGGTTTGGCCCTCCGTTTTGAAAACATGCCTACATAACCCAATTTCTGAAAACATTTATAAATCACATCATTTTCATCATGGAAACCGCAGCAACATAAACACAGTAGGATAAACGTTATAAAACATTAGCAGTAAAACATCAGATACCAATATAATCATCCGATCAAACCTGATGGATCTATCCGAGTCTTTAAACTCTCGAGTCTTTAAACTCAATCCAGGCCTCAATATAATCCGAGTCTTTAAACTCCCGAGTCTTTAAACTCAACGGGCCTACGGGGGAAATATCAATATATCCGAGTCTTTAAACTCAATCTGGGTCTTTAAACCCAATCCGGGCCCGTCCCCCGTCAAACAGAATCCGGGTCTTTAAACCCAATAACCAGATCCAGCAAATCCAATCCAAAACCTTTTGAAAACCTTTTCTCAATCCATATCCAAACCCGAATCCGAAATCACTGGTCCAAAGCCCTTTCGGCGTCCAGAACCGTCATTCTGAACCCAAATCCGGAATTCCACTTTTCAACTTTAAAACCAAATTCCGTTTTCCGAAATCCTATTCTAAAACCGAAAACCTTTACTCAAATCCATTTAGAGTCATTGAAAACCATTTATCGTTTGAAATCCCAAAATCATGGAATCATAAGTAGAAATCAAGTCTTTCTCGTAAAATGTGCCAAATACGGCATTTATTGTAAAACGTGAAATCATGGAAAACAGTTATAGCATATTCAATAAACATGGAATCACATATAAAACCATAGATCAAGTAATTAAAAGCAGTTATGCATGCTCAGTTATAAGGAAGAAGTCCACTCACAGTTACCTGGTACGTCACTCGCGTCCCGAACGTCCTGTACGTTCCTCGACCTCCTCGAGGATTCCCGATCCTGTCACAAGTCACCAAAACTCGTCACTAACACGTCAACTAAGTTCCTCCTAATTTTCTCCAATTTTCCCGAACTTCAAACGTAACTAACCGGGACCCTAAAACTTCAACCTCGTAGAACTAACCCGAAACAACGTCCGATTGTCCCGAAACCTATCCCAAAAGACTCGTTACAACGTTCAGACCAAAAACCTAGTTGGAAGGTTCACCGAAATCCTCCCCACGCGCCTCCACGCGCCGCCCAAAGTGGCTGCGCGTGGGCCTCACACGCGCCGCCCAAAGTGGCTGCGCGTGGGCCTCACACGCCTGCACACAATCACTGTTCATCGTCCTCTTCGATAGGTCGACCGGTCTAAACCGGCGTTCCCAGTTCTTTTTCCTTCCTCCACCATTTTCCTTCCTTTTTCCTCTAGTAGCTTCTTCCGCTTCCCAATAATCTATTCCCTTCAACCAAACACGACGACACGACCTCTAAACCACCTCCCTCAAGCTCGAACTAAAACCCGTCAAAACCCTGTTCAAGCTCCTGGCCAACTGTGCAATCCCCAGTCTCGGTTTCGAATCCTAGAGGTTCCTAGGGACCAACTAAACTCACTAGAACTCACCAGACATCTCGAATCAGCCCCAAAAGCCACGACTTCCAGTTTGAAAATAAACGGCAAAACAGAGCAACCAAAAGAAATGGAAGAAATTACCTATGCTCAGGCCGCCACCTTGAGCTCCGCCGTGCCTACTCGACTCCCCTCAGGTCTCCCGACACCACCACGGGTTCAATTTGATGGTTTGGTCACTAGAAGTGCACAACCGTGCACGGTGGTCCTCGGCTTTATGTCCTATGGTTTTTCTCACAGTTCCAAGTCTCCCCTCACGCTCACCACCTCCCCAGAACACTCACCAGCCTTCCACTTTGTCTCTGCTCACTCACTCGATCACTAGAACACACAAACACACACTGAAATTGATCAATTACTCCCTAGCACCGTCTCTGTTTTTCTCTCAAGCCCGACTAAGCCAAACACAACCCCTCTAAATTTTGCACCGTGCAACCTTGTAGAAACCACTAGACACAGCCCACGTGTCCAAGCCCTGTGGTCCCAAACTCAAAATATCCAATCCTTCCTGTACACTTGGCCTTATCAGATTGGCCCAATTCCCAAGGCACAAAAAGACCAAAATGCCCTTGTAAATCAAAATTACCATTTTGCCCTTCACCGTTCTAGACCCATAACTTGCTCGTCTTACGTCCGATGAAAGCATGCCACCTGTCGTTGAACTCAAGACGACGAGATTTACCAAACGATCCTCGGTCTACGTGTGAAAACCCTATCGTGCTAAAAGTCAACTTTCCCCCTTATTTTAACCAACTTACGAACGTGCCCCCAACCTTCCGAACGGCATAACTTCCTCCTCGGATGTCGGAATCGGGCGTGCCACCTGTCTACGGATTCGTGACGTCCCAAACTACATCACGGTCACTGGTCAATGCCCAATTGACCGCCCGAACTAAAAGTCAACATTTTGCCCAACTAGGGGCAAAATTGTCATTCTGCGCCCAAGGTCCAAAAGTAACCCACTAACTACCGATTAACCCAGTTCCTCCACCACTAATCACCTCACTAATCCTAACTTCCGGGACGGGTCCTTACATGAAAATAGGAATTATAGGATTAAAATGGAAGCAAACCGACCAGAAATGGGGGAGGAACCAGGCCGGACCGGTCACGCCGGTCCAGGCCGATTCAGGTTGCAGTGGACCGGTTCACGCGTGGGGAAGACGATCTACAGTGCGGCGCGTGGGCCTCGCGCATAGCACCTTCCCTGGGTGAGTGGGGGCGCATGGTAGGTACAATGGGGAAGTGTTCAACATGTGAAATCTTCTATTCGATGTAACGAACATTTTGGGACTAGTTTCGTGTCGATCGGACACCGTCTCGATAATATTCGGGGCATCGGAAGGTTTAGGATTGACATTAAAAATAGTTAGAAAATTGGGAAAATTATGGGACTTCAATGAGAGGTTAATGAGGCTATTAGTAACCCTCTAAATGAATTTGGACAGGTTTGGGAATCCCGGTGGTGACGATTAACCCGGGAGACGGTTATGGCACGCATATCGAGGCGCGGCTTTGGACGGTCTGTGAGTGGATCTTGATTCCTAAACTGTGATGCATGCATAAATATTTTATATGGATTATGAATGTGATTATATGATGATGATTTGGATGGTTGTGAATTATATGGTTTCGCGCTTTACGAGGCGATTTACGTGCTTGCACATAAATCGAGGTTTTCTGGTTTTACTCTGATTTTCCGTACTTATGGTTTTGGATATGATTTCATGAAATAGTTTTGAATTTGAAAAAGTAAAATCAGGCTCGAGACCCACTTGTTTGGAAACCCTCGGACTCGAAGTCCTTTTATTAACTTTCTCGGGCCGGAGGCCCAATTGGTTCTTAAATTGATTTCGAATTTGGAAATATGGAATCGGGCACGAGACCCATTTGATTTACGGAATCGGGCACAAGGCCCAGTTGGTTTACAATTCAGACCGGAGGTCCAGTTTGTATGTGGATTCGGGCTTAGGGCCCAGCTATGTGTTACAAAATGGATTTACGGTTCATGACGGTTTATGGGAACCGACATGAACCCTTGAAATGGATTTACGGGTCATGACGGTTTATGGGAACCGGCATGAACCCTTGGAAAGAATTTTATGGTTCATGACGGTTTATGGGGGCCGGGCATGAATCCTGGAAAGGTTTAAGGAATGATTTCAAAAGGTTTTTCATATTCCATCCTATATATATGATTATCTTCTCTGGGGAGGGTCGTTGGCCTGAGTGGACCCCGGAGTAGTTACGGAGCACTGACTGAGTGGAGTCGCCCCCCTAGTTGGGTTCCTTACTCTCAAGATGGGCATGGTTCGTTACCTCTAGGGAGGGTCATTGATCTACGGACATTGACTTGGGTTGACCCTAGAGAGACTTGGGTTTGAGGCCCCGGTTAGCACGCGTGTAGCTTTATTTTACCGTGACAGGTTCTTGGATATGAAATATAATGGATAAACATGATTTCAATTGGTTTGGGAAATTGTGTTTTATGATGATAAATGGATTTGGGCTGAGATCCCACATATGTTCACTATGTTATGGTTTTCTGTAAATGGTTTTGGGCAGGAGCCTGTGTGACTTGTATTTTCGGAACTTGGGGCTGAGATCCGAAATATGGTTGTTTAAACATATGTGATTGGACAAATGGTTTTACTATGCATGCATGCTTTTAAGTGAAGGGTATAAAGGTCTTTATGAAATATGTTTCTATAAACTCTTTATTTTTGTCCACTCATAGTCTTTCTATTTTTAATACTCTTCAGGTTGACATCGGATGTGGACTGTAGCAGAGACCGAGATATCACATGCCTCCTCCGGATCCTGGCGTACTCTGATAGCCCGGGAGGGCGAAGGTCAGAAACTTCCCTTGTCTGACACTCTGTGTCAGATGGGATCAGGGGCGTTCCTCGTTAATCCCAGGGGGATTGAGGACGGGTCCTGACATTAACACTTTAAAACATTTCAAGAAAACTTCAATACATATTACAATATTTTGCTTAGATTGATTTTCAAACGATTGAATTTGAAGAATCTCACAGTTCATTTTGTGTCGTTAAGCGCTTTGACCTCATCCATCGAAAATGTGATGTTTTGAGGAGTTTAAGCCGTTGGTGCGACCATCGATACATTTTTCGCTATTACCTAAGCCCGAAAATTCCAAAGTTTCTTATTTTTCGTGTAGATGATCTATGAATATGTACAATAAATCTGAATGGTTAGATCGGTTATCTTCATTTCAAAAATAATTTAAAAAATGTGGTTCAGTAATTAATGTAAAGTAATTCTGGTATATATTGTCCAACGAATTTTCTCTTACCTTCGTCAGGTAATACTTATGCATGCGATGACGCTCCACTGAATACATGTAAATATGCCACGTGCTCTTGACTTGGCCTGATGAATTTATCTTCAATATTCGTCTGACAAAAGCTTGTTTGTTATGGAAGTTGTTTAATTTGATACTTTTTTTTTTAATTTGGAAGTCGTTTCTACATTTAGTACATAAAAGATTTATTGAAACTGATATGAAGGAAATCATAAAATATTTGTATAAATCACAGTTATTTCTTTGAAGATGGATATTACATATATAAATGAAATCATTTATTTACAATTTTCATTCGGTGTTGGTTTCGCTCTCTCCTTCCCAATCACCCTCGTAATTTGAGATGTGTCAAGTAATTGACTCCTCAGTATCACTTTCAATTTGTTCCAGTTCCCCAAAAGCAATAAAAGTTCTATCAATTGTAATTGGTGGGCTGATGTCATTGGTCCGTCCTCGATCCACGTTTAAAGTGGATACGGAGGAATCCATCTAGTAAACAATTTGGTCATCGTCTATTACCCCATCTTTCTCCTGGTCTTGGTCATCTAGGTTCCAAATATTTCTATGATTGACCATCTCAACTACTCTCACAGCTTTTGGATCATCCATATAGAATAAATGGAATTACTCTGGAATTTGGGCCCCATCATCAGCGTACTAAGGATTGTGAATTCTTTTTACATGCATCTCCAAGATGGCAAGTTATATGAAACCATAACCACTAGCTAAGTGCAATAGATTTACAAAATTCCCAAACGGATTAAAATCATCAATAGCAAGTCCAAATCTGATATTTCTTAACTCTGCACCAAACTTATGATACATCTTTTCAAATTCCATCCAAGCTTCTCCATCGGCCGAATACCTCAGTGTATCATCATTAACGTGTTCATCTTTGTACCACCTCATATCGTTAGCTATATGTGACGATATGTAAAATCTATATAGCCTTGACTTCAGTAAAAAATAATGCATTACCATTTTTGGGATCTTGTTAATTCGAAATCTAGCCTCATTTCACAAGGGACATTTGTCAAGCAGCACGAATTCAATGTAGAACAATGTACAGCTGTTTTTGCATGCATGGATCATGACATACCCTACACCAAGACCTTTTAATAGTTTCATCAGGCTATAATGATCTTTAGGGAGACGGTTGTCTTCAGGGAGCATTTGGATGATGATATTCTTCATGTGATATTTGTTTGATTATAATCAACTTTCATGAGTATCAACTCAACAACTGCCCTAGTACCCCTAAAACGGAACAAGATTTACAATCCGAGTACAATTTACGCTAAGTTTCTTTCAATAATATCTTGTAATGGATTTCAGAGTCTTTAGGTTGAAACCTGGGGGTCTCATTGCCCAAATCATTTGATGCGGGAGGAAAAATATCGGTTAGTATCTCAATGACTTGATGATATCACATCGACCATCGAAAGCACTTTCATACCGACTGGTCCTAGGAATCGAAGGTATCGATTCAATAAATATTTCTTTCTTGTGATAGATCCAATTAGTGTAGTTGTGTATGTCCTTAATTCGGTTGAAATGATTTTTGATGCCATATAATGGCATCTCACTGCAGTTGGTACATTTACAACAGAGACACACGATACGTCTTTCATCACTACAATGAACACATACAAGAGTAATGAAGTTGTTGATCCCATCCAAATACTAGTAAGATAATCTATCCAACATTTGCATCCAGCCTCTGTCTTGCTTTCACATAATAGAGCCAATGTAAGAAATTGAGTTTGCATTGTCCCATGATTAGAACAAGTTAATATCAAAAGTTGTTCCTCCCATTATTACTCTAGTGATTTGGCCCTATTCCATTCAAGAAGTGTACGTTATGTGCTGTGTAATTTGTGACCTACGAGCCAAATTTTTGATTGAGGGAAATTTTGGTGGCATCTCTGTATTGCCCCCGAATGCATGGCATTGACATTATAAAGAAATATCTCGTATGGATTAAGAGAACATTGAGGGGGTATAAATCGAATTTTCCATAATAAAAAACCTAACCTCGTGTACCACGAACAATACAATAGATAGTTGTACACCCCCTAACTGTCTAATAATCAACAATTTAAGAGTCAATCAGTCAAATCGACTCATTAACTCTCAAACAAGTCTAAAGTTTTTCACTAAATTTAATTATATAAAGTTAATCAATCTAAATAACTTCTCATAAATGGTTATGAAATATAAACATATTTCACTTTATTGGAATATACAAAAAATATCAGAAAAAATCACATATATAAACATATATTAATTATGCATATCGCAGAGTTTACAATTTTCTAATTGCCGTACCTATTTTCTAAAAATACTTTCTACCTAACTTGTTTTTAATTTTTTAATTTCCTAACATATTTTCTATTTCAATAATTTCATAACCTATTTTTTAATTTTTCCTATTTTCCTTGCATAGTTACTAATTTCTATAATTTCATAACATATTTTTTATTTGGATTTTTACTTAATATGCCCCATGAACATTGAGTTAAGTCTCAAAATGAAACCACCCCCCCTTCCCCTCCGACTTTGACCCAATTTTCCTCATGAATCCGTTTTTAGTCCCAATTTGTCCCCTGAACGTCTAATTTAATAAAATAAAAGGGTAAAATAGTCCAAAAATCCTTTTTATTTTCATATTGTCCTAACATATTTTTATAATTTCCTAATTTTATTTTATATTTCCTAATTTCATAACATATTTTCTATTCTCATATTTTGCAATCAAATTTTCTAATTTTCTACACCATTTTTAAACAAATTACCACCAATTTCTGCATATTTAAAATACAATTTCCAAACCTAAGTATTTCCAAAATTCTAATCAAAATTAAATTGAGAGGCAAACACACATACCTTTTTATAATTATGCCTTCAATCAACCATAAGAAACAGTTCATTGCATGGAAATTTTTAATGATTTGTCGAGCAATATGTGGTCACTGCGAAATGGTTATATACACTGTTGGCCGATGGATAAGAAAAATTCATTTGGAAAGCCAAAGATTTTTACACATCCGGTGGATTTTATTTATCGGGAAATATTAGCTTAGACGGCGAAAAAAATTTTGTCAGGCAAAGATCTACCGGGCAACTACCAATTTCTTGTTGTGAAATAAAACTCGACGAGCCTCCGTCGTGCAATATTTGTCGAGCAATACTGTCGGGCTTCATTTTTAACAATGAAATTAATGTCTTCGTGGGGTAACATGAAGTTGCCCGATGCACAAGTTCGCTGCCAACAGTTTTCCAAGCAACCTCAAAAGTCAACGTAATTCACCTGACGGTGTTTCCCTGAGTAAATTGATAAACATTTGCTGCTCTGCCACCGAATTGTGTTGTTTGAGGTTTTCTTGAGACTTGATTCACTAGGTAAACTAACAAACATCGGTGGGAGTCCACCAAATTGTGTTGTTTGAAGGTTATTCGATGGTAATGTACGCTGAAAAAATTGAATAAATATCGGTGGGTGTTCACCGATTGTACCGTTTTAAGTGTGACCCGACCAATTAGCATGTTCGTCGGGCAAAATGTTAAAATTTAAAGAAAATATTTTTAATAATTTATTTAATTAATTAAATAATATAATATAATATAAAAATATGAAAAAATAAATACAATTAAAATAATAAAACGAATCAATTAAAAAGTTAAAAAAATATTTATAGAAGTTAATCTTATATTTTTAGATAATTTAAACTAAAGTACTATTTTACAAAAAAAAAAAGATTTATAACTACTCAGCAACGGGGCTTGGTGTTTAGGTTCTTGGGCGGGCTGTTGGACTCGGAATTGAGGTTGCGACAGAACGTCATCCAAGCCACAGTCACCCAAGTGGCCAAGTACCCTTGTGAGTTGGGCCTGGATCTACTCATTTTGGGGCCTAGATCATCTCATTTTGGGCTAATCTGTACACTTTCCGCCTGAGGGTCTGAAAGTTTCTTTTGAGCTCTGAGATCTGCTTGGGATTGGTTATGATGGAAGAACTCAAAGAGCCACTAGAGACATAAAAAACCAACCCTTCGCCAACCCCTTACACGATTTTTCCTGAATACCTACCAAGTCGCTGCTCCAGAATGACGGTCGACCTCCTAGAATCTTGTAGCTGCTGCTCTAACAGCACCTCAGGCTGTTGCTACGTCAACTCAGTGTGCGTCTGCTGGACGTTTTATAACATATGTGCTTAAAATTTCAAATAAATACTAATTAGAAATGTAATTATCAACACATAGTTTTAATACTTGATTTGCAACAAATAAACTTAAGTGAATAGTGTCAACTTTCTAGTTGCCTCAGCCAGTGTACACTTGCCCTTAGGAATAGTGTCAATCCTCTTTTCATGCCAATAGGGAACACGCTCCCCTATGATGGTTGAATTTCTTCGCTCCTCGAGTTAAAGTGTTGGCCTCAATTTTTTGTGTTCATTAGTAAAAACAATAATTATATTTTCAAATAGAAAACAACATAAACAATAAATAAATAATTTAACTAGGTTGATATATAGTGCTTGATAGCTAGGCGACATGAAGTGTTTACACAACCAGTCCCACCCAAACTCCTAAGGCCTCTCCAACTCCTATGGAGGATTTTCACGAGCTTCATCCGGGGAAGGCTAGCTTAAGTATCATCTGTGTAGCTCGTACTTCCATTTGGCATATCATAATAGCTAGCGATCTCTCATGTAGCTAATAAGAGTGGTGTCTTGAAGGTTGTACACAAAATTGACACGAAATAAATTATTAAAGTACGTAAAATAATTAAACATAATGTAAAAAAAAAGGAAGAAACGCGTACCAATAAGGTAGACCAACAACGCATGATCTCCTATAGAGGTTGGATCTGGAACGTATCCTGTAACGACTCAGACTTTCATCGAGCGAAAATCAGAAAAGAAAAATGAAATTGACCATTTTACCCCTAAAAGGTAAAGGTTGATTTTTTTGTTAATGTCAAATATTGACTTTTGATCGGGACCGTTTTTGGCAATTTCAAAAACGCTGTTCGGAAGATCTCGGTCTCCCGAGTACGTCGGCAGGCGGCATGCCAAAAATAGAGTTCGGACGATTTTGTTCTGGGTCTAGATTAGGTAGGGGCATTTTGGTAATTTTGTTTAAAGGGCATTTTGGTACTTATCTTGTGAGATTTTTCTTTGTGGATGAACTGAAGTGTGACAAGTGTCCCTATCTTTTAAGGCACTGTGCCACTATCTATGTGTTGTGTGTTTGGTTATTTGGTCCTGTTGTGCGTGTGAGTTTGGTGATCAGCTGAGAGGAATAAATGGAGAAAACAAAAAAAACGGAAAGGAAGAAAACCGGAAAAAGGATAGAGGGAGGAGTAGAAAGTGAGACCAAAGAAAAATGAAGCCAGAGAGAGGAAGAAAGATGGCTGATCGTGGGCTATGATTGAGAGAAAATCAGGGGACCCGTGAGGTTTCTTTTGGGTTTGGGGTTGCTGGACCAATTTTCGGAAAGGAAGCTTGAAACCAATCTTCCTATAACTTTCCTTAGGTCTCTACGACTCTAATAGAGCGTTAAGTCGAGTGGTTGGATGTTGGGGTTGCCAAAGAACCGAGGTGAATTCTTGGCTGAAAAGGGAGGATCAGACGACGAGTTTAGGTAAGCTTTCTTCGATTTTTGAGTATATAGATCTATTCTTAAGATTATGTAGAGTAATTTGAAGGAAATTGGGAAAAAATGGTTGAAAATAAGTGAAATGAGGCCGGGTCTGATCACCGAGTCGGGCGACCCGAATAGCAGAGAATCGGGTTGGACCAAGGTTGGGGATGGTGAAAAGTGATTTGAGGAGTTTCACTGTAGTTGGCACGTGGGGGCACGTGGATGGGATTTTGGATTCACGACCAACATGTGTTTTCATCCTTTCGATGTTACAAACATTTTGTCATAGTTTTCGAGTTAATCAGATACCGTTTCAAGGTAGTTTTGGGTGTCCGAAGGTTTAGGGCTCGTTTTAAATCCATTTAAAAATCCTGAAAAATTATGGGATTAAAATAGGAGTTATTTGAGATGAGTTATGACCCGTAGATGTGAATTTTGGCAGGAAGTGACATTCCTAGAAATTACAGAAGTGCGTGCAAAGGTGCATTCGACGATTCAGATGTGTGTGTGGACTTTATTTCCCTAAAATATTATGCATGCATATTTACATGATTTAAATGGTTTTTATGTGGTTTTGATGATATTTAGTGATTGGAAATTTTATCGGATTTTCGGTGATTTTACTAATATTTAATTAATATTATATTGCATGTTTTACGAGATTTTTGGTAAACTAGTTTCGAATAGCGTTTTAATTGTGATCTTGAATTGAACTTGATTTGTGGCTTGGAATAATGTGATTTTTGAGTAATTATGAATTTTATATGATTTCTAGATGGTTTTTACGAAAGTGGCCTCGATGGTACGTTTTACAAGAATTGGTGTTTGAGTTGTATTTGAGCTTAGGCCCGAGATTCTGATGATGATATGATGATGTGTGCTGATTGTGTGGTTGTTGTAGTCTCAGACATCGAGCTGGGGGCTTCGAATCCTAAGACTAGTATTGTGTGATGATATGGTGATGTGTAATAATGTGATGATGTTGTGGTGATTGTGTTGATTGGATGTGACTCTCAAACGTCAAGTTCGGGCCTCCGATTCCTGAGACTGTGTTGTGATGACCCAGACGTCGAGCCTGGGTCTTCAGTTCCTGAGCGAGTGTGTATGTGATGGCCTACCAGTAGTGTCTTGAGATGTGATGATAGATGTTGTACTTATGTATTGTTGATAAGTTGACTATATGAGAGTTATGTGGTAATATTGTGTATGGATTGATTGTGTGTTACGGTAGTGAGTTTGTGGTGCCTGCTAGTGGGGCAGTGGTTTCATGTGTGACATTGTGATGATGGTGCGTTTATTGTTTATGATTGATGTGTTATTCTTGTAGTGATGGTTATATCGACTTACCAAGGTTTTAGATGGTTTAACGAATCTTTTGATTTGAAAATTCTTCTCACGTATTTCAAGATGATAAGCTGGGTTTGTTTTAGCCGAAAAGTACGGTTTTGAAATGGTTTTCCTTGTATGCATGCATGGTTTTGAAAAACGGAATGTAAATATCGGTTGTTTTCAAATTATGTCTTAAAACGTTCTTTTCGTCCACTCACACGTTTTTCTTATTTTGTAACCTTCTAGGGCTGCTACACGAAGATCGAGGCTTGAAAGGTGGAGGCATGAATTAGCAGAATTTGCATTTATCTCTTATCTGACAGCGTTTCTGTCATATGAGAGCAGGACCCCGAGCGTACTGTTCTTGTGTATTCGGGGTTGGGTCATGTCATATCCCCTACCATCAGAGACTTGCTGTGAAGAATCACACCCATGTCATGCACCAACAACCTGTGGTTCTTGGTAGGCGCTGTGTGGAGGTGAGGCACGTAGGCATCCAAGATCTTTGTATTCGTCATCCTGCATTCGCTGGGATGACAAACCTCAGTTGATCCCGTGTAGCTTTACATTTCTCTCTGAAAATTCGATGAAAATTAGTTCGAAATTTGAGTAAAACATAAAAATGATTTTCTAAATAAAAATAATAATCAACTTAGCCTTTGGGAGTGCTCTAGAAACCGTCTCTGGTTTGTTTGTTCCAGTGTCGTCCTGTAGGGACCGAGGATCGATACAGCGTTGCCCCCGTTTCTTGCTATGCCGTTGACAAGATGATCACGGACCGGATTGCGTGTACTCCTCGATAATGGGTGCCTCTTCCATCATGGGAAAAATTAAATAGGTAAATTTGATTTTTCGCTAATATGAAAGCTGTAAACTTGATTTTTCGGGAATGTGAAAGTGCGGGAATTTTGATTTATGTTGCCCAAATAAAATGAATAAAAAAAGTAAAAGTGGTATCTTTGATTTTTTTGGGGAAAAAATATTGCGGCAATTTTTTTCTTGTTCCATGACTTATACGCATTGATGAAAATATCGACATTCTTCCTTATTTTAAGCCCATAGATCACCTTTTTTTTCATTAAAAAGATCGAGATATGGCCCAATTGCATGAAAATCGGACATAAAACTATTGATTTCCAGTCGGGTCATGTCGCCGGGTTAAAAAACTCGAATCGCAGACCCGCCGGGAAGAAGAAGATGAATGTTAGATGTTAGTATGTTTACTTTATATATTATTTGGTTGCTTATGTTGTCAATTAGGCTTGCTTAGCCGAGTTGGTTGTGTCTTTGCCTCAAAACCTGAGGGTTTTGGGTTCGACCCCTAGGATGCACACTACTGAGTTTTTTTTTCTTCGTTTTTTTTCCAAAATTTCAACTATATTTGTCCTTTTTCCAATTTTAAATATATCAATTCTTTCCAATTTTTGAACATAGATTTACTCTATTTTTTCATCAATTTTTTCCAATTTTAAAAATATTTACTCATTTTATAATTTTTCTTCCATTGAAATTTTTTTTATGCTTATTCTTATGTTTTTAATTATTTTAACATGCAATTATAGTATTTCACTTCAATTTATGTTTATGTTTAAAATTTTATATTATTAGTCATCGATAGAACCATATTGTATCATATTATTCATCATATATTTATTATATCAAAGTCATTTTATAGTTTTTATTAGTGCTATATAACCATCATTGGGGGTACTTAAGTTTTTCCCAAAGTTTCATTCCAAATTTCCAACTTTTAGACCGAATTTCCGTCATTTTTATTGACTGTAAACCATATTGATACCGATGTCGATATTTGGGGCTACATATTCGTAAATTTGACTATCGATATATCTGTCGATATCGATATTTTCATCCTTACTTATACAGGTTACTTGATCTTTTTTTTTTGTGCGACGAAGTACGGGCTTCGACGAGCCATCCTTCTAGATTTATGAAAAAGTTGATTAATATAAAAATCAATAACAACGAATGAATTTTTGAAATTTAGAACCTTGACCATGTCGTTTTAAGTTCCTAGACCCTCATCGTTAAAATTGTCATGTTATAAGGCATTTACATGACTATACCCCTCACTCTATGAATCTCAAGAAGGTTTTAGGAGTTTTCGTTCAACTAATTTTTAAATAATGGAATTTGAAGAAATTTGTAGAACCAAAAAACACTAGAAATTTGTGGAGCAGCCACGTGGATTAAAATTCTCAAAATGACCACATTGCCCCTAGCAACGATGTTAATGGCTTGAGACACCCGCACATCAAATAATTTATTTACTAGCTAAATACGTTATTTAATCAAGTTAGAAGTCTCCATAATATTAATATTCTCCCCGAGAGTTAATTGTCATTATTCTTAATAATGGATAATTAATATTAATATTAAATTGCAATAATTATCATTATTATCATAATGAGCAATTATTATAATTATTAAATAATATATTTTATTAATAATATATTATTTATTAATTACAAATTCAACCGACCAATCAGAATGCTCCGAGACTCCCAAGGTTTTCCTATAAATAGCGGAGCTCATTTCATTTCCAAAGTAATTTTGTTCAACGCTACTTAAGCTCTTGAGATTTCTCTTTCACAGCTGACTTAAGCATTGGAGCGTTCTTGGTCGAACAACCCCCCGGGTCTCGATCATTGAACGAACGATAGCTTACTGTTTGCTGTTTGCAGGGATCCTTGAGTCTTTTGAGTTCAAAGAATATATTATTTATTAATTACAAATTCAACCGACCAATCAGAATGCTCCGAGGCTCCCAAGGTTTTCCTATAAATAGCGGAGCTCATTTCATTTCCAAAGTAATTTTGTTCAACGCTACTTAAGCTCTTGAGATTTCTCTTTCACAGCTGACTTAAGCATTGGAGCGTTCTTGGTCGAACAACCCCCCGGGTCTCGATCATTGAACGAACGATAGCTTACTGTTTGCTGTTTGCAGGGATCCTTGAGTCTTTTGAGTTCAAAGAATGAATTCTGCTTCAACAATTGGTGCTTTCATTGAGAGCTTATAAATATTCAAGAAGAAGCTCTCACGATCGTTCATCGTTCATCTTACTTCGTTCATAGTTCATAAACTTTTTGGAAGATCGAACGTTGTTCATCATTCGACAAAAACATTCTATTCAAGATTCTCTGATTCAGCATGGCTAGGGTTCGTCGATCTGTTCGATCAGCCGGAGAAGGTGTTTTTGCCTCAAATGCTCAAACAAGTAATGAAGCTCACAAGGAGACTCCGGAGGAGAGCCCACCCATGGAGACGCAGGGAAGGATGCCAACCTTCAGCTTCAGAGCGTTCCTTTCTCCAACAATCCAAGTGCCCGCGCTAGGGGAAGGAACTTCAACCTTGCAAGAAACAGGTGGGCAGTTGATGGGAGGAGCATCAAGGCAAAGTTAGCCCACATCAAACATGGATCTGCGCGACTTCCTGGATGGGCGTCACGACATCTCAGAGAGGAGCCACCACCAACCTCCTCAGGACAACTTGGCACAACAAGTCGAAAGGTTGAGCAGCTAAGTATAAATTCAGTCAGAGCTCTTGCAGTGACTCTTGGCAGAAAGAACAACCCAAGAACCAAAGAGACATTCAACTTTGCATGAAAGACAAGAGAAGGCTTCCAATAAGAATGAGTAACATGGCAAGTTTGCTTCTGGAAAGTCCAACAAGCGTAAAGTGGGTCAGCCCTCCCAAACTCCAGCTGTGGGAAAGCCAAATTTCCAATTATCTTTACCAGTCCATCAGATCCACAATGAGATAAAGGACAAACCCGGATTCAAAAAGCCAGAGCCGATCAAAAGTGATCAAGAGAAGGGCGATAAGACGAAGTGGCGTGCCTACCACGAGTGTTATGGGCATAACATTGGGAAATGCATATGCTTCGAAAGATATCTCTGAAATCTCATTAAAGAGGGACATTTCACCGAGTACGTCAAAGGGAAGGCCGTGGATCGAACCGCTAACAAAAGACCAAAGGAACCTGCAACAAAGGCGATAGGCATCAACAAAATTATCATAGAATCAGAGTTGCTGGAAATCACTTCCAAACAGAAGAAAAGAAAGATTTGAGATGCACTAGCCATCTCTCAGGTCTCCCATGTCACTACCCCTGGGATGGCCAACAACCTTGTCATTGGTTTCCCTTTGAAGGACAAGGTAGGGCTTGATTGGCCGCACGATGATGCGCTGGTCATGTCAATCCAGATTGTACATGCTCAAGTTGATCGGGTTCACGTAGATGAAGGAAGTTCAGCAAATATTGACAGGTCCCATCCCAATCCCCCTGGGATTACTGTGGAATGTACCCTGCTCCCGTCCAACAAGAGGTGTCAGACAAGGGATAACCAAAAGTTACTGCCCAAACGGGGCTTCCAGAGTGCGCCAGGATCGATGGAGGAAGCGTGCGATGTCCCAGTCTCTGCTGCAGTCGCATCCGTGATCAACCTGAAGGGCATTAAAACCAATAAAAGCTGTGAGTGGACAAAAATAAAGTTTGATAAGTACATTTACCAAAACACATTCTTACCCTTTAGTTTTCACAAACGTACATGCATAACTTAAAACATGAGTAATAGTGTGAAATCAATCAAGTATGATTAATGGACCGATTAAAATCAAAATACGTTTTCCCATGGTCCATAAAGACTTATGTTCATCAAATCAGTTCATGACATAAAACATCATGTTTTTAAAGCATCTATTATAAAGCATCTGGACACAAATATCAATAAATCATAATACCACCAATCCTCAATATCCAATCTCAATATCCATATATCCCGTCACGATATCAATGCAACGCGTGCAAACTCGGTGTCTCACGTCCGAGTACATCCCCCAGGATCTACGATGTCTGGGGGGATATCAACTCTAGAATCAACGACGTCTAGAGGATATCATCATAATCCCACGCTCCTGCGAGTGAGCCTCCCTCAGAGCTACTCATCTCCAAGCAGTGGATCGTGACTACTCCAGGATCTACGACGTCTAGAGGAGACTATCAAATCACAGAGGATGGTATATGTGGAACAGGTCACCAAATCCAGTAATCTCATTTTAAAATCATTTATGTCTCAAATCAAGTTAAAAATCTGACTTTTACTCACTATGTGTTCCACTTCAACAAGCAAAAGGAACTCAAGCTCCAACAGCGGGGGATACAAGATTTCATTTCTCTGGTGCTTGTGGGAAGAAAACAAAGGAAGATTTGTTTCGGTTCGTGGAAACAAAAATCAATGAACTACGTCGGTTTGATTTCCGTAAAGGGATACGTAGGCAATCTAAAAATTAGATGCAACCGCAAGTCCAAACAGAATCCCTGGTTTAATTATCCTAACCAAATTCACCCCAAACTTTTCCTTGCTAAATTCAATTCAAATAGCACCATGGCCAAATAAGCCCCAAATACTACAATTATCATCCAAATTCTCTAAAAAAAATCCATGAACTACGCCGATTTGATTCCCGCAAAGGGATACGTCGGTAATCTAAAGATTTTTAGATGCAACCGCATTTTCCAAATCGAATCCCTGGTTTCTCTAACCAAATTCACCCAAGTAGTCATACACTAAATCAAATACATCTTTTCTTATTTTAATGGGTCAAATTCTCTCATTAAAAATTCCGAACTACGCCGGTTTGATCCCTCCAAGGGTACGTAGGCAATCTGGATTAATCTAGATGCAACCACCCCCCATAAATAAATTTGTACTTCTTCAAAGTCAATTCCATTTTCAAAATAGCCAAACACATTTTTTTTAATGGGTCATTCACTCATTAAGAATCCTAGAGCTACGAGTGGCTTGATTCCGGTGACGGATACGTAGGCACCCTAAGGTTTGACTTAGGTGCAGCTACAAAATTTAATAAGACGCCATTTTGTTATTTCTTTTGACGTTAGAATCAAAGGGTTTCTTCCGACGACAAGGAAGTACAAGTAAGAGGCAATTATGCATTGGATGGGTCGTACCTTAAATATAATAAAAACCGCCATTGTTTATGCAGTGGTGGTGAGATTATGTTACGGAACAAAATTTTCCCCAACAATCCCAGATGTCTGACGTCCCAAACGTCTAATCATAGGAATCCTGCTCCTGAGTCACTATACGGATCGATTGCTCCGTATAATGACCCCTCGCAAGTAATGTGACATGACCCACCCCGATTATCACCCCGATAACCGAGGGGAACCCTGCTCCCGTCTGACAACCCAACACAAAAGACCGAAATAACCTCACCAAAACCACAAATTACACTGTCAGACGAAGGAGAAATTTAAAACATCCAAGAGTCAACCGTTATACAGAGCATAGTACCAAACAAAATAAAACAAAACCACACACAGAGTACACGCACAACGGAACACTGAAACTACTACGGGAAAACGCTCGAGTACTCTATGCCTTCGACGTTGCCTCAACGTCAACCCCCGCGCTAGCTCCACGACCTGGAGGGCAATTAAAAATCAGAAAGTGTGAGTGGACCATAAAGAATAAAAGTTTAAAAAAAAACCATTTCTTAAACAACACAGGGTTTGGCCCTCCGTTTTGAAAACATGCATGCATAACCCAATTTTTGAAAACATTTATAAATCATATCATTTTCATCATGGCAACCGTAAACACAGGATGATAAACGTTATAAAACATTAGCAGTAAAACTTCAGATACCAATATAATCATCCGATCAAACCTGCTAGATCTATCCGAGCCTTTAAACTCCCGAGTCTTTTAAACTCAATCCAGGCCTCAATATAATCCGAGTCTTTAAACTCCCGAGTCTTTAAACTCAATCTGGGTCTTTAAACCCAATCCGGGCCCGTCCTCGTCAAATCTAATCCGGGTCTTTAAACCCAATAACCAGATCCAGCAAATCCAATCCAAAACCATTTGAAAACCATTTCTAAAGCCATATCCAAACCCGAATCCGAAATCACTAGTCTGAAGCCCTTCAGGCATTCAGAACCGTCATTCCGAACCCAAATCCGGAATTCCACTTTTCAACATTAAAACCAAATTCCGCTTTCCGAAATCCGATTCTAAAACCGAAAACCCTTGATCATCAAATCAAGTCACAAAATCCATTATAATCACTGAAAACCATTTATCGTTTGAAATCCCAAACCATGGTATTATAATCAGAAATCAAGCTTTTCTCGTAAAACGTGTCAAATACGTTATTTCTCGAAAAACGTACAATTATATCAAACAGGTAGAGCATAGTCAAATAATCATGAAATTACATATAAAACCATAAATCAAGTACATAAAATTATTTATGCATGCTCAGTTATAAAGAAGAAGTCCACTCACAGTTATCGGGCACGTCACTCGCATCCCGAACGTCCTGTACGTTCCTCGACCTCCTCGGGGATCCCTGATCCTGTCACAAGTCACCAAAATTAGTCACCAACACGTCAACTAAGTTCCTCCTATTTCTCCCCAATTTTCTCGAACTTCGAAAGTAACTAACCGGGACCCTAAACCTTCAACCTCGTAGAACTAACCCGAAACTATGTCCAATCATCCCGAAACTTGTCCCAACGGATTCGTTACATCGATTAGACCAAAACTATGTTGGAAAGTTCGCCGAAATCCTCCCCACGTGCCCCCACGCGCCGCTCAAAGTGGCTGCGCTTGGGCTTCACGTGCCTGCACACAGTCACTGTTCATCGTCTTCTTCGATGGGTCGACCGGTCTGAACCGGCGTTCCCGGTTCTCCGTCTTTCCTCCACCAGTTTCATCCCTTTTTCCACCCGTAGTTTTGTCCAACCCTAAGCAACTAATCCCAATCCTAAAAACTAAGAATCACGGCTTCAATCCCATCTTCCAACTCGAAACATAAACCCGTCCAAAACCCTGTTTGCTTCCGGCCAACCGTACAACCCCCCATCACGGTTTCAAGTTTAAACGACTCCTAAAGACCTACTGAACTCATTAGAACCTATAGAACACGTCGACTCAGCCCCAAAAGTCACGACTTTTGAATTGAAACAAAACGGAAAAACAGAGGAAATTGAAATTACCTCACCTGCCGCTCTCCGCCGTGGGCTCCGCCGTGTCCCTAGGTGTCCACTCAACTCCTCAGGTCCTCCTCTGTCCTCTGAACACCACCACTCGACCGTTTTAATCAAAACACGGCAGCACCCCACCAAACTCCCTCTCTGTTTTCCTGAGAAACTCACACTTTCCTCACACACTCACTCGACTTCTCAATTCCTGTCACCACCTTCCTTGCACTTTCAGCCTTCCCCTGATCACACTCACACACTCAAGCACTCACACACTCACCCAGAACCCGATCAATTTCCCTGTCAAACCTCACTCTGTTTTCTCGCTAATGCACGACTACACTACACACAGCCCAAATTAATTTACCCGTGAAACCTTGTAGAACCCACTAGATAACCCCCACGTGTCAAAGCCCTGTGGTCCCAAACTCAAAAATATCCAATCCTTCCGGTACACTTGGCCTTATTCCTTCCTGTACACTTGGCCTTATCTCTTTTGCACAAATCCCAATGTGCCAAAAAGACCAAATAGCCCCTCTTGTTCAATTTTACGGTTTTACCCCTCATGTTCTAGACCCGTATCTTGCTCATCCGACATCCGATTAAAGCATGCCGCCTGTCATTGAACTCAGGACGACGAGATCTATCTAAGGGTCCACGGTCTACGTGTCGTGCTAAAAGTCAACTTTTCCCCCTATTTTAACCAAATTACGAAAGTGCCCTCAAACGTTCAGAACATCGTAACTTCCTCCTCAGATGTCGGAATCGGACGTGCCACCTGTCTACGGACTCGTGGCATCTCGAACTACGTCATAGTCATCGGTCAATGCCCAATTGACCGTCCGAACTAAAAGTCAACAATTTGCCCATTCTAGGGGCAAAATCATCATTCTGCGCCCAAGGTCCAAAAGGAACCCACTAACTACCGATTAACCCAGTTAATCCACCACTAATCACCTCACTAATCCTAACTTCCAGGACAGGTCCTTACACAATGCACAGTGACTTCCCCAGTGTCCTAGACATCTGGAGGAGACCATCCACATATCCTCGTATCAAGATGGTATATGGAAAACAGTTTTATAAAGCCATTTCAAAACATCTCAAAGGGCCCTTCCCAAAATTTTCATCAAACCATCGCAAATCCAGAAATCTAAATACTCAAATCCAAATCCATTTTATGGGTCTCGGAACCTGAAATCACATCTATAAACCATAAATGAGACTCACGCCCGATATCATAATCAATTGGGCCTCAAGCCCGATCAAGTAAATCAACTGGGCTCCCGGCCCGATGCCTTATTAAATCAAATGGACTCCAAGTCTGATAGTTCGTAAATCAAATAGGTCTCAAATGAGTCTCAAACCCGATTTCGTATTTCCAAATCCCAAATCATACCATTGAACCACTATTAAAATTACAATCACATAGAAATACAGTATAAAATCGTAAACTTAGAAATACGTACAAATATGGAATTACCTCGAAATACGTGCAATCATGTAAATCACGGTGCATTGGGGAAGTCACCATCACTGTTGTAAAATATATAAAACAGTTATGCATGCATCACAGTTTAGAAAATAAAGTCCACTCACAAACCGTCTTACTCTACGGCCTCGATATGCGTGCCATAAGCCTCCCCGGGCTAAATCACCATCACTGGAATTCCCGAACCTGTCCAAATCACATTCTAAGGTCACTAACACTTCCAATAACGTTCCATTAAACTCCTGTAATTATACAACTATTCTTCCCCATTCTTATCCCATTCTTCTCGTCTAATCATTCCTAAGAGATCTACGGATTCAAAATCGTGAAATAAGCTAGATATTATACCTGTTCGAAAGTGAGTAGTGATCGGCCACCTGCATATGCGAACTGCCACCACCTCCGGCCACCCCGATCCTCTAAACTGATCCCATCCGACTCGTATGAATTCTACAAACACCGTAGGGTCATCCAAATCGATCAACAATCTACAAAACCAAAATCACGATTTAGAAGAAAAAATAAAAGAAGATGAAGAACATGCACGGGATGGGGAGAGAGATGAAGTCTAAGGATGATGAAGATGATAGAAAAAAATGGAGATGAAGGGTGAGGATGAGAGATTTGAAAGAGAGATGGACGGTGAGGATTGTGAGATGAGTGATGAGTGATGAGTGAATAATATATATATATATATAATTAGCCAATGGGACAAGATCCCTATTTTATGGACAGCCACCCATGAGATGAATGACAAGTGTCACTCTTCCAAGGGCCCACACAAAATATCAGCCAATCGGATTGAAAATAATATTTAATTCGATTCCCGAGACGTAAATTCCCAATTTCGATCCTATGACCATAACTTCCCCATTCGACATCTAATTTTGATGTGCCGCCTATCTACGTATTCGTAACGTCCCGATCTACGTAACGGTCATCGATCCTCGTATGTTTGACTCCCCGGGTCAAAAGTCAACATTTTGCCCAAATTCAGGGGCAAAACGATCATTTTACACCATCCGTCTGATTTGTCTCAACTAACTACCAATTAATCATGATAATCTGTCATTAATTAATATTTAATCCCGATATTCTGGACGAGTCGTTACATCACATGTCTTCCCATTTTTCTCCATTGCTAAGGTTCGTTGGCGTTTTGGGCTTGGACTCAAGTTGCACTTCCAATTGTGTGATTACTTTAGGCCTTTGACTCTTCTAGGTATTAGGGCTTTGGATATGTGGCACAATGATTTTTGTCCAATATGGTATCAACAGATTGAAAATGAAAAGGCTATAACTCTTGAACGGTTTGGCTTGATTACAATGCCAAATTTACCATCTAGAATAGAGATGGAATTAGCAGCAAGTGCATCAAACAGGGCACCATCATGCCTATTAAATAGAATGGGAATTTTAGAGAAGTGGAAAATATGATAGATGATAGATTGGTGCCAAAAATATATATTATTTGATCTTCCACTCTTTGAAACAAAGAGAGCTAGCTAGGGTTAATAGTAGCCCAAAACTGACCATGCTTATGGAAGAATTAATTAAAAAATGACATTTCGATTATTCATGAGAAAATCTTCATCACCGCATTTCAAAAACTGACTAGTTAAATTCTAGGAACATGACTTGCATATGATTCCAGGTTACGACCTAAGATGAACCATGACATATTTTTCATTGACGAATATTTACCATAACTTGGGCCGAATCCCCATTTCTAACATACCTAGATGACTTTTTTTTTTTGTGTCTTTTGACTTGCCTTCAATAGGTAAAGTCATTCCTTCTCGGTATCGTCTGCTTCTGTCCTTGCTCAGTTAGCTGTGATCTCCTCCTATGTAGTTTTAGCTGGGTGGCCATCGTAGTGTACAACTCGTTTAGTGTCTAGAATCTGAACTCAGCCTCGGCACCCTTGGATTTCACCTCAGCCATATTTTGTTTGATTTTTTCAATTATTTGTAGTAGGTTTGGGGAGATGTCAAAAGTTTTCTTGAACTTTTCTTGAAAATTTTCAAAGTGTTTGATGAAAATGGTGTTTTTACAAATTTGAAGAATTTATTTCGATAGTTCAACCTATCCAACCGTCCACACGTATTATACATACTTGTAGATCGTCTACGTGAAAAATTAGAATATTTCGAATTCCTGGGCCTAAGTAACGGTGCATAACTGACACGACCCACCCCTAATCCCCCGGGATTAAGGGCTAAGTCATGCTCCCATCTAACTTACGCGTGATACGAAGGCTAAACCGATGTCCAACCTCCATGTAACACGTAAGCCGAATAAGGGATTTCCAAAATGAACCGTCCACAAGTACCAGACCTCTCAGAGCGCGCAGAATCTACTGTGGATCGCATGTGTGATGTCTCTGTCTCTCTCTACCAACAACCCGCACAACAATAACCTGGAGGGTATCGAAAACACATAAGACTGTGAGTGGACAAAAAAAGGATAAGTTTAGAAAACCGTTTATAAGAAAATACAATTATACCCTCCATTTAAAAACCAATGCATACATAATCAACTCATATCAGAAAACCATTTCATATTCAATTACGAAAATCAAACTTATTTTCCTTTTTCAAATCCCGGGCCTCAGCCCAAAACCACCAAAATGTATAACCTCCGAGTCATTACCCAAAACATCGGAAAACCATTATGAAAACCATCATTATCATCGAAATGCAAAACACATTTGAAACCTTTGCCATCCATCGAACCTGCTGGATCTATCCGAGTCTTTAAACTCCTGAGCCTTTAAACTTAATCCAGACCTCAATATAATCCGAGTCTTTAAACTCAATAGGCCTACGGGGGAAATCACAATATCCGAGTCTTTAAACTCCTGAGTCTTTAAACTCAATCTGGGTCTTTAAAACCAATCCGGGCCCGCCCCCGTCATAATCATATCCGGGTCTTTAAACCTAATAACCAGATCCAACAAATCCAATCCAAAAACCACTTTAAAACCATTTTCCATATCCATTTCCAAATCTGAATTTGAAACCACCATTTCGAATTCCAAGCCGACTCCGAAATCATCATCCCGGATTCAAATCCAAAATCATATCCATACTCCATTTCCAAATCCGAATCCAAAACCATCATTCCGTAAGCCGACATCCGGAATAACCATTCCAGACCCAAATCCGGAAATCTACTTTCAAGTTCCAAAATCGAATTCCGAATCGTCATCCTGAAATCCGATTCCAAAACCCGAAATCACGTTTATCGAAATCTGTTTTATGAACTGGGCTTCAAGCCCGAAATCACTTTCCAAAATCCATTAGAAATCATTGAAATCAAATCATCTTTCAAATCCCAAAATCAAATCATCAAAACCATGATCAAATCACAGCATAAAACCATCTCTTGAAAAACGTGCAATTACGTCAATATCTCAAAATACGTGTAAAATCGTAAATCATAAATATCAATTCACAACCATAGAAATCACGTATAGAAAACATATCAAAACATATATTCATGCATCATAAGTTAGAAAGCAAAGTCCACCCACAGACCATTAGCGTCGCTACCTCAATACACGTGCATTTACGCCATTCCCGGCCAATCCACTATCACCGGCTTTCCTGAATTTGTTCAAATCTCATAATAAGGTCACTAACTACTTCATTAAACTTCTACTAAATCCCCGTTATTTTCCCGAATTTTTAACTATTTTTAACCGAGTCCTAAAACCTTCGGGCATCCCGAAACATATCGAGACGATGTCCGATCGACTCGAAGCCAGTGCCAAAATGTTCGTTACATTGAATACTTTAAAATTCGTGTTGGAACCTTCCCCAAAAGGGGCCCCAAGCGCCCTCACGCGCCGTTCAAAGGGGCTGCGCGTGGGAGCCAAGCGCTTGCACTGTTCATCGTCTCCTTCCTCTCGCCGACCCAGTCCAGACCGGTTCGAACCGGTGTCCACAGTTTTCAGCCATTTCCAACACGGTTTTTTGTTCTGTTTCAACCCATATCTTCGTCCCATCTACAATCTTAAAACAGGAAGTCTAGGTCCAGAGATTTACCTTCCCGATTAAGAACAGACCAGCCATCTTCGAGCTTCAATCCCGGCCGTCATTTACCACCTCATGTCTCAGTTTCACGTCCAGTGGACTTGACTCAGTCTCTAGAAACTCAAATAGTCAACCAAAACCCAATATTACTCAATAATCCCAAACTACCATGTTGAATAGAGACAGAGAAACACGGGTTACAGAGGTTGACTTACCTTCCCTTAGGCCATTCGTTGTGGTCTCCTTTGTCATTCACCAGCCTCCTTCACCTTTCCTTTCAAACCTCAGGAGCAAGAACTCTCATTTGAGAGCGATTGGGTGGACTTCGTGCACCATTGCTCTGTTTCACAAGTTCAAAACCATCGTCCATGACGCCTAAACAGAGGGGCACCACCCTGTTCCTCCTCTCTAATCTCTCTGTTCCCCACATCTCTCACAACAGAATCAAACCACAGTTCACTCTGATTGTTTCCACTCAGTCACACACCCAACCCGCACTGAGCCTTTCTCCTCGACTGCAAACAGAAGGCACGACCACACAGCCCTGCCCTGTTTAAATTAGTCCAATGTGTGAAGGGCTGGAACCAACCAAAAAGGGGCCAAGTGTCCACATCTCCCTGCACCTGGTGAAAATATCCAATCCTTTAGGGACGGATGTCCCCATCTAATTTATCACACATTCCAAAGGTTGCCCAAAAGACCAATTTGCCCCTAATGCTTAAATTACCATTTTCCCCTTCATGTTCGTAATTGAATATGAAATGGTTTTCTGATATGAGTTGATTATGCATGCATTGGTTTTTAAACTGAGGGTATAATTATCTTTTCTTATAAACGGTTTTCTAAACTTATCCTTTATTTTTGTCCACTCACAGTCTTTTGTGTTTTCAATACCCTCCAGGTTGTTGCGGTGCAGGCTGTTGGTAGAGAGAGACGGAGACATCACACACGCGATCCATAGTAGATTCTGTGCGCTTTGAGAGGTCCGATACTTGTGGACGGTTCATTTTGGAAATCCCTTATCCGGCTTACGTGTTACATGGCCCCCAATCCCCTAGGATTAAGGGCTAAGTCCTGCTCCCGTCTAACTTACGCATGACACGAAGGCTAAACAGACGTTCAACCTCCGTGTGGACACGTAAGTCGGACAAGGGATTCTCAAGTCGACCGTCCAAAAAGCTTTCGGACTTCCCAGAGTGTGCAAAATCTACTGTGGATCGCGTGTGTGATGTCTCCATCTCTCTCTACCAACAGCCCGCACCGCAACAACCTTGAGGGTATCGTAAACAAAAAGGGCTGTGAGTGGACAAAAATAAAGTATAAGTTCAAAAATAGTTATCAGAAAAGATAATTACATTTATACCTTCCATTTAAAAATCAATGCATGCATATCAAAAGCCATGTCATAAAACCATTCTATTTCAAGTCATTCAAACCATTTAAGAAAGACCGAACTCATTTTCCTTTTTTCAATTCCAGGGCCTCAGTCCAAAACAACGGAAAACCATTAATAAAAACCATCATCGTCAAATCTCAGTGAAATCCAAAACACATTTCCATCCATCGAACCTGCTGGATCTATCCGAGTCTTTAACTCAATCTAGACCTCAATATAATCTGAGTCTTTAAACTCCCGAGTCTTTAAACTCAATAGGCCTACGGGGAAAAATCATAATATCCGAGTCTTTAAACTCCCAAGTCTTTAAACTCAATCCGGGTCATTAAACCCAATCCGGGCCCGCCCCCGTCATAATCATATCCGGGTCTTTAAACCCAATAACCAGATCCAGCAAATCCAATCCGAAACCATTTTTCAATTCCGAATCCGAATCTGCAATCTCATTAGGATCCCGAATCCAAACCCAGAACTCATATCCATAACTGTTTCCAAATCCGAGTCTGAAACCATCATTGCATAAGCTGGCATCCGGAATAATCATTCTGACCCCAAACCCAGAAATCCACTTCCAAATTCCAAATCGAATCCCGAATCGTCATCCGGAAATCCGATTCTAAAACCCAAAATCACGTTCTCAAAAACACTTTTCTGAACTGGGCTTCAAGACCGAAATCACCTTTAATCCATTTCAAATCTTTTGAAAACAAATCGTATTTGAAATCCCGAAATCAAATCAATAAAACCATGTTCAAATCACAACATCAATCGTATTCTCGTAAAACGTGTAATTTCGTAAATATCTCAAAAACCGTGCAAAACCGTAAACCATCAAGATCATAAATCAAATCATAGAATCACGTATGAAAACATATAAAAACATATATGCATGCGTCATAAGTTAGAAAGAAAAGTCCACTCACGGACCATTTTACTGCTACCTCGATTCGTGTGCGCTTACGCCGTTCCTGACCAATCCACTAGCACCGGCTTTCCCGAACCTGTCCAAATCCCATAATACGGTCACTAACTACTTTATAAAGTTTATATCAAAGGCCCCGTAATTTTCCCGAATTTTTAACCATTTTTAACCTAGTCTTAAAACCTTCGGATATCCCGAAACATATCGAGACGATGTCCGATCGGCTCGAAACCGGTCTTAAAATATTCGTTTCATAGATTACATCATTTCATATGTTGAACACATGCCCAGAATAGGTCCCAAGCGCCCTCACGTGCCGCCAAAAGTGGCTGCGCGTGGAAGCCACGCGCCTGCACTGTTCATCGTATTCAACCTTGAGTAACCCGGTTCAGACCGGTTCGAACCTAACCAATTGTTCTAGTAATTGAAAACATGAAAAACCAGCTAGGGAAGTACCTCCTCGAACGTCCAACTTTTCTTCGATTTCTCCCCCCTCTGTTTCTAGGTTCTAGGCCACCTCTGTCCCTAATTCCAAGTCCCTTAGCTTCCTATAGGCGTCCAAACCCTCATCCAAAGAACCAATTCGATCAGTAAGTATCAGAAACAAAGTTGCCATTTTCAACCTTAAAAGAACTAGTTAGTCGAAAGTGTACTTACCAGGCCCCTCTGGCCTCGAAAATGAACTTATTCAATTCCCCAGTCCTCCAGCAACCTCTCTCATCCACGAAAATCAATCCTTAGGCCTTCAATCCAACTTCCCAAGTTCAAACGTAAACAGAGGACTTCGCGGGTTTTTCTCAGTTTCTACCGCCGTACTCCGTCGTCGTGCCTCACCGTAGCCACCAGTCATCTCAACACAACCTCTCCTCCAGCTTTCCTTCACACCCCATCTTCATCCGATCAAGTTTTGAGAGGTTTAAGGTTCAAAAATCATCCCTGCCTCTGTTTTCTCTCACGGTCACCGTGTAACCAACACTTCACGTTTAAAATGTGTGTGAGGCGGTGCTGTAGGTTCCATAACCCTCTACAGCTGGGGCAAATGTCCCTATATGATGAGGCAACCATCCCAAGGCAGCCAAGTGTCCATTTCTCAGTGGGCACAGATCCCTATGCAAATAAATGACCAGAATGCCCCCTAAAGGACAAATTACCATTTTGCCCCTCATTTTCCCTGACCCGTAACATTGTCATCAGAACTCTGATGACAACGTGCCGCCTATCGTTGTACTCAGGGACTCGAGATCTACCTATGGTCCTTGAAGTACGTGAAAAATCCATGTCGTTTGAAAAGTCAACAATTTTCCCATTTTCCACAAAATTACTAAAGTACCCTCAAACTTCCGAACGTCACAACTTCCTCCTCAGATGTCAGAATCGGACGTGCCACCTGTCTATGAACTCGTGACGTCCCGAACTACGTCATGGTCATAGATCAAAGTCCATTTGACCGTCCGAACAAAAAGTCAACATTTTTGCCCAAATCCAAGGGTAAAATCGTCATTTCGCACCGTCCGTCCGAAAGCATCCAACTAATCACTGATTAACGTCACTAATCCGTCATTAATCACGAAGATAATCCCGATTTCCGGGACGAGCTGTTACAATGGACTTGACTCAGTCTCTAGAAACTCAAGTAATCAACCAAAACCCAAGATTATTCAATAATCCCAAACTGCCAGGTTGAACAGAGACAGAGAAACACGGGTTACAGAGGTTGGCTTACTATCCCTCAAACCATTCGTCGTGGTCTCCTTTGTCATTCACCAGCCTCCTTCACCTTTCCCTTCAAACCTCAGGAGCAAGAACTCTCATTTGAGAGTGATTGGGTGAATTCGTGCACCATTGCTCTGTTTCACAGGTTCAGAACCACCGTCCATGACGGCTAAACAGAGGGGCACCACCCTGTTCCTCCTCTTTAATCCCTCTGTTCCCCACAACTCTCACAACAGAATCAAACCACAGTTCACTCTGATTGTTTCCACTCAGTCACACACTCAACCCGTACTGAGCCTTTCTCCTCGACTTCAAACAGAAGGAACGACCACACAGCCCTGCCCTGTTTAAATTGGTCCAATGTGTGAAGGGGCTAGAACTAACCAAATAGGGGCCAAGTGTCCACATTTCCCTTCACCTGGTGAAAATATCCAATCCTTTAGGGATAGATGTCCCCATCTAATTGATCACACATTCCAAAGGTTGCCCAAAAGACCATTTTGCCCCTGATGCTTAAATTGCCATTTTTCCCCTGATGCTTAAATTACCATTTTGCCCCTGATGCTTAAATTACCATTTTGCCCTACATGTTCCTAGACCCGTAACTCTGTTGTCCAAACTCCAAATGACACATGTCGCATGTCGTTGTATTCAGGGGATCGAGACCCACCTAACGGTTCTCGAATTACGTGAAAATTCCATATTGTTTGAAAAGTCAACAAATTACCCCTTTTCAACCAAATTACCAAATTACCCTTGAACTTCCTAACATCATAACTTCCTCCTCGGATATCGGAATCGGACGTGCCACCTGTCTATGAACTCGTGACGTCCCGAACTATGTCACAGTCATGAGTTAAAGTCCATTTGATTGTCTGAACAAAAAGTCAACATTTTTGCCCATTCTAGGTGCAAAATCGTGATTTCACACCGTCCGTCTGAAATCACCCAACTAATCACCGATTAGCTTACTAATCCATCATTAACTACTAATCTAATCCCGATTTTTGGGACGGGTCGTTATAATAATGGATTGACAGTTACAAAACATTCTATTACAATCGAACGACTTAAACTCCTTGAAACATCATTAGTTTCGTCGGGTTGAATTCATGCACTTAACAACACAAAATGAACGGTCGGACATTGGAAATTCATTCATTACGTTTGTTTTCCAACTTACCCGACAAATATTTCAAGAATATTCATCGGGCATATGACGTTACCTGACAAATATTCATAAAATATTCATCGGGTAACATGTTAAACTCTCTGGAAATATCACCCTCATGTAACCATCATAAGTACTACTAAAAAAGCTCCTCGGATGAGAGAAAATAGTGGGGTAAGGCATATATTCGTCGAGTAACATAACAAAATTACTCATCCAAATCCAAATTTACTGCCCAAAATTTTCGCAAAAATTTGGGCAATAAATTTGAATTTTTGTGAAAAATTTGAATTTACTAACATTTTCGCAAAAGTTCGAATTTACCGCTTAATAATACCTGACTAACCTTTGTCGGGTAACACCAAACGACCAGACTCTTCTTCTTCCGCGTTGTTGCTTCGATTTCCCCGCCAATGTTACCCGAAAGATCATTAAAATAATACTCGAAGAACCTTCGTCGGGCAACACTCTTCGATCTTTTAAAATAGACAAAGGCTTCTTCTTCCTCTTGTCTTCTTCGAAAAATAGTACCCACGCACACCAGACGAAAAAAAAAACCTCTCTCGCGTTGCTCATCTCACTACCTTTCTTGCCTCACTCATCTCACTGCCTCTCTCGCCTCACAGTTCTCACTCTCTCCCTCTATTGCCTCGCTGCTATTTCTGCCACAGTGAGATTGGGTGGTCGTCGTAGCTCGTCGCTACCGCCAAGTCGTCGCCACCGTCACCGTCGTCACACACTCCTCATCTTTCTCCCACTATATGTTCCTTCTCTCTCTCTCTCTCTCTATCTCTCTCAATGTATATACATATATATATATATATATAATTAGTTTAATTAGTTAATTTATATATGTTTCTTAGTTTATATATATATATATATATGTAAAATATGGATGATTTGTGATTATATATTTATATATTTGTATAATATATTTTGGTGGATTATTTGTGATTGAACTTTTAGATTTTGGTTATTTGTGGAATTTGGAATATGATTGATTATGGATTATGAATTTTGGAATAATTGATTATGAATTATGAATTATGGATTATGGTTGATTGTGGATTAATTGATTGTTATTGAATATTAGTAATTATTTATTATTATTGTAATTTTGTTTATTTTAGTTATTAATTATTATTGAATGTTGATTATGGATTGATTGATTATTAATTGAATTTATTGATTATTAAATATTATTATTGATTGATTATTATTTAGTATTATTAATTATTATTGATTATTGATTAATGATTATTGATTATTAATTAGTAATTATTGATTATTATTGAGTATTATTACTTAGTATTGATGATTATTGATTGTTGATTATTATTGAATATTATTGAATATTGATTGATTATTAATTACAAATTAATTATTATTATATTTGTAGATGTCGGTACACACATTAATTACTTCGAGGTCTTGCCCTTACACTTCGCCTACTATGGCTGAGGAACCGATAAATGTAGCAAGCTAGTTGGTATCGAACGCACTAAGGGTGGATAAAGGCCCTACCAAGACTTAACACGCCGGTGGTGAACGCAACGTGTTCACCATTGACAGGACCCATCCTAATCCCCCCGGGATTACCGTGGAATGTGCCCTACTCCCGTCCAACCAGAGGTGTCAGACAAGGGATAACCAAGAGCCACTGCCCAACGGGGCATCCAGAGTGCGCAAGGACCGATGGAGGAGGTGTGCAATGTCCCAGTCTCTGCTGCAATCGCATCCGTAATCAACCTGAAGGGCATTAAAACCAAAAGCTGTGAGTGGACAAAAACCAATAAGTTTACCAAATACATTTATAAGACATTTATGCCCTCCAATAAAAACGTATGCATGCCACGAAAACCAGTAACCAAAACGTTTGCTCAACCGAGCCATTAGGGCCTTAGCCCAAAAACCGTTAACCAAAAACCAAGTGTGGGAACTCAGCCCAAAACAGTGGAATACCACAACCATACATATTAAAACCATGTGGGCCACCGCCCAAAGCCATAAATATAAATCCATAAATCCAAAACCATTTAGGGTCCCTGACCCGACATACCATTTCATAACCAATAATCCATTTTTACCACATAACACATATCCAACCGAAAAGCCATTTCATAGATCCATTAATCCATATTTTACCATTACCATCACCAGCATCCCAGATGCTTAGCGTCCCAGACGCTTGACGTCCCTGACATCATATCTCACGGTTTCATAAGCTACGCGTGCTGCCCGGGGTCTCTCCGGGTCCATATATCTGACATCCCTGATGTCTGACGTCCCTGACGTCAATCATAGCAATCCTGCTCCTGAGTCATCATACGGTCCGGCTGCTCCATATAATGACCCCTTGCAGGCAATGCACCGTGACTTCCCCAGTGTCCCAGACATCTGGAGGAGACCATCATATATCCTTGTATCCAGATGGTATATGGAAAAACAGTTTTATTAAATCCTTTTATCACATCATTACCATTGGGCCCTGCCCGAAATTTCCATAAAACCATGTAATTCCATTTAGGGTCCCTGACCCAAAATCACAATTATTAATCATAGGGTCCCTGACCCGAAATCACATTTATAATCCAAATGGGCCTCATGCCTGATTTTATGAACCACTGGGCCCACGGCTCGATTTGTAAACCAACTGGGCCCGCAGCCCGACTTTATAAACCCACTGGGCCCACGGCCCGAATTCTTAAATCAACTGGGCCCCTGGCCCGATGACATAACTCAAATGGGTCTCAGCCCGATTTCATACCAACTGGGCCCCTGGCCCGATTTCATTAACCAACTGGGCCCTCGGCCCGATTCTCAAATGGACTCCAAGTCCGAAATTTCCAACATAATTGGGCCTCAAGCCCGAGTTCATATTTCCAATTTCAAAACCATTTCATCACATTATATCCAAGTCATAAATATGGAAAATCCATGTAAAACCGAAAACCTCGATTTACGTGCAAGCACGTAAATCGCCTCGAAATACGTGAAACCGTACAATTTACCAACAACCAAATCAACATCATACAATCACAACCATAATCCATATAAAACATTTAAGCATGCATAGAATTTAAAAAACCAAAGTCCACTCACAGACCGTTTTAACAGTATGCCTCGATACGCGTGCCACCGGCCTTCCCGGGCCTCACCACTATCACCGGGACTCCCAATCCTGAAATCTGACAGGAAAATCGGCTGAGAACTCAGGTCATCATCTCCGGCGACTCGTCGAGATTCCGGTCGTGGTTCATGGTCCAAAATGGTCGTCTAGGTTCCGCCGCCGTGTCGCCGCCGTGGGCTGCCCAGTCGTAGTCTGAGTCGTCCTAAGGTCACACTGATCCTAACCCTACGTTGGTTCGAGTCCAGGTATCAAGGTTTGGATGGTTGGATCGATTTGGGTTGTTCGGGTTCCTCTCGGGTCTGTGGGTTTTCCGGCCGTGCAGGGTGGCCGTGAGGTGGTAGCCGTCGTCTGGAGGTGGCTGGGGTCTGTCTGGAGGTGTCTGGTGTGTGAGGCTGGGCTGTGATGTAACAACCCGTCCCAGGAGCCGGGATTAGTAGACTGATTAAGGTGTGATTAGTGAGGTTAAGCGGCGGTTAGGTGGTTCCGATAAGGTCATTAGTGTAGAATGACGATTTTGCCCCTGATTCGGGCAAAACGTTGACTTTTAGTTCAGGTGGTCAAATGAGTGTTGACCAGTGACCAGGACGTAGTTTAGGATGTCACGAATCCATAGGCAGGTGGCACGCCCGATTCCGACATCCGAGGAGGAAGTTATGATGTTCGGAAGGTTAGGGGCTTAATCGTAATTTGGGTAACTTAGGGGGGAATAGTTGACTTTTTGTAGAATTGAGTTTTGGTATGTTGACCTAGGATGGGTAGATAGTTCTTGTCGTCTTGAGTTCGGTGACAGGCGGCACGTATTCATCGGACTTACGAGGTGTGAGATATGGGTCTAGGAAGTGAGTGGCAAAACCGTAAATATAAGTTAAAAAGAAGGGTAATTAGGTCTTTCTACACATTGGGATTTGTGCACAGAGAAAGGAAATGAACGGCTGAGATGGGGCCATATGGGAGTGTGTGGAGTGGATTGTGACATGTGGCATGTGTGTAGAGGATTCTGGTGGAATCCTGTGCATACACGGCCCAAATAATTGGGGTGCACCCGTGTTTGTGTTTTTGTGATGGTTCAGAAAACAGAGGGAGATTGTGAGGGAATTGGAGGTTAGAGTGAGACTCAGGGAGGTCCCAAGCTTCGACTGCGTGTGCTGCCGTGACGGGGAGGTACACGGCGGAGGATGGCACGACAGGGGTAATTGGGTGCTCTGTTTTGGTCGTGGGTTCAAGCGGAGAGTCGTCGAGTTTGGGACTGAGTCGACGGTCCAGGAGAGTTGGTTGAGGTTCAGTAGAGTCTTAGGAACCGTCTGGTGTTGCCACCATGACGGGGGGTGATCGGAGTGGCTGGATCGTGAAACATGGGAGCTTGGCCGTCTGGTTTCGCGTTTCAGCCGACGAGTTTTAGGGTGAGTCGAGGTGAGTGATGTATGGGAATAGGTAGCCTAGAGAAGGACGATGCTGTTGGCGTAGAAAGGAGCCGATTTGGTGGACGGAAGAAGGAGAACTAGTCTCGCCGGTCCACGTTGCAGCGGCCGGTTCAAGTTCTGGTGCGAACCGGGTTTTCTCGAGGAAGGAGGTGGTACTGTAGCAGCGCGTGAGGGCCACGTGCAGCCACTTTGGGCGGCGCGGGGGGGGCGCGTGCGGCGGCGATGGGGAAAACGGTCAACATGGTTTTTGGTCTAGGAGTTATGGCGAGTTCAATGGAGTTGGTTTCGGGTCAATCGTAAGTCGTTTGAGTTTAGTTCCGCGAGGGTGAAGGTTTAGGGTCCCGGGTTATTACGTTTAGGATTCGGGGAATGTTGAGGGAATTTAGGTGACCCTTCGTAGACGTGTTAGTGACGTATTTTGGTGATTGTTGACAGGATCGGGATTTCCCGAGGAAGCCGAGGAACGGCGTGCTGGACGTTCAGGACGCGAGTAGGGCTCAGTACTGTGAGTGGACCCTTTCTCTAAACTCGAGCATGCATAACTGTTTTCTAATGATTTTGATTATGATTCTATGTTTATTGCATATGTTTTGGTTGGTTTTACATTGTTGCACGTTTTTCGAGAAAATACGGTATTTGGCACGTTTTACGAGAAATATCGATTTCTGAGTAAAATGCCAGGGTTTTGGGATTTCAAATGATAAGTGGTTTTCAATGGTTATAAAGGGATTTTGGAACACGAGATTTGGTTTTAAAGTTGAAAAGTGATTTTCCGGATTTGGGTTCGGAATGATGGTTCTGGATGCCGGAAGGGCATCGGATTAGTGATTTCGGATTCGGATTTGGATGTGGATTGGTAAATGGTTTTTCAAGGATTTTGGGATTGGATTTGCTGGATCTGGATATTGGGTTTAAAGACCCGGATATATGTGACGGGGGACCGGCCGGATTGGGTTTAAAGACCCGGATTGAGTTTAAAGACTCGGGAGTTTAAAGACTCGGATATATTGATTTCCCCCGTAGGCCTTGAGTTTAAAGACTCGGGAGTTTAAAGACTCGGATATGATTAAGGCCTGGATTGGGTTTAAAGACTCGGGAGTTTAAAGACTCGGATAGGTCCAGCAGGTTTGATCGGAAAATGATGATTTGATGTTTATGGTTTCTGATACGGTTTTATGATTCACATGATGTGGTTTTTCTAACTGTTTTATAGTGTTTCTGTTTCTTATGATGTGATTTACGGTAACTTGGTTTATAACTGTGTTAATAACTGTTGGTTATGCATGTGGTTTTCAAAACGGAGGGTTAAACTCGATTTTCTGATAAATGGTTTTAGAACTTTTCTTTCATTATGGTCCACTCATATTTTCTGTTTTAAATTGCCCTCCAGGTCGTGGAGTGAGCGCGGGGTCTTGACGTCGAGGCAGCGTCGGAGGCATAGAACTAACGTGAGGGATCCCGGAATAGTTCAAAGTCTTCCGTGTACGTGTAAATTATCGGTTTCTAGTCCCTTGTATTCTCGATGCTCTGTAAATGATAACTTCGGGATATGTTGTTTACTTACTCCTGCGTCTGACTGGGGTTGAGTGAGTTTTACTTGGGTGTTGTGTCGGGGAGTCAGACAGGAGCGGGATTTACCTCGGGTTTCGGGGTGAAACCGGGGTGGGTCCTGACATGTGAGGTGGAGTGTTTGTTCTTGGAAGGAAACCGTGCTCACGGTTTTGAGGGAGAATGAAAATGAGAGGAATGTGTGGTCTGCTCAGATAAAGAGAAGGAAAATGAATCAACGGCCCAGATTCATTCTGTGGTTAGAGATGGATGGTGAGGATTTAAGGAGAGGAAATAATTAATTAACCCAAATGGCCAGCAAAGATCCCTGATTTAGGGAATGAAGGGGATGATGACATGTGTCATACATCAAGGGTCCAGATTGGTTTGGGATTAGGATAATCAGATTTTATTATTATATTATTATTTTATTCTGAGTCTCGGTTAATCGAGTTTACTTCCGTGACCATAACTTTTTCGTCGCATATCCGATTTCGGCATGCCGCCTGTCGTTGGATTCGTATCGACGATACCTATGTAACGGTCCTTGGCCCTCGTCCATCGGACCTCCCGGTCAAAAAGTCAACATTTGGCCCCTAATAAGCCAAATTACCAAAATACCCCTCAACTTCCGAACCTCACAACTTTCTCTACGAATGTCGGAATCGAACGTGCCACCTGTCTATGAACTCGTGACGTCCCGAACTACGTCACGGTCATCGGTCAAAGTCCGTTTGACCGCCCGATCAAAAAGTCAACATTTTACCCACGACCAAGGGCAAAACGGTCATTTTGCACATTTTGTCTGATTCCACCCTACTAAGCACCGTTCAACCTCACTAAACGAGATTAGTCACTAATCTAATCCCGGAATTCGGGACGGGTCGTTACAATCTTCCATCCTTAATAAATTTAGTCCTCGAAATTCCAACAGATCTAAACTCAGACGTACTTCCCTCCTTAATAAATTTCGCTCTCGAAACTCGACTATCCTGATTCCACAAACACCCCGTGGAAAGTGGAATCGACCTCGCAACCCGTGTACACCCGTACACCAACTACTTAGACAAAACTTGTCTGCACCCAAACGTACCACTAGTACTCAAAACGCAACAACTACATTCGACCCCGTCGAATGACTGAAACTACTTGTTTCGAATTTGACACCACTTGTCAAATCAACCCTCTAGTTGACGCAACAACTCGACGGTTCCTTTCCCACTCCCACTAGGAGTCAGTTGACCCCACTCAACAATCTATGTTGACACATCCTGACAATCTGTCACCACACAGTTGTTGTCAGTCGAAAACTGACACTAGACTCACTCGTGGCTACACATGCCACCAACGTACTTAACTTAGTAAACATTTACCGACCTTTCACACGACCTGTGTGTAATTAAACATATCGGAAATACCATGACCCATTGCATAGTAATGTCCGGCCCACAACTAATCCAATGGTATCGGAACCAATCCGGCTACCAACACGCTCACCGACACACCTCGGGTATAACCCATCGACTAGACTACAACCACCTAGGTCGTAGCCAACACGTTCCAATAATGGAGTACATTTGCCCAATCCAGCATGAGACAAAATGAAACTCCACCCATCATCTAGTTCTAATTCCGAATCAAATCCGCAATTTCGTAAGAAATCCCGGATCCAAACCCAGACATCACATTTTTAATTCATTTCCAAATCCGAATCCGAAATCATTATTCCGTAAGCTAGCATTTGGAATAATCATTCCGTACCCAAATCCAGAAATATACTTTCAAGTTCCAAAATCGAATCCTGAATCGTCACCCAGAAATTCGATTCCAAATCCCGAAATCTCGTTCACATTTACCAAGACACACCAAAACCGAACCTATCGGTTACCCGTTTGATACCTCCAATTGACTTCATAGGGAAGCCAATCCAACCTCCACACGTCTAAGGTTGACAAAATCCGACCAGACTGAAACCTACTCACTCGAGTAAGATACCACACGGGCTCCACTTCGAAAAGAAGTTCAACCCCGTCATTTACGACTCACACACCCAAGTTCGTATCCATCCTTGTCATTCCACCTAGGAAAACCAAGGATGATCCAAAATGATGACGCCAAAACTCATCCTACGTGGATGCAACAAAACTCACTGCACTCACCACGCCATGTAACCCAACATCGTCTGCCACCAAGCAGAAAATGAGAAATCTCGTTTACCTAATATTGAATACGCAACTCCCGGCCCACAACTAATCCAATGGTATCGGAACCAATCCGGCTACCAACACGCTCACCGACACACCTCGGGTATAACCCATCGACTAGACTACGACCACCTAGGTCGTAGCCAACACGTTCCAATAATGGAGTACATTTGCCCAATCCAGCATGAGACAAAATGAAACTCCACCCATCATCTAGTTCTAATTCCGAATCAAATCCGCAATTTCGTAAGAAATCCCGGATCCAAACCCAGACATCACATTTTTAATTCATTTCCAAATCCGAATCCGAAATCATTATTCCGTAAGCTAGCATTTGGAATAATCATTCCGTACCCAAATCCAGAAATATACTTTCAAGTTCCAAAATCGAATCCTGAATCGTCACCCAGAAATTCGATTCCAAATCCCGAAATCTCGTTCACATTTACCAAGACACACCAAAACCGAACCTATCGGTTACCCGTTTGATACCTCCAATTGACTTCATAGGGAAGCCAATCCAACCTCCACATGTCTAAGGTTGACAAAATCCGACCAGACTGAAACCTACTCACTCGAGTAAGATACCACACGGGCTCCACTTCGAAAAGAAGTTCAACCCCGTCATTTACGACTCACACGCCCAAGTTCGTATCCATCCTTGTCATTCCACCTAGGAAAACCAAGGATGATCCAAAATGATGACGCCAAAACTCATCCTACGTGGATGCAACAAAACTCACTGCACTCACCACGCCATGTAACCCAACATCGTCTGCCACCAAGCAGAAAATGAGAAATCTCGTTTACCTAATATTGAATACGCAACTCCCCCTGATGACCTAAAAACACACATGGGCCCACCGACCAATACACGCTCAACGTACTGGTACGTACTGGTAACTACAATCAATGTCTGCCAGGGCAGGAAGTAAGAAGTCAACCCCAATGACTTCGGAATACCAATCACCTAAACGAGCACCACTCCCGTTCCCCAATCACAACTTTCCCCCAAAACTAGGGTTCCAACCATGTTGGAAGCAGACCTACTCCCAACGAGATGTCAAGTCCAACCACTGGGAATACCAATCACCCAAGATTACTCAAGTCTCAATTATACCATTTAATCCACTCATCACTGGTTATCTCACCACTATTGGGACTTATTCCAACACATTGCAATCTTAACTGGATCCCATCCAGTCCATCACTCAACCACTACCAAATCTCAAAGACCGAACATATGTTCATCATGACGGAGTCACACCCCGACTTGTAGCTCATCGTCAACACCATTACCGACACTAGCACCAGCGCTAGTACCAGCACCAACACACTATCAACAACACTAGTATCAGCACACAGGCATCCATTCTAGCATCGACACAAAAGTACCAACCCACAAACATTCATACTTGCACACCGTGTGCAAGTACGACAACCCTGGATCTCCGTTCATACCGAACGACGATCCTGTACCTCACGACTATGGGTACCACCACTCTGACAATCCACATCAGGAAAATGAACGTTCCCTGAACGTCCCCTGATTCCCCAAGTATTATAACCACACTAATTACCCTCGATAGCCAGTCATCTCCATATGACTACCGACTAACTGTCATTGCTATCGAGATCCGCATCCACACATCACACCAATACCCGATCCAACACGGGATTCCATAATTTATCTCAGAACCGTATCCGTAGATCGAATCCCATAGTTCTGACTAGACTCACCAGAGCCATCCCCATGGTCATCCATGACCTCAGCCGCTCGTCGCAGCACAAGTTCTCATCCACTAGTCACAATTAAGGTTTACCTTTTTAATACTAGGGTTCCACAATCACACCCTATGGTTCAACCGAACCAAACAGCTTTCCGTAATATAAAATCCACAACCTGACCGACCCCGCGGTCCTGACATCGTATAGACGTCAAATCCAATCCTACCATCCATCAACGTGGGTTCCACCACTAGGTCATCGGCCAACTCCGATGAACCAACATCCCTCACACTAGAAACCACCACAAGGGTTCACATTTTAAACCATTATTCACATGAGGTTCCCCGAACCTGGCTGCACCTAGCAGCACAACAATTTAATATTACATGACCGAACCGTCGGTCCCACAATACCAGTTCATCACAATCAACCCCACTTGGGTCGAATAACATTAACGCACGGCGTATCGGGCCAATCATATTCTATCCACTATCCAAACCAAAAAACTATCTATCAGGTTGATAACGAATTGCAGCCCAATGAGACATCACACCCTCGACCTGCGCACACAAATAGAGCAACCCTGCTCTGATACCAAGTTGACAGGACCCATCCCAATCCCCATGGGATTACCGGGGAATGTGCCCTGCTCCCGTCCAACCACAGGTGTCAGACAAGGGATAACCAAGAGCCACTGCCCAACGGGGCATCCAGAGTGCGCAAGGACCGATGGAGGAGGTGTGCAATGTCCCAGTCTCTGCTGCAATTGCATCCGTAATCAACCTGAAGGGCATTAAAACCAAAAGCTGTGAGTGGACAAAAACCAATAAGTTTACCAAATACATTTATAAGACATTTATGCCCTCCAATAAAAACGTATGCATGCCACGAAAACCAGTAACCAAAACGTTTGCTCAACCGAGCCATTAGGGCCTTAGCCCAAAAATCGTTAACCAAAAACCAAGTGTGGGAACTCAGCCCAAAACAGTGGAATACCACAACCATACATATTAAAACCATGTGGGCCACCGCCCAAAGCCATAAATATAAATCCATAAATCCAAAACCATTTAGGGTCCCTGACCCGACATACCATTACATAACCAATAATCCATTTTTACCACATAACACATATCCAACCGAAAAGCCATTTCATAGATCCATTAATCCATATTTTACCATTACCATCACCAGCATCCCAGATGCTTAGCGTCCCAGACGCTTGACGTCCCTGACGTCATATCTCACGGTTTCATAAGCTACGCGTGCTGCCCGGGGTCTCTCCGGGTCCATATATCTGACATCCCTGATGTCTGACGTCCCTGACGTCAATCATAGCAATCCTGCTCCTGAGTCATCATACGGTCCGGCTGCTCCATATAATGACCCCTCGCAGGCAATGCACCGTGACTTCCCCAGTGTCCCAGACATCTGGAGGAGACCATCATATATCCTTGTATCCAGATGGTATATGGAAAAACAGTTTTATTAAATCCTTTTATCACATCATTACCATTGGGCCCTGCCCGAAATTTCCATAAAACCATGTAATTCCATTTAGGGTCCCTGACCCAAAATCACAATTATTAATCATAGGGTCCCTGACCCGAAATCACATTTATAATCCAACTGGGCCTCATGCCCGATTTTATGAACCACTGGGCCCACGGCCCGATTTGTAAACCAACTGGGCCTGCAGCCCGACTTTATAAACTCACTGGGCCCACGGCCCGAATTCTTAAATCAACTGGGCCCCTGGCCCGATGACATAACTCAAATGGGTCTCAGCCCGATTTCATACCAACTGGGCCCCTGGCCCGATTTCATTAACCAACTGGGCCCCCGGCCCGATTCTCAAATGGACTCCAAGTCCGAAATTTCCAACATAATTGGGCCTCAAGCCCGAGTTCATATTTCCAATTTCAAAACCATTTCATCACATTATATCCAAGTCATAAATATGGAAAATCCATGTAAAATTGGAAAACCTCGATTTACGTGCAAACACGTAAATCGCCTCGAAATACGTGAAACCGTACAATTTACCAACAACCAAATCAACATCATACAATCACAACCATAATCCATATAAAACATTTAAGCATGCATAGAATTTATAAAACCAAAGTCCACTCACAGACCGTTTTAACGGTATGCCTCGATACGCGTGCCATCGGCCCTCCCGGGCCTCACCACTATCACCGGGACTCCCAATCCTGAAATCTGACAGGAAAATCGGCTGAGAACTCAGGTCATCATCTTCGGCGACTCGTCGAGATTCCGGCCGTGGTTCATGGTCCAAAATGGTCGTCTATGACAGGACCCATCCCAATCCCCCCGGGATTAGTGCGGGATGACCCTGCTCCCGTCTGACACGAAGTGTCAGACAAGGGATATTTCCGACCTTTGCCCTCCCGGGCTATCAGAGTACGCCAGGATCCGGAGGAGGCATGTGATATCTCGGTCTCTGCTACAGTCCACATCCGATGTCAACCTGAAGGGCAGTCAAAACATTAAAAACTGTGAGTGGACAAAACAAGAGTTTATAAAAACATTTAATAAGAAGACATTTGTACCCTCCACTAAAAAGCATGCATGCATTCGAAAACCATTTATCCAAAACAAACCATATGTGGGACTAAGCCCAAAGCAGATATAAACCAAGGTCGAAAGGACCACAATGAAAACGACCATACGGGCCACTGCCCAAATCCATACGGGACTCGGCCCCAAACCATAAAGAAACCAAGTACACGAACCACTGCTCAAATCCTGTGCACACCTGTGCACACCTGTGCACACCACATATCATATATCATATATACATCACATACATATATATAAGTCACACAACCAATCCTGTCACAGTATCCAAAGCTACGCGCGTGCTACCCGGGTCTCAATCCGAGTTATCTCAAAGTCAAGGTCAATGTCCGCAGACCACTGACCCTACCCGAGGTAATAGTAACCATAGCCTTCCTGAGAGTAAGGAACCCAACTGGGGGGTGACTCCACTCAGTCGGTGCTCCGTGACTACTCCGGGGTCCACCCAGGCCAACGACCCTCCCCGGAGGAGATAATAGAAGTAAAGGAAGGTAGATGAACATATATATACCTAACATAATATCCATGCCCGTTTCCCCTGAACCGTCATGATCCATAATATTCATAACCAAGGTAACATGCTGGTTCCCATAAACCGTCATGTACCATAATGACCAACAAGGGTTCATGCCGGTTCCCATAAACCGTCATGAACCATGATACCATAACAAGGGTTCATGCCGGTTCCCATAAACCGTCATGAACCTGGGAATCCATTTAAGGTTTCCTAACCTGAAATCAAACCATAAAGTGACTGGGTCTCGTGCCCGAACATAGGACATCAGCTGGGCACCGTGCCCGATATCTGAGGTCATATGCCCGAGACAAAACCAAATGGGTTTCATACCCGAGTTTATCCTTTTAGAAATCCAAAACCATTTCATTAAAACCAAATAAGAAATACAGACTCGTATAAGCACCGTAAAAGGCCGAAACCTCGAAATACGTGCTTATACGTAACCACATACAAATGCACCCATGGCATCACCAAACAAGTAATAAAACATATAATAAACATTTATGCATGCACCAATTTAGAAAACAAGGTCCACTCACAGACCGTCCGAGCTGCCGCCTCGATTTGCGTGCCATACGGCTCCCCGAGCCGATCACCGTCACCGGGACTCCCAAACCTGTCCAAATCATAATAGAAGGTCACTAACTACTTAATTAATCTCCCTCTAAAACCCCGTAATTTTCCTGTATTTTTAACTATTTTTAATCCCGAACCTAAACCTTCCGATGCCCCGAAACATATCGAGACAGTGTCCGATCGACACGAAACCAGTCCCAAAAAGTTCGTTACATCGAATAGATGATTTCACATGTTGGAACCTTCCCCAGATTCCCTGCCACGCGCCCTCACGCGCCGCCTAAAGTGGCTGCGCGTGGGCTTCACGCGCCGCTACAGTATCTGCTGACGTCATCGCTGACGTCAGCATGACGTCATCACTGACAGCCCCTAACAGTGACACGTGTCACGCTCCCATTGGTCCACTGTCTGACATGTCAGTCTGACATTGCCAGATCTGACATGATGATGTCATCCCTGACATGATGACGTCATCCATGACATGATGACGTCATCAGTCATCCCTGCCTCCTCGCGGGTCGACCCTGTCAGATCTGCCGGTTCTCCGCCGTCCGACCACCAAAACCGTTCCCATTTGTCCCATTTTCATCCTCTAATCCTAACCTATAGTTCTATGATATTAAAATGGAAGGAAAACATCAAAACCCATACCTTCGAGCTTGGCCATGGCGGCCGTGACTTCTCCCGCCGTTCACGGCCGTTCCAGGCCGTCTAATGCCTCGAAACCAATCCCATTCATCTCTTGGGAGTCCTAGGAACCTCACCCAATTAATGGAATCAAGTAAAAACCGTTAAAACCCAATTTCGAATTTTTGAAATTTTCTTACCTCACGGGTTCTCCTCCGCCGTGTCCTCCACCGTGGGCCACCGTCCACCCTTTCCGTCCTCAGCCCTTCACCCTTCCCCCACGGTCATTCCTAGCTCATACAAGTGATGAATGGTGAAGTGTGATTGTGTGTTTTGGTTTTTGAAGGAAAAGGAAGAAAATGGAGGATTATGGGTTATGGGGTTTCGGGTGGTAAGGAACAAAGAAGAAGGGGATGGTTGATGAGAGAAGGAGAGATTGATGGTGAGGATTGATAGTTAGTTGGTAATGGATGGTTAGGATTAATAGTTGTTAGGTTTAATTATAAAATAATTAAAATAATAATATTTAATTATTTAGATCCACATTTTGGGGGATCAAAGCAATGGGATGATTGACACTTGTCACTCATCCATGGGGCCCACCAAAATATCCACCCAATCAGATTTGGCCGAAACGTCCCCGTCTCGAAGTTCGTGCATAGTGAAATGGAACTTCCGTGACCCATAACTCTCCCGTTTGAAGTCCGATTTCAGTGTGCCGCCTGCCTATGGATTCGTATCGTCCTTATCTACGTAACGGTCTTCGGCCCTCGGCCATCGGACCTCCCGGTCAAAAAGTCAACTTTTGACCCCTTTTACCCAAAATTACCAAAATGCCCCTAAACTTCCGAACGTCATAACTTCTTCCTCCAATGTCGGAATTGAATGTGCCACCTGTCTATGAACTCGTGACGTCACGAACTACGTCACAGTCATCGGTCAAAGTCCATTTGACCGCCCGATTGAAACGTCAACGTTTTGCCACCATCAGGGGCAAAACGGTCATTTCGCATCGTTCGTCCGATGTCGCTCTACTAATCACGGATTAGCCTCACTAATCGTGATTAGTCACTAATCTAATCATGGAATTTGGGACGGGTCGTTACAACCTTCCCTCCTTAATTAATTTCGTCCTCGAAATTCCAACCGACCTAAATCCAATCGTTCTTCCCTCCTTAATTAGTTTCATTCTCGAAACTCCAACTATCCTGATTCCACATCCACCTCGTGGAAAGTAAAATTGACCTCGGTACTCGTGTACACTCGTACACCCACTAACCAGAATGATAACCGTCTGCAACCAGACGTACGACTAACACTCACGTCGTATCGACTACATTCGACCACGTCGAATGACAGAAGTCGTACGCTCCGAACTGACACCACCTGTCAGTATCAGAGTAGCCCAAGTATCCTATGATCGACCCACTTGTCAAATCTACCCTTTCGCTGACATAAACAACTCTACGGTTCCTTCCTCAACCTCTAACCTATCCTGACGTCTGCTCCCACTGGGAGTCACCAAACCGCACTCAACGATCTACGTTGACACCTCCGACAAACTGTCAGCACTTGACAGTCGTCAGTCGCAAACTGATATGACACACACTCGTGGTTACACTAACCACAAGAATTTCACTCGACCTGTGTGTAACTAGACCCATTAGAAATACCATGACCCACTGCACAGTATCCAATGTCCAGTCCACGACCTCAACTAATCCGATGGTATCGGAACTAAGCCGACTACCAATACGCTCACCAATATACCTCTGGTATAACCTATATACCATCACCATACACCACAAGTCTGCCCGGTATCGTACCTCGAACAACGTACAAGGTACATACAACTATCCATCAATCAGCCTACAACCACCTAGGTTGTAGCCAATCACGTTTCTATAATGGAGTTCATATGTCCAATCCAGTATTAGACAAATCGAAACTCGGACCCAACATCTATTTCCAATTCCAAATCCGAATCCGCAATTTCGTAAGAAATCCCGAATCCAAATCCAGAAATCATATCCATAATCATGTCCAAATTCGAATCCGAAATCATCATTCTGTAGACTAGTGCATTCCGAACCCAATATCCATAAAAGAAATTCCAGTGTCAAGCTCTAGAATCAAATCCTGAATCGTCACCCAGAATCCGATTCCAAAACCCAAATACAGAAATCCTCTTTCAAGTTCCAAAATCAAATCCTAAATCGTCATCCAGAAATCTGATTCCAAAACCTGAAATCTCGTTCTCGTCTACCGAGACGCATCAAAACCGAACCTATCAGTTACCCGTTTAAACAATTACCACAATACAATCGATTGACTTCATGGGGAAGCCAATCCCAATATCAACATATCTAGGCTGACAAAATCCGACCTCATCGGAAAGCTACTCATCGGACAACTACTCAGGCGAGTAATAAGCCATATGGGATTTACCTCGAAAAGAAGTTCAGTCCCATCATGCTTCACTCAACATCCAAGTAAGAGTAATAAACTCTCCACCTATCTGGATCATCAAAATCACGATCCAGATCCACCACTACGTCAAACGACTATAGACGTCACGATCGAGACTGTGGGTCCTCCCCAATCACCTCGTATCGATCCTTGGTATTCCACCGTGGAAAACCAAAGATGATCCAACACGATGACATCAAAACTTATCCTACGTGAATGCAAACAACACTCGCTGCACTCACCACGTCATGTAACCCAACATCGTCTGCCACCAAGCAGAAAATGAGAAATTTCAGTCACCCGACTTCGATATACTCAATACCAATGCGGAAAACCCGTGTTCCATTCGTCACCTTAATCGCAACCTCTCGCGATTTCGAAGTTCCAACAAGATTGGAAACAACATACCCGGACATCAACCACGTGTCCCCTAACCAGTTTAACTCTATTTGAGATCCATTCCTGAACCACAGATACTGAACATATGCCCATTACGACGGATGTCACATCCCGACTCGTGACTTACCGTCATCACAATCACTGGCACCAGCACCAGCACCAGTACCTGCACCAACGCATTATCACCTGTACTAGTACCAACACACAGGCATCCATACTAGTAGCAGCACACTAACACCAGTATCAGTATCAGCACACCGTGTGCAAACTGACAACCCTGGATCTCCGCTCATACCAAGCGACGATCGCGTACCTCTGCTCGTATAGGAGAAACTCTGCCTCCCTCGTACCCGAAAACTCTGGGTACAGTCACCCTGACAACTCATACGAGAAAAGGAAACGCTCCCCGAACGTCCCCAACTCATTTTGCGATCGCACTCAGCCGTAACCGAGTCGAATCCAGAATCACTGCTCGTACATATGGGTTACTCACGTACCCCGTATCATCGTCACGACTGACAATCCCATCGTCACAATCGTCACGGTAACCTGAGTCTACTCGACCTGATAAGACTCGACTACGTCTATCGATAGTAGCGTCTGCCCCAACCTCGTGCAGACCTAACTACCAGGAATCACGATATACAAACTCCGCATCCAACGGAATCAACCGATCGTACCAACTACTCTGTATACCACTCAGGGATTCCATAGACAAGTACCAACCCTGATAACCTGTCCAACCAAACTCTAACCAGTCGCAACTCGACTAACCCAATGTCCCCTACCAGGTCACCAATGACCTTAGTTGCACCAAACGACAACTAAAGTACCATGACAACCAACTATGTCTAACCGATAAATATAACCTCGACTGCGAAGTGCAGTCCCAACACAAGCTGACATGACTAGACCGACTAACGAATCCAAATCCGAATAGTCGTCCAAGTCAAACCACTCGTCAACTCCCATTTCCGAACCATACACATACGGTAGGGTTCCACAATCACACCTAGAGTTCCACTGAACCCAACTGCATAAGGCAGTAAAATCAACAATCTGACCGACCCCGCGGTCTGGACATCATAAAGACGTCAATCCAATCCTACAGTCAATCCAATTCGGATTCCTCGAATCCGGCTGCTAACTGCCGACAGCAGTAAATCCATCTAGCCCAACCAAAGTCCGAACATCGGATGGTCATAATTCCCAACCAGTCGTCGGAACCGATCCTACGACATCGTGAAGACGATCCCAACTAACCATCTCGCGAGCACACTCCAGAATACGAACACGTTAATCCTTCCGTAGGGTCCCACACTGTCAACCTTGACAGAACTATGGCAACCCCAGCCTCAAATGCCGAACCAAGGCATGCTAATCCTACTAACTATCGTACCGGCACCCCGACAATCAGGTTGACCACGAACTGCAGCCCCTTGAGATATCACATCCTCGACCTGCGTACATACTCCAAGAGTTACACGGTTGCTCGAATAGAGACAACCCCGCTCTGATACCACGTTGACAGGACCCATCCCAATCCCCCCGGGATTAGTGCGGGATGACCCTGCTCCCGTCTAACACGAAGTGTCAGACAAGGGATATTTCCGACCTTTGCCCTCCCGGGCTATCAGAGTACGCCAGGAACCGGAGGAGGCATGTGATATCTCGGTCTCTACTACAGTCCACATCCGATGTCAACCTGAAGGGCAGTCAAAACATTAAAAACTGTGAGTGGACAAAACAAGAGTTTATAAAAACATTTAATAAGAAGACATTTGTACCCTCCACTAAAAAGCATGCATGCATTCGAAAACCATTTATCCAAAACAAACCATATGTGGGACTAAGCCCAAAGCAGATATAAACCAAGGTCGAAAGGACCACATTGAAAACGACCATACGGGCCACTGCCCAAATCCATACGGGACTCGGCCCCAAACCATAAAGAAACCAAGTACACGAGCCACTGCTCAAATCCTGTGCACACCTGTGCACACCACATATCATATATCATATATACATCACATACATATATATAAGTCACACAACCAATCCTGTCACAATATCCAAAGCTACGCGCGTGCTACCCGTGTCTCAATCCGAGTCATCTCAAAGTCAAGGTCAATGTCCGCAGACCACTGACCCTACCCGAGGTAATAGTAACCATAGCCTTCCTGAGAGTAAGGAACCCAACTGGGGGGTGACTCCACTCAGTCGGTGCTCCGTGACTACTCCGGGGTCCACCCAGGCCAACGACCCTCCCCGGAGGAGATAATAGAAGTAAAGGAAGGTAGATGAACATATATATACCTAACATAATATCCATGCCCGGTTCCCCTGAACCGTCATGATCCATAATATTCATAACCAAGGTAACATGCTGGTTCCCATAAACCGTCATGTACCATAATGACCAACAAGGGTTCATGTCGGTTCCCATAAACCGTCATGAACCATGATACCATAACAAGGGTTCATGCCGGTTCCCATAAACCGTCATGAACCTGGGAATCCATTTATGGTTCCCTGACCTGAAATCAAACCGTAAAGTGACTGGGTCTCGTGCCCGAACATAGGACATCAGCTGGGCACCGTGCCCGATATCTGAGGTCATATGCCCGAGACAAAACCAAATGGGTTTCATACCCGAGTTTATCCTTTTAGAAATCCAAAACCATTTCATTAAAACCAAATAAGAAATACAGACTCGTATAAGCACCGTAAAAGGCCGAAACCTTGAAATACGTGCTTATACGTAACCACATACAAATGCACCCATGGCATCACCAAACAAGTAATAAAACATATAATAAACATTAATGCATGCACCAATTTAGAAAACAAGGTCCACTCACAGACCGTCCGAGTTGCCGCTTCGATTTGCGTGCCATACGGCTCCCCGAGCCGATCACCGTCACCGGGACTCCCAAACCTGTCCAAATCATAATAGAAGGTCACTAACTACTTAATTAACCTCCCACTAAAACCCCGTAATTTTCCCGTATTTTTAACTATTTTTAATCCGGAACCTAAACCTTCTGATGCCCCGAAACATATCGAGACGGTGTCCGATCGACACGAAACCAGTCCCAAAATGTTCGTTACATCGAATAGATGATTTCACATGTTGGAACCTTCCCCAGATTCCCTGCCACGCGCCCTCACGCGCCGCCTGAAGTGGCTGCGCGTGGGCTTCACGCGCTGCTACAGTATCTGCTGACGTCATCACTGACAGCCCCTGACAGTGACACGTGTCACGCTTCCATTGGCCCACTGTCTGACATGTCAGTCTGACATTGTCAGATCTGACATGATGATGTCATCCCTGACATGATGACGTCATCAGGATGACGTCATCAGTCATCCCTGCCTCCTCGCGGGTCGACCCTGTCAGATCTGCCGGTTCTCCGCCGTCCGACCACCAAAACCGTTCCCATTTGTCCCATTTTCATCCTCTAATCCTAACCTATAGTTCTATGATATTAAAATGGAAGGAAAACATCAAAACCCATACCTTCGAGCTTGGCCAAGGCGGTCGTGACTTCTCCCGCGGTTCACGGCCGTTCCAGGCCGTCTAATGCCTCGAAACCAATCCCATTCATCTCCTGGGAGTCCTAGGAACCTCACCCAATTAATGGAATCAAGTAAAAACCATTAAAACCCAATTTCTAATTTTTGAAATTTTCTTACCTCACGGGTTCTCCTCCGCCGTGTCCTCCACCGTGGGCCACCGTCCACCCTTTCCGTCCTCAGCCCTTCACCCTTCCCCCACGGTCATTCCCAGCTCATACAAGTGATGAATGGTGAAGTGTGATTGTGTGTTTTGGTTTTTGAAGGAAAAGGAAGAAAATAGAGGACTATGGGTTATGGGGTTTCGGGTGGTAAGGAACAAAGAAGAAGGGGATGGCTGATGAGAGAAGGAGAGATTGATGGTGAGGATTGATAGTTAGTTGGTAATGGATGGTTAGGATTAATAGTTGTTAGGTTTAATTATAAAATAATTAAAATAATAATATTTAATTATTTAGATCCACATTTTGAGGGATCAAAGCAATGGGATGAGTGACACTTGTCACTCATCCATGGGGCCCACCAAAATATCCACCCAATCAGATTTCGCCGAAACGTCCCCGTCTCGAAGTTCGTGCATAGTGAAATCGAACTTCCGTGACCCATAACTCTCCTGTTTAAAGTCCGATTTCAGTGTGCCGCCTGCCTATGGATTCGTATCGTCCTTATCTACGTAACGGTCTTCGGCGATCGGCCATCGGACCTCCCGGTCAAAAAGTTAACTTTTGACCCCTTTTACCCAAAATTAACAAAATGCCCCAAAACTTCCGAACGTCATAACTTCTTCCTCGAATGTCGGAATTGAACGTGCCACCTGTCTATGAACTCGTGACGTCACGAACTACGTCACGGTCATCGGTCAAAGTCCATTTGACCGCCCGATTGAAAAGTCAACGTTTTGCCACCATCAGGGGCAAAACGGTCATTTCGCATCGTTCGTCCGATTTCGCTCTACTAATCACGGATTAGCCTCACTAATCGTGATTAGTCACTAATCTAATCATGGAATTTGGGACGGGTCGTTACAGTCTAGGTTCCGCCGCCGTGTCGCCGCCGTGGGCTGCCCAGTCGTAGTTTGAGTCGTCCTAAGGTCACACTGATCCTAACCCTACGTTGGTTCGAGTCCAGGTATGAAGGTTTGGATGGTTGGATCGATTTGGGCTGTTCGGGTTCCTCTCGGGTCTGTGGGTTTTCCGGCCGTGCAGGGTGGCCGTGAGGTGGTGGCCGTCGTCTGGAGGTGGCTGGGGTCTGTCTGGAGGTGTCTGGTGTGTGAGGCTGGGCTGTGAGGTGGTGGAGTGTTTGTTCTTGGAAGGAAACCGTGCTCACGGTTTTGAGGGAGAATGAAAATGAGAGGAATGTGTGGTCTGCTCAGATAAAGAGAAGGAAAATGAATCAACGGCCCAGATTCATTCTGTGGTTAGAGATGGATGGTGAGGATTTAAGGAGAGGAAATAATTAATTAACCCAAATGGCCAGCAAAGATCCCTGATTTAGGGAATGAAGGGGATGATGACATGTGTCATACATCAAGGGTCCAAATTGGTTTGGGATTAGGATAATCAGATTTTATTATTATATTATTATTTTATTCTGAGTCTCGGTTAATCGAGTTTACTTCCGTGACCATAACTTTTTCGTCGCATCTCCGATTTCGGCATGCCACCTGTCGTTGGATTCGTATCGACGATACCTACGTAACGGTCCTTGGCCCTCGTCCATCGGACCTCCTGGTCAAAAAGTCAACATTTGGCCCCTAATAAGCCAAATTACCAAAATACCCCTCAACTTCCGAACCTCACAACTTTCTCTACGAATGTCGGAATCGAACGTGCCACCTGTCTATGAACTCGTGACGTCCCGAACTACGTCACGGTCATCGGTCAAAGTCCGTTTGACCGCCCGATCAAAAAGTCAATATTTTGCCCACGACCAAGGGCAAAACGGTCATTTTGCACATTTTGTCCGATTCCGCCCTACTAAGCACCGTTCAACCTCACTAAACGAGATTAGTCACTAATCTAATCCCGGAATTCGGGACGGGTCGTTACAACCATCATCTAACACACAGTAGTCCCACCGGTCCCGGCTTTCCCTATGGAGGACCATATACGACCTGGTATCTCGTCTACTCATTGATAACAATCGAAGAAACGGGGCAACGTTGTACCTATCCCAAGCCCCTGGAGGAGTAGGTCAAAGGGGATGAACCGGATCCAGCTGGAATGATCCCTAAGGGTGAGTTGGTAAATAACTTTATTTAAAAGATTTTTTATTTAGTATTTTGCTAATTTTTCTTACTAATGTTTACCAAATTTGTAGGGAAAATAGTCAAACTGCAGTGGATCAACCGAGGGAGGTCATCCCAATAGATTTTTCGGTCAAAGGATGCCAAGATCGAGATCATTTATGTTGATCGGCTCCACTAGCTCCCGTCAAGGTCCATAGCTTGATGGTGCATGACATGGGTGCCATTCTTCGCACCCATTATCTCATGATAGGTGATACCTTCCGGAAGCAATCCTCGGGGTATATCGCCCTTTGTTTGGGTGCCTTTTCGGTAATTATTTTTAACAATTTTAATGATTTTACTTATTTTAATAATTTATTGCAGGTTAATTTTCAGTATGACATTGAAAATGCGACCCTCATGAAATACATGAGGCACCACTGGTAGTTACGGTACTTCGAGTGGAAGTACTAGCTCCATGATTGGGGGTTGGGCTGGCCTACCCCGGAGGAAACTCGTGCCAATCCTCTGTAGGAGCTAGGAGATGCTCTGGTGATCGGGTGGGATTGGATCCGCAAGCACTTGGTGACGCCCAAATATATCGTAAGTTCACTTTATTAACTTGTTTAATTTTTTAATTGCACTTTTTCATTACCAAATTTAATTATTTTTATTAATGAACAGAAAAAATCGAAGGCTAACAAGCGAAATCGACGAAAGAAGACGATGAACCACCACGAAGGGTCACGTCCCTTAGCGACCAGGCACTAGGACTAGAGCAACCCTGGGTCATTGTTCTCGGAGGTGGATGATTGGGGATAAGTGTACGTGTAATACCCCGGACGTTCGGACAAAAAATTGAAATGACCATTTTGCCTCTAGAGTCAAAAAGTTGATTTTGACCAAAGGTCAAAATATTGACTTTTTGATCGAGATAACTTTTGGTATTTCCATAAATGCTGTTACGAAGGTCCCAACCTCCTGAATATATAGATAGGCGGTACGTCAAAAAATGGAGTCCAGATAAATGAGATATTAATAAAAAAAAGTAAAGGGCATTATGGTAATGTTGGTCAAAGGATAAATTATAATTTTGTTATTTGACATGTGAAAAATGTGAAGTAAAATTCTAGAAAATTCTTGACATATTTCCCTCCCAATGTTCACCGACCTACTCCAATATATATCGAACCATAACAACCACCCCAAACAATAAAGCCATGAGGATTGAGTGAATTAATAGAGGGAAAGGGAGAAGAAGAGAAAGGAAAAGGAAGAATGAGAGAGCCTGTAAGCTCAGAAATGGAGAGAGTGACCGAAAGAGAAGGAGGACCTATGAACCCATGAACCTTTGCTTTCGAGTTCAAGGATTTCGATTGAGAACCCAGTTATGTAACGTGGTTGAGTCCACCTAGGTACTCCATGAAGTCTCTAAGGAAAAGAGACGAAGGGAGGAATGCTGGTAGGCTTCAGAATATCAAGGGAAGCCATAGCCAAGCTGTACTAGGTGAGTTTCCAAAATCGTTAACATGTTTTTCGTAGTTTTAAGGTTACAGAGACCTTCCTTAGGTAGAGACGAGTAGACTGGAAGAATAATGGTTCGAAATGATTGTAAAACGAAGGAATTAGAGTTGGGTCAGGCGACCTAAGTTGCAGATTCGGCGAGTGGTTGACGATGACACTGTAGCTAGGCGCGAGGCTTCATGTATACCCGTTTCTTGCGGCGCGTTTGGCGTTTTCTCGAGGTGTCGGCAACACGAAAGATGTTCCTTATATTTTTTGAATCTAATGGTATGAAGTTTGAACTAAGGTGACTCTATTTGAATTTATTACCGAATTTATTATAAATTAGTTTATGGTTAATAATTATTGAGTAATATTAAATCTAACCTAAGAAGGGTTAAGTTTATTAATAGCTTTTTTAAAGGTATTTGTTATGAAGGGTTACCAAGAATAATTGTGAAGGGCTATGGATTGTTATGGAATTAGAGGATTAAGTATTATATTGTTAAGTTAGAAATAGAATTATAGCTTGAGCATTATTTGGATTATGAATAAAGAATTGGGTATTTAGTATTAGTTACTATTTATCTAATATGTTTGTGTTTAAATGATAAAGGAGGAATGTCATAATATGACTGGGTGGTTTGATAATGGTAATAAAATAATAACATTTAAATGGTAATATACTATCATAAGGTTATGTATATACATAAAACTGTTATTACTGGTTATATGTCTCCATGTTTACAAGTTGGGGAAATACATAACAACTTAAAGAAAATAAAATTGGTTGATTAAATAAATTCTGCTTCTTATCGGGGTTAGCGGGGTGGATGTGGGAGGAAACCCCATAAAGACGAATTAGGTTTGGTTAATCAAATAACAAAATCTGGACCTGTTTTAAGCTAGTAATATCCCTTATCTGATAAGATTTGTCAGATAGGAGCAGGACCGGTCTAGTTACCCCAGAAACTTGGGATGGGTCCTGTCAGTGCCCTGGCCGAGGGAACCCGCAATCTGACGCGATTCATGTAAGTTTAAATATGTATATTTAATTTTTTTTTTTACTTATTTGTTTATTTTTTTTAAAAAAATAATAAATGTGTTTTGATTTGGTAGGCGAGAATACTGGCAAACGTCCAGCAGACCCAGGAGGAGTTGACCAAGCAACAGCCGGACACACCTTTGGAGCAGCAGCTGCCAGATCCGGATCGATCGAGGGTAATCTTGGAACGGCAATTAGGTCGAGGTCCAAGAAAGATTGTTCGAGGTGCTGGCAAAGGGCTGGAACTAGACATATCAATTGGCTCTAATGCTTCTTCTAGGGGCGTCAATCCCGATGAGTACTCGGAGCTAAAGCGCATTTATACTGCCCTCCAGACCGAGATCACAATGCTGAAAGGGCCCAAAACAAGTCTTCAGGCCTAAAACCACGAGATCAGGGCTCAACTTGCAGTGGTCTTTGAACGGTTGGCCGAGACATATCCTCAGCTCCTTGAGCAACAGCCTACTCCATCCGAATAACCTCTCCACCCCCGATCAACACCCCTAGTAGCCGTTTATTTTCTTTTATTTCATTGTAATTATTGTAAAAATTGTTCTATTTTAATTATATTCAAAACCATAGTTTAAACTTTATAAATTTATAATTCCTAATTCCATATTTGAATTTTATATAGTTTTCATATTTTTTGGATTTAATAATGATTTAATTAATTAAATAATATGGAAAAAATGTATTATGAAAAATATATGTTCATACCATATCGGCCCAGACCGAGCTTGAAGCTCATACTGACTACAGACCCAGCCCATTGCCAAAACAATACCAATTCGGACCAATCTTGGAGGCCCAACCCTCTTTTGACACCATGCCACTGGCCGACTCTGAAGGCCCAGCCCCAGTCTGTCAGGGCCCACCCCTAATCCCCCGGGATTAAGGGCTAAACCCCGCTCCCGTCTAACGTACGCATGACACAAGGGCTAAACAACCGACTAACCTCCGTGTGACACGTAAGTCGGACAAGGGAGTTCCAGACCAACCACCTCAACAACCTCAAACTTCCCAGAGTGCGCAGAGCCTACTGTGGATTTGGCATGTGATGTCTCCATCTCTCTCAACCGACAGCCCGCACCACAGCAACCTGGAGGGTATCGAAAACACGAAAAGACTGTGAGTGGACAAAAATAAAAGTCAAGTTCAAAACAGTTATCAGAAAACACATACATTTATACCCTCCATTTTGAAAACCAATGCATGCATATCAATTTCATATCATAAAACCATGTACGAAAACCAAAGCACATTTTACCTTTTTCCACAACCCGGGCCTCAGCCCCAATATCACCAGAAGCCATTATAACCAATAAAAACCATTTCATCCGGGCTACTGCCCAAAACATCATCATCAAGTCTCAGTGAAAACCCAAAACACATTTAAAACCACATTCTCATTCATCGAACCTGCTGGATCTATCCGAGTCTTTAAACTCCCGAGTCTTTAAACTCAATCCAGGCCTTAATCATATCCGAGTCTTTAAACTCCCGAGTCTTTAAACTCAAGGCCTACGGGGGAAATCACTATATCCGAGTCTTTAAACTCCCGAGTCTTTAAACTCAATCCGGGTCGTTAAACCCAATCCGGCCGGTCCCCCGTCACATATATCCGGGTCTTTAAACCCAATATCCAGATCCAGCAAATCCAATCCAAAACCGTTTAAAATCATTTTCCATTTCCATATCCAAACCCGAATCCGAAACCACTGGTCTGATGCCCTTCCGGCATCCATAACCGTCATTCCGAATCCAGACCCAGAACTCATTTCCTTCTCATTTTCCGGTCCGAGTCCGCAACCATCATTCCGTAAGCTAGCATCCGGAATAACCATTCCGAACCCAAACCCGAAATCCGCTTCAAGTCCCGAATCGAATCCCGAATCGTCACCCGGAATTCCGATTCCGAAACCCGAAATCTCATTTCCGAAAACACCTTTGAATTGGGCCTCAAGCCCGGAAATACTTTTCAAAATCCTTTACTTTCCTTAAAATCCGACCGTTAAAATCAGGTTTCGTAAAACGTGTAAACTGTCATTTTCCTCGAAAAACGTGCACAAACCATAAACTATCACGACCATAAATCAAATCATAGAAGCTAGTATAGAAATCATATAAAACATATATGCATGCATCAAGAGTTAGGAAGCAAAGTCCACTCACAGACCATTTCAGCGTCGCCTCGATACGCGCGCACTTACGCCGTCCCCGGCCAGTTTGCTATCCTCGGCTTTCCCAAACCTGTTCAAATTCCATAACGAGGTTACTAACTACTTCACGCTACTCATACTAAAACCCCATAGCTTTCCCGAATTTCTAACGTACTTAAAACGGGACCCTAGACCTTTAACCCCGCAGAACTACTCCGAAACGACGTCCGAAGAACCCGAAACTTAATCCATTGGATTCGTTATAACATTTAGAACAAAAACGTAGTTGGACGCTTCACCGGAAACCGCTGCACGCGCCCCCACGCGCCGCCCAAAGTGGCTGCGCGTGGGCCTCACGCGCCAGCTACAGTGCCATCTTCAACCTGTGCTGAACCGGCCGTCGCAGGCTGAACCGGCGAGAATCCTTCTCCGCCGTCCGGCCACCGTTCTCCTCCCTTTCTTCACCATTCTCAACGTCCAGACCTACTCTATCCATCCCCATCCTTCAATCACCTCAACACGGCCCCATACTTGTCGACTCAAGCTCGAAACCAGACGGCCCGTAATCCCCTGTTCCACACTCCGGCCACCCAGGTCCTCCCCCGTCACGGTGGCGACACCAGAACACTTCTAGGACCTTACTAAGTCTCACACAACTCACCAAAAACCCCGACTCGTACTTAAAACTCACGACTTTCAAATTGAAACAAAACAGAAAAACAGAGGAATTGGAAATTACCTCTCCTGCCGCTCACCGCCGTGGACTCCGCCGCGTCCCTAGGTATCCACACACCTCCTCCGTCCTCCGCGCACCACCTGCCGCTTCCCTTGATTAAGTACACGACCGCACTACCGCACCTCCACCCCAACTCCTCTCTGTTTCTCTGGTTTTTCCCCCGTGAGTTCTCACTTCACACACACATGAGCACTGCATCTCCCAATCTCCTCAACACCACCCTGCACTCTGAACCTCCCTCTGATCACACTCCCCTACTCACAAGCTCACACTTGCCCGGCCGTCGATCGATTTCACCCCTCAGCCTCACTCTCTGTTTTTTCCTCTTCGAAGAACACGGCTGCACATTTTTAAAATACCCGTGCACATTTGTGTAGAAACCACTACACACCCACCACGCGTCACAATCCACTCCACACACTCCCACATGGCCTAATCCCAGCCGTCCATTCCTTTCCTTCTGTGCACAAATCCCAATGTGCCACAATGACCAAAATACCCTTCTTTTTAACTCATATTTACGATTTAACCAAAACTTCCTAGACCCGTAACTCTCGCCCCGTAAGTCCGATGAAGACGTGCCGCCTGTCATCGAACTCAGGACGACGGAATCTATCTAACCATCCTAGGTCAACCTACCAAAACTCGATTATTCAAAAAGTCAACTTTTCCCCTTAATTTACCCAAATTACAGTTATGCCCTCAACCTTCCGAACATCACAACTTCCTCCTCGGATGTCGGAATCGGGCGTACCACTTGCCTATGGATTCGTGACGTCCTAAACTACGTCCTGGTCACTGGTCAACACCCATTTGACCACCCGAACTAAAGTCAACATTTTACCCGAACTAGGGGCAAAATCGTCATTCTACACTTACGGACCTATCGGGACCAACTAACCACCGATTAGCCTCGCTAATCCCACCTTAATCACGCTACTAATCCCGACTCTCGGGACGGGTTGTTACAATCTACCCCCCTAAAAAGAATTTCGTCCCCGAAATTCCACAGCTAATTCCCAACACCTAGGATCTCCTACCTGGTAATCAATACTAGATCAACAACAACTTCTCCTAGGTTTCCTGTCTATCATCTCCACCTTGGGTATTTCACACCAACTTCAGCTACTATTACCAGGGCCAACCCTCTCTATGTAACAACTGTATGGTGTACGCAAGGGAAACTCTATGAACAGAGAACAAAGGTATTTTACAATACCTCATATGGAGTACCCAAATAAATTCACAGAGCACATCCTCACGTACCACCCCACCTTTCCAAACCAACTCGGCTACTACATCAGTCATTATCGGAATAAATCTACAAAGTCCTAAAGGCAAACTCTAGCTTGTGGGTTCTCTCCTTCAAGAACCTCATATCGATCAGTTATAGTCACTCCTTTCCAATTCCTTCCGTCCTCCGTCAACAGATTCACCACAGTCCCCGACCATCCCGCCAACCTTCATCCCACCGATGGTCAAACCTGCCCAGACTAGCCTAAGTTCACCGAACGTCAACTGCTCTACTCGAATCAACTAACAGCAGACTGACTAGATAATCAAGACCGCAGCTGCACCTAGCAGCGCCCTTGCCAATCCGGCCATAAGGCGGCCCAAACCACAAGGACTACGATCCAATAAGTCCATAGGGTACCTTAAACCCAATCGGCCTCCTTGGCCCCGTATCGCTCTAACTCTTCGAACTACTCTCGGGCCCCTCAGGCCGACCAGCCTACCCATCCGTAGCTCACTGGCTACTTCCAGGTTACTTCTACCCGTGCCAACACACCAAAGTTCCGGTCTTAAACCGACGTACGTCTTACCTCGAATCGCGTACCGAGCGACTAGCACCCTCACACATTGCTATCTAACCACCTCGAACAGACTATCACTATCGTATCCAGGTTGCTGACGGGCTGTTCCACATCGAGACATCACATCCACAGTAGTTCCACAACACCCCAGTCGCCGAACCAACGACGCTGGAAACCAAACCTCACGCAGAACCCTCAAAACCTCGCTCTGATACCAATTGTCAGGGCCCACCCCTAATCCCCCGGGATTAAGGGCTAAACCCCGCTCCCGTCTAACGTACGCATGACACAAGGGCTAAACAACCGCCTAACCTCCGTGTGACACGTAAGTCGGACAAGGGAGTTCCAGACCAACCACCTCAACAACCTCAAACTTCCCAGAGTGCGCAGAGCCTACTGTGGATTTGGCATGTGATGTCTCCATCTCTCTCAACCGACAGCCCGCACCACAGCAACCTGGAGGGTATCGAAAACACGAAAAGACTGTGAGTGGACAAAAATAAAAGTCAAGTTCAAAACAGTTATCAGAAAACACATACATTTATACCCTCCATTTTGAAAACCAATGCATGCATATCAATTTCATATCATAAAACCATGTACGAAAACCAAAGCACATTTTACCTTTTTCCACAACCCGGGCCTCAGCCCCAATATCACCAGAAGCCATTATAACCAATAAAAACCATTTCATCCGGGCTACTGCCCAAAACATCATCATCAAGTCTCAGTGAAAACCCAAAACACATTTAAAACCACATTCTCATTCATCGAACCTGCTGGATCTATCCGAGTCTTTAAACTCCCGAGTCTTTAAACTCAATCCAGGCCTTAATCATATCCGAGTCTTTAAACTCCCGAGTCTTTAAACTCAAGGCCTACGGGGGAAATCACTATATCCGAGTCTTTAAACTCCCGAGTCTTTAAACTCAATCCGGGTCTTTAAACCCAATCCGGCCGGTCCCCCGTCACATATATCCGGGTCTTTAAACCCAATATCCAGATCCAGCAAATCCAATCCAAAACCGTTTAAAATCATTTTCCATTTCCATATCCAAACCCGAATCCGAAACCACTGGTCTGATGCCCTTCCGGCATCCATAACCGTCATTCCGAATCCAGACCCAGAACTCATTTCCTTCTCATTTTCCGGTCCGAGTCCGCAACCATCATTCCGTAAGCTATCATCCGGAATAACCATTCCGAACCCAAACCCGAAATCCGCTTCAAGTCCCGAATCGAATCCCGAATCGTCACCCGGAATTCCGATTCCGAAACCCGAAATCTCATTTCCGAAAACACCTTTGAATTGGGCCTCAAGCCCGGAAATACTTTTCAAAATCCTTTACTTTCCTTAAAATCCGACCGTTAAAATCAGGTTTCGTAAAACGTGTAAACTGTCATTTTCCTCGAAAAACGTGCACAAACCATAAACTATCACGACCATAAATCAAATCATAGAAGCTAGTATAGAAATCATATAAAACATATATGCATGCATCAAGAGTTAGGAAGCAAAGTCCACTCACAGACCATTTCAGCGTCGCCTCGATACGCGCGCACTTACGCCGTCCCCGGCCAGTTTGCTATCCTCGGCTTTCCCAAACCTGTTCAAATTCCATAACGAGGTTACTAACTACTTCACGCTACTCATACTAAAACCCCATAGCTTTCCCGAATTTCTAACGTACTTAAAACGGGACCCTAGACCTTTAACCCCGCAGAACTACTCCGAAACGACGTCCGAAGAACCCGAAACTTAATCCATTGGATTCGTTATAACAATTAGAACAAAAACGTAGTTGGACGCTTCACCGGAAACCGCTGCACGCGCCCCCACGCGCCGCCCAAAGTGGCTGCGCGTGGGCCTCACGCGCCAGCTACAGTGCCATCTTCAACCTGTGCTGAACCGGCCGTCGCAGGCTGAATCGGCGAGAATCCTTCTCCGCCGTCCGACCACCGTTCTCCTCCCTTTCTTCACCATTCTCAACGTCCAGACCTACTCTATCCATCCCCATCCTTCAATCACCTCAACACGGACCCATACTTGTCGACTCAAGCTCGAAACCAGACGGCCCGTAATCCCCTGTTCCACACTCCGGCCACCCAGGTCCTCCCCCGTCACGGTGGCGACACCAGAACACTTCTAGGACCCCACTAAGTCTCACACAACTCACCAAAAACCCCGACTCGTACTTAAAACTCACGACTTTCAAATTGAAACAAAACAGAAAAACAGAGGAATTGGAAATTACCTCTCCTGCCGCTCACCGCCGTGGACTCCGCCGCGTCCCTAGGTATCCACACACCTCCTCCGTCCTCCGCGCACCACCTGCCGCTTCCCTTGATTAAGTACACGACCGCACTACCGCACCTCCACCCCAACTCCTCTCTGTTTCTCTGGTTTTTCCCCCGTGAGTTCTCACTTCACACACACATGAGCACTGCATCTCCCAATCTCCTCAACACCACCCTGCACTCTGAACCTCCCTCTGATCACACTCCCCTACTCACAAGCTCACACTTGCCCGGCCGTCGATCGATTTCACCCCTCAGCCTCACTCTCTGTTTTTTCCTCTTCGAAGAACACGGCTGCACATTTTTAAAATACCCGTGCACATTTGTGTAGAAACCACTACACACCCACCACGCGTCACAATCCACTCCACACACTCCCACATGGCCTAATCCCAGCCGTCCATTCCTTTCCTTCTGTGCACAAATCCCAATGTGCCACAATGACCAAAATACCCTTCTTTTTAACTCATATTTACGATTTAACCAAAACTTCCTAGACCCGTAACTCTCGCCCCGTAAGTCCGATGAAGACGTGCCGCCTGTCATCGAACTCAGGACGACGGAATCTATCTAACCATCCTAGGTCAACCTACCAAAACTCGATTATTCAAAAAGTCAACTTTTCCCCTTAATTTACCCGAATTACAGTTATGCCCTCGACCTTCCGAACATCACAACTTCCTCCTCGGATGTCGGAATCGGGCGTACCACTTGCCTATGGATTCGTGACGTCCTAAACTACGTCCTGGTCACTGGTCAACACCCATTTGACCACCCGAACTAAAGTCAACATTTTGCCCGAACCAGGGGCAAAATCGTCATTCTACACTTACGGACCTATCGGGACCAACTAACCACCGATTAGCCTCGCTAATCCCACCTTAATCACGCTACTAATCCCGACTCTCGGGACGGGTTGTTACACAGTCGGTCGGTGAGTCGGCCCAGACCGACCGATCGGCCCACTCATGCGAACAAACCCTAGTCAGTCCCACAGCAATTGACATTTGTCTCACATCGGGAAAATACAAATATTATATTCACCACACCCGTACAAAGGGTGTCCATTTTTCGTACAAAGGTAACTAAGCAATTACTGTTCACTACTACTTTTACAGTATACTTTCCACTACCCACTCTACACCTTAGACCGACCATTGACTTGGGCGTCGGAGTACCTTTGGGCCGGTACCACACCGGTGCCTATACTCTGACCGACCTACCAGTTTCCCTCCTTTTCAGGTCTACATAGGGCACGTGGCAGAGCAGCATTCGCTCCCCAAGTTGGCACATTTTGTGCATCAACAATATATATATATATATATATATATATTTTAAATTTAGCTCGACGAATAATAAGATGCTACCCGACGAATGCTATCATTTTAGTGGATAGCTACTGAACTTATTTTCCTACAATACAAATTTTACCTGATGAATATTTACATGTTACCTGACGAAATTTATATATTCGATGGATAGCCACCGAACAATTTTTATTACTGTACTAATGTTACCCAATGAATTTTTACTTGTAACCCAATGGAATTTATCCTTTCGGTGGCAGTCCACTGAACTGTCCAACATTAAAGTTGCCCAACGATATTTGTATTTTCGTCGGGCTTATTGCGTTGACTAAAACTTACCAGACGAATTTTCACCGACGATCGTTGCTTCAGGTAAAACTCATGTTGCCCAACGATTAACGTCAATTCATCGATAAAAAGGTCTGGCTCAACGACAACAGCTCAACGATCAGCTGCCCAACTGTGACTTGTTGGATTTTATGTTACGCAATGATTTTCTGTTGTTACCCGACACAACTTTTTCGCCGAATAAAGACTTATTTCTTGGACCACCACTAGCCCTTTCATTTCGACCTTTATTTCAGCCTCCATTTTACAAGCACCGCCACCACCTCTTCCTCCAAACCAATATATCCATCTTTGCATCATTGTTTCCACCTCTTACATTTTCAATATTCGGTCCATTTTCATCATTATCCACATATGCAATAGTTTACATTTACATTTATTATGCACTTTTGACACTGTTTTACAAACTCGATCATGTCACTTTTAAAATAAGTTTTAATTTCTTTAGCTTACGACTACTTATCATAAAAATAAAGCAATAGTAACTTCTCAAAAACCACAACCATAATTGTTAGCCATAATATGTAGCTTTTTTTCTTCTCATTCTCCCATTATCTTTTATTAAATAAAATTATCCAATTATTTACTATTAAATATAACGAAGATGGGAGAGATATCTATATATCATTGTTCTTGGCTACACAATGACAACACTACAAGTAGAATGGAGGGGCTACTCTTTATTTAATTAGTAAATGATGATGAGTACATTAATTATTAGCATAATTACTGCACACAATACCCTCCTAATTTAGAATGCATAGCATGATGAGCAGTCAATCTTAAATCAATTGTAACAGAGTGACTGCTCATCATGTCATAATTTCATTCTAAAAAAAATTCAGTACGTAATTAACTAGCGCGCACTGCTTAAATTAATTAATTGACATCATCATCATCACCAAAGTAATTAAAAGCCACTCCCATAAGCAGGAGCCCAGTAATCAGCTCCATTGTCGCTCCCAACATACTGAGTGCAAGACACAGGGACCAAGCATAGCCCCTTACTTCTGAGATCCTTTGCTGCCTTATGATCTTGTGATGAATCTGCCTGCTGTCATTAGTTTTCATTCAAATCAATTACAATAATCAAATATGCAATCTTTAGATCAGGCCAGTCCTTTATAAAATAATCATATCGATCATCATCATTTTTTAAACTAATTACTTAATATCAATATGATAATATATATTAAGGCTAGCTAATTATGATTTTAATATTGGATTTAGGAAAATTAAATAACTTGTTTAATAATAATTTTTATGTACCTGGATAGGAGCTCCTTTTCTTTTCTGGCAGTTGTCATTCAAGAGCTAGATTAATTAGTGAAAAGCATATCAGTATTCAATCGTAATTCAAGTTCATGAGAAGAATGCTAATTAATGAGATTAATTATCTTAGAAAAAATACAAAATAACTAATCTCTAAATTAATTAAGAGGTTAACCTTCATTATATTTTTTTTTTTTGCCAAACGTTAACCTTCATTATATAATTATGTACTAATTAATTTGTAATTCCATACTAGCTAGTTTTTTTTATATAATTACAAACTAGAGCATTGTTTAAATATACTAGTATAGTTTTTGTAAGGCTGAGAGCATTGTCCCTTGAGTGCTTTCCTTTATCATATATTCGAATAAAATAATTAATTTGCTAGATGCTTTTTTATATTCAAATGATAATTAATTAATTAAGGCAGGCAGGCTCCCATCCCCCTTCATGCTTGCTTTTGATGGTGGTGATGGATCCAATAAAGCATACCTGACCATGGCCTTCAGGAAATACACAATTCCTTTCTCCTTGAACAACCACCTAATTGAGGTAATTAAACTCTCTCACATCAATTATATACTCTAATTAATTCATTAATTAATACACACACACTAACTAATAAATAAATTAACTTAAACTATAGTACTCCATTTGTTTCCACCATCTTGCTGTGAATGAGAGAGAGATTGGGAAATGGGAAATGGGAAATGAGAAATGAAAATGTTGAAAATGTGTGGGTATAACTTACAGAATGTTGGTTTCTGATGTTTTTGGAAGCATTTCCCAAGTAAGGGGTGCTGAGGGCCTGCAAACAAAAGGGAATAAAGTTTGTGACTTCCAAAACTAAAGAATGTAAGAAAAAAGCATGATTTATTCAAACTTTAAGGGCATGCTCTCACCGATTCTCACTTAAGCTACCTATATATAAATAGATTTATATAATTTTAGAGAAACATCACCTCAATTTGACCCTGAAGGAATCTGATATACCCAATGGCTTCTAACAAGACTGAAGCAGTGTCAGTCTGCAAAAGAGAAACACACATGCAACCCTTTACAAGTTAAAAGAGAGAAGGATCCAAGTAAAACAAGAAATTAAATCAACTGGCAAAGGATAATTAATTAAAGATCAGTTGCTTTCATCTGGGTTTGGGAATTCAAAGTAAATCTTTTCATTAGATTTATATATAATATATCCTCTAAAATGAAACAAATAAAAAAAAATAGAAAATTGGAAATTTGAAATTGCCCAGTGTTCACCTTTCCAAATGGGGAAACTAGTTGGTGAAGCGCTGTTATTCTATCACCTAGCTTCTCCTTCCTTACCTGGTTCATTTCATAGTAAATATATATATAAGTAATTTAGATTCCTTAGAAGATGTTTATAAATTTCAATAACTCAGTTCATCAGTTGAGTATAGATCAGCTCAAAGAAATTTACAACTAGCTAGTAATTATGAATAATAAATGAATTACCTTGAGAGGTGGTTGGCTTGGAGATGGGTGAACCCTAGCCTTCTTGCTCATCCCACCAGTGGCAGTGCTATTACACTAGTAAAAAACCAATTAACATGCAAATGAGAAAATTAAATAAATTAAAAAAAATTTTAAAAAAACCCATATATAATAAAAAAACGTAAAATTTTATGAACATAAAGACAACTTGTAGAAAAGAAAAACAACAAGGAAAAAAAAAATTGTGTTACCTGATCAGATGAGTGATCTGCATGTTGGTGGTTCCTCTTATTGTGAGTTTTATTGTTATAGGAGAAGTCCAACATGTTATTGTTGTTATTATTACTTAAACTAGTGACACAAGACCTTGGGGATGAAAGTGGCAACATTTGTACTGGGGACCAAACTGCTCTGCCGCTACTGCTGCTGCTGCTTGGTGCAACCCCCACCTCCTGCTGCTGCTGCAGATTATGATTCTGATGATGAAATTCTTCATCTTCATTATTAATGGGATTCATGCACAAGTTAATGCTGTTTTGAGAATTATTAGCAGCCTCTTGCTTTATAAAATCAACAACAGCATGATGATGATGATGATGATGATGATGAGGACCCCTTGGATATTGTGGGATCAATATTTGCTCCTCCTCCCAATTTTCCAATCTGCTTATTTTAGGTTGAAAATGGGTAACTGTCCCAAACCCATCTTCTTGGCTGGATAATCCACCCCTGAAATTCATCATCATCACAACATATGATTAATTATTCATTAGGGAGGGAGAGAGAGAGAGAGAGAGAGAGAGAGAGAGAGAGAGAGAGAGAGAGAGAGAGAGAGAAAGAGAGAGATAGAGAGATAGGGAGGGAGAGAGAGATGACTATATACAAAAGCAATTGGCTCCAGGATTGTGGAGGGTGGTGATCTAGGTTACTAAGGTCAGGAGGCAAAGAATTGAGAGGGGGAGAAGTAGAAGATCCAAGCACATATTGAGAAGGGAAGAGAGAGGGTGGATGCATGCTGCTCCACCAGTTAGGGTTTCCAGCCATCATTTGTTGCAGTTATTGTGAGAGAGAGAGACCATTCCTGTGTATTCTTCTTCTTCACTTCATGCTTGCTTTGATCAAAAGATCAGAAAATAAAGAACCATGCAAGGAAAACCAGAAGAAGATTAATTTTCTCTTTCTTTTTTGCTTTCTCTTTAATCTCTCTCAATATTTTCTTATATTTCCATGCGTATGCACCCAAACAAGACTTTGGTAGCTAAAGCTTTGTGAGGAGTGTTTGCTTTGATGGATGATGAGGTTGAAGAAGCTCAAGTCTATGGCCTTTAAAAAATTTATAGAGGGTGGGGTTGAGGAACTTTGCATTTTGTGTTTTTTCTTGTTCATTTGTTTAGTAATATCTTCTTTTTTTTAATATTCCAACTTTTGCTTTTTTTCTAAAGTGGGGCAAAAAGCTGGTGGGGAGAGTCTTTTGGCCCTCTCATAAAACTAATGGCTCCTAAGGCTTCTTTCCTCTAATTGGGGTTAGTATACCCTTGGAAGTTGGGCCTCTTTATAATTTGAGCTTAATTAGGGTTGGATTTTAATCTAATTCCAATTGCTATATATTAGCTGCTACTATTACCATTCATATCAATGTCATATACGCTTTCTTTATTCTTGGTGCAATAATTCACTTCAATAAACCAAACTACAGAATCTGAGTGGGTGAATAATATAACACAAAAGCAGATTATGAATTATATATGTATGAATATGATAGATAATGTTTGCAGATAGTGGAATTAATAGATCTAATTTTTTTTTTTGAAAGAGATGTTTTATTGAAAACGACAGATTAAAAAAAGAATACGCATGTACTATAAGAAGTACCAAAAACAAAACCTAAAGCACAATGCAGAAAAAACAGATCAGATATGTAGTCTGGAGGATTTTCAAACCATAAACACTAGTTGATGCAGTTAAGTCATGTTGAGCCAATCAGTATGTAACAACTCAAACATCAATCATCTTGCAGCTATAAACACTGGTAATTCCAAACAAATGGACTTTGAAAAGAAACCAGACAGCAAAGAACCCTAAACAACAGTCTCCAAAAGGACCAAAATTGTACTATATAATACCAAGCAAGCGAACACAAAGAGGCGGCGCCAACTCCAAAAGCTTGAAATTAACTCTCATATCACACTAGAGATAGAGACTGATTGAGGACAAAACATCAGGACCAATAGTCCTCTGTCCTCATAGAGGAACATCGAGATATGAGAGCAAAAACATTGCAATACTCAGATTGACCAATGCTCCTCTGCTATTATCTGGGGAACCCGAAAGCGCGCATATTTCGGAGCAAAACTGGGTGGGTGCAGCACCGACGATTTCAAAGAAGACTCCCCATCATTAGTTAATTGAGAAGATCACTAAGCCTTATGAGACATAAAATGTCATGTTAAAGGGAGTGGACATCCGAGTTATCTTCAAGGCATAATATTGAGCATTGAGATTGCTCATTAACTTGAAATAAGTTCGGCATTGGAATACCCGGCCAGTAAGCCCTAAATAATGGATCATGCTCACAGTGGCGAAGCATAATCTATAGAAGATTATAAATTATAATTATTTAGAATGACCTACCCAGTCAAGTTAGTTTTCGGGCTTGCTTATTAGATGATATTTAATTTCTGGAAATGAAGTTTTAGAAAGTATAGTCTTCCGACTCGGACTAGTAGCATAATTGAGGATGATTTGTCTAATTTACTCATTGTTTTTCAAAATTTCAATAGTTTGAATGAATTATTTTAATTACTAAATATTCAATAATTGACTTGAAAATTATAAAAAAAAAAATTGATACTATTAAAATGATTGGTTAATTATAAAAATAAAATAAAATAATAAAGAAATCTACCATAACACTAAGTAAAAAACCCTCTTAATTAGTCTCTACTTTGTCTTCGTCTAAATAAAATAAGATAAACTCCACTCCGAATTCACACCATCGTCGCCACCTACAATACCCACTACACAGCCTCTCTTAGTCTCTTTCTCTCTTCCTTCCCCATAAGAAATTCAAGAACGGAGTCTCTTTCTCTCTTCCTTCCCCATAAGAAATTCAAGAACGGGACAAGTAGTCCCTACCCAAAATAAGTCCAACCAAATCCATCCTTCAAGCATCTATCATGCTCCCCTTAGATTTTCTCCGACTCCTAAAATTGGATCGTGAAGAAGAAAAAAATTGATTGTTGTTTGTTGCAGCGAAAGAAATGATTCAAAAAAAAAAAAAAAAACTTACCCAAACACAATCTAAAAATCATTATTCATCTTTTTTTTTTCTTTTTAAAAATCATTATTCATCTTTTTTTTTTCTTTTTAATTATTATTTTTACAAGTGTTTTAAAAATCCAAATAAGAAAAATTGGTTTAATGAATCATTTTATATTAATAAAAAATAATAAAATAAAAATCTTCAATTTACACCAACAAGTGCACTTTGACACTTGTTAGTCTACTTATTCTTTTTTGACATGTGGACTATTTCATGTCACAACCACTGATGAAAATATCGTCGGTTTCGCCGATATATCGCTCGATATATCGGTGAATTTGGCCGGCGACACTTAAGAGAGGGGGAAAAATTGAGCGAAATGTCAACCGTTTTCGTTGTTTTAAGCTCATCGATCTCCTTATTTCATTAAAACGATCGAGATAGAAATAAATTTCATGAAAATCAGACGTAAAACTAGTGAGTTACAGCCGGGTCATGCCGCTAGGTCAAAAAAAACCCGAATAGCAGACCCGCGCATGGTAGGGGACGACTGTTTTTAAGTCAGTAAGTTTACTTTATATATTATTTGGTTGAATAATTTTTCAATTGAGTTTGTTAGTGGAGTTGGTTTGGCTTGTGTTCATTAATTAATAGGTGTGCACGCCTGCACCTGGGTTCGACACCCCAAGTGCGCGCATTTTGCTTCCTTTTTTTCCCGTTTATTCCCTTTTTTTCGTTTATTCCTTTTTTTCGTTTATTCCTTTTTTTATTCCTTATTTTGAACAATATTTTTAATTTATTCCTTATTTTGAACTATATTTTTAATTTATTCCTTATTTTGAATTATATTTATCATTTTTCCCAATTTTAAATATATCAATCTTTTCCAATTTTAAATATATCAATCCTTTCCAATTTTTTTAACAAAGATTGATTCTAATTTTTTATTCTTTTTTCCAATTTTAAATATATTTACTTATTTTATAATTTTTCTTCCATTCAAATTTTTTATGCTTATTGTTATGTTTTTAATTATATTAACATTCAATTATAATAATTCACTTCAATTTATGCTTATGTTTAGATTTTTATATTACTAGTCATCGGTATAATCCTATTGTATCATATTATTCATCATTATTTATTATATCAAAGTCATTTTATAATTTTTATTAGTCTTATATAACCATCATTGGGTATTTAAGTTTTTCCTGAAGTTTTATTCCAAATTTCCAACTTTTAGATCGATTTTCCGTCATTTTTGTTGACCGTAAACGATATCGATATCGATATCGATATTTGGGGCGAGATATCCTTAAATTTGACTAGCGATATATCCGTCGATATCGATATTTTAATCTTTGATCACAACATTGACCTCTCATCTCCCAGTCTTCATCCAAACTCCCTCAACTCTCGTTCTTATCAAGAAGTTTCTTCTTTGTTCATTGGATTCAAAATCCCTTCTCTTTTTTCTCTAAAAATAATAGGGAAAATTGAAAGTAAAGAGAAATCCAAAGAATGAAGCTAAGCTTGATTTCCTTTGCTTCTCTTTGTGCCTGCTCTTGCCATCCACTCACTTAATAGATAGTAAGAATTAACTTCATCTCTTTACTTTTTCTCCACCTAAATCAATTTCATTAATATTTTTTTTAACAGGTCTAAGGGAAAGTTTTTGGGACTGAAGGGTCAACTTCTAACTTCTATGTGTAATATTCTGAAAAGGAGGGGGTTAAGTGACCCCTCTTGCCCCAACGTCGGTCCACCAGTGCATGCTCAAACCAAAGCATACCATGTTCACTGGGTTGAGCAAAGCCATCATCATGCCCAGGCATGATAGATCTTATTGGAGATCGAGGTTCTGCCCACAATAGACACGAGATTTCGGCCCTAAAACCAATTAGTGATAGGGGGAGTTGCCCAAGCCTATATAAGACTACACACTTTTATCCTCACATCCCAACATGCCCTCTCACGTGTGGTGGTTCTTTCAGCTAACACGTGATAATGTGAGCCCATTGTCTCACATGCGTATGAGCCCTTTGTCTCATACCTCTCTCAACTCTTTTTCTTTTTTCTCTCTCAACTCTATTTTTTTCTTCATCACTATGCCCCCTTCCGTGTGGTGCAATGATGCCAATCACGCGATGAGTGAATGGACGATATGTGGCACATGTGGCAGTTAAGTCATCCATATGGGTTAACCCGCTCTGATACCATGTTAGCAAGCGAGGTTCTGCCCACAATAGACTCGGGATTTCAGCCCTAAAACCAATTGATGATAGGGAGTGTTGCCCAAACCTATATAAGGCCACGTAGTTTTATCCTCACATCCCAACAGATCTCTCTGCTGTTAAATTGGGATAGAGAGATATCCTAGTGAAAACGTTCTGCAACTAAACATCAGAGAAGTCGAGAGTCGTCCAAGAAGAGGGTAAATGGAAAACAAGCTGGGGAGGGAAAGGGATGCATGGGAAACACATGAAATCAACGACCAATTGGTGGTGATCAAGCCACCCCACACCCAAAAGGTTTTTCACCTAAGCATTAGGTATATATATCATTCAGATTCATTAGATATAGATTTTTGCCTAATTTATTCATCACAAGTCCAACGTTTCTTGGTTTTTTCCTATTTATGAGAATCAAATTTGGGCCATTTCATTATATATTAATTAAAGAGGAATATAATTAGTAATATGCCATTGTAATAATAGACCGTGATCACAAGTCCAATTTAAATTGTAAGTTATTTTAAAACTGATCCGTCGATACGTAAGGGAAAAATAATAAGTATCCTATACTATTATTTTCAATTTTCATTATATATGTATATGCTATATATCATCAATTCGAAACATATATATCCGGCTTCAGGAATATATATATATATATATATATATATATATATATATATATATCCGGTAGCTATTGTTTCTTCTTATATCCTAACATATATCCGGATGCTATCTTCTTCTTAATTTATTATATATTAGGGAAAAGCTTGCTGAAGATTTTTTTTTTTTTTTTAAATAAGCGTTTAGCAAAGAATTTTCAGTAGATGGCATGAAAAGCTGCTTACTTAAAAACCGATTGTTGACGTTCACTGGTAGATGAGAAAGTCACTTTAGATAACCTTTGTCGTGTAACCACTACTTTACCTAATTAACATTTATTAACACGACTTTATTCTTTATAACGGTTAAATTTGAGAACTGAATATTTTCTTCTTCGTTTTAGTACATGAGAGCGCATAAGTTCGAAAAGAAAACCAAACAAGATAATAATAGTAATTTATCCCCATAGAATCACTTATTAAAAACTATCTCGCTCAATCAGTCGGATGCGTCGGTGACTCTTAAGATTTCACCATAAATAAAGGGTCTCACTCACTTCTAGAGGTAATTCAAAACTCATACCAATACTCTGCTAGTTAATCTCGATCTCAATTAAACTAAGTTAGGCATAAGAGGCTTCTTCGTTGAACCAGCCCCTCTGGGCTTTAACCTGAACTCTATTTGTCTCTCATTATTGTGTGTAGGAATCGAGTAGGAATTCTACAAGTATGGATTATTTCTGCATCAACAACAAAGATATAAAGTAAAGACAAGTTAGACTGCAACAGCTTAAAGATAAACATGGTAAGTACCTCCACTGATCATGCTCAATATATGTCGAAATGATCTAAATGGATTAACATGTAAAGTAATATAATTTGAATTTCCTAAGCATCATTAAGGCCATTATTATTGCCCAAACAACTAAACTTTGCAATCTCACAAAAGAAAAATTCTAACATAGCCTACTTGAAATAAGAGTCATTGGACTTGTTTTGTACAAAGCATACTGAAAAGAAAAGAAAAAATTAAATAACTCAACAAAAGTTATAAATGTGCCACTTGCTTCGTTGTCACTGCCTATTACTCCCCTTATTGTCATCTCCGTGGAATTCCAAAAAGGAATGAGGATGACATCCACCGCCATATAAAAGGTATTTCAATTCACCGTGATTGACACCACTACTACCAACAGAGCACTGGGATCGCTTGATTAAAATCTACTAGACCACAACACGTTAACAACAGATGAGGCTCCTAAAGATAGAAAATTCATCACCACTACCAAGAGAAACAAAATAATTCTTAATTTGATGTAATCATACTTCTCTTTTCAAGATAAATACTGTTACTAATCATCGTACATGGGGGAAACAAGAATTGAGGAAACAGATCACGTTGACATTGGATTATATATCCTTAATTATAATGACAAACCAAGAAACAAAGTTGCCTTCGTTTTTCTTTGTTAATAACTAACTAAAGGTATTTCAGACATTAAATTATTAATAACTAATTAGTGGAATATTCCATTGTTATGAGAGAGAATTGTGACGACAAACCAAGAAACAAAGTTGCCTTCTTTTTCTTTGTGTGGTCATATTTATTTGGAAATTTTAATTAAGAAATGCTAGAAATTACAACTTTTTTATATAAAAATTGATAGTTTTTTGATTATTAATTTCTTGCATGATTTGAGCGATTAGATTTGGTTAAGCAGATATTCAAACCTATTTGATTGGGGTACGACTGGTGAAGAAGATGACCTTGAATTGACTTGGTTATTATCCCCTCCAATACAACAAAAAGTCCCACATAATTAAAATATTGCATAACTTCTACCAATCCGATACACTCAAAGGTTGAAAGTTATTATCCCCTCCAGTACTGATTGATTAAGCGCATGTTTAGGTGAGAAATTTCAGAATTTCACATAATTAATGGAATAACTAATAAGAGAGCACGTGCACTATATGAGCCTATATATATATATTGTTAAGAAATTATTAATAATAATTGAATAGAGTGTATAATTAACTAATGGAATAACTAATAAAAGAGCACATGCACTGTATGAGCATATATATATATATATTTATTTATTATATATAGAGCAAAAAGTGTGGTGCAATTCGCAAACTGACACCTTCAGAATGCGAACTTTGTGGTCCTTAAGTGGCAATAATTTGAAACTTACTGAGAGCATTTTGTGGTTAAAGACAAGTAGCATCCCAAGCTGGGATTATGCGCACTATTCGAATGGGAGGGCACATAGCATTATTTACCCCAAAAAAATCATTGAATAAGATATTTTCAAAGTAGCATCTACTAAAATGTGACAAATTTTATCCAAATAATGTCGTTTACATCTTATCACTTGAAATCCTTTGAAACTCTAAAGTTTCTCATTTCTAACAAATCTATTTACCTCTCATTCTTGATAATTGGTGTAATAATCTATGAAAGTAAAAACATTAGTATATGTCATGCATAAACGTACTTGCAAATCCTTTTCTATCTCCTTATTAGATGTCAAATTCTTAAGAATTGATGCATGCATGCACTAAAAAAAATACGGCTTGTTCGTCCAATCTTTGCCCAGCAGAGATTTTTCTCCGCAAAAAAGGTCTTTACCTAGTGAACTAAAAAAAGACTCGTCGGGCAAGCTCTTCACGGGAAGACTTTGCCGTTGGCATGTGAAAACGGAAATGTTTGCCCAACAAGCCCAACCCATCCGTAGGGCAACATGGTGTTGACGACAAGTTTCCTCCGTCTGGCAAACTTGGCGTTGACTAAATTTTGCCCTGCAGAGGTAATTCGTCGAGTAAAGTTTTGGCAGGAATTAAAATAATTGGCACCCGAAGTAGTTAACGTTGCTTGACGAGCGCATCCTCCTCCGTCGGGCAACTTTGAAACCCAACAGATCATTAAACTTTGCCCGACAAAGGGATTCTTCGTCGGGCAAAAGTCGAATTATAGATAAAAGTCTAAATACATTAAAACCCTGGCCTTTGTCGGGCAAAAGTCTAATTACATACAAAAGTCTAAATACATTAAAACCCTAACCACAGATTTCTTCTTCTTCCTCATCTCAACTCAATTTCACACCTCTCATCTCTCTCACTCACACACTCTCACGCACGCACTGTCTCACTAGCCATAAAATATCATTTCATCATCATTTTCATTACCAATCAAATCCTTTGTTTGTGGATCACTAATACCTAATTTGAAAATTTGAGGATTTTAATTTTTAATTTTGAGATTTTGATTTTATTGGAAACTAGTTAAGTTTTGTGCTTTAGAAAATTTGTGGTTGATTTGAAGGAATACTTAGTGTGTTTACCTCTCAATTTAGTTTTTCTGAGAATTTTGGATATAATTATGTTAGGAAATTATGATTTATTGTTGAATTTTTTTAGAAATTGTTTAGAATTTGTGAAAAATGTGTAGATGATTGAAAAATTTGTTAGGAAATTAAAAAATATGTTATAAAAATAGAAAATATGTTATTAAATTAGGAACATAGAAATTGTCCATTTATGCGAATTTAATTAGACTGATTAACTTCGTATAATGAAATTCAATGGAAAACTTTAGACCCATTTAAAAGTCATTGAATCAGATTAATTGACTAACTTTTGAATTGTCAATTTATTTGGATAGTTTGGGGGTTGCGAAACTATGTGTTGTGTAGTTTTCTGTCTATAAGGTTAGGTTTCAATTGTGGGAAATTCGGTTTATATCCCTTCAATGTTCTCCGAATGCATATTAGATATTCATTTAAATATATAGATTGTGTATTTGGAGAACTGTAGGGATGCTGTCGAAATTTTCCTCGATCAAACTTAGCCTCCTAGATCACAAACTAAATAGCACAGAATGTGCACTCTCAAATGGGATATGGCCAAATCACTGGAGGCATAAGGAGACGAGCGGATTTTGATATTAACTTTTCTAATTACGGAACAACATTAATGAATTTACTTACATTGATCCTACTTTGTGAAAGTAGGCACAATGGACAAAGGCTAGATGTAAATGTTGGATTTATCTCCTAATCAGTATTTTGATGGGATCGACAGTTTCATTGTCTTTGCACATAGTCATTGTAGTGATCAAAGACACATCATGTGTCTGTACTGTATACAACAAGTGCAGTGGAGGAATGTTCACTTTATAAGTACCTGTAATACTATAACGACCCGTCGCGAGTAGCGAGATTTAATATTATTTAATTATGATGTAGAATGACTAATCTGGGATTAGTTGAGTGAAATCAGACGAATTGTGCAAAATGACCGTTTTGCCCTTGGGCATGGGCAAAATGTTGACTTTTAATTCGGACGGTCAAATGGACTTTAACCAATGATCGTGACGTAGTTTGGGACGTCACGAGTTCATAGACAGGTGGCACGTTCAATTCCGACGTTCGTGGTGAAAGTTATGACGTTCGGAAGTTCAAGGGCATTTTCGTAATTTGGACGAAATATGGGAAGTTTTGACTTTTTGATTGGGAGGTCCGATTGTAACAACCTGTCCCGAGAGCCGGGATAAGTAGAGTGGTTAAGGTGTGATTAGTGAGGTTAATCGGCGGTTAGGTGGTCCCGATAGGTCAGTAAGCGTAGAATGACAATTTTGCCCCTGGTTCGGGCAAAATGTTGACTTTTAGTTTGGGAGGTCCGATGAATTTTGACCAGTGACCAGGACGTAGGTTAGGACGTCACGAATCCATAGGCAGGTGGCACGCTCGATTCCGACTTCCGAGGAGGAAGTTGTGATGTTCGGAAGGTTGAGGGCCTAACCGTAATTTGGGTAAAGTAGGGGGAAAAGTTGACTTTTTGTATAATTGGGTTTTGGTATGTTGACCTAGGATAGTTAGATAGATTTTGTTGTCCTGAGTTCGATGACAGGCGGCACGTATTCATCGGACTTACGAGGCGAGAGTTATGGGTCTAGGAAGTTAGTGGCAAAACCGTAAATATAAGTTAAAAAGAAGGGTAATTTGGTCTTTCTGCACATTGGGATTTGTGCAGAAAGAAGGGAATGGACGGCTGAGATTGGGCCATGTGGGAGTGTGTGGAGTAGATTGTGACATGTGGCAGGTGTGTAGAGGATTCTGGTGGAATCCTGTACATACACGGCCCAAATAATTGGGGTGCAGCCGTGCCCGTGTTCTTGCTTGTACGCAGAAGGAAACAGAAACAGGGTGAGGCGGTGAGGTAAAATTGAAGGCTGATTGTGGTGGTTGATGAGTTCTGGTGAGTGAGTGAGGGACGGGAGATCGAAGGGAAGTTGGTGAGTGGTTTGAGAGGTGCAGCGGGTGTGTGTGTGTGAGAGCTGCGGGCTACGGGAAAATCAGGGGGAAACTCAGAGAGGAAAACAGAGAGTTGGATGGTGCAGCCGTGATCGATCACTCGAGGTCAGCGGACGTGCTCAGAGAACGGAGGAAGGCAGGAAGAGCTACTACCTCGCGGCTGAGCTCACGACGGCGGCAGGAGGACAGGTAAACCCTCACCCCCGTTTCCTTGCTCTGTTTAGCCGTTGAGTTTCAAGTCGAGAGTCGTGAGTCTAGAGGTCGAGTCGAGGGAATTGGAGGTTAGAGTGAGACTCAGGGAGGTCCCAAGAGTCGACTGAGTGTGCAGCCGTGACGGGGAGGTACACGGCGGAGGATGGCACGACAGGGGTAATTGGGTGCTCTGTTTTGGCCGTGGGTTCAAACGGCGAGTCGTGAAGGTTGGGGCTGAGTCGAAGGTCTAGGAGGATTGGTTTAAGTTCAGTGAGTTCCAGGGAAGAGTTTGGTGTAGCCACCGTGAAGGGAGGTGACCGGAGCGGATGGATCGCAAAACAGGGGCGTATGGCTGTCTGGTTTCGAGTTCAGTCGACGGGCTAGGGACAGTGTCGAGGTGAACGGAGTTGGGGAATCAATAGGGTTGGCCTGGACGATGCTGTTGGTGAATAAAGGAACCATTTTGGTGGACGGAAGAAGGAGAACCGTGCTCGCCGGTCTGAGTTGCAGACCACTGTGCTGAACCGGGTTCGATCGAGGTTGACGGTGCACTGTAGCAGAGCATGAGGGCCACGCGCAGCCACTTTGGGCGGCGCGTGGGGGCGCGTGCGGCGGCGATGGGGAAAACGGTCAACATGGTTGTTGGTCTAGGAGTTATGGTGAGTTCAATGGAGTTGGTTTCGGGTCCATCGGACGTCGTTTGAGGTTAGTTCCGCGAGGGTGAAAGTTTAGGGTTCCGGTTCGCTACGTTTAGGACCCGGGGATTTTTGAGGGACTTTAGGTGAACTTTCGTAGACGTATTAGTGACGTATTTTGACGGTGTTTGACAGGATCGGGATTTCTCGAGGAAGCCGAGGAACGTACAGGACGTTCAGGACGCGAGTAGGGCTCAGTACTGTGAGTGGACCCTTTCCTTAAACTCGAACATGCATAACTATTTTCAATACTTGTTTTATATATTTGATGTCATGATTGTGGGATTTATGATGTGATTTTACATAATTGCACGTTTTTCGAGAACATACGGTATTTGGCACGTTTTACGATAAAAGGTTGATTTCTGATGGTAATGTTGTAGTTTTGAGATTTCAAATGGTAAACGGTTTTCAATGATTATAAAGGGATTTTGGAACATGATTTCGATGACCAAGGTTTTCAGTTTTAGACTTTGATTTCGGGAAGCGGAATGTAGATTTTAAAGTTGAAAAGTGGATTCCGGATTTGGGTTCGGAATGACGGTTCTGGATGCCGGAAGGGCATCGGACCAGTGATTTCGGATTCGGGTTTGGATGTGGATTGGTAAATGGTTTTCAAATGATTTTGGGATTGGATTTGCTGGATCTGGATATTGGGTTTAAAGACCCGGATATATGTGACGGGGGACCGGCCGGATTGGGTTTAAAGACCCGGATTGAGTTTAAAGACTCGGGAGTTTAAAGACTCGGATATATTGATTTCCCACGTAGGCCTTTGAGTTTAAAGACTCGGGAGTTTAAAGACTCGGATATGATTAAGGCCTGGATTGAGTTTAAAGACTTGGGAGTTTAAAGACTCGGATAGGTCCAGCAGGTTTGATCGGGAAATGATGATTAGAACTTTGTAATTTATGATACGGTTTCTGATAATCATGCTATGGTTTTTCTAACTGTTTTATAGTGTTTCTGTTTCTTATGTTTTTTAATGAGAATTGATTTATAACTGTGTTAATAACTGTTGGTTATGCATGTGGTTTTCAAAACGGAGGGTTAAACTCGGTTTTTTGATAAAGGGTTTTAGAACTTTTCTTTTATTATGGTCCACTCACACTTTTGTTTTAACTTGCCCTCCACGTTGTGGAGATAGTGCGGGGTCTTGACGTCGAGGCAGCGTCTGAGGCATAGACATTTCGTGCGGATTCCCGGAGTATTTACATTTCTTCCACGTGCGTGTACATGTCCTCGGTTTTCATGTCCTTGTGTTTTGTGCTATGCTCTGTACATTATAACTCCGGGATATTTTGTTTACTTACTCCTGCGTCTGACTGAGTTTTGGGTACTTTTGAGTGAGTTGTACTTGAGTGTTGCGTCGGGGAGTGAGACGGGAGCAGGATTTACCTCGGGTTTTGGGGTGAAACCGTGGTGGGTCCTGACAATTGGTATCAGAGCATAGGTTTGTCGAGTTTGTTGGGTCTGTCGAGTTGTGAGGTTGTGTTTCAGTTGCTTACCTGCTTCTATGCCTCTTTCAGCGTGCGGTTGACGATGCCTTCGAGACGTAGACCCTCTCCACAACCTGAAGACGAAGCAAGAGAGACGGAGAGTACTACGATTGAGCGAGCTCAACGACTCGGGGCGACTACGTTTAGTGGTGGGGTTGATCCGGAGGAAGCCCAGAGGTGGATTACCAGACTTGAGCGGATTTTTGCGGTGATGCCTTGTCCGCCGGAGGAGCGAGTATTGTTGGCTACATTTTTACTAGATGGTGCGGCGTACGAGTGGTGGTATACCCTCGAGTTGTCCAGTTGGAATGCACATACGGTGACTTGGGAGACGTTCAGGGAACGGTTTCTGGAGCAGTATTATCCTCGTTCTTTCCGGGATGCCAAGGAGGCGGAGTTCTTGCATCTCCAACAAGGGAATATGACAGTGGCTGAGTATGAACGGAAATTCCAGATGTTGTCCCGGTTTGCTCCTGCTTTTGTGGCCACTGAAGCTGAGAAATGCCGTAGGTTTGAGTTGGGCTTGCGAGGCGAGATTCGAGCCATAGTGACGGCTGGATCCTTTGCTACCCTCCGAGACTTGTCAGATGCTGCGGTAAGGGTGGAGGCTAGTTTGCCGGTGCGCCGCCGGGAACCATCTAGTTCTGGAGCTTCGAGTCAGCGGACACCGAAAAGGGGTAACTTCGGTGGAGCGTCATCGTCGGGCGATGATCGTTTCGGAAGGCTTGGTAGTTTCCAGAGTTCAGGATTTCAGGGTTACCGAGCACAGACGACTCCGCAAGCTAGTGCGACGTCCGTGGCATCGACAGGGCGACCAGGTTTTTCCGGTCGGAATGTGTGTTTCTACTGTGGGGAGCGAGGTCATTTCCGACGTGATTTTTCACTGTTGCCACAGGAAGGTGGTGTAGGTCGAGGAGCAGCGGAGCCGGGGCAAAGTACAGCGTCAGGGATAACGGGCACTAGAGGAGGTGGTCCCGGGAGTCAGACGGGAGCAGACGGGAGCAGGATTTACCTCGGGTTTCGGGGTGAAACCGGGCTGGGTCCTGACACCGATGGTCGAGGGCCAAGGACCGTTAGGATGGTCTCGATGCCCTGAGTCCGTAGACAGGCGGCACGTGTCGATCGGAGTCCGAATGACCGAGTTACGGGTCTGGATGCGTGAGGGGCATTTTGGTAATTTTCTGCACAAGGGCAGAATTGTAATTTCACAGGGGCACTGTTTGTTCTGAAACAACCATGAAATTGGATGGCTTGTGCGATCTGTTCCATGGATTTTTTAACATTTAGAACTGAATTTGGGGCAGCTTTGAGGTGTGGTTGCACATGTGTGTGAGCTGGCAACTGTTTGCAGAACATAGACACCGTTTTTAATTGGTTTCGGGTTAGTGCAGGGAGCTTTACATAGAAGATTGAGGAATGCTTTGGGGTACTTTAATGGTTGAATTGGATTAAAATGAATGTGAGTGAGTCGAGAGCATTCATTTTGCTCCAGTGTGAGAGCGAAGAGCTAGAGTGAAAACCGTGAGAAACCATTTCGGATTCTCGGAGGGAAATTCAGAGTTTGATTTCTGAGCATTGTTGGACCAAACCAAGGATGGGTTTAGCTTTCTGGGAGTGACTGGAACTCAGCCATATCAATTTCGAGGGGAACCATCCACGGCTGAGCTGGGACTGTGGCCACTGTTTTCAGGGAAAACGCAGTGTTGAGGACGACGACTTCCAGGTGAGCTCTTGTTTAATTGGTTGTGCTTTTGGGTTCGTTTGGCTCCTAGTACACTTCCTGTGAAGTTAATTTGAAAATGGGCCTGAGTTGGGTGAGTTGCTAAGGTCGACCCGTTCGGCTGTTCGAGCTTGGATTAGTCGATTTAATCCATGTCGAGGTTGATCAATGACACTGAACTGAAATTATTTGGTTAATGAATGTTTTAGGATAAAAAACGGAAGGTTTAGAGCATCAATTGAAGAGTAATTGATCGGGTTGAACTCACGGGTTGCAGACCCGTATTGCAGAGAAACGGGTGAAGACGATGACTGTAGCAAGCGCGTGGCTTTCACGCGCAGCCACTCACGGCGGCGTGTGACGGCGCGTGGACACGAATCTCGAGGTGAGGTCAACATGACTTTTTTCCTATCTAATGTAACGAATATTTTAGGATCGGTTTCGTGTCGATCGGGCCCCGTTTCGATATTGTTCGGGATGTCCGAAAGTTTTAAATCCAGTTTAAAAATAATTAAAAAATTTGGAAAAATTACAGGACTTGAATAGGATGTTAATGAAGAGGTTAGTTACCCTCTAATGTGATTTGGACAGGATTGGGAGTCCCGGTGATAGTGGTGTGGCCCGGGAAGGTCTATGGCACGCATATCGAGGCACACGGTTAAACAGTCTGTGAGTGGACTTTGGTTTTATAAATTCTCTGCATGCGTAAATCTTTTATATGGATTATGGATATGGTTTTATGATATTGATTTGGATGATTGTGAATTATATGGTTTCACGCATTTCGAGGCAATTTACGTGGTTGCACGTAAATCAAGGTTTTCTGGTTTTACATTGATTTTTCATACTTATAACTTTGGATATGATTTCATGAAATGGTTTTGAAATTGGAAAGAGAAACTTGGGCATGAGGCCCAATTGTTTTGGAAACCTCGGACTTGGAGTCCAATTGAGTTACGTAATCGGGCCAAGGGCCCAATTGCTTTATGAAATCGGGCCGGGGGCCCAGTTATTTCTAAAATCAGGCTGAGACCCATTTGAGTTATATTATAGGGCCAGGGGCCCAATTGGTTTATGGATTGGGCTATGGGCCCAGTGGTTTACAGAATCGGGCATGAGGCCCAGTTGGTTTCATAAACGTGATTTCGGGTCGGGGACCCTAAATGGAATTGTAATGTCGTGAAATGATTTGATAAAACTGGTTCCATATACCATCTTGATATGAGGATATGTAAAGGTCTCCTCCAGGTGTCGGGGACACTGGAGAAGTCACGGTGCATTGCCTGTGAGGGGTCATTGTACGGAGCTACCGGACCGTATAGTGACTCAGGAGTAGGATTGCTATGATTAGACGTCAGGGACGTTAGACATCGGGGATGTCAGAGATATTGACCCGGAGAGACCCCGGGCAGCACGCGTTGCTTATGGTTATACCGTGAAATATGACATCTGGAACGTCAAGCGTCAGGGACGCTAGGCATTAGGGATGCCAGAGATGGTAACGTGGTAAATATGGATTAACGAATCTATGAAATGGTTTTTCGGTTGGATTTATGGTTTACGGTTTTGGGCTAAGGCCCTAATGCCTTGTTGAGCAAATGTTTTGGACTACTGGTTTTCGTGGCATGCATACGTTTTTATGGAGGGCATAAATGTCTTATAACTGTGTTTAATGAACTTATTTATTTTCGTCCACTCACAGCTTTTGTTTTTAATGCCCTTCAGGTTGATTTCCGGATGTGACTGCAGCAGAGTCTGGGACATTGCACACATCCTCCATCGATCCTTGCGCACTCTGGAAGCCCGTTTGGGCAGTGGCAACGGGTCATACCTTGTCTGACACCTCTTGTCAGACGAGAGCATGACACATTCCATGGTAATCCCGGGGGGGATTGGGATGGGTCGTGTCAAATACCCTTACTCAATTTTGACCTATATCGAAGCTTTTTAATTTCCGATTTTGACATACCGTTTGTCCATAATATTAGGAGTCTGAGACCTTCATAATGGTCTTCATAGAATGTCCAACAAGTTTCTAGGTTAAAAAGTCAACTCTTTGACCTTTAGGGGTAGAATGGTCATTTTTATTTTCTCGAATTTTTCGGGTCGTTATAACCTACCCACCTTAAAAATTTCGTCCTTGAAATTTTAGATAGACCAATATGGAGATTATGCTTACTGTTTTAAATCTACATCAAATCTCATCACGTCCAAATAAGTAACCTATAAGTCAACAGATCAGGTAACCAACATCACTAAGAACTCACAATAACCCTATCTCGTCTGGAGAGCCTTTTTCATAATATCATTCTCCTTTACTCAACTTATGATATCCAGATTACAATTCAATTTTTTTTTGAAGTGTTTAGCCTTTCTCAACTTTACAAATAAATTATTGATCCAAGGCAGGGGATATTCATTTTGTACTGTCTCCTAATTGAGTTATCTAAAATCATTACACAATTTTAAACTTATATATTTAGCAAATAGACTTACTGAGCCCATAACATTGCCTCGGGTTCCTCCTCGAGTCCTTATGCAATATTCAAACTTATAACAACATTTCCATCTTCTGACTTTTCTCGAGCCCTAGTTTCTCCCAACTCTGACTTTTTCCTAAGTCTTATTTCAATCCTCGACTTATTTTCAAATCCTAATTAGATATACAGACTCCCATTGAAGTCCTAATTTGATATTCGTAATCCATGTCATTACTAATATGCTTAGTCATCGAACAAAACATCGATATGTGTCGGATCTGACAAAAAGTCTTTCATCATTTCATAACTTCATACAAGTACACTAACCGGGAAACTAATTCATCTATCACATCCAGGTCCAACGTGCCTACAAATACTATGGTTTACTATCCAGACCCAAACGACTTTTTCCATATCAAAGCGCAACATTCGCTAATCAAATTAACAATCCAGATCCATTCCTGGCCCTATAACTACCATGGCTCAAATACTCGTCTCATTACTAGGCCATGCCCGAGGCTCATATCTTGGAAGCATGACATTAACAAGCATAACTCAAAAACCTTGTTTTGATCCCATGTTGATAGGACCCATTCCTAATTTACCTTGGTAACCACACCTGGTCCCCCTCCCATCTAATAAGTAACACAAATTATGGAATTTACCCTCGACGCTTGACAGACAAGGTGACAGGACCCATCCCTAATTCCACGTAAGTGGGACCGGACCTGCTCCCGTCTCACAACTTTCGTCAGACAAGGGATTCTACACCAAATCAAATTCACTCCTTGCGAGGCTACCGACCACATTCGACCCACTGCCCCGTCAAGTCATGAAATATTACCTTAAAAGATTATCAGCAATGGTAGTACTTAAATTATCATTCTTCTCATCGTTTTCCTCGTAATTTATTATAAATAGAATATTATCATTGCACACGTACCATCATTTTTTACATATCATCATATGTTATCTCCATTATTAAGGTCAAAATCATTAAATTTCATAAAGGCTCTAATGTAATCTTCAATGTAACCACTATACTTTATTAATAATCCCAAACTCATCTCCCTTAAAATAATCTTATTTTATAACGTGAACATGTTAGCACGTTTATATTTCAAAATCATAATATCCTAGGATTTTATGATCAACATAAATTTATCCATAAAAAATATCCTAGTTCATTTATATTTATGATCAACATAAATATATTCATCAAAATACTTACCTTTATAACACTAAAATCAATTATTATAACTTAGGAATTTATTATGGGTTTTATATAGAACATAAACTTTGGAACGTCACAACTAACGCATATGATGTCCAAATTCATCCACATTTCTACCATTGGACTCTCAATGAAATAAGGAACGACTTTCGTGTTGGATGGTTGGCCGGAAAACTCCGTACGCGCTGCCACAAGCTGGAGGGACTTTCTGCGTGTGGTGGCCATGCGCGTGTCAGAGGTCGTCTTCTTCCTCGACCAGACCTGATTGTCTGGTTTTCTAGGTCGAGCCCCCGCAATAACGATCCGCCATTTTCTCGACCATTTTAGTCATTTTCTTGAGTTCCAAACATCAATTTTCTTCTAAATTATCCAAGGAGGAGATCTACGAAGTTAAAATGGAAGAATACTTGCAGAATCTCGACATACAACCTTCATCAACTTCGGTTATGGCTTCCCAGCCGTGCTTTCAACGTTTCCAGAGTCCATGTTCTTCATTCACTGTCCTATAGTAATCACAAGACCTCCAAGAGGCCACCACCATGTTCATCTTCGAGTTTCCTATCCTACCACTAGAAACCCAAAGTTAGGAGCACTGATGAAAATATCGTCGGTTTCGCCGATATATCGCTCGATATATCGGTGAATTTGGCTGGCAACACTTAAGAGAGGGGGGGGGGGGAAAGAAATTGAGCAAAATGTCGACCGTTTTCGTTGTTTTAAGCTCATCGATCTCTTTATTTCATTAAAATGATCGAGATAAGAATAAATTTCATGAAAATCGGACGTAAAACTAGTGAGTTACAACCGGGTCATGCCGCTGGGTCAAAAAAACCCGAATAGTAGACCCGCGCAAGGTAGGGGACGACTGTTTTTAAGTCAGTAAGTTTACTTTATATATTATTTGGTTGGATAATTTTTCAATTGAGCTTGTTAGTGGAGTTGGTTTGGCTTGTGTTCATTAATTAATAGGTGTGCACGCCTGCACCTGGGTTCGACACCCCAAGTGCGGGCATTTTGCTTCCTTTTTTTCCGTTTATTCCCTTTTTTTCCGTTTATTCCCTTTTTTTTCATTTATTCCTTTTTTTAATTTATTCCTTATATTTTTCATTTATTCCTTATTTTGAACAATATTTTTAATTTATTTCTTATTTTGAACTATATTTTTAATTTATTCCTTATTTTGAACTATATTTATCATTTTTTCCAATTTTAAATATATCAATCATTTCCAATTTTAAATATATCAATCCTTTCCAATTTTTGAACAAAGATTGATTCTAATTTTTTATTCTTTTTTCCAATTTTAAATATATTTACTCATTTTATAATTTTTCTTCCTTTCAAATTTTTTATGCTTATTGTTATGTTTTTAATTATATTAACATTCAATTATAGTAATTCACTTCAATTTATGTTTATGTTTAGATTTTTATATTACTAGTCATCGGCATAACCCTATTGTATCATATTATTCATCATAATTTATTATATCAAAGTCATGTTATAGTTTTTATTAGTCTACCATAATTGAGTATTTAAGTTTTTCCTAAAATTTTGTTCCAAATTTCCAACTTTTAGATCGATTTTCCGTCATTTTTGTTGACCGTAAATGATATCAATATCGATATCGATATTTGAGGCGAGATATCCGTAAATTTGACTAGCGATATATCCGTCGATATCGATATTTTAATCCTTGGGTAGGAGCTCTGATAGGTCTTCAATTAAGCATTATTTTATATTATTTTACACTCTTTATACTTGAATTTTAATATTAATATAATGAAAATTGGATAAAATAATATATTTTGTGGGATTTTTGTAGAAATAAATAAAGCATGGAATTCTCAGCATTTTGGCGAAAGAATCATCCCAATCGGAGTTTTAACGAAGAAGATATGATTGAAATAAGAGAGGCCACTGAAAATCTCATGGAATTTCAGTGTGAAGCCACTGAATTGCAGCCCACACATCCATTTGCTTAGCCCATTAATGCTTAATTGATAGGTCTTCAATTAAGCATTATTTTATATTATTTTATACTCTTTATACTTGAATTTTAATATTAATATAATGAAAATTGGATAAAATAATATATTTTGTGGGATTTTTGTAGAAATAAATAAAGCATGGAATTCTCAGCATTTTGGCGAAAGAATCATCCCAATCGGAGTTTTAACGAAGAAGATATGATTGAAATAAGGGAGGCCACCGAAAATCTCATGGAATTTCAGTGTGAAGCCACTGAATTGCAGCCCACACATCCATTTGCTTAGCCCATTAATCCAACCCATCGCGGCCCAAAAGCCTAGAAAATTGGCCCAAATCACGCGAAGCAGCCCAGCCCAGCCCAAGTCGCGCCTGCCTCCTCGGCCCAAATTATAATTCGGTGAGCGTTGGCCGACCTCAGCTTCACCAATTCGTTGCGCGCGTACCGAATTCCCCCTCTCCAGCTCAGCACGCGTGCACTAAACATCTTTCCACTGTCAGCGCATCAGGCGCTGAACGCCTTAGCTATTTTCAACACGCGTCTGCTAAGACTAACTTCACTTGCCCTAACTGCTCCTGCCGAGTCTCATCACCCAGTTCAGCCTGCTCCTGCTGAGTCCTATCACTGCAGTCCCTGTACAATGCTGTCGAAATCCAACTGCTCCCTTTTGCCTTTTTCCAGCCACAATCAACCCCAAAATCATTTTTTTCATCAATTTTCTCGTGTAATTTTTTATTGTTTTTGTTTTGTATTTTAATTTTAATTTTTTTAGCTTTCATTGAATCACCTTCTCTATAAATAGAGAGGTGATTCTCATTGCTGGGGGTCCCCATTTTTTCCCATTTCTTCCATTTTCTTAGTTCATTTTAGTTATTTATTTAGTTCTTTTTTCTCTCTCTTTTGAGAGACATTTTGGGGATCATTTGTAACTTCTTTTATTTAGTTATTTTAGTTTCATTTTCTTTATTTTGTTCTTAGTTTCATTTTTTTTTATTTTGTTCTTATAATTTCTTAAACTTCTCTTTAATTACATTTTTATGTTTTCCTTAAGAAAAACCTAAGGCTAGATAATGTTAAGACAATTCAAGAGTTTTTAAGACCGCATTCCTCGTATCTCTTATTTCATCTTCACAAGTTTCCTGCCGCTGTTCGGTGATTCTTGTGAAAAAACCATCTTTTTCTACTTAAATTCTTGTTATTATTTTAGTTTTACTTATAATTCCATATATATGTGGGCATTGTCTTTTTAACATTTGTAAGTATGAATACAATCTCCATGTGTTTTATTTTCTGAATTTCTTTTACTTTATATGTTTTAGTGCTTAAACTTTAATTCGAAACTAAATGTTGATCCGCTGTTCGAGGCATTTAGTATAGGGTTGAAGAGATTTAATGTAACGACCCGTCCCGAATATCGGGATTTAATAATATTTAATTGTGATTTACTAATCTGGGATTAGTTGTGTGATTTCGGACGAATTGTGCAAAATGACCGTTTTGCCCCTAGGTGTGGGCAAAACGTTGACTTTTAATTCGGATGGTCAAATGGACTTTGACCGATGACCGTGACGTAGTGCAGGACGTCACGAGTTCATAGACAGGTGGTACGTTCGGTTCCGACGTTCGTGGTGAAAGTTATGATGTACGGAAGTTCATGGGCGTTTTCGTAATTTGAACGTAATAAGGGGGAAATGTTGACTTTTTGATCGGGAGGTCTGATGGCCGAGGACCGAGGACCGTTAGGAAGGTCTCGATGCCCTGAGTCCGTAGACAGGCAGCACGCATCAATCGGAGTCCGTATGACCGAGTTACGGGTCAGGACGCGTGAGGGGCATTTTGGTAATTTTCTGCACAAGGGCAGAATTGTAATTTCACACGGGGTACTGTTTCATTGAACAGCCGTGAGGTGGAATGTTTGTGCGATCGATCCCATGGTTTGTTTATCAATTTTATGACTGAATTGGGACAGTGTAAGGTGGGATTGCACATGTATGGTGCTGGCAATCGATTGCACGACATGGGCATTGGTTTGTTTAATGGTTTCGGGTCAGTGCAGGGGAACTTCGCACAGTCGTTTGAGGACAGTTTTGGGTGCCTTTAACGGTTAAATTGGATTAAAGGAATGGAATATATGTCGAGTGGGTTACTCTGGGATTGAGAATGAAAGGAAATGAGGGAAATTGGTGTTGGATTTCTCTGAAAACCCGAAATTGGTTTCTGGGAAATTCAAATGCAAACTTCTAGTTTTAGGCTAGCCCAAGCCTAATTGATGATGGATTGAGCTTCCTGGAACTTCAACGTGTCGAACCAGATCAAATGGGGCAAGCTTTGGGGCTCCTAGGGCCGTGGACGGACGAGGTGGACGGCCGGAAAACTCAAGCTTGAGTTGTGGTGATTGAGGTAACGTCGTGTTCAATTAATCATGTGAATTGGTTCGTATTAATCCTTATAAGCTTCCTGTGAAGTTAATTTGACAATGGTTGAGGATTGATGGAGTTTTGGTGATTGACCCGTTTTGGGTGATCACGGGTTGTTGACACGATTAATCGATGGTTGATGTTGATCATTGACACAGAACTGAAATTGGTTGGTTGATGATTGTTATAGGATCAAGAACGGATCGAATTGATGTCGAATTGGGTGTGTTTGAACCGGATCCTATCGCGGGCTTTCCAACCCGTTTACCAGACAAACGGGTGAAGATGGTGACTGTAGCAGTCACTGTAGCAGGCGCGTGACTTTCACGCGCAGCCACTCACGGCGGCGCGTGAGGGCCCGTGGGCACGAATCTCGAGGTGAGGTCAACATGACTTTTATCCTATACAATGTAACGAACATTTTGGGATTGGTTTCGTGTCGATCGGACACCGTCTCGACATTGTTCGGGATGTCCGAAGGTTTTAAATCCAGTTTAAAAATACTTAAAAATTCGGGAAAATTACAGGACTTGAATAGGATGTTAATGATGAGGTTAGTGACCCTCTAATGTGATTGGACAGGATTGGAAGTCCCAGTGTTAGTGGTGTGGCCCGGGAAGGCCTATGGCACGCGTATCGAGGCGCTCGGTTAAACGGTTTGTGAGTGGACATTGGTTTTATAAATTCGATGCATGCATAACTGTTTCATGGTTGTTATAATTGTGGTTATATGATTTATTTTGGATATCAGTGAATTTATATGTTTTCACGCATTTCGAGGCGATTTACGTGTTTGCACGTGAATCGAGGTTTTCTGGATTTGCACTGATTTCCATAAATATGGATGGATATGATTTCATGAAACGGTTACGGATTTGATAAAGTAAAATCGGGCCAGGGGCCCAGTTGACTTATGAATTCGGGCCAAGGGCCCAGTTGATTTGAGAAATCGGGCCAGGGGCCCAGTTGACTTATGAAATCAGGCCAGGGGCCCAGTTGATTTATATATGTGATTTCGAGTCGGGGACCCTAAAATGGAATTGAATAAATGATTTCGGATTTAAATCAACTATTTGGACTTATGACGGTTTTATGGAAATTCGGGGCAGGGCCCTTGTGATATTTTGGAAATGAATAATAAAATGTGTTCCATAAAACCATCTCGATATGAGGATATATATATATATATCCTGGTCTCCTCCAAGTGTCGGGGACACTGGAGAAGTCACGGTGCATTGCCTGCGAGGGCTCATTGTACGGAGCTACCGGACCGTATAGTGATCCAGGAGCAGGATTGCTAGACGTCATGGACGTCAGACATCGGGGATGTCAGAGATATGGACCCGGTGAGACCCCGGGCAGCACGCGTTGCTTAATACCGTGAGATATGACGTCTGGAACGTCAAGCGTCTAGGACGCTAGGCATCGGGGATGCCGGAGATGGAAAAATAATAAATGAATATTACTGGATTGATGAAATAACTCTTGGATTGACTTTTGGAAATTGAAACTATGCTTTGGTTCCCGGGCTAAGGCCCTAATGGTTATTTCTAAATAAATGTGTGATCATTGGTTTTTGGCGCATGCATATGTTTTTACTGAGGGGCATAAATGTCTTATAAATGTTTTAAACAGACTTGTTTATTTTCGTCCACTCACAGCTTTTGTTTTTAATGCCCTTCAGGTTGATTCCGGATGCGACTGCAGCAGAGACTTGAGCATCGCACACCTCCTCCATCGATCCTTACGCACTCTAGAAGCCCGGTTGGGCAATGGCAACAGGTTATCCCTTGTCTGACACCTCTTGTCAGACGGGAGCATGACACATTCCATGGTAATCCCGGGGGGATTGGGATGGGTCGTGTCATTTAATGTTTGACGGTTGTTCGGCGCATTAAATCGCAAACTTAAGATAGATTATATTGTAGGTAATAATCCGTTTTTCGGTGCATTTATAATATGAAAAATGTATGCATGTAATGAAGATGATGAATGTAGGATTTCGTGATTGGTTCAATATAAGTATGATGTTAGAGTGTTTGTAAAAATTGTGTTTAAAGGAAGTTTATTTTAGGAGTAATTTTAAATAATGTAATTGTTAATTTGAATTTAATTCTTGTTAATTTGAATTGGTAATTTGAATTTTATTTTTTATTTTTTATTTTTTAATTCATTAATTCTTTTATTCTTTTATTCTTTCTTCTTTAATTCTTTAATTCTTTATTAATTATTTTTTTATTTATTATTCTTTCTCACTAACACATTATTAATGTTCCCTAATTTTCTCGGTTAAGAACGATCCCCCTTCGTTTCTGCTTGTTTTCTTCACCTTTTCACTCACACTTCCCTTCTTCTTCCTCGAGTTCTCTATGTTTCTCCCTTTCTTTCTTATTTTTCGATGCTTCTCCCCGACCACCCAAAACGCACACAACATAATATATATATATATACACACTTATATAGGTCGGTGCAAATGGGAGGGAAAATATTTCAAGAGTGTTCTAGATTTTTCCACATATTTTTCACATGTTAAATTATAAAATTACCAAATTATCCTTTTAACCAATATTGTCATAATGCCCTTAATTATTTTTGACCCATAACATAATTATCTGAACTCCGTTTTCGACATGCCTCTTGTCCATGTATTCAGAAAGTCGAGACTTTCGTAATGGTCCTTCCAGAATGTCCATCGAAGGCCCGAGTCAAAAAGTTAATATTTTGACCTTTAGAGGTAAAATTGTCATTTCAACTCAACTCAAAGTTATGGGGCGTTACACGAGGGATATTCGTACTCTTCCTCATTGCATGCCTCCGCCTCTCGAATCGCCTCGAATTCCGTGCAACGGTACTGAAGGATTATCATAAACATAGAAACGTGTGAGTGGAGAAAAATAAACTTTTAAAAAAAAATTCAAAAACATAAGCAATTTATCCTCCGATTTAGAAAACTATGTGTGTATATGAAAACCATAAAAAATGTGTTAAAACAGGATGTAAATTACGAATCTTAAAATACGAGCAAATATCAGCAACTCAACTAGTATCCGTAAATCAACTCATCTACGAAAACACTAATGCATAACAGTAACAATCACACAGAACTAACCCATCCTCGATGCCTATATGAAAATCGTCATATCATATAACCACTCGAGAATACAACATTTGAGTGACCGTTCATGGATACAACATATGAGCGCCAATTACATAATCAAACTGCACTACCGGTAGACCAACCACTCGGGAATACAACATCCGAGTGTCCGCTTAGGGATACCATTGTCCATTTAACTTAAATATCATGGAGAAATAAACTTCTGACTTGTGTATTGTTGGAAGGAAAATATTTTAAGTTATTGAAAAAAACATAGAAAATAACAGCGTTGGAGATTTTTTGTCTCACAATCGCTTTGATCAGAAGAAAAGTTCTTGGGCCAAAAACGAAATCTATTTACACTGTCTAGTAGCAGCTTCTACTAGTGCACGTCTACACCTGAGTTGAAATACCTGTTTTGCTTCCTGGTCTGCCTATCTAGGGATCGATTGTGGCTGAAGGCCCATCACACTCAGTCCATCTAGCATCTGTATACCTCACCATTCACAGCAAAAGGGATCCCCACGAGTGGTCAGCCTCTCTTGCTCCGTTGACAAGGTTCTGCGCGGAGGTCCAATAAGGGTTTCCTCGGGACATTTGGCTCATAAACGAGAAAAAACGTTTTGGGATTGCATATGTGTCTCTACAATCCTATATAGGTCATATAAGATTGTTTTGTGTGCTTATGAGATTCTAACACCTACATGAGCTCGATATCAAGCCTTAGGCACCCATAAGCCCTATTGCCCTTAAATGAATTTTTTTTTCCCTTCTATTAAATATAATGGCATGAGCAAGGGGATTATTTTTTTTACCTTCTATATAAAATGTGGATAAAAATATCATTAAATTATTAAGTAATATATATATATATAAAATTATATTATATACATTATATATCAACTTCGATTTTCTTTTTTCCTTTCTTAATTGCAGCTAGAAAATTGTGGTGTCACTTTGATCTTTACTTCTCACTCATTTTAACCGTAAGAACCGAGATTAGACTGATTAGTGGTAGCCGCTAGTGGCATTAGGCCATTAGCAGGCTTTCTCGCCTACCGCCTTCCTAAGGTGAGCTTTGAAAAGAGCACCCACCTTTCCTCCCCCAATCCAAAACTAAAAGTCCAGATCAACTTATTTCATTCATCCACAAAAGAAGAGATTCGACCCCATCAATTCAATTGCTCAATTCTTCAATGAGTGGTATCAGTAATTTTCGAGCACCTCCAGAAGATGCTTGGGTTCACACTTACAAGACCTTACTTCCTCAATGGCAATCCCTTGCTCATTCTCATCAGGTTCCTTTTCCCTTTTTAAATTCGATCAATTTAGTTGTTTTTTGAATCCTTTTTCTTCCTTTGAATCGCCTCATTTCTTCCGTTCATGTCCCCGGTAGTCATTTTATTTACAATATATCAATCTTCGGATTTAGAACAACTAACTTTTGGTTCGATTTTCGAAAAATTCAATTTGTGTGGTTTTTGGGGTTTGCTGATTAATATAACCACCTAGTATTTTGTTTAGAATTAGCAGACATAATAAAATCAGTGAATTATCAACAATATTATGAGTTTGTGGAGGCTTCTGTAATCTTATTGGCAAGAATTCAATGGCTTTATGAAAAATAAACCGAGTATTTCTCTGTCCTTTAGGTATACAAAAAATAGTACCTGCCTGTATGATAGCATATTTGTGCGCATTTGTTAATTTCGAAGTAGATTTGTTAGTGTGATTTATAAGGGCTTCTTTTGCAGTCGATAATCCCGATTTCAATATCTAGAGTTAATCAATTCGATGCCGGAAGACTGGACATAGAAATGTCCGCCATGTTGAAAGAGCAGTTGGTTAAGGTCTTCTCTTTGATGAAGGTATCTCTCATTGTCATGGCTGTAGTGCTAGTCATCGGAGCGAGTAGCTATATAGTCTAACGTCTGCATCCCTAAACTGTTTCTTCTTTTCATTGGGATTAGCCAGGAATGTTATTTCAATATGAAGCAGAACTTGATGCCTTCCTCGAGTTTCTTATCTGGAGGTTCTCAATTTGGGTAGATAAGCCTACTCCGGGAATTTCTCTCATGAATCTGAGGTATAGAGACGAACGTGCAATGGAAGCAAGAGGAAAAGGTAGCAATTTTCGGACTTTTATTCCATATCTTAAGCTTCCCCATGATGCTAGACTCTGTTCTCATTAGTTATGCTTAGTTAAGAAAACGAGAGATCTTTAAAACATTGTGGTAATCTCAGCCCTGAATAATATGAGTCAGCCTAATTCGTATCTTTGTAAATATGAATGATCAAATCAGCTATCGTATTCATAGATAAGTAGAAAAGTGACTTATTTCCCCTTTAGTTTTAGTTAAAAAATATGTTCACATTCTCATATCAGATTATAGAACATACGCTAACTTTAGTGGATGGACCCAAGTGAAAGTCCTAGACATGTGGAATGAAAGAAGTTTCAAAATTCCAAATAGTAGAATTTAATATGTAGGTTGTTCGTAAATTGTCTAATTACAAATTCAACTGTGAATAAATATTTTTTTCCAGACAGAAAATAGGAATTCCATCTTGCCATTCAGCTTGTGCAGTGTATATCCTCATGTAAACTTATATGTTATGCTTCTGCTTTTTTCTTTAAATTCCAATCAGTCAGAACGGGTTTGGAAGGCCCTGGACTTACAGTTGCACAAAAGATTTGGTATTGTGTTGCGACTGTTGGTGGTCAATACATCTGGGCTCGTTTGCAATCGTTCTCTGCTTTCCGTAGGTGGGGTGATTCCGAACAGGTACTGTATTCTTCTAGTTCTTTTGCTGCCCCTTGATTAAACATATGGAGGGTTCTTGAAATGGGCAAATGATGTTCTATGCATTTTCTTCAGAGATCTGTAGCACGAGGAGCATGGATTCTGATACAACGTATAGAAGGACTGTACAAAGCTGCCTCATTTGGCAATCTGCTTTTATTTCTTTACACAGGAAGGTATGTGCTTTGGATTTTACTTAAAAGTTGGTTTCGTTGAACCAAGTTTAATGGTATATGTGTTCAACTTTAATCCAATTTTTCCCTATACTGAAGGTATATCAGTTCACTGCAGCTAGAGTTTTTAGGCTTTGTTTTTGGATTTTTTTATTTTTATTTATTTTTAATTGAAATTTAAGTTTTGTTTGATTTTGCATGAACCTTTTGATGTATCCTCTCCATTTGTTTACTTTCATGTTATATAGGTCAACATGTTGATAAAGCTGGGTTTATAATATAATAATGTGAGAACTTTTTCGTGTCATGTTCTTTAGGTGATGTAGGAATAATTTTTTCCTTGACAAGGTTTCAGAACTCAACATCTTTTCGGTATCACATGTTGTGATGCAGGTATAGGAATCTAATTGAAAGAGCTCTAAAAGCTAGGCTGGTCTATGGGACCCCGAATATGAACCGAGCGGTTAGCTTTGAGTACATGAACCGCCAATTAGTGTGGAATGAATTCTCGGTATGTCCTAATTTATTTGATCTACCCTTTAAATTAAGTATTAGTTGAATTTACATTCTTAGTTTGAGCAATTGTCATTCTGAGGCGAACCAAGTGATCGTATCTATGAATTTACAACCTGATTTGGTATTAAGGAATTTGGACTGAAAACAGTTGATAGGTTCCGGTAGTTGATGTTTAAGAAACGCTAGTTTATTAGAAAAAAATTGCTCTTGCATGAAGAAAGGGAAAGTTAAAATATTTATGGTCATCTCGATAATTGTTGATCTGGGTTCATGTTGTCTCCGATGTTATTCTATCCGTCAGGAACAAGTGAATAGTAGTTGAGGGTTTTTTAAACTGGAGCTTATATGCTTTTTTTTCCCCTCTTTTTTTGGAATGATTGTTAGGTAAAAGGAATTGAGTCCCAATATTTATGATTTTGCGGTTTTGGTACTCTGTTACGTTGATGGACAGTGTGATATTGAAAAACAATTCTATTATTCGATACTCTCTTTTCACCAATTAGAGATTGGTGATCAACATATAGCATCTGCATAAGGCATTTATGGATGGAGACTTATTGCTTAGAATTTCTATAGGTAACAGAATAGCATCTCTCTCTTTTAGTTCCATGTTAATTTTCTTGACATGCTTTTTGACAATCGAATGTGTAAATTCATCTAGTTGTTTGTCCACTACTGCATATACTATATCAGGTCATTCCCTTTTTCTCTGCCAAGTTATATACTTATATGCATCTTGACATTTATTTCTGTGGGTTTATGTGCACATACCTAGATTAAGGTATATGCTCATGTTTGCTACATTTTGTCCATTCCAACAAAGAAAAAAATGTTCAGAGATTTTTTTATGCATCGGAAAGCTCTAGATTTGTGCTCAATCTTGTATACTTCATAAATGGTTTTAATTCCACAAATCAAACCCAGTTCAAAAACAAAGTATTTTTTCAGTCATTCTCCATCTGGCAGATCAAAAAGTTATAGATTGTGCTCAATCCTTGATCGTCTGCACAACTTAGTCATCCATGGGCTTCTTATAGGTATTGGGAACTAGAAAACCAAAAATTTCAAATTTCTCTACTGCACACGTACAAGTCATGTGTGCGTGTGGATTTCTCTTTATATTTTTGTTCTGCATAATCATGATTTGCTGTTCTGGTGTCCAATTTTGGTTGCGTACTTTATGGATGTATGGACTTAAATTAGTTATTGTGCTGATGGCAGGAGATGCTATTGTTACTTCTTCCTCTTCTGAACTCATCCTCAGTGAAAAACCTTCTTAGCCCGTTTTCCAAGGATAAATCATCAAGTTCAAAAGAGGACGACTTAGCTTGCCCCATATGCCAAGCCAGTCCAACCGTTCCCTTTCTCGCCCTTCCCTGCCAGCACAGGTACATCACTAAATCTAAACTAGTTTCTGGAAAGAAAGCAACTTTGACATCCCAAAATGGCATAAAAACAGGATCCGTATCTAGCCTATAGATGTATTCGAATGAAAAGGCTTGATAAAATGAAATTTCGAAGTATTCAGTTGTGAAGCAATATGCAAAGTATAATTACTGCTTCATTCTGGCAGATACTGTTACTACTGCCTTAGGACACGGTGTGCAGCAGCCCCAGCCTTCAGATGTTCCAGATGCAATGAGCCCGTCGTCGCCATGCAGCGGCATGTCAACGTGCCAAAAAAATGATTGTTACAGATTTGAGAAGCAACCACTTCATAGTATTAGCACAAGTGTATAAATCAACGCTTGGAAGTAGCATTACTTCATTTTCCTCTTCCCATGCATTAACTTTTAATTGAGGGGAAAATAACATATAAATTTAGAGAACATTTTCCTTTGTAGAATCATTCATTCCTCTATTGAGTAGAAAGCGTCATTCTTTGCCCTTCACTCATTGTTCATATGCCTATTTCATTAACTTTATCTGCCTTCAATTATATTGTTGAAGCACCTTGTATTACTATTATTTATTTTAGAGGTTTAGGTTTTACATTCAACTCTCATAAATGGAATGGAACGGTTGAGTTTATTGAAACTAATACTTAATTGTTAACTTATCATAACCTCAACCTAAATCTTCCTTTCTCATATTGATGTAATAAAACATGTAAAAAAAAAGGGATCAAAATAGTGCCCCTCTTAAATTACTCCTTCCTAAAATTTGCACCACAATTCTTTTCACTTAATCTGTCTAAATTACCCTTGGAAAACCGACCAAATTCCACAGCAACCTCATCAGCCAATCCCACCTCCCCAAGACTCACCCCTTGCTCAAAACCCTAACCATATACTCCTCCGCTTTAAAACTAAGGGTGTCAATTTTTCAAATGGACCCTCGGTTCGATTCCTCGTCAAATCAAATGGACTCCAAATCCGAGAGTTTTCAAATCAAATGGGTCTCATGCCCGGGTTCATATTTTCAAATCCAAACCCATTCATGAAATCCTCATTGAAAACCTAGCACGTACAAGCATCGTATAAAATAAGAAATCTGGAAATACGTGCAAATACGTAAATCCTGGGCTACCACAAACAAATGCACTCATGACATCACAAAACATATTCTAAAAAATTATAAAACATTTATGCATGCATCAATTTCGAAAGAAAGGTCCACTCACAAACCGTCCGAAGCCGCACCTCGATACGTGAGCCATAAGCCTTTCCTGGGCCCATCGTCGCCTCCAGGATTCCTGAACCTATCTAAATTAATTTAGAGGGTTACTAATTACTTAAATAACTCCTCACTAAAGCGCCGTAATTTTTCGGAATTTTTAACTATTTTTAAACGCTAACCTAAATTTTCGGACAGCCCGAACTATATTGAGACGATGTCCGATCGACACGAAACCAGTCCCAAAATGTTCGTTACATCGAATAGATGAAATTACATGTTGCAACTTTCCCCATAGGACTGCTCACGCGGCCTCACGTGCCGCCCAAAGGGGCTGTGTTTGGGAGCCACGCGCCCTGCACTGTGGATCTTCCCTAAGCTTCAGCAGCTGGTCCGTCCGGTTCGGTTGGGCCAGCCGGTCCAACTGGACTGGCATGACCGGTTTGGCCTTCTAATTCCTTCATTTTTCGTCCAATCTCTTCCTTTTCAATCCTAAACTTCCTATTTTCTCATTTCCTAGCTATTCAAATCAAGAAATCCTAAAGAAAACACCTAAAACCCCATGGTTTGATTATGTCCTCACGGCTCAACCTTTTCAAAAACCCTCCCAGGGCTTCCTCAGCCGTGAACCATCCTCAAAACCATCCCATTATCTTCCTAAAAACCCAATAATCATCTTCCAATCATCCAAATCTATCCATAACGTCAAAATTGAAATAAAGGAAAATTGGGTCTAACCGAGCAATCGGGTTTACCTCGGGTTTCCAGGGCCTCGCCGCCGTGCACGGCGGTCCTGTCTACACCTCACCGCCGTTCACGGTTGTCCTCTCTCTCAGTCCAGCAGCCAGGATTGAAAGGGTTGATGTATGGGTTTGGGTGAGATCTGGTTTGTGTGTTTGGTATTCACGAACAAGCAAGAAGAGATGATATGCATGAAAGAAAAATGGTGGCCAGTGGATGGGTGACACTTGTCACTCATCCATTGGGACTTATCATAACCTTTTGGGTCAACCCGTTATGACACGTTTAATAAACAGGTGGATTTCGGGTCAACCTGTTAACCTGTATAATGACCTATCAACCCATTTAATAAATTGGTAGATTTTGGATTAACCTGTTAAGCCGTATATTGACTTATATATTGAGCTGTTTAATAAACGTGTCATTGCTAACTCATATATCTACCAATTTACCTACCTAAATACCTATTAAATCTTATAGTTTAAATAAGTTAAACATGTTAAATAGTTTAAACGGTTCAAACAGGTAATATGTTAATTGGGTTTCCAATATGACTTGTTTATTAAATGGGTTATACGGGTTATACGGGTTACACGGGTTATCTGGGTCATTAACATGTCGGGTTTGGGTTAGACATCCTTGACACGATTATTAAATGGGTAGGGTTTGGGTTGGACATATTTGGGTAAAACAGAGTTCATGACACGACACGAATCCAACACAACCCGACCCATTGCCACCCTTATTTAAAACCACCAGATCCCCACCCGTTGCTTTTCAACATCCCATAAATCTTAACCGTCGATTCCCGCCTATCCGCATCAATAACGGCCCTGATCAACCTTATCAACCCTTGCTCACTGCTCCACTGGACCATGCTCTCTTTCTCCATATCACAAATCAAATGGTCGATATCGTCCACCATCCCATTTCGCACAGGCGCCAATTCCATCTCAGCGTAAACAAATAAGTCGGCGGTGTGTTCTGATCAGACGATGAAGAAGACTTGGAGAGCCAGGGAGCACTGGTCCTGTCAAAGAAGCTCTCTGAGGGCAGCGACGAGGTCGGCTTTGATTAGGTGCGACAACGTTTTGGAGACGAGAGCGGGGACCGGCCTTTAACTAACGGTCCATGGTTGCCCCGTGGACCGTACCGTATGGAAACATTGGTTATGCTACGGGAGGTTGTGAGTGTGTGAGGTGTGGATCTGAGGAAGTGCGTCGGGTTTGGGGTCGGGTTTGGGCGCAGAGAGGAAGCCATATATGAGTTGAGAAGTGAAAGGAAAGAGTGAACGGGTATCAATGGTTGGTGGTTCAAGTGGAAATGACCTTGTTCTCTTTAAGTAAGGTCTCGAGTTCAAGGTTTGTGAATAGAGTAGCTAATATTAGGAAAAACTCCTCCGTATTAAGTTCTACGCAGCTCGAGAGTTAGTTCTTGTTTACGTTTGAGAAATACCTTGGTTTTCACACAAAAAAAGTTGTGCCTTGTGAATGAAGTAACTAATATTAGGGATAGTTCCTCCGTATCCAAGTCTTATGCTACTCGATGGTTAGTTCTTGTCTATGTGCGAGGGATACCTTAGTTTTCACCCAAAAAATAAGTGAAGGTGGTGGTGGCTTTGGATATTGATGCTAATGACGGCTTTGCCCTCTTAAAAAGAACAAATATAAATTTGGGAAAATGGCTAGAAATAAACCAATTTCACCTACCTCAAAAAGCCTTTAGAAGTTAGGGATGGGTACGATGTTGTTTGATATGGAATCTAAATTAAAACGATTAATATCTTAAAGGTTTGAAATAATTTGAATTTTTTAAAAATAAAAATGAAATCATTTCGAACCAAATCGTTGGATCAGATACAGACGGTTTATGCATAATAAAAAAAAATATGTAATATATAGATGATATAGATTCAAATAATCACATTCTTAGTCAAAACATCTTAAAATTCATTTATCCAAACATTCACAATCGATCTATATTGGTGGACATCATACTTTCAGACAAGTTTTCTTCATTCATGCATGCGCAATCTTAAAGTTACTTTATTCATACATTCTAACCAAAATATAACAATCTAAAAAATAGAAAATGTCTAACACATCCAATTTAAAAAATTCTTAAAGCTCCATACATTTAAGATGCAAGTGGAGTAAACAAGCAATATCAAATAAAATCCTTCAAACAACAACCAACAATATTTACCAAAAGCCGCAAAACTCGAGTGAGAGAATGAAGTCGAACTGAGAGTTTGAGAATCTGAGAGTTGAGAGTCTTATGAGTGAAAGATTTGAATGAAGGTAAATTTGGTAATGGGCATTGAAAAAATAAATTAAAAATTGTTGCATTCATGTATATAAGGGTGTATGATAGATTTAAATATTAATATATTTTCTAATGATCCGGTTTGGTTTTAACAGTTTTTCAAAACGAAAATTCAAAATCAAACCGTTATTAATAGAGCAGTTCCAATTCTCAAATCATTTGAATTTTATCTGGTCAAAACCAAATTATTAGATAAGTTGTTGATTTGAAACTGGACCTGTTGACACCATATCTGACCAGACCCACTGGGACGTATACTTAAAGCCCAAATGACAGGACCCGCCCCGATCCTCTCTGGGACCACATGGGGACGTGCCCTGCTCCCGTCTGACACCCAAAATAATGTTCCAATTTTAACCTTAAACGTTCAAATGCATAAAAACCAAATTAAAGTTTTACATCAAATCCGAAATAAACAGATGTCAGACAAGGGATGAAATCCAAACTACAAGTTGCGAGCACGACTCTAATATAAACCTGCGGGTACACCACCCAACAGGGGTTCAGGTACGCAGAAGTGGATCTATGCCTCAGCCTCAGGTTCCTCCTCTACCTCATTAGCATGACCTGGAGGGGTTACCAAAACATCAAGGGTGAGTTGACCGAAACTCAAGTTTATAAAATCATTTGATAAGTAAAACATATAATTTACCCCTCCGTTTTCCAAACATGCATGCAACCGAATTTAAAACCATCAATCATATAATATAAACCATAAGGCATATAATAAAACCATAAACATAATTTTAGCCACTGCACTATACACTCCAATCCCGACATCCCCGATGTCTGACGTCCCTGACGTCCAATAAGGTCACAATCACTAGTCTACGCGTGCCACTCGGGTCTCAATTTCCGAGTTCAATCCCCGAACCCCGAACCCTGTTCGGTTACAGCATCCCCGATGCTTAGCGTCATAGACGCTGGACGTTCTAGACGTCCGTGACCACTCCAGGGTACCTCATCCGGAGGAGACAGTATCATATGGAAGGATCTATACAGTGCAGTACCAAATACATTTTATTGATATCCACATGCAAAACATATATGTATACATAGGTAAAATCCAAACCGATCGTTACGTTTCATCAAACGGGTCTCATATCCAAATACCGTGAAACGTGCCATAACCGAAATTTCAATATCATCAAAACCATTTATTGATTCCAGCATGTGAACATATAAGTAAATCAGAAAACATTTAAGCATGCAAGGGTTTAATGAAATCAGGCCCACTCACAGTACAATCCTGCTAGGAACCGAACGTATACCCTCGTCCTGGTACAAATGTACAATCCCTGTCAAGTCCAAAGTATTCGTAAAGGTCAATTTAAACCCCTAACATTCAACCATGAAATCCTAGGCTGAAACTGGCCGGGAAAAGCCGCCCGAACGCCCTTCCCAAGGCAATAAACCTCATTTTGACCAACTTAATGATCTCCGATCGACCCGAAACCACCGCCATTGGATCCGGATCGTCGAAACCTAAAGAATGGTGGTGGTCCCACCAAAAACACTGTTCACACGTGCCCCCATGCGCCGATCAACGCAGGAACAGTCCCTGCTGACGTCATCGCTGACGTCACTGCTGACGTCAGCATGACGTCATGCTGACGTCATCAGACAGCTGTCAGGTCTGACATGTCAGACTCTGACAAGTGCCACATGTCAACACCCGATTGGTCCACCTCACTGATCTGTCAGGCCACGTGTCAGATCTGACATATGCCACGTGTCAGCACGACACTGATCCACGTCACTTACATGTCAGTGACACGTGGCAGTCCCTGACTGGGCCACATCACTGACATGTCAGTGCTGACTGTGCACTGACATGTGACACGTGTCGTCTCACGATTGGTCCACGTCACCTGACAGGTCTGACAGGGTGCCACGTCATCACCTCTGTCCTCAGACGGGTTGACCTGTATCTCTGCAACTCGGGTCGATCAGACCCACGATCATGACCCGGTCACCATTTCATCAATTCTCAACCATTTCAGTCCTAGTTTGTTCCTAGATGCTCGTCTCAATCCCAGAAAGGGTTCTAGCTAATTAAAATCAACAAAAACAGACAGGATCGAAGGCTTACCTCGATGAACAGACCCGTTTCTCCCGTCGTCGTTTGTACTCCGTTCAGGCTACCTCCGGTCACGCAATTGAGCCCAATAGGTTCCTAACAGTCCCTAGAGTTGATTAGGGTAAATAGAAACCAAAACTAAACGTTGGAATTCAAGTTACCAAATCCTGAGTTTTTGAAACCGTTTCGGGTTTTGAAACGAGCTCATCTCGCCGCCGTCTGCCGCCATCCACCGCCGTCTGCCGCCGTCCACCGCCGTGCCTCAGTCCTTCCCCGTGAGTCCAGCAACACAGACACAGAGACAGGGTGTAGTGCGTAAGTGTTGGATCAATGGACAGTGAGTGAGGGTGTCGGGTGAGAAAATATATAGAAATGGAGGGAAATGGATGGACGGTCCAGATTAGATCTCAGAAATGAGATCAATGGCTAGGATTAGATTTGGAGGTTTTCAGATCAAAGGCTAAGATTAAAAGATGATTTAAATCCTAAATAAATGCTTAGTGGAGCTTGATCCAATCTAACCAATGGGTGAGTGACACTTGTCACTCACCAGGTATCCTCCAATCAGAATTTCAGAATAAAATATTTGACACGAAAACCGAGACACGAACCTCCCGATTTCACGTTTCTGACCATAACTTCCTCGTACGAAGTCCGATTTCGGCGTGCCGCCTGTCTACGGACTCAGGGCATCGAGACCTACCTAACGGTCCTTGAGTCATGTGAAAATTAGTTGCCAAACGAAAAGTCAACATTCCCCCCCCCCCCAAAAGTCCAAATTACGGTAATGCCCCTGAACTTCTGACTTTTTCCCTGATCGTCTGAATTGGACGTGCCACCTGTCTATGGACTCGTGACGTCCCGAACTACGTCACGGTCACTGGTCAAAGTCCATTTGACCCACTAATCAAAAAGTCAACAATTTGGTCATACCATTCACAAGGGTAAAAACGTCAATTCATACATTAAATTACAATATTAAAATCCTCGAATTTCCGGGGTGTTACAACATTCCCCCCTTAAGAAATTTCGTCTCGAAATTTCAAAGAAACAAATGAGGAAATTGTTCTCGCATCTGAGCCTCAGGCTCCCATGTGGCTTCTTCCACATTCTGGTTTCTCCAGAGAATCTTCACGAGAGGAATCGTCTTCCGACGTAGTACCTTGTCTTTCCGATCCAAAATCTGCACTGGTTGTTCCTCGAAGCTCAAATCCCCTCGGGGTTCGATAGGGTGATCCTCCAGTACATGAGAAGCATCATGTACGTACTTCCGCAGCATCGATACGTGAAACACATCGTGAACTCTAGAAAGTTCTGGAGGTAGTGCCAATCTGTATGCAACCCTGCCAATCCTCTCCACGATCTCATATGGTCCGATAAAACGCGGACTCAGTTTCCCCCGTCGACCAAAATGGATAATCCCTTTCCACGGAGATAACTTCAGGAAGACAAAATCTCCCACATAAAATTCCAAGTCTCGAATCCGTCGATCGGCATAACTCTTTTGGCGATCCTGTGCCGCCTTTAATCTCTCCTTGATAACACGAACAGTTTCCAAGGTTAAGTCCATCAATTCAGGCTCTACCGCCGCTCGCTCCCCTATCTCCATCCAGCAGATAGGTGTCCTGCACTGTCGACCATACAGTGCCTCATAAGGTGCCATTCCGATGCTTGTCTGATAGCTGTTGTTGTAAGCGAATTCCATCAATGGCAAATGAGTATCCCAAGAATCCTGAAACTGTAGCACACAGGACCTCATCATGTCCTCCAGGGTCTGAATGGTCCGTTCAGACTGTCCATCGGTCTGTGGATGGAACGCAGTACTGAAACGTAGGGTTGTTGTCAGGACCCACCCCGGTTTCACCCTGAAACCCGAGGTAAATCCCGCTCCCGTCTGACTCCCCGACACAACACCCAAGTAAACTCACTTAAACCCAGTCAGACGCATGAGTAATTAAACAAAATATCCCGAAGTTATCGTTACAGAGCATAGTACGAAAATACAAGGAAATGAAAATCGATGACATTTACACGCACGCGGAAGACTTCCAACTACTCCGGGATCCCTCACGTCACTTCTATGCCTCGGACTCTGCCTCGACGTCAAGACCCCGCACTAGCTCCACAACCTGGAGGGCAAGTTAAAAACAAAAGGTGTGAGTGGACCATAAGAAAAGAAAAGTTCTAAAACCATTTATCAAAACCCGAGTTTCACCCTCCGTGTTGAAAACCACATGCATAACCAACAGTTATTAACACAGGTATAAATCAATTCTCAAAAAAAACATCATAAGAAACAGAAACACTATAAAATAGTTATAGAAACCATAGCATGAGTATCAGAAACCGTATCATAAACCATTGGTAGCAAAACATCATTTCCCGATCAAACCTGCTGGACCTATCCGAGTCTTTAAACTCCCGAGTCTTTAAACTCAATCCAGGCCTTAATCATATCCGAGTCTTTAAACTCCCGAGTCTTTAAACTCAAGGCCTACGGGGGAAATATCAATATATCCGAGTCTTTAAACTCCCGAGTCTTTAAACTCAATCCGGGTCTTTAAACCCAATCCAGCCGATCCCCCGTCACATATATCCGGGTCTTTAAAACCAATATCCAGATCCAGCAAATGCAATCCCAAAATCATGTGAAAACCATTTACCAATCCTCATCCAAAGCCGAATCCGAAACCACTGGTCTGATGCCTTTCCAGCATCCAGACCCGTCATTCCGGACCCAAATCCGGAATCCACTTTCAAATTTTAAAATCAAATTCCGCTTTCCGAAAAATCATTTAATCACCAAATCATGTTTCAAAATCCCCTTTGTAAGCAATCAAACTAGTTATCCTTTAAAAACCCCCAAAACCCTGGTATTTTACTCAGAAATCGACATTTCTCGTAAAACGTGCAACAATGTAAAACCAACCAAACATATTCGATAAACATAGAATCATAATCAAAACCATAAAACAATTATAGAAAACAGTTATGCATGCTCGAGTTTAAGGAAAAGGTCCACTCACAGTACTGAGCCCTTCTCGCGTCCCGAACGTTCAGCACGTTATTCGGCTTCCTCGGGAAATTCCGATCCTGTTCACAAACATCAAATTACTTCACTAACACGTGCACGAAAGTTCACCTAAATTTCCTCAAAATTCCCCGAATCGAAAACGTAAAACCCGGGACCCTAAACTTTCACCCTCGCGGAACTAAACTCAAACGACTTCCGATTGACCGAAAACCAACTCCATTGAACTCACCATAACTCCTAGACCAAAAACCATGTTGACTACTTCTCCAACCGCCGCCGCACGCGCCTCCACGCGCCGCCCAAAGTGGCTGCGCGTGGCCCTCACGCGCTGCTACAGTGCACCATCTACCTCGATCGAACCCGGTTCAGCACAGTGGTCTGCAACTCAGACCGTCGAGCACGGTTCTCCTTCGTCCGGCCATCATTTTCCTCCCTTCCTTCACCCACAGCTTCGTCCAGATCAACCCTATTGATTCCCCAACTCCGTTCACCTCGACACTGTCCCTAGCCCGTCGACTGAACTCGAAACCAGACAGCCCCAAACTCCCCTGCTTCACGATCCAGCCACCCAGCTCACCTCCCTTCACGGTGGCTACACCAAACTCTTCCCTGGACCTCACTGAACCTAAACCAATCCTCCTAGACCTTTGACTCAGCCCCAACCTTCACGACTCGCCGTTTGAACCCACGGCCAAAACAGAGCACCCAATACCCCTGTCGTGCCATCCTCCGCCGTGTACCTCCCCGTCACGTCTGCACACTCAGTCAACTCTTGGGACCTCCCTGAGTCTCACTCTAACCTCCAATTCCCTCGACTCGACCTCTAGACTCACGACTCTCGACTTGAAACTCAACGGCTAAACAGAGCAAGGAAACGGGGGTGAGGGTTTACCTTTCCTCCTGTCGCCGTCGTGAGCTCAGCCGCGAGGTAGTAGCTCTTCCTGCCTTCCTCCGTTCTCTGAGCACGTCCGCTGACCTCGAGTGATTGATCACGGCTGCACCACCGTCCAACTCTCTGTTTTCCTCTCTGAGTTTCCCCCTGATTTTCCCGTAGCCCGCAGCTCTCACACACACACACACACCCGCTGCACCTCTCAAACCACTCACCAGCTTCCCTTCGATCTCCCGTCCCTCACTCACTCACCAGAACCCATCAACCACCACAATCAGCCTTCAATTTTACCTCACCGTCTCACCCTGTTTCTGTTTCCTTCTGCGTACAGGCAAGAACACGGGCACGGCTGCACCCCAATTATTTGGGCCGTGTATGTACAGGATTCCACCAGAATCCTCTACACACCTGCCACATGTCACAATCTACTCCACACACTCCCACATGGCCCAATCTCAGCCGTCCATTCCCTTCTTTCTGCACAAATCCCAATGTGCAGAAAGACCAAATTACCCTTCCTTTTAACTCATTTTTTACGGTTTTGCCACAACTTCCTAGACCCGTAACTTTCACCTCGTAAGTCCGATGAATACGTGCCGCCTGTCATCGAACTCAGGACGACGAGATCTACCTAACCATCCCAGGTCAACGTACCAAAACCCGATTCTACAGAAAGTCAACTATTCCCCCTAATTTACCCAAATTACGGTTAGGCCCTCAACCTTCCGAACAACACAACTTCCTCCTCGGAGGTCGGAATCGAGCGTGCCACCTGCCTATGGATTCGTGACGTCCTAACCTACGTCCTGGTCACTGGTCAAAATTCATCGGACCTCCCAAACTAAAATTTAACAATTTTCCCGAATCAGGGGCAAAATCGTCATTCTAGGCTCATGACCCTATCGGGACCACCTAACCGCCGATTAACCTCACTAATCACACCTTAAACAGTCCACTAGTCCCGACTTCCGGGACGGGTTGTTACAGTTGTTCCCAAGGTAGCTTGCAAACTCCGCCAGAACCTGGAAGTGAAACGCGGATCACGATCGGACATGATCGATTCCGGCGTACCATGCAATCGTATGATCTCCTTCACAAACAATTGAGCCAGTTGGTTGGGTTTATAAGTTTCCTGAACTGGAAGAAAATGGGCTGACTTGGTTAACCGGTCCACGATCACCCACACTCCGTCAACTCCACTCCGAGTCCTTGGTAACTTAAAGAAGAAGTCCATGGTGATGTGATCCCACTTCCACTCGGGAATCGGAAGTGGCTGCATAGCCCCATACGGTCTCTGCCGTTCCGCCTTAATCTGCTGACAGGTTAAGCATCTGCTCACGAATTCAGCAATATCCTTCTTCATTCCTGGCCACCAATAATGGTTCCCGAGGGTACGGTACATCTTTGTACCTCCCGGATGCATAGCATAGGCCGAACTATGGGCCTCCTCAAGAATCTCGGTCCGTATCTCTGCCACTGCAGGTACACACAAACGGCCCAACTTAACAAGTGCTCCATCATCCCGGATGGTAAAATCCTTTCTCTCATCCGGATCGACCTCAATCCTGTAAATACAGAGTTTCGGATCCTGAAGTTGTACCTCGATGATCCGATCAATCAGTATAGGTCGTACATGGAAGCTGGCCAACAAAGCTCCATGCTCATCTGTATCCAATATAACTCCCGCCTTCTGGAGTTCCACCAGTAAAGGAAGATACACCATCTCTAGGTGTGCAACAGATCCCGCTGACTTCCTGCTAAGTGCATCAGCCACCACATTGGCCTTACCCGGATGGTACTCGATCGTACAGTCATAATCCTTCAGCAGCTTCAACCATCTCCGTTGTCTCATGTTAAGCTCCTTCTGAGTGAATAGGTACTTTAGACTCTGGTGGTCGGTGTATATCCGACACGTTGCACCGAATAGATCATGTCTCCAGATTTTTAGAGCATGAACCACCGCCGCCAACTCCAAATCATGGGTAGGGTAGTTCAACTCATGAGTCTTTAGCTGCCGGGATGCGTAGGCGATAACCTTGTCAGTCTGCATCAACACGCAGCCCAAACCTTGTAGTGATGCGTCACAGAAGACCACGAATTCTCCACTGTTATCCGGCAATGCAAGGACAGGTGCAGTGGTCAATCGATCTTTCAATTCTTGAAAACTCCGATCACACTGCTCGTCCCAAATAAATTTTACTCCCTTCCGAAAAGTCAAACGAGTCAATGGTGCAGCAATTTTGGAGAAACCCTCCACGAATCTTCGGTAGTAACCAGCTAACCCGACAAAACTCCGCACCTCCGTTACTGTTGTCGGTCTAGCCAGTTAGTCACCGCTTCTGTTTTCTGGGGATCCACGCTAATCCCATCCGTTGATATCACGTGTCCCCGAAAACCAATACTGCTCAGCCAAAACTGACACTTTCTCAGCTTGGCGTACAACTGCTTCTGTCTCAGCATCTCCAAAACCAACCGTAGATGCTCCTCATGTGCTCGGGCACTCCCTGAGTACACCAAGATGTCATCGATGAACACAATCACGAATTTATCCAAGTAGGGTCGGAAGACCCGGTTCATCAGATCCATGAATACTGCTGGAGCATTCGTCAAACCAAAAGGCATAACCAAGAACTCGTAATGTCCATAACGGGTTCGAAAAGCAATTTTCGGAATATCCTCCTCCGAAATCCTCAGTTGGTGATACCCAGACCGCAAATCGATCTTCGAGAAGCACTGTGCTCCCCGCAACTGGTCAAAAAGGTCATCGATCCTGGGTAGAGGATACTGGTTCCTCAGTGTCACCTTGTTGAGTTTTCGATAGTCAATACACAAACGGAGACTCCCCTCCTTCTTCTTTACGAACAACACCGGTGCTCCCCACGGTGAAGTGCTCGGTCGGACGTATCCCAAATCCACCAACTCCTGCAACTGAGTTTTGAGTTCTCGTAACTCGGCCGGAGCCATCCGGTATGGTGTCTGGGATATAGGTCGAGTACCGGGGAGTAGTTCAATTGTAAACTCGATCTCACGCGATGGCGGTAATCCAGGTAAGTCTTCCGGGAACACATCCGGAAACTCACGCACCACCGGTATTTCGTCGATACCCGGAGTATCAACCTGATCCGACACGACATGCGCTAGGTAACCCTGGCATCCCTTCCGTAGAAGTTTGGTAGCAGTAAGTGAAGAAATCACTTCAGGAGGCGAACCGTCACGCTCCCCTTGAAAGATAACCTCCGGCAAACCCGGGCTTCGCAGAATCACCTGCTTGCTACTGCAATCGATGAGCGACCCGTGTTCCGATAGCCAATCCATTCCAAAAATTACATCAAAGTCGTGGATATCCAAAATAATTAAGTCCGCTGGTAAATCCACATCCTCAATCTTCACCGAGCACCTTCGAATCACCTGATTCACAAGGTACACGATGCCCATCGGGGTGCTAACACCCATTTCGCAATCTAAGGCTGATACCACACAATCCTGCATACCAGCACAACTCTTCGAAATAAAAGAATGTGTAGCCCCCGCATCCATCAATACACGTACAAGAAGGTTTAGGATATGTAGTGTACCTGTAACCACGCCTGGGGCAGTCCTCGCCTGCTGCTGGGTTATAGCAAACACTTGGGCCCTAGGCCCTCCATCCCGTCCGCGTCCACGCGCACCACGCCCATCACCTTGGTCACCTCCCTAACCGCGACCTCCATTAGTGTGGGAAGCCGGGCTCTGCACCACACTAGAGCCCCCAGCGTCGTTGTTCTTGGGCAACTACGGGCAATCACAGGCATATTGGCCCTCTTCTCCGCAAGCAAAACAGGTTACTGGCCTCGGCCTGTCCGAATGCCCACCAGAAGCACCGCTCCAAGATGAACGCTGCCCGGAGCTGTATCCTGATCCTCTGCCCTGAGAGCCTCCACGTCGACCTGACCAGCCACGACCCTTGAAGGATGAGGGTGCTCCCCTGTAGCCCCCTCCCTTGTTGTTCTTCTGGCCTGATGGCCCACGGTGTGGGCGATCCTGACGTCGCCCCTTGCCCGAAGGCTGTCGTGTCTGGTGTGCCGCCAGATTGGCCTCGACACGCACCGCAGCGTCGACCATATCTCTCAGCGAAGCATGAGTAGCAGCAGTCACACTTGCTAGGATCTCCCCTCGGAGTCCAAGCTCAAACCTTTGGCATCTGTCCTCCTCCGTGCTCATGAATGATGCAGCGAACCGGGATAGTTTTCCGAAAGTCTGCTCGTAGTTCGCAACGGACAAATCTCCCTGCTCCAGCCGCAGGAACTCAGCCTCCCGTGCCGCGCGAAATGATCGCGGGTAGTACTGGTCCAGAAATCTGGAACGGAAAGCTTCCCAAGTAGTGGTATGGACAGACCACCCAGACATTTCAAGGCCGTGCCACCACTGGTAGGCTCCTCCTTCCAGCAAGAAGGCTGCCAAAGTTACCCGTTCGCCCGGAGGGCAATGCATCACCGTGAAGATCCTTTCCCATTTGGTGATCCAATCATGAGCATCTTCGGGGTTCGATCCCCCGTTGAAAGGATTGGCTCCCAGACGTTGAGCCCGCTCAATGCTTGCGCATTCCATTTCCCTTTCCAGATCCTCGTCAGTTCGTGTATGAGGAATTCTCCTATGAGGCATAACCAACTGTCAAGAGGCATAGACCAGTTAACATTATCCTTAAACTCGAAAAGTAACTAGTACTAATCGCTAGTCTAGCATGCTGACCACAACCTAGTGCTCTGATACCAAGCGGACAGGACCCGCCCCGATCCTCTCTGAACCACATGGGGACGTGCCCTGCTCCCGTCTGACACCCAAAATAATGTTCCAATTTTAACCTTAAACGTTCAAATGCATAAAAACCAAATTAAAGTTTTACATCAAATCCGAAATAAACAGATGTCAGACAAGGGATGAAATCCAAACTACAAGTTGCGAGCACGACTCTAACATAAACCTACGGGTACACCACCCAACAGGGGTTCAGGTACGCAGAAGTGGATCTATGCCTCAGCCTCAGGTTCCTCCTCTACCTCATTAGCATGACCTGGAGAGGTTACCAAAACATCAAGGGTGATTGGACCGAAACTCAAGTTTATAAAATCATTTGATAAGTAAAACATATAATTTACCCCTCCGTTTTCCAAACATGCATGCAACCGAATTTAAAACCATCAATCATATAATATAAACCATAAGGCATATAATAAAACCATAAACATAATTTTAGCCACTGCACTATACACTCCAATCCCGACATCCCCGATGTCTGACGTCCCTGACGTCCAATAAGGTCACAATCATAAGGCTACGCGTGCCACTCGGGTCTCAATTTCCGAGTTCAATCCCCAAACCCTGTTCGGTTACAGCATCCCCGATGCTTAGCGTCATAGACGCTGGACGTTCTAGACGTCCGTGACCACTCCGGGGTACCTCATCCGGAGGAGACAGTATTATATGGAAGGATCTATACAGTGCAGTACCAAATACATTTTATTGATATCCACATGCAAAACATATATGTATACATAGGTAAAATCCAAACTGATCGTTACGTTTCATCAAACGGGTCTCATGCCCAAATACCGTGAAACGTGCCATAACCGAAATTTCAATATCATCAAAACCATTTATTGATTCCAGCATGTGAACATATAAGTAAATCAGAAAACATTTAAGCATGCAAGGGTTTAATGAAATCGGGCCCACTCACAGTACAATCCTGCTAGGAACCGAACGTATACCCTCGTCCTGGTACAAATGTACAATCCCTGTCAAGTCCAAAGTATTCGTAAATGTAAATTTAAACCCCTAACATTCAACCATGAAATCCTAGGCTGAAACTGGCCGGGAAAAGCCGCCCGAACGCCCTTCCCAAGGCAATAAACCTCATTTTGACCAACTTAATGATCTCCGATCGACCCGAAACCACCACCATTGGATCTGGATCGTCAAAACCTAAAGAATGGTGGTGGTCCCACCAAAAACACTGTTCACACGAGCCCCCACGCACTGGTCAACGCAGGAACAGTCTCTGCTGACGTCATCAGATAGCTGTCAGGTCTGACATGTCAGACTCTGACAGGTGCCACGTGTCAACACCCGATTGGTCCACCTCACTGATCTGTCAGGCCACGTGTCAGATCTAACATATGCCACGTGTTAGCATGGTACTAGTCCACGTCACTTACATGTCAGTGACACGTGGCAGTCCCTGACTGGGCCACGTCACTGACATGTCAGTGCTGACTGTGCACTGACATGTGACACGTGTCGTCTCACGATTGGTTCACGTCACCTGATAGGTCTGACAGGGTGCCACGTCATCACCTCTGTCCTCAGACGGGTTGACCCGTATCTCTGCAACTCGGGTCGATCAGACCCGCAATCATGACCCGGTCACCATTTCATCAATTCTCAACCATTTCAGTCCTAGTTTGTTCCTAGATGCTCGTCTCAATCCCAGAAAGGGTTCTAGCTAATTAAAATCGACAAAAACAGACAGGATCGAAGGCTTACCTCGATGAACAGACCTGTTTCTCCCGTCGTCGTTTGTACTCTGTTCAGGCTACCTCCGGTCACGCAATTGAGCCCAATAGGTTCCTAACAGTCCCTAGAGTTGATTAGGGTAAATAGAAACCAAAACTAAACGTTGGAATTCAAGTTACCAAATCCTGAGTTTTTGAAACCGTTTCGGGTTTTGAAACCAGCTCACCTCACCGCCGTCTGCCGCCGTCCACCGCCGTGCCTCAGTCCTTCCCCGTGAGTCCAGCAACACACAGACACAAAGACAGGGTGTAGTGCGTAAGTGTTGGATCAATGGATAGTGAGTGAGGGTGTCGGGTGAGAAAATATATAGAAATGGAGGGAAATGGATGGACGGTCCAAATTAGATCTCAGAAATGAGATCAATGGCTAGGATTAGATTTGGAGGTTTTCAGATCAAAGGCTAAGTGAGTCCAGCAACACACAGACACAAAGACAGGGTGTAGTGCGTAAGTGTTGGATCAATGGGCAGTGAGTGAGGGTGTCGGGTGAGAAAATATATAGAAATGGAGGGAAATGGATGGACGGTCCAAATTAGATCTCAGAAATGAGATCAATGGCTAGGATTAGATTTGGAGGTTTTCATATCAAAGGCTAAGATTAAAAGATGATTTAAATCCTAAATAAATGCTTAGTGGAGCTTGATCCAATCTAACCAATGGGTGAGTGACACTTGTCACTCACCAGGTGTCCTCCAATCAGAATTTCAGAATAAAATATTCGACACGAAAATCGAGACACGAACCTACCGATTTCACGTTTCTGACCATAACTTCCTCGTACGAAGTCCGATTTCGGCGTGCCGCCTGTCTACGGACTCAGGGGATCGAGACCTACCTAACGGTCCTTGAGTCTTGTGAAAATTAGTTGCCAAACGAAAAGTCAACATTCCCCCCCCTAAAGTCCAAATTACGGTAATGGCCCTGAACTTCTGACTTTTTCCCTGATCGTCCGAATTGGACGTGCCACCTGTCTATGGACTCGTGACGTCCCGAACTACATCACAGTCACTGGCCAAAGTCCATTTGACCCACTAATCAAAAAGTTAACAATTTGGTCATACCATTCACAAGGGTAAAAACGTCAATTCATACATTAAATTACAATATTAAAATCCTCGAATTTCCGGGGTGTTACGCCAAACCCCGCTCAAGGCCCAAAACTACCATACTTACGACAGCCCTAACACCGGGCCCAATGCGGGATGCCACGTGGAAGCATATCCACCCTCGATTTACGTAACACGTGTCCGCACGTAAATCGTGAAACATTTGTCCCACATCGAAACTTTGGGAATTGAACATCCCACCTACCCATACATAAAGGGTACACATTTCCCAATAAAGGTAACTAAGTTTTACTATTACAATTGCTCTACCGAACTTACCATTTACTGCTTCCTCTTACGAACGAAAGTAACTGACTTGATCGTCGGAGAGCCTTAGGCTGGCACCACACCGGTGCCCGTACTAACGGAGACCTGCGATCCACTTAAGTTGACAGGTCACAAGAGGGACACGCGTCATTTGGTGATTGGGCAACGAGTACTCGACAGTTGGAACATTTAACGCTTCAACAGTTTGGTTCCGTCTGTGGGAACTCTGACTAAGGTTGCCCACTCTCAACCAGACCGAGTTACGACTCATCCACCGGTTACACCGAGAGACAGCTCGTCGTCACTGAACATGCAGGGCGAGCACGACCTCGGTGAGATCACACCCGGGCAAGGCCCCAGAACGAGGGGAGAACCCTCTCCTAACTTCTTGCAGATAATCGAGAAACTCCAGAGCGACATGGCCGAGGTAAAAGCTAAGGGAACCCAGGCCGAGTCGAGGTGTCAGGTGCTCGACGATCGATACACTAAGGTGGCCGAACAGCTACGGGTCGCATAGGTGAACTCGCTTCCCACCGAGCACGCGTCGGCAGAGCTGAGGCCGACAAGGTAGTGGCCGAATGCGCGGAGCGTGCCGAGAAGAATCGCCTACTGGCGGAAAAAGGAAAAGAACATACGGTCGCCGAGCCGCGTAAGGGAAGGCATGGGGATGCCAAACCGAACAAGAAACCGGCTCGGATGTCGATCATCCCCGACAGTCAGCCTGGTGACACCAGGATCTACCGGGACGCCCGCGACGCCCTCAGCGAGGGAGGGTGGAACCGGTCGGTCGTCCAACAACCTTCACGCCGACCTGACCCTCGGTCGGAGGTGGGAAAGGTAGACCACCACCGAGGAAACATAACCGCTCGGTGGACCCGCCGTAATGTCAGCCACGGGACTTCTTCAACGGGGGACCTTGTCCCGTCACCGACTCGTCCATGGAGGCTGAGGGCACGGCAAAGTCCGCTCAGCATCTTGGCACCAGGACCGACCGCTCGGACAGGGGGAGGCAAACATCGAGGTCCTCTCGCAGTGACACCGAGCGGTCAACCCACCTCGGCCTCCTGCTATCTCCTCGCCCTGAACCAACCCGTCGAAGGAGCACCGAGCGGTCAGGGCAGGCCGGTCGGCAGAATGACAAGCCTCAGGAACGATCCCGCCTGCGGGACACCGAGCAGTCTAGGTCGGTCGGCCAAAATGCAAGTATATCCCAGAGCATACCCAAACAGGGGTACACCGAGCGGTCACGACAGTTCGGTCAGAGAATGAGTGAATCCCAGAGCCCGCCGAGCGGAGGTGGCACCGACCGGTCATATAGGATCGACCGCGACCAAGCACCCAGAGAAAAACACCAATCCAAGACCGACTCGCTCGTCCAGCACCTCATGGACCGAATCCGGACACTTGAGGCCGGGACGGCCCGGGAAGCGAGACCAGCCTGGCCAAAAACCAGCCCGGGCCCCTTCACAGAAAGAATCAACCAGTTCAGGATCAACCACGAGATTAAACCCCTGAAAATTCCCCTTTACAGCGGAAAGGACGACCCGTGGAATCATCTGAACAACTTCTACTCGGCCATCGTCCTCAAAAACCTCGCCGATGAGGAACAGTGCCTCATCTTCAGTTCCACACTGACCGAGGCAGCGATCAATTGGTTCTACAAGTTGGAATCTAGGTCCATCGACTCCTTCGAGCAGCTTACCTCCACCTTCATGAACCAATTCATGATACAGACCGACCGCCTGTCCTCGGCCGAGGACCTCTTCCAGTTTAAACAAGGTGAACACGAGTCGCTGCAGCGATATGCAGCAAAATTCAGTCATGAGTACTCTCGGTGCGCAGAAACGGACGATCGAGCAGCTTTCACGGCCTTCAAGAGCGGCCTCCGAGACTCCCATTCAGGTACGCAGCTCACACCCAAGGTTGGACAACTTATAACGAAATAATGAAACAGGCGGCGATCCACGCCAAAGCTGAGGCGCTGAGCCAAAAGTCCAACGCTGCCAATGCCTACCAACCCCCCCGGGCCGACTCAGTGAAAACATACCCACCGAGCATCCCGGAATAGCAGGGCTCGGCACAGCGTCCACAGGAGCAGGGGCAACTGAACTATGGGGGAAAACGGAAGGACTACCCCCACATCAACAATCTGTACAGCCCTGGGAAGAATGGTAAGAACCCGAACCACCAAGAAAGACAACAGGGGGAACGGTCAAACAACGGGGAAAAATGGATCCCTCGCTCCAAGTACGAGACCTATACCATCCTCAACACCCCCTACGAGAACGTTCTCTTGAACATGGAGCATATGATCCCAAAGTCCACTTGGGCGCCGGCAAAAGGCAAGCTTGGCAAGGACACAGGAATTTACTGCCAATACCGTAAGTACAATGGCCATAGCATTGACCAATGCGTTGCGTTCCGGGATTTGGTGGAGGCCCTGGATCGAGATGGGAAGATCAACCAGTTTCTCCAACACGCTCCACCTCCACCTTGCAACCCACAGATCAACACGATCTCCGGAGGACCATCAATTTCTTGCCCGCTCACTTCCAACCGGGCAAAGAAGAACTTTCTACGGGCCACCAAACAGAATCAGCAGCTCTTCAGTATCAAGGAGGGAAGAGCCAAGAAAACAAATCGACTCGGTTGGGAACCGATCACGTTTTCCCAGGAGGAGGAGCGCAGGATCATCTACCCTCACGACGACCCCATTGTCGTTATGGAGGAGATATCTAACTTCGACGTACAACAGGTAATGGTCGACACTGGAAGCTCGGTCAACGTCCTTTTCATGCGAGCTTTCAAGCAATTGGGCATCCCATAAGCAAGTCTGGACCGCTCACCTACGCCGCTCTTTGGTTTCACGGGAGACTCCATCGTCCCGCATGGAACGGTTACCCTCCCCTTCTCCCTCGGAACACATCCACGAAGGGCAACCATACTGGCACCTTTCCTGGTGGTGGACTGCCCTGCGGCCTACAACGCCATTCTCGGGAGGGGAATACTCAACCAGATGAAGGCAGTCGTCTCCACCCACCTACTGTTGGTAAAATTCCCAACCCCTATGGGGATTGGTCAAGTCAGAGGAGACCAAATGGCTGCAAGAGCTTGCAATTCTGTCACCACAATCCAGCCTCTGAAGGAAACCATGGCAGTGACAGAGTCCGCGTTCGAGGCTGACCCTGTGAGCGCTCAGGACGAGCAAAAAATACGGGACGAACCAATCGAAGATCCTCGGGACCATTCAGCAACCCCCCATCCACATCCCATTGAGGATGTTGAAGAGATAGTACTCTCCCACGACTTTGCGGACCGGAAGGTAAAGATTGGGACAACTCTTTCGCCCGACCTGCGCTCACAACTGATCCGGTTTTTAAGGGACAACTCTGAGGTCTTTGCCTGGTCGTACGCCGACAAGCCCAGCATCTCCACTGACGTGATCTGCCACCGACCGAGTATCGATCCTACCTACAAACCTGTCGAACAGAAACGCCGCCTCTACGATGCTGAGAGGACCGAGGCTATGAAGGCAGAGATCGTCAAGCTCAGCACCATCCACTTTTTCCTGAAGGCCGTCTATGCTGCCTGGGTTGCCAATGTTGTGCTCGTCAAAAAACCCTCTGGGGCGTGGCGAATGTGCATTGATTTTACTGACCTTAACAAGGCCTGCCCTAAGGACAGTTTTCCTTTGCCCAAGATTGACCAACTGGTCGACGCCACGGCGGGACATGGGCTCCTGAGTTTTATGGATGCGTACTCGGGCTACAACCAAATCTTTATGCATCCGGCAGATCAGATCCACACAACCTTCCGGACGGATCAGGGGTTATACTGCTACAATGTCATGTCTTTCGGACTCAAAAACGCCGGGGCCACTTACCAGCGCCTAGTGAACTTCATGTTCGCCGACCAGATTGGGAAAACCATGGAGGTTTACGTCGACGACATGCTCGTCAAGTGTAAATCGGCTGACCTACACATCCCCAATCTCTCGCGAATGTTCGACGTTCTCAAACGGTATCGAATGAGGTTAAATCCGGCGAAGTGCGTGTTCGGAGTCAGCTCTGGAAAATTTCTGGGTTTCACGATTAGCCAGAGGGGTATCGAGGCCAACCCGGAAAAAATCAAGGCCCTGATCGATATGGAGCCCCCACGAACCCAGAAAGAACTGTAAAGCTTAACGGGCCAAGTCGCAGCCCTTACACGCTTCATCTCCAAGGCCACGGACAAGTGCGTGCCTTTCTTCAAAGCCCTAAAGGGCAGGTCCAAACACATCACCTGGACCGAGGAATCCACCAAGGCCTTCACTGAACTCAAGGAATACATGGGAAAAGCGCCGCTACTAGCAAGACCAGACACCGGGGAAACCCTTTACATGTATCTATCTGTCTCCGCTTCTGCCACAAGTTCAGTTTTGGTCGAGCGTAGGGACGGCGCCGAACATCCGGTGTATTACGTCAGAAAGGCTTTGCAGGACGCCGAGACAAGATACTCTGAATTAGATAAGCTTGCTTTCGCCCTCATCATGTCTGCCCGGAAGCTCAGGCCATACTTCCAGGCTCATTCTATCATCGTCTTAACCGACAGACCACTCCGGCAAGTGCTTCAGAAGCCCGAAACTTCGGGCCGCTTACTGAAATGGGCAATAGAACTCAGCGAATTCGACATCACTTTCATTCCCCGTACTGCCGAGAAAGGACAGGCCATGGCGCACTTTATCTCTGAGTTCTCCTACGTCCCAGCAACGGCCGCAGCTGAGGTCCCACCATCTTCCCCTCTGTCCATAACACATACTTTGGATGAAGAGAACCCCCAACTCGACCCCACCCGGCCAACCTGGCTCCTTTATGTCGACGGGTCGGCTTGCCACAACGGGTCCGGAGCCGAACTTGTCCTCACCACACCAGACAAGGTCCGGATGGAGTATGCCCTTCGTTTCCAATTCAAGGCGTCCAACAATGCCACCGAGTATGAAGCCCTCCTTGCAGGGCTCCACCTCGCTAAAACCATGGAGGCAGAACAGGTCAAGATCTTCAGCGATTCACAGCTCATCATCAACCAGATCAACAACGCCTATGAGGCGAAAGACTCTTCCATGGCATCGTACAGAGCACTGGCAAAGTCCCTTCTATGTAGTTTCCGCAGCTACGCTATCACTCGGATTCCACGCTCCGAAAACAGCCATGCCGACGCTCTGGCCCGGCTCGCATCCTCCCTCGATGAGAAGCAAAGTCGAAGTGTACTGATCGAAATTCTGGATCAACCTAGTACACAATGCTCAGCGGTCTACGCCATCAACGCTAACGGCACGTGGATGGCCCCACTGTTTAGATTCCTCGCAGACGGAACTCTTCCTTCTGATAAGATCGAGGCCAAAAAGGACCGGAGACGGGCAGCCCGCTATACACTCATCAACGACCAACTCTACAAAGGGGGCTTCACTTTGCCCCTCCTGAATTGTCTCGTCCGGGAGGCAGGCAGAGCCATTCTCGAGGAAATCCACGCCGGTATTTGCGGAAATCATTCTGGACCATGGTCATTGGCCCACAAGCCTTTCCGGCAAGGTTTCTATTGGCCAACCTTACACGGAGACGCGGCCGAGCTGACCAGGCGGTGCGATAAATGTCAACGGTTCGCCCCTCTCTTCCACCTACCTCCAGAAAACCTCACACCAATGGTCAGCCCCTGGCCCTTCTCACAGTGGGGACTTGATTTGATTGGGAAAATGCCGGCAGGGAAGGGCAAGACAGAGTATGCAGTGGTAGCAGTGGATTACTTCACAAAGTGGGTTGAGGCGAAAGCTTTGGCTTCTATCACCACGGCCCAGATCGAAACGTTCGTCTTCCAGAACATTATCTGCCGTTTCAGTCTCCCCCACACAATCGTCACGGATAATGGGAAGCAATTCGACAACACACGCTTCCGTGCCTTTTGTGACAGACACAACATCCGCCTTTGCTTCGCCTCACCAGCTCACCCTCAGTCCAACGGCCAAGTTGAGGCCATAAACAAAATCATCAAGCATACACTGAAAACGCAGCTGGACGAGGCCAAGGGCAAGTAGTCTGAAATTCACCCCAACGCACTCTGGTCATATCGGACGTCCTACCGCACATCTACAAATGAAACCCCCTTCTCGCTAACTTTCGGAACGGAATCAGTCATCCCTGCTGAACTAAGCGAAACTTCTTACCGAGTGTCGTCCTATGAGCCTGAATAAAACAACCATCAGATCGCACTCAGTCTAGACCTCATTGAGGAGTACAGGGAGCAGGCCAACCTCAGAAACATCGCCTGCAAGCAGCGGCTTTGCAACTACCATAATGCCAGAGTCAAACATCGGGGTTTTCAGAAACACGACTGGGTCCTCCGAAAGGTCAGCCTTGCCACCAGGGATAGCTCAGCCGGGACTCTCGGCACCAATTGGGAGGGTCCATATCGGGTTACCAGAATCTGCCAGCCTGGAACTTATGAACTGGAAGACCCAGATGGGCGAAGGCTGGGCCACCCATGGAATGCAGACCATTTGAAGAAATACTACATTTAGGACCTTGTATTTTTTCCTTCTTATAACTTGTTGTACTTTACCCGTTCTTATACCTGTTATTTATAAACTCTTCCATTTATCTAGCCTTGTAACGTAACATTTTGACTCAAACATACGAGTCGGGGTTCGGTCTTACTCGGCCTACACGCCAACACTTGCTATTTTGACTCAAACTAACGAGTCGGTGCACAGCCCTACTCGGCTTGCACCACCATTACGACTCGAACGTTAGAGTCGGTGTACAGCCCTACTCGGCTTGCACCCATACTTGACTCAAACATACGAGTTGGGGTTCGGTCTTACTCGGCCTACACCCCAAAACTTGCTATTTTGACTCAAACTATCGAGTCGGTGTACAGCCCTACTCGGCTTGCACCACCATTACGACTCGAACGTTAGAGTCGGTGTACAACCCTACTCGGCTTGCACCCATACTTGACTCAAACATACGAGTCGGGGTTCGGTCTTACTCGGCCTACACCCCAACACTTGCTATTTTGACTCAAACAAACGAGTCGGTGCACATCCCTACTCGGCTTGCACCACCATTACGACTCGAACGTTAGAGTCGGTGTACAGCCCTACTCGGCTTGCACCCATACTTGACTCAAACATACGAGGGGTTCGGTCTTACTAGGCCTACACCCCAACACTTGCTATTTTGACTCAAACAAACGAGTCAGTGCACATCCCTACTCGGCTTGCACCACCATTACGACTTGAACGTTAGAGTCGGTGTACAGCCCTACTCGGCTTGCACCACCATTTCGACTCAAACATACAAGTCGGGGTTCGGTCTTACTCGGCCTACCCCTCAACACTTGCTGTTTTTAGACTTGAACATTAGGGTCGGTGTACAACCTTCCTCGGCCTACATCAACATTCAGACAAATAGAAATTGAAGGATTATTCGGTATACAGTTTTTGTTTCAAGGAAAATCCATTTTCTATTTCAAATGCGCAGACCTATTATGCTCGGCCTGCAAGAGCTTTAAAAAATTCGACCTCTCGGTCGTCCCCACTATTCTTAACCAAAAAACAAAAACGAAAAGGAGAAATACAAGCGTCCTACACTAGCTCTTCCACCGGCTGCTCGGATTGCTGAGCTCCCTCCACCTCTGGCTCCGGCTCCTTTTGCGGCTCCACCTGGTCGGCTTCCGGCTGGTCACTCGGCTGGGCACCCTCCTCTTCTTCCTCCCCCGAGTCATCCTCAAACATGTCGGCGGTGATGTCCTGGCCGAGCCAGGGGGTCTTCACGATCAGCCCAGGATTGTGCAGGAAGAGGTTGCGGAAGAACTCCTGCTCGCACTTGGCGGCATACTCATTCTTCAGCTGGTCGAACTCCTCTGAAGTCTTATACTCGGCCACCGCGGTTTTCCTCGCCTCTTCCAGGTCGGCCTCCCTGGCAGACTTCACCCGGCACAGTTCTTTCCAGTGTTTCAGGCGGTCTTTCTCCTTTGCTTCCAGGTCGGCCTTCACCTGATCCCTGGCAGCAAGGGCCTCTTGAGTCTTCCACCTCTCGGCTTCCAACTTTCGGTTGAGGTCGGCTGCTTCCTTCATGGCCCAAAACTACCATACTTACGACAGCCCTAACACCGAGCCCAATGCAGGGATGCCACGTGGAAGCATATCCACCCTCGATTTACGTAACACGTATCTGCACGTAAATCGAGAAGCATTTGTCCCACATCAGAACTTTGGGAATTGAACATCCCACCTACCCATACATAAAGGGTACACATTTCCCAATAAAGGTAACTAAGTTTTACTATTACAATTGCTTTACCGAACTTACCATTTATTGCTTCCTCTTACGAACGAAAGTAACTGACTTGATCGTCGGAGAGCCTTAGGCTAGCACCACACCGGTGCCCGTACTAACGGAGACCCGCGATCCACTTAAGTTGACAGGTCACAAGAGGGACACGCGTCATTTGGTGATTGGGCAACGAGTACTCGACAGTTGGAACATTTAACGCTTCAATAGGACCTAACGTGATGAGACCCGATGGGGGATCTAAAACTGGGTAGGGGATGTTTGGACCCACTGGGGGTGCTGGTTCAAATCCTGTTTAAGCCTGCCCAATGACCTGCGAGGTAGAGAGGAAGTACTAAACACCGGTGGGGTGCTCGCCTAAGAGGCTCTAATGCTCAAGTCAGTAAGCGTAATGGAGAACCAAATAGGCAGATCGCAACATAAATATTGAAAAGTCAAGGTTGAATGTGTTTAGAGAGAAAAGTAGATGAGAAAGAGTTACCTTTATAAAAGGGTTTTGGGGGTATTTATAGTAGCAATGAATGTGGTGGTTGAACACTATTTAGAATAGGTTCCAAGCTATAGTAGGTGATGTTGACCCGTGTCCCGTAGATTCGGGATGTGTGCCAAGTGGCAATGGATCTCTTAACATGTTAGGGAATTAGTACTGATAGCTAACTAATCGGACCTAGGGTTCCGATCATCCCTGTCGAGTACATATGTCGAGTGGCTGAGACTTGGGCTTGTAGGCCGGATGCTGTTGTTATATCCTGTTGTTATATAATAATTGATAGATAATCCTTTAGAAATCTTTTATAAACGTAGTTTACTTTTAAAGGGTTTTCTTTTAATGATCATATCACTCTTAATTCTTACTTAGTAATGTAATCACAAAAATTCACCCATTCCACACATTCCAACTCACTACAATTCACTTATCGCAAGTCCACTTGGGTCAAAGCACAATCATAGTTAAGTATTTCATTATTTAGTATTTATTAAGAATGTTTAAACTAAAACACAAAACTTTGAACAGACATAACTTCCTCATGTGATGTCCAATTAACTCAAATTCAATACCATTAGAATCATAAGACATAGAGGAACATTTTTTGTGTTGATCAAGTTCCCAAATTCAGGCCGACCAGCCTGTACGTCCCGTCAGAGGCTGAGGAAAGCCTCTGTGCCTGGGCCACATGTGCCTTCAGAGATTGAGGACAGCCTCTGCGAGTGGGCCACACGCGCTTGCGCAAAGGTTGTCTTCAACCTTTCGCGAGTCGTGTTGCTCTAGTCACTCGACCTGGCGATCTGACCCGTGGGTATTTCCATATTTTTACGTCAATTTCTTTTGTGTTCTTCATCAAATCAATTCTTCTTAAGCCAAAAATGAGTCTATGGTTCTAAAATCAAGAAATCTTACTTGATTGTGCATTCCAACCTTTAATGCTTTCGACCATGGTGTCATGCTTCTTGTTACCGCCTTTTCAAGCTCAAATCTTCCATCTTTCTGTCTCTAAATGATCGCAGGAACGTCCTTACCAACCTAGGATCCCCAGATAATCATCAAAGGATCTCAACCGATTTTGTGACTCATAGCCATCATTGCCCTTCATGAGTTTGAGTTTTGGGATCACCCAAAGCTCCACCCTCGCCTTTTTTCTCTTCATTTGATCAACCCCTGCCTCTTATCTTTTTCTTTCCCATTAGTTTCCCTCTCTTCCTCCTATGTTTTCACTTCTCTCTTGCTTCCTTCCATTTTTTGTGCAACTCCTTCCTTTCTCTTTTTTCTTCTTTTCGGCCCCCCTGCCGAACTCCTCACACAACACACATACTTTCATATATATAATCGTGTAGGTCAGTGAAAGATATTTGGGAGGAATATTAGGGAATTTTCTAAAAAGTAACATATGATTCACATGTTTAATTGTTAAAATTACCAAACTACTCTTCTAGTCAAAATTACCATAATGCCCTTACTTCTCCTTGACCCACAACGTACTTATCTGGACTTCATTTTTGGCATGCTTCCTATCTACATATTCAGGGGGTCGAGACCTTCATTACGGTCCTTTCGGAACGTCCAAAAAGTTTGCTGATAAAAAAGTCAACATATTGTTCATTTTACTTTTCTCAAATTTCCAAGGTGTTACATCCTCATTCGAGGACTCATAACCTAGGTCGATATGTGTCGACCGACCAGGGGGATGTACCCCCTAGCCCTCCAAGTGCTGGATGGAAGAAGTGTGCCTCAGTCAACTGTGTTGCAGTAGTCCCTAGTGCTGGGTCGGTTATGATGTTTCCTGTGTGCCGAATGATTATGAGAGTATATACGAATAAGATCATGATTGGTCACAATGTTCCTACTTTCCTATCAGGGCCACAAGAGCACCTCACCTGATGCTTCTGATAAGTCGCAATGTTCCTACTTGCTGAGTGGGGGTCGTGAGAGTACTTCGCCAGAAGCTGTTGATAAGTCGCAATGTTCCTACTTCCCGATTACGGCCTTGGCATGTGAAGGTACTTTGCAAGTGCCTTGTGATTAATCGTAATGTTCATGCTTTCCAATTAGGGCCGCGAAAACACTTGACCAGATTCTTCCGATCGGTCGCAATTTTTCTGCTTTTCGATCGAAACATTGACATGAGAGGGTATCTCACAAAGGCTGCCACTCGGTTGCAATGCTCCAGCTTTCCGAGTGGAGCCGTGATAGTACTTCCCTAGAAGGTGCCGATCAGTTGCAATGTTCTTGCTTGCCGATTGGCGTCTTGGCATATGAAGGTACTTCGCAAGTGGCTCCTGATTGGTCGCAATATTCCTACTTGCCAATCAGAACCGCAAAATCACCTCGCCAGATGCTTCCGAATGATCACAATGTTCTTGCTTTCCAATTAGAGCAGACTTAAGAGTGTTTTGGGTGATTTAAAATTGTCGAGAATCCAATTTTTTTTTTTAAATAAGTAAGTTGTACGTATTCATATTTGTTATTCATATGTAGGGGTAGTACTACAAACGCAGGGCACCATTCAGATTGCTTGTCTGTATCTTGAGGCACCTATCAAAGGGACTGGAATTCTTCATTTTTCCATTTTTTCACAAAGAGATTTTTTAAAGCACTGAATTATTTCCGATCAATCTTGCCCGTTGCCGATTGAATTTGACTTGAAAGTCGACTACCGATCATGCTTCCTATTTGGAAATTAGAAGAAACTTAAGGTAATTTTTTTTCCCTTCTTGTGAATATGTTTTGTCGGTAGGACTAGCGGTGTGCTTAGTCATAGTTTCCCTTCCACGTTTACTTGTAGATATTAGAGTCTGAGTTAACTAGTGGATCTAAGGGAAAATCCCCACAAAAGTTTGGTAATAAAACCTCTTGTCACTCAGTAAGTGATGGGTCGAGTGAGAGGAGTGTCTCATCAAACACTAGTAGGCCCTCATCAATCTAAAGTCGCTCTGCCTCATCTACCTCAATTGATAACTTAGATATAGTATTAAGGAATCTACAAGGGGATGTAAATGAGCAGAGTGGAGTTGTCGATCAGAGGCAAATGGAATGATGAAAGGTAGGGTGCTGACAAGGGTGTCGATTAGGAAGCCTTAACATCTCAACCCTCTGTGATTGTAGTGGAAAGCGATCGGGAGGAAGTTGACATGTGAAGTAGCTCGGAGATGGAGCCAGATGCTGAGAAAGGTACCCTAGATGTTATTTCGATCATCAAGTCGGACTATGCGGTGGATTATGAAGTTAATACCATTCAACAGTCTGATCTTGACAGGTTTGGATAATTGTACAATGTGTCGTTGAAAATTGAGATGACACTCCCGTCGAGAGGAGCGAGGTTGAGTGAGCTGCCGAAAGGGTCGATGTTGTTTTATGTAGACTGCTTTGAGCATGGTGTGCGACTGTCATTGCATCCGTGGTTGCAAGTTGTCCTTGCGTGGATGAAGATTATCGTCGGCTAGCTAAACATGAACTGACATGACCCATCCTTAATCCCTCAGCATTATCGTGGGATGTCCTACTTCCGTCTGACACCACGTGTCAAACCAGGGATATACCGTGACCCAAATAGAGTCTCCAGAGTACGCAGTTTCATGTGATGTCTCGGTCTCTACTACAGCCCGCATCCGCTTATCAACTTAGAGGGTACCAAAAACAACAAAACATGTGAGTGGACAAAAATAAACAGTTTCAAAAACCATTTATTGAAAATTAACATTTAACCCTCCGTTCTACAAAGCATGCATGCATATCAATTTAAAACCATTTCTTTCCAATAAAATAGAAAATCATTAACATATGAAAATCGATACAGTCATTGGAAAACCTACACATGTTAAAAACATCGGGATACAAAGCAGTAAATCAAAAACCTCGGGACCCATTCTCATATCCAGCATCTGTCTAATACCGTCAAATCATCATCATTAGTCACGATATCCAAGCAACACGTGCACATAAGCTCTAAGACAGCTCACTTTCCTGCACGTCCCCGAGAACAAATCTACGGTTGACGTTCATATCGTCGCCCTGAACAAATCAATGGTCGGCGTCCATATCGCCGTGAACAAATCATTAAACGATCTCATACAACGTAAGCACTCTTGAGTCGAGTCTCCCACGGCTGCTCGACAATAGGCAGTGCATCGTGACCTGAGCAACAATCATCATAGGGTCATCTCCGTGGAAACTCATTCCTACTGGAGGCCCTCTCCGGGGAAATACATTCCTAATGGAGTCATATCCATCATCTTGGAGAATGGTCATAGGAAAAACAGTGGAAACATTTATCAAATCTCATAAATGCGTTTCACGTAGTGTCTCAGCCCAAAACATAGTTTCCACAAACATCATAAAAATGGTGTCCGGTCTTCATTTCACAATCAAATCATTGTTGTATTTCACGTTTTGACTATAAACTAAGTCAAATCATAAACCAACTGGGACTCAAGACCAAAAAGCCATTTTCACCCAAATCCATAAGATCTTTCAAAACCGATAATCAACTAGCATATAAAACATGTATGCATTTCATCAACCCAACCATATGCAAGCATTACATTTCAAACCATATTCATAAAACATTAAAACATGTATGCATGCATCATTTATAAACCAAAGTCCACTCATAAACTGTCCACGCTACGCACTTAAAACCCGCGTCGCAAGCCAATCCGAAGCTAATCCATAGTCTCTGAGACGTCCGAGCTCGTCCAAATCATACCCCAAGGGTTACTAACCATCTATACAAGTTCATAACATAAACCCCTAACTATTTCGGAACTGAGAACGCGTCCCGAACACGTTTCTTAAGGAGAAAATTCCAAAACACGAACCAAACGGTCTCCAATCAACCTGAAACCAGCACCATTGGATTTAGATCGTCGAAACCATTCAAACAAAATCAGTTTGACCTCGAAATTTATGCCTACACACTTTCACATGCTAGTCAAAGTCCGGTCAACGGCGGTCAACGCTCATGTCACGTCGATCAACGCTAAGGCCAACTTGAAAACTCTGACACTTGACAGCTCTAATAGCCAGCAAGTGGCAGCCCCTGATTGGTGCCACGTGTCACCCTCTAACACGTGCCACATTACATGATGACGTTACCTGCTGACATCATTACTACCATGTGTCACTTCCACGTCAGCTTTGAAAATCTGACACATTACCACATGGCACCACTTCACTAATCCACGTGGTTTGACACTGCTAACGTGGACTGCCATGTCAGCTCTGACAAGTCTAACACACTGCCATGTGGCATCACCTCATTGGTCCACATGGTTTGACATCGCTGACTTGGACTTGCCACGTCAAGTGCCACGTCACCTGACACCTCTTGACAACTCACCATGTGGCACCAACCATCATCTGCCACATGGACTGATAAGATGACGTGGCTTACCACATCATCATCTTCTACCTTAGACGGGTCGACTCAAGACCCTCTAACAGGTTCATTCGACCCGCGACTTAACCCGGTCTGTTCTCCTTCATCTGACCACCAATCTTCACCATTTTTCTTCCATTCAACTCGTCTCTAACCTAGGAATCTATCTACAAGTCTGAAATGAAGGAACCTTACCTGAAAAGCTTGGCCATGATCGAAACCTCACAGGTCCAATTTCGAACTCGAGCCTAGGCCCATCTAGTTGTCCTTTCTCCTTCATTTTTGGTTCAACATACTCACAGGGATGCAGAGAAGATGAACATGGTTAGAAAAGAGGGTTTCAACCCTTAAAATCCAAAACCCAAAAATTTAACTTACATGGGTTTCAGGTTTACCTTTTTCTGGGTTTCTTAGGCCCCTGATGTGGCTCCACCGTCCACCACTGTCCCTGTCTGTCTCTCAGTCTCACCCCCTCACTCTGCCTCTCTCTCAAGCAGCAGTAGGTAATGATGGGAGGAAGAAATGGGGGAGGGGTTCGAGTTTGTTCGAACAAAGAAAAGGGATGCATGTAGGTGGGGTAATGGGCCAATGGGACTTGACACTTATCCATTGGTTCATCCATTGGTACAGGCCAGGATATTTTGGGCCCACTAGAAACAAACTTAAAGCTAACCCTTTTCAAAATATGTGCACCGTAAAATCCGATCGAATTTTCTTTGGCCCGTAACTTTCTCGTACGATGTTTGATTTTGACGTGTCACCTATCGACGTACTCGTAATTCCTCGATCTATGTAATGGACCTCGGTCCACGTGCATTTGACCTCTCAGGTCAAAAGTCAACATTTTACCCTTCCAAGGGAAAAATCTCCATTTCACCTCGACGAATCCCAATTTTTCTAGATAATTCTTAATTAATTCTCGATAATCCCGTAAATTTGGGAAGGGTCGTTACATGAACAGATGGATTACGCTGGTTAGCGTTTATATTGCCTTTTGAATGTGTGGTTTGCTGGAACCACACTGGTGTCAGCTCCGCCATTTATAAAGGTTTAGAAACAAATGAATGGCCTAGGGTGGATGCAGATTGAATTTGTTAACAAGTTGTCACTCACCCTTTGATCCTTATCCCTTATTCATGCATATCTCTCTCTTGTTGTTTTGAACAAACCCAAAACCCATCCCAACTATTTTACCATATTCATCCTCTCTATCTTCTTCGGGTTTTTAGGGAAACTTGGAGAGGGAATGTTTGTGAGAGTGTGAACTGTGGATTGCTTGTGATGGGGGAGGAAAAGACAAGGAGGTGGACACGGGTTGAAAATCCAGGTAAGCCATGAGCTTGGTTTGTTGAAGTTTTGAGTTTCTAGTCGTTGGAATCCTTAAATTATGTTGTGGATTTCTTCTAGGAATTCTGGTGAGTGTACAAGAACAAAAATGGCACGAACTGGTTATAGGAACAAGTGTTGGGACACAGTAGAACTTTGGTCGTGAGTTTCGAGCTTGGCTTAAGAAGTAAGAGGTGAGTTTCTTCAATTTTGAACCTATAATCTGGTTTCTGGGTAAGTTTAGAGTATTTTGGCGTTGATTGGATGAATATTGGTTAAGGAATGGCTAAGTTTGAATCGGGTCTAGAATCTGAGTCGGGCGACCCGTTACAATCTCGCGGGCTGACCTGTTACAGTCTTACGGGCCAGCCCACAAGAGGTATGGGATGTTGACGTGTTAAGCCATATCATCATGTCAAGCCACTTGGAAAATAGGGGTTAGTGCCACGTGGCGATCTATCAGTGGCTAGTTAGGTCCACGTGTCATGGGTGACGTAAGCATGACGTTAGCTAGTAACGTCATAATGACATTAGCTAGTAACGTCATAATGACGTTAGCATGTGACACATGGCAGGGACTGTGGGGTTCCATATGGTAGGATCTATCAGAGTTAGCAGGTGATGTCAGCTAGGGTTGATGTCAACGATGACGTCAGCTTTGACCAGGGCGTGTGGACACTTTGACCTGCACGTGTGGGCGCGTGGCTGGGATTTTCAAGGTGAAATTGGTTTTTTACAAAAGTTTTTGATGTCTTGAAACCAATGATGGTGGTTTCAAGTCGATCAGAGGTCGTTTGGTTGGTGTTTTGACCGTTTTTCTCCTTGAGATGCGTTTTCGGGGCACTCATCCTAGCTCGGGAGTGACGGGATTTTAGTATGAGGTTAGTGGTAAAGTTGGTGACCCTTGGGTGTCGATATGATAGGTTTTGATGCTCTAGAAACCTTGGGAAGCTTACGGTTCGGGACGAAGAGCATATGGACAGTACGTGAGTGGACCTTCGCTTTCTAAACTGTTGTGGATGCATATATAACTTTTTTCAATGCTTTGAATATTTTTTCCGAATATGAATGCTTTGATATGTGGATTTATTATTTTGGATGAAGGTTTGATATTCTAGATACTGGTTTTATGGATTTGCCTGCGTAAACTGTGTTTTGACTTTGGGACGAGTTTTATGACTATGTTTTGGCCTTGGGCTGTGTTTTATGACTATGTTTTGGATTTGCGCCGGGTTTTATGGGTTTGACATGGAGTCGGATTCCATGGGACATGTTTTAAATGATGTTTATATTTTGGATTTGGAATGTTGCCATGCTTGACCATCCTCGGGTGATTACCTTTTCTGGATTGACGTGGAGTGTGTCTCCGTCATCTTGGGATGTGTCCTACTCCCGTCTGACACCACGTGCCAGACCAGAGATAACACCGTAACCCGCTCGAGGTTACCAGAGTGTGTAGTGATTTCCAGAATACGCAATGGCATGTGATGTCTCGGTCTTTGCTACGGCCAGCATCCGCAATCAACCTGAAGGGTATCAAAAACCATAAAAATTGTGAGTGGACAAAAATAAATAGTTTATAAAATCAATTTATCAAAAAGACAATTATACCCTTCACGTAAAAGCAAGCATGCATGCATCCGAAAATAATATTTTCACTTATTTTCTCAAAAGCAAGACATATTGCTTTTCAAAGAAAAACACAGTGAAAAATGCTTCTCAATCGAAACCATTTCCTCCCTAGGGTCTCAGCCCAAAACCAAATCTCAACATGGCCTCTACCCGAACCATAGACTCGCATCCAGAGTCTCATGAAAAATAAACCAATCCTCTTATCTCATATAATCATATCATCATCACTGGTCACGATATCAGTGTTACGCGTGCGGCTCGGGATTACACATTCGAATATACACTTGGCTCTAGAGCCCGGGACTCGACGTCTAAGTGCTCTAACTCAAGATCACATATCACATAAGATGGTCGATGTTTGAGCAATAGCATCTACAGGATCACACATCACACAAGATGATCGACATCTGCAAAATGTCCATCTTCGACACTCCTACAGACAATGTCCCTGTGACCTCTCCAGGATCACACATCCCACTGGATGATCGACGTCTGGAGGCTATCATCACATCATAGAGGATGGTCTCAGTAAAAAAGTTTCATAAATCCAGGATTCCTCGAATCCTATCAAATCCAAACTGACAAATCCATAACAGGGTCACAACCCGAAATCTTATATCATAAATCATAACTGAGTCACAGCCCGATACCATTTCATCGTGTTTGACTATACTCTAAGCCAAACCGTAAATCAACTGGGACTCAAGCCCGAAACATATTTCCAAATCCGAAAACCATTTCATTATTCAAATCATTTTCCAAATCACAATAGCTAAAGGGGATTTCCAACTGCGACTCAAGTCTGAATATCGATTTCACGCATCTCCATGAAATCGTTCAAAATCGATAGTCAATCCTTGATTTCATGCCTCTCTGTGATACCATCAAAATCACTTAAAACATATGCAAATAGGGTACTCGGCCTAAGCCTAAATGTAACAACCCGTACCTTCAGGAAGGGTATAAAAGTAATTTTATAATAGATTTGTATAAAAGGACGATTTTGCCCTTGTGAATAGTGTGTCAAAAGTTGACTTTTTGATTTACAGGTTGGATGAGTGTTGACCATTGACCGTGACGTAGTTTGGGATGTCACGAGTCCGTAGACAGGTGGCATGTCCGATTTGGACAATTGGAGAAAAAGTTATGACGTCCGAAAGATTGAGGGTGTTACCATAATTTTGACTATTTGAGGAAAATGTTGACTTTTTAGTGGACTTGTGATTTTCACGTAGACCGAGGACCATTGGATAGGTCTCGACATCCTGAGTACAACGACAGGCGGCACGCTGTCATTGGACGACGGACGAAATAATTACGGGTCTGGAAAGTTTGAGGGTAAAATGGTAATTTCTAAACCTAGGGGCATTTTGGTCTTTTCCTCTTAAGGCCCAATCAGATAAGAACAAGTGGCTGAGTGGGCTTGGATATTTTGTGTTGATGACCATGGAAAAGGGGACACGTGGGATAGCACTAGAGGCTTCTAGGATGTTAATTATACACACGACCACATATTGATCGATTTTGAACCGTGCATTTGGCTTGGGAGAACAGAAAACAGGGAGAGGAATTGTGAGAGTTCTTGATCGATTCTGTGTGTGGGTGAGGGTTTTGTGAATTGTGAGAGTGACAGAGAGAAGAAGAGAGACTGGTGATCGGGTTTTGGAGTTGAAATCGTGCAAGGAACACGGCGGTGGTGAGGCTGAGTTTTCAGAGAAACAGAAGAGGCCGTGAGAGATTAACGGTGGTTCTGCCGTGTCGTGGTGCAAACCAAGACAATAGCAAGCTAAGACGACTGCAGGGGACTCAGTGAGCACCGTAGCTCACGGCGGTGCAGACGGCGGAGGAAGGAATCGAAGGTATGGTTCAAATCCCCTGTTTTCCCGTTTTCTTGTTTTCAATAATCTTGGACTTTGGGCTAGAGTCGAGGGATGCTGCGAGTTGGGTGAGACTCCTGAAGGTCCCAGGAGTCGTCTGAGTGTGGTGCCGTGGCGGGAGAGGACCTGGGTGGCCGGCGGCCAAAACAGGGCTCACGGGCAGTGTTTTTCGAGAATGAAGACGAGGGGTTTTAAGCCGCGATTTCTGGATTTTCGGACTGGGTTTGGTTGCAGGGGACTGGACGAAGCTAATGGAATTGAAATGGGGAAGAATGGTGGAGGAACGGAGGAGAACCGGTCACGCCGGTTCAACACACTTGAACCAGGTGACTTGAGGTTGAAGATGCACTGTAGCAGGCGCGTGAGGCCTACGTGCAGCCACTTTGGGCGGCGCGTGGGGGCGCGTGGGGATGATTCTGAACAATTATCCAACATGGGTTTTGTTCTAAATGTCATAAGGAATCTATTGGTGTAATTTTCGGGTTAATCGGACGAGGTTACGGGATAGTTCGGGAATCCGGACGGTTTAGGGTCTAAGTTTAATTTACGAATAAATTCCTGGAAAATTGGGGAAATTAGGGTTAGTATATTTGACGTAATTGTAACCCTATTTGGTGCCTATTGACAGGACGGGAGATGCCTGAGACGGTCGAAGAGCGCACGGAGCGCGATTGACAATTTCCGATTCGTGAGTGGACTCTATCTTTTCTTACGAGCATGCCTAACTGTTTTATTTATGTTTTATGATTTTAAATATGTTTTTATGCTTTTTGAGGGTGATTATATGTGGTTGATATGTTTGCACGTTTTTTGAGACATTTTTCAGATTTTGCACGTTTTTCGAGAAAAGCTGGATTGCTGATTTTAATGTTAAGTTTCCATGTTTTTAATCTATAATTGTTTTCTAATGGTTATAAGTGGATTATGAAGTATGATTTTGGAAATCAAGGTATCAAGGTTTTGGTTTTAAGGTCGGGAAAGTGGAATTCCGGATTTGGGTTCGGAATGACGGTTCTAAACGCCGGAAGGGCTTCGAACCGGGGATTTCGGATTCGGGTTTGGATGTGAATTTAGAATTGATATTAAATTGGTTTGGATTGGATTTGCTGGATCTGGATATTGAGTTTAAAGACCCGGATTCAGATTGACGGGGGACGGGCCCGGATTGAGTTTAAAGACTCGGATATTTACGATATTACCTCTGTAGGCCTATTGAGTTTAAAGACTCGGGAGTTTAAAGACTCGGATTACATTTGAGGCCTGGTTGAGTTTAAAGACTCGGATAGACCCGGCAGGTTTGATCGGATTTTAATATTTTCGGACTTGGTTTCATGATATGATCTTAGCATATTTATTATACTGTTTTATATCGTGGTTTTCTGGTACTTAGTTAGGCATGCATATTTTAAAACGGAAGGAAAAACCTTATTCTTTTCTTTATATTGATTTATTCTTAAATCGTGTTTTAAACCTTTTATTTCTTTAGTCCACTCACACTTTTTGGTTTTAACTTACCCTCCAGGTCGTGGTGATAGCGCTGGGGTGAAGTTGAGGCAGGGACCGAGGCATAGAGCTTACGACGTTCTTCCGTTGCGAGATTAGACTAGCAGGATTTTGTGCCTGTTTTGTATAACTATGCTCTGAATTACGGTTGTATTATATTTCTCTATTGTCTGATAGTTATGCTTATGGTTGTGTCGAGGTTATTTTGGTACTTTAAGTGTGATTGTCAGACGGGAGCAGGGTTCGTCCCGGGTATCGAGGTGATATTTGGGACGGGACTTGACACCAAATATCATATAAAACATAAATCTTGAATAATGTGCAATATTGCATTTTCTACGAAAATGCCAAATCAACAACATAAACCATATTTAAATCATATGCAATCAAGGCATCTCAAATCATGTTCATAAAACATATTAAAAAAATTATGCATGCATCATATTTATAAATCAAACGTCCATTCATAGACCGTCCAAGCTGCGCGCGCCGAAATCCGCGCAGTAAGCCACTCCGGGGCTAATCCACCATCTTCAGGACGTCCAGACCTAGTTTTGAAGATATGCCCTCCCAAAGTTTCGGCCAAATTTTAAACTCTTGCTCCGGCCACTCCCGTCGTCTAAAACCTTCCATTCTTGCACCTACAAGCTTGTATGAGCTCCAAGAACACAACCATGGGCTTAGAATCGTTCCAAAACCTCAAAATCAAAGACCCAAAATAAAGAACCCACGGGTTACCTTTTTCTTCCATGTTTTCTAGCCACCTCACGATGGCTCTGTCATCCCTGCCACCGCCTCTCATCCTCCCTCACTCTGTCTCTCTCTCTCTCTCCCTGGTCCAAAAAATGAAGATGGGAATGGTTTGGGTAGTGGGTACGGGTTTTGGGTGAAGAAGATGAATGAAAAAAATGAGAAATGAAGATGATGATGATGGTTGCATGTATGTGTATGTGTTTGGATCAATAGATGAGTAACACTTGTCACTCATTTGTTTGTCCACAAAAGAAATTTTGGGTCCCACTAAGGACAAACCAATTTGAAAACCATACAACCATGAATAGTCCTCAAAACCGTCCTTGATCCGTAACTTTCTCGTACGATGTCCGATTTCGTTGTACCGCCTGTCTACGAACTCGTATTGGCTCGATCTACGTAACGGTGCTTGGTCCACGTGTAGTGGACCTCTTATCTCAAAAGTCAACTTTTTAACCTTTTTAGGGGCAAAATCGTCATTTTTTCCTGATCGTCCAATAATTCTCAATTAATCCCGATTAATCCTTAATTAATCCCGTAGATTCGGGACGGGTCCTTACAATCTTCCACACTTAAAAAATTTCGTCCTCGAAATTCACACTGACCTAATCCACTGTGGAAATCCAATCCTACCTCCATCCTGAGGTACACGTCCAACTTCCGTCCACAGTACTCAACCATAACCAAACGTCACTCGACGTCAACCACAATCCAATGGTCAATGCTGAAATTCAGCTCATCCTTCGGACACGTGTGATTGAGATTTCCGGGTTAGTTCCTTTCACTTTTAGAATTTTTGTCTAAATTTTTTATTTCATGTTGTGGTTGAATTTTTAATGTATATAATACTTTTGCTTGGTACTATGCTAATTATGACATTTATTTATTTTCTTTATACTACGATACAAAGGCTAATGGTGTACGTAATATTGCAGCTTTAATTAGTTGTATTATTATCATTCACTCCATGTCATTATTTTTTATCTTTTGTTTGCATTGTTTAAGCTTTCAATGATCTTTTGATAATATTGCAGAAAATTGGCGATGATGCGAGGAAAAAGCAATGAAGAAGAACAACCAATGAAAAATAGTTTTATTGTATTTAATTTTATTTTGATATGCAAGAAGAGACGTTGGTGAAGCTGTGGATGAGAAATATAAAAGATACATATTATACAAAAAAATAGAGTGAAAAGAGACATTGATAAAGTTGAAGATGAGTAGAGACGTTAGGAAAATCACAGATAATGGCGCCCATAATGTGTCAAAAAGCCTCTCGCAGACATTCCGGGCATACAGTGAGGCTAGTACATATATAAAATAAAAATAAAAAAAAGTAAAGAGAATTCTAATATTTTTATTGCAATTTTTATCGATCTAGTTTATAAATTATTTAGAAGATCTCGTATGCCCAACCATACTTATATTGCCTATAATCAATATGGTCTTTGATGCTATAGGAGTGGGCCTATACATTGTCGATTAGCCTATATATACACACATATATAAAAGTAAAGAGTAAAGAGATTTCGATATTTTTATTGTAACTTTTATCAATTTAGTTTATAAATTATTTAAATGAAGATTCTCTCATGTCAAAATAAAGTTATATAAAGTTAAATTTTAAAATAAGATTAATTTAGATTTTGGATTAAGAACAAATATCATTTTAACCAATTTTTCCAATATTCTCTAAATTGTAGAAATGGAAAATACGAGTATATAATTGGCATTTGCTTTTGGATATACTGTAAAAGGACGACTTTACCCCTTCTTACAAAAAGAATTAATGCTATTAAATGACGATTTGACCGCTTCTTCTAGAAAGAGGAAAGCCTAAAAACACCGTCGACAGCAGGATTCGAACCTGCGCAGGCAAAGCCCAACAGATTTCGAGTCTGTCTCCTTAACCACTCGGACATATCGACATGCTTGTTGATCCCACTTCTACAATTTTATTTATGGATCTTTATATTTTTCCTCCGGTTTTGTATTGTACTGGTCTATGCCCTAAATAATAAAAAGAAAATATTAGCACTGGTCTAGTAGGATTTTTACTGATTGCACATATAGTAAAATGTCTCTATTCAATTTCGTAAAGACAAAATTGATATTTAAAATATATATATATATATATATAGTCCGCATTGGTAATATCCTTTATGAAAGCAAATAAAAAATTAATATGATCTCTTTGCAAGGATGATAGAGGGGAAATGGTTTAAATTTTGTTTGCTCTTTGCCTGGTTTTCTTGCTCCATTCAAGCTCTTTACCACAGACCCAAGGGAAGATGAGTATGAATATGATCTTGAATAAAATGTGGATCTCAGCGGAGCTCATAACGTTCATTAGGTCAAGTTAAGCCTCATATCTTACATCTAAGCTCAAAAATGGAGAAGACCCAAACTTTTGAAATGCAATTTCTTTCTTGTATTTTATTTGCCGTATAGCATTTTTTGTAATTATACATTTACAGTTTTAATCTTGAAAATTTGGGATACACATGTTCAAAGAAATAAACACGTACAAGTAGTATATTGTTGGGTTAACATGAATGTGCATAGGCATCTTCAGGGACCTACTGCTACTGTGATTGAAGGCTTGCCAAAAACCCCAATAGTTGATCACATCTCTGGTAAACTGATGAACTGCACGTACACTTGGCCCCTCCTCACCTCAATAATACATGTTTGTCTTACATACCTCATAATTGTGGCTTCCTTTTTTAAACTTCCGATGGTGCCAAAATCGAAGGTTTTATAAATTTAATTTTTCTTCGAGTGATGATTCAATTTTGTTTTATGTACACATATAGTTCTTTCGTATAAAACTCTAATGAGCTTGACACGAACAAATTTCTAAAAGCTTCGATATTGATTTCCACGTTCAATCATCTTATCGTATTCGTAGACTTCATATCAAGGATTGGATTACACATAATATTTCAGAAAGCTCTAAATATATGTATAGTCACAATCGTGTAACAAAAATTCCATTTTTTTTCTCTAAATGAAGCTATTGTCCCACGTTGAATTTGGCGGCCTCCCTCAATATATATTTACTACTTTTGCGTCATCTACCAAAATCGAACAGATATAATATTTATATATATTTCTTGCTTACAACTAAGTAAGGAGAAACACAACTACCCCGTAGCTTTTTTTGCAACTATATCTGCTTTTGAAACCTAGTTAACACCCTAGTTAGGGTTTTATGTTGGGTTTGCTCCAACCTAAGGTCACATCTTAATGATGGCCCCAGCTAGTTATTCATTGTGAGAGTCGGCACTTGTGGCAAAGACATTGCTATTTGGATGTGCTTCCTTTGGGTGGATCCAAACCCTCCTCGAACCTCCTTGCTCTTAGTCAAATAAAACGGCTCTCAGTTGAAGAGTGATAATATATTTTATTTTACCAGTTGAAATAATGTGATAGTTAAATTTAAACACAATATTAGATTTGGGTGTCATAGCCATTATAAGCCATATTACCAATTTACCAAATTAGCAAAACAAATTAAAGCTGGCTGTTCATGTATAAATAATAGATTGCTGGGTCAAGCCACGAAGAAAAGCTGCAGAATCAATTAGAATGCAATTATGCCAAGCACCCACATAATCTATTCCAACTAAAACATGCATGATCGATTTGTTACATGCTAGATCGAGTAATTAACTGACTCACCGATTGATATTCTGATGCTTATATTCATTCAAGTTAATTAGAGACCTTCGCTTATAAATATGTACGAGTACATTTCTCCAGCTATATCTATAATCTATGTTGCCCTGATATTCTCTTTTTACTCTTTTTCTTCTCCTCAATATATGATCAGGAATTGAAAGGTGTATAGATACGAAGATGAGTGTATATGTAGGAATTATGAAAGGCACTAGGAGTCTAGGAGGGCCAATGAGATCGTGGTTATCCACGGAGGGACCAAAGCTTTGTTGTCACTAATTAAAGTAGTTTGCACCTTTTATTTTGGCGTGGGGAGCAACTGGGACACCATAGTTTCATGCCCGGCCAGTCAATTAATGTGCTAACAGCAATAGATTGCTGTAACAAGTATTTCAGCAACATATCAAGATCATCCTATTCGAAAATGGTTGTGTTTTCATTCCGCACATATATTAGCATACTACAAATAATTGATAGTATGTGAGTACCTATTAATTACATGACATACCTCGACAATTCATATTGTTAACTGGAAATTAATTGTAAGCAACCCTCTTGGAATCCCTATTGATTATTTGAATTGATCAACACAATTACTTGAAGATCATTTCTGAGATCTTCAAACTATCTAGAATTGTAAAAGATTGTTGAATTGAGCAGTATCGAAACACCTACTAGGCATAGATAATGAAACACCATAACAATGATACGCCCCAGCTATGCAAATCTAAAATTTGATTCCCAGCCTTTTGGCTCCTTTCTACTTTCATTGCAGCAATGAGATTTTCTTTTTACTTTAAAAGATCATAATTAACACCAATGTTTTGACTAGAATTGGCACATTCATAGTTTTGGCACTCAATTTCTCATGTCGATTTTATGCACACACCTACTTAATTAATAATATAATAATCAAGCATATATGTTATGATAATAAATCAAGGTGATTATATAATTTATAAGCATGCTGATGTGTGTGGGATTTTCTCTAATTCCAATTGGCTGTTTCTGATCTTACTTATCCTCCAAGACGTGACAGCATCTTGTATGTGGGGATATATTATGCGCAGTTTTTATGAAACTTTGTACAATTATAATATAACACTAAATAGTTAGACCTAACAAAGGACTACAATTTAGTTCTATACTTTATATTTTATAAACTGAAGGTTTCGTAACACACGTTGGTGTTAAATTAATCTACGCCTTTGACGAGATACAAAATAAACTTCGAAGGGACGATAGCCAACTCATGATCCAGAAATTATGATGCAAATAAGTTTCCGAATACAAATTCAGATATCAACATCAAACCCTAAATAAGGAGAGAGTTTGATGCTTTATTACAACTGATTCATTCCATAATTTAGTAGGCATTAGATTAATTAGTTTCTTTAGTTGTCTTCAAAGTCCAAAGTTCAACTTTGCGATCGATTGTGATTTGGTGGAAGGGGTGGGCTTTAATTTAAGAAAATGAAATGAAGGATAATCATGTGTACAGTGTACCCACCATTCGTTAATCCAGAACAGTTTGGGTGGGCACCAAGTACTGTAGCGGCGGCTCTTCAATTCACCATCGATGCAAATACTACGTACTTCTTCCCTTCTCATTGTACAAGTGTACAACAACAATATATTTTTTTTAAGGTAACAGTCTTTTATGATTACGTTTTGAATCGTAGGAACTGTTTAAGAGTTCGTCTTTCCATGTACTCGTCCACGATTTCTCACGTACAAGTTAAATTGTTTTGAGAATACTGTTAAGTACTATTATTATTTTGGCATGGGTAGAGCTAGGCCTGGGGGCTTGCGTCCCATTGAAATTTATATATTTTTTAATGTAATATATGTATAATAATATATTTTAATTAATTAAAATTTTATTAATAAGTAAAAGTTATTATATATTTAAAGTTAATTATATAATTTGGGATTTACAATCAATTTGAAAATACAATTTTAGATTTCTTAATGTACAAATATATCATTCATAAAAATCATAGTCACATTTTGATATAAAAGTACATAGTTCGTATTATAGTTAATTTTTTTTTTCAATTTTCAAAACTTTATGCATGTCTATTTTGTTTTAATACTTCAATCATAATTTTTTTGGGCATGCAATGATTTTAAAATTAGAATCCATCGAAGGGAACTGTATATGATTTTAGTAAATTAGTAGCATGATATGAATTTTTCTTTAATAATTTGGCTGATTTGACATATATTATAATGAATTGAATTACATTAATTTTTTAAGTATTTAAAAAATGCCCCCACTCAGATGAATTCTTGACGACACCACTGATTTTAGGTATCATATATTCGACTATTTCACTTATGAATTTGGAGCATGTTCATTAGGTTTTCTAAAATTGACATTATGACACCACATTTATTCACTTCACTTATTTTTTGGGTATAATTTTGGCCTTTTTTTCCTTCTATTTATTGGATTCTATTAGTATTTATTCATTAATATAAGAAAAATGAGTGCAGAGGACTCTTCTACTTTAGAACTCTTGAACCCACTTATTTTGATTGATCTTATTATAATTTAAACCTTTTAAGTGCTAAATTATTATTTCGAGATTTATTAAAAAATTAACCAGATAAAAAAATCATTTTATCATTCTTATGTATCAATAAAGTAAACGGTAATTACCACACGATTTTCACGCTTATCAATACTGTTGATTGGCTTGAAAAATATAAATAACAAAATGATCAATTATTTTGCTATAATAATTTAGAAAATAAATAATTTCAGTAGTAACATGTTTATATCAAAATTTTATTAAAATAAACTAACAAAAAAATATGGTTGAACAAAATGATAAAATCAAGTATTTTTCAAAATATACCACAAAACTATGGGAGCTATATGAGTAAAATCTAAATTAAAATTCAAACATAGAAAAGGAGTAAAAAGAAGAAGAAAAAAAAATAGTGGCACATAAATTAATGGCAGTGAGAAACAGTAAAGATTCAATTCGTTGGATTGGGATTCTCGCCTAAGCTTAATAATGCGGTCTAAAAACAATGTAGAGTAAGAGAAGGATTCAAAAGTCTGTCTTAGTCAAGGGTCAAGAGGGAAGACCACTTTTTTTACCTTAGGCGAGTCACAGACTCACAGTAAACCGTCACCACCATTACGTTTTACCTCTTTACTGCATAAGTCAATGGCCCAATCATTAGCGTTTACTTCCGTCAGTGCAAGAAAACGGAACACCGTTCTGTCCGCTAACAACCGTATAATATAGACGTGGCCTTTCTAAAACCGTCGATCATTTTACATGTCCGGCCCGTTGCACGCGTTCCTACTTTTGGATTACACAATTATTACGGTAGATACGGGCGTGGTAAAAGGAAAGATTCATCCGACATTTCACTGCATGTGGACAGTAAATGTAATAAATCGCAGATAAATCCTGAGCCATGTGACATTGTGACATCAACTTTTCATTTACAAATCCCTAATTTTAATTCAAAAAGACAAAGGAAAAAATGATCAATTCTTTGCGGTACATTACAATTACATGAATGCTATTTGTATTTATTTGAGCGAGGAACCATTTAATTTCGATTATAACTTATCCCACTTTTGAATTTGAAATTTGAAATTTGATTTGATTGTGTTTGCATGGTGTAAATAATGATGAAAATATCGATAACGACGGATATATCGTTAGGCGAATTTACGGATATCTCGCCTCAAATATCGGTATTAATATCGATCTCGTTTACGGTTAATAAAAATGACAGAAATTGGATCCAAAAGTTGGAAATTTAGAATGAAATTTTGGGAAAAACTTAAGTATCAAATAATGGTTATATAGGACTAATAAAAACTATAAAATGACTTTAATATAATAAATATATAATGAATCATATGATAGAATATAGATCTGCCGATAACTAACAGTATAAAATTTTAAAGATAAAATTAAATTAAAACATAATTTTATTGATAATGTTCCACTAAAAATACTTTACACATTGAACTTCATTAAAAACAAGTAGAGTGTCTACCAAATTGAAAATTAGATTATTCTTCATCTACCAAGACACAAAAGTTTTGCCTAGTGATGCTATTTGACCAAACAAAAATGTATTGTTGGACATAGTATTCGTATATCTCCTTTGAATGACCTACTTTTCCTCCATATATGGGGTAGTTAGGATTTACCCAACTAACTTCTCCATAATCTTCATTGAGATGAGGATCTTCATAGCCTCCATAACCATGTGGCATTTGAGGGAGATGGTTGTCTAACTGGTGGTAACCATATGGACCATAAGCATATGGATAATTTGAATTGTTACTAGGATCGGTGCCCAAACTCATTGACTCAAAACTAATTGCCATGAAATCCTCAGAAGATGGATTTCCATAACCTTCATATATGTTGCGTGTTCGAGTGTAATCTTTCTCAACATCACCGATTCCTACTCCTCATTCTCTACAGCCATGATCATAATCTTGAGTGGCATGAGTGAAATCTGCCTCTCCAGTAAATGGGCTCAAGGGTGCATATGTTTCGGATACATATTCATTTCTCCCGTCATCATCCCCTCCGTCATCCTTGTCTTCATCGTTTTTCTCAACATCATCTCATCCATCATCATCATCTATAGATTTATTGTGATGTAGTCCCTTACTAGTAGCATCAGCTCTCAAGTCACGTCCAACGGTAGAACCAAGCATTGATCTCTCTCATGAAGATATCTTCCGCTCACTTCCTACTTCCTCACTCCCTATTTCTTCAGATAGCACTCTATCAACATTAACACCGTGTTCACTAGCAAGATGAGCTACTCGAGGGTCAGGCCTTCCTCTATCATCATCCAAGTGAGCTGGCATAATCCATGCTTGAAGTGGATCAACTTCATTACCTTCCACATGTTAACCAGAAATTTCCAAAAGGTCAACGTAGTCTTCTTCCACAACTTTACTACATTCAGCTTCTTCATCTCTTAACTTGAATTTCATGTTATAATAAGAGAAAAAAAGTTGTTCTAACTGTGAATATGCGAGACGATTTCTTTGCTTTGTATGAATTAAAGAAAATGTACTCCAATTTCTCTCACATGCCAAAGATGATGTCGTTTGTGATAATATACGAACTGCAATTTTTTACAAGACTGGGGAAGCTTGGCCTTATAGCTCCCACCACTCCGCTGTCAATATCAAGTTTAATGTAAGAGGCATTATAAAGTGCTAATTTATACAATATCAAGTTAAATGCAAGCATATACCTGGGGGCATTGTCATTCGTGATTGTACAGCCATATGTGAACGAAATGTTTTCCGATAATCTCTAAAATTGATCAACTACATTAAGAATGGTGTTAATATCATGTCATAGATGTACAGATTCCAAAATATCAAGGTTCATATATGGTAGTGAACTTACGTCTATTCCAAAATTTTGTAAATCCAATTGCCCATTTTGGATTCAGTTTGAGGAATACTTGTTAAACAAATTGGACGAGATAGGAGTCATGCCCAACATCTGCTTGATATTGATATCGGGGATTCAAGTAATAAGCTGCAAATCATGAATGAAATTTTCTTAGTAAACAACAATAAAATAAAATATTAATAAGTTCAATAAGATAGAAATATACTAGCGGCATGTAAGGGATGCACTAATGTTTTTTCCCATCGCTCCTATATGATTTTGAGGACCTACTTCTTTCCTTTGAGACAGGTTATATTTTTTTTCATTCAATTGAACATATCATACAAGATTGGCATGGTTGAGACTACCTCTGTATCAACAATTCGAAGGATATTGTATAAAGGTTAATATATTGACTGTATCATCTCCAAGGATTCCCAAAATCTTTAGTGGACGATATGAGCCTGAACTCTCTTGCCTTCCACTTTCCTACTCAGTGGGCTACCATGCCACTGATCACTGGTAAACAATCTTCTAAGACCAATTTTATGTTTAACTATACTGTTTATACAAATATAGTTGGTTACGAATCTTGTTGCATCAGGACGAACTAAGTCTCCTTGACAAAAGTCATGCATCTGAGCTAGTAACCATAGATGATTATAAATATAGTTAGTTATCTGCCTAGCACTTTTTATGATGGTCGACAATGTCTCATTATTCCCAATATCTTAAAATATTAGGTCTATACAATAGGCTGCACAAGGAGTCCAATAGATTGGATACGTCTTCATTATTTTTTTTCCAGCCTTCTTAAAGTTCGACCCATTATAATTAACGATCTGTACAACATTTTGTACTCCAACCTCCTGAACAACTTCCTTCAACAAATTTTGTATGTACAAATAGTCTTTGTGGATTTTGGAAGAATCAACTGACCTGAGAAATACAGTTGAACCCTTACTATATACCATGAAGTTCATTATGGATAACTTCGTTGAACCGGTCCAACCATCACACATTATGGTACATCTATAAGTTTCCCATTGTCGCTTTTATTGCTCCACATATACCGTCATATCTTCATACTCCATAGGAAGATATTTATTTTTCACTTCATATGGAGAAGGAGTAGACACGCCTTCACCTGCAAACCAAAACATAAGTTAGCATTTAATGCTATTTCATAAGCTAAATAAAAATATATCATAAACAAATTTATTAAATACCTGCTCGTTGGGCTTCAATAATCATATTCTTAAAATGATGAGAGTTGGCTTTATTTGGAGCCACACCTTCATATATAAAAAATTTGCTTATGTATCGACCCAACTTCTCTTACGTCCCTTTTCACATAGATTTTACAGTCTTCTGTTAATTTCGTGAAGTTTTGTAGAGCTTTGGTTCTGGAGGAATTGGAAATGGATCATGCAAACTTTGTGACCGACGCATCTGTTAAGGTTGTTGACGACTACTACTGCCTCCTTGAGCACCACGCATGGTACCAACTCCATAAGTGTCAACACTTCGCCGTGCCTTATCCCTCGATGCATTTACAGAAAAGTGATATGCTGCTCTCTCAGATCTATGCAAATCTGGTGGATAAGTGAATCCATCATCATCGCTATCATTAATCTGAATGCTCTGTTGAGTGTCCAGTGGATCTCCTCTCAAGCTAGCTCGTATGTTCTCACCAATCATATTCTTATTCTGTTTAGCATTATCTTTACTTTTGATCCATGCTTTGATCTCATCCCTAATAGCTTTAGATACATCTTTGCATTTTTGCACATTTTGTTTTTGGATCAAAACCTGCTAGATGAAACTTTAATCGCGTTATGCCTCCACTCTGGAACTGAAGTTGAAAAAACGAACATATGACACCGTTTTTATTTCCAGGAATCGCAATGGCATATTTCCATGCTGGGTCAACTCGTCCAGGTCTTGGGCGACTTTCACTTGTATTTCCACTAGCCATATTACGAAATCTAAATTACATGAAAAATAATTAGACTTTGATAATGACAAATAATAATAATAAAAATAAAAATGATAATAAATTAAAATTATAATAATACTTTTAAATTATAATCACGTTATTTAAATTTTTTCAATTAAAACTTATATTCCTAAATGAAAGCATATATTCTAAATTAAAACATATATTACCAAATATTTGAGTTAAGCCATTTTTTTTACTTTAAACTTAAACATGTATTCTAAAATAAAACATATATTCTAAATTACAACGTGTTTTACCAAATATATGAGCTATGCCATATTTTATACTAAAACATATATTACTAAATATATTGAGGTGAATAATAAATTTGGAATTTTGACCCCAAAAAAAGGATATTTAAGGCTTAACCTTTTTTTGGATTAAACAAGGTATTCTAAATTAAAATATATGTTCTAAATTGAAATATAAATTCTAAATTAAAACATATATTCTAAATATGTGAGTTAAGCCTTTTTTCACATTAAATATGTATTCTAAATTAAACATGTGTTCTATATTAAAATATATATTCTAAAATACAACATAAATTAGTAAAATAGATTTTACTTCATATTTAAAATTGTGAACAAAAAAAAAGTTAAATAGGAAATTAAAAAGGAAAAAAAAAACTAAAATTTGACCCAAAAAAAAAAAGAGATTAAATTCAAAACAGAGCGTTTCACTTGCTTAAAAACGACGGGTTGTTTGGGTTTGGGTTTGGGTTTGAGAGAGATCGATCGATCTCTTGTTTCTGTGTGGAAGGGTGCAGAGGCGTCTGGAATTTTCTCCAAATCTCTGGCTGGTGCGACGGTGAAAGGGAGGTGGTTGTCGTAACTCGTAAGGGACTAAGTGGACGGCGAGACGACTAGCGGGCGGGGTGGAATCGTCGCCATCGAGGGTCAAGGAGGAGACTGAGAGAAGCGAAGGGTCGATGACAGGACCCGTCCCCGAAGTACATAGATAACCGTGCCCGGTCCTGCTCTCTTCTGACAAGTCAACTGAAGTTCCGAAATTTCTCTCAGTACTTACCAAACAAGGGATATCCGTACCTGTGCCCACTCATGCATCCACCTCCAATCAGCCTCGATCATCGCGCCACGACCTAGAGGGCCAATAAAACAGAAAAGGTGTGAGTGGACAAAACAAAGTTTTAGAAATACATTTATCAAAAATACATTCCTACCCTCTAGTTTCATAAACATGCATGCATATCATAAATCATGAGTAAAATAAATCTGGGCACAAATGTTTATAAATCCCAAATCAAGTATAATAAAAACCACGAGACTCATTCTCATATCCAATCTCAAATAGTCACGTTATCCCTGCAACGCGTGCAAATCAATAGGTTTAAGGACCGCTCAAAATTCGAGCATCCGCTATTGTGAACACATCACCAGCCGGCAATCCAGATCGTCGTGAACACATCACCGACTGATCTCCATATAATCCAGCACATCGGATCTGAATCGAGCCTCCCTCGGCTGCACGACAACAGACTGTGCTTGTAACGCCCCGAAAATTCGAAAAACGAAAATTTGGAAAATTGGAGGAAAAGGACGATTTTGCCCCTGGAATTGGGCGAACGGTTGACTTTTTATTCGAGCGGTCAAACGGACTTTGACCGATGATTGTGACGTAGATTGGGACGTCACGAGTTCATAGACAGGTGGCACGCCTGATTCCGACATTCGAGAAAAAAGTTATGACGTGCGAAAGTTTGAGGGTAATTTGGTAAATTGGTCAACATGGGCCATTTGTTGACTTTTTGATCGGGACATTGTTTGGACTTTCCGGAAGTACCGTTGAATAGGTCTCGGGACGCTGACTCCATAGACAGGCGGCATGCGTCAATCGGAGTCCGAATGAGAAAGTTATGGGTCTAGAACTATGAGGGGCATTTTGGTAATTTTTCTACGTAAGGGTAAAATGGTAATTTTAAGTAAGAATGAAACGGTGCAAGGTATTAAATGAATTATATTGGCTGATTCAGCCTAAGATAGTTTAGAGTGTGACACATGTCACTTGTTATTATCACTTAGTGGCACTTTTGCATAATTAACTAATTAATGAAACGGTTGCATTGATTAACATGTGAACTGTTCGTATTTAACCAAAAACAGAGAACAACACAAAACCACTTCAAAACCTTGATTGATCCATCATCCCAGAGAGTAGAGCAATTGAATAGAGAACAAAAAGGGAGGAATTTGGGTGAGCATACTGAGTGAAAAATCGAGAGGAACACTGGATTTAGAACTAAGAAAAACCCGAAAAACAAGCTAACAACAATTAATGTCGACTTTGATTGTTTAGACGCTTTTGATTGAAATTGATGTGCTTTTTAATCTTCTGGGAGCTCAACGAAGTGAACCAAATCAATTGGGAACGAATTGGTGGAGGATTGACAAAGAACTGACCCTGTGACGTCCGCAAAATTTGGAGATTGAGTTTGCGTGATTGGAGGTAAGGAAGCTTCAAATTGGTTTTGAAATTATACTTAGAATGAATAGAGAATGCTCCCTGTATGATCAATTTAATGATATAACGTGAACTGGGGTAGGACCCGATTTCAGACCCGTCGGGTGTTCATCTTGAGTCGAGAGATTCTACGGTTTAATTTATGAAATTGAAGTCACATAGCCATTATAGACATGGAATGGATGGTAATGAGGGAAAGAACTGGAGAAATTGAGTTCGAATTGGCTAGGAATGAGTCGGGTTGGCACGCGGGTCGTAGGATCCGTTTACCAGATAAACAGGTGAGGAAGGAGACTGTGCAAGTTACTGTAGCAAGGCGCGTGAACTCACGCGCAGCCGCTTGCGGCGGCGCGTGAGGGCGCGTGGTGGGTTTTCTGAGGAAGGTTTCAACAGGTGTTTTACTCTATGTAATGTAACGGACATTTTAAAATTGGTTTCGAGTCGATCGGACACCGTCTCGATAATGTTTCGAGGGTCCGATAGTTTATGTTATATTTTAAAATAAGATTTAAATCCCGGAAAATTATGAGAAATTGATATGATCTAAATTGACTTGTTAGTAACCCTACATAATGATTTTGGACAGGCTTCGAGATTCCTGGCAAGTGTCGGAAATTACGGAAAAGCGTGCAGCGCGGGAAACGAGCGGTTTGGACGGTGTGTGAGTGGACGTTTGTTTTCTAAACTATGATGCATGCATAGTTAAATGTTTTACATGATTGATTGCATGATTTGACTTGTAATGATGTCTTGATGATGTGGCATGCTTATGTGTGATTTAATGAATATTTTAATCGGTCTTTTGAGCACGTTTTTCGAGGAAATGTACAAATGGTATTTTGGGCTAGGCCCGGAGTCAAAATGATTTCAAAATGGATATTTTGATGAATTGGTAAGTCAAGGATGATTTCTGGATTATTTTTAATGATTTCATTGTGATTTCACGGATTTACGTATAATTGGTATTTGAGCCTGAAACTCTGTCGGGAATACTTATGACTTGATTTGAGGTCATGGATATGATTGATATGTATTGTGGTATGGATTGTGATTGTGGTTACTGGATATTGGATCATGCTGGATGATGCGAGTGCAGTGCCTAGACGTGACTCGGATGTTGCGTGAGTGCAGTTCCCGGCTATGAGACGTCTATAGGATGCGTGTGCAGTTCCCAGACATGATGGATATGACTCGGATGGTGCCTGAGTGCAGTTCCCGAGATTGGCCTACGCGTAGTGCGGATGTGACTGTGTGACTATTTACATTGATTGTGAACTTGTGCATAGTATTGCTTGATGTTGATTGTGATTACGTATTGGTATTGAGTACGAGTTCTGGTCTGTATGGCCAGGTGATTATGTGTTCGTATGTTTTGGCCTGAGAATCGGGATTTAACTTATTATGTGGTTTGGCTGGAAAGCCAGTGGTTGTGTTTCATATGTTTTTCCCTATGCATGCAGGTTTGATAAACTGGAGGGTAAATGATGTGTTTTGATAAATGTGTTTTAATGAATATATTTTTGTCCACTCACACTTTTCTGTTTTTGATGACCCTCCAGGCCGTGACACGACGTTCGGGGCTAACCGAGAGGCGGAGGCATAAGCGGCGATAATCCCTTGTCTGATAGGTGCTGAAGGATTGTTTAGGGATTTCAGTTGTCTTGTTAGACGGGAGTAGGACCGGGCACGGTTATCGAGGTCCAGTTGGGATGGGTCCTGTCAGTGCTACGTGGCCTCTCCGGAGTATACACATCCATCCCAAATGCGAGCGTTATCTCCAGGGTTCATTCCGAGGAAACACATTTCCAACCGGAAACCCTAATATCCACAATCCAGGGTGCACTCTGGGGGAAACATATTCCACCCCGAAAGCCCTAATATCCACAACATATCATCCTCATGAAAACCAGTGAAAAATAGTTGCATTTGAAATCAAAACCATTTTCAACACAAGGTCTCAGCCCAAAACATAATTTCCTCAAAATCCATGACACCAGAGTCTCTATTATTTCATAAATCCGAAAACCAGAAATCTCATCATGTAATCACATGGAAATACCAATCCAATCAAAATCACATTTCCATTGGGTCTCACGCCTAATATATCAATTTCACGCAAATCTGCGTAACCGCAACCTCAATTGCCCTTTTCACATAAATCCACAAAATATATCCACAAAGCATTTCAAATCCATCAAATCAATTTCCCGACTCATAATCCGAGTCAAAACCAATCTCAAATCCCGGGTCTTCGCCCAAAACAACAATTTCATGGTTTTCTCAAAAATCGTGCCCAAATTCATATAAAACAATATAATATTTCCAAAATCCGAGAATCATCATATCGAAACATCAATCATGCCAAATCATTTCAAATCACATAATAAATCATTTAAAACATATATGCATGCATTCTGGGTAAAAAAATAAAAGTCTACTCACACACCGTCCATATCGCTTGCTTTCCAGCTGCACTTTTTTTCGTAAATTCTGGAAGTCATCATTCCTATCCAAAATCATTATCGAGGGTCACTAACATCCCAATATACCTCATACAATTTTTCCCAATTTTTTCGGGATTTAAATACGTATTTTAAACGTAACATAAACATTTGGACCCTTGAAACAATATCGAAACGGTGTCCGATTAACTAGAAATTAATTCCAAAATATTCGTTACATTAAATGGGACAAAAGTAATGTTGACCTTACCTCAAAATTCCAGCTCATGAGCACCCATGCCCCGCAGTAAGCGGCTGCTCGTGAGTTAACGCGCCTGCTACAGTAACATTGCACTATTCATCTTCTCGACCCGGTTGCCTGGTAAACGGGTCCTGGAACCCGCGATGCAACCCGTTCCAAACTCCATCAATTCTGCATAATTTTCGCCAATTAAAGGTCTAACCTTATCGTTTTAATACTACTTAAGGTTTTGTGGAATTAATTACATCCATAGTTGGCCTAAACTAATCCAACTTAATACAAACTTTCGAAGGATGTTCATCGCCTGAGTTCATCAATTCATCATTCAATCTTTCAATTAATTAGTCAGACAACATCGTAGCCTTATTTTAAAGATGTTTTTGAACTCAATTTCAAAAGATTTGACCTCCAATTACCTGAACACAGCCGCAGTATTTCCAAACTGTCCCGGGTCCAGTTCTTGATAAATTCTTGATCAACTCTCTTCGATTTTGATATCATTCGACTCGTCTAAGGTCCAATAAGCTCACCCAAATATTTGTTTCCGCCAATTAATCACACAAACCCGAATTCGAAATGTAATGAAGGTTTGGTTTTCGGGTTTAAGTCTGGGTACAACTGGGTTCGCAGCCCATCATTCACCCTTTACTGTCCTTTCGTTTTTCTCTCTGAATTCCATTTCATTCCTCACAAACCCAGTCCAAGAGTTCAATCTTTCACCTGAGATCAGTTATGGCTTTGCTCTGTTTTCTTCCTAAAACACACACAGGCACGACTTGGTTTGTTTTTCAATTTAAATCCTCACCGCCCATCAGACTTTCCACTGCCACTATACCACAATATGATTGTGACAGATGTCACTCAACAACCAAAGTGAGTCACAATTGCACTGACTCATCACAAAGCCCAGTCAAATTACTATTTTACCCTTCTTGAGAAATTACCAAATTGCCCTTCACTTTCTCAAGCCCATTACTTTTTCATCCGAACCCCGATTGACGCATGCCGCCTGTCTACGGATTCAGCGTCTCGAGACGTATCCAAAGGTACTTACGGAAATTCCAAACACGGTCTTGATCAAAAAGTCAACAAATGGAACCAATTTACCAAATTACCCTTATACTTCCGCACATCATAACTTTCTCCTCGAATGTCGGAATCGGGCGTGCCACCTGTCTATGAACTCGTGACGTCCTGGACTACATCACAGTCATCGATCAAAGTCCGTTTGACCGTTCGAACCAAAAGTCAACTGTTCGCCCAATTTCAGGGGCAAAATCGTCATTTCTAGGGGTGGGCACGGTTCGGTATGGTACAAAATTGATCGATACCAGAACCATACCATTTAATTTTAATCGGTACGGTACGGTTCGGTATTCAATATTTTGAAAGTGAAACCAGATCGTACCATACCAATTAAGTTCGGTACGGTTTCGGTATGGTTTCGGTTTTGAGCCAAAATTTTGTTTGTGATTATAAAGCAAGGAAAAGACTAAAGAAAAAACAAAACTACATTTATGAAGGACTTAAGTTTTCAAATATGTATTGAAAAAGTTGCACTAAGTTGAAGATATCAACTCTTATAAGCTAAATTAAGACATGTGTGGTCATATCAACTCTTGAAGAATGCCTAATAAACCAATAAGAAATAAATTTAATTATTAAAAAAAATATTCTAATTCGGTACGGTATCGGTACGGGAAGGTTTTTTAAAATATCGATACCGAAACCGTACCGAATTATATTGGTACGGTTTCGGTACCGTACCAATCATACAACGATTTTACTATTCGGTTTTTTTTCGGTATGGTTTGATCTGAAACGGTACGGTTTCGGTATTTTGGTTCCATGTGCCCAGCCCTAGTCATTTCCTTCAACTTTTTCCAAATTTTCCTTTTTCGAATTTCTGGGTCGTTACAGTCGAGGCCTGATGTCGGTCAAGGGTCGCGAAGGAGCCGTCGTCGAGGGTTGAGGAGTACTGTGCTTCGTGTGGTTCGGCTGTCGACGGAAGATTCGAGGAGGATGCAGTTGTGCTTCCGTGGTGCTTCGAGGTCGAGTCGAAGGAGGTTTGCCCCAATTTTTGTTTTCTCTCCAATTTTTTTTTTCTCTGTTCTCTGAATATTCTTGTGAGTTGGTTGTGAGTTTGTGAATTGTGACACCAATTTGTAGAGATTGTCAAGTGGTTCTCAATTTTTTTTTCCAAATTTTCTGTTGTTCATCCGTGATTGATGGCTGGCCAATTTCTTTGCTTTTCCAATTTCTATTCCCCCGTGATTGTGAACTTGAATAATTGATTGTTTTCAGGTTTGAATGATTGTAATTTGTAGGATTCAATAATTCCCTCTGATGTTCATCCACGGATTTCTTTTTTCGGTTTGAATTTTGTTTTCGGTTTTCGGTGCATGTCGCCCGAATAGGGTAAAATCAGTGATATCAACCAATATCAGCGACATTCGCCGATTTTTGTCCATAGCCTCGATTTTCCGGGAAGTTTATGCTTACCCCCCCCCCCCCCCCCCTTTCTTTCTCATCTACAGGTGGCCGAAATTAGCGAAATTTCGGCGACATATCACTGAAATTTGGCGATATTTTCATCAGTGGATAGTATAAGTAATTGATGTTTAGTAAACAACATTTTCTTCATAGCTATCGACACTGTGATTCGATACTCAAATTATGATTTGAACTTCCGATATTTTGTAACTATTTTTCATTAATAATACAATATCATTTATCCTTTAATACTTGTAATGGCAATGATAAAAATACTTCGACTCTTTATCTAAAATAATTATTACTTCTAATACAAATATTAAGTTAGCACATTTTTTTTTTCATATCGTTAATAAGTTTTGTATTCAAATATGAATTTACATATATAGCCCAATTTGATTGAAAATATACTTTATCGAAATATTTTAAGTAAAATTTATTGAAATCAAGAAGGATACGATCCCATGTACTTAGTGTGTTCAATCCCATGTAATCAGGGCATTGACTATACCAACCCTCTATAGTACTTACATGCCTTACCTATATATATATATATATATATATATATATATCATCCCACTTGACATGACCCTCCTAGTAATTTTCCTCGACTCACGTGAGATGACCTGCTCTTGTTTAACACAAACACTATAAATTTACCAAAGTACCCTCGACCCGAAATAGTCATATCTACCCAGTGTCAAACAAGGGATACTATCGCATCCTACTTAGGATAACCAGAGTGCGCAGACCTACGTAATGCCTCAGCCTCCCTACAACTTGCGTCCCGTTATCAACATGGAGGGTACCAAAAACCATCAAAACTGTGAGTAAACAAAAATAAAGCCTTTGAAAACCATTTTTCAAAATAAACCTTTAAACTCTATGTTTTAGAAAACATGCATGCATAACCAAATAAACCATTGTTTTCAAACAACACAATAACAAGTATAAATTCTGGGTCCAACCTAAATCACATGAAATACATAAAAGCACATGGCCCACATTTCCTTGAATTTCCAGCTCTAAGCCATTTTGAAAGCCTCTAGACACACTTCAAGTCATAAAAACCAAATATTGTCTCGCTGGTCTCACTAGCCCACTAGTCTAACTAGCCATAAGTCAAACCTCACCCCACTAGTCCAACCAGCCTGCTAGTCCAACTAGCATCCCATCTGTACTACCACTAGACAACCATAGATTCTTCGGAGTTCAACTTCGTCAACACATGTCGAGTCCAACACAAACCACGTCCGAGTCCGTCCCTGGGAATCATCGGAGTCCAACTCCAGAATAGCGATCCATTCACCCGAGCTTGACAAAGTCTGAAAAAAGTATGCCAACCCAAAACAATTATCACCCAAGCACTATCCCAAAAAATTTACCTCCCAGGCACAAGCCCAAAATCCAATTTCCAAAACCACCAGTAAAACCTATGTTTAGAAAACTACAATCGAATATCCATATATATATATGTATATATATATATACCAAAAACCCAACCTTTATCTAGAAATCACATAGCATTATATAACCAAATCATAACCATCTAAACCATGACATAAAACCAGTAAAAACATATACATATGCATGCATTAGAGTTATGTAAGAAACTAACCACTCACAATACAACTGATCGCCCAAATCCTGAGCTGTAAGCCAATCCGAAGCCTTCGGGATGTCCTGACTTTTCAAATTCACACTTGGGGGTCACTAAACAAATCCACACATAAACACCCCCTAAACCCTGAAATTGAAAATACATCCTCGAACACGTTTCTTGAGGAAGAAAACCCTTAAAACTGCCATCAAACGACCTTTAATCAGCTTGAAACCACCACCATTGGATTCAGGACGTCGGAACCCTTTTAACAAGACCGATTTCACCTCAAAATTCCCAGCCACGCGCCAGTCAAAGTTTCGGTCAACGCACATGCGCCGCCACATGGGCGTTACGTCAGCTGCTGAAGTTATCTGCTGATATCAGCCCTAGGCTGACGTGGCTCTACCACGTGTCACTGACAACCTGACACTTCCTGCCACATGGTACCAACCGACATGTACCACATGGAACCAACGACCAGCTGCCACGTGGCCCATTGATCACCTGCCACGTAGCACCTAACAGCCTACCACGTGGCACCTGACACCTATGGCACACTGCCATATGGCACTAACCAACCTCTACCGCGTGGCCTGACAATGATGATGTGGACGCCACATGGTTGCCATGTCATTGTCCTCAACTACTCACGGGTCACTCCTGGGTTTGTAACGGGGTCGTTTGACCTGCGATCATAACCAGACTCAAACTCCACCATTTTACACCCTTTTTTCAAACTGATTTCATCAATATACTCCTAATCTACCCAGAAGTTGACCCATGACCTCATAACTTAGAAAGCATACCTCAAATTCCTTGGCCAAGCTCTACACCTCACGGCCAACCTTCGAGCGCACACCTGGGCTCCTCCCTACGTGCAATCTCTCTATTTTCTGGCCTAACACACTCGCACAAACTCGAAGAAGGTAACAATGACTTTAGTTTGAATTTTCAATCACCTAAAAATAAAAACCAAAACCATGCTTCTCGGGTTCACAGGTTTTTCCTGGGATCCAAAAGTTCCCGTGCCTCCTCCTCCTTCCTCTATCTCTCTCACACTCCCAGTTCACTCTCTCCCTCCGTCTCTCTTACACTCCCAGCACACTCTCTCCCTCATAACCAAAAGAAATGGTGAGGAAGGTGATGTAAGAAATAAGATGGGTGGTTTACGGGTATGTGTGTGTGTGTGTGTGTGTGTGTGTGTGTGTGTGTGTGTGTGTGTGAACAAGGGAGATGAAATAGTGTAAAGGATGAGGATCAAAGGGTGGGTGACACTTGTCACTCATCTTATAGACCAGAACCAGATATTTTTTCCCACAAACAAACAAAAGTAACAACTGCCTCAAAAAATGTGCAATTATAAAATCGTCTAATACCGTTCCTAATCAGCAAAATTACCATACTGTCTCCAAATTCGACGTGTCGCCCGTCTACATAACCAGAATCTTGAGATCTACGTAACAAGCCTAGGTAAGGATGCAACTAACCTCTTGGGTCAAAATTCAACATTTGGTCAAAGATCCTCCACCCAAGGCAAAAAACCATCAATTTACCTCAAATATGCTCGAAGAATCCTTGATAATTCTATAATTACGGGCCGAGTCATTACAACAATACTGCATGAAGACTGAGAAAGTTGAATCACTTCATACGAGTTTGTTTTTCTTGATGGTATCAGAGCTACAACTCTACGACAACCTTCAAAATAAAGAAACCCACAACCCAAATCCTTTATGGCAGGAGAAAATGACATGAAGCCCTTGGTGTCACATAAAGCCCCAAAACCATGGGAGCTTTCAAACCATCCATTATTCCTCCATCACTCGGATCATCCTAGCGCAGTTCTTGTGTCGCAACCATTTATAGAGGACAACTACAACAACTGGGCACAATTCATGAACATGGCCCTCAGCATCAAGAACAAGCTTGGCTTCGTTGATGGAACAATCAAACAGCCACCTGACAACTCTATTGAGCAATAACAGTGGGATCGATGAAACATGCTCGTCAAAATATGGCTGCTGGGGTCCATGTTAAAAGAAATATCAAACAATGTTGTGCGCTACAAGGATGTGAGAGGTATGTGGCTTGAACTTCAAGAACGATTTTTCCAAACTAACATGGTTAAGTTGTTCCATATTGTGATGACCCGGACATTCAAAAAGGGAGAAGTTGGAAACTTCGGGGAAAATGACGATTTTGCCCCTGGAATTGGGCAAAAAGTTGACTTTTGATTTGAGCGGTCAAACGGACTTTGACCGATGACCGTGACGTAGTTCGGGACGTCACGAGTTCATAGACAGGTGGCACGTCCAATTCCGACATTCGAGGAGAAAGTTATGACGTGCGGAAGTTGGTAAAAGGGGCCGAAAGTTGACTTTTTGATCGGGGCATTGTTTGGACTTTCCGAGAATACCGTTGGGTAGGTCTCGTGACGTTGAATCCGTAGACAGGCGGCATGCGTCAATCGGAGTCCGAACGAGAAACTTATGAGTCTAAAATGATGAGGGGCATTTTAGTAAATTGTTGTGACAAGGGTAAAATGGTAATTTCTGCAGCTGGGATAATTGTATGAATTAAACTGGTGATTCAGCTAAATTAGATGAGGATGGCTTAGGTAGTGACACTTGCCCCCACATGTGTGAGATTAGTGGCATTTTGAATGCCTTATACGGAAAAAAATTACCTCCACAATCCTTGCTTAAATTCTAACAATTCTAACATTGATTGATTAAGGGATGACCGTGGAAATACTGGGAGATTAGAGGAGACAATTGAGTGAAAAACAGAAGGAAATTGGGAGAGAAAAACGGGGAGAATACTGTGAACCCGAGAGGTAAAACCCGAAAATACCAACCATAAACACAAACCTTGAATTCGATCTTTCAGACGTTAAAGAGTGAAATTGACAATGGAGTGAGCTTTCTGGGACTGAGACGAGTCGAGCCATATCAAAACGGAAGCCAATTGACGTGGAAATCAATAAGAACAGACCCTGCGACTCCTATGGAAATTGGAGCTTGAGTTCGATAACCTGGAGGTAGTAATCCTTGAGATTGATTTCAATTTCGTGTTTAGAATAGATGTTATATGCTTCGGGTGTAAACAATTGAAGAACACAGGTTGAGTTTGAGTGGAACCCGAGTTGGGACCCGTCGGGTTTCGATGTTGAGTCGTGGGTTTTAGGACATGTTTTCATTAAATTGAGGTCACAGATCGGTTAGAAATCTGGAATAGATGAGAATAAATGAAAGAACTGAAGCAATTGGGTTTAAATTGATAGAAAGAAAACCGGGTTGCACCGCGGGTTGCAGACCCGAATACCAGTAAAAGGGGTAGCAGGGACGACTGTAGCAACACTGTAGCACGGCGCGTGGACTCACGCGCAGCCGCTTGCGGCGGCGCGTGAGGGCGCGTGGCACATTTTCTGAGGAAAGTTTCAACAGGTGTTTTATTCCTTGTAATGTAACGGACATTTTAAAATTGGTTTCAAGTCAATCGGACGCCGTCTCGATAATGTTTCGAGGGTCCGGAGGTTTAAGTTACGTATTTAATTAATATTAAATTCCCGGAAAATTATGGGAAAATTAGATGATGTAAATTGACTTGTTAGTGACCTTGAATAATGATTGTGAACATGATTCGAGATTCCGAGCAAGTGTCGGAAATTACGGAAACGCGTGCAGCGTGGGAAACGAGCAGTTGGACGGTGTGTGAGTGGACGTTTGTTTTATAAATTGATATGCATGCATAGTTAAATGTTTTATATGATTTATGGCATGATTTGAATTGAAATGATTTGATGTGATTATTTTGAGATTTAATGATTGTTTTAATCGGTGCTTCGGGCACATTTTTCGAGAAAAGGTGAAATGACTGTTTTGGGCGAAGGCCCGAGATTTGTAACTGGTTTTGGCTTGAATTATGAGTTGGGAACTTGATTTAATAGATTTGTGATATTTCGGCTATGATTTTACGGATTTGCGTATATTGAATTATTTAATGATTTTACGGATTGACGAGAAATGAGATTTGGGCATGTGGACCCGTGATAATGGTTTTGACATAGTTTTGATATTTGATTTGAAATAATGCTTTTGATTGTGTTTTGATGTTTGATGACTCCATATGTATAATTCCTGGAGGGACTCCAGATGCATAATTCCTGGAGAAACCGGATGTGTAATTCCCGGTGAAGCTGGATGTGTAATTCCCAGCATTGGATGCCGACTCTGGACGTGTAATTCCCAGAGGATCCTCGGATGTGTAATTCCCGAGTTATATGCTTTATTATATGGTGAACTGATTTTATAAAATGATTTAGATGATTCATATGTTTTATCCTATGCATGCATGATTTGTTAAACTGGAGGGTAACGGATGTGTTTCAAATGTGTTTTACATGATATTATTTTGTCCACTGACACCTTTGTTTTTTGATGACCCTCCAGGCCGTGGCACAACGTTCGGGGCTGATCTCGAGGCGGAGGCATGAGCAGAAATCAGTATGGTTATCCCTGGTTTGACCGGTGCTGAAGGGTACTTTCGGGACTTCAGTTAGCTTGTCAGACGGGAGCAGGACCAGGCACGGTTATCGAGGTCCAGTTGGGACGGGTCCTGTCACATATAGAGAATGTAATCCATGAATGTGAGCAGGGAAAATTTTTTGTCACAACCTTCTTCACAAAAATCAAAGGCCTATGGGATGAGAAGGAGGCACTTTGTGCCTTTCTTCCATGTACCTATGGAGAGACCACTAAGGTTCACGGTTATGTGGAGACTCAGAAAACCATGAAGTTCCTAATGGGACTTAATTCCAGTTATGAGACTGTCTGAGGCAATGTGATTGACATGGACCCACTCCCAAGCTTGAGCAAGGCATATGCCATGGTATTATGCCATGAAAGGTAGGTAGAGGTCTCCAATGGAAAAAAATGTCACCACGACTGAAGTATCTGCCTTCTCCATGAAGAAAGTAGGTTGTGAAACTTCACATGGAACATGAGAAGAAATGAAGTGAGACAAATGTGGTAAGATAAATCATACCACAAAACATTGTAGGGCACATCTCAAGTGCACCTATTGAAACTGGAAAAGGACACACCTATGATGAGTTGTAAGAGAAAGGCTGCAATGGAGCTAGGGTAAGCACGATCCAAGGGAAATCTTGTGACTTCCTGAAGTGACTATGGTCAAGCCAAGAACAATTTCCAATTCTCCCAAGAAGAGTGCTAACAACTTCTAGGACACTTAAGCAAAGCCAAGTCAACCACTACCAACCAAGTCAGTAATCTCCCAAACATTGAAGAACTTTCAGGTAAAACACTCTCCTTCTCCCCAAGTGGCAAATGGGCAGTATGGATACTAGATAGTGGTGCCATCGACCACATAGTGTGCAACCCTAAATTGTTGACTTTTTCCAAACCTGCTCACAATCGACCTGTTAAACTCCCAAATGAAACCTCTGCATAGGTCACTCATGTTGGGACAATGGTATTTTCCCTCACTTTACGCTTCAAAATGTTCTCTGCATTCCCATGTTTTACATTAACTTGGTATCTGTGAGCAAACTAGCCTATGATTCGTTTTATACCACCATTTTCTTGAGATAATTATCTGTTATACAGAAACTACGATCAGGGAAGACGATTGGGAGGGGAACTGAGAAGGAGGGACTTTACTGCCTCAATAGGTCACAGTAGAAAAGAGCATGCAATGTGTTACAAACCAACTCAAGCCACATTTCTGCATTATTTTCCTTTCTCGTAAATTAATCTTGCAATGCAAGTAATTGTTCTATTTATCCATTAGCTAAGCTTACTAAACAATCTTTCCCATTGAGCATTACTTCTACTAAAACCTGTTTTGAGTTGATCCACGTTGACATATGGGGAGGGTATCATGTCCCATCTCTCACTGGTGCACAATATTTTTTTACCATAATCAAGGATCACACTAGGAGTACATGGGTTTACTTAATGGAACGTAAATTTGAGACTCGAAACCTACTCATTAACTTCATCCGCCTAGTTGAGAACCAATTTGATACGAGAGTCAAGATTGTGAGGAGTGATAATGGACCTGAGTTCAAATGGTTGAGTTTTATTCCTTTAAGGGCATATTGCATCAAACCAGTTGTGTCAACAAGCCACAACAAAATGGCATAGCTGAACGTAACATAAGCACCTACTGAATGTTGCTCGATCACTTCTCCTCCACGCTCACCTACCTAAATGCTTTTGGGGGGAAGCCATTTTCACTATCACCTATCTCATAAATAGAACACCAACACCACTTCTCCATGGGAAAACACCTTTTGAGGGATTTTTTCACAAAGAATCAACCTATTCTCATTTGTGTGTATTTGGTTCTCGGAGTTTTTTGTCCACTCACCCAAACAAGCCTAGCAAATTTGATCCTCGATCCATAGAATGCGTGTTTCTTGGCTACCCCTATGGACAAAAAGGATACAAGGTTTATAACCGTGCAACTCAGAAAACTCTCATGTCACTTTATGTGATTTTCTTTGAAGATGAGTTTTCCTTCCACACCACTTCAAAACCTATTTCTTCTTCACACCCACATCAATTTCCTCTCCCCATCCACACAGTGCCATGGGATGCTGATTACATCCCTTCTATAGATCATACCAATAATGACAAGACTCACACCCAATCCCCGGGGATTAAGTGTTAAGCCATGCTCCCGTCTAACTTACGCGTGACACGAGGGCGAAACCTACGTCCAACCACCGTGTAACACGTAATCTGGATAAGGGATTTCCAATCGAACCGTCCACAAGTTCCGGACTTCCCAGAGCGCGCAGACTCTACTGTGGATTGCGTGTGTGATGTCTCCGTCTCTCTCCACCAATAGCCCGCACCGCAACAACCTGGAGGGTATAAAAAACACAAAAGACTGTGAGCGGACAAAAATAAAGGATACGTTTAGAAAACTGTTTATAAGAAAAGACAATTATACCCTCCGTTTAAAAACCAATGCATGCATAATCAACTCATAACAGAAAAACATTTCATATTCAATTACGAAAACCGAACTTATTTTCCTTTTCCTCAAATCCCAGGCCTCAGCCCAAAACCATCAAAATCCATAACATCCGGGACATTTCCCAAAACATCGGAAAACCATTTTGAAAACCATCACTATCATCGAAATGAAAAACACATTTGAAACCTTTGCCATCCATCGAACCTACCGGTTCTATCCGAGTCTTTAAAATCTCGAGTCTTTAAACTCAATCCACACCTCAATAAAATCCAAGTCTTTAAACTCCCGAGCCTTTAAACTCAATAGGCCTACGGGGGAAATATCAATATTTGAATCTTTAAGCTCCCTAGTCTTTAAACAATCCGGGTCTTTAACCCAATCCGAGCCCGCCCCCGTCATATCATATCTGGGTCTTTAAACCCAATATCCAAATCCAGCAAATCCAATCCAAAACCATTTTCAAACCATTTCCAAATACATGTCCAAATCCGAATTCGAAATCACCATTTTGAATTCCAAGCCGAATCCAAAATTAGCATCCCGAATCCAACTCCAGAATCATATCCATCCTCCATTCCCAAATCTGAATCTGAAACCATCATTTCGTAAGCCGGCATCCAGAATAATCATTCCGAACCCAAATCCGGAAATTCACTTTCAAGTGTCAAAACTAAATCCCGAATCATTTCTGAAATCCAGTTTCAAAACCCGAAATCACGTTTACCGAAATCACGTTTATCGAAATCACTTTTATGAACTGGGCTTCAATGACAGGACCCGCCCCGATCCCACAGGGACCACAAGGGGACGTGCCCTGCTCCCGTCTGACACCCAATAATTCATACCAATTTTAACCTCAAAACATTTAAAAGCATAAATAACCAAATTAAAGTCATACATCAAATCCGAATTAAACGAATGTCAGACAAGGGATATAATCCAAAATTACAAATTTGCGAGCACGACTCTAAAGTAAACCTGCGGGTACACCGCCCAGCAGGGGTTCAGGTACGCAGAAGTAGATCTATGCCTCAGCCTCTGGTTCCTCCTCTACCTCAGTTTCCCGACCTGGAGGGGTTATCAAAACATTAAGGGTGAGTGGACCGAAACTCAAGTTTATGAAATCGTTTGATAAGTAAAACATATAATTTACCCCTCCGTTTTCCAAACATGCGTGCATCATAATTCAAAATCATAAACCATATAATATGAACCATAAGGCATATAATAAAACCACAAGTATAATTTTAGTTGCTGCACTATACACTCCAAACCCGACATCCCTGATGTCTGACGTCCCTGACGTCCAATAAGGTCACAATCACAAGGCTACGCGTGCCACTCGGGTCTCAATTTCCGAGTTCTTTCCCCGAACCCCGTTCGGGTACTGCATCCCCGATGCTTAGCGTCATAGACGCTGGACGTCCTAGACGTCCGTGACCTCTCCGGGGTACCTCATCCGGAGGAGACAATATAATATGGAAGGATCTATACAGTGCAGTAACAAATGCATTTTATTGATATCCACATGCAAACATATATATACATAGATAGAATCCGAACCAATCATTCAGTTTCATCGGACGGGTCTCAAGCCCAAATACCGTGAAATGTGCCATAACCATATTTTCCATATCATCAAAACCATCATTGTTTTAGCATGTGAATAAGTATAATAAAACCAGAAAACATTTATGCACACAAGGGTTTAAGAAAATGGCCCACTCACAGTACAGTCCTGCTGAAAACCGAACGTATACCCTCGTCCTGGTACAAATGTACAATCCCTGTCAAGTCCAAGTATTCGTAAAGGTCAATTTAAACTCCCAACATTCAACCATGAAAACCTAGGTCGAAACCGGCCCGGGAAAAGCCGCCCGAACACGCTTCCCAAGGCATTAACTTTAATTTGACCAACTTAATGATCTCCGATCGACCCGAAACCACCGCCATTGGATCCGGATCGTCGAAACCTAAAGAATGGTGGTGGTCCCACCAAAAACACTGTTCACACGCGCCCCCACGCGACGGTCAACGCGTCGGTCACGCATGAACAGTTCCCCGCTGACGTCACTGCTGACGTCAGCATGACGTCATGCTGACGTCATCTGACAGCTGTCAGGTTTGACATGTCAGACTCTGACAGGTGCCACGTGTCAACATCTGATTGGTCCACCACACGGATCTGTCAGGCCACGTGTCGGATCTGACATGTGCCACGTGTCAGTACGACACTGGTCCACGTCACTGACATGTCAGTGACAACGTGGCAGTCCCTGACTGGTCCACGTCACTGACATGTCAGTGCTGACTGTGCACTGACATGTGACACGTGTCGGCTCACGGTTGGTCCACGTCATCTGACAGGCTGACAGGGGTGCCACGTCATCACCGCTGTCCTCAGACGGGTTGACCCGAACACCTGCAACTCGGGTCGATCAGACCCGCGATCATGACCCGGTTGCCATTTCTTCATTTCTCAACCATTTCAGTCCTAGTTTGTTCCTAGATGCTCGTCTCAATCCCAGAAAGGGTTCTATCTAATTAAAATTGACAAACACAGACAGGTTCGAAGGCTTACCTCGATGAACAGACCCGGTTCCCGTCGCCGTTTAAACTCCGTTCAGGTCACCTCCGGTCACACAATTGAGTTCTAGAGGTTCCTAACAGTCCATAGAAGTGAATAGAGTCAAAAAGGAATGCCAACAAACGCTGAACAACAAGCTTCCATTTCTGAGTTTTTGAAGCCGTTTTCGGGTTTTGAAGCCGACTCACCTCGCCGCCGTCTGCCGCCGTCCACCGCCGTGCCTCCGTCTTTCCCCGTGAGTCCAGCAACACACAGACACAGGGACAAGGGAGTAGTGCGGGTGTGATGGATGAAATGGGCAGTGTGTGTGGGTTCGGGTGAGAAATATATAGAAATGGAGGGAAAGCTGCTCAAAGAAATGAACGGCCCAGATTGAATCTCAAAATGAGATCAAGGGCTGAGATCAGATCTGGGGTTTTCAATCCAAAGGCTGGAATTTAAAGCTGATTCAAATGTTAATTAATCCAATAGTGGATCTGATCCAATCTAGCCAATGGGCCTCCAATCAGATTTCCTGAATTTAATATTCGACACGAAAACCGAGACACGAACTTCCCGAATTCACGTTTCTGACCATAACTTCCTCGTACGAAGTCCGATTTCGGCGTGCCGCCTGTCTACGGACTCAGGACGTCGAGGCCTACCCAACGGTCCTTGAGTCAATAGAAAATTAGTTGTCCAAAGAAAAGTCAACATTTTCCCCCGAGAGTCCAAATTACGGTAATGCCCCTGAACTTCCGATAGTCATAACTTTTACCCTGATCGTCCGAATTAGACGTGCCACCTGTCTATGAACTCGTGACGTCCCGAACTACGTCACGGTCATAGGTCAAAGTTCATTTAGTTCATCAATCAAAAAGTCAACAATTTGACCATACCATTCACAGGGGTAAAATCGTCAAATCACACATTAAATTACAATATGGGAATCCTCGAATTTCCGGGGTGTTACAACTTCCCCCCTTAAGAAATTCCGTCCCGAAATTTCAAAGAAACAAATGAGGAAATTGTTCTCGCATCTGAGCCTCAGGCTCCCATGTGGCTTCTTCCACATTCTGGTTTCTCCAGAGAATCTTCACGAGAGGGATCGTCTTTCGTCGTAGTACCTTGTCCTTCCGATCCAAGATCTGTACTAGTTGTTCTTCAAATCTCAAATCCTCCCGTAGTTCAACAGGTTGTTCCCTAAGTACATGAGAAGCATCACGTACGTACATCCGCAACGTCGATACGTGGAAAACATCGTGAACTCTTGATAGTTCTGGAGGTAGCGCCAATCTGTATGCAACTCTGCCAATTCTCTCCACGATTTCATACGGTCCGATAAAACGCGGACTCAGTTTCCCCCCGTCGGCCAAAACGGATAATCCCTTTCCACGGAGACAACTTCAGGAAGACAAAATCTCCCACTTCAAACTCCAAGTCTCGAATCTGTCGGTCGGCATAACTCTTCTGGCGATCCTGTGCCACCTTCAATCTCTCCTTGATCACGCGAACAGTTCCATGGTTAAGTCCATCATCTCCGGCCCTACAGCCGCTCGCTCTCCTACCTCCGTCCAGCAGATAGGTGTCCTGCACTGTCGGCCATACAGTGCCTCATAAGGTGCCATCCCGATGCTTGCCTGATAGCTGTTGTTGTAAGCGAATTCCATCAATGGCAAATGAGTATCCCAAGAGTCTTGAAACTGTAGTACACATGACCTCATCATGTCCTCCAGGGTTTGAATGGTTCTTTCAGACTGTCCATCGGTCTGTGGATGGAAAGCAGTACTGAAACGTAAGGTTGTTCCCAAAGTAGCTTGCAAACTTCGCCAGAACCTGAAGTGAAACGCGGATCACGATCGGACACGATCGATTCCGGCGTACCATGAAGTCGTATGATTTCCTTCACAAACAACTGAGCCAGTCGGTTAGGTTTAAAGGTTTCCTGAACTGGCAGAAAGTGGGCTGATTTGGTTAACCGATCCACGATCACCCATACTCCGTCCACTCCACTCTGAGTCCTCGGTAACTTAAAGACGAAGTCCATGGTGATGTGATCCCACTTCCACTCAGGAATCGGAAGTGGCTGCATAGCCCCATACGGTCGCTGCTGTTCCGCCTTAACCTGCTGACAGGTTAAGCATTTGCTCACGAACTCAGCAATATCCTTCTTCATTCCTGGCCACCAATAATGGTTCCGGAGGGTACGGTACATCTTTGTACCTCCCGGATGCATAGCATAGGCCGAACTGTGGGCCTCCTCAAGTATCTCGGCCCGTAACTCTGCCACTGCAGGTACGCATAAACGGCCCAATTTCACCAGTGCTCCATCGTCCCAGATGGTAAAATCCTGTCTCCCATCCGCATCGACCTCAATTCTGTAAATACAGAGTATCGGATCCTGAAGTTGTGCTTCAATGATCCGAACAATCAATACTGGTCGCACATGAAGCTGGCCAACAAAGCTCCATGCTTGTCCGTACCCAAAATAACTCCCGCCTTCCGGAGTTCCACCAGCAAGGGAAGATACACCATCCCCAGGTGTGCAATAGTTCCCGCTGATTTCCTGCTGAGTGCATCCGCCACCACATTGGCCTTACCCGGATGGTACTCGATCGTACAGTCATAGTCCTTCAGGAGCTCCAACCATCTCCGTTGTCTCATGTTGAGCTCCTTCTGAGTGAATAAGTATTTAAGACTCTGGTGGTCGGTGTATATCCGACACGTTGCGCGAACAGGTAATGTCTCCAGATTTTGAGAGCATGAACCACCCGCCGCCAACTCAAATCATGGGTAGGGTAGTTCAACTCATGAGTCTTCAGCTGCCGGGATGCATAGGCGATAACCTTGCCAGTTTGCATCAACACGCAGCCCAAACCTTGCAGCGATGCATCACTGAAGACCACAAACTCCCCACTGTCGTCCGGCAATGCAAGGACAGGTGCAGTGGTCAATCGATCTTTCAACTCTTGAAGGCTCCCGATCGCACTGCTCGTCCCAGATAAACTTTACTCGCTTCCGAGTCAAACGAGTCAATGGTGCAGCAATTTTGGAGAAGCCCTCCACGAATCTCCGGTAGTAACCTGCTAATCCGACGAAACTCCGCACCTCGGTCACTGTTGTCGGTTTAGCCCAGTTGGTCACCGCTTCTGTTTTCTGGGGATCCACGCAAATCCATCCGTCGATATCACGTGTCCCTGAAAAACCAATACTGCTCAGCCAAAACTGACACTTGCTCAGCTTGGCATACAATTGTTCTTGGTCTCAGTCTCTCCAAGACCAACCGTAGATGTTCTTCATGTGCACGGGCACTCCTCGAGTATACCAAAATATCATCGATGAACACAATCACGAACTTATCCAGGTAGGGTCGAAAGACCCGGTTCATCAGATCCATGAATGCTGCTGGAGCATTCGTCAAACCAAATGGCATAACAAGGAACTCGTAGTGTCCGTAACGGGTTAGAAAAGCAGTTTTCGGAATATCCTCCTCCGAAATCCTCAGTTGTTGATACCCAGATCGCAAATCAATTTTCGAGAAGCACTGAGCTCCCCGCAACTGGTCGAAAAGGTCATCGATCCTGGGTAGAGGATACTGATTCCTCAGCGTCACCTTGTTGAGTTGTCGATAGTCAATACATAAACGGAGACTTCCTTCCTTCTTCTTTACGAACAACACCGGTGCTCCCCACGGTGAAGTACTCGTTCGGACATATCCCAAATCTACCAACTCCTGCAATTGAGTCTTGAGTTCTCGTAACTCGGCTGGCGCCATCCGTATGGTGCCTGGGATATAGGTCGGGTACCGGGAGTAGTTCAATAGTAAACTCAATCTCCCGCGATGGTGGCAACCCAGGTAAGTCTTCCGGGAATACATCCGGAAACTCACAGACCACCGGTATTTCGTCGATAACCGGAGTAATCGACCCGTTCCGACACGACATGCGCCAGATAACCCTGGCATCCCTTCCGTAGAAGTTTGGTAGCAGTAAGTGACGAAATCACTTCAGGAGCAAACCATCACGTTCCCCCTGAAAGATAACTTCCGGCAAACCCAGGCTCCGCAAAATCACTTGCTTGCTACAGCAGTCGATGAGCGATCCGTGCTCCGACAGCCAATCCATCCCTAGGATTATATCGAAGTCGTGGATATCCAGAATAATTAAGTCTGCTGGTAAATCCACATCTCAATTCTTACCGGGCACCTCCGAATCACCTGATTCACAAGGTACACGGTACCCATCGGAGGTGCCAACACCCATTTCGCAATCTAAGGCTGATACAACACAATCAAGCATACCAGCACAACTTTTCGAAATAAAAGAATGTGTAGCCCCCGCATCCATTAATACACGTACAAGAAAATTAAAGATATGTAGTGTACCTGTGACCACGCCTGGAGCAGTCCTCGTGTAACACCCCGGAAATTCGAGGATTCCCATATTGTAATTTATTGTGTGATTTGACGATTTTACCCTTGTGATTGGTATGGTCAAATGTTGACTTTTTGATTGATGAACTAATGGAATTTGACCTATGACCGTGACGTAGTTCGGGACGTCACGAGTTCATAGACAGGTGGCACGTCCAATTCGGACGATCAGGGTAAAAGTTATGACTTTTCGGAAGTTTAGGGGCATTACCGTAATTTGGACTATCGGGGAAAATGTTGACTTTTCTTTTGACAACTAATTTTCAGTTGACTCAAGGACCGTTGGGTAGGCCTCGACGTCCTGAGTCCGTAGACAGGCGGCACGCCGAAATCGGACTTCGTACGAGGAAGTTATGGTCAGAAACGTGAATTCGGGAAGTTCGGGTCTCGGTTTTCGTGTCGAATATTATATTCAGAAATTCTGATTGAAGGACACCTGGGGAGTGACAAGTGTCACTCACCCATTGGCCAGATTGGATCAGATCCACTATTGGATTAATTAACATTTAAATCAGCTTTAAATTCCAGCCCTTGGATTGAAAACCCCTGATCTAATCTGAGCCCTTGATCTAATCTTGGAGATCAAATCTGGGCCGTCCGTTCTTTCCCTCCATTTCTTTATAATTCTTACCCGCAGAACACTCTGTCCATTTCGATCAAGCATCCCAGCTAACCATCCACTCACTGTGTCTGCGTGTTGGGGGACTCCCTGGGGAGACTGAGCGATGGCAGTGAGCACGGCGGAGGACGGCGGCGAGGAAGGAAGCAGGGGAAACCCGTGGCGGTTTCAACCCAGATTTTTGGTAAAACCATTTCCCACGTTTAAATTGGTCCGTTATGAATCCTAATCAACTCTAGGAACCTCCAGGAACCTTCTGGATTTGAGCCCGTGGCCGGTGGAGCTCAGGGCGGTGGCACAACTGTGACGGGAGGCCGGTGCTGTTCTTCGAGGTAGGCCCTCGATTCAATCCGTTTTTCTCAATTCTAACATAGAACCAATCTAGGGACTAAGACGAGTAATTAGGAAATGAAAGGAATGAAAATGATCCAGAAATGAAGAAATGGCAACCGGGTCGTGATCGCGGGTCTGATCGACCCGAGTTGCAGGAAAACGGGTCAACCCGTCTGAGGACAGCGGTGATGACGTGGCACCCTGTCAGTCTGTCAGATGACGTGGACCAACCGTGAGCCGACACGTGTCACATGTCAGTGCACAGTCAGCACTGACATGTCAGTGACGTGGACCAGTCAGGGACTGCCACGTGTCACTGACATGTCAGTGACGTGGACTAGTGCCGTACTGACACGTGGCACATGTCAGATCTGACACGTGGTCTGACAGATCAGTGTGGTGGACCATTCAGATGTTGACACGTGGCACCTGTCAGGTCTGACATGTCAGACCTGACAGCTGTCAGATGACGTCAGCATGACGTCATGCTGACGTCAGTAGTGACGTTAGCATGACGTCATGCTGACGTCAGTAGTGACGTCAGCGATGACGTCAGCAGGAACTGTTCCTGCGTTGATCGCCGCGTTGACCGGCGCGTGGGGGGCGCGTGTGAACAGTGTTTCTAGTGGGACCACCACCATTCTTTAGGTTTCGACGATCCGGATCCAATGGCGGTGGTTTCGGGTCGATCAGAGATCTTTAAGTTGGTCAAAATAAGGTTTATTGCCTTGGAAAGCGCGTTCGGGCGGCTTTCCCGGGTCGGTTTTGACCTAGGCTTTCATGGTTGAATGTTAGGGGTTTGTATTGATCTTTACGAATACTTTGGACTTGACAGGGATTGTACATTTGTACCAGGTCGAGGGTATACGTTCGGTTTCTAGCAGGACTGTACTGTGAGTGGGCCATTTTCTTAAACCCTTGTGTGCATAAATGTTTTCTGGTTTTATTATACTTATTCACATGCTAAAACAATGATGGTTTTGATGATATGGAAAATATGGTTATGGCACGTTTCACGGTATTTGGGCTTGAGACCCGTCCGATGAAACTGAATGATTGGTTCGGATTCTATCTATGTATATATATGTTTGCATGTGGATATCAATAAAATGTATTTGTTACTGCACTGTATAGATCCTTCCATATTGTATTGTCTCCTCCGGATGAGGTACCCCGGAGAGGTCACGGACGTCTAGAACGTCCAGCGTCTATGACGCTAAGCATCGGGGATGCTGTACCCGAACGGGGTTCGAGGATTTGTCTCGGAAATTGAGACCCGAGTGGCACGCGTAGCCTTGTGATTATGACCTTATTGGACGTCAGGGACGTCAGACATCAGGGATGTCGGGATTGGAGTGTATAGTGCAGCAACTAAAATTATGGTTATGGTTTTATTATATGCCTTATGGTTCATATTATATGGTTATTGATTTTGGATTATGTTGCACGCATGTTTGGAAAACGGAGGGGTAAATTATATGTTTTACTTATCAAACGATTTCATAAACTTGTGTTTCGGTCCACTCACCCTTACTGTTTTGATAACCCCTCCAGGTCGGGAAACTGAGGTAGAGGAGGAACCAGAGGCTGAGGCATAGATCTACTTCTGCGTACCTGAACCCCTGCTGGGCGGTGTACCCGCAGGTTTACTTTAGAGTCGTGCTCGCAAATTTGTAATTTTGAATTATATCCCTTGTCTGACATTCGTTTAATTCGGATTTGATGTATGACTTTAATTTGGTTATTTATGCTTTTAAATGTTTGGAGGTTAAAGTTGGTATGAATTATTGGGTGTCAGACGGGAGCAGGGCACGTCCCCTTGTGGTCCCTGTGGGATCGGGGCGGGTCCTGTCACCTCGCCTGCTGCTGGGTCATTGCAAACACTTGGGCCCTCGGCCCTCCGTTCCGTCCGCGCCCGCGCGCGCCACGTCCAGCACCACGGTCACCTCCCTGACCGCGACCTCCATTAGTGTGGGAAGCCGTGCTCTGCACCACACTCGAGCCCCCAGCGTCGTTGTTCTTGGACAACTGCGGACAATCACAGGCATAGTGGCCTTCCTCTCCGCAAGCAAAACAAGTTATTGGCCTTGACCTGCCCGAATGCCCACCAGATGCACCGCTCCAAGATGAGTGCTGCCCAGAGTTATGTCCAGATCCTCTGCCCTGAGAGCCTCCACGTCGACCCGACCAGCCACGACCCGTGAAGGATGAGAGTGCTCCCCTGTAGCTCCCTCCCTTGTTGTTCTTACGGCCCGATGGCCCATGATGTGGGCGATCCTGACGTCGCCCCTCCCCCGAAGGCTGTCGTGATTGGTGTGCCGCCAGACTGGCCTCGACACGCACCGCTGCGTCGACCATATCCCTCAGAGAAGCATGAGTGGTAGCAGTCACACTGGCCCGGATCTCCCCTCGGAGTCCAAGCTCAAACCGCTGGCATTTGTCCTCCTCCGTGCTTACGAATGAGGCAGCGAACCGGGAAAGTTTCCCGAAGGTTTACTCGTAGTCTGCAACAGACATGTCACCCTGCTCCAGCCGCAGGAATTCCGCCTCCCGCGCCGCAGGAAAGGATCGTGGGTAGTACTGGTCCAGAAACCTGGAACGGAAAGCTTCCCATGTAGTGGTATGGACAGACCACCCAGACATTTCGAGTCCGTGCCACCACTGGTAGGCTCCTCCTTCCAGCAAGAAGGCCGCCAAAGTCACTCGTTCACCCGGAGGGCAGTGCATCACCGAGAAGATCCTCTCCCACTTGGTGATCCAGTCGTGAGCATCCTCGGGGTTTGATCCCCCGCAGAAAGGAGTGGCTCCCAAACGTTGAGCCCTTTCGATGCTCGCGCATTCCATCTCTCTTTCTAGATCCTCGTCCGTTCGAGTATGAGGAATTCTCCTAGGAGGCATAACCAACTGTTAAGAGGCATAGATCAGAAAACAATATTCTTAAAAGTCGAAAAGTAACTAGTACTAATCGCTAGTCTAGCATGCTGACCAATACCCTAGTACTGACCACAACCTAGTGCTCTGATACCAAGCCGACAGGACCCGCCCCAATCCCACAGGGACCACAAGGGGACGTGCCCTGCTCCCGTCTGACACCCAATAATTCATACCAATTTTAACCTCAAAACATTTAAAAGCATAAATAACCAAATTAAAGTCATACATCAAATCCGAATTAAACGAATGTCAGACAAGGGATATAATCCAAAATTACAAATTTGCGAGCACGACTCTAAAGTAAACCTGCGGGTACACCGCCCAGCAGGGGTTCAGGTACGCAGAAGTAGATCTATGCCTCAGCCTCTGGTTCCTCCTCTACCTCAGTTTCCCGACCTGGAGGGGTTATCAAAACATTAAGGGTGAGTGGACCGAAACTCAAGTTTATGAAATCGTTTGATAAGTAAAACATATAATTTACCCCTCCGTTTTCCAAACATGCGTGCATCATAATTCAAAATCATAAACCATATAATATGAACCATAAGGCATATAATAAAACCACAAGTATAATTTTAGTTGCTGCACTATACACTCCAAACCCGACATCCCTGATGTCTGACGTCCCTGACGTCCAATAAGGTCACAATCACAAGGCTACGCGTGCCACTCGGGTCTCAATTTCCGAGTTCTTTCCCCGAACCCCGTTCGGGTACTGCATCCCCGATGCTTAGCGTCATAGACGCTGGACGTCCTAGACGTCCGTGACCTCTCCGGGGTACCTCATCCGGAGGAGACAATATAATATGGAAGGATCTATACAGTGCAGTAACAAATGCATTTTATTGATATCCACATGCAAACATATATATACATAGATAGAATCCGAACCAATCATTCAGTTTCATCGGACGGGTCTCAAGCCCAAATACCGTGAAACGTGCCATAACCATATTTTCCATATCATCAAAACCATCATTGTTTTAGCATGTGAATAAGTATAATAAAACCAGAAAACATTTATGCACACAAGGGTTTAAGAAAATGGCCCACTCACAGTACAGTCCTGCTGAAAACCGAACGTATACCCTCGTCCTGGTACAAATGTACAATCCCTGTCAAGTCCAAGTATTCGTAAAGGTCAATTTAAACCCCCAACATTCAACCATGAAAACCTATGTCGAAACCGGCCCGGGAAAGCCGCCCGAACGCGCTTCCCAAGGCATTAACTTTAATTTGACCAACTTAATGATCTCCGATCGACCCGAAACCACCGCCATTGGATCCGGATCGTCGAAACCTAAAGAATGGTGGTGGTCCCACCAAAAACACTGTTCACAAGCGCCCCCACGCGCCGGTCAACGCGTCGGTCAACGCAGGAACAGTTCCTGCTGACGTCATCGCTGACGTCACTGCTGACGTCAGCATGACATCATGCTGACGTCATCTGACATCTGTCAGGTCTGACATGTCAGACTCTGACAGGTGCCACGTGTCAACATCTGATTGGTCCACCACACGGATCTGTCAGGCCACGTGTCGGATCTGACATGTGCCACATGTCAGTACGGCACTGGTCCACGTCACTGACATGTCAGTGACACGTGGCAGTCCCTGACTGGTCCACGTCACTGACATGTTAGTGCTGACTGTGCACTGACATGTGACACGTGTCGGCTCACGGTTGGTCCACGTCATCTGACAGGCTGACAGGGTGCCACGTCATCACCGCTGTCCTCAGACGGGTTGACCCGAACACCTGCAACTCGGGTCGATCAGACCCGCGATCATGACCCGGTTGCCATTTCTTCATTTCTCAACCATTTCAGTCCTAGTTTGTTCCTAGATGCTCGTCTCAATCCCAGAAAGGGTTCTAGCTAATTAAAATTGACAAACACAGACAGGTTCGAAGGCTTACCTCGATGAACAGACCCGGTTCCCGTCGCCGTTTAAACTCCGTTCAGGTCACCTCCGGTCACACAATTGAGTTCTAGAGGTTCCTAACAGTCCATAGAAGTGAATAGAGTCAAAAAGGAATGCCAACAAACACTGAACAACAAGCTTCCATTTCTGAGTTTTTGAAGCCGTTTCGGGTTTTGAAGCCGACTCACCTCGCCGTCGTCTGCCGCCGTCCACCGCCGTGCCTCCGTTCTTCCCCGTGAGTCCAGCAACACACAGACACAGGGACAGGGAGTAGTGCGGGTGTGATGGATGAAATGGGCAGTGTGTGTGGGTTCGGGTGAGAAATATATAGAAATGGAGGGAAAGCTGCTCAAAGAAATGAACGGCCCAGATTGAATCTCAAAATGAGATCAAGGGCTGAGATCAGATATGGGGTTTTCAATCCAAAGGCTGGAATTTAAAGCTGATTCAAATGTTAATTAATCTAATAGTGGATCTGATCCAATCTAGCCAATGGGTGAGTGACACTTGTCACTCACCAGGTGTCCTCCAATCAGATTTCCTAAATTTAATATTCGACACGAAAACCGAGACACGAACTTCCCGAATTCACGTTTCTGACCATAACTTCCTCGTACGAAGTCCGATTTCGGCGTGTCGCCTGTCTACGGACTCAGGACGTCGAGGCCTACCCAACGGTCCTTGAGTCAACAGAAAATTAGTTGTCCAAAGAAAAGTCAACATTTTCCCCCGAGAGTCCAAATTACGGTAATGCCCCTGAACTTCCGATAGTCATAACTTTTACCCTGATCGTCCGAATTGGACGTGCCACCTGTCTATGAACTCGTGACGTCCCGAACTACGTCACGGTCATAGGTCAAAGTTCATTTAGTTCATCAATCAAAAAGTTAACAATTTGACCATACAATTCACAGGGGTAAAATCGTCAAATCACACATTAAATTACAATATGGGAATCCTCGAATTTACGGGGTGTTACATTCAAGCCCGAAATCACTTTTCTGAAATCCATTTTAAATCATTGAAATCAAATCATATTCCAATTACCAAAATCAAATCATCAAAGCCATGATCAAACCATAGCAGAAAATCGTATCTCGTAAAACGTGTACTTTCGTAAATATCTCGAAATACGTCCAAAATCGTAAAGCATCAAGTTCATAATCACAAACATAGAAATCACGTATAGAAATCATATAAAACATATATGCATGCATCATAAGTTAGAAAGCAAAGTCCACTCACAGACCATTGGCGTCGTTGCCTTGATACGCGCGCACTTATGTTTTCCCGGCTAATCCACTATCACCGGCTTTCCTGAACCTATCCAAATCCCATAATAAGGTCACTAACTACTTCATTAAACTTCTACTAAAGCCCCATAATTTTCTCGAATTTTTAACTATTTTTAACCGAGGCCTAAAACCTTTAGGCATCCCGAAACCTATCGAGATGATGTCTGATCGACTCGAAACCAGTGCCAAAATATTTGTTACATCGATACGATAAAAAGCCATGTTGGAAAATTCCCCAAAAGGGGCCCCCCACGCTCCCTCAAGTACCGCCCAAAGGGACTGCGCGTGGGAGCCACGCACCTAAGCACTGTTCATCGTCTTCCTCAAGTCGACCGGTATGCAAATCCGGTCCAATTTTGAACCAGCGTGAGCGGTTTTTGTCCAATTTTCGTTCAATTCTAATCCTGTTTCTTCCCTTAATTTCTTCCTAAGCTCTACTACTAATCTCTCTGTTCAAAACATGAAATAAAGTCCTGAATTATACCTTCCAAATCGAAGAACTTCCTTCACTTTTTCTCCTTTGTGTTCTTTCTCCTCCGGCCATCTCAGGCCTTCCTTCCAGGCTTAATAAGCTCCTAACAACATCCAAAACCTTTTCTAATCATCCAATTCCAGTAAAAACCAGCAAGGCTCAAAATGCCATTTTCAAACTGAAACTTACCTTCCACGGGTTTCACGGCCACCAACCACGGCAGCCCTCCAGTTTAGGCTTATTCAACTCCTAGGCACTTCAGAAACATCATCTATTAATCAATTAGGCTCATTAACCCTTCAATTCGATTTCCATATTTCAAACTCAACAGGGGACTCACGGGTTTCTTACCTCTGTTCGACCACCACCGTGCACGACGGTGCTTGGTAGCAGCACCACCATCCTCCTCAACGTCTGCTCTGTCAGTCTCCTTTACACATCACGGGTTAATGATGAAAGATTTGTTCACGGTTCACTAATTCAACCTCTGTTTCACTATGTTTATCCAAAACCGTGCAAAACCATTTAAACAATTGTGAGACAATTGTAAGGCGGTGGGGGAAGGATTCTATGACCATCTAGACCCAGCCAGGTGTCCAAAACCTGGTGGTCATCCCTTCCAAAAACAGCCAAGTGTCCTGATATCACTGGGCACACATTCCAAGATAGCAAAATGACCAAAATGCCCCTGCCTTGCAAAATTACCATTTTACCCCTCGTACATTTAGACCAATAGTTAAATCATCTGAAGTCCAATGATGATGTGCCACCTATCATTGTACTCAGGGGATCGAGACCTTCCTAATGGTCATCGGAATGCGTGAAAAATACTTGTCGGCTAAAAAGTCAACAATTTGCCCCTTTTCGACTAAATTACCAAATTACCCTCGAACTTCCAAACGTCATAAGTCTTTCCTCGAACGTCGGACTCGGACGAGCCACGTGTCTATGAACTCGTGACGTCCCGAAATACGTCACAACCCTCGGTTAAAGTTCATTTAACCCCTCAATCTAAAAGTAAACTGTTTGCCCAATTCCAGGGGCAAAATCGTCATTTGGCATCGTCCGTCCGAAATCACCCAACTAATCACCGATTAATCACACTAATGCGTCATTAACTACTAATCTAATCCTGATTTCCGAGACGGGTCGTTACAAATAATCCTCCAACACCTGTCACTCCTGAGCATCGCACAACATCTTCTGCTACCACTAAACCCCTCCCTAACTCCCACACTGAACCACCTGTCACCCTTGATCCCATTTCACCGTCCTAAGAATTGGCTCCACCACCATGCCGATCCCCACGCCCCACCAAGATGCCAACCACATTGCAAGACTTCGACATTGAGGCAGCCGTCCCCTCCCCCATTGGCTCCATGACTTCCTCGAACAAGGTCACTTTCTCAAGTACTGCCCACTCCCTCTCTAATGTCTAGTCTTATGCTTGCTTATCCTTTCCTCATCAAATTTTCACAACCAAGATGACCATCGAGCGAAAGCCTGCTGACGTGGCAACCACACGGCAGAGAGAGACTGACATTATGTTGACGTGGTGATGATGTGGCAGCCATGTGATGGCCAAGTAGATGCCACCTGGTAGCCATGTATCAGGACTAGTGGCATCCATGTTAGTATCTGTTAGGCCACGTGGAACGCAGGCTATTCAGTACATGTGTGCACATGAGGGCGCGTGTGAGCACATGGCGGCGAGTGGGAAGGCCAACGAGCTTCCACCAAAGTGTGGCGGCGCATGGGCATGAATCTCAAGACACGGGGGCATGTGTCTGAAAAATTTGGACGTTTGATTCCAATGGTGGTCGTTTCAAGGTGATCAGATATCGTCTCGAGGTAGTTTTAAGGGTTTGAACTCTATGTTCTACTTTTAAAAATTTGTAATTAAATCCCGGGACTTAGTGCTTGTATTGAGAACCTACATAGGACTTTTATGACTCAAGATTTATGTTTTTCACAAGTAACACGACCTACGGAGCTAGTGAGGAGCGTGTAAATCAAGAATAATTGTGCAATAATCACTGTGAGTGGACCTTTTTTATTATCAAATATTAATCATGCATATTTATGTGATTTGGATGCTTTTATGTGTGAATGTGATGATGATGGATATATATGATTTTTGTATGATTTTACGGAACTTATTTTGTGGCATGTTTTACGATATTTTGGTATGTGTTACATTTTGGGGCTTAGGTCTGAATTTTGAAACGTGGTTTTAGTTTATGAAAATGATATGTGCTATGATTGCGTGATTTCTGGATATATCTGGAATGTTGTGTTATGATGAACAACCCTCCTCAGATTTGGGTTATGTCCAAATGTTGTATCCCTAGACGACCACTCAAACGCTGTATCCATAAGTGGTTAAGTTATGTGGTTTGACACTCGGATGTTGTATCCTCGAGTGGTTGGCCTACCGGTAGTGATGTGGTTATATGGTTGATGCTCATATGTTGTATCCCTGAGCGGACCCTCAGATGTTATGTCACGACCCGACCCATCTAACATTATATTGTCCGCTTTGCGCCCAGCCCTCACCGTTTTGTTTTCGGGAGCCCACGTGCAACTTCCCAGTAGGTCACCTATCATGGGATTGCACCAGCCTCAACTCGCTTAACTTTGGGGTTCCAATTCTCCCCAAAGCCACTGAGCTCCCAAAAGGCCTTGTGTTAGATAGATACGTGCCCACACATATAAGGTACATCACCTTTCCCTCCCCGAGCGATGTGGGATCGTTCACCGATCTTACCTTTCAAAGCTCACGGGTCTTGCTCACCGTTCTTGCTTCTCAAGCTCACGGGTCTTGCTCACCATTCTTACTTCCAGGACCGGGTCTTACATGTTGTATCCCTAAATAGCTATGTAGTACTGTGATTAGCTTACGGATATCGAGGATGGATTGATGGATTGACTCTTTGCGCATACTTACTCGTATAGTAAATTTCCTACCGTTATTCTTTTCTTTTGGTTTATGTTATCTTATTTCATTTTCTCTTATCAAAATAAGATGACTTTATTATATGCATGCATAGATTTTAAAGCAGAGGGTGTATGAGTAGTTTTCTTCAAAGCTGGTTTTAAAAAAGTTATTTTCATCCACTCACAATTTGTTTTGGTTTTTCATTTACCCTCCAGGGCGTGATATGAGGACAAAGATCTACACATAGACCGAAGGCATAGATTAGATTTTGCACACTCTTCAACGTACTAGGTTAAGAATGGACTTTTAGTGGTAGTTTGTAGTGCTTATGCTCTGTAACTATTTATGTAAATTATCCTTTGTCTAACAGTTGGTGAACTTTTATTTATGTTGATTTTACTTTGAGGTTAGTCTCAGTTTTTCTTAAAGTTAATTGTCAAACGGGAGCATAATTCCTTCTTTTTATGGAAGGGGTCATGTCAACTTGGTATCAGAGCATATGTTTTGTCTTTTAACTGCACTTATGAGTGCATGGGTATGAACTAAGTGAGTTTGTTTTAGGGGGAAAGAAATACGTAACGATTATGCACCCACGACGTGATCCTCGAGCACGATCGGAAGACGAACTAGAGTGAGTTAGAGAGGGCCCGGATATAGAGAGAGCCCAGCGGTTGGGGGCTACTACCTTCTTAGGCAAGGTGAGCCCAGAATAGGTAGAGGAGTGGGTTACGCATATGAAGAGGATTTTTTAGATTATGCGGCGTTTGCTCGAGTACAAGGTGTTGATTGCTACTTTCTAGCTAATTGAGTATGCTTACTAGTGGTGGCAGATGCTATAGATGATAGGATGGGATGCCCAGGAAGTGACTTGGGACACTTTTAAAGACAAATTTCTACATCAATTTTGGCCCCGAACATATCGAGATGCCAGGGAGATGGAGTTTTTTCGACTACAGCAAAGGAGCTTGTGATTAGGTACTAAGCGGGCATGAATGGCAAGATCGACTACAAGAATCGCTCAAGATTAGTCGAGGGCTTCACCACGAGCCCTAATTGAAACCCATGAAGTTTCAATTGACTACCAACCAAATACCCAAAATTTAGTTCGAGTTCTTATATTGAAATTGATTTTCAAGAAATTCCACGGCAAAATAATCAATCACAAAAATTCATCCCAATTACTTGAATGAATCGTAAAGTAACAAAACCCAAAATCTTACTTGGTAAGTTTGCTGAAATTTTTCCTTGCAAGAAGTTTTGCAAGATTATCAATAAAAAAAATCCTCCCAATAGCTTGATTGAATCGTAAAGTAACAAAATCCCAAAATCTTACCCAGTAAGTTAAGTTTGTTGAAAATTTATCTTATTCTTCTCGCTCGCTCTCTCTCATAATTCGTCTCTCTCAGTAGATTTTTAACTCTCAGATAATTTTTTGATCAAAAAAATTCTTAACTTTTTGATCCAGTGCAGTTATGATAAATTGATAATTTCTAGATAGTTATCATTTAATATTTTATTTTTTATTCTAAAATAATTTTACTATTATAACTGTGGAACCCAAAATCATCCGAAAATTATGGAGCCGCCACGTGTCCCGTAATTCCCAAAAATGACCAAATTGCCCTTGGCAAATAACGCTGATCATTTGAAAAACACTCATACATTAAATAATCTATTTACCAGTTAAATACGTTATTTGATCGGGTTAAAACCTCCGTAATATTGATATTCTCCCCGAGGGTTAATTATCGTTATTCTTAATAATGGATAATTAATATTAATATTAAAATACAACAAATATCATTACTATCATAATGAGTCATCATTACAATTATTAAATAATATATTTAATAATAATATATTATTTACTAATTAAATATTCAACCGACCAATCAGAACGCTCCAAGGCTCCCAAGATTTTCCTATAAATAGGAAGGCACATTTCATTTCCAAGGTACGTTGATTCTTCGTTTCGAAGTATATCCCTTTCCTCTCTCAAAGCTAACTTAAGCATCGGAGTGTTCTTGGTCGAACAACCCCCCGGGTAAATCGATCGAAGCAACGATAGCTAATTGTTTGCTGTTTGCAGGAATTGTGAGGACTTTTCGCGAATTGTTCAATCTTTGATTCAACAATTGGTGCTTTCATTGAGAGCTATTGAGTTATACTCAGAAGAAGCTCTCTCATATGTTCATCGTTCATCTTTCTTCGTTCGTCGTTCATCGACATTGTTCGAAGATTTTGAACGTTGTTCATCACTCATCAAGAATTTGTTCATCGTTCATCTTTCTTCGTTCGTCGTTCATCGACATTGTTCGAAGATTTTGAACGTTGTTTCATCACTCATCAGGCATTCTTTCATCGTTCATCTTTCTTCGTTCGTCGTTCATCGACATTGTTCGAAGATTTTGAACGTTTGTTCATCGTTCATCTCCCTTCGTTCGTCGTTCATCGACATTGTTCGAAGATTCTGAACGTTGTTCAAATTATCCATCAAACAGCTTTCCAACTCAACATTCTTCGAATCGGCATGGCTAAGGTTCGTCGATCCGTTCCGTCAGCCGGGGAAGGTGTTTCTGCCTCAACGGCCCAGACGAGGATTGAAGCTCACATAGAAACTCCGGAGAAGCGCCCAGCTCGACTCGGGCGTGTGTCCATAGAAGCGCCCTTTGAGACACTTGAAGGGAGGCCAACCTTCAGTTTTGAAGCATTCCCCTCTCCAGCTAACCAAGTACCCGCGCTAGGGGATGGAACTTCAACTTTACAACAGGCAAACGGGAGTTTGATAGGAAATGCATTACGACATGATCAACTCACAACAAGCATGGTCCAAAGGAAGTTTCTGGACGGATGTCATGACATCTCAGGGAGAAGTCATCACCAACCTCCCCAGGACAACTTGGCGCAACAAGTTGAAGGGTTAAGCAAACAAGTTCAACTCCAGTCAAAGTTCTTGCAGCAACTCCTAGCAGAGAGACCAATCCAGGAGCAGGACAGACGATCCACGTCACGTGGAAGACAAGAGAATGTCCAAAAACGTCCTAGGAAAGAGCAGGTTCGCTGCCAAACAATGTCACGTGATACTTCGCTAGGCGACTCTGGAGAAGAAAGTCACGCTCATCGAGCGAAAAGCCCACAATGCCTAAAGCCGTTAGTACGTGAACAGCTAGGAGGTAGGACTGGGGCAACTTCACGGGCAGAGCACTCACAACACTCACATAGGAGCAGGGGGCAACTTCGAGCTCTATACAAAAACCCAAAACGATCTGCCCACGGTAGTAAAAGGGAAAATAAAGCCTACTCCCCTGCACGATCCCAGAGAACAGGGGGAGAAGCTCAAAGAGGTTCTCAACGATTAGCAAAAAGGAACTCATCGCCTCAGCAAGGAGCGTTGCAGGCTAATGATGTGCAAAAAATGCTGGACATGCACCTTCGTGCTCAACAAGGTGGCGATCTAGAGGACGATCTACGTCGCCAGATACGGCTCTCTACGCCCTTTATAAGGGATATTGAGGAGGATCCATTCCCCCAGAGGTTCGCAACGCCAAACTTCACTTCATTCAAAGGAGCCTCCGACCCGGTAAAACACATAGATCATTTTCGAGGAGTCATGATCCCCCACAGGTCTAACGATGCACTCATGTGCAAAGTTTTTCAAGCTTCCCTTCAAGGCCAAGCCATGACTTGGTTCAATCATCTCCCCCCGAGGTCGATTGAGTCCTTTGAAGAGTTGGCTTTGACATTTGTGAAGGAATACGCACAACTTCGGACAATCGAGGTGAAAGACGACCATCTTTTCTCTGTCCGAAAGAGAGCAAATGACACTCTGCGACAATACATACGGAGATTTTGTGAGGAGAAATCTCGCATTATCGGCTGTAATGACTTTGTTGCGGCAATGGCATTCAAGCAAGGACTCCCTCGAGACAGCCAGCTTTACGGGGACATCGTCATGAGCAATGCGCGAAGTCTTTCCGAAATACTTTCGCTAGCAGAGCGACATGCAAGTTGGGAGGACGAGAAGCGCGCCGCTCATACTCATGGCCATGCTGGGACTAGCGAAAAGGCCTCCGATGAGGATGAACCCCATGGAAAGTCTGCAACTGGAAAGCTCGACAAGCGAAAGGCAGGGCAACACTCCCAAACGCCAGTTATGGGGAAGCCTAACTTGCAGCTATCTTTACCAGCCCATCAGATCCACAATGAAATTAAGAACAAGCCATGGTTTAAGAAGCCAGAGCCAGTCAAAGGCAATCAAGAGAATGCTGATAAAACCAAATGGTGCGCCTATCATAAATGTTATGGGCACAATATCAGCACATGTATATCTTTCGAAAGATATCTCCGAAATCTCCTGAGGGAGGGGCATTGTACAGACTACATCAAAAACAAGACTGTAAATCACATGGAGAACAAAGAGTCAAACGAGCCAGCGTCAAAGGTGATCCGCATCAACTAGACGCAAGTCAACATTAGAAAGACATAAAACTCTATGGAGCTTTTCAATTTTGCTTTTCAAGTTGCCTTCTGAATTCAAGTATCAATGAAATGAGATTAACAAATTGATTTGTTCACCATGTACAATTTTCAAAGCTTATTCTCTCTAGTGTAAAAAGCCTTCATGATCGAAGCATCCAAGCCTTCGTCATCGAAGCATATGAGTTTTCGCCTTGCGAAGCATCTAAGCCTTCGCCATGCGAAGCATCCAAGCCTTCGTCATCGAAGCATTCAAGCCTTCGCCCTGTAAAGCATCTAAGCCTTCGCCATGCGAAGCACCTAAGCCTTCGTTATCGAAGCATCCAAGCCTTCGCCCTGCGAAGCATTCAAGCCTTCGTCATCGAAGCATCAAAGCCTTCTGAGTCCTGCAAATTTCTGTGCAGCAGGGAGAGCTCATCTCGAGTGGTATCTCGCTCATTTTCTATCAGCATCCTCTCTGCACGGCTCATCTCCAACTCGCCCATTTTGGCTTCCGATGTGAAATTGAGACCTCAAGTTATCTTAGTTATCGCAATCTCACATCAACAACATAATTTCTGCCTGCCCTTCGCATCAAGATGGCACATTCGTAGGGCCAGAACGGAAAGGTTAGGAAAGAAGTTGCTCGGTATGCTTATGGTTTAGGAAAGAAGTTGCTCGGCATGGTTTTTTCTCCCAAGAACCAGTAAGTCCTTGTTTATTGTCCTTCTTCTGAACAACGGTCTCCTTCAAGCACAGTGGAACGCACAACCACTCCTTGTTTGGGATGTCTGAAAGCTTCTCGCCATTCATGGAGAGAGTAGCCGGCTCATGTCCCGAAACTCTAGAAGAACATCTGCCGCCAAGTTCCACGAGAACGTCGCTTGAAAAGGAAATTTGATTGCGAGCCTTCCACTCCATGAAGTCTTCGGGTTTCTCAGATTCCATATCTTTCCCTCGGAATGGACTTAGGCCACGAAAACCGCCACGCTCCCACAGGGCAAGTTTGCCGGGTCTCTCAGCACCTTGACGCATGGCGAGCATGTATGTGGTACTAGCAAGAGTCACAGTAAGTGTGATCCTGCCTACCGATGCTCACTAGTCACGTCCGCAAGTGCACTCAGTCACCGCCAAGTCCCCGTCGACTGTTCAGCCAAACTCCGTCCACCACGTGGCACCGGTAGTAGACCCGCTCCAACAAAGTTTCTAAACACCTTCGACGGACTCTTGATACGTAGCAAGCATATTCGCGGTACTAGCAAGGGTCACGTTAAATGTGAGCCAGCCTACCAATGCTCGCACGCACCGTCCAAACCACTCATTTTCCAGGACGGACGCACTTCCGTAATTTCCCACGCTTTCCGGGAATCTCGAATCCTGTCCAAAAAACAACATGAAAGGTCATTAATGACTCTAAAAACATCATATCAATTTTCCACAATTTTTCGGGAATTTAATAAAAATTTAAAACATAAACTAAACCTTCGGACCCCCGAAAGAGTATCAAAACAGTGCCCGATTAACTCGTACCCAACACTAAGTATGTTCGTTACATTAAGTATAGTAAAACACATGTTGAACACTTCCCCAGAAAAACATCCACGCGCTCTCACGCGCCGCCTCAAGCGGCTGCGCGTGAAAGCCACGCGCGTAGCACAGTAACTGCTACAGTGCGTCTTCTCTGCCCGTTTCTCTGATAAACGGGTCAAGGGCCCGCGATCAGACCCGAAAAAATCTCCATCAATTCGACCTTGATTTCTTCCGTTCTTTCAACTGATCCCCTCTAGTCCAACCAAAATCAAGTTCTGTAAGATCAATTACCTCAATGAACGTCTAAAACTTCACGACTCACGATCAATTTTTGACGGGTCTCCTATTCGGGTTTATCGATTTCGACCCTGATTTTCAAATTAATTCATACGGTTAGAATCGTGTGAGTATAAGGAATGATTTTACATGATCAATTTGATAATTCCTTACCTCCAGCTAGTAGAACTCAAGCTCGATTTTTCGGGGATTTTGAAGCTTCTGTTCTTGCTCGATACGGCCTCAATCCTCTCCGTTTTTGATTTGGATCGGTTTGAAATCGTCCTAAAAGACTCAATCGAGTCTCAATTTTGATCCTTAGAGCTCGCCAATCCGAATTCGAATTCTCCCCACAATTTTCGAATTTTCGAAAATCTGCAAACCCAGCGACCCCTCTGTCCTTCGAGATTGTTTTGCTCCAATTCAGACTCTCCAATCTCTCATTCTCACAACCGAATTGCTCTTCTATTTAACAATGGCAAAATTTGGACAAAATGATTAAGTTTTCCCTAATTAAGGGTTTTAGGGTCCCTAAATCCATGATTTCCTCCACTTTGTTTGGACAAAGCAGCAAATATCATTGGCAGCTAGCATGAGTCAGCGTCCACCGTTCGCCCGTCTGAAAAGGACCATTTTGCCCTTTGCTTCCAAAATTACGAAAATGCCCCTTGCCTTCGTAGACCCATAACTTTCGCATCCGATCTCCGATTTCAGCATGCCGCCTGTCTATGGATTCGTATCAACTCGACCTACGTAACGGTCTCTGGCCCTCGTCCTTTGGACCCCCCGGTTCAAAAGTCAACATTTTGCCCATACTTGGGGGCAAAATGGTCATTTTGCACATTATGTCTGGTTCACACCACTAAACCTAGAATAGTCATTCTAAAACTAAAGATTGACTTTTACCCTTATAACCAGGGGCAAAACCGTCAAATAAACACTGACTCGATTCTTGGACCCAACAGTAACCGGTAGCCCGGTAATATAAGACTCCAAACAATGTACATCCATCCGAATTCCCTGAATACCGAATCGATGTGGGGGCATTTGTGGAACCCAAAATCATCCGAAAAGTATGGAGCCGCCACGTGTCCCGTAATTCCCAAAAATGACCAAATTGCCCTTGGCAAATAACGCTGATCATTTGAAAAACACTCATACATTAAATAATCTATTTACCAGTTAAATACGTTATTTGATCGGGTTAAAACCTCCGTAATATTGATATTCTCCCCGAGGGTTAATTATCGTTATTCTTAATAATGGATAATTAATATTAATATTAAAATACAACAAATATCATTACTATCATAATGAGTCATCATTACAATTATTAAATAATATATTTCATAATAATATATTATTTACTAATTAAATATTCAACCGACCAATCAGAACGCTCCAAGGCTCCCAAGATTTTCCTATAAATAGGAAGGCACATTTCATTTCCAAGGTACGTTGATTCTTCGTTTCGAAGTATATCCCTTTCCTCTCTCAAAGCTAACTTAAGCATCAGAGTGTTCTTGGTCGAACAACCCCCCGGGTAAATCGATCGAAGCAACGATAGCTAATTGTTTGCTGTTTGCAGGAATTGTGAGGACTTTTCGCGACGAGTTCAATCTTTGATTCAACAATAACCTTAAGAAATAAAACTGCCATTGTTTAACAATTTTTTTAAGCAGGGGTATTTAGGAGTTTATAAAAAAATTAACAACTACTTTTACCATACTAACCTCATTTATTAAATCTTCTCTTTCTTTAAAAAAATTATTAAGTGAGGACATTTTAGAATTTTTAAAAAATTTAGCCATTTTGAAGTTTTTACTTTATATAGATAAATAATAAATATATTTTAATTTATATTTTATATATGATACTACACTATTTACTATACATACATTTAATTTTTCTAAATTTGTTCTATTCTTTCCCATTTGTGTATTTGAGTACGATCATGTCTTCCCTCTAGGTATGGAATTAATACGATCGATCACATTCCGTGCAAGATTCAATTTTCTAACTTGCGCCGTGTGGTCGGCGCACTTTAGCGGGAATTGGTGTGCTTAGTTGGAATATGAGTATCAAACATAAAGTAATACGGCATTTGGGAACAATATCTAAAAGCTTGCCGGGGAATACGCAGACTTTTGTCGGTGGTATTGCCTCCTATTTACATTATTTAGCAAAAAAACCCCACATAAACAAAAAAATAAAAATAAAATACAATTTGTTGTTGTATTTTTTATATTATTTATCTACAATTTTTCTGATGGAACATTTATTATTGACGGAATAAAATTTCTGGTTTCGTCGATTCTATGGTTGATACTATAATATATTTTAATCTTCTCGAAGTACTTATGACGAATTTTGAATATCGCTACACAATGACCATTTTCATTGCCTTGAAATTTTTTTTCTTGAAATTGAAACTAATTTCAGCGGTAGCTATCAGCATGGAAAAAAAAAAGGTTGAAACTAATGATACTATGTGGTCGGTATAATTTTTTCTCCTTACTATACGTGCGGTCATTTTCTTGTTGGAACACAAATAGGTCATGAGTTAGGAACATATGACAATGGCTGAAACATTAGTTGTTGAATTTGATTAAGCTGAGGAATTAAGTATGAATTACCAGAAAAGTCGTAAACAACTAAAACATGAGTGTTTAAATAACTGAATTGGTAAGGTACTATGATAATTGATAGTCCATTAAAAGATTAGCTTTTTATTTTTTTAATTTAAATTCCGAAACAATATAAACTAACTTTCATCATTGTTCCAAACTTTCAATAGAGTTTTTAATCAAACGCAAAAGAATAATGCAATGCAGCTACAGAAAGCCTAAAAGAACCTTCCTTTCTGCCTCAACAAAAACCAGCTCTTCAAACCAACAAAACCAGAGTCTGCCCATTGCCTACTCTCTCTCTCTCTCTCTCTCTCTCTCATATTTCTTTGAGCTCCAAAATTGATTGAATTGAGTCACAGTTTGATGTCTATTATGCCACTGGAACATGATTACATAGGCTTAACAGAGGCTTCTTCTTCTTCAATGGAGAGAAGCTCTGAAAAGATTTCATCTTCCTCATCCTCTGCCCACTCAACCACAGTGGATGAAAAGGGCTCTGCTTTCAACTTCAAGGAGACTGAGCTCAGGTTGGGCTTGCCTGGTTCTTTCTCTCCTGACAGAAATCCAGGGCTTGGAATTGGGGTCACCATTTTTGGGAAAGAATTGGAGGACAATAAGCATAATGGGTTCTCTCCAAACCCTTCAAAGAACCCCGTGTCAGGAGCTAAAAGGGGGTTTTCTGATGCCATTGATGGGTCTTGTGAGAAATGGGTTTTTGGATCTGAGGTTGATTTGGGTAAAGGAGGAGCCTTGTTCTCTACTAGGGGTGTCAATAGTGGGAAGCCTCTTGGGTGTACTGAGAGTAATTGTAAAACCCAGAAAGAGGTTGCTTCTCTTCCTCAATCACCAAAGCCAGCCCTACTTGAGAAGAAGACTCAGCTCTCTGAGCACGCTAGTGCTCCTGCTGCCAAGTAAGCCTTTTGCTTCTTTTTCTCATTTATTGGTTTTTTTTTTCTTCTGGGTTTGTTTTGTTTCTCCTGGTATATTTGATTTCTGAAAAAATATCAATAAGAAAAAATAAATGTGTCTCAAATTTCTCTACCCTGATTCATTAATATGATTTTAATTAGTTTTTCCCTTCCTAGTTTCGTGTTCATGTACTTTCCTTTTCATTTCGTGTTGGTTAAATTTTTTTGAATCTTTGTACAGTGTTGTTTTACCATACTTAAATCTGGTCCCTCATGTTTTCTGCCATGTAAAAGCTTCAGAATAAGGGTTTCACTAAAAAAAATTGCCTTCCAAAGCAAGGGTTAAAGCATAAGGAAATTTTCTCCTTTTACTTGTAGAAAACGTTATGTTATCTATCTATATCTGTAAATTTTGGTCTTTGTAATGAATCTTACATATGTGGTACTTGTATAGTGAATTTCACTGAACAGTAAATTACTTATGTAACAGGGCACAGGTTGTAGGATGGCCCCCAATTCGATCATTTCGGAAGAACTCCATGGCCTCTAATTTGTCAAAGAACAACGAAGATGCTGACGGCAAACGAGGGTCCGGGTGTCTTTATGTGAAAGTGAGCATGGATGGTGCCCCGTACCTTAGGAAGGTTGACCTTAAAACCTACAACAACTACACTGAACTCTCCATGGCGCTGGAGAAAATGTTTAGCTGCTTCACCATTGGTACTCATCTTTCTCTAGTTATGTCTTTCAATGTGCTTCATTCGGAGACTTAGTTAGGTGCACAACACCTGCCAATAGGTTCGATGTAGTTGCACCTCTGGTAACAACTAACATAGTTCTTACTTATTATTAGTTATGGAATTCAATACTGACACAAGAGTGTTTAAATGCCCAAGGTAAACAACTGGATGAGTATTTGCTTAACTTTGTAATTGGTTGTGATTCAGGGCAGTGCAGTTCCAACGGACTTCCAGAGCGAGATGGCATGAGTGCAAGTCGGTTGATGGATCTTCTCCATGGTTCTGAATTCGTTCTTACTTACGAAGACAAGGATGATGACTGGATGCTTGTTGGTGATGTTCCATGGCCGTAAGTTTCAAATGTTTTCGTGCTATGTCTTTACTTAATGTTACTTGACTTCGGTATCTCAATTTTTACAGCCAGTGAATGTTATTATATTTAGATATTCATCTGTTCTCATCTGATCTCTGTTTGTACGACAGGATGTTCACTGAGACTTGCAGGAGGCTAAGGATCATGAAAGGCTCCGAAGCAATCGGACTAGGTGTGTTTCTAACTTCCGCTAATTAACAGGAAGTTCTTCATCTGCATATGTTTATGAGAAACTTGAAGAGTTATTTTCTTTTGATCTTCAAATTTCGTGATTTTTATAGGTCCGATTGCGATTTCTCTGATTACCTTTCTTGCTTGCAGCTCCAAGGGCCGTGGAGAAATGCAAGAACCGCAATTAGCATAACCAGTACCATCTGGAAAAGGCATTCTTCAGAGCTGAAACCTTGCATGGAGTTGAAGTCAGGTGCTTGTTGCAGAGTCCTAAATATGTTTGACAGTATCCTAGTTTTCGTGTCGTCTATGGACTGGAATTTTCCTACTAGTTAGAAAGTTTTTTACTGGACGTCGACGTCCAGATTATTGTGCTTGTTTCTGCTGTTTTGTTTCTCTTATTATGCATCCATATATTCTAATTACTGTGTAAATGGTCTTTGCTGTTTGCAAACTCTCCCTCTTTCTTCTATAAAGAACAACTGTATGTACCAAGTCCAAATGATTTTGAGATTGGAAGCTGAAACCTGAAACAAAGCTTTTTATTTTTGTAATTCAAAGTCACAAGGTAGAAGAAAATATGAACTGACTGGGTTTGTTTTTATCGTTTACAACCGTACACTAATAATGAATCTTTCGGATGAGTTCATTTGTCCAAAACTGGACATAACTGTCATGAACTGAATTTCGCACTACTGCAACAGATAATATTAAACTAAATCAGTTGAAATAAGAAACTGGACAGCGGAAAGCAAGTGGAAATGGTAAAGCTATGACATTACGGGAAAATTGTCACTCCGATTTTGATTCCACAAATTGACTACACAGAAAAATGGAGAGGAAATAATCGAGCGGAAAACCTAAGACAACGCGCATTTTCATAATATGAACAAGCTATGGAAAGCTAAAGAGTGCATCTGAATCTAGACAGCTCTATAACTACTGTTTAGATATCTGAAGGTAAACCATCTGGGTATATCCGTTAAATACAGAAGTATCGAGTCTGGTTAAACCAAGGCGTTGGAACAAACCATACCGGCCATCTTCGACAATAGGAGTTACTGCACGAGCAGGATCGTATCGAGTTTGATGAGTGAGGGATGGACCTGCCACTGGTGGCACCTCCCAGTAGACGTCAAGAATTGATTCCACAAACCGGCTGTTCTGAAAATGTTCTGAATATGAAATCAGCTTAGAACTCTTGTTGAAATTATCAAGCATGGATCCTCTAACACCCCACCATGTTTCACCTGGCCCACAAAGTTCTTCAATATCCATTGCTTTCTCCCAGAACTTCTTCCTTTTTGACCTAATCCTACCTTCGTCACTGTCTTTAAAGCAGCTGTGACCACCTCCTAAAGCACCCAAGAGAAAACAGAAAAAAAGATCAAATTGCTGAAGCAATAAAATGGTAGAATCATAACCATAGAATACGACCCTAATCAAAATGCATACATTTACCTCATATTGAACCAAGAAGCCAAAGAAAAGACACACTTTGACAATTGAGTATTAGATTTGGCCCCAAAATTTTTTCTTTCTGCATTTACTCACTCTGTAGTTATACTACAATGGTTTCTTTCGACAAATTAATAATAATTCATCTCCACACATCAAGTAACGTACTTGGGTTTCAGTAACAAGAACAAGCAAGGCAGGAATGAATGTTATAGATGTAAAGACACTAACAAACAAAATAGCACCTCTTATGTAGGATTGGTCACATATCTGCCGTAAGGAATAATGATCTCCTGTTCCAGTATCATAATTATCCTCGAAAACTAGATGGTGAAAACCAGCTTTCAGAGCCTGCTGTACCCTGGTTGGCAGAGCATAAAATATGAAAAAGTCAGCAATCAGCAATTTCTGGTGGTCGTGTAATAATGAGTGGAAGGAGAACAATCACATTGGTATATTGTAAGTACCTTTTCAATTCATTTTGATGGTCATCGAAAAAAATAAGAACACGGCTGCGATCAGTGACTCCAAGTTTCTTCAGGACTTCTCCCCAATCAACACTTCCAAAATCCACAAAATCTTTTCCAGAAAAGTAAGTGCAGTTTCCATCAACATATGCAGGGCCCTTCTTTAGATACTTGTCAGGATGCTTGGGTGTAAGGGTTATAATTGGCGTGTCAGGCATTGCTTGGCGCAAAACCCAAGTGGAATGCCCCTTGAAAGCGCCACTCTCAATCATCAGATCTGGCTTCAGCCACTGGGTAATGAACCAAAGCCCAAAGCTGTGGTCAAAACCCATCCCGTGCATGTTGTTTTTTATTGGGCGGGTTTCATATATGGGTACAAACACTTCCAAGCCCTTGATTAAATCCTTAGTTGTCCACTCAACTGTTTTTTCGTGTTTCGATCTGCCTTTTGCCAAGGATAACATTATAAGAATCAAATAAAGGCATGAACACAAGGGGTCTCATACTCAAAACATGGATTACAATGAAAACAAAAGAACTCAAATTTCCCAGCATTCACTCTCTGAAAAGCCCATCAGGATCATATGACCGAATTCCATCACATTGAGCAACTGGCCTGAAATGGGCATTGGCCTCCAGATTTAATGCAACAAACCCCAATTTCAACTAAACTTACATACTGTAGTATTAGTATATTAACAGGGTGCAACGTTAATCAGGATGGTTGGCATGCCACACATATATGAACAAACGCTACACATGCCTAAAACATATAAATCTTCATAACATCTACACATTCCACACCAGCAAAAACCTCAACCGTGAAATGCACATTGCAATCCCTATTCGATTATGAAGTCAATTAAGCTACAATGAAGCCGGTGCAACTATATCTCAGTGAAGAATCAAGTTACTTAAATGAGCTAAATGTTTTAAATTATTATCCAAATAGTTAAAGACTTAAAATTCATACCAAGCTCCCCAATTACCCAGCCATCAAAAAGTCCACATCTTTCAATGAAGGCAACTAACAAAGCCTAAATCTTAGCAAACTCTTGATCCGAAATTTACATCAACATCAAACAACGCCCAGATCGATCAATCAATCACTAAGTAACGTGCCTATAAAGAAATGAGATCGGGCCCGAAAATACTTACACCAGGGCACACCGAGGGATCCGAAATCCGATTCGAGGCCATCGAACCCGAAGAACCCGGAGCGAGAAACTGGGTCATAAGGCGAGATGCATACGAATCTCCGAGAATTGAAGATGAGGGAGAAGATTAAGATGAGGACAAGAGCGAGAAGAAGGAGGCAGGGCCAGACGGGTCCGTTTCGGGTCAAGTAGTTGGTGATTCGGGTTGCGAATAAGGATATGGGCAAGTGTTTTTTGGTTTTGGAGTCGTCGGCTGCGGCGGCGTTGGCTTCGTCTGCGTAAAGTGCGTATCGGCGGGAGGAGAGGGTTCGTTCGAGCATTTTGGTGGGGGATCGCTGGGTTGAGCTTGAAGAAGATAGTGACATTGGTGAGCTGAGGTTTCAGGTTTGCGAATGTGCGACAAAAGTAACAAGAGAAAGAGTGTAAGGGGAGTGAGGAAGGAAGTGCCTTGGCCCTTGGGGCAAAGTGCGAGTATTTTCTTGGATGATTGTTACATGGTAAGGGTATAATCGGGAGAAAATGTGGAATTCTCTTTGGATTTTAAGAAACAACTGGAATTAGTTTCGCTTGTTGAATTGAGTATTACTAATTTTTTATAAATGAGCAGTAATTTTTTGATATCGATAAAGGAAATGAAAAAAAAGGCCGCACTGGTAAAACACTTTAGAGGAATAGTATTTTTTTATATCTATTTTATAATTTTTTAATATGTATGAAGAAAAAGAAAAAAATAATAAAGGAAAAGAAAAAAAGGGGCAGAAATTTTTTTTGATATGTATAAAGGAAAAGAAAAAAAAATATAAAGGAAAAAGAAAAAAAAAAGAGAAAAAATGGCAAATCTACAATGATTTTCCTACTTCTATTTTAGTATATGTATAATTTTGGAGGAGAAAAAGTTTTGATTATTAAAAATAATTGATTATATATTAATACATTCATAATTACCAATATTTAAAGTAATCAACTAAACTGATTATTGTAAAATCCACATCAGTATTTAATCATATTTTATTTTTTTGCTATATTGTTTTTGCCCTTTTACCACATATTATAATATTTAAAAATAAAATATTAAAACCTGATTTTTTTGGATCAATTATCATATATTGATTATCATTTTTTGAAATTTAATTTATAAATCTGATTAAATTAAAAGAATCGGAAGAAGAGAGAGTGAGCACGAACCACGAGCAATGTCGACAAGCTAGCTCTAGCATATGAATAATATGGTGCCCTATTTAAGTACATTATATTTATCTTTTGCATAGTAGGTATATAAACATATATATAATTTACGTAAAATTTCTAGGTTTATATTTATTTTTTTCCTACATTTTAGGTAAAATTGTTAGGTTGATATATAGTAGAATGAAATTTATTTTTATCTTTTAGATACACTACATTTATCCCTCACATAGTAGATAAATAAAAGTATATATGGGTTTTCCCTACAATTATGGTAAAATATTTGGGGAATGAAATAGTTACTTCTCTTTTGCAGGTATAATAATTATATATATATATATATATTATATGACAGAATCTGTTTCAAAATTAGTTTAATAATCGCGTTTGGTCCTATTCACGTCTGACAAACGAACTGAAATTCTGATATTATCATCAGCACTTGTAAGACAAAGGATATTCGAACTGATTTACTGTTCATGTCTATGCTTCTCGATCAGCCCCGATTTCCGTACAACGGCCTGGAGGGTTGACAAAACCATTAAAAAGTGTGAGTAGAATAAAGTAATTATTTGAAATGCATTTTCGAAAACATAAATTGTTACCCTCCAATTTCTAAAACCACGCGTACATATAGTAAAATAAAATACTCATAATCCAAATCAAACAAATCATAAATTATGGGACCACAAAATCACGAAATACAAGTAAGCAGCTAGTGGCACACATTTCCCTTAATCCATGTTTAGCAAATCATATCACAAAAACATATGGACACAAATATCATATCAAGCACAACAAATCATCGCCTCCCCCGAATATCACCCGTTTGAAAAAAAAAACACTGAGTTTCTGCTACCTAGGAACAAACACAATACAGTAACCCCGAGTTATGGTCGTCTGGAAAAACACCTCTAACTTCGACCGTCTAAGAAACTCGTCACAATGAACAACAACACTACACGTAGGCTAACTCAGAAACTGCACGTAGCACTGTTCGAGTCATGTTTAAAAATTGCACTAACACATCATCCAGACATATCTGGGAACTACATGTAGTACCATCCAGACTGTAATAATATCCCCAGAATATCACTCACGCACAATCTAGGTCTCTTTTGGGAACTGCACTTACACACCATCTGAACTGTATTAACATCATATGAGGATAACTTTCATAGATATACAGTTCACAAAACCAAGAAAACTAATTTAACACATATCATAGACTTAATACCAAGTCAAGAGATACAGAATACCGTAAAACCATGTCTAAAAATCTATTAATAAATCCAGAAAATCATCAAATAATCATTTACAAAGCATATTCAAATTATTTCAACATAAATCACGCAATAAAACAGTTAGAATATTTACCTATGCATGCATAATAATTTATAAAAACAAAGTTTACTCATACATCGTCCTCATAGCTAAGGCTCGAACTAGGCGTTCCTCCGTAATACTGAGAGTTGTACCACTTCTCATAGGTAACCATCAAAGGTCACTAACATCCCAAATAATCTCACATTTAAATTCCCTAATTTCTGAGATTAAATACGAATTTAAAAACTGAGTATAACGCTACAGACATCCAAAACTACCCCGAAACGATATCTAATTGGCTCAAAACCAACATAAAATTTTTGTAGCATCAAATAATTTAAAATGTGCATGGAACAAAAACCGAGACGGTGAGGTACACGCTATGACGATCCGGAAATTCAAGAAATGTAAAATCGAAAGTTTGAATATAAAATGACGTTTTTGCCCTTGTAATTATTGTGGTCAAAGTTGACTTTTTTTTGGAATACTTTTTGCACAATTTTCGAGAACCATTGTGTAGGTCTCGAAGCACTAGGTACGTAGACAGACGGCACGCCAAAATCGGAGTTCGGATGAGTTCATTATGGGTCTAGGAAGGTGTCAGGACCCACCCCGGTTTCACCCCGAAACCCGAGGTAAATCCCGCTCCCGTCTGACTCCCCGACGCAAAACTCAAGTAAAACTCACTCGCATTCTAACCAGTCAAACGTAGGAGTAATTAGACACAATGTCCCGAAGGTAGCATTTACAGAACATAGTACGAACATACAAAGAAAATAAAACCGATAACTACACGCACACGGAAGCCTTCACTCTACTCTGGGAACCCTCACGTCACTTCTATGCCTCAGACTCTGCCTCGACGTCAAGACCCCGCGCTAGTTCCACAACCTGGAGGGCAATTAAAACAGAAAATGTGAGTGGACCAGAAAGTACAAAAGTTTAAAAACCATTTTATAAGAAAACCGAGTTAAACCCTCCGTTTTGAAACCACATGCATAACCAGCAGTTATAAACACATTAATAAAAGAATCATTCTTAAACATCATAAGAAACAGAAACACTATGAAATATCATAAGAAACCACACATGAGTATCAGAAAACTGTATCATAAACCATAACCACCAAATCATCATTTTCTCGATCAAACCTGCTGGATCTATCCGAGTCTTTAAACTCCCGAGTCTTTAAACTCAATCCAGGCCTTAATCATATCCGAGTCTTTAAACTCCCGAGTCTTTAAACTCAAGGCCTACGGGGGTAATCAATATATCCGAGTCTTTAAACTCCCGAGTCTTTAAACTCAATCCGGGTCTTTAAACCCAATCCGGCCGGTCCCCCGTCACATATATCCGGGTCTTTAAACCCAATATCCAGATCCAGCAAATCCAATCCCAAAACCATTTGAAAACCATGTACCAATCCACATCCAAACCCGAATCCGAAATCACTGGTCCGAAGCCCTTCCGGCGTTCAGAACCGTCATTCCGAACCCAAATCCGGAAAAATATCCATTTTCATACCAAAACCCCATGTAATCACAAATCACATTTCATAACCCATTTATCATTATCAGAAAACCTTTATAGGTGGAAATCCCCAAATATGGCATCAAAATCCGAAAACCAACATTTTCTCGAAAAACGTGCCAAAACCGTCTTTTTCTCGAAAAACGTGCAATCACATAAAACCATCATAACATAGTGAAGAAACATAGGTGTATGAGTAAAACCATCAAAAACGTATATAAAAACAGTTATGCATGATCGAGTTTAGAGAAAGGGTCCACTCAGAGTACTGAGCCTTACTCGCGTCCCGAACGTCCAGCCCGTTCCTCGGCTTCCTCGGGAAATCCCGATCCTGTCAAACACCGCCAAATTACGTTACTAGCACGTCTACGAAGGTTCACCTAAATTCCCTCAAAATTCCCCGAATCCTAAACATAAGAACCCGGGACCCTAAACTTTCACCCTCGCGGAACTCAACTCAAACGACTTCCGATTGACCCGAAACCAACTCCATCGAACTCACAACAACTCCTAGACCAAAAACTATGTTGACCGTTTCTCCCAGAACCGCCGCACGCGCCCCCACGCGCCGCCCAAAGTGGCTGCGCGTGGCCCTCACGCGCCTGCTACAGTGCCACCGTCAACCTCGAGCCAACCCGGTTCGCAACAGGAGCCTGCAACTCGGACCGGCGAGACCTGTTCTCCACCGTCCGGCCACCATTTCACCTCCTTTCTTCACCATCTTCATCGTCCAACCTTAAGCTATCCATCCCCCTCCTCCTTAGAACTCGACACGGCCCCTACACCGTCGACTCAAGCTCGAACCAGACGGCCTGAACTCCCCTGTTTCACGATCCAGCCACTCCGGTCACCCCCCGTCACGGTGACTGTCCCAGACTCTTCCTAGGACCTCACTGAACCTAATCTAACTCTTCTAAACCTTCGACTCAGTCCCTGGGATCACGACTCTTGGATTGAAACAAAACGGAAAAACAGGGCACACAGAGTCCCTTCGTCGCGCCAACCACCACCGTGCACCTCTCGTCACGGCAACACAACCAGACGGTTCCTAGGACTCAACTAAATCCCCTAAACCACTATAGACCCATCGATTCAACCCCTAGACTCACGATTTTCGATTCAAAACTCGACGGGAAAACAGGGCAAGTTTACAAGGATGAGGGATTACCTGCAACCGTCCACCACCGTGCTCGCCGCCGCGGTTCCTGGAGTCCACAACGTCGCCTCAGCCTCCTCTCGAGGTCAATCGCACTTACACACGGCCACAGCACCACCAGCTCCCTCAGTTCCTCTCTGTTTTTCTCTGAAGTTCCCGTGGCTCTCAACTCACTCACACACCACCTGCACACTTCTAACCTTCTCAGCACCACCCCAGCATCTCTCAACCTCCTTCTGATCACTCTTCACTCACCAGAACTCATCAACATCCACGATCACCTTCCAATTTTCCTCACCGCCTCACTCTGTTTCTATCTGGGTCGAAGAAAACTCACACTTGCACGGTTGCACCCAAATAATTGGACCGTGCACATACCGGAACCCCCCAGAAACCACTCCACCTTTAGCACGTGTCACCATCCTACCCTTCATCTCACATGTGGCTCAATCTCAACCCTTCATCTGTCCTTATCTGTTGCACACACCCCAGAGCACAAAAGACCAAAATGCCCTTCTGTTTTACCCAAAATTACAACTTTGCCACTACCTTTCTAGACCTGTAACTCCCACATCGTACGTCCGATGAATACGTGCCGCCTGTCATCGAACTCGGGACGACGAGATCTATCTAACGGTCTTAGGTCAACTTACCAAAACCCGTTCGTATAAAAAGTCAACGTTTCCCCCCTAATTTCGCCAAATTACGGTTATGCCCTCAACATTCCGAACATCACAACTTCCTCCTCGGATGTCGGAATCGGGCGTGCCCCCTGCCTACGGATTCGTAACGTCCTCAACTACGTCCTGGTCACCGGTCAACTCCCATTTGACCACCCGAAATAAAAGTCAACATTTCTGCCCGACCTAGGGGCAAAATCGTCATTCTAAGTTCCCGGACCCCTCGGGACCACCTAACCCTTGATTAACCTTACTAATCACACCTTAATCACTCTACTTATCCCAATTCTCGGGACGGGTTGTTACAGAAGGCCAGGGGCATTTTGGTAATTTGTGCCTAGATGGACAATTTAGTCTTTTTGTCATTTTGATGACTCAATGGATGACAGGATTGTCCTCTGAGGAACATTGATAACCGTGTCCAGTCCTACTCCCGCCTGACAAGTCAACTGAAGTTCCCAAATTACCCTCAGCACTTGCCAAACAAGGGATAACCGTACCTGTGCCCACTCAAACCTCCATCTCTCAATCAGCCTCGATCATTGCGCCACGACCTACAGGGTCAATAAAAACACAAAAAGTGTGAGTGGACAAAAATAATCAGTTTATAAAACATGTTCCAGAAAAGACATTTCTATCCTCCACGTAAAACCAATGCATGCATTCGAAAACCATTTCATAATCCATTTCATTTCCAGTATAAAAAAACCGTTAGTAAAAACCAAAATCATTTCGTTTTCTCAACCCTCAGGCTTTAGCCCGAAACCATAAACACGAGTCCTCAACCCAAAATCATGAATCAAAATCTAAGTACATAACATAACCCAAAAATCCATCTAGCCATATAAACCGGGCCATTGCCCAACACATCTGAAAACATCAATCAATTGAGTGGCTGGATCTCAAGTGCGCTCGAGTCTTTAAACTCAAAACCATGTGCATAATCAGGCCTTCCCGGGATATCAACGAGTCTTTAAACTCAAAACACAATCAAGGGCCCTCCCCCGTCATCAATCAACCGGGTCTTTAAACCCAAAACATGATCCAGCAATAGTACCGGGCCTTTAAACCCAAAACCATGTGTAAATCATAACAAATAAAGAATCCATCATGGTCCAAATTCCAAAACCAAATCCGACATCACATTTTATCGAAATGGAACTCATGTCCGAATTTCACATTCAAATCTCAAATCATATCCATCATTCAGTTCCAAATCCAAATTCGGAACCATCATTCCGTAAGCCGGCATCCGGAATAACCATTCTGAACCCAAATCCGGAAATTCACTTTCAAGTTTCCGAAACCCTAAATCTCGTTCATCAAAACCACTGTTATGAACTGGGCATCAAGCCCGAAATCACCTTTTCCAAAATTCTTTTTAAATCTTTGAAATCAAATCATATTTCAAATCCCAAATTCAAATCATCAAAACCATGGTCAAATCACAACATACTTGAAATCTCGTAAAACGTGCAAATCTGTAATAATCTCGAAGTACGTGCCAAAACCGTAAATCATACTCACAATCATAATCAAAACATCATCAAAACATGATACACACAAATCATATAAAATTATCCACCAAACCATCATAAAAGCATAGGAGAAATCATAGTCTCGAAATACGTACAATTACGTATTACATATCGAAAACGTGTAAATACGGAAATCGTAATTACCATAAACCATAATCACAATCATAGAAATCATCAATAGAAAGAATAGAAAGCAATTATGCATGCATTAAAATTTAGAAAACAAAGTCCACTCACACACCGTCCAAACGGCTCGATTCCGAGCTGCACGTTTTTCCGTAAATTCTGGAAATCATAATTCATGTTCAAAATCAATATCGAGGGTCACTAACACTTCAATATACCTCATATAATTTTCCCCAATTTTTCCGGGATTTAATTACGTATTTTAAACGTATACGAAAACTTCTGATACACTGAACACTATTGAAACGATAACCGATTTTCTCGAAACTAGTACCAAAATGTTCGTTACATTAAATGGGACAAAAGTCATGTTGACCTCACCTTGGAAATCGGTCCCACGCGCCCTCACGCGCCTCCATGAGTGGCTGCACGTGGAAGCCACGCACCCATGAACAGTGCAGCTACAGTGTTCTTCCTCGCCCGATTCCTGCAATTCGAACCTGTTTAGCCCGCGTGTTGACCCGGTTCGATCCGTACCAATTTCAACTTAAATTCCTCATTTGATCAATCACATAGCATCGTAATCACCTTAATTATAGGTCTATTCCGTCAATTTCAATCCTAATTGCTTCAATAAAAATCAACTTAATTCAAATTTTCGATGGATGTTCATCGTCTCAGTTCATCAAATATTCATAGATTTTTTCAATTAATTAGTTAGGGAGTATCGCAGGCTCATTTTAACAATGATTCTGAAATCAATTTCACGAAACTTACCCCCAATTAAGCCAACTCAAGCTCAAAAATTTCCGAAGTCCGCCATGTCCGTTCATGGCTTTAAGAGCGTCGAATCTTGAGTTTCTTGATTTGGATCGACTAATCAAGGTTCCAAAAGTCATAATCTGACCTTAACTCGACTTGGGTTGTCCTCAAACACGAATTCGAATTCCAATTTATCCAAGAACAGGTTTTGGGTTTCTCTGTATCTCTCATATTTTCCTTCCTGTTTCAGTCCCGCCTCACTTACCTTGTTCACCCTCTTTGAATTCCATTTGATTTCTCCATAGGGTTCAGTCGTCACCTGAGATCAATTCCCCAGGGTGGGTAAGGTTTCTGCTCTGTTTTTCACATAAACACGACCATTTGAACTCAAACCACCACCACCAATTTTGTTCATTGCCACAAACCCATATTCTGATTGTGCCAGATGTCACTTAATAAGCTGAATGAGTCATCCAATTTACTGATTCATCAACATTAGCAAACGGACAAATTTTCCCCCTTAAAACACAATTGACCAAAATGCCCTTTCATGGCTAATTACCAAAATGCCCTTAGCATTCCGAGGTTCGTAACTTTTTCATCCGAACCTCGATTGACGCGTGCCACCTGTCTACGCACTCAGCGTCTCGAGACCTATCCCACGGTCTCTTCGGAAAGTTCAAACACGGTCCCGATCAAAAAGTTAACAAATAGCCCATTTTTAATCAAATTACCCTTAAACTTCTGAACATCATAACTTCCTCCTCGAATGTCGGAATCGAACGTGCCACCTGTCTATGAACTCGTGACGTCCCAAAATACGTCACGGTCATCGGTCCAAGTCTGTTTGATCGCTTGAACCAAAAGTCAACCGTTCGCCCAATTCCAGGGCAAAATCGTCATTTCCTTCAAATTTTCCAAATTTTCCTTTTTTGAATTTCCGGGTCATCACAATGGAGGTTTTATGGATTAATGACACATGTCACCATAAGGGTTATTAGTGGCATAATGTGTGTTGAAGTGTTGTGTTTGTTCAGTTAGAAACTCAAAACCCATGTGTGGGTATTTGTTCAATATAAAAAAAGAACCTAATTGACTGATTACAACCCAGCTATTCGAGAAAACATAGAGAAAACAAAGAACAAAAAGAGAAAATAAAGGAGAAATAGAAAGGAAAAAAAGGAAGAGAAAACTAGAGAAATGGAGTTTAACCTGAAACCTCGAACTTGAAGATGTAAGAAATTGAAGTTCAATTTTAGACCTTGATTGTGAAAACTAAGTTTGGATTAAGTTTTTTGGGATCCAAACAAGTTTAACCATCACAAATTTAAAAGGAATTGACGAGGATTGTGCCCTAAACAAAGTCTGCGACCAATTAGAAATTTCAATTTGAAATTCGTCTAGTTTGAGGTAAGATAATGAGGAATTGAACTCGAATTCATATTTTTGGGTATCCTATAATGGTTTTTGATGGATTGGAATTAAGAAATTGCGTGAAATTAGTCGAATTTGAAAGTTGGGTCAAAATCGGGTCCAGCGACACATTTGCAGAGAAAATGGGTAGAAAAGATAATGAATAGTATTAGCATGTGGGTTTCACGCGCAGTCGTGTGGGGGCACGTGCCATCAAATCTTTAGGTGGAGCCAACATGTCTTTTACTCCTTTTGATGTTACATACATTTTGGCGCAGGTTTCGAATCGATCAGACACCATTTTGGGGTAGTTTTTTTTTGTCCGAAGTGTATGTGTACGTTTTTAATGCGTATTTGAATCCTGTAAAATAAGGGATTATATTGTGAGGTTATTTGTGGATGATAATGACCCTCGATAGTGGTTTTTGATAGGATTGATGATTTCTGGAACTTACAAAGGAGCATACGGCTCGGAATCGAATGACATGGACGGTGTGTGGACATTTGTTTTATAAACTGTTATGCGTGCAATGAATTGAATGATGATTTTGATAGGATTACTTGATGATTTTATGAATTTTTGGACACGATTTACAATGTTGGTGAAAACGATGTTTTAGGCATAGGCCCACTTTGAAAATGATGTTTTGACTTGGAATGTAAGTCAAGGATGATTTTGTGGATTTATTTAATGGTTTTTAGACATGATTTTACAGATTTTCGTGAAAATGGTGTTTTGGGTTGAGACCCTATTGGAAATGGTTTTGACTTGGTTTTAAGTCAAAGATTGTTTTGAAACTAATGTTTTGGGTTCATGTTCAGTGCGCCGGTGTGTAATTTTCGAGAGGGCCCAGATGTGTAATTCCTAGGAGGGCACAGATGTGTAATTCCCAAGTAGAGCTCGGATGCGTAATTCTCGAGACGCCTAGATGTGTAATTTTCGGGAGGCCCGGATGTGCAATTCCCAAGAAAGCTTTAGATGTGTAATTCCCGAAGTGCCCTCAGATACGTAATTCCTGAGGTTTGAGTATTGGATTGTATTTGATATTGATTATGTGTCCATAGGTGTTTTATGATCATTCTTTGAAATGGAATTCGACAAATGTGGGCCATGGGATTTGATAGATGTTATGATTGTGGGTCTCAGGGGGGGTTCTATGTGATTTAAATTGAAGTCTAGTTATTCTTGTTTTCTTCTATGTATGCATGTTTATAGCCGGAGGATAAAGGATTTATTATTATCGAAACATGTTTTAAGTGTTTTCTTTTGTCTACTCACACTTTCGATGTTTTTTTATGACCCTCCAGGCCGTGGCAGAGGCGGAGGTATGCATAGAAATCAGTACAGATATCACTTATCTGACAAGTGCTAAAGGTGTTTTCTGAACTTCGGTTGACTTGTCAGACAGGAGTAGGACCAAGCACCGTTATCAAAGTACTTTTAGGATGGGTCCTGTCACACGCCCTCACGCTCCGTCTCTGCTCTCTACGTGTGGAACTCACGTGTTTTGCATTGTTCATTTTCTTCCTTGATCGGGTTAACCCGCGAACCTGAAACTAGGATCTAACCCGGTTTCCATACCCGATCCAAATTCCTTATATTTCCACCCATTTTTCAATTTCAATCCACCTAAAATGTTCTATTCAATCCGAGGAAAAAAAAATTGATTATCAAAGTCTAGAATTCTCACCTCATTTTCAAGACCCAACTTCTTGATTTTCGGCCGCAATTTCAGCCCTTCAATTCAAACCATCTCGCATCCCATTCCATCATGTAAAACTATAATTCTGCTCTTCCTTGTCCTAAAAATCCATTGGAGTCATTAATTTCAAGCTTCCATGTCCAAAACTAACAGGATCCGTCCCCGAAGGACATAGATAACCGTGCCCGGTCTTACTCCCGTCTGACAAGTCAACTGAAGTTCCAAAATTACCCTAAGTACATGCCAAACAAGGGATAACCGTACATGTTCCCACTCATGCCTCCACCTCTCGATCAGCCTCGATCATTGCGCAATGAACTGGAGGGTCAATAAAACAGAAAAGGTGTGAGTGGACAAAAATAAACTTTTAGAAATACATTTATCAAAATACATTCCTACCTCCAGTTTCACAAACATGCATGCATATCATAAATCATGAGTAAAACATATCTGGGCACAAATGTTTATAAATCACAAATCTCAATAAAAACCACGGGACTCATTTCCATATCCAGTCTCATATCCAATCTCATATAGTCACGTTATCCCTGCAACGCGTGCAAATGAATAGGCTCTCGGACCCTCGAAACAATATCGAAACGGTGTTCGATTAACTCGAAACTAATTCCAAAATGTTCGTTACATTAAATAGGACAAAAGTCATGTTGAACTCACCTCGGGATTCCTGCTCACGCGCCTCCACGCGCCGCCGCAAGTAGATGCGCGTGAAGTTAACGCGCCGTGTACAGTACCCTGCTATAGTCATTTCTTTCACCCGAATTCCTGCAAACGGGCTGTTAAACCCGCGACACAGCCCGGTTAATTCTCAGTCAATTCAGCTTCATTTTTGACAATTCAAACATTAATATGCATCGAAGTAAGCTTAATTTAGGATCTGTATCGTTAATTTCGTGAAATTGGGCCCCAAATCACTCGACTCGAAGTGAATACCCGATGGGTTCTCAATCGGGTTTCACCCAATTTCAAGCTATTTTCCTCAATTAATCACACAGGAAGTATCATATCTTCATTCTAATCGAGAATTCCAGTTCAATTAGAGTCCATCTTACCCGTAAGTATTCGAACTCAACCATGGGATTCCATAACAGTCGCCAGATGTGTTCTTGTCCATTTATGTATCAATCCTCTTCAAATTTGAGATGATCACACCCCAATCAAGCTTCGAAGACTTAATTGATGTTTAGTTTCCTTCCTTACCGCCCAAAACTCCAATTCCAAATTTTGGAAAAACATGAACGACGGGCGGTTTTGAGTATGGGTCTAGCTGGGTTTTCAAGTCTCCTCGTCCTTCAATTTTGGTGTTCTAATTCTCACAATTACACAAGTTTCCTCACAAGATGTTGGCTGATTACAATTGAATCGAAGGATCAAGGTTTTGGGTCCTCTGTTTTTCCTTCAAACCACACACACGGTTTGGTTAATTCAAACACATATATTCTATATTCAAATATCAAATGGAATCCACACCGCCCAATCTTCATTGCCACTAATCCACATTTGATTGTGACAGATGTCACTCCCCAATTCAGATGAGTCACAATTATACTGACTCATCACAAAGCCCAGTCAAATTACCATTTTACCCCTCTTTGATAAATTACCAAATTGCCCTTCACTTTCTCAAGGCCATAACTTTTTCATCCGAACCCCGATTCATGCATGCCTCCTATCTATGGATTCAGTGTCTCGAGACCTACCCAACGGTACTTACGGAAAGTCCAAACATGATCCCGATCAAAAAGCCAACAAATGGCCTCTTTTAATTAATTTACCAAATTACCCTTAAACTTCCTAACATCATAACTTCCTCTTCGAATGTCGGAATCGGGCGTGCCACCTGTCTATGAACTCGTGACGTCCCGAACTACGTCACATTCATCGGTCAAAGTCCATTTGACCGCTCGAACCAAAAGTCAACCGTTCGCCCAATTTCAGGGGCAAAATCGTCATTTCCTTCAACTTTTTCCAAATTTTCCTTTTTCGAATTTCGGAGTCGTTACAACCTATCACCCTTAAAGAATTTCGTTCTCGAAATTCCAATCAGTAGTTACCACGATAGTCATATCCATAATCAATCACATGTATATGTGAACCAGAAACATAATCAATCGCATGCTCTTCTGGTTCAACCAAACCGAATATTAGTCCAAATCAAACTTATGGAACCTCAATAATCTAGTCCCCTTCACTGGGTCAACATCAGGACATATCTCTCTGTAAACCTCTGCCCCACGGGCAGTCATATCCATGCCTACTAGAAATACGGAGCCATGCTCAACGTCCGTGTAACGACCCGTCCCGAATATCGGGATTTAATAATATTTAATTATGATTTACTAATCTGGGATTAGTTGGGTGATTTTGGACGAATTGTGCAAAATGACCGTTTTGCCCCTAGACGTGGGCAAAACGTTGACTTTTATTTCGGATGGTCAAATGGACTTTGACCGATGACCGGGACGTAGTTCGGGACGTCACGAGTTCATAGACAGGCGGCACGTTCGATTCCGACGTTCGTGGTGAAAGTTATGATGTACGGAAGTGCAAGGGCATTTTTCGTAATTTGGATGAAATAAGGGGAAATGTTGACTTTTTGACCGAGTTGTCCGATGGCCGAGGGCCAAGGACCGTTACGTAGGTTTCGTCGATACGAATCCAATGACAGGCGGCATGCCGAAATCGGAGATTCGACGACGAAGTTATGGTCAAGGAAACGAATTTACGAACCGAGGCTCCGATTAAAATAATAATATAATAATGAACAGTAACCGGTGACTGAACACACTTGGATGAGTTGATGGACATTGAACCGGGTCGTCTCGCGGGCTATTTGGACCCGTTTACCAGACATACAGGTTAGGCTGGTGACACTGTAGCAGGCGCGTGGGTTTCACGCGCAGCCACTCACGGCGGCGCGTGACGGCGCGTGGGCACGAATCTCGAGGTGAGGTCAACATGACTTCTGTCCTATTTAATGTAACGAACATTTTGGAATTGGTTTCGTGTCGATCGGACACCGTTTCGTTATTGTTCGGGATGTCCGAAGGTTTTAAATCCAGTTTAAAAATACTTAAAAATTCGGGAAAATTACGGGACTTAAATAGGATGGTAATGATGAGGTTAGTAATCCTCTAATGTGATTTGAACAGGATTGGGAGTCCCGGTGATAATGGTGTGGCCCGGAAAGGCCTATGGCACGCGTATCGAGGCGCTCGGTTAAACGGTCTGTGAGTGGACATTGGTTTCATAAATTCGATGCATGCATAACTGTTTTATGATTGTTTTAATTATGACTAAATGATTTACTTTGGATATCGGTGAATTTAAAATGATTTCACGTATTTCGAGGTAAATTACGTATTTGCACGTAAACCGAGGTTTTCTGGATTTGCACCGATTTCCGTAAATGTGGTTGGATATGATTTCATGAAACGGTTACGAACTTGAATAATGTAAAATCGGGCCAGGGGCCCAGTTGAACTATGAAATCGGGCCAGGGGCCCAGTTAACATGTGGATCGGGCCAAGGGCCCAGTTAACTTGTGAAATCGGGCCAGGGGCCCAGTTGATTTCTACATACGATTGCGGGTCGGGGACCCTGAAATGGAATTGAATAAATGTTTTCTGGTTTACATTTTATATATGTTCACATGCTGGAATCAATAAATGGTTTTGATAAAACATAACGATCGGTTCGGATTTTACCTATGTATACCTATATGTTTTGCATGTGGATATCAATAAAATGTATTTAGTACTGCACTGTATAAATCCTTCCATATTATATTGTCTCCTCCGGATGAGGTACCCCAGAGAGGTCACGGACGTCTAGTACGTCCAGCGTCTATGACGCTAAGCATCGGGGATGCTGTACCCCGAACGGGGTTCGGGGATTGAACTCGGAAATTGAGGCCCGAGTGGCACGTGTAGCCTTGTGATTGTGACCTTATTGACGTCAGGGACGTCAGACATCAGGGATGTCGGATTGGAGTGTATAGTGCAGTGGCTAAAATTATGGTTATGGTTTATATTATATGCCTTATGGTTCATATTACTGGATTTATGAAATAACTCTTGGATTGACTTTTGGAATTTGAAACTATGCTGTGGTTTCCGGTCTAAGGCCCTAATGGTTATTTCTAAATAAATGTGTGATCATTGGTTTTTGGCGCATGCATATGGTTTTACTGAGGGGCATAAATGTCTTATAAATGTTTCAAACAGACTTGTTTATTTTCGTCCACTCACAGCTTTTGTTTTCAATGCCCTTCAGGTTGATTCCGGATGCGACTGCAGCAGAGACTTGAGCATCGCACACCTCCTCCATCGATCCTTACGCACTCTGGAAGCCTGTTTGGGCAGTGGCAATAGGTTATCCCTTGTCTGACACCTCTTGTCAGACGGGAGCATGGCACATTCCATGGTAATCCTAGGGGGATTGGGATGGGTCGTGTCAAGTGGTATCAGAGCAGGTTTTGCTCTTTTGTGCGCGAAGGACGAGGGTGTGATGTCTCTTTGGGCTGCAGTTCCGTTGTCAACCTGATAGGTAATTTTGAGTTTGTATGGTGAATTGGGTGTGTTGGGCCTGATACGCCGTGCATGGATGCGATTCAACCCAAGTGGGTTGTATATGATTAACTGGTAATGCAGGACCGTCGGTTCGGTCATGTGATGATGGATTGTTGTGCCACTCGGCACAGCTGGGTTCAGGGAACCCCATTTGAATAATGTTATGGAAATACGAAACTCAGTTGAGTATTGGTCTATGTGTTGGACCCTGGTAGTGTTGACTAGTGTACGGGGTGTTGGTGCATCGGAGTTAGCCGATGACCTTCGTGGTGGAACCCACGATGGAACCCACGTTGAATTGACGATTGGATTGGATTGGACCTCTATGCGATGTCAGGACCGCGTAGTCGGTCAGGTTGTGGATTTTACTGCAGAAGGTAGTTGGGTTCGGTGGAACCCTAGGGTGTGATTTTGGAACCCTAATTTATAATCGATGGACTGGAAAAGTGAACTTTGAATGAGAACTTGTGCTGCGACGAGCGGCGAAGGTCGTGGATGACCATGTGGATGACTCTAGTGAGTCTAGTCAGGATTATGGGTTTCGATCCACGGATGCGGTTATGAGATCAAATATGGAATCCCGTGTTGGATCGAATATTAGTGTGAGGTGTGGTTACGGATCTTGACAACGATGACTGTTGGTCGACAGTTGTGTCGAGATGACTACTATCGAGGGTATTTAGTGTGGCTTCCACACTTGGGGATCAGGGGATGTTCAGGGAACGTCCATTATCCTGATGTGCCAGTGGTCAAATTGGAGGTACCCATAGTCGTGGGGTACGAGTGGTGTTACGGGATCGTCGTTCGGAATGAACGGAGATCCAGGGTAACAACTTTGCACACTGTGTGCTAGCATGGATGTTCGTGTGCTAGCATGGGTGTTCGTGTGCTATGTATGGATGTTGGTATGGTGATACCTTTATGCCAATACTAGTATGGATGCATGTGTGCTGATACTAGTGTTGATGATGGTGCGTTGGTACTGGTACTAGCATGGGTGTTCGTGTGCTAGCATGAGTGTTCGTGTGCTATGTATGGATGTTGGTATGGTGATACCTTTATGCCAATACTAGTATGGATGCCTGTGTGCTGATACTAGTGTTGATGATGGTGCGTTGGTACTGGTACTAGCGCTGGTGCAGGTGTCAGTAATTGTGTCGACGATGAGCCACCATTTGGGGTGTGACTCTATCATGATGGACATATGATCGGTATCTGCGACTCAGTGGTGGTTGAGTCTTGGACTGGATGGGATCCAGTGGAGGTTGTGTCGTGTTGGGATAAGTCCCAACAGATTTATGATGACAAGTGATGAATGGATAAAAAGGTATGTTTGAGACTTGAGGAATCTAGGGACGATGTTCCCTACGTCATGAGAATCAGTGGATTTGGGGAGTTGTTGTCAACTCCGAGATTGGTAAGATTGTTTACTTCATATATCCTCAGAGGGTACAAGGAAATTATTGAGATTGGAAAAGTCGGGGAAACCATTCGTGGTATTGATGTGGGATTTTGTGATGGTGAATCACTTGGAACCTGAGGATTGAACCTGTAAAGGTTGAGATGTGAGACAAAGGCAGTATGGTATGCACATCCAGGCAGAGTTGTGGATTTTCCGTTCGGAATCTGGGCGTGTGCATACATGAGTATTGGCGGACGTGAGGTCCGAGTAATGAATTGATTTTGGACACGTGGTGGTCCAAGTGAGGTAAGGACGTGGGCAGTCCAGTGGTTGGACTTGACATCTCATTGGGAGCATGTCTGTTTCCAACATGGTTGGAACTCCCGATTCGGGGAGAGTTGTGATTGGGAGACGAGAGGAGTGCTCGTTTCCACATCGGTGATTGGTATTCCGAAGTCATTGGGGATTGACTTCTTATTTCCTGCCGTGGTAGATGTTGATTGTTGCTACCAATACGTTGAGCGTGTATTGGTGGGTGGACCCATGTTTGGCTTGGGGTCATTGGACACAAGCAGTTGTGTATGATTTTGGATTTGGTGGTGAAATGCGAGGTCATCTTTCCACAAAGGGAAATTTGGCGAATGATTCATTGAGGGTGTAAGACCCTACGATCAGCTTTCAGATGGATTGTTAGCTATGTGGGCATGTGTGGATCCTAGGTGGATCTGATTTGTGATGTTGTCGACTTTGGACGATGTGACGATCTAGGATCGTGATGTTACTTGTTGGATGACGTAGCAATGGATCTGGGTTGTGATCGTGATGATCCAGATTGGATGAGAGTTTATCACTCTTACCTTGGTATGTGAGTCGTAAATGACGGGACTGAACTTCTTTTCGGAGTGAGTCCTTATGGTTTGTGACTTGGTTGAGTGGGTTTCCGATGTGGTCGGATTCTGTCAACCTTTGACGTGATAGTATTGGGATTGGCTTCCCTATGAAGTCAACCAAGTGTTTTGAGCTGGTAACCGATAGGATCGGTTTTGTTACGTCTTGGTGGACGTAAACGAGATTTTGGGTTTTGGAACCGAATTTCTGGGTGACGATTCAGGATTCGATTGCGAAGCTCGAAAATGGAATACTGGATTTGGGTGCGGAATGATTGTTCCAATGCTAGCTTACAGAATAATGATTTTGGATTCGGATTTGGAAATGGATAAAAAAAATATGATGTCTGGGTTCGGGTTCGGGATTTCTTACGAAATTGTGGATTCGGATTCGGAATTGGAACTAGATGACGGGTGGAGTTCGTTTTTTTCTCATGTTTTTTTGGACAAATGTACTTCATTACTAGAACGTGTCTGGCTATGACCTGGGTGGTTGTAGGCGGATTGTTGGATTGACGTACGTACATGGTACGATATACAAGGATTGATACTGGTTAGGCTGAGTGGTGCCTAAATGGCGGTACATGGGATGTACCAGTGGTGTGTGATCAAACGTGTTGGTAATCGGCTTGGTTTCGATATCATTTGTTTGGTTGTGATTGTGGACTGTACATTGGATACTGTGCGCTGTGCAGAGTGTTTTGGTCGGGTTCAGTGGTTGTTTGAGCAGGTGCTCTTAGCCATGGTTGGCTAGTGGAACCCTAGTTTTGACTTGTGTGATCACTGCTGGGCTGGTATTCGATGTGTTCCAGTTACACCACTTGATTGTGTAAGTTGACGGTATACGTACACTCAGGATGAGTGAATTGGTGGTCTGAGTAACCACGAGTAGCCTTGTGTGACTTGATCACACCGTGATTTCCCAGCGTCTTGGTTCGCTGAGGGAGTCGGCGATTATGGACATTGAGATTAATTTGTGTCGCAGGATTGGGCGTGCCCTGCGAATTGTGATCATGTGTGATCTTACGCGACCTTGAGGGTGATGTCGTACGTGGTGTTGTCACTGACTGGCAGATGGTTGGGGCTTTACTAGGGCGGTAAAGCTTAGCGGTGACAGTTTGACTGATGGTGTCAGCGTGGACTGACAAATGAGATTTGGTGACTCCCAATGGGAGCAAATGAAAGGATATATTGGCAATGGAAGGGAACTGTTTGGCTGAATGAGTCAGCTAAATGGTTAAGAAATTTTATCGTGGATCAGGTGACTATGTCCACTCGAGGTGGTCGAGTGTTGTTGTTATGACGTATGACTGTGATGGGATGTCTGGGTGCAGACGAGACTGGTGTTGTTCCAGTATGTGGGTGTACAGGTGTACACATGGTATGTGGTCGAAATGTTTTCCACAAGGTGGTTGTGGAATAAGGTTGTTGGTAATTTCGAGGATGAATTTCTTTAAGGAGGGAAGGTTGTAACGACCCGTCCCGAATATCGGGATTTAATAATATTTAATTATGATTTACTAATCTGGGATTAGTTGGGTGATTTCGGACGAATTGTGCAAAATGACCGTTTTGCCCCTGGACGTGGGCAAAACGTTGACTTTTATTTCGGATGGTCAAATGGACTTTGACCGATGACCGGGACGTAGTTCGGGACGTCACGAGTTCATAGATAGGCGGCACGTTCGATTCCGACGTTCGTGGTGAAAGTTATGATGTACGGAAGTGCAAGGGCATTTTTCGTAATTTGGACGAAATAAGGGGAAATGTTGACTTTTTGACCGAGTTGTCCGATGGCCGAGGGCCAAGGACCGTTACGTAGGTTTCGTCGATACGAATCCAACGACAGGCGGCATGCCGAAATCGGAGATTCGACGACGAAGTTATGGTCAAGGAAACGAATTTACGAACCGAGGCTCCGATTAAAATAATAATATAATAATGAACAGTACCCGGTGACTGAACACACTTGGATGAGTTGATGGACATTGAACCGGGTTGTCTCGCGGGCTATTTGGACCCGTTTACCAGACATACGGGTTAGGCTGGTGACACTGTAGCAGGCGCGTGGGTTTCACGCGCAGCCACTCACGGCGGCGCGTGACGGCGCGTGGGCACGAATCTCGAGGTGAGGTCAACATGACTTCTGTCCTATTTAATGTAACGAACATTTTGGAATTGGTTTCGTGTCGATCGGACACCGTTTCGTTATTGTTCGGGATGTCCGAAGGTTTTAAATCCAGTTTAAAAATACTTAAAAATTCGGGAAAATTATGGGACTTAAATAGGATGGTAATGATGAGGTTAGTAATCCTCTAATGTGATTTGAACAGGATTGGGAGTCCCGGTGATAATGGTGTGGCCCGGAAAGGCCTATGGCACGCGTATCGAGGCGCTCGGTTAAACGGTCTGTGAGTGGACATTGGTTTCATAAATTCGATGCATGCATAACTGTTTTATGATTGTTTTAATTATGTGCATGAACCACTGCTGCTAGTTCCAAATCATGTGTAGGGTAGTTCATCTCATGGGGTTTCAATTGCCGGGAAGCATAAGCAATCACTCTCCCATGCTGCATCAAGACACAACCCAAGCCTTGCAAAGAAGCATCACTGTACACCTCAAACTCTCCACTATCATCTGGAAGGGCTAATACAGGAGCAGATGTCAACCGCCTTTTAAGCTCCTGGAAACTCTGTTCACAGTTTTCGTCCCACTCAAATCGAACTCCCTTCCGAGTTAGTCGGGTCAAAGGAACGGCTAAAATCGAAAAACCCTCAATGAAACGCCGATAATAGCCTGCTAAACCCAGAAAACTCCGGATCTCCGTCACCGTCTTAGGTTGTTCCGAATTGGCTACCGCCTCAACTTTCTGAGGATCCACGCTGATGCCCTCGGCCGAAATCACATGACCCAGAAATCCCACACTGGTCAACCAAAACTGACACTTACTGAGCTTCGCATACAACTGATGCTCCCTCAAAGTTTTAAGCACGATTCTCAGATGTTTCTCATGTGCCTTCGCACTCTTTGAATACACCAAAATGTCATCAATGAAGACAATCACAAAACGATCCAAGTATGGCCGGAACACTCGGTTCATAAGGTCCATAAAAGCTGCTGGGGCATTAGTCAAACCAAAAGGCATCACAACAAACTCATAATGGTCGTACCTCGTCTGAAAGGCTGTCTTCGGTACATCTTCTTCTTTAACCCTTAACTGATGATAACCGGAGCGAAGATCAATCTTCGAAAAATACAGAGCTCCCTTCAATTGGTCAAATAAATCATCAATCCGGGGTAGGGGATACTTATTCCGAATAGTTACCTTATTCAGTTGTCTGTAATCCACACACAATCTCAATCCTCCGTCCTTTTTCTTGACAAACAAAACAGGTGCTCCCCAAGGTGACATACTCGGTCGAATGTATCCTATATCGACCAACTCTTGCAACTGGGCCTTAAGTTCCCTCAATTCTGCAGGTGCCATTCTATAAGGAGTCTGTGAGATAGGTTGTGTACCTGGAAGAAGATCAATCGTAAACTCAAGATCTCGATGTGGGGGTAGTCATGGCAACTCCTCGGGAAAAACATCGGGAAACTCCCGTACCACTGGTATGTCCTCCGCCCTCACTGGTGTAGCACGCGTAACCACCACATGGGCTATGTAACCTTGGCATCCCTTACGCAACAACTTGCTAGCCTTAAGTGCCGAAATAACTCCAGTAGGAAGTGCACGCTGATCCCCCTGAAACGTAGTCTCTACTAACCCGGGACTCCGAAAAGTAACTCTCCTATCGAAACAGTCGATAGAAGCATGATGTCTCGTCAACCAATCCATACCTAAAATAACATCAAAGTCCCGGAGATCCAACAGTAACAAATCCGCCAGTAACTCCACCTCACCTACCATCACCGGACACTCTCTCAACACCTGAGTCACTACCAACACCTCTCCCGTAGGTGTACTCACTCCTAACGCACAATCCAAAGTAGACACCTCCCTCTCCTTAACCAAACTACAACTCCGAGCTATAAATGAATGGGTAGCCCCGGGATCTATCAAAGCAAAAACAGTGTGACCGAGTATGGTGAGTGTACCTGTCATCACTCCAGGTGCCGACCTGGCCTCCTGCTGAGTCTTGGCAAAAACTCGCGCCTGAGGTCCTGATGACCTACCGCGCCCTCTGGAACTACTCGTGGCACCACCGCCACCCCTAGGGCCTGCCGCCCCTGATACTGAAGCCGTACTCCGCCCGGGTTCTGCTGCACCTCTGCCTACTCCACCCTCTGGAGCTAACAATGGGCACTCCCGCCGGAAGTGTCCTCGCTCTCTGCAATATAAGCAAGTATCCCTACCGGGTCCACCGGTATATCTCCCCGTAGAAACCACTGAAGTCGTACTCGCCTAAGGAGTCGGCTGTGACCTAGCTCCTCGAAATCCCGAGCCCTGGAAACTACCTGGTCTACCATACCGGGCTCCACCAGCTGGTAACGAACCACCAAAATTTCCCCGTTTCGGGGGCCTCTGACTCGATGCTCCAGGGAATGAATGCTCTCGGCGCCGAACACTGCCCCAGTACTGTGGCCTAGCAGGTAAACTGGCCTCCACCCTAACAGCAGCATCAGACAACTCTCGGAATGTAGCAAAAGAGCCAGCTATCACTATAGCCCTGATCTCTCCTCGGAGGCCCAACTCAAACCGACGGCACTTCTCCGCCTCGGTCGCTACAAATGCAGGAGCAAATCGGGACAGCATCTGAAATCTCTGCTCATACTCAGCAACTATCAAGTTCCCTTGCTTCAAGTGAAGAAATTCTGCCTCCTTCGCATCCCTGAAAGAACGGGGATAGTACTGATCAAGAAACCGTTCCCGGAAAGTCTCCCATGTCACAGTATGTGCATCCCAGCCGGACAGTTCCAACGTGTACCACCACTCGTATGCAGCTCCATCCAACAGAAAAGTAGCTAACAAAACCCGATCCTCAAGAGGACAGTGCATCACCCCAAAAATACGTTAGAGCCGGGTGATCCATCGATGAGCTTCCTCAGGGTCTGCCCCACCACTGAAAGTCGTAGCCCCAAGTCTCTGGGCTCTCTCGATTGAAGCGCTCTCAGTCCCTCTCGCCGCTTCATCTTCAGGTCGTGGAGGGGGTTCACGTCGCGGAGGCATGATCGGTCGTACACTGAAAGAGGCATAGAGTTAGTCAAACAACCTAGACCCAGCACAAATCGACACAACCTATGCTCTGATACCAATTGTCAGGACCCGTCCCAAATATCACCTCGGTACCCGGGACGAACCCTGCTCCCGTCTGACAATCACACTTACAGGACCAAAGATAACCTTAATACAACTATAAGTACAACTATCAGACGAAGGAGTAAATATATACAATAGTAAGTCAGAGCATAGTTCTACAAAATGGGCACAAAAGTCCTACCAGTCTAAGTCCGCAACGGAAGAACGTCGTAAGCTCTATGCCTCGATATCTGCCTCAACGTTCACCCCAGCGCTATCACCACGACCTGGAGGGGAATTTTAAAAAAAAAACAGAAGGTGTGAGTGGACTGGAATAAATAGCAGTTTCAAAACAGTTTCTCGTCAAATCAGAGTTAAGGAAAAGTAAGAAGTTGTTCCCTCCGCTTTGAAAACAGGCATGCCCATCGAAGTATTAGAAAATCATAATATGAAACATCATAAGAAACAGATACACTATAAACTGGTATAGAAACCAAAGCACGAATATTAAACCATTTTTTTCGATCAAACCTGCTGGACCTATCCGAGTCTTTAAACTCAACCAGGCCTCAAATATAAATCCGAGTCTTTAAACTCCCGAGTCTTTAAACTCAATAGGCCTATGGGGGTAATATCATAAATATCCGAGTCTTTAAACTCCCGAGTCTTTAAACTCAATCCGGGCCCGTCCCCCGTCAAAAAATATCCGGGTCTTTAAACCCTTATCCAGATCCAGCAAATCCAATCCATTTCAGTGTAAAACCGTTCCGAAAGCCATCACCAAACTTGAATTCGAAATCCCCAGTTCGAAGCCCTTCCGGCGTTCAGAACTGACATTCCGAACCCAAATCCGGAAAATCTATGTTCATACCAAAAACCATAGGAAATCCCCAAATCATGTTTCATAACTCATTTACCATCATTAGAAAACGTTTATAGGTTGAATTTCTCAAGTATAACATCAAAAGCTGAAAACCGGCTTTTCCTCGAAAAACGTGCCAAATCCAGAAACATCTCGAAAAACATGCAAACATTTCAATCACGCATAACCATCATGGAAAACATAAAAACACACATAATATCATAAAACATTGATAAAAACAGTTAGGCATGCTCGGAAGTAGGAAAGAGTCCACTCACAAATCTAAGCAAGTCAGTCGCGCTCCGTGCGCTCCTCGACCGTCTCGGGTGCCTCCCGTCCTGTCAAAATGCACCAAATAGGGTCACAACTACATCAAGGATCCTAATCCTAATTTCCCCAATTTTTCGGGAATTAAATAATATTTTAATCCTAAACCCATAACCGTCTGGATTCCCGAACCATCCCGTAACACCGTCCGATTAACCCGAAAACTATACCATTGGATTCCTTAGAACATTTAGGACTAAACTCATGTTGGAAGCTTGGCCGGATTCCTCCCCACGCGCCTCCACGTGCCGCCCAAAGTGGCTGCGCGTGGGCCTCACGCGCCTGCTACAGTGCATCTCCTTCCTCGAGTCATCCGGTTCAACACAGTTGAACCGGCGTGACCGGTTCTCTATAATCCGACCACCATTCCAGTCCAATCCAATCACATTCTCTTCGTCCCATCCTAAGCAACCTAACCATGTCCTAACCTGGAAGAATCACGACCGGAAACCCACCGTTCACGGCCTCGAAACAGACGGCCCGTAGCCCCTGTTTTGGCCGCCGGCCGCCCAGGTCCTCCCCCGTCACGGCGTTCATCTTAAACGACGCCTAGGACCTTCCTGAACTTCACCCAAACCTCCTAATCCCTCGACTCAACGCCCAACTCCACGACTTTGCGTTTGAACCTCACGGCCAAACAGAGTACAGAGTACTCTCCGTCGACTGAGCTCCGCCGTGTACGCCTCCGTCACGGCGACCGCTCTACACCACTCCTAGAACCTCCCTGAACACCGCTGCACTCACCAATCCCCTCGATTCTCATCCTACCTTCACAACTTTTGAATTTAAAATCCATGGGAAAAACCAGGGGAAAAGAACTCACCCTTCGATTCAGGCTCCGCCGTGAGCACCGCCGCTTACCACGGTGCTTGTTGGATTCCCCGTAGCCTCCTTAGTCTCCTAGTGGCTTGAATCGATCCACCACACGGCTCAGCAGCCACCACAGTCCACCGCCTTCTCTGTTTTCTTCAAAACTCAGCCGTCCACCGTGTAACCTCCGTGCACGGTTGCAGCTCCAAACCGCGACCACCAGCACCTCCTTGCCTCACTGTCCTTCTCTCAACTCACTCTTCACTCTCCCTTGCACTGAATCGATCACCGCCTCTCCAAACTCTCCTCTCTGTTTTCTGCGTTTTTCGAAGGCTTGCACGGTTCAAAACTGAGCAAAGTGTGGCCGTGCACACTTGAGAACTCTTTGGAACAATCCAGCACCCCCACGTGTCCAACATCCAAGGGCTCAGCACAAAATATCCCAGCCCACTTCTGCCACTTGTCCTGATCCAATTGGCTGAAAGAAAATGTCCAAAATACCCCTTATATAATTAATTACCGTTTTGTCCTCGAACGTTCTAGACCCGTATCTTTCCCGTCTGACGTCCGATGACAGCGTGCCGCCTGTCGTTGAACTCAGGACGTCGAGACCTACCCAACGGTCCTCGGTCTACATGAAAATCACAAGTCCTCCAAAAAGTCAACATTTTCCCCACTTAATCAAAATTACGGTAACGCCCCCAATCTTCCGAACGTCATAACTTTTCCTCCGGTTGTCCGAATCGAACCTGCCACCTGTCTACGGACTCGTAACGCCCTAACCTACGTCACGGTTAAGGGTCAACACTCATCCAATCGGTAATTCAAAAAGTCAACTTTTAGCCTACTATTCACAAGGGCAAAATCGTCCTTTATATACAAAACTTTACAAAATTACAGTTTTACCCTTCCCGAAGGTACGGGTTGTTACACCTTAAGTCTTACCAATTTCACCATATAAGTACCAAGGTTACCACATCATTATCATCACTTTGATCATATATATTTACCAAGATCACCACACAGTATCATCAATTCTATCCCATCTGTAGCTCTAGTCGGCTTACCGACTTCCATACCTTAACCAATCATGGACATCTCCGTATCCGTCCAATGTACAATCTCACCACATGAAAGAGTGGATATGCCGGGACCTATCAAATACATACGTCCTGGTCAAACTTATATCTATATCGCCACTCCAGAGGCTACGCAGGCCTCCAGCTAGTAACTGCAATCCTCGGGCATGTGGTCCCAATTCGACCACGCCCCTCTAGTCCATCACGGGCCTACCAACTTTTCCCTCTCCTGTCACATCAACAATCAATGCAGGGGCCAATCCCTGCTTCATTGCACCCTAACTGGTGCCTATATTACTTTATCAATCGATATGCCCTTTTCTTAATGATGTGACCAGACGACTTACAATTATGAACAACAATTAACCTTAACATTTTATCACCCAGTGGACCCAACTGGCGTCCCACTCCATTGGACCATCTCCTAAGTCCAAATCTCTGTGTGCTACGGGTCTCTGTCCAACCTTTCAATCATTAAGTGAAATTGATACGACCCATCCAAATCCAGAAGTCCAATAAACAGGGTTAAACAATGCCAATCCACAATTTCATAACTCATCGATATTTGACCCTATCCCAATCCTTGGCATCCCAGGTGCCAAAAATGTCTTAATCAAAGGGTCGATCATGTCAAAAATCATAGTTATATTTCAACCTTTACGGCTCATCCCAAGCCCTGATACATTACCATGACTCATCTCGAGTCCTAACCAATATCCTGACTCACTTTGAGTCCCATTTTCCTGTCTCGACTCCTCTCGAGTCCAATCTTGACTCCTTTTGAGTCTAATCTCATAACAATCATCCATGCCATCATTGGCATACCCGATCACCAAGCAAATTCCGCTGGTGAACCACATCTTATATGACCTCTAAGGCCTAAGGGATATCTCATCATATTCTAATCTCGTTAGACACACATTCCACTTAAGGAATTCACTGAGAATAATCTCATTCCGGGTCCAATCTGCTCAATTGTGCTACCTTTCTAGCCTCTGGGCTCATTCATTCTTCGGACCCACACAAATCCGTGTTTAACAATTAGTAGTTCATCGTGTACACTAATTAGCATCTGACCCCCAATCCAGGGTCAATCTCATTCCGAGATCTATCACGAGGTCTCATATACCCTCGTATACCTATCTCACTACCAGGTCGCCCACGAGGCTTATGTTTCGGAGGCATGGCGTGGCAACAGAATCAGCAACCTAGTGCTCTGATACCAATTTGACAGGACCCGTCCCCGAAGGGCATAGATAACCGTGTTCGGTCCTGCTCCCGTCTAACAAGTCAACTGAAGTTCCAAAATTACCCTCAGTACTTGCCAAACAAGGGATAACCGTACCTGTGCCCACTCATGCCTCCACCTCCCGATCAGCCTCGATCATTGCGCCACGACCTGGAGGGTCAATAAAACATAAAAGGTGTGAGTGGACAAAAATAAACTTTTAGAAATACATTTATCAAAATACATTCCTACCCTCCAGTTTCACAAACATGCATGCATATCATAAATCATGAGTAAAACATATCTGGGCACAAATGTTTATAAATCACAAATCTCAATAAAAACCACTGGACTCATTTCCATATCCAATCTCATATAGTCACGTTATCCCTGCAACACGTGCAAATCAATAGGCTCAAGGACTACTCAAAATCCGAGCATCCGCTGCTGTGAACACATCACCAGCTGGCAATCCAGATCCTCGTGAACATATCACAGACCGATCTCCATATAATCCAGCACATCTGATCTGAGTCGAGCCTCCCTCGGCTGCATGACAACAGACCGTGCTACGTGACCACTCCGGAGTACACACATCCATCCCGGAGGCGAGCGTTATCTTCAGGGTTCATTCCGGGGACACACATCCCCAACTGGAATCCCTAATATCCAGGGTGCACTCCGGGGGAAAACATATTCCACCCCGAAAGCCCTAATATCCACAACATATCATCATCATGAAAACTAGTGGAAAACAGTTGCATTTGAAATCAAAACCATTTTCAATACAAGGTCTCAGCCCAAAACATAATCCGTAAAACCAGAGTCCCGATTATTTCATAAATCCGAAAACCATCAATATCATCATGTAATCACATGGAAATACCAATCCAATCGAAATCACATTTCCATTGGGTCTCACACCCAAAATATCAATTTCAAGCAAATCCGCATAACCGCAACCTCAGTTGCCACTTTCACGTAAATTCATAAAATATATGCACAAAGCATTACAAATCCATCAAATCATTTCCCAACTCATAACCCGAGTCAAAACTAATCTCAAATCCCGGGTCTTCGCCCAAAACAATAGTATCATGGTTTTCTCGAAAATCATGCCCAAAATCATATAAAATAATATAATATTCGCAAAATCCAGGAAATCATCACATCGAAACATCAACCATGCCAAATCATTTCAAATCATATCATAAAGCATTTAAAACATATATGCATGCATTCAGGGTAGAAAACAAAAGTCCACTCACACACCGTCCATATCGCTCACTTTCCGAGGTGCACATTTTTCCGTAAATTTTGGAAGTCACCATTCCTATCCAAAATCATTATCGAGGGTCACTAACATCCCAATATACCTCTTATAATTTTCCCCAATTTTTCTAGGATTTAAATACGTATTTTAAACGTAACATAAACCTTCGGACCCTCGAAACAATATCGAAATGGTGTCCGATTGACTCGAAACTAATTCCAAAATGTTCGTTACATTAAATAGGACAAAAATCATGTTGAACTCACCTCTGGATTCCTGCTCACGCGCCTCCATGCGCCGCTGCAAGCGGTTGTGCGTGAAGTTCACGCGCCGTGTACAGTACCCTGCTACAGTCGTCTCTTTCACCCGAATTCCTGCAAACGGGCTGTTCAACCCGCGACACGACCCGGTTAATTCTCAGTCAATTCAGCTTCGTTTTCGACAATTCAAACATTAATATGCATTGAAGTAAGCTTAATTTAGGACCTGTATCTTTAATTTCATGAAATTGGACCCCAAATCACTCGACTCGAAGTGAATACCCGATGGGTTCTCAATCGGGTTTCACCCAATTTCAAGCTATTTCCCTCAATTAATCACACAGGAAGTATCATATCTTCATTCTAATCGAGAATTCCAGTTCAATTTGAGTCCATCTTACCCGTAAGTATTCGAACTCAACCATGGGATTTCATAACAGTCGCCAGGTGTGTTCTTGTCCATTTTTGTATCAATCCTCTTCAAATTTGAGATGATCACACCCCAATCAAGCTTAGATGACTTAATTGATGTTTAGTTTCCTTCCTTACCACCCAAAACTCCAATTCTGAATTTTGGAAAAACATGAACGATGGGCGGTTTTGAGTGTGGGTCTAGCTGGTTTTTCAAGTCTCCTCGTCCTTCAATTTTGGTGTTCTAATTCTCACAATTACGCAAGTTTCCTCACAGGATGTTGGCTGATTACAATTGAATCGAAGGATCAAGGTTTTGGGTCCTCTGTTTTTCCTTCAAACCACACACACGGTTTGGTTAATTGAAACATATATATTCTATATTCAAATACCAAATGGAATCCACACCGCCCAATCTTCATTGCCACTAATCCACATCTGATTGTGACAGATGTCACTCCCCAATTCAGATGCGTCACAATTATACTAACTCATCACAAAGCCCAGTCAAATTACCATTTTACCCCTCTTTGATAAATTACCAAATTGCCCTTCATTTTCTCACGCCCATAAATTTTTCATCTGAACCCTGATTGACGCATGCCGCCTGTCTACGGATTCAGTGTCTCGAGACCTACCCAACGGTACTTACGGAAAGTCCAAACACGATCCTGATCAAAAAGTCAACAAATGGTCTCTTTTAATTAATTTACCAAATTACCCTTAAACTTCCGAATATCATAACTTTCTCCTCGAATGTCAGAATCGGGCGTGCCACCTGTCTATGAACTCGTGACATCCCGAACTACGTCACAGTCATCGGCCAAAGTCTATTTGAGCGCTTGAACCAAAAGTCAACCGTTCGCCCAATTCCAAGGGCAAAATCGTCATTTCCTTCAATTATTTCCAAATTTTCCTTTTTCGAATTTCCGGGTCGTTACAAAAACTCAAAAATCAAATTCAAAGGGGTACGAGCTGGTTTCGGCTTCTCGGCTCTATAAGAGGTTTTCTTCTTTCTTCTTTACCTTTTCCCTTTCTGTTCTTCTCGGTTACCTTTTTCTCTCAGTCTCCATGGACAAAGGGTTTGGGTGCAATCTCTCCTCATTCAAACGCTACAACACGCACACACACACACACACACACACACACACACACACACACACACACACACACACACACACACACACACACACACACACACACACACACACACACACACACACACACACACACACACACACACACACACACACACACACACACACACAGGTACAAACAAACAAACACCGCCACACAAAAACAGGACCCTTCCCAAACCTACCTCAATAATCGTGTAGAATCCTACTTCCGTCTGACATAAATCTCGAAATTAATATAACTTACCCTTAATTCTTGTTAGAAAAAGGATTTTCCCGAATATATCTGTATTCACTTCTTGATTGGTTATCCAAACAGAGTCCATCACTTGCAGGGTTGTCAGGACCCACCCCCAATCCCCCGGAATTAAGGGCTAAGTCTTGTTCCCGTCTGACTTACGTATGACACGAAGGCTAAACCGACGTCCAACCTCTATGTGACACGTAAGTCGGACAAGAGATTCTTGATCCGACCGTCCAAAAACTTCCAGACTTCCTAGAGTGTGCAGACTCTACGAGCGGTCAACCCCGACCATTCAAACCTAGCCCGCTCCAACACGAGGCATAAGTCCACCGCGCTTCCGCTGCGCCACTCTGATCAAACTCACGGTATCCGGACCGTTCGTCCCAACCATGACCTACCTATGGTCATCACATATACCCGCTCGATTAATGATTCCTGCCAGACACCGGCACCTCACAACCGGCCACAACCTCAACTAAATGTGCCCATATGACCATTTACAAGCATCCCAACTCGTGGCACATCATCTCTACTTTAGGGCTCACAGTACATTAAGCCCGAACCTCTGCTCACACCGAGCCAAAACCCTCAATCTACGCTCGGGTCGGGAGAACTAACAGAATACTCTGAGCACCCAACACCAGACTCATCCAGAGTCGTCCACCAATCATTCCCTACCTTGGCTGCACCTAGCAGCACCATCTCCAATCTGACCGTAAGTCGGCCCAAGCCTCAATCACCAACTTAGGTTTCTGAAACTAAGTACTTCCTCTGGGTTCCGCAATAGCCACGAGTTCACAACAACTTTACCATTCAGGTCATCACACCCGACTAAGACCATCCTTGATCGTAAATTTTTCACACCAACGTCCACCAGTGATCCATACTAGGGTGGATCCCTCAATTCCCTAAGGTAGTTTCCTATACCTCGTCACTCGAGGCCTCCAGCTACTCGTAGCCATACAAACCCAAGCTCACACCATTTGACCAAGGTATCACCAATCCATACTATCGTAATCCGGCCTCCTCGGTCCACGTGTACCACCGGCTCAACAGGTTGTCACGTGGCTCCACATACTGACTAGTCGACCCTCAGTCGACCATCAAGCGTAGTTCACTGGTTACTATCCAGATTATTCACGCTGGAATACTTCCGATCCTATGTTCCAACCAAATCTCGAGCATATCCAGCATCAAACACACTAACTACTCCGGCCCTAAGCTGTCATACGTCAAATCTCGCACCGCGTATCGAGCGACTATCACTCGGTCACTAACAATCGCCACTAACTAACCACTAACGAGCGTACGATCACTATTACGTCCAAGTTGATGATGGGCTGTTACGAGTCGAGACATCACATCCACAGTAGTAACACACCATCAAAGTCGATGGGCCAATGACTCTGGGAACCAAACCTCGCGCAGAACACATGAAACCTCACTCTGATACCAATTTTCAGGACCCACCCCCAATCCCCCGGGATTAAGGGCTAAGTCCTGTTCCCGTCTGACTTACGCATGACACGAAGGATAAATCGTCGTCCAACCTCCATGTGACACGTAAGTCGGACAAGGGATTCTCGATCCGACTGTCCAAAAGCTTCTGGACTTCCCAGAGTGTGCATACTCTATTGTGGATCGCGTGTGTGATGTCTCCGTCTCTCTCGACCAACAGCCCGAACCGCAACAACCTGGAAGGTATCGAAAACACAAAAGACTGTGAGTGGACAAAAATAAAGTATAAGTTCAAAAACAGTTATCAGAAAATACCATTTATACCCTCCATTTAAAAACCAATGCATGCATATACAATTCATGTCATGAAACCATCTCATATTCAAAACCATTAACAAAAACCATTCTTGAAAACCCCGAATCAAATCCATTATTCAAATCCAGGGCCTTTGCCCAAAACCACAAACCATCTCAAAGTACGGGAACTCAGTCCCAAAACTCATCAAATCTAATTCATCCGGGCCATTGCCCAAAACATCCGAAAACAAGTGAAAAACCAGTGAAAAGCATCAATCATACAAGTTTACTGGATCTCAAGTGCACCCGAATCTTTAAACTCAAAACCATGCGCAAATAACCAGGCCTTCCCGGGATATCAACGAGTCTTTAAACTCAAAACACAATCACAGGCCTCGGGGGATATCACAATCACCGAGTCTTTAAACTCAAAACATATCAATCCAGGGCCCTCCCCCCGTCAATCAATCCGAGTCTTTAAACTCAAAACCAAATTCAGTGGGTTTTTCTCTTTTTCCGGGTCTTTAAACCCAAAACCATTTTTCAATCAACAGTGAAAACCATAGAAAATCCTTATCCGAATTCGCAACAATGATTCCGTAAGCTAGCATCCGGAACCATCATCCCGAACCCAAATCCAGATTCCCTTTCCAAATCTCAAAACCAAATCCGAAATCCAGTTTCAAAACCGAAAGCTCGTGAACAGGGCTCTAAGCCCGAAATCACTTTTCCGAAATCCATTTCAAATCCTTGAAATCAAATCATATTTCAAATCCCAAAATCAAATCATCAAAATCATAATCAAATCGCAACATAACTGAAATCTCGTAAAATGTGCAAATACGTTATTTCTCGAAATACGTGCAAAATCGTAAATCATCAAGATCATAACTCAAATAATAGAATCACGTATATAAAACATACAAAAACATTTATGCATGCATCATAAGTTCGAAAGCAAAGTCCACTCACAGACCATAGCGTCGTCACCTCGATACGCATGCACCTATGCCGTTCCCGGCTAATCTGCTATCACCGGCTTTTCTGAACCTGTCCAAATCCCAATATAAGGTTGCTAACTACTTTACAATGATCATACTTAGGTCCCGTATTTTTCTCAAATTTTTAACTATTTTTAACCGAGGCCTAAAACTTTCGGACATCCCGAAACATATCGAGACGATGTCCGATCGACTCGAAACGAGTGCCAAAATGTTCGTTACATCGAATACTTTAAAAGTAGTGTTGGAACCTTCCCCATGAAAAGTGCCACGCGCCCTCACGCGCGCCCAAAGGGGCTGTGCGTGGGCTTCACACGCCTGCACTGTTCATCGTCTTCAACCCGCGTTCAGTCGGTTCAGACCGGTTCTGTAAGTCCGGTCCAGCCGTGAACCAGCGTGAGCGATTTTGTCCATTTCCCATTCCTTTTTAATCCGTTTTCTCCTAATTAATCCAATACTTTCGTCCTTTCAATTCTAATCATTTCACTTATTTCAACCGTGAAAATGGAGCTAGATATTACCTCCCTACGTCGACTGTCGAACCGGCCATTTTCAAATTTCTGTTCTGGTCTCCACAGCCTGTCTCAGGCTTTCCTCCAAGCCTGAACGAATCCTAACAACCTACAAACCATTTTCCAATGAATCAAAACAAATAATAACCCTCAATTCAAAAGCCACCATTTTTGAATTCAACCTCAAGCTTAAGGGAAACTCGCCTTATCAAGTCATCGTGCACTGCCTCGGTGACCACCGTACTCATTTCATCTCCTTCATCATCTTTCCTTCACACATCATGGACCAGGGGTGAGGATCGAAGGAGTTTGGCTGGATTAGTTCAGGGTTTCCTCTGTTTTGTCTCACGGTTCAAGTCACCGTCCATGACGATTCTTGTGGCAGCTCCACCACAATCACCCTATCATCCTCACTCACTCCCCTTCACAACCCAAAAAAAATTCATGAAGATTTAAGGATTTGTAAGGATGGTTTCTCATGGTTACTCTGCTCTCTTTTGTTTCCTAAGCTCCTTAACTGTGCACAATTCCTCATTTTTAAACCCATATGATCGATTATGTGGCGGTGGGAAGGGTTCCCCCGCCTTCCAGAGAAGGACAGATGTCCCAAAACCAGTGGACATCAACCCTAGGGCAGCCACTTGTCCATTAGTGATTGGCATAGACCCCAAAGCAGTGAAAAGCCCAAATTGCCCCTACCTTCACAATTACCATTTTTCCTCTTAAGTTCCTAGACCCGTAACTTTAACGTCCGAACTCCAATCGACATGTGCCGTCTGTCGTTGTACTCAGGGCATCGAGACCTTCCTAACAGTCCTTGAAGTTCATGAAAATTCCATGTCGTAGGAAAAGTCAACAAATTACCCCTTTTTAATGAATTACCAAAATACCCTCAAACTTCTGAAGATCATAACTTTTTCCTCGGATGTCAGAATAGAACGTGCCACCTGTCTATGAACTCGTGACATCCCGAACTACGTCACGGTCATCGGTCAAAGTCCATTTGACCCCCCGAACAAAAAGTCAACATTTATGCCCATTCTAGGGGCAAAATCGTCATTTTGCACCGTCCGTCTGAATGCATCCAACTAAATCACCGATTAACTTTACTAATCCATCATTAAAAAATAATCTAATCCCGATTTCCGGGACGGGTCGTTACAAGGGTCCTCGCTCCCATCCAATCCACTAGCCCCGTCAAGTAATGGAGCCTGCCAATTCGACTTCTTCTAAGCCATAATTCATTAGATAATTTTTGAAATTTTATATGAAATCATATAATAACATAACTATTTTAATAATTAGGTATAATAATCAGCTCAACTCTTTCTAGGTCTTAATCCAACATTTTAATTCAAATTGAGTTTCTTACTTACATTGTCATCACATAAGATTCTACGATTAACTCTCCGGAATTACAAAATATCCATAAACATCGAAATAACAATATACCTTTGCACGTATTAAACTGAATTAAAAATATAACAATTCATCATAAAATTTGTACCATTAGATTTAGAATGCAAAAACAAAGACTTTTCATGTTGACCCCAACTCGAGGAGATGCCACACGCGCCCATACGCGCTGGTGAGGCTCTCTACACATGGTGGTCATGCGCATGTTATAGCTCTCCTTCAACCTCCAGCGAATTGACCTGTTTTCTTAATTTCTGAGTTTTTCGACCCGACGGGTTTACCTGGTTGTATTTCGTTCGTTTTACGTCCAAATCTTCTGTTCTATACATCAATTTGGACCGCTTCGAACCCAGAAACATATTTTTAACCTTAAAAATAAATAAATCATACTAGAAATTAGAGAAGCTTACCTTCAGGTTTGACCATGGTTCCATTATCCATCATGCAGGTTCCTCAAGATCCAAATCGGAAAGTTTAGGCTCTACATGGTTGCCTAAGTTTAGGGAGGATGATAAGGAACTTCATTTAGAACTTGGATGTCCCAGAACAATCTAACACCTCACGGGTCACATTTTGGGTTTCTAAGCTTAGGTTCCGGGTTCTTCCCAGACCTCTATTTTTCTCCCTTTCTTCCTTTCCTCTTCATGTCTCCATTTTCCTTCTTTTTTCTCTCTTTCTCTAGTTGTTTCTTCCCTTTTTCTCCATTTTTCATTTTTGGTTCTTCTCCCCAAAAAAACGCCTTCATACACACAACGACCACCCATATATATACTACAGTATGTCAGTAGAAAGATAAGCGGGGGAATCCCATATTACTAGACACATGTCACTATCATCTAACATTCCCCATGTGAAATTACCAAAATACCCTTTAACCATAATTACTAAAATACCCCTACTCAATTTTAACATGTATTGAACCTATTCAATTTTTTATTTCGGCATATCGCCTGTATGGATTCAGGAGTCCAAAATCTTCGTAAAGGTTTTCGCGAAACATTATTAAAAAAAAGTCCAAGTTAAAAAGTCAATCTTTGACTTTTATAAGTGAAAAATCATCATGTTTATTTTTAGTTTTCAAAATTAAATTTTCGGGTCGTTACAACTTAGCCTCTTAAAAAATTTCGTCCTCAAAATTTTAATCAATGCGTCTATGCCTTACTATTGATACCTCTGTCTCTTGCCCAACCTCCATCCTCGTACAACGGTCCTTCCGTTTTAACAATATGCATGCATGTTATAAGTTAAGACGTCAAATTCCACGTTAATAATACTTTTCGTAAAAATTCAGTTAGAACGCAGCATAAGGACAAATAATCAGATATTAACCAAATTAAATCACATCAAGATAGCTAGTATCCGATATCAACCAGTCGACCAACCATTTCTCGATAATCAAACTTTATAAGCAACCTCCAGAACTGCACTAGGCACTGTCCAAGTTTCATTCAAGAACTTATCATAATAGTCGTAAATATTTCCCATGAGTTAAATCATACCAGTCTTATAACCAGGCATAACCAATTTCCAACTCGAGTTTTCATCATAATGTATCACAACTCTATGCGTAGGCTGTCCAAAAACTGCACAAAGCATCATCTAAGTCAAGTCAAGGAACTGCACTAACACACCATCCGAACATGTCTGGGAACTACACGCAGCACCATCCAGACTATAAAAATATCCCCTGGGAACTGCATAAAACGCCATCCAGGTTATACTTTCACTACTAGTAGGTAAACCACTTAGGGATACAACATCTGGGTGCCTGTTCAGAGATACAACATCTGAGCATTATTCACATATAAACCACTCGGCAAATAGAGCCCAGCTCTGGACGCCCGAGTGTGGACCAACCTAGGAAACAGAGCCTAACTTTGGATGTCTGGGCTATAGCCCAAATACTAGTCTCAGGAAATAGAGCCCTACTATAGACATCTAAGACTAACCATTGCTCAGGGAAACAGAGCTCGGCTATGGACGTCTAAGCGCCTACCATATTTGATAAGAGTTGTCCATAAGCACAATAGTTCTCAAATATCAAGAAACATACATTTATAACATATATTAATGTCTCAAGACCAAATCCACATCGCAGAGCCAATACAATTTATGAGAAATTTGGTAAAACGTGCACTTATAGGAAATTTCGTAAGAATTATCAAAATCATTTCAAAGTTATAAACAAACCAACGCAATATAATTCATGTCATATAGTAATTAAAATATTCACTTATACATGCATAATAAATTAATTAAAAAGAAAAGTTTACTCACACACACCGTACTTACCTCAGGGCTCACTTAGTATCCATACCAATAACACAATATCTGACCCAATAATCCACGGTTCGTCTCAGCCCAAATCTATTCTGACTTGTTTATTCATCTTATTGCTAGGCTGTACACGGGTTCAAATCTTAGAGATGATATTCAGTACCTATGCTCTGATATCAAGTTGGCAGGACCCCTTACGAACTTACCTCGATAAATGTGTAGAATCTTACTCTCATCTGATAGCAATCTCAAAATTACCAATACTTACCCTTAATTCTTGTCAAATAAGGGATTTTCCCAAATTTATTTGTATTCACATCTTGATAGATTAACCAAACAGAGTCCATCCTTTGCGTGGTCATCACCCACATCCAACCTACTAGCCCCGTCAAGTAATGTAGTCTGTCAGTTCGACTTCTTCTAAGTTGTAATTCATTAAATAATTTTTAAAAATTTATATGAAATCCTATAATAATCAGTTCAATTCTTTCCAAGTCTTAATCCAACATTTCAATTCAAATTGAGTCTCTTACTTATTTTTTCATCACATAAGATTCTACGACTAACTCCTTGGAATTACGGGATATCCATAAACATCGAAATTAACAAAAATATACCTTTGGATGTATTATACTGTATTAAAGATATAACAATTCATCATAAAAGTTGTAACTTTAGATTTAGAATACAAAAACGAAGACCTTTCATGACACGACCCATCCCAAATCCCCCCCAGGATTAACGCAGGATGTGCCATGCTCCCATCTGACGCGAAGTGTCAGACAAGGAATAACACAACACCTCAGCCCGTTTAGGGCTTCCAGAGCGCGACAGGATCGATGGAAAAGTGTGATGTCTCGGTCTCTGTTACAGCCTGCTTCCGCGATCAACCTGAAGGGTATTAAAATCATTAAAAGCTGTGAGTGGACGAAAAATCAATAATTTAATAAAACTAAATTCATAAAGACATTTATGCCCTTCACTAAAAAGCATGCATTCAAAAACCAATAATCAAACCATTTACTTGAGTTAAATCAATAGGGCCTTAGCCCAAAACCATAAATCCAAGTATGTGGGAACTCAGCCCAAAATAGTAAATCCAAACCATATGGGTCCCTGCCCAAATCCATAACACAGAAATCCAAATCAAATGTCCAATAAATCCATAGATCAAAATTCCATTCAACAACCATTACATACTAATCCTCAGCAATAACCCCTCGCAAGCAATGCCTGACATCCTAGATGTCATGTATAGAGCTACGCGTGCCCCTCGGTCTCAGCCGAGTCTCCCCCAGGGTCACCCAGGTCCCTGGCCCTCCCTGAAGGGGCGATATCATTTCATAAGGATGCTATATGGAAAACATTTCATAATCATCTCAATCTGTTCAAATGGGCATATGCCCGGGATTTCCATACAACAATCGTAATCCAGAAATACGATTTCTCAAATCCAAATCCATTTATGGGTCCCCAACCCGAAATCACATTCATAAAACACAATTGAGCATCATGCCTGATTTCGTAAACCAACTGGGCCCCTGACCCGATAATATAACTCAAATGGACTTCATGTGCGAGGGTTTCCAAAACAAATGGGTCTCATGCCCGAATTCACCTTTTCAAATCCAAAAGCATTTCATCAACCATCACTGAATTCACAAGCACGTATAACCACAGTATAAAACTATAAATCTCAATATACGTACAAATACGTAAATCACCTCGAAATATGTGCAAATATGTAAATCAGCAATATCACAATAATCATCATAGAAATCATATATGTAAAACATATAAAATAGTTATGCATGCATCACATTTTAGAAAATAATGTCCACTCACAGACCATCCTAGATGCGCCTCGATACGCATGCCATAAGCCTCCCCGGGCTAACTCACCATCACTGGAACATCCAGACTTGTCCAAATCAAACAACCTCAAATAGGCTAACATTGAATCCCTTATTTTTTTCCGAAATTTTTAGACATATTTAAAATAAACCCTAAACCTTCGAACACCCAAAACTACCTTGAAACGGTGTCTGATAGACTCGAAACATGTCCCAAAATTTTCGTTACATCAAAAGGATAAAATTACATGTTGACCTTGTCTAGAAACTAGGGCCCACGCGCCCTCACGTGCCGTCCAAAGGCGCTGCACGTGAAAGCCACGCGCCGATGAATAGTCACCGTCAACCTTGGGTGAACCCAGTTCACTGTAAATCAGTTTCAACTGGACCGGAGAGACCGGTTCTCCCTTGTTTCTCAACCATTTTCAACCCTGTTTCTTCCATTCTCTTCTTCTAACCATTTCCTATCGATCTAGCTAGCTAAAACCTTGAAAATAAGTCCAGAAGTTACCTTCCCAATCGAAGAACAAACAACCAATCTTCCTCCTCCGTTTCCAGTCGTCTCTGACCGCCAATGGCCTCCACCTGAGTCCACTGAGCTCGTCTCAACCTCAGGAACGTCACACAATCCACCAAAACAATCAACAAAGAACCAAACTCGATTTTCCATTTTCAAACTTAAAAACAAGCTTTTCGGTTCCTTACCTCTGAATTGGGCTACCGAGCGCGACGGTCGACGCCGTTTGCACCACCCTCATCGTCTCATTTCACTCTCTAGTTTTCATTCACAGATCACAAGCAACAGAGGGGGTTTGAGGGTTGATTTCTGAGATGGGTTCACAGTTTTCGGTTTCTCCTCCGTGGTGACCGTGGCTGCTCAGCCCTTCACTCTACTGTCCTTCCTTGTCCCTTCTTACTCAGTCCTTTAAGTAACTCAGATAAGGGTGGAAGATAGGGTGGTGTGGTTGTTTGTTTGTTCAGTCGTATGTTTGTGTTAGGAATAAGATTAAGGAAGGATGAAGATGAGTGCACGGGAAGGGAAGTGAGAGAGAGATGAGTGAAAAATAATTTTATTAACAATAATAAAAACCATCAGCATAGATCCACAATTTAGGGGTCTCAAGCCATGGGATGAGTGACACTTGTCACTCATCCAAGGGCCCCACATTAATTCATCAGCCAATCAGGTTTAATCATTAATTGATGCGAATCCCGATACGTTAATTAACCCGATTTCGATCCCATGACCATAACTTCCTCGTTCAACGACCGATTTCAACGTGCTGCCTGTCTACGGACTCGTGACGTCCCTATCTACGTCACGGTCATTGGTCCTTGTACATTTGACTCCCCGAGTCAAAAGTCAACATTTTGCCCAAATCTAGGGCCAAAACGGTCATTTTACACCGTCCATCCGAATTCACTCAACTAATCCCCGATTAGTCATTCTATATCCATAATTAATTAATATTTAATCTCGATATTTGGGACGGGTCCTTACATTTCATGTTAACCCTGACTCGGGGAGACACCGCGCGTGCCCTCACGTGCCGGCGACGCTTTCTGTGCGTGGTGTCCACGTGCCTATCACAGGTCTCCTTCAACCTCTAGTGGGTCGATTAGTTTTCCTAGTTTCCAAGTTTTTCTACCCTGCGAGTTGACCCGGTTGTGTTTCCTTCTTTTTACGTCCAAATCTTACATTCTATACATCGATTTGGATCTCGTCCAACTCAGGAACATCCTTTTAACCTTAAAACTAAATAAATCGTACTAGAGATTAGAGAAGGTTACCTTCAGGTTCGGCCATGGTTCCACTATCCATCCTTCAGATTCCTCACGATCCAAATCATGAAGTTTGGGCTCTTGATGGTCGCCTAAGTCTAGGGAGGATGATAAGGAACTTCATTTCTAACATGGATGTCCTAGAACAGTCTAACACCTCAAGGGTCACATTTTGGGTTTCTCGGCTTAGGTTTTGGGTTATTCCTAGACCTCCCTTTTTTTTCTCCCTTTCTTCATTTCCTCTTCATCTCTCCCTTTTTCTTTTTATTTTTTCCCTCTTTCTCTAGTTATTTCTTCCCTTTTTCTCCATTTTTTAATTTCGGTTCTTCTCCCCTGAAAAACCTCTTCATACACACACACCAACCACCCCTATATATACTAGAGTATGTCGGTGAGGCGATAAGGGAGGGCAAATACCAGATTATTCTAGACACATGTCACTATCATCTTACATTTCCCGTGTGAAATTACCAAAATATCCTTAAACATAATTACTAAAATGCCCCTATGCAATTTTTTATTTCGGCATACCGCCTGTCTGTGGACTTAGGAGTCCAAGACCTTCAGAACGTTCTTCGTGAAACATAAAAACGAGTAACTAGGTAAAAAGTCAACCTTTTACCATTATAAGTGCAAAATCGTCATTTTCTTTTTTATTTTTCAAAATTAAATTTTCAGGCCGTTACACACAATGTTGGTACACAAACAAAGAGGGAAAGTGGTAAGGATAACACTTGTCACCATTCCAATAAATCTGCAAAATATCTCCGTTTGTGAAATTACCAAAATGACCCTAATGTCAAATTACCAAAATACCCCTAGTAAGTTCAGACTGGTAACAAATTCGTATGATCTCCGATTTTGACGTGCCACCTATCTATAGATTCAGGACTTTGAGGCCTAAGTAGCGGTCTTCAAGAAAATCCCAAAACTACCCGGATCAAAAGTTAAATTTTGACCTACAAGGGTAAAATAATCAATTTCCTTTTAAATTTTTCAAAATAACCTTTTCCAAATTTTTGGGCCATTGCAATCTATCTTCCCTACCAACTTGTCTATCCAATAACTGGAATTATAGGGCCTGTAACAGTGTCTCAAGTTCCTTCATTCAATATCCGAAACTATAACTGATATTTCAACCTTCCAGCTCCTCTCAAGCACTAGTTCCCAATTCCGACTCCTTTCGAGTCATAATCGAATATTCTAACTCCTACTCGAGTCCTAACTTGGTATTCCCAATCCATTCCACCACCAACATGCTCAGTTACCTAACAATAACGTCGATATACGTATCAAATCCAATAGAGAATCTTCTATCACTCAAACCTCAAATGCTTGTTATGACCGAGGAACACATTCATCTATCTTATCCGAGTATGACTTGTCCGTAAACACTGCGACTTTAGCCTCTGGGCTCACAAATTATCTAGACACACACAATTCCTCCTATATTGGGGCGCATTATCCAATATACGACCCAAATAATCCAAGGTTCGTCTAATCCCCAGATTTATCATGGGATCTAGCATATTCCTCACATATCTATCTTATAATTAGGCCGTGCATATTGTAACGACCAGCCCCAAAATATTGAGATTAATTAAGAATTAATTATGGATTAATAGGCCTAATCGGGGATTAGTCTAGGATTATCGGATGTTTAGGGCGAAATTATGATTTTTCCCCTGAACAGGGGAAAAAATTTAACTTTGGACCCGAGAGGTCCAGTACCCGTGGACCGAAGACCGTTACGTAGATCGAGTTTATACGAGTCCGTAGATAGGCGGGATGTCGAAATCAGACGTTCAACGAGAAAGTTGCGGTTCAAGGAAGTTTCGAGGTACTATTGCACGTTTTACGAGACATGTGGACATTTGTCATTAAGTGGGCCCATATATTTTGGGACAGGCCCAATGGATGAGTGACAAGTGTCACTCAGCCATTGCTCACCAAAACACATACATGCATCTGCTCTCCATTCCCACTTTCTCAGTCAACCACCCAAACCCGATGAACCCAAAACCAATCCCTATTCTCTCATTTGCATCTGTATGAGGCTAAGAGAGTGGCTGAGAGTGGAAGGGAGATTGGACGGTAACAGTGAGGGTGGCAGAACCGCCATGGACGGCGGAGGAAAGGTAAATCCGAAACCCAAATTTTGTTTTGAATTCAAATTTTGTGTTTTGAACGTTGAGGATGTTTTCTGATTATTGGGGGTGTGATTATGGGGTTTGTATGAGTGTTTGGGAATGGTTTTGGATGGTGGAGGGAGGCTGAGCAGCCCAAGGAAGGGCCTGGAAAACTTGGGTCGTGGAGGGAAAAATCGAACCGGTAGTTCTAGGCTAGTTTTCTAGGTTGTAATCACATGGATAGGTTGCAAATGTTGGGACAAAGAGAGTGGAATTGGAAGGGAAGAAAACGGATTGAAAATGGGTGAGACGAACATTTTGGGACAAGTTTCGAGTCAATTGAATATCATTTCAATATAGTTCAGGATGTCTGAAGGTTTAAAGTCGAGTTTAAATACGTTTAAAAATCCTCGAAAATTAGGGGGCTTTAATGAGAGGTTATTGAAGTAGTTAGTAACCCTCTAGTATGATTTGGACAGGTTTTGGTGTCCCAGTGACGGTGATTTAGTTGGGAGAAGGTTATGGCACGCGTATCGAGGCGCAGCTTGGACGGTCTGTGAGTGGACCTTGCTTTCTAAATATAATGCATGCATAACTATTTTATATGTTTTAAATACATGATTTGAGATGCCTTGAGTGCATATATGGTTGTGGTGTTTTGGTACGTATGTATTTGCACGTATTTCGAGATTTATGGTTTTGTACTGTGCTTATACATGCTGGTATTTCAATAATGGTTGGATGAACTGGTTTTGGATTTAGAAATATGGAATCGGCATGAGACCCATTTGATTCGAAACCATCGGACTTGGATTCTATTTGATTTAATGAGAAATCGGGCTGGAGGCCTAATTGACTTATATGATCGGGCTTGAGGCCCAATTAGTTATGATATCGGGCTGGAGACCCAGTTGGTTTATGAAATGGAATTTTGGGCTGAGAACCGTAAGTTTGGAAATTGGATTTACAGATTTACGATGGTTTTATGGAAAACCCGGGTCTAGCCTTTTGAACGGTTTTGAGATATTTTGTGAAACGATTTTCCATATACCATCCTCACAAGTGGTTGCCCTCCAGACGTCCCGTAGTATCCTGGAGTGGTTGGTTGTCTCCTCCAGACGTCTTGTAGTATCCTAGAGTAGTTATGTGGCATTACCTGCGAGAGGGTCATTGCACGGAGCGACCGGTCCGTATAGTAACTCAGGAGTAAGATTGCTAGAGGTAAAAACCTCCCCCTAGGGAGGGTTATTGACCCAGATGGACACTGGGGAAACTTGGGATTGAGACCCTGAGTAGCACGCGTAGCTTGGAACTGTGATAGTGTTGATTTTGACATCTGGGATGTCAGGCATCAGGGATGCCGATGATTGGTTGTGGGCTGAGACCCACATGTATTGGATTTGGGCTGAGACCAACGTGATTTGATTTGGGCAGAGTCCCTACGGATTTGGTTTTGGGCTGAGTTGCCGCATGATTGGTTTTAGGCTAAGTTCCCATATGATTGGTTTTGGGCTGAGTTCCTATATATTTTGCTTTACGGTTTTGGGCTAAGGCCCTAATGGTTTAATTATTGATAAATGGTTTGATAACTAGTCTTCGAATGCATGCATGCTTTTTAGTGAAGGGCATAAATGTCTTCTTTTGTGAAATTGTTTTTTTAAAATTATTTGTTTCGTCCACTCACAGTTTTCAATGGTTTTAATGCCCTTTAGGTTGATCGCGGATGCAGGCTGTAACGGAGACCGAGACATCACTCCCATCCTCTGATCCTGGCGCACTCTGGAAGCCCCGTGTGGGCCAAGGTTTGAATTATCCCTTGTCTGACACTTCGTGTCAAACGGGAGCATGGCACATCCTGCGTTAATCCCGGGGGAATTTGGGATGGGTTGTGTCACATATGACTTTGCATATTGAAGGCATGACATTGGAAAACATAATTCAGTACCAACTTTACTCTGATACCAAGTTGACAGGACCCATTCCAAAATTACTTTAGTAATCGTGTTTGGTTCTACTCTTGTCTGACAAATGAAGTGAAATTCTTATATTATCATCAGCACTTGTTAGACAAGGGATATTAACACTGATTTACTCCTGTGAGTAAATGAACATATTTATTTGAAACGCATTTTAAAAAACATAAACTGTTACCCTCCAGTTTCTAACACCATGCATGCTTATAGTAAAATAAAATACTCATATTTCAAATCAATCAAATGATAAACAGTGGGACCAAAAAATCACGAAATACAAGTAAACTGGCAGTGGCCCACATTTCTCGAAATCCATTTTTATGTAATCATGTCACAAAAATATCTGGACACAAGTATCATATCAAGAACAACCAATCATTACCTCCCCGGAGCATCAGCCGTTTGGGAAACACTACGAGCTTTGACTACCTGGTAACAAACACAATACAGTCACCCCGAGCTATGGTCATCTGAGGAAACACCCTTAGCTTCGACCGTCTGTGAAACTCGTTACAATGAACAATAACATTATGCGTAGGCCAACTCGGGAATCGCACGTAGCACCATCTGAGTCAAGTTCGGAAACTTCACGAATGCATCATCTAGCCACGTCTGTGAACTACACGTAGAATTATTCAGACTGTAATAATGTCCACAGGAATTGCACTCATGCACCATCCAGGTCTTGTTCGGGAACTGCACTTACGCACTAGCTTGACTGCACTAGCATCATACGAGGATAACTTTCGTGGATAAATAGTTCACAAAACCAAGAAAACTAACACATATCATAGACTCAATGCCAGGACAAGACACTTTCAAACCCGAGCTTAAGCCCACAAAATACCGTAAAACCGTGGCCAAAAATCAGTTAAATAAATCCATAAAATCATCAAACAATCATTTAGAAATCATAATCAAATCATTACAATATAAATCATACACTAAAAAAATTAAAATATTTAACAACGCATGTGTAATAATTTATAAAGACAAAGTCCACTCACACACCTTCCTCGTAACTAAGTCTCGAACCACGCGTTCCTCTATAATACCAGGAGTTGTACTGATAGAACCCATCCCTAATCCCTCAGAATTTATGCAGGATATCCTGTTCCCATTTGACACCGCTTGTCTAACCAGAGATAAAATAGTAACCCGCTCGGGGCTTCTAGAGTGCGCAGTGATTTCCAGAGTACACAACGGCATGTGATGTCTCGATCTCTGCTACAGCCCGCATCCGCAATCAACTTGAAGGGTATCAAAACATTAAAAGTCGTGAGTGGACAAGAATAAACAGTTTATAAACCATTTAACAAAAATACATTTATATCCTTCACTTAAAGAATGCATGCATTAGAAAACAAGTAATCTCAATCACTTTCTTAAAGTCAAATCATTATGCTCTTCACATCAATAATCATGGAAAAATGCTTCTTAAATCAATACCAGTGAAAAACATCTAACACATCTCATATCATCGTATCATCATCATCATCATCAATCACAATATCCACGCAACACATGCACATAAACTCCAAGACTGCTCACGTTCGAGCACGTCACCGTGAATATATCACCGGCCGACGTTCCACATATCATCGTGAACATATCAACGATCGATCTCACGTAACATCGGCACTCCTGAGTCTAGCCTTCCACGGCTGCTCGATAATAGGTAGTGCATCGTGACCTCTCCGGAGAAACATATTCACACCAGAGACGTATCAACCTCAAAAGAATGGTCTCAGCCCAAAACCAAATCTCAACAGGGTCACAAGCCCATAATATCATCTCAATAGGGTCACAAACCCAATATCATCTCAATAGGGTCACAAGCCCATAATATCATCTCAATAGGGTCACAAGCCCGATATCATCTCAATAGGGTCACAAGCCCGAATATCATTTCAATAAACCAGAACTGGATCATAAGCCCGATATATCACGTTTTACTATACTCTAAGTCAAACCATAAATCAACTGGGAAACAAGCCAGAATATTATTTCCAAATTCGAAAACCATTTCACTATTCAAATCTTTCTTCAAAATCACATTTGACTATAATCCAAGTCAAGTATTCAGTTGGGCCTCAAACCCGAAATAGCATTTCACGTATATCCGTGAAATCTTTTAAAATCGAATATCAAATCCTCAGCTTCAAGATTCTCCGTGAAACCATTAAAATCACATAAATCACATGCAAGTTGTAACGACCCGGTGTAACGACCTGTCCCAGAAATTAGGGTTAAGACGGTGATTAGTGAAGGATTAGTGAGCTTAAGTAGTGTTTAGTTGGGTACTTTTGGACTTTAGCGTAGAATGACGATTTTGCCCCTATTTTGGGCAAAATGTTGACTTTGAGATCGGGCGGTCAATTATACATTGACCGATGACTGTGACGTAGTTTGGGATGTCACGAGTCCGTAGACAGGTGGCACGCCCGATTCCGACATCCGAGGAGGAAGTTATGATGTTCGGAAGGTTGAGGGCATTACCGTAATTTGGTTAAAATAGGGGGAAAAGTTGACTTTTTGTATGATCGGATTTTGACTCATTAACCTAGGACAGTTATGTAGAGCTCGTCGTCCTGAGTTCAACGACAGGCGGCACGTGTTCATCGGAGTTAGGATGTGTAAGTTATGGGTCTAAAATGGTAAGGGCAAAATGGTAATTTTTGATTTAAAAAGAAGGGCATTTTGGTCTTTTTCACTTTGGGTTTGGTGCAGCCGGATTGGGACAAGTGGACAGGGGAGATTGAGATTTTTGTGTGAGGCTTGAGGAGATTGTGACACGTGGAAGAGACTTAGATGGTTCTAGGTGGTTACAATGGACACGAGTATAACTTGGTTGTTTTCAACCGTGCATTTTGGTTTGAGAAATAGAAAACAGAGAGGTGAGGCGGTGAGGATTGTGATCGATTCTGTGCGTGTGCGAGAGTTTGTGAGTTGTGAGAGTGACAGAGAGAACAGAGGAAGCTGGTGACTGGGATTGGGAGTGAAATCGTGCAAGAAACACGGTGGTCGTGAGGTTCGATTTTTAGGGAAAACAGAGAAGGTCGTGGGACTTGGTGGTGGTTGTGCCGTGTGTTGGCTCAATCCAAGCTGAGAAGAGGCTAAGACGGCTGAGAGAGACTCAGTGGACACCGTGGTACACGGCGGTGCGAACGACGAAGGACGAATCGCAGGTAATCCCAAATCCCCTGTTTTTCCCATTTTGTTCATTTCGAAAGTCGTGGCTTTTGGATTAGAGTCGAGGGAATTGGTGAGTGGTGTGAGACTCAGGAAGGTCCTAGGAATCGTCTGAGGTTGGTGCCATGACGGGGGATGACCTGGGTGGCCGGAACCCGAAACAGGGCTCTCGGGCAGTTTTATTTCGAGGTTGAAGACGACAGGTTTAGGGCTTTGATTTCTAGATTTTAGGACGGGAAATGATTTCTGGGAATTGGACGAAGCTTTTGGGATTGGAATGGTTGAAAATGATAGAGGAATGACAGAGAACTGGGTGCGCCGGTTCAGACCGGTTCACCCAAGGAAGACGATGATGAACACTGTCTAGGTGCAGGCGCGTGAGGCCCACGCGCAGTCACTTTCGGCGGCGCGTGGGGGCCCGTACGGCCGTTTCCGGTGAAGAGTCCAACTGAGTTTTTGTTCTAAATGTCTTAACGAAACCAATGGAATAGGTTTCGGGTTATTCAGACGTTGTTCCGGGTTAGTCCGGCGGGGTCGAAGGTCTAGGGTCCCATTTAAAGTACGCTTAGAAGTTCGAGAAAGTTATGGGATTTGAGTGGGACTTTTGTGAAGTAGTTAGTAACCTCGTTATGAACTTTGGACAGGTTCGGGAAAGCCGAGAGTAGAGGAATAGCCGGGAACGGCGTAAGTGCGCGTGTATCGAGGCGACGATGGAATGGTCTGTGAGTGTACTTTCATTTCTAACTCTTGGTGCATGCATATATGTTTTTATATGTTTTCTATACTTGATTCTATGATTTGATTTATGATTGCGATAGTTTATGGTTTTTGCACGTTTTTCGAGGAAAGGACAGTTTTCACGTTTTACGAGGTTTTGATAACTAACGTGATTTGAACTTGGTTTAATGAATTGATTTCGGGATTTGAAATACGATTTGATTTTAAAGGAAGAAAAAGGATTTTGGAAAGTATTTTCGGGCTTAAGGCCCAGTTCAAAGTGGCTTTTCGGAAATGTGATTTCGGGTTTTGGAATCGAAATTCTGGGTGACGATTCAGAATTCGATTCAGACCTCGGAAGGGGATTTTCAGGTTTGGGTTCGGAATGATTATTCCGGATGCTAGCTTACGGAATGATGGTTGCGGACTCGGATCTGGAAAGGAAATGGATATGAGTTCTGGATTTGGATGTGGAAATGGAAAATGGTTTTCAAATGGTTTGATTGGATTTGCTAGATCTGGTTATTGGGTTTAAAGACCCGGATATTATGATTAACGGGGGACGGGCCCAGATTGGGTTTAAAGACCTGGATTGAGTTTAAAGACTCGGGAGTTTAAAGACTCGGATATATTGATTTTCCCCTGTAGGCCTTTTGAGTTTAAAGACTCGGGAGTTTAAAGACTCGGATTATTGAGGCCTGGATATTGAGTTCAAAGACTCGGGAGTTTAAAGACTCGGATAGATCCAGAAGGTTCAATGGATGAGAATCTGGTTTCCAATGTGTTTTGGATTTCACTGAGACTTGATGATAATGGGTTTTTGATGGTTTTGGGTGGAGGCCCGGGATCTGGATAAAGGAAAATGTGTTTGGTTTTTCTTACATGGTTTACGATATGAAATTGATATGCCTGCATTGGTTTTTCAAACGGAGGGTATAAATGTATGTGTTTTATGATAATTGCTTTTGAACTTAAACCTTTATTTTTGTCCACTCACAGTCTTTTCGTGTTTTCGATACCCTCCAGGTTGCTGCAGTGCGGGCTGTTGGTCGAGAGAGTTGGAGACATCACACGCACAATCCACCGTAGACTCTGCGCACTCTGACAAGTTCGAAAGTTGTTGAGGTAGTCGGAGCGGAACTCCCTTGTCCGACTTACGTATCACACGAAGGTTAGATGATTATTTGACCCTTCTGTCATGCGTAAGTTAGACGGAAGCGGGGTTTAGCCCTTAATTCCGGAGGATTATGGGTGGGCCCTGACACCCGGACTTTCAAAAAAGGGAAAATTTGGAAAATTTGAAGAAAATGACAATTTTACCCCTAGGTATTGGGCGAACGGTTAACTTTTACTCGAGCGGTCAAACAAACTTTGACCAATAACTATGACGTAGTTCGGGACGTCATGAGTTCATAGGCAGGTGGCACGTCCAATTCCGACGATCAGGGAAGAAGTTATGACATTCGGAAGTTCAAGGGCATTTTCGTAATTAAGACGAAAAGGGGGAAAATGTTGACCTTTTGATTAACCATCATTTTTCACGCAATTCGAGGACCGTTAGGTAGGTCTCAATGCCCTGAGTTCTTAGACTGGCGGCACGCTGAAAACGGATATCGGACGGATGAGTTACGGGTCTAGAAAGAGGAGGGGCATTTTGGTAATTTTGTGAAGGAAGGGCAAAATGGTCTTTTTGAGACTGCAGTTTGAACAGTCGTGGTGAGTGCTGTGTAGTTGTTTAAATCTTCTATCCGTTCAATGAATTTTTTAACCTTGTTAGTGGCTGGACAGGAGAATTGTTTAACAGCGTTGAGGCAGTGGAAACACAGTAGTGTGGCATGTAACAGAACACAGGCACGGGCACCATTTTTGAATTAGTTATGGGTATTTTGCGGGAAACAGAGAACAGCGGGACTGAGATTCCCTTGGGTTACCGTGAGGCCTGTTTTGATTATAGGGAGTGAGAGTGAGTCGAGAGAGAGTCATTTTGGAGAGAGAGACTGAGAATTCGAGAGAAACACAGACGGGAAGAAAAACTGGGAAAATAGGAGGGAAATTCGAAAGTTGAATTGTGAGTCGAGAAGGAAAAAACCAAGGTTATAAAAAGTCTTCTGGGATCATTTAGAGTTCAACCGTATCAATATCGACGGGAATCGATCACGGTTTGGCCAGGAACCCAAGTTCCAGTTTTGGAGAAATTTCAGGCTTGGGGACGATCACCTACGGGTAAGTTTTCCTGAAATTGATTATGGTTTAGTGTTCGTTTAGGTACTATGAAGCTTCTGTTTAAGTTAATTTGAAAACTGGGTTGATTAGGGTGAGTTTCAAAGATTGCCCCGTTTGTTTGATCGCGGGTGGATTGATAGATTTAGAGCTTGTTGAGGGTAATTAATGAATGATAACCTAAATTAAAATGTAAAGGAAGGATTTAGGTGGAAGAAGGAAAGGAATTGAGTGAGTTTTGATAGGGATTTAACCGGGTTGTGTCGCGGGTTGAACAACCCGTTTGCAAGCTAGTCGGGTGAAGACGATGACTGTAGCTGTCACTGTAGCAGACGCGTGAGTTTCACGCGCAGCCACTCACGGCGGCGCGTGAGGGCGCTTGGGCCCGATTCTCGAGGTGAGTTCAACATGACTTTTTTCCTATACAATGTAACGAACATTTTAGCGTTGGTTTCGAATTAACCGGACACCGTTTCGATGTTGTTTTGAGGATCCGAAGGTTTATGTTACGTTTTTAATTAACATTTAATTCCCAGAAAATTATGGGAAACTAGTATGCTGTTATTTGAGTTCTTAGTGACACTAAAGAATGATTTCGGACATGATTCGAGATTCCTAGAAAATGTTAGAAATTACGGAAATACGTGCAGCGCGAAAACGGGCGTTATGGACGGTGTGTGAGTGGACCTTGCTTTCTAAAGTTTAATGCATGCATAAAGGCTTCTATGATTTTAATGATTATGATTATGACTTATGATAATTACGATTTTCGTATTTATATGTATTTTGATATGCAATACGTAATTGCAAGTATTTCGAGACTATGGTTTCTCTTACGCCGTGGTGATGGTTTGGTGAACGATTTCATATGATTTGTGCGTGTCATGTTTTGAGGATGTTTTGATTATGATTGTGAGTATGACTTACGATTTTGACACGTATTTCGAGATTATTACGGTTTTGGGCGTTTTACAAGATTTTGAGTATATTGTGTTTTGATCATGGTTTTGATTTGGAATTTGAAATGTGATTTGATTTGACTTTGGGATTTGAAATGATTTCAAAGATTTAAAACGGATTTTGGAAAAGGTGATTTTGGGCTTGATGCCCAGGGCATAAAAGTAATTTTGATGAACGAGATTCGGATGTTGGAAACGTGAAAATGGATTTCCGGATTTGGGTTCGGAATGGTTATTTCGGATGCTAGCTTACGGAATCATTATTGCGGATTCGAATTCGGGAATGGATGACAGATATGATTGGGGATTTGAATGTGAAATTCGGACATAAGTCCTATTATGACAAAATGTAATTCCGGATTGGTTTTGGAATTTGAATCATGATGGATCTTGGATTGTTGTGATATACAAATGGTTTTGGGTTTAAAGACCCGGTGCTATTGCTGGATCATGTTTTGAGTTTAAAGACTCGGTTAATTGATGACGGGGGCGGGCCCGGATTGGGTTTAAAGACCCGGATTGAGTTTAAAGACTCGGAGTTTAAAGACTCGGTTATTGTGATACCCCCCGAGGCCTATTGATTATGTTATGAGTTTAAAGACTCGTTGATATCCCGGGAAGGCCTGATATGTGCATTTAAAGACTCGGTAATTGATATCCAGCAAAACTGATTGACTTGTAAATTGTTGTTGATTCCAGATATTTTCAAAATTTGATGGGCAGTGGCCCGGTTCATGTGGTTTGATGAATTTTGGATTATGTTACGTACTTAGATTTGGTTCATGATTTTGGGCGGAGGCCCTGTGTTTTTGATTGTGGGCTAATACCCGAAGGTTAAGAAAAGGAAAATGATTTTGATTTTCATACACGGTTTTGTATATTGGAAATGAAAAGGATTGTGAAATGATTTTCGAATGCATGCATTGGTTTTACGTGGAGGGTAGAAATGTCTTCTGTAACTGTTTTATAAACTGATTTATTTTTGTCCACTCACACCTTTTGTTTTTTTATTGACCCTCAAGGTTGTGGCGCATTGATCGAGGTGGCTCGAGAGGTAGAGCATGAGTGAGTATGTGTGTGGCTATCCCTGGTTTAGTAAGCACTGAGGGTAATTTGGGAACTTCAGTCGACTTGCCAGACGGGAGCAGGACCGGGCACGGTTATCAATGTCCCTTCGGGGGCGGTCCTATCAACTTGGTATCAGAGCACTAGGTTGCTGATTCTGTTGCCACATCATGCCTCCGAAATGAAAGCCTCGTGCGCGACCTGGTAGTGAGACGGGTAGACGGGGGTGTATGAGACCTCGTGATAGATCTCAGATGAGATTCACCCTAGATTGAGGGTTAGATGTAAATCGGTCCATACTGTTTGTTAAATATAGAATTGTGTGGGTCGTAGGGACGAATGAGCCCAGTGACGAGGAAGACTGCATAATTGGGCAAGTTGCACTCGTGACAGGATTATTCACAGTGGATTCCTTAAGTGGAATGTGTGTTTAAAGAGTCTAAAATGTGATAGGATACCTCTTAGGCCTTATCAGTCGTATAAGATATGGTTGAGCATTAGTGTTTGCTCGGCGACTGGGTATGTCAGTGATGACATGATTGATTGGTATGAGATGGAACTTAAGAGGAGTCGAGATGTGGATGTGGGACTCAAAATGAGTCAGGGTTTTGGTTAGAGACTTGAGATGAGCCATGGTAAGGTATCAAGGCTCGAGAGGAGCCAGAAAGGCTGAGTGAGGAATGTTTGGCACTTGGGATGCCAAGGACGGGTATATGGTCAGATACTGTTGAGTTAGGAAATTGTGGCTTGGTCTTGTTTAACCTTGTTTATTGGACTTATGGGTCAGTGTCCTTAGTGATTGAGGTTCGGACGGAGACCCGAGGTATACAAGGATTTGGACTTAGGAGATAGTCCAGTTCAGTGGGACGCAAGTCGGGTCCATTGGGAGGTAGAGTAACAAGGGGTAAGTATATACTAATAGTATGATTGTGAGTCGCGTTGTCACATCATAAAGAAATGGTTATATAGATTGATTGCTGTAAGTGAGATGGCACTGTTTGGGCGTCATAGAGTGAGGATTGGATCCTATATTTACTGTTGATATGACATGCGAGGGAAGAGTTGGTGGGGCCCGTGATGGACCATAGAGGCGTAGTTAGTTAGGACCACATGCCCTGGGATTTACAATTCCTTCGTAGGGAGCTTGAGTAGCCATGGAGTGATGGTCTGGATACCTATCACTTGTGGTCATGATGTAAGTTTAACTAGAACGTATGTACTTGGTAGGTCCCAGGCTATCCACTTTTCCATATCTTGAGATTGGCTATTGGTCGGATATGGTGTTGTTTGTGATTGGTTATGGTATGAAAGTCGTTGAACTCACTAGAGTTACCGATGTGATACTTTGATGATAGTTATGTAGTAACCTTGGTAATTATATATGGTAAAATTGGTGAGATATAAGAGGGTAGACCTCTTGATGTGAGGTTTCCCAGGATGACGGGTGTTATTCGCCTAGTGGCTGACCTCGATTTGGATGAATTGGATGTAATCCTTGGAATGGATTGGTTGGTGACCCATGAGATCTCTATCGAGTATGTTGATTAAAGAGTGATTGAATCTAGGATTCCAGAGGTTATGTTTCAGGGAGACTCGAGGGTGTTACCCTCTAGGATGATTTTGATCCTCACAACCAATAGATGGTTGGTATGAGGTATTCAAGTTTGTTGGTCACATGTGTGGTGTATGAGCTTCGTGTATGAGACGCCTAGTGAGGGCTGAGGATGCCCAGATTTCTCAATGTATTCCTGAGGTTCTGCCAGGATGGGGTTTTGCTAGGATGAGGAATTGAGTTTACGATGATTTGAGGTTACATGTTGGTTATGGAAGACTTAATAAGGTAACGGTATGGAATAAGGATTCTGTATCACGAGTTAAGGAATTGTAGTTTCGTGGGAAGGTTGTGGTTAGTGACCCTATTAAGAGAGGCCAACATGGTGGCGATTGTCAATTTTGAGTAAAAAAGAGAAAAGGATAATGTTCGGATTTGATATGGCTAAGGTTAGTGGATGGTGATACCCTTGGACAGCCAACTGGGCTAGTCATAGATGAGAGAGGAGGAGTCGGGTAGTCTGACCACATTCAAACCATGATCATAAAACATCTAAAGCATTTATGCATGCATCATTTAGAAATAAAAGTCCACTCACAGATCGTCCAAACTATGCGCTCATAATATGCGCCGTAAGCCACTTCGAGGCTAATCCAACGTCTCCAGAGCGTCTGGACTTGTCCAAATGAAACTCAAAGGTCACTAACAACCTATACAAGTCTATACCATAAAAACTCCTAGAACAGTAAAAGTGTCCCGAACACGCTTCCCGAGGTTAAAAACCTCCAAATGACCTATCAAAAAATCTCCGATCGATCTGAAACCACCACCATTGTATTCAAAATGCCGAAACCTTTCGAACAAGACCAATTTAACCTCAAAATTCTTGCCCACATGCCCTCACGAGCAGATCAAAGTTCGGTCAACGAAAAATCAATGGTTAACGCTAACGTTAGTTAATGATGTGGTACCCTGCCACGTGTCATGCTGACGTGGCATGATGATGTGGCATGTTGATATCATCATGTGACGTCTTCATGCTGACGTCATGGGCTCACCGGAGAAGATGACCGGTGCCGCCATGCGCCATCGTCTGGTTCGCTGGCCAGCCGCTAGAAAACCACCATTTTTGGCTCGATTTTTAAACCTTCATATCTCTCTCAATACTCAACCAAATCCTATGTTCTTTATATGAAAATCTATCTATTCGAACCAAGGAATCCAAATCTGAACCCAAAATTGAGAGAAAGTACCTGGTTTTTAAACTATGAGCTTCCAAAGTTTCGGCCAAACTTTGAATCCTCCTCCTGGCCATTCCTGTCGTCCAAAACTGTAACGACTCGTCCCGGATTTCAGGATTAGATTAGTGAGTGATGACGGATTAGCAAGATCAATCAGTGATTAGTTGGGTGATTTCGGACGGACGATGCAAAATGACGGTTTTGCCCCTAGAATGGGTGAAACGTTAACTTTTAGTTCGGGAGGTGAAATAGACTTTGGCTGATGACTGTGAAGTAGTCTGGGACATCACGAGTCCATAAACAGGTGACACATCCGATTCTGATATTCGAGGAAGAAATTATGAGGTTCAGAAGTTCGGGGGTATTTTGATAATTTGGTTGAAAATGGGCAAATTGTTGAATTTTTATACGACAAGTATTTTTCCCGTATTTCGAGGACCATTAGGTAAGTCTCGATTCCCTGAGTACAACGACAGGCAGTATGTTGTCATCGGACTTCGGACGGCTCAGATTTTGGTCTAAATGCCTTAGGGGCAAAATGGTAATTTGTGTGGTAACAGGGGTAAAACGGTCTTTTGTCTGCCTTTGTTTAAATTATGATTAATGGGAGGAGGACATCTGTCCCTAGTGGGATATTTTTGACCTGGATCAGTAGAATATGGACATATGTCCATTTTCTGGTGGCTTCCAGTGTCAGGACCGGTCCCAAATCCCCCGGGATTAACGTGGGACCCGCCTGATCCCGTCTAACACGAAGTGTCAGACCAGGGAAAATTCCATCTCTAGCCCTCGCCGGGCCTGTCAGAGTGCGTCAGGATCGTAGGAGGAGGGGAGTGATGTCTCGTCTCTGCTACAGCCCGCATCCGCGATCAACCTGAAGGGCATTAAAACACGAAAACTGTGAGTGGACAAAAATAATAATTTCATTAAAAACATTTTAGCTTAAAAGACATTTATTCCCTTCATAAAAGCATATGCATGCATTCAAAACCGTTTATCAAACATTCACAAAAACCTTTGTCAAACATTTAGAAAACCTTTCAAGGGTTCATGCCAGGTTCCTATAAACCGTCATGACCCATAAATTCATTTGGGTCCTCGACCCGAAATCATAACTCAAACCCATAAGTCAAATCACTAGGGACTCAGCCCAAATCACGTCACATGCGGGTCTCAGCCCAAAACCATTCTCAAAATATCACAAACGGGGTCTCCGCCCCATATCACTTTCACAAATTCAAAGACGGGGGTCTCCGCCCCAAATCACTTTCTGAAACATAAAACACAGGGTCTCCGCCCTCAAATCTCTTTTCCATAAAACCTCATACGTACCATCATACGTATAACCCATCCGCGGCACTTCCGAGAAGATGCCAACTCGGGGCACACAGCCCCTAGGGAACACATCCTTGAAATAGTCACGATATCAAATCTATACTAGTGTGCACAGTACTCGGGGTCTCACGCCGAGTCTTCTCCTAGGAATCTCCATCTGGGAGGCTCAATCTCTGGATCTAGTCCGAGCTCTCTCTCTGGATCTTGTTCACACATCTCTCCAGAATCTGGTATGGGACCACATCATATCTTGTAACCTCCACTCCTGGAACGGGATGACACGACCCATCCCAATCCCCCCGGGATTACCATGAAATGTATCATGCTCCCGTCTGACAAGAGGCGTCAGACAAGGGATAACCGATTGCCATTGCCCAGACGGGCTTCCAGAGTGCGTAAGGATCGATGGAGGAGGTGTGCGATGCTCAAGTCTCTGCTGCAGTCGCATCCGGAATCAACCTAAAGGGCATTGAAAACAAAAGCTGTGAGTGGACGAAAATAAACAAGTCTGTTTAAAACATTTATAAGACATTTATGCCCCTTAGTAAAATCATATGCATGCCCCAAAAACCAATAATCCCATATTTATTTAGAAATAACCATTAGGGCCTTAGCCCGGAAACCAACGCATAGTTTCAAATTCCAAAAGTCAATCCAAGAGTTATTTCATCAATCCAGTAATATTCATTTATTATTTTTCCATCTCCGGCATCCCCGATGCCTAGCGTCCTAGACGCTTGACGTTCCAGACGTCATATCTCACGGTATTAAGCAACGCGTGCTGCCCGGGGTGTCACCGGGTCTATATCTCTGACATCCCCGATGTCTGACGTCCATGACGTCTAGCAATCCTGCTCCTGGATCACTATACGGTCCGGTAGCTCCGTATAATGAGCCCTCGCAGGCAATGCACCGTGACTTCTCCAGTGTCCCCGACACTTGGAGGAGACCAGGATATAAATATCCTCATATCGAGATGGTTTTATGGAACACATTCAATTATTCATTTCCAAAATATCACAAGGGCCCTGCCCCGAATTTCCATAAAACCGTCATAAGTCCAAATAGTTGAATCAAATCCGAAATAGTTTATTCAATTCCATTTTAGGGTCCCCGACCCGAAATCACATATACAAGTCAACTGGGCTCCTGGCCTGATTCATAAGTTAACTGGGCCCCTGGCCCGATTTCATAATTCAATTGGGCCCCTGGCCCGATTAACAAATTAACTGGGCCCCTGGCCCGATTCATTTTAACAAATCCGTAACCGTTTCATGAAATCATATCCATCCATATTTATGGAAATCAGTGCAAATCCAGAAAACCTCGATTCACGTGAAAACACGTAAATCGCCTCGAAATGCGTGAAAATATATAAATTCACTGATATCCAAAATAAATCATATAATCACAATTATAACAATCATGAAATAGTTATGCATGCATCGAATTTATAAAACCAATGTCCACTCACAGACCGTTTAACCGAGTACCTCGATACGCGTTCCATAGGCCTTCCCGGGCCACACCACTATCACTGGGACTCCCAATCCTGTCCAAATCACATTAGAGGATTACTAACCCCTTCATTAACATTCTATCAAAGTCCCGTAATTTTCCCGAATTTTTAAGTATTTTTAAACTGGATTTAAAACCTTCGGACATCCCGAACAATAACGAAACGGGATCCGATCGACACGAAACCAACGCTAAAATGTTCGTTACATTGTATAGGACAAAAGTCATGTTGGAAGTTTCCCAAAAATACCTCACACGCGCCCCCACGCGCCGGTTGAACTCCCTGCGTGTGAAACCCACACGCCGGGTACTGTTCATCGTCGTTCAGGCCCGAATGACTGGAAAACGGGTCGCCATGACCCGCGGGCCAACCCGACCGGTTCTCCGCCGTTCCTTGATCATTTTCGATAGGGTTTCCTCCTACAAGAGCGTCTGAGTTAAACTAGGAGTTCTGTGGAAACAAAAACAAGGAACAACGTCAAGATCCTTACCTCCCCGATCGAGAAGCTCACGGCCAAAACTCCGCCGTCGACTGCTCACGGCTCCGACCACCATTCCTTTAAAAAACGGTCCCCACAGACTCGTTTCATCCTCTAGATCATCATCCCAATCACCAGATCGAACGAAAGACAGTAAAACCCATCCTGCCATTTTAGACCCGAGAATCGGACTCACGGGTTTAGGGCCTACCTCACCGCCGTGGTCACCACCGTGGCCACCGCAACGCCTGGAATGATCACAGGAACAGCCATCACCCTTCAACACGATCACAAACAGTCTACATCGACATTCCCAATTTTTAGTTTCGGACCTCCCCTGTTTTTCCTTCCGCCGTCATCTCCGCCGGCTCCCGCCGTCTCCCATCGTGCCCAGCTCACAGCATTCATCCCACAACCCTCCGCACGATCCCATGGATACAGATATGGTGGTGGTGTGCAGTGTGAGCCGTGTACGTGCTCACGGGTTTGAGAGAAATGAGAGTGAGAGGATGTAGTCTGATACAATTAAAGAGAGAGGGGGAACAGAATCAACGGCCCAGATTCAATCTCACCAATGAGATTAAAGGTCCAGATTAAAAGATGCAATAAGTGGGAATTCTTTATATTTTTTTATTCCAATAATTTAATCCAATCCCACCAATCCAGATCTGAGTTCATAATTAAAGGTTAGTGGTCCACGTGTCCCACTCAGAATCCCAGACCAATCAGAAAATGCCACGTGTCCCCGCCTCGTAATGCGTGCATAACGAACCCAGATTTCCGTGACCAATAACTTCGTCGTCGAATCTCTGATTTTGGCGTGCCGCCTGTCGTTGGATTCGCATCGACGAAACCTACGTATCGGTCCTTGGCCCTCGGCCATCGGACATCCTGGTCAAAAAGTCAACATTTGCCCCTATTTCGTCCAAATTACGAAAACGCCCTTGAACTTCTGTACATCATAACTTTCACCACGAACGTCGGAATCGAACGTGCCACCTGTCTATGAACTCGTGACGTCCCGAACTACGTCATGGTCATCGCTCAAAATCCATTTGACCATCCGAAATAAAAGTCAACGTTTTGCCCACGCCTAGGGGCAAAACGGTCATTTTGCACAATTCGTCCGAAATCGCCCAACTAATCCCAGATTAGTGAATGACAATTAAATATTATTAAATCCCGATATTCGGGACGGGTCGTTACACGGGATCCCTATGGGGATCCCCACTCTGGTATGTGGATCGTGACTCTCCAGGTCGACGCTGGAGGAGACCATATAAATCATACGGAGGGTTCATTCATATCTTTTCAAATACTCTTTTCTTTCTTTCTCAAATACATTTCTCAATTGGGTCTTATACCCGATTCATCTCAATAGGATTCCTCAAATCCGATTCAAATTCATTTCACAGACCTCGGCCTAAATCCTCAATTTAATAGGGTCACATGCCCGAATACTCATTTCACAAACGGAACTGGGACTCAAGCCCGATAACACGAATAACTGGGCCCTAAGCCCGAACCAGAACTCAACAGGACCTCAAGTCCGATTTTACAACCAATAGGGCCCTAAGCCCGATATCTCAACTAAATGGGTCTCAGGCCCGATATCATCAATCAACGGGGCATTAAGCCCGATAGTACAACTAACTGGGCCTCAAACCCGAATCGTAAACCAACTGGACCCTCGGTCCGATCGTATAGCTCAAATGGACCCTAGGTCCGATTCCTTGTCAAATTAAATGGACTCCAAGTCCGAGAGTTTGTAAATCAATTGGGTCTCACGCCCGGGTTCACGTTTCTAAATCCGAAATCCATTTATTAAACCTTCGTTGAAAACCTAGAACGTATATGCATCGTATAAAACTGGAAATCTCGAAATACGTGCAAATACGTAAATCCTAGGCTACCACAAACAATTGCACTCATGGCAACACAAAACATATATTAAAATACTTATAAAACATTTATGCATGCATCAATTTCGAAAGAAGGGTCCACTCACAGACCGTCTGAAGCCGCGCCTCGATACGCTTGCCATAAACGTCTCCCGGGTCAAACGTCGCCTCCGGGATTCCCAAACCTGTCCAAATTCATTTAGAGGGTTATTAACTACTTATATAGCCCCTCACTTAAGCCCCGTAATTTTTCGGAATTTCTAACTATTTTTAAACTCGAACCTAAACCTTCGGACAGCCCTAACTATATCGAAACGATGTCCGATTGACACGAAACCAGTCCCAAAATGTTCGTTACATCGAATAGATGATTTCGTATGTTGGAAACTTCCCCAAATTTCTCCCCACGTGCCCACACGCGCCTGCTACAGTACCCGTCTTCAACCTCTCGACGGCCGGTCTGAACCGACCGGTTCGGTCAGTTCCTGCAACTAGACCAGCGTGACCGGTCCAGCCTACTTTCTCCCTATTTTTCGGTCCGTTTTCCTCCATTTCAATCCCTAAATTCTTCTTAATGTCCTAGGAACCTAACCTAATTAATTAGGGCTCCTAAAACCCACGAAACCCGACCTGCCCAAATTTTCCTCTACGGTTCAATTTTCCAATCTCTTCCCCAGGCTTCCTCGACGTCCAAAACTTCACCAAACCGTCTTAAAAACTCCCTAGGAACCTCATTAACTCAGCCCAAACATCCACACAAGCCCCTAACAATAGAAATCGAAAATTGGAATTAAAAAGGGTAAAACTGATTACCTGATTGATTTTCCTCCTCCGCCGTGCACGGCGGCCCTTCTTGGCCAGCCACCACATCCAGCCAGTCCTCAGTTCATCCTCCGTCCACTCACAAATGGTTTTTGGGTTGAAGGTTTGGATTGGATGAAAGGGTTAATCGGGTTGGGTTTGGAAAACATGGAAAATGGGATGCACGGGTATGGTTTTGGTGCATGAATGGATGAGGTTGGCCAGTGGATGAGTGACACTTGTCACTCATCCATTGGCTGTCTCAAAAGCTGGGCCCACTAGAGACAAAACTGCCCTTTTTGTCTCATAAAATGTGTCGTTATGAATAATGCCCCGAAACTTCCGTGAACCGTAAATTCGCCGTCGAACGTCCGAATTCGACGTGCTGCCAGTCTACGAATTCGTATCGTTGTGATCTACGTAACGGTCTTTGGCCCTCGGCCATCGGACCTCCCGGTCAAAAAGTCAACTTTTGACCTCTTATTCACCCAAATTACCAAAATGCCCTTGGGCTTCCGAACGTCATAACTTCCTCCTCGAACGTCGGAATTGAACGTACCACCTGTCAATGAACTCGTGACGTCACGAACTACGTCATAGTCATTGGCCAAAGTCCATTTGACCACCTGAACGAAAAGTCAACGATTCGCCCATTCTAGGGGCAAAATCGTCATTTCGCCCAAACGTCCGCTAATCCTCGTCTAATCTCCGATTAGTCTCGCTAATCCGTAATTAATCCTTAATTAATCCCGTTAATTCGGGACGGGTCGTCACATCCAGCCTATTCTCCCATTTTGATCGATTAAAACAGGGCATAGGGGAGTGTAGCCGTGCATTGTTGGTTCAGTCGTGTGAGAGATCATGGTGTGTGTGTGTGTGACTAAGTGAAAATCAGAGAGATTGCTGGTGTGAAGAGAAAGAATAGAGAGAAGATAGTGAAGGGGGAAAAGAATCAGATCGAGAAAGGAAGAGTGTGACACTGTGACATTTTTTTAGCCTGTGAAACTCTCAACGTGCAAAGCCCAGGAAAATTTAGTTGTTGGCTGTATTTAGTGATTACAAAAGAACTAGGAAGGTGTGAGGATCGTGGTGGTGTCCAGGGTGGATAAAAGGGGTAAAAGTAAGCAGTTTTCATACCTCTGTTTCTCTGTCTTGTTCAGAAATGGCAGTTTGGATTTTGATCGATGAATACATGATTTGGGTGCTTGGTTTAGCTTCTGGAAGGTGAGACGAGTTCAGAGAGCGTGAAACCGGGGCCGAAGGACGATGGTGGTGGCTGGGAACAGAGGAGGGCTATTTCGGGATTTTTCTTCAAATCGGGAAGGTAACCATCTAGCCCTAGTTTCATGTTTTTATTAGGTAGATCAATTAGAAGTTAGGAGACGATGCTAATGGTGAAGAAAACAGTGAAAACGGACTGAAAATGGAAGAAAACCGCCCTCGCTGGTTCGGTTGGACCGGGTCGATTCGAATCGGTCTGAACCGGGTCTACGAGAGGTTGAAGACGATGAATAGTATCAGCGCGTAAAGCCCACACGCAGCACCTTTGGACGACGTGTGGGGGCACGTGGCACTGTTCATGGGGAAGTGTTCAACACGAATTTTTATGGTAACGATGTAACGAACATTTTGGGACTAGATTTGAGTCGATCGGACATCGTTTCGATATGTTTCGGGATGTCCGAAGGTTTAAGGGTTAGTTTAAAAATAGTTAAAAATTTGGGAAAATTACGGGGCTTTAGTAGAAGCATTATGAAGTAGTTAGTGACCTTAGTAGGTGATATGGTCAAGTTCGGGAAGTCCGGTGATAGTGGATTAGCCGGGAAAGCGTAATTGCACGTTTATCGAGGCATCATCGGGAATGGTCTGTGAGTTGACTTTACTTTCTAACTTATGATGCATGCATAAATTTTTTTATATGTTTTCTATATGTGATTTCTATGTTTATGATTCTGATATTTCTGATTTATGATTCGCACGTATTTCGAGAAATTTTATGTAATTACATGTTTTACGAGATTATGGTTTTATGCTATGATTTGATAATGATTTCGATGCTTTGATTTTGGGATTTGCATTATGATTTGATTTCAAGGATTTGAAATGGATTTTGGAAAATGGTGCTTCCGGGTTTGAGGTCCAGTTTCTAATGATTTCGGCTTTCGGTTTTCATGTGATTTCTGGATTTGAAATCGGGATTTCAAATAATGATTTCGGATTTGGTTTGGAATTTGAATTTCAATTTATTTCTGGATTTCTTGTGAGTTTCACTTGGTTTTGGGTTTTAAGACCCGTTTCTATTGGTTTTGGGTTTAAAAACCCGTTGCTATTGGTTTTGGGTTTAAAAACCCGTTACTGATTTTGGGTTTAAAGACCCGGTTGTTATTGCTAGATCGGGTTTTGGGTTTAAATACCCGGTTGATTGATAACGGGGGAGGGCCCTTGATTGATAATATCCCCCGAGGGCTATTAATTGTGTTTTGAGTTTAAAGACTCGTTGATATCCCAGGAAGGCCTGATATGTTGTTTTGAGTTTAAAGACTCGTTGGAAGGCCTGATATGTGGTTTTGAGTTTAAAGACTCGTTGATATCCCGGGAAGGCCTGATGCACATGTGTTTTGAGTTTAAAGTCTCAGTGCTTGAGATCCAGCAGATTGATTGACTTGATTTTCTATTGATTTTCATGTGGTTTTCAGATGTTTTGGGCAGTGGCCCGGATGTTTTGGATATGTGGATTTTTGGGGCTGAGTTCCTGCACTTGATGTTGATTTATAGTTTCGGGCTGATGCCCTGGATTTGAGAAACGAACTTGAGTAAAGAAATGATTTCTGATTTTTCGTAAACGATTCTATTATTTTAGAAATGACATGGGTTTAAGAAATATTTTTCGAATGCATGCATTGGTTTTACGTGGAGGGTATAAATGTCTGTTCTTATAAATGTTTTCTGAAATTATTATTTATTTTATCCACTCACATTCTTTTATGTTTTCGTTACCCTCCAGGTTGATGCGATGCCGGCTGTTGAGAGAGAGACGGAAACATCACACACTCGATCCACAGTGTTTCTCCGCACTCTAGTTAACTCAAGCTGGTTTTCGGACCATAGACCCGGGTATCCCTTGTCTAGCCTATGTGTTCCACGACGGTTGAACGGGTGTTTAGCCCTCGTGTCGCATGCAGGATAGATGGGAGCATGACTTACTCCTTAATCCTGAGGGATTGGGGGTGGGTCGTGTCAAAAACCTTTCCTTTTCGATCCTACATGCTCATACGAGCTCCAAGAACACAACCATGGCCTTAGTTTGGATCCAAAACATCAAAATCCAAAATCCAAATTCAAACATCCCACAACTTACCTTTGTTTCACGGTTTCTGGCCACCTCCATGGCGGCTCTGCCGTCCCTGCCTCCCCACTCAGTCTCTCAGCCTCTCCCTCACTCTCTGTTCCCCTCAAGCACTCACAAATGAAGAAGATAATAATGGTTGGGGTGGGTTTCGGGTAGGATGAAGAAATGAAAATGATGATGCATATAAATGCCATGGCCATCAATGGATGGGTACCACTTATCACTCATCCATTGGTTTAGGCCAAGATATTTTGGGCCCCAATTTCAAGTCCCAAAAGTCCAACTTCTTGTAATTCATGTAACCATTAATAGTTCTTGAAATCGTCCTTGACCCGTAACTTTCTCGTACGATGTCTGATTCCTATGTGTCCCCTGTCTATGAATTCGTATCATCTCGATCTTTGTAATGAACCTCGATCCACGTGCATTTAACCTCCCGGGTCAAAGCTTAACTTTTTCACTCGTTTAAGGGTAAAATCGTTATTTTACCCCGTTCGCTCAATAATCCTCGATTAATCCTTAATTAATTCTTATCAATTAGATCATTTCAGGATGGGTCGTTACAATCCACCCTCCTTAAAGAAATTTTGTCCTTAAAAATTTAATTCGACTCACTTCCACATCCAAATTTCAGAAATCCAATCATGCCTCCAATCTGAGGTACACATGGGAGCCTCTATCCATAGTATGCACCAACATCAACGTCACTCGACATTACCTACTATCCAAAGAGTCAATGCTGAAACTCAGCACACCCACGACACACTGTCATCTCATGTTTGTTACTCACGGCGTCTCATGCCGATTACTCATGGCTCCACTGTGATTACTCTAGTAACTAACGACACACTCGACTCACTCTCGAGTCCCAACATCGTACCTCGTGTCACTCAGTGAACAACGTTGTGATTCTGACTCCTCTCGAGTCCCAAGCTGTCATCTCACTCATTCTCTCAATACACAAATCGAAATTTCACTCATTCTGAGTGTATCTGGACCCCATCGCATACTTGCTCTAGCCGATACAATCACAAACATAATCACTAGGGTTCCTTTGGTCCGTCATGGATCTGAGCTCCATGCTCACACAACAACTAAACCCTCTAAAGCCACTCTGCACTAGCGCACAATATTCGATGTCTGATCCTCGTACTCAATGTACAATCAACATTAGACCCTGTCTGATTACCCACCATGTCCATCTCACACTCAATTTGATGACTGTACCACATCAATCAGATGATCCACACATACAACCACGTTGTCCAATGTGAACTACTCATAGGCTTGCTCAAGGACTGCACTCGCGCAACGTTCAAGTTACGTCTGGGGACTACACACGCACCATCTAGACCCATACCAATATCCACAATCCAATCATCATCTAGCTCATCTGGCATGGCAACCCAACACTAGATTACGTCCGTCCAATCCTAGACCTAGAAAACTCACATACTAACTCAAATCTTCTCGGAGTTCGCCCGGTCAATCGACCAACACTTAAGATGTGTCCCACACATATTCTCATCGAGATCTCCAAGACTAACCAACTCACGTCTCCCAGGACGTACCAATTCAAACCTCGACATCCATCATGATTATGCAAAGGGTCAGATTCTGAAGTTGTGCTATCAACCTCTAATCCAGCCTATGTGTCTCACTGGAATATTGTCCAATAACATTCCTTCGTCATTTCCCATCAGTACAATACCTCCAACAGGAGCTATCACATCCAACATCGATGAATAGTACAACTAAGAGATAATGAGCCTGTATACATCTTACTAGAGGCATCGGCTTCTAAACACATATTTTCCCGAATGATACTCAATGTATCCTCAACATCTGTCAATCAGCTCTAGCTGTCTCCTCTACCTCGAGTTCTACTCTGATGGAGTATCAACACATAAGGCTCCATGATCTTTAAGATCCTGCACATCTCTCGAGGAGATAGTGAATGTAACTCTCTTACATAAGCGCCACTATGCCGAAACTCCCACTAACATCCGGAAGAGTCAACCTAGAGCAGTGGCCAACATTCTGTTCTCTCAATCATCCTTTCATACTAGATTGACTCCCTTCCGAGTCAATCCCGTCAACAGACTGTAATCACAAGGATAACCTCCACTTGACAATCGATGACACTCATCTAGCCTGAGTAAATCCAATCTCAATCATCATCATTGGCTGACGCCAATCCCAAACTCTCTCGATTAACAATCAACTCGATCCTTTTTATCATCTCGATCCACGATCACCGCGGTCCTCAATCGCCTCGATCCATAACCATCCACACGCATCTCGATCCTCAACCACAATGATCCATACCTATCTTGATCCTCCTGATCCACCGAGAATCCCCACTAGCTCTCTCAGCCAACGTAACATGACCCATAACACCAACATGGGTCCACCCAAATTTGATGCTCACTCATCACGTCAGGTGACACCATGCACCTTCCGCTCCTCAACTCATTCAAGTTTGACCTTTACAAGCCTATACCTCCATGGATGGAATGATGAGAAGTTCACTAAGAACTTCCACGATAAAGAGTACTAGTTTCGTACGATTTCCTCATTCAGCTGTCTTGTCAATTCCAACTCTCGAAGTTCCATCAAATTTCCAACAAAGAACACCGAGTCTCCCAACAGTGACACACCAAGCCAACTTAACCCCAAATCCACTAAGTTTAGTTACAAGACTCTCAATGATCTCAACTATGTCGGTAGCTTGTGACAAGGTGGTTGCGAACTGGGTTACGGTTTATTTTCTATCGGTGGGATAGGTGGTTCCATCATCGTACCAGCTAAAGTACTAGCTCGCACGTCCCAACTCTATGGAATCAATTCCTTATGCACACAACACTTGTGCAATCCGTCAAAAGATAACTAAGGTACCTGTCACCACTCCAAGCATATCCCGTGTCTCCAGTAATCCAACCCAACAAGGAGGATACTGTGATCTCACTAAGGTACTCGGAATCCTCTTGGTCTGCTCAACGATCGCTGCAATCACACGTTTGCAACTTGACTATCCCGGAGCTAGAGACAACCCTTGTCTATGCTTCCTGACAAAACATCCTCTAGACGCATCCGGCGTTATCCGATCTCTGCTGGATTCAATCCAACTCATCTCTACCAAAGATGGCACAACCGTCACTCGAGTCTTACTCCCAAGACCCGACACAAATCGATGAATAGTCATCGTCTCAATCGTCACTGTAACATGAGCATATTATGACAAATTCGCAAACCTCTGCTCCCACTGAGCTACCATCCAATCTCCTGCTCATGTCGGAGAAACTTCACCTCTCGAGCTAAACTCCACCTCCCGAGATACTCCACCTCTCTCGTATCTCGATAAGGCTAGGCAAAAATAAAGTAAGAAAGTTCCTCGAATGTCACCCAACTCTCGATAGTCTCATCAATGTCCATCGATAGTAATCTCTTCCACAAACCCCGTGCAAAATAATCCACGAAAACTCCGATATCGGTACCAACGCTCTGTTATTTCTGAGCACAACTCAACTCAACGTCTGTACAATTTGATAAGTGCGTATAATCCACTAATCGGTCCACCCTGTGATCCGATACATAAGTACCATTATCCTGGTAACTTGTTCAAAACAATCTCAAAATAGAGTTATCAACGACCTCGGATGCTATCAGCAGCACCTCCATCCGGACCAATCATCGGTCAAGACACTGATAAGTCGTCATACTCGGCTCCAATCCACCAGTAACTCGACCCTCCTAAGGGTCTAACCCTACTGAAACACTACATACTATGCCTAACAAAATCTATCCGGTGTTCATTCCCACTTAATATTTCTATTCTTACCCTCACTATCAGGTTGATGATGGGATGACGATAGCCTAGAGACATCACATCTGACACATGTGCAACACTACAAGAGCAACCTAGTGCTCTGATACCAAACTGACAGAACACATCCCTAATCCCTCAGAATTTACACGGGACATCCTGCTCCCGTTTGATACTGTGTAAGACTAGGGATAAAACCATAACCTGCTCGGGGTTTCTAGAGTGCGCAGTGATTTCCAGAGTACGCAACGGCATGTGATGTCTCGGTCTCTGCTACAACCCGCATCCGCGATCAACCTGAAAGGTATCAAAACATTAAAAGCTGTGAGTGGCCAAAATAAACAGTTTATAAACCATTTAGAGAAATGACATTTATACCTTTCACTTAAGGAATGCATGCATTAGAAAACACGTAATCTCAATCTCTTTCTTGAAATCAAATCATTATGGTTTTCAAATCAATAATCAGTGAAAAATGCTTCTCAAATCTATACCAGTGAAAAACACCTGACATATCTCATATCATCGTATCATCATCATCAATCATGATATCCAAGCAACGTGTGCACATAAACTCCAGGACTGCTTACGTCCGAGCACGTCGTTGTGAACATATCACCTGCTAATGTTCCACATATCGTCGTGAACATATCAAAGATCGATCTCATATAACATCAGAACTCCTGAGTCGAGCCTCCCACAGCTGCTCGACGACAGGCAGTGCATCGTGACCTCTTTGGGGGAAACACATTCCTACCGGAGGCCATCGGGACTTCTCCCTCTTTGGGGAAAAATATTCACGCTGGAACCATATTAACCTCAAAAGAATGGTCTCAGCCCAAAACCAAATCGCAATAAGGTCACAAGCCCGAAATATCATCTCAATAGGGTCACAAGCTCGATATCATCTCACTAAGGTCACAAGCCCGATATCAACTTGATAGGGTTACAAGCCGGATATCATCTCAATAGGGTCACAAGCCCAAATATCATTTCCATAAACCAGAACTGAGTCATAAGCCTGATATATCACGTTTGACGATACTCTAAGTCAAAACATAGATAAATTGGGACACAAGCCCGAATGAAATTTCCAAATTCGAAAATCATTTCACTATTCAAATCTTTATTGAAAATAACATTTGACTATAATTCAAGTCAAGGTCAATATTCAAATGGGTCTCAAGCCCGAAATAGCATTTCACACATCTCCGTGAAATCATTTAAAACCAAATATCAAATCTTCAGCTTCACGCTTCTTCGCGAATTCATTAAAATCACATAAATCACATGCACATAGAATACTAGGCCTAAGCCCAAGTATCATATAAAAACAGAAATCTCAAAATACGTCCAATATCACTTTTTCTATGAAAATGCCAAATCATCAACATAAATCATATGCAATCAATGCATTTTAAACCATTATTATAAAACATCTAAAATATTTATGCATATATCATTTGGAAATCAAAGTCCACTCACAGACCGTCAAAGCTGCGCATTCATAATCCGCAGTATAAGCCACTCCGAGGCTAACCAACGTCTCCGGACCTGTCCAAATCATACTCAAAGGTCACTAACCACATGTACAAGTCTATACCATAAACCCTAAAAACTCTCGGAATAGTAAACGTGTCCCGAACACGCTTCCCGAGGCTAAAAACCTCCAAATGAATTATCAAACGATATTCGATCGACCTGAAACCACCACCATTGGATTCAGAACGTCAAAATCTTTCGAACAAGATCGAAATTTGTACCCACGCGCTATCACGTACAGATCAAAGTTTGGTCAATGAAAAGTTAATGGTCAGCTGCTAACGTGGCACCCTGCCATGTGTCACTGACATAATCTGACACCTGTCTGCCACGTGGCACCCCTGCCACATGTCATGCTGACGTGTCATGCTGACATCTTCATGTGATGTCATCATGTGATGTCATCATGCTGATGTCATGGGTTCGCTGGTGAAGACGACTGGCACCGTCGTCAGGTTCGCCAGCTAGCCGCCCGAAAACTACCTTTTTGGCCCGATTTTTAAACCTTCATATCTCCCTCAATACTCAACCAAATCCTACATCTTTTATATGGAAATCTATCTACTCAAGCCAAGGAATCCAAATCTGAACCCAGAATTGAGAGAAAGAACCTGGTTTTTAAGATATTAGCTCCCAAAGTTTCAGCCAAACTTAGAATCCTCCTCCTAAGCACTCCTGTCGTCCAAAACCTTTCTTTTTTGATCCTACAGGCTCGTATGAGCTCCAAGAACACAACCATGGCCTTATTTTCGATCCAAAACATCAAAATCCAAAACCCAAATTCAAACTCCCACGGCTTACCTTTGTTTCACGGTTTCCAGCCTCCTCGACGATGGCTCCGCCATCCCCACCTCCCCACTCATTCTCCCAGCCTCTCTCTCACTCTATGTTCCCCTCAAGTAGTCACAAATCAAGAAGATGATAATGGTTGGGGTGGGTTTCGGGTAGGATGAAGAAATGAAGAAGAAATAGAGATGATGATGCATGTATATGTGATGGCCATCAATGAATAGGTGACACTTGTCACTCATCCATTGGTCCAGGCCAAGATATTTTGGGCCCCAATTTAAAATCCCAAAAGTCAACTTCTCGTAATTCGTGCAACCATGAATAGCTCCTAAAATTGTCCTTGACCCGTAACTTTCCCGTACGATGTCCAATTTCGACGTGCCGCCTATCTATGGACTCGCATCGTCTCAACTTATGTAATTGACCTCAGTCCACGTGCATTTGACCTCCCGAGTCAAAAGTTAATTTTTTCACTCTTCTAGGGGAAAAATCATCATTTTACTCTGATCGCCCAATAATCCTCGATTAATCCCGATTAATCCTTAATTAATTCTTGTTAATGACATCATTTCGGGACAGTTCGTTACATGTACTATCTATCATAGATCACCATCAAGGGTTACTAATATCCCAAATATTCTTACATTTAAATCCCTTAATTTTCAAGATTAAATACCAATTTAAAACCTAAACATAAAGTTTCGATCACCCAAAACTACCCCAAAAACGATGTTCGATCAACTCGAAACATGCATTAAATGTAACGACCCGTCCCGAATTTCATGATTAGATTAGTGACTAATCGAGGATTAGTGAGGTTAAATGGTGATTAGTTGAGAGAAATCGGATGGACGGTGTAAAATGGCCGTTTTGCCCCTAGGAGTGGGCAAAATGTTGACTTTTGACCCGGGAGGTTCGATGGCCGAGGGTCAAGGACCGTTACGTAGATCGAGTCGATATGAATCCACAGATAGGTGGCACGCTGAAATCGGACGTCGGACGGAAAAGTTATGGTTACGAGAGCGAAATCGAGGATTTACGTCTCGGGATTCGTATTAAATATTAATTCAATCCAATTGGGCAGATATTTTGTATGGGGCCTTTGGATGAGTGACAAGTGTCACTCATCCCATTGGTTACCTTTCCCTAATTTGTGGATCTGTGCCTATTGGTCCATTAATTAATTAATTAACTAAACACACATCTCTCATTTTCTCTCTCTTCGTCCCCGTGTATCATCTTCTTCATGGCTCTCCAACAATCACACATACAAGATCCCACAATACAACCCTCAATCTTGATCCGTCATTGTTAGGCCTTAAACGAACTTGAGAGAAGAGACCGAGATGAGTCGAATGATGGCAACGGCGTCGATCGCCGTGGGCGGTGGCCGGAAACCCAAGACGGTAATCCAATGGTTCAATTTTCTAATGCAATATTTAAGAGTTTTTAAGGGTTTTCGTTGATTGGGACTTACTCCTTGGGTCATGGCAAAGCTGAGGGACCAAGAATGGGAGACAGAAGTGGTCGGAATCGATAGCACGATGCAGTTGCAGGTGGCCAGTCTGCACTTCTCCATGAACAGGTATGGAAATGAGCTCATTTCTTGTTTTTGAGGTTACTGGTTGATTGGGAGGAATGAGACGAGGACATAGGACGAAACAGGGAGGAAAATGGTTGAGTAAATGGTGAGAATAGCCGGGTCGGTTCACCGGTTCGGTCGAATCTGTTTGAACCAGTGAACCGGGTCCAAAGCAAGGTTGACGATGCACTGTTCACCGTGCGTGGGCTTCACGCGCAGCCGCTTGCGACTGCGCGTGGGGGCGCGTGGAGGGTATTTCGGGGATGTTGTCAACATAACTTTTAATCTATTCGGTGTAACGAACATTTTGGGACTAATTTCGTGTCGATCGGACATCGTTTCGATATGTTTCGGGGTGTCTGAAGGTTTAGGATCAAGTTTAAAAATAGTTAAAAATTTGAAAAAATTACGGGGCTTTAATGGAGGTTAATGAAGAGGTTAGTAACCGTCTAGTGTGATTTGGACAGGTTTGGAAGTCCCGGTGGTAGTAATGGGGCCCGAGAGGGCTTTTGGCACGCTTATCGAGGTGGCAGTGTAGGACGGTCTATGAGTGGACTTCGTTTTCTAAATTGTGATGCATGCATAAATATTTTATATGTTTTATATACGTGATTTATATGATGATGATTGTTGCACTAGTGGTTTACATGATGGCACGTATTTTGAGCTAAATTCGTATTTACACGTATTTCGAGGTTTGCGAGTTTATGCTATTTCCATGTGATTCTGAGTTTAATAATGGTTCTATGGCATGGTTTTGGTTTTGGAAAGATGAACTCGAGCACGAGACCTATTTGAATTATGTGATCGGGCTAGGGGCCCAGTTGGTATACGAAATCAAGTTGAGACTCTTTTGAGTCTTGTGATCGGGCCAGGGGCCCAGTGGTTAACAAAATCGAGCATGAGGCCGAGTTGAGTTTTATAAATGTGATTTTGGGTCTGGGACCTTACGTTTCATAAACGTGATTTCGGGTCGGGGACCTTAAATGGATTTGTGATGTTTTATGGAGATTTCGGGCAGGGCCCATTGAGATGTTTTGAAATGACTTTGTAAAACTGTTTTCCATATACCATCTTGATACGAGGATATGTGATTGTAACGCCCCGGAAATTTGAAAAATGTAATTTTTTAAAATAATGAATAAATGACGTTTTTACCTTTGTGAATAGTATGGTCAATTTGTTGACTTTTTGATTGGTGAATCAAATGGACGTTGACCGATGACCGTGACGTAGTTCGGGACGTCACGAGTCCATAGACAGGTGGCACGCCCAATTCCGACGATCAGGGAAAAAGTTATGACGTTCGGAAGTTCGAGGGCATTTTCGTAATTTGGACAAAAAGGGGGCAAATGTTGACTTTTTGTTTGACAACTAATTTTCACACGACTCGAGGACCGTTAGGTAGGTCTCGATGCCCTGAGTACAATGACAGGCGGCACATCGAAAACGGAGTTCGGATACGAACATTACGGGTCACGGAAGGCTAGGGGCAAAATGGTAATTTGATCAACCAGGGGCAAAATGGCCTTTTAACCTTGATCAGACCATGACACCTGTCTTTTGTCTGATTCTTGCCTCAGAAAACATGGAATCGGGTCTTAAGGGAAACACAATGATATACACTTTTGACATTTATCCCTAAATCATGGCTTAACTCATCATTTTGTTCAATTGACCCGTGATAAACCACCAGCTCATCGTCATTGTGCAATTAAGAGACTAAGGACTTGAACTGAGAGAGAGGAACTTGAGGGATTGTGAGAACTGGGAGAATTTTGGTTCGAAAATTTCAGAAAATTTGGGGGAATTCGAATTCGAATTTGTGAACCAGGAGAAGGGGAATTGAGGATTACATTAAGCTTCTGGGATCAAAACGACAATCACTGCAACAAAAACGAAGAGAATTGATGTCGAATCGAGGAAGAACAGAAGCTTCCATGGCTGCCGAAAATCGAGCTTGAGTTCAGTTAGTTAGAGGTAAGCTTGTATGAAATTGATCTTGTGGAAATGTTCCCTACACTCTCACGATGCTAACTATGTGAATTAATTGGAAAATCAGGGACGGAATCGTGAAACCCGAATAGGAGACCCCTCAAAGTTCGATCGTGAGTCGTGAAGTTTTAGACCTTAATTGAGGTAATTAAACTCACAGAACTACAATGAAGTTGGATTAGATGGGATCAGTTGAAAGAACAGATCGATTTGAGTTCGAATTGATGGAGTTTGAATCGGATCCTATCGCGGGTATTTCAACCCGTTTATCAGACGTACGGGTGAGAACGACGCACTGTAGCATTACTGTGTTATGTGCGTGGCTTTCACGCGCAGCCGCTTGCGGCGGCGCGTGACGGCGCGTGGAAGGGATTCCGGCAAAGTGGTCAACATGAAACTTGATGTTCTCGATGATACGAACATATCCACGTTGGTTTCGGGTCAATCAGATATGGTTTCAGAGTAGTTCCGAGTACCCGACACGTTTAAATTATATTAAAATAATATTCTAAAATTCCGACAATTAGGGGATTCTTATTTGAGGATCATATGATAGTCTAGTAATCTTAAATCACTTTGTTTGACAGGCTGGAATATTCCCGGGACGTCGGAAGAAAACAAACAGCTCGAGGCTGAGCAATCCGAACGGTGTGTGTGAGTGGACTTTGTTTTCTAACCGTGATGCATGCATATATGATTTAAAATGCCTTATTATATGATTTGTTATGATTTGATATGATTTATGTTTCAATCCGGTGATTTCTCGGTTTTATGATTATTATATTATATTTTGGCACGATTTTCGAGAAATGATGAAATGGATGTTTTTGGGCTAGGCCCAGATTGAAAATGATATTTGGACTCGGAATATGAGTCAGTGATTGATTTTATGGATTTACGTGATCGTGGCAACTCGGGTTTACGGTTGCACGAATTTGAGTGAAAATGAGATTTTGGGCTTGTGACCCAAGTGAATAGTAATTTTGACTCGAATTTGGAGTCACATGTGAATATGATTAAATTGATGATTTTGATTTATAAAGTGAATCCTGGACACTGTTTAATGATGGTTTTGTGGAACTTGATTTGTGAAAGCTATGTCTCGGGCATAGGCCCCATTGAAATGTTTTTGACTTGATTCGAGACATAAATGATTTTAAAATGAGATTACTGGATTTGGTGACCTGTTCCACATATACCATCCTTTGTGATTGATAGTCTCCTCCGGACTTCGTGGATCCTGGAGTAGTCACGATCCACTGCCTGAAGATGAGTAGCTCCGAGGGAGGCTCAATCACAGGAGCGTGGGATTATGATGATATCCTCTAGACGTCGTTGATCATAGAGTTGATATCCCCCTAGACGTCGTAGATCCTGGGGGATGTACTCGGACATGAGACACCGAGTTGCACGTGTTGCATTGATATCGTGACGGGTTATATGGATAATGTGATTGGATATTGAGGATTGGTGGTATTATGATTTATTGATATCTGTGTCCAGAGACTTTAGAAAATGATGCTTTATATCATGAATTGATTTCATATTATTACTCATGTTTTCTGTTATGCATGCACGTTTGTGAAAACTAGAGGGTAAGAAATGTGTTGTGGTAAATGTACTTAGCAAACTTTATTTTTGTCCACTCACACCTTTACTGTTTTATGCGCCCTCCAGGCCAGTGCACCGGTACGAGGGCTAGAAACGAGGCAAGCGAGGCAAAAGAATAAATAGACCGTTGCGCACTCAGACACTCTATAGGGTAGGAATTTGATCCCTATCTGTAATAGTACCTATGCTCTGTATTGTCTTTGACTAGTTAAACTTGTGACGTCATTGGTCTGTAAAACTTAGTTATCCCTTGTCTGACAATGTTTTCAGAATTTGTTGTGTGGTGTATGTATATAAGTTTGGTTACCTTTGGTATTTTTAGTTATTGTCAGACGGGAGTAGGATTCATCACGACTATCGAGGGATAATCGGGATGGGTCTTGTCAAATTGGTATCAGAGCATTAGGTTACGGTCTGAGTCTTGCACATTAGTATGCACGAGTTGTGATACTGATATGTTTCTCTTACAGAACATCACAATATGCCTCCGAGACGCGAGCAGTTTGGTTACCTTTGGTATTTTTAGTTATTGTCAAACGGGAGCAGGATTCATCACGACTATCGAGGGATAATCGGGATGGGTCTTGTCAAATTGGTATCAGAGCATTAGGTTACGGTCTGAGTCTTGCACATTAGTATGCACGAGTTGTTATACTGATATGTTTCTCTTACAGAACATCACAATATGCCTCCGAGACGCGAGCCCCGTACCCAGGCTGGTGATGAGTTTGGGGGTTCAGACGTAGAGAGAGCTCAATGTTTAGGGGCCACTGGATTCACTGGCCTGACTGACCCAGAAGAGGCCTATGAGTGGATCACTCAATTTGAGCGGATCTTCGAGATTATGCAATGTCCACCAGGAGATATGGTTGCACTGGCCACATTTATGCTGAGTAACCAAGCTTACCGATGGTGGCGTGGATTGCAGCTGACAGGGATGGATGCCCGCACCCTGAGTTGGGAGGACTTCCGCCATCGTTTCCTGGATCAGTTCTATCCTCGCTCATTTCGTAATGCTAGGGAGGTTGAATTTCTACAACTACATCAAGGGGACTTGTCAGTGGCAGACTATGAGCAGAAATTCTTGAACCTGTCCAGTTTTGCTCCTCTATACGTAGCTAACGAGGAGGACAAGTGCCGAAGGTTTGAGCAAGGACTGAAGAATGACATCCGGGGAGCTGTGACTGTAGGAACTTATGCCACCCTACGAGAGTTGTCTGATGCAGCTGCACGAGTTGAAGTGACCTTGCTAGTACCACAGCAGTTCTCGGGCTCTGGTCGACGCCGGGACCGTCAGTACCAAGGATCTGCGAATCAGAGGTCCTCCAAGAGAGGTAATTATGGCTCTGGATCTTCTCGTGGCACTCGTCCGAGCTTTGGTGGTGGGAGTACACAGGGATATGGTTACAAATCCCAGGCGACATCACAAGCTAGCGGAACATCTGTGGGGTCTACTGGTGGCCATAGTGGTAGACCTAGCAGGCCTAGTACAATAATTTGTTATTTTTGTGGAGAACCTGGACACATCATAAGGGAATGCCCCTATCGATCAGGCGGTAGTGGTGCTGGTTGGGGCACTACTGAGCAGGGCCCTAGTACAACCTTGGCTTCAAATGCTACAAGTGGGAGAGGAGGTGGCAGAACTCGTGGTGGATCTGGTGGATCACGAGGGCGTGGTCGGACTTCGGGACCACATGCTCGAGTCTATGCAGTGACTCAACAGGGGGCCCGGGCAGCCCCGAAGGTGGTGACAGGTATGCTTACTATTTTCGGTCATCATGCACGTACTTTAATAGACCCGGGAGCTACCCACTATTTTGTTTCTCGGGAGCATGCATTGTTAGCAGATAGAGAGATTTCTGCGATCGGGTGTGAGATGGGAGTCGGTACACCGACTGGAGAGTTGTATGTAGTAAACCAGGTGATACGAGGATACCCTATTGTGATAGGGGATGTGCATCTAGAGGTTGATTTGATACTTCTAGACTTGTGTGACTTCGATGTTATCCTTGGGATGGATTGGCTGACAACCCATCATGCCTCTATCGAGTGTTTCGATAAGAGGATGGTACTTCAGAGCCCTGGATTACCTGAGGTGCTATTTCAGGGAGATCGGAGGGTGTTAACCCCTAGAGTCATATCAGCCCTCTCGGCAGATAGATTTTTGAGGAAGGGTTGTCAGAGTTATTTAGCTTATGTTGTTGATGTACGGGATGCACTAGCCAAGGCCGAGGATATCCCAGTAGTGTGTGAATTCCCAGATGTATTCCCTGAGGATTTTCCAGGATTACCACCTTCTCGGGAGATTGAGTTCACTATTGAACCAATTCCTGGAACACGACCTATTTCCTTGACACCTTATCGGATGGCACCAGCTGAGTTAAGAGAATTGAAAGTACAGTTGCAAGGTCTCGTGGATGTGGGGTTCATTCGACCGAGTGTATCGCCATGGGGAGCCCCAGTATTGTTTGTGAAAAAGAAGGAAGGAAGTTTGAGACTATGCATGGATTACAGGCAACTCAATAAAGTCATGATAAAGAATAAGTATCATTTGCCTCGGATTGATGACTTGTTTGATCAATTAAGGGGAGCCAAGTATTTTTCGAAGATTGATCTTCGTTCTGGTTACCACCAGTTAAGGATTCGAGAGGAGGACGTTCCAAAAACAGCTTTTCGAACTCGATATGGTCATTATGAATTTCTGGTGATGCCATTTGGATTGACTAATACACCTGCAGCATTCATGGATTTGATGAACCGAGTATTCCGGAAGTACCTTGACATATTTGTTATTGTGTTCATTGATGACATTCTAGTGTATTCAAGCAGTAAGAGGGCACATGAGGAACATTTGAGGATTGTACATGATACGCTAAGGAGGAACCAGCTTTTTGCCAAGCTGAGTAAGTGCCAATTCTGGTTGACTAGTGTTGGTTTTCTGGGACATGTGATTTCTGTGGATGGAATTTGTGTTGATCCCCAGAAGATTGAAGCAATAGAAAACTGGGAGTAGCCTAAAACAGTGACCGAAGTGAGGAGCTTTTTGGGATTGGCCGGTTACTACAGACGTTTTGTAGAAGGATTCTCTGCGATTGCTGCTCCAATGACCCGCCTAACCAGGAAAGGAATCAAGTTTGTTTGGGGTGAAGACTGCGAGCAAAGTTTCCAGGAGCTGAAGAAAAGGTTGACCTCTACTCCTATTTTAACCCTCCCGGATGATAGTGGGGAGTTTGAGGTGTACAGTGATGCATCCCTACAAGGTTTGGGGTGTGTGTTAATGCAACATGGAAAGGTGATTGCATATGCCTCTCGACAACTGAAACCGCATGAACGTAACTATCCTACCCATGATTTGGAATTAGCTGCGGTGGTACACGCCCTGAAGATTTGGAGACATTACTTGTATGGTGAGACATGTCGACTTTTCACTGATCATAAAAGTTTGAAGTACTTTTTCACACAGAAGGAATTGAATTTGAGACAGAGACGATGGTTGGAGCTAATCAAGGATTACGACTGCACGATTGAGTACCATCCTGGAAAAGCTAATGTAGTAGCTGATGCATTGAGTCGGAAATCAGCTCATACTGTGGCACATCTACGAATGGCGCGCTTAACCTTATTGGTTGAACTCCGTAGGACTGGAGTTGCTTTGGGACGGGATAACCAAGGTGGTTTGCTGGCTAATTTCCAGGTGCGACCGATTCTGATTGATCGAGTCATTGAAGCCCAACTTGAAGACCCTATCTTGTGTGTCCTCCGAATTGAAGCTGATGCGGGGGAACGACAAGATGTTTCAATTAGAAGGGATGGAGCCCTAGTAAAGGACGGACGGCTGTGTGTGCCCGAAGATGTAACATTAAAGAGAGAGATTCTGGAAGAGGCCCATAGTTTGGCGTATGCTATGCATCCAGGTGGGACGAAAATGTATCGTACGCTACGAGAACATTACTGGTGGCCGGGTATGAAATGGGAGATTGCAGAGTACGTTAGTAAGTGCTTGGTATGTCAACAAGTGAAGGCTGAAAGGCAAAGACCCTATGGAGCACTGCAACCGTTACCGATCCCGGAATGGAAATGGGATCATATAACAATAGATTTTGTGTTTAAACTTCCCAGAACGCCTAAAGGACACGATGGAGTCTGGGTAATTGTGGATAGGCTTACTAAATCAGCACATTTCCTACCTGTGAGGGAAGACTTTCAGTTGACGCAGTATGCCAGACTCTTTATTGACGAGATTATTCGACTACATGGCACTCCTGTCTCTATTGTATCTGATCGAGATCCCCGATTTACGTCCAGATTCTGGCAAAGCTTACAGGAAGCTTTTAGGACGAGATTGCATTTTAGTACGGCATTCCACCCTCAGACCGACGGGCAATCGGAGCGAACTATCCAGACCTTGGAGGACATGATGAGAGCATGTGTTTTACAATTCCAGGGCACTTGGGAGTCGCATCTACCATTGATGGAATTCGCCTACAACAATAGTTACCAAGCAAGTATTGGGATGGCTCCTTATGAAGCCTTATATGGACGACAATGCAGAACCCCTTTGTGTTGGACTGAGGTGGGCGAAAGGAAATTATCTAAATCCGAATTGATAGATTTAACAACGGAGAAAGTTAAACTCATCCGAGACAGACTCAAGACAGCCCAAGATAGACAAAAGAGTTATGCGGACCACCGAGTCAGAGACCTTGAATTTGTAGTTGGAGATTGGGTATTCTTAAAGTTATCTCCTTGGAAAGGCATAGTGCGATTCGGCAGACGCGGGAAATTGAGCCCCCGTTTCATTGGACCTTATGAGATTGTTGAGAGAATTGGCCGGGTTGCCTACAGATTGGCATTACCTTCTGAGCTTTCTAGGGTCCATGATGTTTTCCATGTGTCGATGCTACGGAAATATGTGTATGATGAGTCTCATGTGTTGGAGGAACAGCCCGTTGAACTCAGAGAAGACCTAAGTTTTGAAGAACAGCCTGTACAGATCTTGGACCGAAAGGACAAAGTGCTTCGACGAAAGACAATTCCCTTAGTGAAGGTTCTTTGGAGGAATCAGAACGTGGAAGAGGCTACGTGGGAACCTGAGACACAGATGCGAGAACAGTACCCGTATTTGTTTCATTGAAATTTCGGGGACGAAATTTTTTAAGGGGGGAAGGTTGTAACGCCCCGGAAATTTGGAAAATGTAATTTTTTAAAATAATGAATAAATGACGTTTTTACCCTTGTGAATAGTATGGTCAATTTGTTGACTTTTTGATTGGTGAATCAAACTGACGTTGACCGATGACCGTGACATAGCTCGGGACGTCACGAGTCCATACACAGGTGGCACGCCCAATTCCGACGATCAGGGAAAAAGTTATGACGTTCAGAAGTTCAAGGGAATTTTCGTAATTTGGACGAAAAGGGGGAAAATGTTGACTTTTTGTTTGAAAACTAATTTTCACACGACTCGAGGACCGTTAGGTATGTCTCGATGCCCTGAGTACAACGACAGGCGGCACATCGAAAACGGAGTTCGGATACGAACGTTACGGGTCACGGAAGGCTAGGGGCAAAATGGTAATTTGACCAACCAGGGGCAAAATGGTCTTTTAACCTTGATCAGACCATGACACCTGTGTTTTGTCTGATTCTTGCCTCAGAAAACATGGAATCGGGTCTTAAGGGAAACACAATGATATACATTTTTGACATTTATCCCTAAATCATGGCTTAACTCATCATTTTGTTCAATTGACCCGTGATAAACCACCAGCTCATCGTCATTGTGCAATTAAGAGACTAAGGACTTGAACTGAGAGAGAGGAACTCGAGGGATTGTGAGAACTGGGAGAATTTTGGTTCGAAAATTTCAGAAAATTTGGGGGAATTCGAATTCGAATTTGTGAACCAGGAGAAGGGGAATTGAGGATTACATTAAGCTTTTGGGATCAAAACGACACTCACTGCAACAAAAACGAAGAGAATTGCTGTCGAATCGAGGAAGAACAGAAGCTTCCATGGCTGCCGAAAATCGAGCTTGAGTTCAGTTAGTTAGAGGTAAGCTTGTATGAAATTGATCTTGTGGAAATGTTCCCTACACTCTCACGATGCTAACTATGTGAATTAACTGGAAAATCAGGGACGGAATCGTGAAACCCGAATAGGAGACCCGTCGAAGTTCGATCGTGAGTCGTGAAGTTTTAGACCTTAATTGAGGTAATTAAACTCACAGAACTGAAATGAAGTTGGATTAGATGGGATCAGTTGAAAGAACGGATCGATTTGAGGTCGAATTGATGGAGTTTGAATCGGATCCTATCGCGGGTATTTCAACCCATTTATCAGACGTACGGGTGAGAACGACGCACTGTAGCATTACTGTGCTACGCGCGTGGCTTTCACGCGCAGCCGCTTGCGTCGGCGCGTGACGGCGCGTGGAGGGGATTCCGGCAAAGTGGTCAACATGAAACTTGATGTTCTCGATGATACGAACCTATCCACGTTGGTTTCGGGTCAATCGGATATGGTTTCAGAGTAGTTCCGAGTACCCGACACGTTTAAATTATATTAAAATAATATTCTAAAATTCCGAGAATTAGGGGATTCTTATTTGAGGATCATATGATAGTCTAGTAATCTTAAATCACTTTGTTTGACAGGCTGGAATATTCCCGGGACGTCGGAAGAAAACGAACAGCTCGAGGCTGAGCAATCCGAACGGTGTGTGTGAGTGGACTTTGTTTTCTAACCGTGATGCATGCATATATGATTTAAAATGCCTTATTATATGATTTGTTATGATTTGATATGATTTATGTTTCAATCCGGTGATTTCTCGGTTTTATGATTATTATATTATATTTTGGCACGATTTTCGAGAAATGATGAAATGGATGTTTTTGGGCTAGGCCCGGATTGAAAATGATATTTGGACTCGGAATATGAGTCAGTGATTGATTTTATGGATTTACATGATCGTGGCAACTCGGGTTTACGGTTGCACGGATTTGCGTGAAAATGAGATTTTGGGCTTGTGACCCAAGTGAATAGTAATTTTGACTCGGATTTGGAGTCACATGTGAATATGATTAAATTGATGATTTTGATTTATAAAGTGAATCCTGGACACTGTTTAATGATGGTTTTGTGGAACTTGATTTGTGAAAGCTATGTCTCGGGCATAGGCCCCATTGAAATGTTTTTGACTTAATTTGAGACATAAATGATTTTAAAATGAGATTACTGGATTTGGTGACCTGTTCCACATATACCATCCTTTGTGATTGATAGTCTCCTCCGGGCGTCGTGGATCCTGGAGTAGTCACGATCCACTGCCTGAAGATGAATAGCTCCGAGGGAGGCTCACTCGCCGGAGCGTGGGATTATGATGATATCCTCTAGACGTGGTTGATCCTAGAGTTGATATCCCCCTAGACGTCGTAGATCCTGGGAGATGTACTCGGACGTGAGACACCGAGTTGCACGCGTTGCATTGATATCGTGACGGGTTATATGGATAATGTGATTGGATATTGAGGATTGGTGGTATTATGATTTATTGATATCTGTGTCCAGAGACTTTAGAAAATGATGCTTTATATCATGAATTGATTTCATATTATTACTCATGTTTTCTGTTATGCATGCACGTTTGTGAAAACTGGAGGGTAAGAAATGTGTTGTGGTAAATGTGCTTAGCAAACTTTATTTTTGTCCACTCACACCTTTACTGTTTTATGCACCCTCCAGGCCAGTGCTCCGGTACGAGGGCTAGAAACGAGGCAAGCAAGGCAAAAGAATAAATAGACCGTTGCGCACTCAGACACTCTAAAGAGTAGGAATTTGATCCCTATCTGTAATAGTACCTATGCTCTGTATTGTCTTTGACTAGTCAAACTTGTGACGTTATTGGTCTGTAAAACTTAATTATCCATTGTCTGACAATGGTTTCGGAATTTGTTGTGTGGTGTATGTATATACGTTTGGTTACCTTTGGTATTTTTAGTTATTGTCAGACGGGAGCAGGATTCATCACGACTATCGAGGGATAATCGGGATGGGTCTTGTCAGTGATGGTCTCCTCCAAGTGTCTGGGACACTAGGGAAGTCACAGTGGATTGCCTGCGAGGGGTCATTATACGAAGCTACCGGACCGTATAGTGACTCAGGAACATGAATGCTATGATTAGACGTCTAGGACGTCAGACATCTGGGATGTCAAAGATATTGACCCGGAGAGACCCCAGGTAGCACGCGTTGCTTATTACCGTGAGATATGACGTCTGAGACGCTAGGCATCTGGGATGCCGAGGATGGTTATGTGGTAAATATGGATTGTTGGAATCATGAAATGGTATTTCTATATTTATGGATTTGTGGTTATCGATTTTGGGCAGTTGCCCACTTGATTTTGGATTTACGAATTTTGGTATTCTACAGTTTTGGGATGAGTTCCCAAACTTGGTTTTGAGTTACGGTTTTTGGGCTAAAGTTTGAATGGTTCATTTGAGTAAATGTTTTGATTACTGATTTTACGATGCATGCATACTTTTTAGTGAAGGGCATAAATATCTTATGAAATGTGTTTTTATGAACTTATTGATTTTCGTCCACTCACAGTTCTGAATGATTTTAATGCCCTTCAGGTTGATCACGGATGCGGGCTGTAGCAATGACCGAGACATTGCACTCCTCCACCGATCCTGGCGCGCTCTGGGAGCCCCGTATGGGTTGAGGTATGTATTATCCCTTGTCTGACACTTCGTGTCAGACGGGAGCATGACACATCCCACGTTAATCCCGGGGGGATTGGGAGGGGTCGTGTCATTAAATGTATCATTGAATACTTTAAAAGTCGAGTTGATCGAAAATCGAGACGGTGAGCCACACACCCCTACCCGCCGCCCCTGCTCTCTGCACGTGGGACTCATGAGCCCTGCGTTGTTCACCTTCTTCCTTGAGCAGGTTGACCTACGAATCTACAACTCAGGTTCGACCCAATTTTCATACTCGATTCTAATTCCTTCTATTTCCACCCAATTTTCAATTACAATCCACCTAAACTATTCTATTCAATCCCAAAAACAAAAATTCATTATTGATAAAGCTCAAACTACGCATTAAATTAAACACATAATTTGAGTATTATGCAATTTAAACCCTTTTTATGTAGATATAGTATTGGTAAATAGAGATTGTTCTTAACGGGGGAAATTAGGGAACATTGATAACATGTTAGTGAAAAAGAATAATGAATAATAAAAGAATAAAATAATTAATGAATTAATGAATAAAAGAATAAAATAATAAAATAATAAAAAAATATAGAATAAAATAATAAGAGAATAAAATATGGGGTTTTGAAAGATTTTTCTCATAAACTAAAGAAAACAAGTAAAAAAAATAAGAACTTAATTCTACTTCTACTTTAACCTTTGTACAAGTGGACTTTCTTCAAACTCAATTTTTTACCAACACTCTAACATTATGCTCATATTGAACCAATCACGAAATCATACCTTCATCATCTCATTTACATGCATACATTTTTCATATTATAAATGCACCGAACAATTATTATTTACGATATGATCCACCTTAAGTTTGTGATTTAATGTGCCGAATATCGATCAAACATTAATTCTCTTCAATTCTATTCTAAATGTTCCGAACAGTGGATCAACATTTAGCGTTGAATTGAAGTTTAAGCACTAAAACATATGAAGTAAAAGAATTCAAAAAGTAAAATACATGTAGATTGCATTCTTACTTACAAATGTTAGAAAGAAAATACCAACACATATATTGAATTATAAGTAAAACCAATAACAATAACAAGAATTCAAGTAGAAAAATATGGGTTTTCACAAGAATCACCGAATAGCGGCAGGAAACTTGTGAAGATGGAAGAAGAAATACGAGAAATTCGGTCTTAAAAACTCTTAAATTGCCTTGAAATTACTCGGCCGAGATATTTCTTAAAGAAATCACAAAATTATGTCTAAGAGCTCTCAAAGAATGACAAGAACAAAGTAAAGAAAAAATGAAATTTAGAAACAAAATATAATAACATAAACAAAACTTAAAAACAAAACTTAAAAGAAATTTAAGAAGAAAAATCTACAAGAAGCTAAAATGATCCCAAAAAATGTCTCTCAAAAGAGAGAAAAAAGAACTAAACTAAAATGAACTAAGAAAATGAAAGAAAGGGGAAAAATAGGGACCCTTAAACAATGAAATTGCCTCCATATTTATAGAGGGAGTGCCAAAAATTCAAATAATAAAATACAAAATTAAAATATAAATATAAATATAATTAAAATGATGACAAATGATGAAAGTGTGCTGATTTTGGGGTTGAATTTGCAGGAAAATTAGGCAAAAGTGGAGTAGGTGAACTTGGCAGCATGCTGCAGAGGCACAGGGGATGGCTTCGACGAGCAGGCGCTGAGCTGGTGTGATGTGACTCGGTGGACTGCAGCTGACAGATGCATGAAAGTTCGGCACTAATAGAGGAAAGTGGGAGTCGGTAGGTGTGCACTGACATGGAGTGTACGGGTTCGCGCGTTAGGCGTTGACAAGGGCAAGGTTCGTTCAGCGCACATGCGCCAAACTGGAGAGATTGGATTTGGCCAGCGCGCTCCGAATGGTTTATGTAGGGTTGATGGGTGTCAAAGGATGGGTTTCCAGTTTGGGCTGGATCTTGGGTCGGTTTTGGGCTGCTTTTGGGCCTGGGCTGTCGTGTGCTGAGATTTGGGTTGAAGGCTGGGAGCTGGGCTGTTGAATTCGGTAATCTGCTACCGAATTCCTTTAAATAATTTGGCGGCCTTCCTTATTTCGTCCATAATTTCTTAATTATAATTCTGATTGGGACGATTCTTTCGCCTAAAGGCTCAAAATTCTAAGATTTATTTATTTATAGAAAAATATCACAAAATATATTATTTTCTTCAATTTTTTATTATTTTAATATTAAAAGTCAAGTATAAAGAGTATAAAATAATATAAAATAATAATGATTATTTGAAGACCTATCAATTATCAAAATCTAGAATTCTCACCTTATTTTTCAAACCCAACTTCTTGATTTTTAGCCAAAGTTTCAATCCTTCAATCCAAGCCTTCTCACATCCCATTCTGTCATGTGAAAGGCTAGGTACTTGTCTTTGTCCTAAAAAACCATTGGACTCATTAATTTCAAGCTTCCATGTCCAAAACTTGAAAATCAAATTCAAATGGGTACATGTTAGTTTCGAGTTCTTTGGTCTGGAATGAATTTTCTTCTTTCTTCTTTCTTCTTTTTTCGTTCTTCATCCTTTTCTGTTCTGGCTTCTCTCTCAGTTACCCTTTTCTCCCAGTTTCCATTGACAAAGGGTTTCGGTGTGATCCCTCCTCATTCAAACACAATGAAACACATATATACAAACATACACATGGGTACAAACATACACACACCGCCACATAATGTCGGTGCATAAAGAGAGAGGGAAAGTGATAGGGATGGCACTTGTCACCATCCCAAGAAACCAACAAAATATCTCCTTTTATAAAATTACCAAAATGCCCTAAATGCCAAATTATCAAAATGACCATACTAATTTCAAAACGGTAACAAATTTGTATGATCTCTGATTTTGACGTGTCGTCTGTCTACGGACTCGGGATTTCGAGACCTACGTAACGGTCCTCATGAAAACTCCAGAAACTACCCAAAGCAAAAGTCAATTTTTTACCTACAAGAGTAAAATAGTCAATTTCCTTTTAAAAATTTTGAAATTACCTTTATTGAATTTTTGGGTCGTTACATTGTAGTAGTTCCCATATGATTATTTGTGTTTAATATATATTTTCTTAATTTTTGTAAATTACTTTTTCTTAATGCGAATAATTTTAGTTAAAATTTAAATTTGGGATCAATAATGATTATTTGTTTTTGCTACCTATTTAAAAGAGAAAATGTGTAAAATAAATAAATAAAATGTGTTAAAATTAATACGTGGACAAAATTAAATGATAGCTTAAACTTTTGGACTAATATGAAATTGCCTTTTTTAAAAACAATATCGATATAACGAGTTTGAATGACAATATCTAATTATCTTATTTATACATCACTTAAGCTACGTTTGATACACTATATAAGGAACTAGATAAGATAATATAATACGAAACGTATGTTTGGTGTCATTCGTATTAATTAACCACTAAATAAGTTAATACGAGTGAATATTTTTATATGATCTACATGCGCTAAACTAACACGCTCGAAATTTTCTATATAAATAGTTTGATGACTACAATCTTAAAAACAAATAATACTAATAACAATATAATAATAATAATAATAATAATAATAATAATAATAATAATAATAATAATAATAATAATAATAGCAAAAACAATAATAATAATAATAATAATAATAATAATAATAATAATAATAACAATAAAATAATAATAATTGTAATTGTAATAAAAAAATAAAAAATAATTAAATAAATCTCAATAATTAATTAAAATTAAATTAAAATAAATAAGAAATAATAATGATTACATAATTAATATTTATGATAGAGTTATTTACACACACCCCCTGAGATTTTTTGTATTTTCACAAATGGCCCTTTAGGTTTTGAGCCTTATGCAAAACACCCCTTAAAATTCTAAACATATTACACATAACCCATAAAATAAGAAATCAGACTAATAAACTCATAAATATGAAAAATATTTAATTAAATGTAATATATGTTATGTAAATACTAAATTTCCTTATAGTTGTTTACATACATTATCATTCTAATTTTGAAAACATTACTGTAGAAAGTTAGTTTTATCAATCTTTACGATGTTAGCTTTTAATTAAGAATAAATTAATGAATAAGTTTGTATGCAATATTTTTTGAACCTAATTTGTGTAAAGTCTAAAACTTAAGGGGGTGTTTGTAAAAATACGAAAAAACCTAAGGATATGTGTTTATGTAAATAATCCATTAATAATGTATAGATATTTTTTATGAAATAATATAACATGATTCGGCTAACATAATATAGTCGGCATTTTTAATCCGATGGAGTACCAAACGCCTGACTAAATAGTCAGACGTCTATCCAGTTGAAACAGTCAGTATAGTACGACGTACCAAATAAGGTCTGAAACAATGTATAAGGCTTTTCTTTCTAACAAGAGTAATTTATGATTGACGCAATCTAAACCATTATTCAGAAGCTCATATTCAATGATGTTTGGCAACAAATTAATTACTAATCAAACAAAATTATTTATACTGGTCGAGTTAAAAAAAAAGAAAAGAAAAAGAAATCTACTAAATTGAAACATTGTAACGGGGGAGACTTCCTATGAGTGTTTAATATATACCGTGCTTGTTTTTTCTTTTTTCTTTTTTGTGCGAAATTTTTTGTCTATTAGACTATATTTTCTATTTACTCAAAGTTAGAAAATAAAAAAGAAATTAGGATAAATATCACCTTACACTCTTAGGTTTGGAGGTCATTAATTTTTAGAATGAACCACCAAGTTTCTGTTTCATCGTTTTATTCTATATGATAATGAGATTAAATCAAGTTTTTTTTTGTCTACTTAAAAAAAAAAGCTCCAAAAAACCTACAAAGGCAAAACCCCGAAGAGAATCCATTTAGAAGATCAAAACACCAAGTCGAAACTGCTTCCTTTGGGATAGTCCGATTCTAGTGGTCAATAGAGTTTGATGATATGACTAGCATTTGCAAGACCATCAGGAAGGAAGTTGGCTTTCCGATAAATATGCGTGAAGCCTATAGAGCGGAATAGAGTAGCTTAAGTGTTGAATATTTTAGAGGACAGTAGAGACGCACCACATTGGCAAAGATGGTTTATTTTTGGCATCAACAAGGACTTTTGAGTCATCCTCCACATTCACGTTCATGATACCTAATTCTTGAGCGAGGCCAACAATGAGAGCAGCTCTTAAAAATTTGGACTATTTCTCGATTTATGTGTGTCATCTCCGCAGGGGTCATACTAATTTTCTCTATATCGTTCCAATTTATCGGTCCCAATTAAATCAAGTTACTCCATAGGTTACTTTCACTATTAAATCAATTGACTCTCTTGATGCAATAAATGGACCATCTAGTTCGTGAAAACTGCACACACACAAGAAACACGAGATGTACGTGGTTCACCCAAATCAAGCTACTTCCACATTGTTGCCCTATTCTCATTAATGATATAAGTGTTTCCACATTGTTGCCCTATTCTCATTAATGATATAAGTGTTTGTAGAGAGAAGGGAGAGCTCATTTCTAGAGAGAGTGGAATCCTTCAAATGAGAGAGGGGGCTCCCTATTTATAGAACATATCTAGGTTTAGGTGATGGGCTTTGTAATGGGCTTTAGGCATGGGCCTTGTTGATGGGCATATTCCAAGTGGCCTTCTATATCGTGATGGGCCTTGATGGTGGGCCGAGCTTGGTCCGAGTGATCTTCCGAGTCTGGCTTGGTCGGTCGATATGATATCAACAGAAGTCTCCTAAGTCGTTGACTGAGGTGGATTTCCTCGATTGAGGACTTGTAAGTTAGGCTGATATGTGTCGACCAATCAGAGTGGATTTCCCCGGAATGTGGATAGATTGCAAAGTGCCAATTTGCTCATCTGATCAGTAGCTACTGACAACATTTTGTAGATTAGAGCATGCTTCTCGGAGGAAGTCGAATAATGCGTCTAATCAGTAGCTATTTCTAGCATTTTCTAATGAGAGCATGTTTCCCAAAGGAAGTAAACTCGTGCCTCCGATCAGTAGCTATGGTTAGTGTTTGCTGATCGGAGCATGCTTCTCAAAGTAAGTCAAGTAATGTGTCCGATCGGTAACTACTGATAGCATTTGCCGATTGGAGCATGCTTCCCAAAGAAAGTAAACTCGTGCATCTGATCGGTAGCTACGCATAACGTTTTCCGATCAAAGCATGCTTCTGAGAGGAAGTCGAGTAATGTGTTTGATTGGTAGCGACTGATAACGTTTGCCGATTTGAACATGCTTTCCGGAGAAAGTAAACTCGTGCATCCGATCTGTAGCTACGAATAGCGTTTGCTGATCGGAACATGTTTCCTAGAGGAAGTCAAGTCTGATCGGTAGCTACTGATAGCGTTTTCTGATCAGAGCATGCTTCGCGGAGGAAATCGAGTAATGCGTTCGTTTGGTAGCTATTGATAGCATTTTTTGATCGGAGCATGCTTTCTAGATGAAGTAAACTTGTGCATCCGATCAGTAGCTACGGATAGCGTTTGTCGATCGGAGCATGCTTCCCGGAGGAAATCGAGTAATGCGTCCGATTGGTAGCTATTGATAGCATTTACCGATTGTAGCATGCTTTCTAGAAGAAGTATACTCGTGCATTCGATCGGTAGCTACAGATAATGTTTTTCAATCGGAGCATGCTTCCTAGAGGAAGTCGAGTAATGCGTCTGATCGGTAGGTACTGATAGCGTTTGCCTATCGGAGCATGTGAATGAGTGTATAAGCACATGAACTGATGTTGTGTGATGATGTAGACTTGCCAAAAGGCGATTTGTATGCACGGTGCTCACGTGCCATGGGAAATGATGAGAGCATGACGATGCATATGTGTCGAAAGGCGATGTGTATGCACGATGCTCATGTGACATAGGCAATGATGTGAGCATGATGAAGCGTATGTGCTGAAAGGCGATGTGTATGCACGATGCACATGTGCCATGGACAATGATGTGAGCATGATGAAGCATATGTGCTGAAAAGCGATGTGTATGCATGATGCTTATTTGCCATGGGTAATGATGTGAGCATGATGAGGCATATGTGTTGAAAGGTGATGTGTATGCACGATGCTCATGTGCCATGTGCAATGATGTGAGCATGATGAAGTATATGATGTTTCAAAGATGAAATTCATGTATAATAAAGCGTGACAAGAGAAATTGTTACTTACATGTTGTGATGCCTTTGGATGACCAAGTGTCCGCTAATGGGATAAGGGGAGGACTTCGCATCAAGTGGTAAGTCGGCCGAGGTAATGCCTTTAGCCGATCAAGTGTTTGTCAGTGGGACGAGATGAAGATCGCATCAAGGTGGTAAGCTGGCCACGACAAGGTCAAGCCGACCAAAAAGGGGTCAGGCTAACTAGGAAGGGGTCAGGCAGATCAAGAAAGGGTCAGGAAGACGAGGAGGGAGTCAAGCCAACCAAAAAGGGGTCAGGCTAACCAGGGAGGGGTTAGGCCGACCAAGGAGGGGTCAAGTCAACCAAGAAGGGGTCAAGCCGACCAAAAAAGGTTCAAGCCGAGCACGAAAGGGTCAAACCGACCAAGCAGGGGTCATGCTGACCAGGAAGGGGTCAGGCTGAACTAGAATGGATCATGCCGACCAAGAAGGGGTCAGGCCGACCATGAAGGGGTCAGGTCGACCAAGGAAGGGGTCATGCTGACCAGGAAAGGGTCATGCCGACCAGGAAGTGGTCAGGCCAACCAACTTGATCAGACCAAGTTGGTGGGACCTCGCATGATCCTGTGGCCGATCAGCCTTGGTGAAGATGAGGGAAGACCATGAAGGTATCAAGAAGACCAGAAAGAGTTTCAGGCTGACCAGAAAGGTGTCAGGAAGACCAAAAAAGATGTCTGGTGACTAAGTCCAAACTACACATTAAATTAAATACGTAATTTGAGTGTTATGCAATTTAAACCCTTTTTGTGTAGATGTAGTATTGGTAAATAGTGATCGTTCTTAACCGGGGAAATTAGGGAACATTAATAATGTGTTAGTGGGAAAGAATAATGAATAAGTTAATGAATTAAAGAATAAAATAATAAAAGAATACAATAATAAAAGAATAAGAGAATAAAGAATTAATAAATTAATAAATTAATAAATTAATAAATTAAAGAATTAAAGAATTAAAGAATTAATTAATCAAAGAATCAATAAATTAAAGTATAAAAGAATAAAAGAATAAAAGAATAAAAATGGGGGTTTTGAAAAAGGTTTGTAATCATGCAAATAAGTAAAATCAAAAATTAACTAATCTTACTTCTACTCTAATTTATGTACAAGTGACCTTCTTAAAGCACACATCTTACCAATACTCTAATAAGTGCAAATATTAAAACAATCACGAAATTTTACCTTAATCGTCTCAATTACCTTCATACATTTTTCAATATTATAAATGCATCGACAGCGGCTGACACTTACAACATGATTTACCTTTTGTTTTTGACTAAATGCGCCGACAGCGATCAACATTAAGTCTCTTCAATTCTACTCTAAGTGCACCGACAGTGGATAAAACACTTAACATTGAATTGAAGTATGAAGCAATAAAATGTATAAAATAACTAAAATTCATAAAGTAAGACACATGAAGATTGCATTTAACACTTACAAATATTAGCAAGAAAATACCTCACATATATTGAACTATAATCAAAACCAATAACAAAAATAAGAGTTTAAGTAAATGGAGAGTAATTGTCACACTTTCAAGGTGGATGAAAACAATGGATTGTTATTCACACGGTTTTCCGACAGCGGACGGAACCTTATGAAGATGGAGGAAATAAACTCGGGAAATATGGACTCAAACTCTAAATCTTGTATTGGAAATATTTTGCCAAAGTTTCTCTCAAAGAAGGCTCAAATGTGTGCCTCAAAGAAGTTGTTCTCAAAACAAGTGAAATGAACCCCTATTTATAGATGGAAAAAGCTACCAAAAATAATAAAAAAATACAATAAAAATTGTTAAATATTGGAATGATGAGTAATAAAGATTTGTGATGATGTTTAGAAGTGGTTTTGGCTGTAAAGTGGCTGAAAGGTTGCATAATTTGGGGCAAGTTGTTGTGCAAAAGAGTGGGTTGCAGTTGGGCTCGTATTCAGTAGAGTCCTACTGAAAATCACACTCAAATTTCGGTGGGTATCGGCTGATAGGAGCAAGCAAGGCTCGGCAGGCGCTGACTGAAGAGAAGGCTTGGAGTTCGGTACGCGCGTGCCGAGACGATGGTCTGCGCTTCGGTAGGCGCGCTCCGAACGGCTTGGGTAGGCGCTGAAGTAGGCTGGGCCGCAGGGGTTAGCTGCTGCGTGGGCTGGGCCGCACGGGCCTGGAAGGCCGGATCTCTGGGGCTGGGCTGCTGGGTTTTTAAGAAATGGATTTGGACTGAAACAAAATGAAATTTAATTAATTTAACTCAATTAATATGTTCACCAAATTTCGTCCATAATTTCTTCGTTATAATTCCGATCGAGACGATTCTTTCGCCAAAATGCTCCAAATTACAAACTTTATTTATTTAAACAAAAATAACACAAAATAAATTATTTTTTCTAATTATTTATTATTTTAATATTAAAAGTCAAGTATAAAGGGTATAAAATAATATAAAATAATGCTTAATTAAAGACCTATCAAATACCCCCACACTTAAACTTTGCTAGTCCCTAATAAATACTAAAAATAAACTACGAATTCAAAATAAGTAAACCCTTAACCATTTGTCTCAATATTTCATGGCATAAAAGATTTTCACTTAAATCATTTAAGCATATGTAATTCAAGAGTTAATACATGGTAACAAAATGTTTTAACAAGTAAGTTAATGAGTAAATATGGTGAAATGGATCTCTGCATGAATAAAACAAGTATGAATCAACTCACAAGGATATGCACTCATAAATTCACTCAATTTTGTAAGGGTTTGTGTTTGCACTCAAAATATGTGAGAAATACTCACATAATCGAAATGAAGTACTTTTGCAAAATCTCAAACAAACACCTCAAGATAAAAAAACATACTTGCGCCAATGAACCAAAATCATAAGCTTACTCAAGTGATTAACTCAACTAATCAAAGTTTACCATCTTAAGGATCATAAGGTCTTTATAAAGGTTGTAATGGGGTTAAGTTTAGAGGCAAGGAAAATATAGGACAAGTGGTGCTCAATTCGTTCCAAGACTCAATAGACTCCCAAAACCTATCATAGCTTCCCAACCTTAGTGTAATGATGTCAGTAATCCATCCCTTCGAACATAGGCCTAATTCCATCATGTTGGGCCTTACAATCATTCTTTGTGTCGGATTTACAAATGTAAGGGGCTTAACTCAAACATTACATAATCAAACCTTATTACCTTGATAGAGACTCAACTTTTTTTTTCTTTTTTTTCTTTTTTTTATATAATTTTTTTTTATATCAAGGTAATAACATGTGTCAATAATACAACAAACTTGAGTAGGTAAAGCCAAATAATTCAAATAAAAGTCTTTTCAACATCATCATTTTCTCCTTACACATTCTTTATATCTTCAACCGAGTCCTTGGAATAAGGGTAAAGGATATCTATACTAAGCTCAAGTGTTTAGATAATCATGGCGATGAAAGAAAGGCTTAATGTGGGCTCAAAAGGGTTAAAAGTAAGGTGGGGGTTGCAACTTGTGCGCATAAAATAGGGAACATGGATGTTTGAATTTGTGGTGTTAACCCTAATGCCTTAATCATTTTCAAAATCAGAGAGTTTATTGACTTAAAATTTTGAAAATCACATAGAATAAGTTCTAGTACTCTATAGTTCATTAAAAGTTATGGCAAGGAATTATGAGGCATATGTATATCAATTTAAACAAAGAACTTATCAATCACTCATCAAAGATGTATATAAAGTTCTAAAGCTCACATAAGGTTCATATGATTCATTCTTATCTTATCATGCTAGTTTATATGCCAATTTACATGCATTATCTTCAAGTTATAACACTTAATCACAAAATATTAACAAACAAATTCAAGTTGTAGTGATCATCTTTATAGCCATAACACATTCATTTCCGTTCATTTATATCATTGACAAGTTAAATGGCAACTTAAGACTCATAAAAACACTAAGTTAAAACAAAACGATTTAAGAAGGCAATAAACAATTTTTTTTTTGTTTTTTTTGTTTTTTTTATATTGTAAACCATTCCCCCACACTTAAATTCTACATTGTCCTCAATGTAGGAAAATACGAAGTAATTAAACATAGAATCAAAGTAAGGAAGATGATTTACGAAAATAATAGGAAAACATTAAGTAAACAAAATAAAAGAGAGTGCAGGGTAGAAAGATAGCAAATCTGTATTGATGACTCCTTCACAACTCGAGAACACATTGGGTTGCCTCCCAACAAGCGCTTGAAGTTTAATGTCCATCCAGCCTAGACCAAATTCTTCATTTTGTTCATCCGATGGGACATCGCATCACTCTTTCTGACTCCACATCGTGTTCTCCAATTGACTCGATGTAAGGCTTCAATCGGTGACCATTGACCTTGAACTCTTTTCCCGTTTCAATGCTTTTAATCTGTATGGCTCCATGGGCAAACACATTAGTAACAACAAAAGGAACTACCCATCTGGAAAATAATTTACCTGGAAAGAGTCTAAGCCGGGAATTGAATAACAAAACTTTTTGGCCAATGTCAAACGTTTTACTCTTGATCTGTTTGTCATGAAATGCCTTAGTCTTTTCCTTGGAGATCAGAGTGTTTTCAAATGCATCATTTCTGATTTCCTCAAGCTCACTCAGTTGGAGCTTTCGATGCAAACAGGTGTCATCTAGCTTGATGTTGAAAGTCTTGACGACCCACCATGCTTTATGCTCTAGTTCCACCCGTAGGTGACATGCTTTACCGTACACCAACCTATAGGGTGACATTCCTATAGGTGTTTTGTATGCCGTCCTGTATGCCCAAAATTCATCATACAACCGTTGGCTCCAATCCTTATGACTAGGACCCACGATTCGCTCTAATATCTTCTTGATCTCCCTATTACTAACTTCAGCCATTCCACTCGTTTGAGGATGGTAAGGTGTAGAGACTCTGTGAGTGACACCATACCGTTTCATTAAAGATTCAATGGTCTTATTGCAGAAATGACTTCCTCCATCACTTATTAGGAGTCGCGGGATCCCAAACCTGAAAAGAATGTTAGTTCTGAGAAAATCTGCAATAGTTTTAGAGTCATTAGTCTTGGTGGCCCTAGCTTTCACCCATTTCAATACATAATCAACAACAAGTAAGATATACAGATAGCCATTAGATTGAGGAAATGGACCCATAAAATCGATACCCCAAACATCAAATATTTCAACAGTTAAAACATAATGTTGTGGCATTTCATCCCTCCGTCCTAAATTTCCTGATCTCTGACATTTATCACAGACTAAACAGAATGAATGTGCATCTTTAAAAAGTGTGGGCCAATATAGTCTAGATTCTAAAATTTTGAGTGCAGTTTTTCTAGATCCAAAGTGGCCTCCACAAGCATGGTTATGGCAGAACTCTAGGACCGACCTATGTTTAATATCAGTGGCACATCTCCTAATCAATAAATCTACACAGTGTTTCCATAAATAAGGTTCATCCCAAACATAGTGCCTAACATGCTTCTTAAGTTTATCTTTTTGTGCACGGGTGAGAGTGGTGGGAAACTGCTTGGTGACTAAGTAATTGACAATATCAGCATACCAAGGAGTACTTCCCTCGATTCTGAAGAGTTGTTTGTCTGGAAACATGCCTTGAATCGCCATAGGATCTCGCTCATGTGCTATACGACTCAAATGGTCTGCCACCACGTTTTCTACACCTTTTTTATCTTTAATCTCGATGTCAAACTCTTGAAGAAGAAGAATCCATCGGATTAGCCTTGGTTTCACTTCCTTCTTGGCTAGGAGATACTTCAGTGCTGCATGATCAGTGTAAATAACGACTTTAGTTCGAAGTAGATAAGAGCGAAATTTATCTAAAGCAAACACAACAGCAAGCAACTCCTTTTCGGTAGTGGTGTAGTTCATTTGGGCATCATTCAAGGTTATGGATGCATAGTAGATGGCGTAGGGCTTCTTGTCCCGCCTTTGTCCGAGTACGGCTCCAACTGCATAATCAGAGGCATCGCACATTAGTTTAAAGGGTAAGGACCAATCTGGGGCACAAAGAATGGGGGTAGTGGTTAAGAGATTTTTAAGCTTCTCAAAATCTTCCTGACAGTCTGCATCAAAGACGAAGGGTGTCTCCTTCTGAAGCAGTTGGCACAAGGGCCTTGCAATTTGGGAGAAGTCTTTGATAAATCTTCTATAGAAACCTGCGTGACCAAGAAACGAACGGATCCCTCTCACCGAAGTGGGAGAGGGTAAGTGGCGCACAATATCAACTTTAGATTTATCAACTTCAATTCCTCTTTCAGAGACAATATGGCCTAAGACTATCCCTTGTCTAACCATGAAATGACATTTCTCCCAGTTAAGTACCAGATTAGTTTCGACACACCTTTGTACGATAAGTTCTAAGTGTTCTAAGCATGCATCAAAACTATCCCCAAAGACACTGAAATCATCCATAAATACTTCAATTATTTTTTCAACGTATTCAGAGAAAATAGAAAGCATGCATCTTTGGAAAGTACCTAGGGCGTTACATAAACCGAAGGGCATTCTTCGGTAGGCAAAAGTGCCAAAAGGACAAGTGAAAGTCGTTTTGTCTTGGTCATTTTGAGCGATACAGATTTAATTGTACCCGGAATAACCATCAAGAAAGCAGTAATAGGAGTGACCTGCTAACCTTTCAAGCATTTGATCAATGAAGGGTAAAGGAAAGTGATCATTCCTAGTTGCTTTGTTTAGGCGTCGATAGTCGATGCAGACTCTGTATCCGGTCACTGTTCGCTGGGGCACTAGCTCTCCTTCACTGTTCGCAACAACTGTGACTCCACTTTTCTTCGGGACTACTTGGACTGGTGAGACCCATTTGCTGTCTGAAATTGGGTAGATGACACCACAGTCCAAGAGTTTAATGACCTCTTGTTTCACGACTTCCGTCATCAGAGGATGGAGGCGATGTTGGGCTTCACGAGAGGGTTTTGCATCATCTTCTAGCAAGATTCGATGCACACAGGTTGTAGGGCTAATTCCCTTGATATCTGACAGAGTCCATCCAATGGTTGTCTTGTACTTCGTCAAGACCCGTACCAATCTGTCTTCCTGTGATTCGGTTAGTGCAGAAGACACTATGACGGGTAGAGTGTCGTCCGGGCCAAGATAGGCATACTTCAGGTGGTCAGGCAAAACTTTGAGCTCGAGAACGGGGGCCTGAACCACTGAAGGAGGAGTGGTATTAGTACTAATTGGAAGTGACATGGATACCTGATGATTTACCATTCTGGGGGCCTCATTTAAGGTCATGACTTCATCCCAAATTCGAGGCTCTAGTTCGTAATCCGTATCTTCAACCAAGGCGTCCCCTGATTGCGTTAGGCCAACTCCTTCCTGGATTATCATGTTGAGTGTGTCTTCTCGAATTGAATCAAGATGTTTCTCTGCGAAAGAAGTGCACACGTCAACATAAAAAGTAGTTTGAGTTGCGAAACTAGGGTACCTCATGGCATCGAAAATGTTGAAGCCAATTTCCTCTCCATCGACTTCCATAGTTAATGTACCATTGAATACATCAATCTTCGTCTTGGCAGTTCTCATGAATGGTCTTCCCAACAACATTAGTAGAGCTTGATTCGTAGGGGAATCCTCCATGTCTAGGACATAAAAATCCGCGGGGAAGATGAGCTGGTTAACCTGCACAAAAACATCTTCGACGTATCCCTTAGGATACACATTAGAACGATCGGCTAATTGAATGATAACATCGTCATGTTGTAGTTTACCTAAACCTAGGGCAACATATAGTGAATATGGCATAACATTAATGGATGCACCTAAGTCTAGCATGACTTTATCAAATGACTTATTACCAATCACGCAGGGAACAGAAAAACTCCCTAGGTCCTTCAACTTTGGGGGTAGCTGAAGTTGGATTACAGTAGAAACTGTTTCACTCACCATCACAACCTTCTTCTCCCTCGTCTGACACCTTGGAGTGCATAACTCTTTCAGAAATTTTGCGTATTTCGGCACTTGTTTGATGCACTCGATCAAGGGCATGTTGATTTGCACCTTTTTGAAGATCTCCAAGATTTCCTCATCGGATTCATCCTTCTTATATTTGGCAAGCCTACTTGGAAATGGTGCATGCACAAACGGGGAATTAGTAACAACCGAACTTGAAGGGATTGGATTATTACCTTTGTATGTGGGTAGGTTGAACTGGCGGTTGTGTCGTGGTGGTCTTAGTTGCCACCTTGTGCTTTTCAGCCTAAAAAACGGATGGATCTGGCTCTATTTCTCCGAGCACTTTACCACTTCGAGTGATAATTGCATTGGCTTCAGGTCTTGCATTCGGGTTGGGTGTGGGTTGAGGTGGAAGTACCCCGCTAGCTTGGATCTTACCCATGAAGTCCACGACCTTGCCCATTTGATCCTTGAGATCAGCGATGTCTTTTTGTTGATTTTGCTAACCTGTGACAAAAGCCTGAGTTGACGCCATTAGTGTTTGCTGGCCTTGGGAAAGAGCAGCCAGCATTGTATCATAATCAGGATTTGAAGATGAAGAAATATGATTATTTGCATGATTATGAGAAAAGTTAGAAAATGGGACCGAGGGCCTTGGTTGCCATGTGGGCCTTGGGAAATGGTTTGGGGCACGGTTTGGGCCGGTCGACATATGCTGAGGGTTTAGGACATTGTCCGGATCTCTCCAACTGTAACCTTGGGTCCTTGGCCCTCCTTGAAAGCCTCCAATGGCGTGTGCCATTTCAGTTTCCGGAGTCTTCCTCCCTTGCAGTGTAGGGACATTGCTCCTCAAGATGGCCTTGAGAGCATATGGAACAAACTGGAGCTACCTGTTTCTTTAGTTCCAACATATTCGAAAGCATAGAGGTGATCTTATCTAACTTATAATCATTTATAGCATGAGAACTTACCTCATGTACCTTTCTAGAAATAGGATTGACACCTTCGTATTATGCTGCATCATTGAGTGCACGACTTTCAAGTAGTGCACGACCATCTACTAGGCTCCGAGCTAAGAAACTTCCATTAGCTGCAGCATCAAGCAGGCCTCTATCCCAACCCTTAAGCCCTTCGTAAAATTAGGTTAAAATATAGCCTTCTGTGATCCCGTGAGTAGGGCATGAAGCACAAAGTTCCTTAAATCTCTCATAGTACTAGCTGAAATTCTCATCATGTTCTTTCTGCTTGATTCCAGTAATCTCTTTTCTTAAGACCATAATCTTTGAGGCAAGGAAGTACTTGGTAAGAAACTCTTAAACCAAATTCTCCCAAGAATCAATACGATTGGGTGGGAGACCCAAAAGCCATATCTGTGTGCTTTCTTCCAAGGACAACGGGAAAGCTTTCAGCTTCATGATTTCCAAGTCCGCATCATCCGGACACATACTACCAATGATGAATTCGAACTCTGTTAAGTGTTTGTGTGGATCTTCATTTCTAATTCCACAGAACTTGGGTAGCTGATGAAGGACTCCACTTTTTAGCTCAATATCTTTCCTGTTGGTTCTAGGCTCGGGATACTGGATGTAACAACCCGTCCCAAATTCCTAGATTAGATTAGTGACTAATCACGATTAGTGAGGCTAATCCGTGATTAGTAGAGCGAAATCGGACGAACGGTGCGAAATGACCGTTTTGCCCCTGATGGTGGCAAAAAGTTGACTTTTTAATCGGGCAGTCAAATGGACTTTGACCGATGACCGTGACGTAGTTCGTGACGTCACGAGTTCATAGACAGGTGGCACGTTCAATTCCGACGTTCGAGGAAGAAGTTATGACGTTCGGAAGTTTAGGGGCATTTTGGTAATTTGGGTGAATAGGGGGTCAAAAGTTGACTTTTTGACCGGGAGGTCCGATGGCCGAGGGCCGAAGACCGTTACGTAGATAAGGACGATACGAATCCATAGGCAGGTGGCACACTGAAATCGGACTTCGAACGGGAGAGTTATGGGTCACGGAAGTTCGATTTCACTATGCACGAACTTCGAGACGGGGACATTTCAGCCAAATCTGATTGGGTGGATATTTTGGTGGGCCCCATGGATGAGTGACAAGTGTCACTCATCCCATTGCTTTGATCCCCCAAAATGTGGATCTAAATAATTAAATATTATTATTTTAATTATTTTATAATCAAATCCACCAACCATTAATCCTACCCATCCATTTCAATTCTAACTTTAAATCCACACCCTCCATTTCTCTTCTCTCATCAGCCATCATTCTTCTTTGTTCATCCTCCCACCCGAAACCCATTATCCCATTTTTCTTCATTTTCTTCATCCTCCATTTTCAAACACCACACCATACACATACCACCACATCTCATTATTTTTCATCTTATGTGTGACGTGAGGAGGGACCGTGATGATGAGGACGCGACGGCGAGGACTCACGGCGGCGGACCACGGCGGGGGAACCCGAAAACCCGTGAGGTACATTTTACTCAAAATTTGGATTTTTAGTTTTAGGGGTTTTCGATGATTTCTAAAGATTAGGAATGGTTTCTAGGGACCCTAGGAGTCTATTGGGATTGGATTCGAGGGTTAGGAAGGCCTGGAACGACCGTGAACGGCGGAGGAAGTCACGGCCGCCATGGCTGAATTGAAGGTACGGGTTTCGATGTTTTTTCTTCCGTTTTAAGTCATAGGACGGTAGGTTAGGTTGAGACGAAGAGAATGGGACAAACGGGGAGTGTTTTGGTGGCCGGAGCTGGGAGAACCGGCCGGGTCAAGCCGCGGGTCACGGCGACCCGGTTGCAGACGTTTGGGTCGACCCGCGGGAGGGCAGGGATGACAGGTGACGTCATCCTGATGACGTCATCATGTCAGGGATGACGTCAGCATTGTCAGATCTGACAATGTCAGCTGACATGTCAGAAAATGGGCCAATAGGAGTGCAACACGTGTCACATGTCAGTGCACAGTCAGCACTGACATGTCAGTGACGTGGCCCAATCAGGGGCTGACACGTGGCACTGACGTGGACCAGTGCCGTGATGACACGTGGCACCTGTCAGACTGCCACGTGGCACTGACAGCACAGTGACGTGGACCAATGGGAGCATGACACGTGGCACCTGTCAGAGTCTGACATGTCAGACCTGACAGCTGTCAGATGACGTCAGCAGGCACTGTAGCAGGCGCGTGAAGCCCACGCGCAGCCACTTCAGACGGCGCGTGAGGGCGCGTGGCAGGGAATCTGGGGAAGGTTCCAACATATGAAATCATCTATTCGATGTAACGAACATTTTGGGACTGGTTTCGTGTCAATCGGACACCGTCTCGATATGTTTCGGGGCATCGGAAGGTTTAGGTTCGGTTTTAAAAATAGTTAAAAATACGGGAAAATTACGGGGCGTTGGTAGGAGGTTAATTAAGTAGTTAGTAACCTTCTATTACGATTTGGACAGGTTTGGGAGTCCCGGTGACGGTGATCGGCTCGGGGAGCCGTATGAAACGCAAATCGAGGCGGCAGCTCGGACGGTCTGTGAGTGGACTTTGTTTTCTAAATTGGTGCATGCATAAATGTTTATTATATGTTTTATTACTTGTTTGATGATGCCATGGGTGCATTTGTATGTGGTTACGTATAAGCACGTATTTCGAGGTTTCGGCCTTATATGGTGCTTATACGGGTCTGTATTTCTGTATTGATTTAAATGAACTGGATTTGAATTTCAAAAGGATAAACTCGGGTATGATACCCATTTGGTTTTGTCTCGGGCATATGACCTCAGATATCGGGCACGGTGCCCAACTGATGTCCTATGTTCGGGTACGAGACCCAGTCACTTTACGGTTTTGATTTCAGGTCAGGGAACCTTAAATGGATTCCCAGGTTCATGACGGTTTATGGGAACCGGCATGAACCCTTGTTATGGTATCATGGTTCATGACGGTTTATGGGAACCGGCATGAACCCTTGTTATGTTATTACGGTACATGACGGTTTATGGAAACCGGCATGTTACCTGATTATGGATATTATGGATCATGACGGTTCAGGGGAACCGGTCCTGAATGGTTATGTTATGTATATATATGTTCGTCTACCTTCCTTTACTTCTATTATCTCCTCCGGGGAGGGTCGTTGGCCTGGGTGGACCCCGGAGTAGTCACGGAGCACCGACTGAGTGGAGTCACCCCCCAGTTGGGTTCCTTACTCTCAGGAATGCTATGATTACTATTACCTCGGGTAGGGTCAGTGGTCTACGGACATTGATCTTGACTTTGAGATGACTCGGATTGAGACCCGGGTAGCACGCGCGTAGCTTTGGATACCGTGACAGGATTGGTTGTGTGACTTATATATATGCATGTGATGGATATATGTGATATATGATATGTGGTGTGTACAGGTGTGCGCACAGGATTTGGGCAGTGGCCTGTATGGTCGTTTTCATTGTGGTCCTTTCGACCTTGGTTTATATCTGCTTGGGCTTAGTCCCACATATGGTTTGTTTTGGATAAATGGTTTTCGAATGCATGCATGCTTTTTAGTGGAGGGTACAAATGTCTTCCCTATTACATGTTTTTATAAACTTTTGTTTTGTCCACTCACAGTTTTTAATGTTTTTACTGCCCTTCAGGTTGACATCGGATGTGGACTGTAGCCGGGACCGAGATATCACATGCCTCCTCTGGATCCTGGCGTACTCTGATAGCCCGGGAGGGCAAAGGACGAAAATATCCCTTGTCTGACACTTCGTGTCAGACGGGAGCAGGGTCATCCCGCACTAATCCCGGGGGGATTGGGATGGGTCCTGTCACTGGATGCAGAAGTTTGTAGTGCCATTTGTGTTTGCACATGTCTGCTCCCGTATACTTAGGATTCGTGCCATGGCTATTGGTGTTCCGAAAGTCTGTTCTTCTTCTGAATTACTCTTCTCACTTATGGGCTCACTGATTATTGGGGATGGAGGTCCGGATGAGCCGGTTTGCTTAAGTGCGTCTCTGAATGTTACATTGCTTGGTGAAATGTCAAGTTGTCTTCTCAACCGATCAAGCTTAGATTGATGAGCGCGCATAGTACCTGTATAAAGTATTACATAAATGGAAACCAAAATTAACAAAAAGTTACGTTAATGGAAAGCAAATGCACAAGTTCCAAATGCAAACTAATAATGCAATAAGTAGAGTTTTAGAGTGTCATGAATAACTTTCCCCTTCCGCTTCTCAGAGTACTTCCCCGGGCGTACGGCCTGTGCGTACTGATAACCACCATTCCGTCATTCAACATTAATCATGGCCAGTTGAGATAGATGTAACGCGAGAAGTAAGAATAATTTCGAGAGCACCCCGAGGCTAGCTTGGCATATACTCCATTGATGTTCCCTTTCTTAATCCAAAACTTGTCACCAGTTATAACTCTCCTAGACACCATGATCAATCCAAATGACGATTTAGTGAATTACCAAACCCAAGTGTTTACAAACTCCGCCCCAACCTCATGTCCATAGATTCGAGTCTATGGTGTGTGGTGATGAAATCCACACATCATGAAGGATTAAGGAGAAAGTAAATAAGAGGGGCACTACCTGTTCCCGAAAGTAAGATTTTGAAGAAAAATGGGCTATGAGATTCATGCAACTCTAAAACAGTTAATATGAAACATTATTTACACTTTAGGAAATTCAAAGATAAATAAAGTTTCTTACTCTTTTTTTTTTAATTTTTTTATTATTATTATTTTTTAAAAAAAATTATATATTTTTTTGTTATTCCGAATTTTTTTTTCATTTAAAATTAAAGTTTAACAAGACATAAACAAACAATTAATTACATAAGAATAAAATAAGTGTAAACATAAAGTTAGTGGAACATAAAGTTTATGGAATAAAATTAAAAGAAAGTTAATGGAATAAAATTAAAAGAAAGTTAATGTAATAAAGTTAATGGAATATATTTAAAGTTAAGGGAATAAAGAAAAAGTGTGAATATAAAGTTAATGGAATAAAGAGTAATAAAAAAAATGTAATGAAATAAAGCTAGTTAAACAAGTATAATGGAATAGTGTAAAAATAAAAGTTAAACACATTTACAATATAAAAACATTATTCACAAGTATGAGCATTTTATATATAAACAATGTTTATACACATTAAGAATGATTTTTAATTTCCCCGGCAACGGCGTCAAAAATTGACTAAGTCCAAACTACGCATTAAATTAAACACGTAATTTGAGTGTTATGCAATTTAAATCCTTTTTGTGTAGATGTAGTATTGGTAAATAGGGATCGTTCTTAACCGGGGAAATTAGGGAACATTAATAATGTGTTAGTAGGAAAGAATAATGAATACAAGAATAATGAATAAGTTAATGAATTAAAGAATAAAAGAATAAAAGAATAAGAGAATAAAGAATTAATAAATTAAAAAATTAAAAAATTAAAGAATTAAAGAATAAAAGAATTAATTAATCAAAGAATCAATAAATTAAAGTATAAAAGAATAAAAGAATAAAAGAATAAAAATGGGGGTTTTGAAAAAGTTTGTAATCATTCAAATAAGTAAAAGCATAAATTAACTAATCTTACTTCTACTCTAATTTATGTACAAGTGACCTTCTTAAAGCACACATCTTACCAATACTCTAATAAGTGCAAATATTAAAACAATCACGAAATTTTACCTTAATCGTCTCAATTACCTTCATACATTTTTCAATATTATAAATGCACCGACAGCGGCCGACACTTACAACATGATTTACCTTTTGTTTTTGACTGAAAGCGCCAACAGCGATCAACATTAAGTCTCTTCAATTCTACTCTAAGTGCACCGACAGCGGATAAAACACTTAACATTGAATTGAAGTATGAAGCACTAAAATGTATAAAATAACTAAAATTCATAAAGTAAGACACATGGAGACTGCATTTAACACTTACAAATATTAGCAAGAAAATACCTCACATATATTGAACTATAATCAAAACCAATAACAAAAATAAGAGTTTAAGTAAATGGAGAGTAATTGTTACACTTTCAAGGTGGATGAAAACAATGGATTGTTATTCACACGGTTCTCCGACAGCGGACAGAACCTTATGAAGATGGAGGAAATAAACTCGGGAAATATGGACTCAAACTTTAAATCTTGTATTGGAAATATTTTGCCGAAGTTTCTCTCAAAGAAGGCTCAAATGTGTGCCTCAAAGAAGTTGTTCTCAAAAAAAGTGAAATGAACCCCTATTTATAGGTAGAAAAAGCTACCAAAAATAATTAAAAAATACAATAAAAATTGTTAAATATTGGAATGATGAGTAATAAAGATTTTTGATGATGTTTAGAAGTGGTTTTGGTTGTAAAGTGGCCGAAAGGTTGCATAATTTGGGGCAAGTTGTTGTGCAAAAGAGTGGGTTGCAGTTGGGCTCGGATTCAGTAGAGTCCTGTTGAAAATCACACTCAAATTTTGGTGGGTATCGGCTGATAGGAGCAAGCAAGGCTCGGCAGGCGCTGACTGAAGAGAAGGCTTGGAGTTCGGTACGCGCGCGCCGAGACGATGGTCTGCGTTTTGGTAGGCGCGCTCTGAACAGCTTGGGCAGGCGCTGAAGTAGGCTGGGCCGCACGGGTTGGCGTGGGCTGGGCCGCACGGGCCTGGCGGGCCGGATCTCTGGAGCTGGGCTGCTGGGTTTTTAAGAAATGGATTTGGGCTGAAACATAATGAAATTTAATTAATTTAACTCAATTAATATGTTCACCAAATTTCATCCATAATTTCTTCGTTATAATTCCGATCGAAACGATTCTTTCGCCAAAATGCTCCAAATTACAAACTTTATTTATTTAAACAAAAATAACACAAAATAAATTATTTTTTTCTAATTATTTATTATTTTAATATTAAAAGTCAAGTATAAAGGGTATAAAATAATATAAAATAATGCTTAATTAAATACTTATCATCTGGCTGACCATAAAGGTGTTAGGAAGACCAGAAAAGATGTCTGACTGACCAGAAAGGTGTCAAGAAGACCAAAAAAAGTGTCAGGTCAACCAGCAAGGTGTCAGGAAGACCAGAAAATATGTCAGGCCAACTAGAAAGGTGTCAGAAGTACCAGAATGAATGTTAGGTCGACCAAAAAGGTGTCAGAAATACCAGAAAGAGTGTCTGGCCGAACAAGGAGGTGTCCGGCAGACCAAAAAGGGTGCTAGGACAACCAAGAAGGTGTCTAGCCGACCAAGGAAGTGTTTGACCGAACAAGTAGGGTGTTCAGCCAACCAAAAGGGTGCTAGGCCAACCAAGAAGGTGTCTGGCTGACCAAGGAAGTGTATGGCCAAATAAGGAGGTGTCCAGCCGACCAAAAAGGGTGCTAGGCCGACCAAGAAGGTGCCCGGTCGACTAGGGAAGAAGGGTGCAACTGATACTCGGTGCTCTTGAGTGATGTGGGTTCCAGCGGGAGAGAGAGGAAATGGAGACCAACATGGATTTTAGTCGTCTTCCCACATACGACACCAAACTATTGATGCAATAAATTGACCAACTAGTTCGTGAAGACCGCACACACACAAGGAACACGAGATGTACGTGGTTCGCCCAAATCAGGCTACTTCCACGGTATTGCTCTATTCTCGTTACTGATATAAGTATTTGTACATGATACAAGAGGCCTTGAGTTTTAGAGGGAGAGTAAGAATGTAGAGAGAAGGGAGAGCTCATATCTAGAGAGAGAGAGTAAAATCCTTCAATTGAGGGAGGGGGCTCTCTATTTATAAGAAATATCTAGGTTTAGATGATGTGTATTGTAATGGGCTTTGAGTATGAGCCTTGTTGATGGGCCTAGTTCAAGTGGCTTTCTATGTCGCGATGGGCCCTGATGGTGAGCCAAACTTGGTCCGACTGATCTTCTGAGTCTGACTTGGACGGTCGATATAGTATCAATAAACTCGTTAATGTGATGTTGCATGGTTGAGGTCCAATACCACTAAGGAATTTTTGTATCAAAAACAATAAAAAAAAATTCACCAATAACTAGCTAGATTTGTGAAATGAGGTGTGACTTAAAAATTTAAAATTAATTTCAATTAGAGGAATTTGCACACTTACAGGCACTAATGGCTTGCCCTCAATTTAAATATTAAATTTTTCAGTGCGATTGGTTATTACTTTGGCTTGGAAGCGCTCCAAATGTGTACTCTTGAAAATTGCTTTGGAAGGTGAACGTCTTAGGGTGCAGATATCATATGCTATGAGAAATTAGGTGTGTTTCCAGTGAAACTAGGGTCGTATTTTTTTATTTTATTGTCTGATGTATTTTGTTTCTTCTCGCGTTTTTGTTGGGTGAAATAAAAGATTGAAGTATAAAAACAAATTAGGTATATTTGACAAGGGTACTTTCGGATAATTGATGGGTAGTGAAAGTAATTATAATTAAAATTTTCAAATTTGATGGGCATATAAAGTTTCCAGGATAAAAAGATTTGGGTATGAAAAGAAGTTTACCAAAAATACCCTTAATGGAAATGAACGTCACATCATCACTTAATTGTGGATTTAATAATAAAATTGATATAGGGAGTAATAAATTGTTGTGATTCTTGAATATATAACATAGAGTAAAATAGTCAAATTAAAATTAATTTTGGAGTTTAAAGTGATATATTTCCAAGAAATTAATAGTGGATGGGGAGGAGATCGACAAAAGAAAAAAAAAGTCACAATATATAAAGAGTGACCTAGAAAATTGTAAATGAGATATGGCCTCAAGGCCCTGAACTCTCATGTGTCACATCTGACTCTGAAGTTAAAGTCTACTGCATACAAACATTTACAAACCACCGTAATCCATATCCATATATAGGGACTGAACAAACAAGTATATACTTTTTTCCTTTCCATTTGTGAGAAATCAGAAAATGGCCTCCCGAGACTCTCGTCATCGAACTCCATCTTTTGAAGCCAGACCCAGAACCTCAAACCCTACTCAAAATAACAACAATAACAACAACGACCAAAACAAGTTGTTCAGAAGCATTTCCACCACAGAAGCCCCCTCCTTCTCACGCTTCCCCTACACCCCACCACACCGTACCAACTCTCAACCCCAAAGCCTCCATGCATCCCCAGTCTCCTCCCCTCTCCACCCTTCCCTCACCTCTCCCCCCAAACACCCCGACCTCTTCACCGCTTACCGCTGCATCTCCTCCGTGCTAAAAAAGGACGGCCAGATCTTGTCCATCGCCGCCTCCAACGGCCTTGTTTACACCGGCTCCGATGCCAATCTCATTCGGGTGTGGAAGCTCCCTGAGTTCACGGAATGTGGGCAGCTCAAGACCAATGCTCGCATGGTGGTGGCAATGGAGGTTTCCCATGACAAGGTTTATGCGGCATATGGAGATGGGAAGGTTCGGGTGTGGCAGAGAACAGATGGCGGGTTGAAGCACGTGAGATTGGCTACGATTCCAAAGGCCGGAAGTTATGTTCGGAGCTTGTACATTGCCGCCGGGAAAGATAAGATGGTAAGTGAGCGTACGTGCAAGTTATTTGATAATATTTCTCCCTTTTTGTTTTTTTTTTTTGGTATTTTTCCTTAATTATTAATCAGAGGGCCGTGCTGATGGGTTGGTAGGGTTTTGGAGATACTCTTAATGGATATATGGTACATTTTTAAAAGAAAATGAAAAGAAACTAACTATTGTATACTTGTATCTACTCTAGTGTGAATGCGCTCATTCTTTAATGATTGGTTACTGAATATTCTTTATTCAAATATAATAATTGAAAAATATAACTGTTTTTTAAATTATCAATCAAATAAAAATTTATAATATCAAAAAATTCGACGATTTTAATAATAGTGAAAATGTTTAAAATGAATTGTACACGTTCATTTATGTATATATAACGGATAAAGCTAGCTATTACAATTTGCTTGAATATTTATGAAGATGAAATATCATGTAATGACCGTTTTTGTAAATTATCAACCAAATGAAAGACTCTTTGATAAGTGCATATAATATTAAAACATGTTCATTTATCATAGGATGAAATATATGTATATATATATAGCACATCCACCCTAAGATATATAGAGGAAATTGTATGTATATTAATGTTTCTAGAGGGACGGGCAAATTGATTGTTATGGTTGATTTTTGTTCGAAGATAATAATTAATTTTGTAAGGATTGATATTGGAAAAAATGCATTGTATTAAAATTGTTGTTGGGATTGGCCAACGGTATCGAGAACTTTATTACAGGAGACTTGAAGTCACATATCCCGGTGCCAAAATTTGACCTAATATATTAATTTATGGAACCCACACATTCTGTTGTTCTCTTTATGACCATGAAAGCATAAGACAAGAGATGAAGTTGTGAATTAAATTTTCTAGCTAGCTTGGGAACTATTCTACTTATTGAAACTAACTAAAATTAGTAGAAGCAGATCATATATATGAGTCCACCTAGTAAGTCGAGTACTTTTCAGATATTAATCATAAAAATTATAACGAGATTACATCAACTGAAAATCACTTTTGATTAACTTTTTTATTTTATTTTATTTTTAATGATATATATTGTAACAGCATATGGGTGCTGTAACATCACTAGCCATCAATGTATCAGAGGACATCCTATACTCAGCTTCCATTGACAATACAGTAAAAGTATGGAGAATTTCAGATCTCAAATGCATTGAGACCATCAAAGCCCACTCCGGGCCGATCAACCACATCATCGTTGCTGATGACGGGATCCTCTACACGGCCTCGGACGACGCCACAGTTCGAGTCTGGCGCCGAAACTTTTGCCGCGGCGACCATCTTCCTCATTCCCTCACTGTAACCCTACCCGCCAATTGCTCTCCCGTTAAAACCCTAACCCTAGCTTCGGACGGCGGAGTTTTGTACGGTGGATGCACAGACGGGTACATACACTATTGGTTCAAGGGGTGGTTCTCCGGCCAATTGCAGTACGGGGGTGCACTCCCAGGTCACACACATGCAGTGATGTGCATGGCCAGCGTGGCAAACTACGTGGTGAGTGGGTCCGCTGACACGACCAGTAGGATTTGGTTAAGAGACGTGCAGGATGGTCAACAGCACACGTGTCTAGCTGTGCTCGTGGGGCATAGAGGGCCAGTCAGGTGTGTCACGGCGTTTTCTGAACGAATTGGAGAGGAGGCCGAGGAGGGTTGCACCATTTGCACTGGGAGTCTTGATGGAGTTCTTAAAGTGTGGCGTGTGACTTGCACAAATAAAATTTCTGAAAATATAAATTTGTGTCCGACACAAAGTGGTTGTGAGTATTTTGAGCTCTAGACTAGACAAGTCATCGATCTGTAGTACGTACTGGACTTCAAAATTGAACTTAGGGAGCTAGCTTAATTAACTTGGATCACATATATAACTTTGCACAATTTGTGCCAATTTAAAATTTTAAACAGTTTCACTAAAAAAAAAGAAGAAGAAGAAGATAACGTACAGCAGACCAGCTTTGAGGTCTCGTTATCAATTAAATTTCCCTTCTTTTTTAATATTTGTATATTATCGAAAAATAAAAGAGCAAAATTAGTAATGCAACAATATATACCTAATAATATGTATTTTCACAACTACAAAATTTCTTACTACTTGTAATCTAGGGTGACAGAGGGACATGCAGTATATACCATTTTATTTATTTCATTTTTTTTAGGAAGTAGATACAATGATTTTTATCCCACTTACGATCAACCATGAAAAGAGCATAATCAAAATTACAATAAATTGCCTTTTCAAATCCTACTTTATATATGTATTGTTTTTGTGTAACCTTTTAATTATCAACTACGGGCTGTTTTAATAACCATTTCAGTTTTAGTTTATTATTTTTAAATTTTATGCATATATCAGGCATATGTATAGAAAGTATATATAAGAGATGTAAAAGGAGTTAGGAAGAATGAAAAAAAAAAATGGTCATCAAGAATAAGGATGAAATGGTCTTTGTTTTTGGTTTTTAGTTTACATTTTGTCAACTATGTATCTAATTTACATTTGTCGACCAGTACGTACGTATGTAATTTAAATACATTTGCTATCCATCTGTTCTACCATATACCCTTTCTAGCTCCATTTTATTTCATCTCTTATTTCGTGATCATATCTCAAGCATAAAAAATAAAAACTTAACTAAAAATAAAATGGTTATCAAACGGCTCGATCTTAAAAGATCCTTTCAACGAATATGCAAAGTAATTGAATTAATGGCACCAACGTATGCAACTTTCACAAAACAGGTTTATTTTTATTTTTCTCCTTGGCAGTGAATCTCAAGTATATATTGTACAGATATCGATCATGATACTTATTTAGTGATAAGAATATCTACAAATTAGTTTCCTTTTTGAGTCAAATCTACGAAATAGTTAAAATAATCATCATATATGGGCTTCAAAAAGAAGTTTGGGTTGCTCAAAATTTACCCAAAGTTTGCTGAGTTTCATTAGCCGAAACCAGTTTTTCTAACAACAAATAATGATCACAAACTTTACATATGGTTGCTCATGATGATCATAGGCTTGCAATCATGAAGGGATAATGCCATATATACATTATAATTAACTAGCAGTGGTAATACTAAGGAACTAACTGAGAGCTAGATGGAGAGCAACAAATGTACGGAGTGACTGATGAGTGATGGATGGCTCTTGCCTCGCAATTTTTAGAAGCTTAATTTGGTTCAATTGTGGTGACAGTAGCTGCATGGTGGTGCGCGCTCAAGATCATGAACCTCCCAAGAGTGCATTTCCAGCCCGTCATTCGGATTTCGCCCGACGGGATCAGAACTGTGAGGATGATGATGATGATAATGCCTCTTGAAGCACCTATACATGGTGTAACAAAGAATACGCAAGCCCAGGAGAATGCCAATTGGGGCTAAAGATGGTAAGAACATAATCTTTGACGGAACGGCGCCGATTGCAGCTAAAAAAGACTCCTAGCAGACACACCATGGCTACCTAATTAAGTACATGATATATGATAGCTTTCTTGCTTTTTCAAACCTGATGAAATTGTAGTAGAGGGAGGGGTATTTGAAAGTTCAAGTGGTGGGCATCAGGACATGGGTGTATTCTTGCCTTCAACTGGGAATATTTGATAACTTTGTGGATCAAGTACATATGGAATATGATTTGATTTGGGATCTTATGAGAAAGGTTAAAGCAGCCCTTCCCTTTTGCATTCATTCCTCATAAAACTTTAGTTGCTTTACAGTCATTTGATTTGATTCATTCCTTCTCATAGTTAAATAATGGATATATCTGATGCACCATATATTTTCAGTCAATAAAGAATATTTTTTAGGATAATATACATATATATTAAGAACACGCTTACTAATTGTATATGAATAATTGAATCTAAGTAGGAAATATATTGCTTTTAAACATAGTTTCTCTCACATTTACAAATACGTACGAAAGAAAGAAGTGAGTCCCACCTCCAAATCAAATATCAAATTATTTAGAAAGTCCGATAAACATGTCACCTATTTTAAAGTTCTTTTCGTTTTCCCACTTACATAATAGTGATATTTTTCTCCACATATTAAGTGAGAAGATTACAAGTTCAATTCTTATAAATAACAAGATTATTACTAATACGTCAAGCTCGACCCAAGCCCAAAGCAAACAAGGCATGAGCCTTGAGCCTCACATTAAAAAGAGACCTCCATTTAATTCCAAATTTGTATAATATAGGTATCTAATAAAACCCAAAATAAAATCTAATTAGATATTAAAAAAATAATAGTTATTTAACTGTTCAATAAAACCCATATATTATATTTTAAAAAATGATCTTGTTTTTTGGGCCTTTCATTTGAAAGAGGTCTATGTACTAGATGAAATGCATAAATGCCCACGTGCATTGGACTTTTATTTTTATCAACCCTTAATGCTCTATGAAAAGGGCCTACATTTATATGTAATTTTAATTTTTTTTTTGGATAATTGAGGTAATTTCACTTTTTTCTTAGTGTGTAGTTAACTAATTTCTAATTACCTTTGTTTTTTTATTTGAAAATTATTAATTGGACAATAAAATAGTGTAATTTATTGATTATTGACATTTTTTTTTACCATAATAGCGTGTATTATTTTGATTGATAGAAAGTACGTATTATTATTATATGTTTTACAAGTACATATTGATTAATGGTGGCGCATATTGTTGTGTTATTACTTATTATGTTATTAATTTTCATTCATTAAAAAAAAAAATCCCTTCAAGTGTCGTCTAGACTCAACTTAACCGGAATAAGTGATATGGCCTCTATATGCACGTTAGAGAGTACCATTTTGAGTATTGATTTTGTATATTAGAGTTATTATTTAGTATTTTTATTTATAAATCATATACTGCTCTATTTTAAATTAATTTTTTTATTCAAATATAAAAATTAAGAAGATCTTACTTATAAGCTTTGCCTTATGCCTCACGTGGCATTGAGACGGCGTTAAATATGTATAACATAATTTTCCTCTCTCATATCCTTGTATTAATTTTTTTTTATTCCCATCCTTATAAGCAAACGTGCCACAAGAATGAGAGGTTTGTACAATTTCCTCGAAATTGAATGGAAGTGTAGATGGGTTGAGGGCCTGAGGCAGGCAAAGAGCACATCAAATTCTCTAAATTTAGGATCAAATTTAATTTGAAATGACTTAAAATTTATTAAAAGTTAAATAATTTTTAATACTACTGAAATTAATATTTTATATATCTCAAAAATAGGAGTTAAAATTCCTCGGAAAGCTCTTATTAAAATTCAACTGGAAGCTCTTAAGGCATCTTTAGCACATTCTTCAAATTTTAAATCAAATTTATCCAAAAATTACATATAAAAGAGTCTAATTTAGATGCTCCGGACCCACATTAGTTTTGGACTTTTGGGCCCTTGTAAGAGGTACGTGTCATCATCGTACCTGAGCTCTGCAATCCACCTGTGTCTCCACCGAAACATATCCTCTACCCTTTTCTTCATCTTCTTCGCTGATGTTAGCTTCCAGGTCTTTCTTCAGGTACGCACACATTCCTCTCTTAAGTTGTAAACACTTTTTTTGGCTTTTTTTTTAATTTTTTTTAATTTTTTATCTTATTCATTGAATTCACTAGAAAAAATGCACAACATTTTAGTTTCTGAGTTCTCTGTCGCCAAACAGCGCCTAATTACTTTTATCAAAGTCAGCTCGCTTTTTTTCATTTTCATTTCTTGGGTCTTTGTCATTATTTCTATCTCTTCAATTTACTTTATAATTCACTTTCAAATTGTTGGAAGTTAGTTAAAGAATCAAATTTTGATTTTATATTTGCAGAGTGAAAGTTGATCAAGTTCTGAAATTTACAACCAATTATGCTGCATTGAAGCCAGTGAATTACTTCCTGGTCAGTTAATTCCTTCTTTACCCTATCTTATTTTTCTTTATTTAGCTTTAAATCAGTAAAAGTATCACTCTGGTATAAGGCATAAGAAATTTAATCTGTTGCCACATTGTGTCTGTTTTTCATAAAAAAAAGTAATGCCTGATGCTATTTTGGCCATGATTATTTCTATGCAAAGGCAAACTAATGAAGTACTTTTGAAAGTTATTTTCTTTTCTCCCTAAAATTTTAAGCTCTAAATGTAAATTGATTCCAAAATTATGTATATAATTGAAAAAATCTGAGTTAAAAAAGAAAATAGCTTGTCCATGAGTCTAAGCTTTGAATTGAGTTTAGAATTTACTGGAATTGGTTGCCACTTATCACTTGGTATGCTGTCTGGGTTTATATTAGATTGGTTTATGCTGTCTGGGTTTATATTAGATTGGTTTTTGTGACTCAAACTTTTACAACAGGGGCACTGTGGCTATCGTGGTTTGAGCTATAATATTAAGATGAGTGGTAGAGAAGATAAGCAAAGTGGTGGAGACTGTAACAAAAAGCTCAGAGCGACTACTGCTGTATGGAGACCAGTCACTGCTCAAGCCAGTTCTAGTGAGGGGGTCGGTTACTCTTTACTAATTGAGTATAATCCAACAGCCTTAGACTATTAGAACCCATTGACTTTATACATCTATTCAAATTCTTTGCACTTGGATGCTGATGCCAGTAAAATTTCTGTTAGTTTTAGATTAATATTGAGACAGATGGAAACATGTAATTATATGTACAGCTTTTTATCGTAATCCAGACATTGGTGGTCGGCATTTGTTAATACTTTTTTTATTGGGTTGGCTATTTCCATGAAAGCATACTATAGGCAGTATGATTGGTTACCGTCCAGAGTTCCAAAGTTTTTACTGATGTTTCGTCTTGATTTGCAGAATTTTCAGTAGAGGTCACTGATAAGCTGGGAACTGAAACTCAAGGGCAAGGAATACAGCCTTATACATCTACTGGCATTTCAGGTGCTGGAAATGTCATAGAGGGAGATGGAACTAGCTTTAGTGCCAGTTCCAGTATGTTGCAAGTTTATAGAGAAGATAAAGTCTTAAGAGGAGAATCAGTGGTTTCTTCTACTGAAAAGTATTCAATTTCAGTTGAGGTACGATTTTACTTTTCTTTTGAAAATTCTGTACCACATACAATATTTATCAAGCCAATTTTCTTGGATCTTTACAGACGTTGTGACATTTTACTTACCACACATTCGATTTTAGAGATATTTCTCAAAGTTCTTGTCATTATATTCCCCATTCTATTTATTTTAATTCCTACCTCTCATTTTTTTGTTACTTTGGTGACACTCATTCTGTTCAATTTTTGTCTGACAGTCATTCTTGATATGCAGGTTGGTGCTTCTTTGTTTCGTTTTATCAGAGGAAATGGGTATAAAATACAGCATGTAAATATTTTCCAAAGTATATTTATATGATTACTTTATCATATAATGCAATTATTATTACTTTTTGTGTGTCAGAGGATCCACACAAAAAGAGATTGAAGACAAGATGGGAGTTAAGATTATAATTCCACTGTCAAAGGAAGAAGATTCAATTAGTAAGTTTCAAATTTTGAGCTTAACAAACTTTGGCTTTTTTGTTGAAATTTTTTTTCCCAGGTCTGTGGTTACTCAATTCTTTCTTAACTGTGGAAGGGCATATCACTAAATCTTATACTCAATGTTCATTGTTGTTCGGCAGTTATCGAAGGCATCTCAAATGAAAGCGTATCTAAAGCTTCTGAGAAGATACAAACTATAATTGAGGAGGTTAGTTGCCTATTTATTATATTTGTCAGTGGGTTTTTTATCAGCTCTTTGAAGGCTTAAAATAAGTCATTTATTTATTTATACGTAATTCCACTTCTTTTTTGTACACCGATTTGTTTCTTCTTTTTGTTGTGAATACTTAAATGTTTATGTCTATTTATGTAATAGGTACTAGGGGTAGTTTTGTCCTTTTGTATTCATTAATTATCCCTCCCTATATAAGGGATAATTAACTTTGCAAACCCCAATAAGAATCTCATAAGATATCAGACGTATTATTTCTTCTCTCTACCTCTCCATATTCTTTTTGCATTCTCATCTACCGAATTTCTTTCGCAACACGTTATCAGCACGATCATCTCAGAGTTGAGGATTACTCGAAAGGAGAATTACTGCCCATCAATCAAGTAAGTTTTTCGATACTAAAATCTAATTTATTTTATCATTGTCTCAAACCCTAGAAATCATGATTCTAGAATTATTTGATGTTTGAAATTGATGATTCAAATTGATACTCGCATCATGTCTCCAATCATCATTATAATCGTTTTAAACAAACTATTTGAATTGATAGTATTTGATAATTAATATTTTTAGAATGGTTTGATTTGATTGATGGTAATGATTTCCATGTTTGATGTTTGTTTAAATTTTATAAAAGTTAATATTTGATATTAATTATTGATAATTAATTGAACTATGTGGATCATTGTTTGAAATTCATGATAATTGATATTATTTGCCCCAATTTGATGATAATCCGAATTGCATTTGATAATTGATATGCTATGATAATTCATTATTTAATTTTTGGATTGGAACAATATATGTGATGTATGCAAAAAAAAAATTTGATACATGAAATTTCAATATTTTTTTGATTTGATAATTTATTATTCATGATAATAATTGCTATTTAAACATTGATGCTAATTAACGTTCATGGACTTTTGATAATTTTTTATGTTGTTCCTAAAAAGCAATTTTGCAAAACCAAATATTATTTTGCTATTATACCAATTGCGGCTGCAAAAAAAATTAATTTGAAACAGCTGCAAACAATCAGTTAAAGTCAATCCTCCCTTAGTTTTCGCCACAATTATTGGCATGTGGGCAGCAGTTGAAAGAAAAAAGGGGGCAGCAGTTGAAAGAAAAAAGTGGGTGGTACATAATTTTGTCCTAGGGGTTTTCTACCCAAGAGAGAAAACAAGTGAAGGCCTAGAAGGCCTGAAAAATTTTAAGCCCAGAAGGCCACCCAACTCTCACGGCCCGAAACGAAATATTGGCCAGCAAAAAAAAAAACCGGAGACCAGAAGTCTCCAGCCCGAAAAAATTTTTGAGGCTTAGAAGGCCTGAAAAGAAAAATACACAGCCCAGAAGGCTATAGCCCGGAAAAAAAAGGCACCCTAGGCACTTGGGCTTAGCCCACTTAGGCCCAGCAGGCCCTAGGACCAGCCGGGAAGGCCTCAGTGCTGGCCTAGAGCCAACAGGCGACTCGGCTTGGCCCGCCCAGCAGTAGCTCGGCTTCCCCCAAGCGGCTCCACTCCTGCGACCAGCTCGGCTCGGCTCTGACAAAAAAAAAACAGAATCTTCTTTTGCACTTCCCGGGCCTAAAACATACACTCATGCATGCCCGAAGCATTGCAATACTCCTCAATCAAGGATCAAAATAACATTTATTTATATTTATGCATATTGTATCTTGTTTCCTTGTATGTTTGTTTGTTTATTTCATTCTGTATACGTTATTTACCAATGTCATAGAGCACTTGTAAATAAAAAAATACCTGAAGTTTCCTTCATTGATATCCTGAATTATCATACGATGTTATAGAACCTGAAGTTCTCATTAGTTGCTTACGAATGTATTTTTCCCAAAGCACTAATCCTATTTATTAATCTTTGTAGAGCATGGCACATCTCAACAAACTGGATTTTGACGCAGTAGAAGTTTCCAGAAGAAACTACTACCAGTGGACTGAAGATGTGAAGTTTCATCTCACTACTAAGAGAATCCGATCAACCATCCAAGAAAACAATGTGGCTCTGAGCATCAGAAGGTGTATGCGATGATCCTCATTCGGAGGCATATGGATCGCGCACTACAGCGTGAATACCTGAGTCAAGAGGACCCGAGAGCTTTATGGGTTTCACTGGCTGATCGTTTCGATCACCAGAAGGATATATTCTTGCCTGAAGCAAGACATGACTGGCATAACATTCGTTTTCAGGATTTTAAATCCATAAACGAATATAATTCTGAGATATGCCGTATCCGGCCCCTTCTCAAGTATTATGGAGAGGAACTCACTGAAACCGACCTACTTGAGAAGACTTTCTCCACATTTCCGGGCTCGTGTATTGTCATGCAGCAACAATACCGAGAACGGAAGTTTACCAGGTTCGCGGAGTTGATCACTACTTTGTTGCTCGCTGAAAAGAATAATATTTTATTAATGAAGAATGATCAATCCAGACCTGTGGGTACTAATGCAGCACCTTTGCTTGAAGCAAACGCTGTTGCACCTCGCGATGCCAACCGTGAGTGGAGAAACAGGGGTCGTGGTAGAGGTGGAGGACGTAACCGTCCAACACATGGTGCACACCCCTATAACCGGGTCCATGGTTATCATGCCCCACGTGGCCGTGGTAATCGAGATATAGGCCCACGTGGTGGACACCCCTATGGCCGAGCCCAAGATTACCATGCCCCACGTGGTCGTGGTAACTGGGGGCTAGGTCCACGTGGTGGATATCACGCTCCTCCTGGTCCGCGTGCTCAAAACGAGAGAAACACTGGTCCGGCCCGTCGCCACCAGAATCAAAACCCACCGGACCTATGCTATAAATGTGGAGGTCGTTATCACTGGTCCCGCACCTGTCGTGCATCAGCCCAAATTATTGCCCAGTACCATGCTAGACGTGATACTCAAGAGGTTAATTTTGTTGCAGGACCAGTCTCCGCTGATACCACCCTTGCCATTGCTGATTTCCAGACTGCAGCTGGACATGATGAGGATTGAGTTATTTACATAAACATGGATATGATCGGCATTTGTATGGTTTTTTTTATGCATATTGTTTTTTTTCTTCCATTACTATTTCTGGATATTGTTTGGTGATTTGTATTTATTTTGGACTTATTTTTTTATTTGCTCGAATATTATTCAATCTATTTATTCATTTTTTTAATAAATGTGATTGTTGATTACTTTAGTTATATTGATGGTTAGGCATGTCAAATGGTGAAGTTTGTTGTCTAGCCGACAGTGCTACTACGCACACTATCCTCAGTGATAAGATATTTTTCACAAACTTAATACCTAACCACACCCCTGTCATAACTATTTCTGGCAAATCAAACTTGATTGAAGGCTCCGGAAGAGCCCAATTTCTGTTGTCCAATGGTACCGTCTTTTACCATTGATGAAGCCTTATACTCCCCACGTTCCAGCAGAACGTTATTGAGTTTTAAGGATATTCGAGCTAATAATTATCATGTTGAAACCACAAAAGAAAAGAATGTTGAATATCTTTGCATAACATCCAACTTGTATGGTCGGAAGTGTACATTGGAGAAATTGAAATGCCTCAGGAGTGGACTCTACATGACCACTATTAAAACTATTGAGGCAAATCACATAGCTAGCTGGAAGCTACCTAACCCCAGCAACTACTTATTATGGCATGACCGATTGGGACACCCTGGTCAAGGTATGATGCGCCGTATCCTCAATACATCACACAGACCTTGTGTTTAGTGACACACTATGCCAAGCTTGCTCAATGGGAAAATTGAACACTAGACCATCATATGCAAAGATCGATAAAGACTGTCCCTTTCTTGTACAGAATACAAGGGGATATTTGTGGACCCATCCAACCACCATGCAGACCATTTAAATATTTCATGGTTTTGGTTGATGCATCAACGAGGTGGTCACATGTGACCCTATTGTTCACACGCAATGCTGCGTTTGCTAAACTCCTTGCCCAAATCATTAAATTAAGGGCCCGTCATTCGCATTATCCCATAAAGTCCATCCGACTTGATAATGCCGGTGAGTTTACATCGAAATCTTTCGATGATTATTGCATGTCCCTTGGGATTGATATTGAACATCCAGTTGCACATGTTCACACCCAGAATGGTCTCGCAGAAGCATTCATTAAATGATTACAAATGATTGCACGGACTTTGGTTATGCGCACCAAGCTCCCAATTTCTGCGTGGGGCTATGCAATTTTGCATGCAGCTATGTTGGTCCGGTTGAGGCCCAGTGCACCCAACCCTATTCCGCGTTACAGCTGGTAACTGGGTACGAACCTGTTGTTTCGCACTTACGCGTGTTTGGGTGCGCCGTTTACGTGCCAATTGCGCCGCCACAACGTACAAAAATGGGACCTCAACGCCGAAGGGGCATCTATGTCGGCTATGAATCCCCCTCCATTATACGTTATTTAGAGCCCTTGACAGGCGATCTCTTTACCGCTCGTTTTGTGAATTGACGTGGACTGTCTCCACTATATCTCATCTTGATCCCTGAACCGCACAAAGTGAGAATGAAGTGCGGAGAATTCTAGATCTACAGAGTGTAGCTAATAATATGCCAGATGCTTTCTCTGATTTAGCTAAAGTGACGAAATCACATATACATGCTGCAAACGTGCCTGCAAGGATAGACGTCCCCGTAGGATGCGCCGTCCTAGATGGACGGGTTGTCCCAGATGGACAAAGTACGGCCATGGCGGCTAACCAGTCATATGTCCCTGCCTAGAAGCGAGGTAGACCAATAGATTCGAAGGATTCTCATCCCCGGAAGAGGACAAATTTGGCACAATTGAATCCGTTAGATATCACTATATCATCTGATCCATCTCATGAGATAATTCCGGATTATGGGTCTGTCTTAGAAGAGACGACGTTGGGGGACGCCTCAACGTCTGAACCCATTCCCAAGAATAGAGAGATCTCGGTAAACTATGCATGCTTAAATGAGATATGGAATCGAAATGATATTATCATCGATGATATATTTGTATTCGCAGTAGCTACTGAAATAATAACTAGTGATGATATCGAACCTCGCTTCGTTGATGAATGTCAACGTAGAGAAGATTGGCCAAAATGGAAAGAAGCAATCCAGGTTGAACTTGATTCCTTGACAAAAAGAAAGGTGTTTGGACCTGTAGCTCCCACACCTCCTCATGTTAAACCTATAGGTTTTAAATGGGTATTTGTAAGGAACGTAATGAGAAAAACGAGATTGTGAGATACAAAGCTCGTTTAATGGCGCAAGGATTTTATCAACGCCCTGAGATTGATTACGAGGAGACGTACTCTCCCGTAATGGACATTATAACGTTCCGCTACCTTATCAGTTTGGTAGTTTCCGAAAAACTGAGTATGCAGTTTTTGGATGTGGTCACAGCTTATCTATATGGGGATCTAGATACAAAGATATATATATATATATATATATATATATATATATATATGAAAGTTCCTGAAGGACTTAGGCTATCTGATTCAAATAGTTTCAGACCACGGAACACGCTCTCCATTCGTTTGAGGCGTTCACTTTACGGATTGAAACAATCAGGACGGATGCGGTATAACTGTCTAAGTGAATATTTGATCAGATTGGGATATGTGAATAATGAATTATGCCCATGCGTGTTTATTAAGAAAACAAGTTCCGGGTTCGCTATAGTGGCAGTTTATGTCGATGACATGAATCTGATTGGTATAAGTGCGGCACTACGTGCATGCTAATATCCAGCCACTCTCTCGGGAACAGTCACCTCTGGGCGAACACATCCCCAGGCTCAGACCCATCCGAGTGGTACATCCAGGCTCAGTCTCATCCGAGAAGCTGACTACCATAGGATCAACTCCGGATCCTACAATCACATCCCCCAAGCTCCGGTCGTCTGGGTAATCCCCCCAAGCTCCGACCGTCTGGGAATATCACAATCACAATGAAAACCATCTCGGGAATTACATCCCAAAATATTTCAATCAAATCTTGTCTTCATACAAAGTCAAGATCATTCCCGACCGGGTCTCAAAGCCCAAAATACCTTTTACACATAAACCGTTAAAATCACCGTTTAAATCAATAAAATAATCCGGAAATCCTCATTGACTCACTAACAAAGTCAAAATATCATTTTAGAAATCATTTAGAATCCGGGCCTAGCCCAAAACATCATTTACACGTTCCTGGTAAAACGTGCCCGTAAGACTGATTAAAATAATCATAAAATCACAATAAATCATTAATTTCACAATTTCACAAGTGACTCCAAATTCGAGTCAAAATCACTATTCACTTGGGTTCTCATCCCAAAATATCATTATCACGCAAATCCATGCGTTGCAACCTCCGTTGCCATTTTCACGTAAATCCACGAAATCGACCCTTGACTCATTCCCGAGTCAACACATCATTTTTTCAATCCATGACTCAATAATCCGAGTCCAAACATTATTTTCGATCAATTTCAATCTCGGACTCATAAACCAAGTCCAAACATTATTTTCACCAAATTTCATAATTTCTCGAAAATAGCCCAAAAATAATAATATAATAATCATAAAATCGAGAAATTCCGGATTGAAACATCAATCATATCAAATCATAGAATAAAGCATTTAAAAGCATATATGCATGCATCACGGTTAGAAAAGCAAAAGTCCACTCACACACACCGTCCAAAACGGTCCGTTTCCGAGCTGCACGTTTTTCCGTAAATTCTGGAAATCACAACTCCTGTCCAAAATCATTATAGAGGGTTACTAACATCTCAAAATACTTCATATAATTTTTCCCAATTTTTTCGGAAATTAAATACGTATTTTTAACGTAAAACAAAACTTCGGATACGCGAAACATTATCGAAACAATATCTGATTTCCTCGAAACCAGTGTCAAAATGTTCGTTACAATGAGAGGATCAAAAGTCATGTTGACCTCACCTTGAAACTAGACCGGACGCGCCCTCACACGCCGCCGTGAGTGGCTGCGCGTGAAACCCACGCGCCTGTTACAGTACCGTCGTCCTTACCCGTTTGTCTGTAAAACGGGCCATTTAACCCGCGAGGCGACCCGGTTTGTTCTCTGTCAATTCGACACCAAATTCAACAATTCAAACGTCTATTAGCATCGAATTAGTTTCAATTAGGGATCTGTAGAATTAACTACAATCGAACTTACCTCAAACCTCAGGATCACAGATGATCATTCGAAGAACATCCTGCCACTGTTCATCATTCGAACTCCTTCAATTTCAATCGATTTCCCTCAATTGATGCAACCAGAAGTTTCAATGGACTCAGGTAAACTCTTTCCCCAACTCAATTGCATCAATCCATGGCTCAAACTCCACGACTCAAGCTCGAACTTTGTTGCTGTTACCAGACCCAGTTCAGAGTCAATTGGGCCTCGATTTCTTCCATTCTTGATGTGGTTCGAATCGTACTGACCTCAGGAAGCTATTTCCAAGCTCCAATTCGATCATCACGGCTCAATTCTTCCAATTCGAATTTTCCCCCCAAATTTCCTAAAACCCGAATTCCAGTTCCTCAGTTCCCCTCAATCCGTCGTGTTTCCCTCACTAATTCCGTCTCTGAATTCTCTCCAATTTGCACTCTCAAGTTCAACTGATGGAGAGGAGATTAAGGGTGGAATGAATTGTGTTTTTGGTTGTACACGGTTAAGAAATCAGAGAGGATTAATGGAAATTTAAAGAATAATTTAATTTAATTAATTAATAAAACATAATAATTATGTTTTCCCCAAAACATGTGTCAGGGCCCACCCCTAATCCCTCGGGATTAAGGGCTAAACCCCGCTCCCGTCTAGCTTGCGCATGACACGAGGGCCAAACATACGCCAAACCTCCGTGTGACACGTAAGTCGGACAAGGGAGTTCCAATCCAACTATCTCGACAACTTCAAACTTTCCAAAGTTCGCAGAGTCTACTGTGGATTGTGCGTGTGATGTCTCCATCCCTCTCAACCGACAGCCCGCACTGCAGCAACCTGGAGAGTATCGAAAACACGAAAAGACTGTGAGTGGACAAAAATAAAGTTTAAGTTCAAAAACAGTTATCAGAAAACACAGACATTTATACCCTCCGCGTAAAAACCAATGCATGCATATCAATTTCATGTCATAAAACCGTGTACGAAAAACTAAACACATTTTTCTTTTTCCAACTCCCGGGCCTCCTCCCAAAACCGTCAAAAACCGTTTCATCCGGGCCACTGCCCAAAACATCATCATCATCAAGTCTCAGTGAAAACCCAAAACACATTTAAAGCCACATTCTCATCCATCGAACCTGCTGGATCTATCCGAGTCTTTAAACTCCCGAGTCTTTAAACTCAATCCAGGCCTCAATAATATCCGAGTCTTTAAACTCAACAGGCCTACGGGGGAAATATCAATATATCCGAGTCTTTAAACTCCCGAGTCTTTAAACTCAATCCAGGTCTTTAAACCCAATCCGGGCCCGTCCCCCGTCAATCAATATCCGGGTCTTTAAACCCAATAACCAGATCCAGCAAATTCAATCCAAAACCGTTTGAAAACCATTTCTAAATCCTTATCCAAATCTGAATCCGAAATTACCGGTCGGATGCCCTTCCAGCATCCAGAATCGTTATTCCGAATTCAGACCCAGAATTCATTTCCTTCTCATTTTCGGATCCGAGTTCGCAACCATCATTCCGTAAGACGGCATCTGGAATAATCATTCCGAACCCAAACCCGAAAATCCATTTCTAAAACCACTTTTCTGAACTGGGCTTCAAGCCCGAAAACCCTTTTTCGAAATCCTTTTTCTTCCTTTGAAATCAACTCGTATTTCGAATCCCGAAATCAAGTCAGAAAAGCCAGGTTCAAATTACGATACTTATCAAAACCTCGTAAAACGTGAAAACCGTCTTTTTCTCGATAAACGTGCCAAAAACTATAAACCATCACAATCATAGAATCAAGTATAGAAAATATATAAAAACACATATGCATGCAAAAGAGTTAGAAAGTAAAGTCCACTCACAGACCATTTCAGCGTCGCCTCGATACTCGCGCACTTACGCCTCCCCGGCCATTCGCTATCCTCGGCTTTCCCGAACCTGTCCAAATCCCAATATAAGGTTACTAACTACTTCACGATACTCATACTAAAATCCCATAATTTTCCCGAACTTCTAAGCGTACTTCAAACGGGACCCTAGACTTTCGACCTCGCGGAACTAACCTCAAACGACGTCCGATTAACCCGAAACCAATTCCAATAGACTCGTCACAACACCTAGACCAAAAACCATGTTGACGGTTTTACCAACCGCCGCGGCACGCGCCCCCACGCGCCGCCCAAAGTGGCTGCGTTTGGGCCTCACGCGCCAGCTACAGGACCATCATCTACCTCGAGTCGACCCGGTCGAATCGGTCTCTGCAACTTGAACCGGCGAGAACGGTTCACCGCCGTGCCTGTACCGTCTTCCTCCCTTTCTTCACCATCCTCTTCTTCCAATCCTGAGCAATCCAGTCCCCTCACTCAAACACCTCGACACCGTCCCTAACCCGTAGACTCGAGCTCAAAACCAAAACCCAAACTGTCCCCTGTTTTCTACTCCGGCCACCCAGGTCCTCTCCCGTCACAATAACCACCCTAGACGACGCTTAGGACCTCCCTGAGCCTCGCACCACTCACCATAACCGTCTACTCAACCCCAGACTGCACGACTTCCCGTTTGAACATCGCGGCAAAACAGAGTATGCACACGGGGAAAACAATTACCTGCCTGTCGATCACCGCCGTGCACACCGTCGTGCTCCCTGGAGTCCACAAAGTCGCCTGAGCTACCCTTCGAGTCCAATTGAAGCAACACACAACCACACCACCCCCACGATCTCTCACCCCTTCTCTGTTTCCCTGCGAACTCAAACCTCCCACTCCCCTGATTATCTTTCAGGAATTGCCCTTACTTCTCACTCACTGTCTCTCACTCGATCTCCAGCCTCTCATCCACTCACCAGAACACACAACACTCCTTGCACTTGATCGATTTTCTCTCCAACTCACCCTCTGTTTCTCTTGTTCGAACACGACTACACACGGCTGCACAAATTAAACACACACCGTGCACGGCCTAGAAGCCACTACACACACTGCACGTTTCACCAATCCCTCAAGCCTCACACAAAAATCTCCTCTCTGCTCAGGACACTTGTCCTAATCCGGTTGAACCAAACCCAGAGTACCAAAAGACCAAAAGGCCCCTCTTTAACTCCAAAATTACCATTTTACCCTTACTGTTTTAGACCCATAACTTACACATCCTAACTCCGATAAACACGTGCCGCCTGTCGTTGAATTCAGGACGACGAGATCTATCTAACGGTCCTAGGTCAACGTGTCAAAAGCCGATCATCCAAAAAGTCAACTTTTTCCCCTAGTTTAACCAACTTACGAAAGTGCCCTCAAACTTCCGAACATCATAACTTCCTTAACCCCAGTTCCCGGGACGGGTCGTTACAATCTACCCACCTAAAAAGAATTTCGTCCCCGAAATTCCACAGCTCGTTCCCAACACTAGGGGTCTCCTACCCGGTAATCAATACTAGCTTAACAAAACCCACTCCTGGGTTTCCTGTCTATCATCTCCACCTTGGGTACCACCACCTACCCCTTCCGGAGTCCAAAGGGAAACCTGTCTACCGGTTCACTCCCTTACGTCCCTCGGCTACTACTTCGACCACTTGTCGGAATAAACCAACAAAGTCCTAAAGGAAAACTCTGGATTGTGGGTTCTCTTCACTTCAATAACCTCATATCGATCAGTTATAATCACTCATTTCCAATTCCTTCCGTCATCCTTTAACAGAACTCACAAGGGTCCCCAACCATCCCTGCGACCTTCATCCCACCGATGGTCAAACCTGTCCATACCAGCCTAGGGTCATTGAGTATCTGCTGCTCTACTCTAATCAATCAACGACACCCTAAGCAAACAACCACCACCTCGGCTGCACCTAGCAGCACCCTCTCCAATCCGGTCGTAAGTCGGCCCAAACCACAAGGACTACGATCCAGTAAATCCACAGGGTACCTCAAATCGTCCTCATCATTCGGGTTACCCAAACCCGCAATTACCACGCCACCCAACTGACCAAAGGTCATCAAGCCAAAACCATCTGGCCCAACAGGCCACCCACAATTGGCCTCCTCGGCCTCCGTAGCTCACCGGCTACCGTCCAGGTTACTTCTGCTAGCGTAACGCCGACCCTTGGTCCATCCATCAAGCACAGCCCGTGCCAACACACTAACCGTTCCGGTCTTAAGCCGATGTATGTCAAATCTCGAACCGTGTATCAAGCGACTAGCACCCTCAAACGCTGCTCTCACTATCGTATCCAGGTTGCTGACGGGCTGTTCCACATCGAGACATCACATCCACAGTAGCATCACATCACCCAAGTCGACAAACATACAACTCTGGGAACCAAACCTTACGCAGAACTCACAAACCTCGCTCTGATACCAATTGTCAGGGCCCACCCCTAATCCCCCGGGATTAAGGGCTAAACCCCGCTCCCGTCTAGCTTGCGCATGACACGAGGGCCGAACAGACGCCTAACCTCTGTGTGACACGTAAGTCGGACAAGGGAGTTCCGATCCAACTATCTCGACAACTTCGAACTTTCCAGAGTGCGCAGAGTCTACTGTGGATTGTGCGTGTGATGTCTCCATCCCTCTCGACCGACAGCCCGCACTGCAGCAACCTGGAGAGTATCGAAAACACGAAAAGACTGTGAGTGGACAAAAATAAAGTTTAAGTTTAAAAACAGTTATCAAAAAACACAAACATTTACACCCTCCGCGTAAAAACCAATGCATGCATATCAATTTCATGTCATAAAACCGTGTACGAAAAACTAAACACATTTTTCTTTTTCCAACTCCCGGGCCTCCGCCCAAAACCGTCAAAAACCGTTTCATCCGGGCCACTGCCCAAAACATCATCATCATCAAGTCTTAGTGAAAACCCAAAACACATTTAAAGCCACATTCTCATCCATCGAACCTGCTGGATCTATCCGAGTCTTTAAACTCAATCCAGGCCTTAATAATATCCGAGTCTTTAAACTCCCGAGTCTTTAAACTCAACAGGCTTACGGGGGAAATATCAATATATCCGAGTCTTTAAACTCAATTCGGGTCTTTAAAACCAATCCGGGCCCGTCCCCGTCAATCAATATCCGGGTCTTTAAACCCAATAACCAGATCCAGCAAATCCAATCCAAAACCGTTTGAAAACCATTTCTAAATCCATATCCAAACCCGAATCCGAAATTACCGGTCGGATGCCGTTCCGGCATCCAGAATCGTTATTCCGAATCCAGACCCAGAATTCATTTCCTTCTCATTTCCGGATCTGAGTCCGCAACCATCATTCCGTAAGCCGGCATCCAGAATAATCATTCTGAACCCAAACCCGAAAATCCATTTCCAAAACCACTTTTCTGAACTGGGCTTCAAGCTCGAAAACCTTTTCCGAAATCCTTTTTCTTCCTTTGAAATCAACTCGTATTTCGAATCTCGAAATCAAGTCAGAAAAACCAGGTTCAAATTACGATACTTATCAAAATCTCGTAAAACGTGAAAACCGTCTTTTTCTCGATAAACGTGCCAAAAACTATAAACCATCACAATCATAGAATCAAGTATAGAAAACATATAAAAACACATATACATGCATCAAGAGTTAGAAAGCAAAGTCCACTCACAGACCATTTCAGCGTCGCCTCGATACTCGCGCACTTACGCCTCCCCGGCCATTCGCTATCCTCGGCTTTCCCGAACCTGTCCAAATCCCAATATAAGGTTACTAACTACTTCACGATACTCATACTAAAATCCCATAATTTTCCCGAACTTCTAAGCGTACTTCAAACAGGACCCTAGACCTTTGACCTCGCGGAACTAACCTCAAACGACGTCCGATTAACCCGAAACCAATTCCAATAGACTCGTCACAACACCTAGACCAAAAATCATGTTGACGGTTTTACCAACCGCCGCCGCACGCACCCCCACGCGCCGCCCAAAATGGCTGCGTTTGGGCCTCACACGCCAGCTACAGGACCATCATCTACCTCGAGTCGACCCGGTCGAACCGGTCTCTGCAACTTGAACCGGCGAGAACGGTTCACCGCCGTGCCTGCACCGTCTTCCTCCCTCTCTTCACCATCCTCTTCGTCCAATCCTGAGAAATCCAGTACCCTCACTCAAACACCTCGACACCGTCCCTAACCCGTCGACTCGAGCTCAAAACCAAAACCCAAACTATCCCCTGTTTTCTACTCCGGCCACCCAGGTCTTCTCCCGTCACAATAACCACCCTAGACGACGCCTAGGACCTCCCTGAGCCTCGCACCACTCACCATAACCGTCGGCTCAACCCCAGACTGCACGACTTCCCGTTTGAACATCGCGGAAAAACAGAGTATGCACACGGGGAAAGCAATTACCTGCCTGTCGATCACCGCCGTGCACACCGTCGCGCTCCCTGGAGTCCACAGAGTCGCCTGAGCTACCCTTCGAGTCCAATTGAAGCAACACACAGCCACACCACCACCATGATCTCTCACCCCTTCTCTGTTTCCCTGCGAACTCAAACCTCCCACTCCCCTGATTATCTTTCACGAATTGCCCTCACTTCTCACTCACTGTCTCTCACTCGATCTCCAGCCTCTCATCCACTCACCAGAACACACAACACTCCTTGCACTTGATCGATTTTCTCTCCAACTCACCCTCTGTTTCTCTTGTTCGAACACGACTACACACGGCTGCACAAATTAAACACACACCGTGCACGGCCTAGAAGCCACTACACACACTGCACGTTTCACCAATCCCTCAAACCTCACACAAAAATCTCCTCTCTGCTCAGGACACTTGTCCTAATCCGGTTGAACCAAACCCAGAGTACCGAAAGACCGAAAGGCCCCTCTTTAACTCCAAAATTACCATTTTACCCTTACCGTTTTAGACCCATAACTTACACATCCTAACTCCGATAAACACGTGCCGCCTGTCGTTGAATTCAGGACGACGAGATCTATCTAACGGTCCTAGGTCAACGTGTCAAAACCCGATCATCCAAAAAGTCAACTTTTTCCCCTAGTTTAACCAACTTACGAAAGTGCCCTCAAACTTCCGAACATCATAACTTCCTTAACCCCAGTTCCCGGGACGGGTCGTTACAACATGGGATCTGGTTTTATGCCTGAATTTAAGGGATGAGTGACACTTGTCACTCATCCAATTGTGTTCAGTCTCCGGGTACTGTTCATATTAAAATATTATTTTAATCCCGGTTCGTTCGGTTAATCGAGTCCGTTCTCGTGACCATAACTTCGTCGTCGAATCTCCGATTTCGGCATGCCGCCTGTCGTTGGATTCGTATCGACGAGACCTACGTAACGGTCCTTGGCCCTCGTCCATTGGACTTCCCGAGTCAAAAGTCAACATTTGGCCCCTAATATGCCAAATTACCAAAATACCCCTCAACTTCCGAACGTCATAACTTTCACCTCGAATGTCGGAATCGAACGTGCCACCTGTCTATGAACTCGTGACGTCTCGAACTACGTCACAGTCATCGATCAAAGTCTGTTTGACCGCCTGAACTAAAAGTCAACATTTTGCCCACGTCAGGGGCAAAACGGTCATTTTGCACCATTCGTCCGATTTCACTCAACTAATCCCCGATTAGTCATTCTAAATCGTAAGTAATTAATATTCAATCCCGACACTCGGGACGGGTTATTACAACTTTCCCTCCTTAAAGAATTTCATCCCCGAAATTCCAACTATCCGTATTCCACCACTACCTCGTGGAAAACTAATGGGCCTCACAACACGTGTACACCTGTACACCCACTAGCCAATGCAGAACGCGTCTGCTTTCAGCCGTCACAATACAGATGAACGTCGTACTAACTACACTCGACCACCTCGAGTGAAATTGATTACCAGAAATTGGCAATGTCACCGTTAAGCTGACTCCTTCAGCTTGACGGCCCCACGTACTCACTAATGTGCCCTGACCTTCGCTCTCTTCGAGAGTCACCAAAACTCACTTGTCAGTCCATGCCAACACTACTAGCCAAACTATCGCCACAAAGCTTTACCACCCTTGTAAAGCTCCAATCAGTAACAAATCAGTGACAACACATTGTACTACAACGTCTGTCAATGTAGTACAAGATCAACAATATGATCTCACCTCGCAGGGCAAACTCAATCCTGCGACAAATACCAACAGCAGTAACCACAACTGTCACCCCCTCAGCGATCCCAGATGCTGGTAAGATCACGACATGATAACATCTGGCCGCAAAGAAACTTGCGGTCACACTAACCACCAACTCACTCAATCAGATGGTGTAACTGGAACACATTGAACACCAGCCTAGAAGTGATCACACAACTCAACACTAGAGTTTCACTATCCAACCATGGCTAAGAGCACCTGCTCAAACAATCACTGAATGCATCAAAATCACCCTGCCCAGGGCATCGTGTTCAATGTCCAGTTCATGTTCACAACTAACACCAATGGTATCGGAACTAAGCCAAATACCAACACGTTCATCGACACATCACTGGTACATCCCATGTACCGTCACCAGGTATCAAGTACCATCACCAGGTATCAAGTACCATCATCCATACGATACAGCAAATCGTACCCCAAGTATGATCCTACAGCTGGACCCCAATAGTCCAAATGATCAAAAATCAAGTATTACACCAATCCCATGGAGTTCTAGTAATGACAGGATTCCACTGATCCTCCCGTTATCAAAAAAAAGTTTAGCTTTCTCATCTTAGTATATCGGCTACCTCACTAGCCGTACACCCGACCCGACTATAAGGTCGAAATCTCAAGGTCTCCTGACTAATACCGTCACACACAAGGCCTTTCCGTTTATCATCCTTTGCCATTCCTGATAGTCGTCCTTTCTAGAAGTATGACCTCAGCATACTCGACCCATAGATCAATATGGTCGATCCCAAACCAGGTAGGGAAAAGTACAAAAATCCTGAGGGTTCAGCTAGCATCGACAATCCTTTTCCAATGCTACCCAAAAACACCTCGCCAAAACACAACTCTCAAAATGACACATCAACGTGTCCACAGGAAAGAACGTCTAGTTCTCCCGGGATTCACACCAGCCCCTGTTACTACTAACACTTATGTCACAAGTCTACTCTAGTCGACTAAACCTGACACCACAAATTCTCTCTTAGGATAGTCAACACATCCACCGAGCACATCACTTGCCCATCCGTAGATGAAGGCACACTAATACGTTATCATGACCAACCCAACTGCGGTCAGAAAACCTGCCACAACAACTCACAGTCATACCCGGCTCATCCGGAACCATCAAATCACATCAGGACTCCTCCCGAATCTGAAACCACTCCTGACTCCTACTGAGTCCAAGTCCAAACTCGACTGACGTCAATGCCACCACTGGCATATCCAGTCACCTAGCAAAGTACCCCTAGGTCAACCACATCCTTTCCAGAACACAAAACCATTTCCGGACTCCCTCTGAGTCCAATCCAATATCCAAACCCATCCTCGGGTCAAGTTTATTCTGGGCCCAACATGCCCATCCACATACCAAACCGTTAACAAAAACAACCATCCGGACCCACACTAGTCCGACACAATCAAAACACATGATACAATATTGCAACACAAGTGTACAATACAAACTATTTACAAAGTATCGCGAAAACAAGTATCAATACATTTATTTTGAACTATGGTCAAGTCGATCGGGGCAGTTCCTTCGCAAATGTCCAAGTTTCCTACAAAAGTGACAAGTGCCAGTGCTGAGGCGACTTGCCCCACCACGCCGCTTACCAGTCGACCGAGTTGAAGTTCCACTCGAAGGAACACCCACCAAGGGTCGCGACACAAGAGAATGAAGGCTAACTCGCTTCGATGTTTCCTGACTTATCTTTTCAGTATCCTGACGCTCTCGGCGACGTCCAGAGCCCAAAGATTGTTCTGGCACAGGTAAAATAGTAGCCTCCACTCGGATAGCAGCATCCGATAATTCCCTCAGGGTAGAATACGAGCCAACAGTTACAGCACCTCGTAACTCATTCCTCAATCCCTGCTCAAACCTTCGACACTTATCCTCCTCAGTAGCCACAAACAGAGGAGCGAAACTAGATAAGTGCAAAAATTGATGTTCATAATCAACCACTGACAGATTCCCTTGCAGTAATTGGAGAAACTCAACCTCCTTAGCGTTCCGAAATGAGCGAGGATAAAACTGATCCAAAAATCGCTCTCGGAATGCATCCCATGTCAAGGTACGGGCATCCCAACCAGTCAACTGTAAACTATGCCACCACCTGTAGGCATAGCCATCCAGAAGAAAAGTGGCTAAGGGCACCATGTCCTCCAAGGGACATATCATGACCTCGAAAATCCTTTCCAATCGAGTAAGCCAATCTTCAGCACCATCCGGTCCCGAATCACCACGAAACACAGTGGCTCCTAACCGTTGAGCTCGCTCAATATCCGGACCTTCGCTAACACTATTCTCGTCCCTCCCATCTTCAGACCGTGTACGGGACGCACGACTCGGAGGCATGACGTAACAACATAAATCAAGAACCAAATGCTCTGATACCACTTTGACAGGACACGTCCCAACAAGACGTCAAAGACCGTGTCCGGTCCTGCTCCCGTCTGACAAGTCAACTAAAGGTCCGAAACTACCCTTTAGTGCTTGCCAGACAAGGGATGTTTACGCGGATTTCTGCTGCTGCCACTGCCTCACGATCAGTCGCGAACGTCGTACCACGGCCTGGAGGGTCACAAAACAGAAAAGGTGTGAGTGGACAAAATTGACCTCTTATAAAAACATTTGCCAAAATACATTCTTACCCGCCAGTTTTCACAAACTTGCATGCATATCGTAAAACATGAGTAATAGTATGAAATCATTCAAGTATGAACAGTGGACCGATAAAATCAAAACATATTTTCCCATGGTCCATAAAACTCATGTTCACCAAATCAGTTCATGTTATAAAACATCAAATCCCGGCTCTCAGGCCAAAACATGTGAAAACATAATCACCTGGCTACAAAGACCAAAAACCCGTACTCAATACCAGTACGTCATCACAAACCACATCAATCAACATTAATCACCAGTGCACAATGAATATATCAATCCAATCAATCCGCACTACTCACAAGTGCACAAACTATCGCAATCACATCTGCACTACTCACAAGTGCACAATCAAACCATCAACTGCACTATTCACAAGTGCAGCACTACGCGCAGGCCAATATCCAGCCATTCTCTCGAGAACAGACACCTCTGGGCTCAACCCCCTCAGGCTCAGTCACCTCTGGGCGAACACATGCCCAGGCTCAGACCCATCCGAGTGGTACATCCAGGCTCAGCCTCATCCGAGAAGCTGACTACCATAGGATCAACTCCGGATCCTACAATCACATCCCCCAAGCTCCGGTCGTCTGGGTAATCCCCCCAAGCTCCGACCGTCTGGGAATATCACAATCACAATGAAAACCATCTCAGGAATTACATCCCAAAATATTTCAATCAAATCTTGTCTTCATACAAAGTCAAGATCATTCCCGACCGGGTCTCAAAGCCCAAAATACCTTTTACACATAAACTGTTAAAATCACCGTTTAAATCAATAAAATAATCCGGAAATCCTCATTGACTCACCAACAAAGTCAAAATATCATTTTAGAAATCATTTAGACTCTGGGCCTAGCCCAAAACATCATTTACACGTTCCTCGTAAAACGTACCCGAAAGACTGATTAAAATAATCATAAAATCACAATAAATCATTAATTTCACAATTTCACAAGTGACTCCAAATCCGAGTCAAAATCACTATTCACTTGGGTTCTCATGCCCAAAATATCAATATCACGCAAATCCATATGTTGCAACCTCCGTTTCCATTTTCACGTAAATCCACGAAATCGACCGTTGACTCATTTCCGAGTCAACACATCATTTTTTCAATCCATGACTCAATAATCCGAGTCCAAACATTATTTTCGATCAATTTCAATCCCGGACTTATAAACCAAGTCCAAACATTATTTTCACCAAATTTCATAATTTCTCGAAAATCGCCCAAAAATAATAATATAATAATCATAAAACCGAGAAATTACCGGATTGAAACATCAATCATATCAAATCATAGAATAAAGCATTTTAAAGCATATATGCATGCATCACGGTTAGAAAAGCAAAAGTCCACTCACACACACCGTCCAAAACGGTCCGTTTCCGAGCTGCACGTTTTTCCGTAAATTCTGGAAATCACAACTCCTGTCCAAAATCATTATAGAGGGTTACTAACATCTCAAAATACTTCATATAATTTTTCCCAATTTTATCGGAATTTAAATACGTATTTTTAACGTAAAACAAAACTTCGGATACGCGAAACATTATCGAAACAATATCCGATTTCCTCGAAACCAGTGTCAAAATGTTCGTTACAATGAGAGGATCAAAAGTCATGTTGACCTCACCTTGAAACTAGACCGGACGCGCCCTCACGCGCCGCCGTGAGTGGCTGCGCGTGAAACCTACGCGCCTGTTACAGTACCGTCGTCCTTACCCGTTTGTCTGTAAAACGGGCCATTTAACCCGCGAGGCGACCCGGTTTGTTCTCTGTCAATTCGACACCAAATTCAACAATTCAAACGCCTATTAGCATCGAATTAGTTTCAATTAGGGATCTGTGGAATTAATTACAATCGAACTTACCTCAAACCTCAGGATCACAGATGATCATTCGAAGAACATCCTGCCACTGTTCATCATTCGAACTCCTTCAATTTCAATCGATTTCCCTCAATTGATGCAACCAGAAGCTTCAATGGACTCAGGTAAACTCTTTCCCCAACTCAATTGCATCAATCCATGGCTCAAACTCCACGACTCAAGCTCGAACTTTGTTGCTATTACCAGACCCAGTTCAGAGTCAATTGGGCCTCGATTTCTTCCGTTCTTGATGTGGATCGAATCGTACTGACCTCAGGAAGCTATTTCCAAGCTCCAATTCGATCATCACGGCTCAATTCTTCCAATTCGAATTTTCCCCCCAAATTTCCTAAAACCCGAATTCCAGTTCCTCAGTTCCCCTCAATCCGTCGTGTTTCCCTCACTAATTCCGTCTCTGAATTCTCTCCAATTTGCACTCTCAAGTTCAGCTGATGGAGAGGAGATTAAGGGTGGAATGAATTGTGTTTTTGGTTGTACACGATTAAGAAATCAGAGAGGATTAATGGTAATTAATAGAATAATTTAATTTAATTAATTAATAAAACATAATAATTATGTTTTCCCCAAAACATGGGATCTGGTTTTATGCCTGAATTTAAGGGATGAGTGACACTTGTCACTCATCCAAGTGTGTTCAGTCACCGGGTACTGTTCATATTAAAATATTATTTTAATCCCAGTTCGTTCGGTTAATCGAGTCTGTTCTCGTGACCATAACTTCGTCGTCGAATCTCGGATTTCGGCATGCCGCCTGTCGTTGGATTCGTATCGACGAGACCTATGTAACGGTCCTTGGCCCTCGTCCATTGGACTTCCCGGGTCAAAAGTCAACATTTGGCCCCTAATATGCCAAATTACCAAAATACCCCTCAACTTCCGAACGTCATAACTTTCACCTCGAATGTCGGAATCGAACGTGTCACCTGTCTATGAACTCGTGACATCCCGAACTATGTCACCGTCATCGGTCAAATTCCGTTTGACCACCCGAACTAAAAGTCAACATTTTGCCCACGTTAGGGGCAAAACGGTCATTTTGCACCATTCGTCCGATTTCACTCAACTAATCCCCGATTAGTCATTTTAAATCATAAGTAATTAATATTCAATCCCGACACTCGGGACGGGTCATTACACACACAAGGCACGTTCCCAATCCGGTTATTTCTTTATCATTGGGAACACAGCAATATCTTGGAGGTCTACGAAACAGACTCTTGTTGCTACGTCTTCGAATCATGCAGAGATTTTAGCTATGCACGAAGCAGTTCGTGAATACATATGGTTAAGAGCTATTACTGGGCATATTCGAAGTACATGTGGACTAAATTCCACCCATAATGAACCGACAGTTATCTACGAAGATAATGCTGCCTGCATAGAGCAGATGAAGACCGGTTTCATTAAGAGAGACAACACCAAGCATATTGCACCGAAGTTTTTTTTTAACCAACAACAGCAAGAACATCGAAAGGTTGAGATCAAGTCAATACGATCTCAAGATAATCATGCAGACTTATTCACCAAGTCATTACCAAAGGCCACGTTCCAGCAACATGTGCGAGGTATTGGTTTACGTAGACTGGCTGATCTACCTAATCTGTAGTTTTCAGGGGGAGTCAATGTCAGGGGGAGTATCCTGAAGTATACCAAGTATCCCAAAGTATACTGAGTATCCCGAAGTATATTCACATGATCATCGTGTACTCTTTTGTCTTACGACCAGGGTTATTTTGTCCCATTGAGTTTTGTTACCTAGCTAGATTTTAATGAGACACATTTTGGTATGATCGCCCCGCTAACGATGCATCCTGAAGATGCTATGATTTGACTCATATGCATTTGCACATCTTTTCCCTTCAACCACGGGTTTTTCCCACTAGGTTTACCGGGTAAGGTTTTGGTGGAGCAACACTAATGCATTTTATCTCAAAGGCGGATTATCTACCCGTATTCCAGAAGAGACAACATCAGCTACCTCAGAAGATTCCGATATGATCACCTATACGCATGTTGCACTCTTTTTCCTTCGACCAGGGTTATTTTTGTCCCATAGGGTTTTTGTTACCTGGCAAGGTTTTAACGAGGCAATATATAAGTGCGTAACCAAGCAGTACCATTACATGAAATATCCAAGGGGGAGTGTTGTGAATAGTTAAATGGTTATGTCTATTTATGTAATAGGTACTAGGGGTAGTTTTGTCCTTTTGTATTCATTAATTATCCCTCCTTATATAAGGGATAATTAACTTTGTAAACCCTAATAAGAATCTCATAAGATATCAGACGTATTATTTCTTTTCCCTGCCTCTCCATATTCTCTCTGCATTCTCATCTACCGAATTTCCTTCGCAACACTTTTTAAAATTTGATAGCACACTATAAACATATAGTTATTATCTTATTTCCTTCTTAAATGTGCAGGCAGTTAAAAGCTCTAATCTTGATTACTCTCACTTTATTTCACTTCATTGGCAATACCTCCTGAATTAGTTGATAAGCTTGTCAACTTTCAGAACTCCATCCTTGGAATTAATGATTCTTCGATAGATGAGAATCTGGATGGTGATAAGATAATTCAGAGAATGAAGATGAAAACCAAAAGTTAGAGAAAGGAACTGATGTTGCTGTTGAACTTAAAGTTGAAGGTGACCGCGAACATGTTAAAGTGAATCTAGCCAACATTCCTATTGTGAGTTATGCACCTAAATCATCAAAGGCTTCTACCCTCTCTGGTATGGAAATAATCATGATGTATGTCCTTATGGTTCAAAAATCATATGTATATAAGTATAGCAAGCTGCACCGTTTTGATATGGCAGTTGAAAATAGATTGGCTAAAATGTTTGTGAATTTATTCGTTAAAAATTTTCCTTTCATGAAGCAATTGATTTGGTCGTTTTTAATTGTTTTCTGCATAAGATGATATGTGGTTAATTGCTGTATTTGTTTTCATGAGTATATTCGTTTTTTGTGTTCATTTGAATAATCTGTGTATTTGATCTCTCTCATTTATTCCTCATTTTAGTCTGTAAAAGTCTCATGAAAATCTGTGCATCTGACAGACTTGGGAATCGAAAAGTCAATATTCATTAAGCCAAAAACATTTCATTTAACGGTGCTAATGTTGAAGTTGTGGAACAAGGATCGAGTTAATGCAGCCACTGAGGTTTTGCAGGTAACTGTAACTGAATGAAAATAAAAATATGTTGGTTGGGGCTACTTGTGATAAAATGTTTTGTGTTTCTATCCAGAGCATCTCCTTGTAAAATATCTAGGCCCAAATTTCAAATATATCTACAAAATGTTATTTGAAGCATTAATGAAGTAAGTGGTTGTAGGTAAGTGGGATCCAAAATGTAGTAGGTGGTTGTAGGTAAGTGGGATCCAAAATGTAGTAGGTGGTTGTAGGTAAGTGGGATCCAAAATGAAGTAAGTGGGTGGGTGAAGCATTAATGAAAGCATTTAGATGGTTCCTCCTTGGCCTATATAAGGAGAGGTCATTTGCTCATTCCATCAATCTCATCCAAGAGAAACATCTTCCTCCAAGTAGAGAGTGAAGAGTGCCCACTCTAAGTTGAGAGTGTTGAGTGTTGTAGTGTTGGTAGCAAAACAAGTGTGAGAGAGAGAGTTTCCTTCAAGTAGTGTTCTTGAAGTTGTGCATCTCTTTGTATCCCTAATTTCATTAGTGGAGGTTCTTGTTGTTGTTGCCCCGTGGACATAGGCATATTGCCGAACCACGTTATATCCGGTGTTCTCTATTCTTTGCTCTTTTATTTCCTTGCATATTTTTCCTTTTTTGTGGGTTGAGTTATTATTTCCATTCTACTATTTTCCGCAACAGTGGTATCAGAGCTCTAGGTTCGTTGAGAATGGAAGGCTCAAGGAGTACCATGGTTCGACTCAACCACTCCAATTGGATTACATGGAAGCCGAGAATGGAGGACATTCTCTATTGCAAGGATCTGCATGAGCCCATAGAAGGAGAGGAAGGCAAGCCTGAGAATATGGGAGATGCTGAATGGAAGAAGTTGAATCGCAAGGCTATTGGCCATATTCGTGAATGGGTGGATGATAGTGTGTTCCACCATGTGTCCAACGAGACTAACGCCCATGCTCTTTGGTTGAAGTTGGAGTCATTGTTCGAACAAAAGTCCGCATCGAAGAAAGCGTTTCTCATTAAGGAGCTTGTCAACATGAAGTATAAGGAGGGCGTAAGGGTGACTGAGCACCTCAACAACTTCCAAAGCACTGTCAATCAATTGGCCACGATGGACATGAAGATCGCGGATGAGCTTCAAGCGTTATTGCTTCTTGGATCTTTGCCCGACAGCTGGGAGACCTTTGTCATTACTGTAAGTAACTCTGCTCCCAATGGTGTGTTATCTATGGATAATGTTAAAGACAACATGTTCAATGAAGAGACTAGGAGAAAGTCATCTAGTTCCGATAATAGTCAAGTCTTTGTGACGGAGAATAGAGGAAGGAGCAAGAGTAAAGTTCCCAGTCGAGATCGCGGAAGAAGTGCAAGCCGTTCGAGGACACGATTCAATGGAAGGTGTCATAATTGCAATCTCTATGGCCACATGATGAAGAATTGCAACAAACTAAAGAATAACAAGAAGGATGGGAAAGATGGCTCAACCTACCAAAAGAAGGAGGACACAACCAATACTGCAGCTACCGCTACTGTGTCCAGTCAAGCATGTGAGTTGTTGTCTCTTGACAATGATTGCCTACATGCTGATGAAGATAAAAACATTTCTTGGGTAGTTGATTCTGGAGCATCTTTCCATGCCACGGCGCACTCGGAGTTCTTCACCACATACAAAGCTGGAGACTTTGGGGAAGTGAAGATGGGCAATGATAGCTATTCCAAGATATCCGGAATAGGTGATGTTTTGTTCGAGACTGATTTGGGCAACAAGCTGTTATTGAAAGATGTGAGACATGTTCCTGGTTTACGTCTCAATCTAATGTCAACCGGTGTGCTTGATAAACAAGGGTTCCATCATCATGGGGGAGATCAAAAGTGGAGGCTTACCAAGGGATCGCTAGTCATCGCTAGAGGGAAGTTGTGCTGCACCCTTTACAAGACATATGGGAAGGTTTGCAAAGGAGAGTTGAATGTCGCGGACGATTCTCATCCAAATCTATGGCACAAAAGATTAGGCCACATGAGTGAGAAGGGATTGCAAGTTTTGGCAAAGAAGTCTCTCATTCCCTTTGCCAAAGGTACCTCACTCGACTCTTGTGATTATTGTTTATATGGCAAACAAAATCAAGTCAGTTTTTCTGGTACCTTCACAAGAAAAGAAAAAATATTAGACCTAGTACATTCTGATGTTTGTGGCCCTATGGAAGTTGAATCACTAGGTGGTAATAGATATTTTGTTACCTTTATTGATGATGTTTCACGAAAGGTTTGGGTATATTTGTTGAAATCAAAAGGTCAGGTATTCCAAACCTTCAAGCAGTTTCATGTCATGGTGGAGAGGGAGACTGGGAGAGCCCTCAAATGTATCCGCAGCGACAATGGAGGAGAGTACACTTCGAACGAGTTCAGAGATTACTGTTCGAAGTATGGCATTAGGCATGAAAAGACAATTCCTGGCACCCCACAACATAATGGTGTAGCTGAAAGGATGAACCGCACCATTCTGGAGAAGGTCAGGTGCATGCTGAAGACAGCCAATCTATCAAAGCGTTTTTGGGCCGAAGCAGTGTCAGCCGCTTGTTACCTTATCAACCGATCACCAAGTGTACCATTGAACTTTGAGACTCCCGAATGCGTATGGACCGGTAGAAGCGTTTCATATTCACACTTGAAAGTGTTTGGGTGCAAAGCATTTGCACGTGTATCTGACGAGAAAAGATTGAAGATAGATGACAAAGGCACACCGTGCATCTTTCTCGGGTACGGCAATGAAGAAATGGGCTACCGCATGTGGGATCCAAAGACCAACAAGCTATTCAGAAGCAGAAATGTACACTTCTTTGAAGATCAGACCGTGGCAGATCTTGATAAGGAGACAGTTAAAAATGCAGGCCAACTCACCTATGATTCATCACCGCTGCAACAAGAACCCAGTGGCAGAGCTCAAGAGGTTATACATGAAGACGTTCCTGACATGGCTGAAGCAGAAGGTGCTGAGATAGTGTCTGAACCTGAAGACGATGATCAGGACGATCAAATTCAGGGGGAGCCAAGCCAGGAGGAGCAACCGGAGATTTCCCAAGTACCAGTTCGTAAATCAAACAGAGTGCCGAAGCCGAATACTAAGTATCCTTCTTCACAGTATATTCTCACGACCAGTGATGGGGATGACCCGCATTCCAGATACATTTTGTTGACTGGTGATGGAGAGCCTGAAAATTTTGAGGAGGCAAAGACTCATGCAGACAATGACAAATGGATGTTGGCAATGAAGTCTGAGATGGAGTCTTTATTGAAGAATGACACCTATGAGTTGGTGGAGCTTCCTAAAGGCAGAAAAGCACTCAAAAATAAGTGGGTGTTCAAGTTGAAGAGGGACGAGAATGAGCAGTTGACAAAGTTCAAGGCTCGCTTGGTTGTCAAGGGTTTTGGGCAGAAGGAAGGAGTCGATTTCGACGAGATATTCTCACCAGTGGTTAAGATGACTTCTATCCGAGTTATTCTGGGCATGGCAGCTAGCATGGATCTTGAGGTGGAGCAGTTGGATGTGAAGACAGCATTTCTGCATGGTGATTTGGAAGAGGAAATTTACATGGAGCAACCAGAAGGTTTTGAAGTTGAGAGAAAAGGACACATGGTTTGTAAGTTGAAGAAAAGCTTGTACGGGCTAAAGCAGGCACCGAGACAATGGTACAAGAAGTTTGACTCATTCATGTTGGGTCATGGGTACAAGAGAACAGATGCCGATCCATGTGTGTATATCCAGCAGTTCACCGGAGGTAACTTCATCATTTTATTGCTCTATGTTGATGATATGTTGATTTTGGGGCACGATGTTGCTATGATTCACAAGTTGAAGTCAGATTTGTCAAAATCATTTGATATGAAAGACTTAGGTCCAGCTAAGCAGATTTTGGGCATGGAGATCACTCGTGACAGGAAGGCGAAGAAGCTATGGTTGTCACAGGAAAGGTACGTTGAACGAGTGCTTGAGAGGTTCAACATGAAAGAAGCTAAGCCAGTGAACTCACCTCTAGGTAATCAATTCAAGTTAAGCAGAAGTTTATGCCCAACTACACAAGAGGATATGGACAAGATGGCAGGTATTCCCTACTCATCAGCTGTTGGTAGTCTTATGTATGCTATGGTTTGTACTCGACCAGATATAGCACATGCAGTTGGTGTTGTTAGTAGGTATCTCTCTAACCCTGGCAGAGAGCATTGGGAATCAGTCAAGTGGATACTCAGATATTTGAGAGGCACTTCAAAGTTGTGCTTGTGCTTTGGTGGATCGAAACCGATGTTAGAAGGTTTCACAGATGCAGACTTGGCAGGAGACCTTGATGCTAGAAAATCCACTTCTGGATACTTATTCACCTTTTCAGGGGGAGCTGTTTCATGGCAGTCTAAGTTACAAAAATGTGTTGCCTTATCCACCACTGAAGCTGAGTATATTGCTGCAAATGAAGCAGGCAAGGAGATGATTTGGCTGCAGAGGTTCATTCAAGAATTGGGTGTGAAGCAAGAAAGTTATGTGGTACATTGTGATAGTCAGAGTGCTATTCATTTAAGTAAAAATTCAGTGTACCATCCTCGCACGAAGCACATTGATCTCCGTTATCATTGGATTCGAGATGCAGTATCAAAGAAGCTTTTCCAGTTGAGGAAAATTCACACCAACAAGAACACTTCAGATATGTTGACAAAAGTTGTTACACAACAGAAGTTGGAGTATTGCAGCAAATCCGCTGGAGTGGACTTCAAGTAGAAGTCACGTCGTTTTGACCTAGTTGGCCTAGAGGGGGAGATTGTAAAATATCTAGGCCCAAATTTCAAATATATCTACAAAATGTTATTTGAAGCATTAATGAAGTAAGTGGTTGTAGGTAAGTGGGATCCAAAATGTAGTAGGTGGTTGTAGGTAAGTGGGATCCAAAATGTAGTAGGTGGTTGTAGGTAAGTGGGATCCAAAATGAAGTAAGTGGGTGGGTGAAGCATTAATGAAAGCATTTAGATGGTTCCTCCTTGGCCTATATAAGGAGAGGTCATTTGCTCATTCCATCAATCTCATCCAAGAGAAACATCTTCCTCCAAGTAGAGAGTGAAGAGTGCCCACTCTAAGTTGAGAGTGTTGAGTGTTGTAGTGTTGGTAGCAAAACAAGTGTGAGAGAGAGAGTTTCCTTCAAGTAGTGTTCTTGAAGTTGTGCATCTCTTTGTATCCCTAATTTCATTAGTGGAGGTTCTTGTTGTTGTTGCCCCGTGGACATAGGCATATTGCCGAACCACGTTATATCCGGTGTTCTCTATTCTTTGCTCTTTTATTTCCTTGCATATTTTTCCTTTTTTGTGGGTTGAGTTATTATTTCCATTCTACTATTTTCCGCAACACTCCTCACAAGTGATCAAAGCCTTAGATAATCGTCCTCTCTCCATAAGGCTTAAGGGACTGGTACGTTTCTTTCTTCAGCATCTTTTCTAAACCAAAAAATGTGTTAGCGAATGCGATGCAAGGATATGATAAATAGCTAAGTAAAATATAATTTTATTATGATTGTTTATAAGTCTAATTACAGTAAAAGATTTGAAGTAAGCAATCTTTTCGCTGTCTCACATTTCACTTTTATATAGATCTGTTTGCTCTCCTCTGCTCACTTCCCATTCTTCGCTTTATGGAATCCATCTCGTACCCCTTTTTTTAATGAGACATTTACTTGTGTTTTTCTCCTTGCTTGTGTGACCTTGGCATGTAGTCCTATACTCATATAATGTTTCTGTCAACCTAACGCACTTTGTAGCTGGAATGAAAGCCTCTCATAAGCTTTTTTCGCACGTGTTTATGTATACAATATAGCACACATATGTGCGTTACATACATATACTTATATGTGGGTTCAATTTGCTTTTTCACAAAAGCCTTAGTTTAGATGTAATGGATGACTTAATTCCATTGTTTTATATCCACATTGACTTTTTTTTTGTGCTCAGCCTCTCTGGCTTTCTGAGACTACTTTCTTTTAACAATTTTGATCTCTGTTCTGTCTTAGACTTAAGATGCACTCAATGAGATTGAATCTTTCATGTCCTTGCAGAATTGTATGAGAGGTTCTTTGGCCAAAGCTGGTGTTGTCTATGCTCCTGTTGAAGAAATTGGCACTGAGGGTAGACTTCTACGAGCCTGTCGTATCCTTGTTCTTGACTATGGAAGGGAGTTTAAGGGGCTTATTTCAGTTATTTGTGAAGAGCCATAAAATTTCTTGTCTAGGTTTAGTTGTTTATATCAATTTAATAGCTCTGAAATTTCCTTAGCTTTACTTAGAAGTCATCATCGATGCTTATGTTAAAGCTGGACTGGTTCTAGAGAAAGATGCTAATCAGAAATTAAAGGTCTTGTATCTGATCATTAAACTTCTGCTTTGTTTGCCATTAGCAGTATAGTTTTGATTGACTTTGATCTTATATTCTACCGTGAGTTTCTCTGAGTGTCTTATCTTTTTTAATTGCAGTTGCATGCAACCGTGATGAACGCAAGACATAGGAAAAGGTGTTGCTTCCATTTCTTTAGTGGTTTAAGAATTTCTTTTAGTTTGATGATTATCAGAAAGTTTCTTATACCTGTGGCTGATATTAACTTTTTGCTGTGAATGTAATATACAGGAAGAAACGAACAAGGAAGGTTCATTCCTTTGATGCTCGTGGAATATTCAAGCAGTCTGGATCCGAGGAATGGGGAGAGTACCTTATTCGTGAAGTGTCTTTTACGAAGGTTTGTGTTTGATGACAACGGGTATTACCATTGTTGTGCTTCTATACCTTTTCCTGAAGTATGCAAATAGACTGATACTCACCCTCAATCCGAGTAGAAAACATGTAAGATAGGAAATAAGCTTTTCGGGTTTCGCCTCTGATCCTTATACATGTGTCATTGACTACAGTTAAAGTTTCTATGCTGGCCCCAGTATTCACCCCGGAAGCAGATATTCTGATGCATCTTTGAATTCCAATGCATTAACATATTACAAGTTTCCATGGGGACCTCTTTAAGGAAAGTGTTAGGCTCAACTTTTAGCAAATTCCATCTGATGAAATATTTTGCAAAACATGTTTTGATACGCAAACACTCGCAATATCTTCTTTATTTTTTGAACTACCAAGCCATCATGCATGCCAATTGAAGTAAAATGAAATATTCTCATAAAATTTCTAGAGAAATGGTTGGCAGAAAAAGCAAAGGAACCTACATTAAAACATTTATGAATGGTAATATGTTCTCAAATCTAATTCTTGGTTGCAAAATTTGAGTGATTCAAGTCATTACAGGGGTGGGTGCGTGCGTAATAAGCACATTTAGACCCCCCAACTAATCAATGTAAAAAATATTGCTACTGGGCCGGTGAATCCAATTCTGTAGGTCCACATAGTCACCGACAATCTAGCTTGGTTGGATATGTCTCAAAGATGAAGTTTCTTTACAAAGTAACTTGTTCATATAGGCCTACTAGAAACTTCCCTTTTATTTTCAATAATTTTGAAAAACTAACTTGTTTTCTACTCGAGAGCATCAATGAAGTCGCTACGTGAGTCGGACAGAGATCTTGTATCCTTGTTTCAACCGACTCGTGTCTTCAGTCTTTCTCTAGGGCGGACATCTTGTTTGACGTCCCCTTTTTAACAAAAACCGGATGTCTGCTGTAGCGAAATGCTGCCATTAGGCAGAAACTTGAAATTATCCAAAACATGTTAGTTTTGTAAAAAAATTCATTAAAAAATTGGAGCTGGCTGCTAATGGGAATGTACCTAAGTAGGTTACTTTCGTAAAGAAATCTCAAAGATTAAGCATTGTGATGAAAAGTTACTGGAAATAGTTGCCTTGAAGCTTTTTCTCCACCCATGAAGGTGACAACACAGGACTTGTCTCACACTCCAGAATCTCTCTCTGTGGGTCTTCTGCAGGCTCATGATCCAAGTCTACCTTTTCAGTAGGGAAAACTTTGACCCTCCAAACCTTAAAAGTTTGGTCCAAACTTGCACTGTAAACCAACAAACCCTTCACTCTCATCACATTCTCTGTCTCCAAAGAGACTGCTAAGCATCTTACAGGTCCATGATGCCCTTCAATCACAGAAACGCATGAATGGAAGCAATTTCCTTCTCTCCTCCAAACCCTAATCGTTGCATCCTCGGAGCCACTGAAGACTAGTTCCCCTAAGGCCACCAAGCAAAGGACGGCGAAATGGTGACCTTGTAGAAACCCTCCATGGTTGTATCTTCCGGACATTTTCTCCTTCTCCCAAAAATTTATCAGTCCGTCTGATGAGGCAGAGTAGAGGAGGGTGGCGCTTGTTGACACGCTCAATGTTAAGGCATTCACGGGTGAAAGTTGGAACTTGAGAGTCATGGTTAGAATGTGAGAGCTTTCACCAAACACCCTTCTCCAAATTTTGACAGAGCCATCTGATGAGCAAGTGAAAACACAACCATCTTCTTGGTTGATAACAATGCCGTTTACATGTCCTTCATGAGCCACGAATGAATCCACGCAACGCCTTTCGTTGATCTTCCAGGCTCTAACTGTTTTGTCCCATGAGCCTGTGTACAAGAGCCCGTCTTCCTTGTTGTACGCTAGGCAAGTGATGTGATCATGGTGCTGCTGGCTGCTCTTTTTCGAAAACAATGAAAATCGGCTTCTTTGAGGCAGGGTTGTGATCTTTTTCGGTCTGAAATTCTCAGCAGTGGATGCATCCCATATCCGAATTTTGCAGTCACTGTGCGTGGTGAATAGAATTTTCCCTGAAGCCAAGATGGCCCGAACTTGGCCAGAAGTAGCCTTTATGTAACCAATGTCAGTGCAATCCGGTTGCTTCCAAGCATGAATTCTGCTACTTTCTGAGCCAGTGAATATGAAGTCTTTTGAGAGTGTGATGGAGAAAATGTTACCTTCGTGGCGGTGGAGGGAGGCAATGCAATGGTAAAGAAGGGATTGCGCTGGGGAAGTGCGCACGGGGGAGAGCGTCCATGGTGTCCCGGGGCTCATAGGCCGTGGAAGAATTGGTGGTTCAAAAGCAGCAACTGATGGTCTTGCTGAAGAAGCTAAAGGAGTGCTGTTGGGTTGTTCTGATGAACTTTGCGGTTGGTTACCACCAAAAGAAAGTCTCCGACGCAACTTGATGCCCTTTCGTTCTTCGTCCATGAAGCTCCAAAGATTGTTTTCGCCATGGAACTCCATGGCATTGTTCAACAAGGACACGACAGGAGAGACTGGTAAGAAGGATTGAAATTAAAAAGGGTGGTTAGAAATGTTATTTACTTGTGTTAGATTTGGAGTTGGGGGTTGTTTAACTCGTAGAATTTTAGGGGACCAGTATATACATTCAAGGGCATTCAATTTGCCTTTACCAATTATTTATAGCATACTCTTTATCCCCATGATGATATTTGAGGGGTTTCGCTATGTACACTGAAATCTATTAAGGTCCGTCATGTTCCATCACACCTTGCACGCTTTAGATTATGTAGTAATTGCTGGCGAATATACATCCACATGTCGAGAATATTCAATACACTGCAATGTCGATGTAAACCGTAAAGAAAAAATTTTAACCCTCACTTATTATAATAGATTGGCATAAGTTGAGCTCTTCTACTGCAACTTAATTTGGATCGTTTTTTGTTTCTTAGATTAGATTGAAGTGCAATATCACTGGTATGAAGGAAGAAAAAAAGGTTATAGGAACACCCAAGTTCAGGCCAGTCAATCTCGTTATAATTTAAATTAAATTGAAGTAGAAGTTGGCTACAAATGATGCACGCTCATATATTTACCCATATTCGAATATCTATTTTTATAGCTTAATTAAATTGAAATAGAAGTCGAATAGAGTGGAGTCAATTCCCAAATATGCATCCATGTTTGAATTTATTTTTCTAATTTGGATTACATTGAAGTGGGATACTTGTAGGAGCAAAAAATGGTTGTAGGCACTTATCTGGCTTTTGATGTTACATACATAATTGATGGCATTTTGAAATCCACACCTAACTGGACTGTGATCTAATGAGAAAAGACAGACACAACAGTAACATCAACCAAATTTTAAAAGCCTCTCCTACCTCACCATTGCAATGGATTGTAAAAATTTATCTCTCAACCACTCCATCCTTACTTGATCTACAAGAGGTCAGCAAATAAGTGAACTAAAAACAATACTGCTAAAGATTATTTTGAGGAGAATGTTGGAGAAGTGGAAAAAGTTACCACTACATGAGAAACTTCTTAACATAGATTATATTTTTTATCATAAAATATTGCACTTCGAAGCCCAAAACGGTAAAGTTAACTGAATTAAAAGAACCTTAGTGGTAGATTGTCACTTGGACGTGGTAAAAGTAATAAATTCGAGTCTGATTATCCCTAAATCCAATGTGAGTTTTTTTATTTTTACTTGCTTCCCCGTCGTGATCGAATGATAATGAATAAGAGGCTCGTGGGATTGACATGAGGGGGGTTCATTCTGGGGTGACGAAGGGATCGTACCATTCAAGCCTTTTTTTCATGCTTTTCCAAGTGGTCTAAAGAAAGTTGCAATCAATAGGATTTTCTTAATCCCCCCTTCTCGAAAGGAGGAATGTGAAATTTTTTTTTCCTTTCCGCAGAGACTAAGAAATTGGATCTAGCCATAAGAAGAATGCTTGGCTAATAACATTTAGCTATTGCAATTTTTTTCCGGGTAACAGGTCACATGTATAGGACCAACTGGGGTATTGGACATAGTATAAAAGAGATTTTAGAGGCTCATAAAAGACCATTTACCGGTCACGACCATAAAGGCCTAGATGAGATCTTAACAACGTCATGCCATGCTCAATTATCTCTTAATCTAGCAATGTTAGGATCTTTAACCAGTGTTGTAGCTCACCATATGTATTTGATGCTCCCTTATCCATATCTAGCTACTGACTATGGTACACAACTTTCATTGTTCACACATCACATGTGGATTGGTGGATTCCGCATAGTTGGTGCAGCTGCGCCTGCAACCATTTTTATGGTAAGAGACCCAACTTAAATTTGGTTTATCACCGTATGATAAATTATACCATTCATGAATCTCAAAAACTTAGAATTGGGAATGCATCATTTAAATGGATATTAATTAGATGGTTAAAAATTTATCCATCATGTAATGGGCAGGGTAAGGATTTATGTAACGACCCGCCCCGAATTCCGGGATTAGATTAGGAAAAAATCATGATTAATGGGGTTAATCGGTGATTAGTACGGCGAAATCGGACGAACAATGAAAAATGACCGTTTTGCCCCTAGTCGTGGGTAAAACGTTGACTTTTAATTCGGGGGGTCAAATGGACTTTGACCAATGACCGTGACGTATTTTGGGACGTCAGGAGTTCATAGACAGGTGGCACGTTCAATTCCGACGTTCGAGGTGAAAGTTTTGACGTTCGGAAGTTCAAGGGCATTTTCGTAATTCGGACGAAAAGGGGGAAAATGTTGACTTTTCGATTGACCACTAATTTTCACACGATTCGAGGACCGTTGGGTAGGTCTCGAGATGCTGAATCCGTAGACAGGCGGCACGCGTCAATCGGAGTTCGGATAACCAAGTTACGGGTCTAGTGGCGTGAGGGGCATTTTGGTAAATTGCCAAAGGAAGGGAAAAATGGTAATTTGGATGTGAAATTTAAAACAGCCGTGAGTGGAAGCTTTTTGAATAGAGTGAGTGACTTGTTTAATCCGCTTAGTGCTTTGTTTAGCAAACCAAGTGACAATTGTCACTAACAAGGGCTAGAATCTGTGGCAATTGGGACGGAGTGGGAAGCAGCATGCCCTAGGACGGTAAGGTGCAATGCACGGGCTGATTTGTTGCATTCAATTGAGAATTCTCAACAGAGCACTGGTCGGGTTGGATGGATTAATTGGATTGTTTGATTAATTTCTGGGACGTTTGAGAGGGACAGGGAACTAGTGAGAAACGGAGAGACGAGTTGGAGAGGAGAAACGGGTGGACTGGGTGAGAACATACACCGGAAACCCAAGGTTCATTTTTGGACAATTAAAAATCCCAATTTGAAATGTAGGCCAGCCCAAGCCAATTTGAGGCTCGAAACACTCTTCTGGGACCTCACTTAGTTGAACCAAATCAAGAGTTCGAAGCTCAAGGCCCTGAGAGCCATAGACAGGGACGACGAAATTTCAGAAAAATCGAGCTTGGAGTCGTGGTTTTGGAGGTAAGTTCTATTGGAATTGGTCACAAAATCCTCTCTATGGTAAGCCTGCGATGCTCCCTAACTATTCAATTGATGAAAACAGTGGTTGTATAGTGGAATTGGGACGATGAACTTCGATTAAGACTTGAGATCAATTGAGTTGGTTTTAGGCCGTGTTCTTTGGAATGATTAATACAGACCTTTAATTAAGTGTATTATCAGTCCACTTGATGGATCAATTGAAGAAATTAGCCTGATTATCGCAGGAATCGAATCGGGTCAAGACGCGGGTTAAATGGCCCGTTTACCAGGTGGCCGGGTGAAGAAGATGAACTGTAGCAATACTGTAGCAGGCGCGTGAGTTTCACGCGCAGCCACTCACGGCGGCGCATGAGGGCGCGTGGGTTCGATTCTCAAGGTGAGTTCAACACGACTTTTGTACTATGCAATGTAACGAACATTTTGGTGTTGATTTCGAATTAATCGGACACCGTTTCGATGTTGTCCGAAGGTTTAGGTTACGTTTTTAACTAACGTTTAATTCCCGGAAAATTATGGGAAATTAGTATGCTGTTATTTGAGCGCTTAGTGACACTAAAGAATGATTTCGGACAGGATTCCAGATTTCTGGAAAATGACAGAAATTACGTGAACGCGTGCAGCGCGAAAACGAACAATTATGGACGTCCTGTGAATGGACTTTGGTTTTATAAATTTTATGCATGCATAACTATTTTGTATGGATTATGATTGTGATTATATGATGTTGATTTGGATTTTTCGGTTTTACACTAATTTTCCATACTTATGGTTTTGGATATGATTTCATGAAATGGTTTTGAAATTGGAATGATAAACTCGGGTATGAGGCCCAATTGTTTTGGAAACCTCGGACTTGGAGTCCAATTGAGTTATGTAATCGGGCTGGGGGCCCAATTTCTTTATGAAATCGGGTCAGGGGCCCAGTTGATTTACAAAATCGAGCATGAGGCCCAGTTTGTTATAAATGTGATTTAGGGCCGGGGACCCTACATGGATTTGAATAAATGGTTTTGGAATTGAAAATCAGATGTTTGGACTTGCGATGGTTTTATGGAAATTCCGGGCAGGGCCCTAGAGATATTAGAAATGATTGATAAACTGTTTTCCATAAACCATCTTGATACGAGGATATGTGATGGTCTCCTCCAGGTGTCTGGGACACTGGGAAGTCACGGTGCATTGCCTGCGAGGGGTCATTGTATGGAGCTACCAGACCGTATAGTGACTCGGGATCAGGACTGCTATGATTAGACGTCTGGGACGTCAGGCATCTGGGATGTCAGAGATATGGACCCGGAGAGACCCCGGGCAGCATGCGTTGCTTATTATTATACCGTGAGATATGACGTATGGGAAGTCGAGCGTCTGGGACGCTAGGCATTTGGGATGCCCAGGATGGTTTAAACATGTTTTCCTGAAATTGGTATTTATGGTTATTGTTTTGGGCGATGGCCCACTTGGAATTGGAATTGGTATTCTGGATGTCGGATTCATATAATATAAGTTGGTTTCGGTATTCATGGTTTTGGGTAGAGACCCACATATTTGGTTTTACGGTTTCTGGGTTAAGGCCCTAATGGTTGTTTTTATTAAATAGTTTACTTACTGGTTTTCGATGCATGCATTCGTTTTAATGAAGGGCATAAATATCTTTGTGAAATGTGTTTTATGAACTTATTTCTTTTCGTCCACTCACAGCCTTTATTGTTTTTATTGCCCTTCAAGGTGATCACAGATGCGACTGCAGCAGAGACTGGGACATTGCTTGCCTCCGCCATCGATCCTTGCGCACTCTGGAAGCTCGTCGGGGCAGTGGCTTTCGGTTATCCCTTGTCTAACACATCGTGTCAGACGGGAGCATGACACATCCCACCGTAATCCTGAGGGGATTGGGATCGGTCGTGTCAATGTGGTATCAGAGCAGGTTTGCTCTTTTTGTGCGCGCAGGTCGAGGAAGTGATGTCTTTTTGTGGGCTGCAGTTCGTTATCAACCTGATAGTTAGCTTTTAGGTTTGAATAGTGGATAGAGTATGATTGGCCTGATATGCCGTGCGTTAATGTGATTCAACCCAAGTGGTGTCGTATGAGATGAACTGGTAATGTGGGACCGTCGGTTCGGTCATGTGGTATTAGATTGTTGTGCTGGTGAGCACGGCTGGGTTCGAGAAACCCCATTTGAGTAGTGATTTGGGAAATGCGAAACTCAGTTGAGTAATGGTCTTAAATGTGAACCCTGGTGGTGATTGCAAGTGTCAGGGATGTTGGCACATCGGAGTTAGTCGATGACCTTCGTGGTGGAACCCACTTTGAGTTGATGGTAGGATTGGAATTGACGTCTATACGATGTCAGGACCGCAGGGTCGGTTAAGTTGTGGATTTTTCTGCAGAGGATAGTTGGGTTCCTCTGAACCATAAGGTGTGATTGTGGCACCCTATATTATGATGGGATTCGATCCACGAGTACGGTTATGAGATGAAATATGGAATTCCCAGTTGGATCGAATAATGGTGTGACGTGTGGATACGGATCTCGATAGCGATGATTGTTGGACGGTAGTCTTGTGGAGATGACTGATTATCGAGGGTACTTGGTGTAGTTGTAGTAGTCGAGGATCATGGGACATTCAGGGAGCGTTCATTATCCTGATGTAGATTGTCAGAATGGTGGTACCCATAGTAGTGGGGTACGTGTAGAGGTACGGGATCGTCGCTCGGTATGAGCGGAGATCCAGGGTTATCAACTTTGCACACTGTGTGCTAGTGTGGATGTTTGTATGCGGGTGCTGATACTAGTATAGATGCATGTGTGCCGAGACAAGTGTTGATGATAGTGCGTTGGTGCTGGTACTAGCGCTGGTGCTGGTGTCGGTGATTGTGATGACGACGAGCCACAAAATGGGATGTGACTCTGTCATGATCGACATATGTTCGGTGTTTGAGATTCAATAGTGGTTGAGTCATGGACTGGATGGGATCCAACAGAGATTGTGAGGTGTTGGGATAAGTCCCAGCAGTGACGAGATGACAAGAGATGAGTGGATAAAAAGGTATGATTGAGATAGGAGGAATCTTGGGATGACGTCCCGTATGTCATGAGAATTAGTGGATTTGGGGAGTTGTTGTCAACTCCGAGATTGGTGTGATTGTACGTTTCTAACACCCCCATAAGGTACAAGGAAATTACTAAAATTGGAAAAGACGAGGAAAATCATTGGTGGTATAGATGTGGGATTTTGTGATTGTGAAAAACATGGAAACTCGAAGGTTGAACCTATAAAGGTTGAGTTGTGAGACGAAGGTAGTAATGTATGCACATCCAAGAAGAGTTGAGTAATTCCCAATCAGAATCGGTGTACGTGCATAAATAGTTATTAACGGACTTGAGGTCTGAGTATTGGATCGATTACGGACACGTGGTTGTCCAAGTGAGTTGAGGATGTGGGAAGTCCAGTGGTTGGAATTGACATCTCATTGGGAGCATGTCTGTTCCCAACACGGTTGGAACTTTAGTTACAAGGAGAGTTGTGATTGAGGGACGAGAGGAGTGCTCGTTTCCGCATCGGTGATAGGTATTCTGAAGTCATTGGGGTTGACTTCTTACTTTCTGCCCTGGCAGACGTTGATTGTGGTTACCAGTACGTTGAGCGTGTATTGGTTGGTGGACCCATGTGTGTTTTGGGGTCATCAGGAGGAGTTGCGTATTCGAATTAGGTAAACGAGATTTCTTATTTTTTTCTTGGTGGCAAACGATATTGGTTTACATGGCGTGGTGAGTGCAGCGAGTTTTATTTGTATTCACGTAGGATGAGTTTTGGCGTCATCGTTTTTGGATCATCCTTGGTTTTTCCTAGGTGGAATGACAAGGATCGATACGAGGTAATCAGTGAGAATCCACAGTCTCGGCGTGTCTCATCGTTAACTGATCTGTTTAGATGTGGGAGTTGGTTGTCGAACGATGTGACAGTATGCAGATTAGTTGAGGGTGTAAGACCCTATGGTTTGGAGTCTAGTAGTTAACTGTGTGGATCCTAGGTGGAGCAGGATCGTGACGGTTGTAGTCGGGGATGCAGTGTTGAATCTGGGTCGTGATCTTGATGACCCAGATAGGGGGAGGATCACTCTTACTTTGGTATGTGAGTCATAAATGACGGGACTGAACCTCTTTTCGAAGTGAATCCCTTATGGTATATTACTGGGGTGAGTTTCCAACGTGGTAAAATTTTGTCAACCTTAGACGTGTGGATGTTGGTATTGGCTTCCCTATGAAGTCAATCAAATGTTTTGAGCAAGTAACCGATAGGTTCAGTTTTAGTGTGTCTTGGTAGACGTGAACGAGATTTCAGGTTTTGGAATCGAATTTCTGGGTGACGATTCAGGATTCGATTTCGGAAATTGAAAGTGGATTTCTGGATTTGGTTGCGGAATGATTATTCCAAATGTTAGCTTACAGAATAATGATTTCAGATTTGGATTTGGAAATGGACTAAGAATATGATGTCTGGGTTTGGATTCGGGATTTCTTACGAAATTGCGGATTTGGATTTGGATTTGGAACTGAATGATGGGTTGAGTTTCGATTTGTCTAATGTGGGATTGGACAAATGGACTCCATTATTGGAACGTGTTTGGCTATGACCTAGGTGGTTGTAGTCTGGTCGATGGATAGTTGTGTGTACCTTGTACATGGTTCGAGGTACGATACCTTGCAGGCTTGTGGTGCCTGGTGACGGTATATGGATTATACCAGAAGTATGTCGGTGAGCGTGTTGGTATTCGGATTGGTTCCGATACCATTGGATTAGTCGAGGTCGTGGACTGGACATTGGATACTGTGCAATGGGTCATGGTATTTCTGATGGGTCTAGTTACACATAGGTCGAGTGAAATTTTGGTAAGTGTATACCCAGGATGAGTAAATTAGTGGTTAATGTAACCACAAGTGGGTAAGTGTCAGTTTTCGACTAACAACTGTCAAGTGGTGACAGATGGTCAGGATGTGTCAACGTGGATTGTTGAGTGAGGTCGGATGACTCCCCGTGGGAGTGGATACCAGGATAGATTGGTGATTGAGAAAGGAATCGTCGGGTTGTCTCGTCAACGAAATGGTAGATTTGACAAGTGGTGTCAATTCGGAACGAGTGGTTTCTGTCATTCGACGGGGTCGAATGTAGTCGTTACGACGTGAATACTAGTGGTGCGTTTGGGTGCGAACAAGTTTTTGTTCTGATTAGTTGGTGTACGAGTGTACGCGTGTTGTGAGGTCGATTTCACTTTCCACGGGGTGTTTGTGGAATCACGACAGTTGGAATTTCGAGGACGAAATTAATTAAGGAGGGAAGGTAGTAACGACCCGCCCTGAATTTCAGGATTAGATTAGTAACAAATCAAGATTATTGGGGTTAATCGGTGATTAGTAGGGCGAAATCGGACGAACAATGCAAAATGATCGTTTTGCCCCTAGTCGTGGGTAAAACGTTGACTTTTAATTCGGGCGGTCAAATGGACTTTGACCGATGACCGTGACGTAGTTTGGGACGTCACGAGTTCATAGACAGGTGGCACGTTCGATTCTGACGTTTGAGGTGAAATTTTAGACGTTCGGAAGTTCAAGGGCATTTTTGTAATTCGGACGAAAAGGGTGAAAATGTTGACTTTTCGATTGACCACTAATTTTCACACGATTCGAGGACCGTTGGGTAGGTCTCGAGACGCTAAATCCATATACAGGCGGCACGCGTCAATCGGAGTTCGAATAACCAAGTTACGGGTCTAGAGGCGTGAGGGGCATTTTGGTAAATTGCCAAAGGAAGGGCAAAATGGTAATTTTGCAGTGAAATTTGAAACAGCCGTGAGTGGAACCTTGTTGAACAGAGTGAGTGACTTGTTTAATCTGCTTAGTGCTTTGTTTAGCAAACCAAGTGACAATTGTCACTAACAAGGGCTGGAATCTGTGGCAATTGGGACGGAGTGGGAAGCCGCATGCCCTGGGACGGTAAGGTGCAGTGCACGGGCTGATTTGTTGTATTCAATTGAGAATTCTGAATAGAGCACTGGTCGGGTTGGATGGATTGATTGGATTGTTTGATCAATTTCTGGGACGTTTGAAAGGGACAGGGAACTAGTGAGAAACGGAGAGACGAGTTGGAGAGGAGAAACGGGTGGACTGGGTGAGAACATACACTGGAAACCCGAGGTTCATTTTTGGACAATTCAAAATCCCAATTTGAAATGTAGGCCATCCCAAGCCAATTTGAGGCTCGAAACACTCTTCTAGGACCTCACTTAGTTGATCCAGATCAAGAGTTCGAAGCTCAAGGCCCTGGGAGCCATGGACAGGGACGACGAAATTTCAGAAAAATCGAGCTTGGAGTCGTGGTTTTGGAGGTAAGTTCTATTGGAATTGGTCACAAAATCCTCTCTATGGTAAGCCTGCGATGCTCCCTAACTATTCAATTGATGAAAACAGTGGCTGTTTAGTGGAATTGGGACGATGAACTTCGATTAAGACTTGAGATCAATTGAGTTGGTTTTAGGCCGTGTTGTTTGGAATGATTAATACAGACCTTTAATTAAATGTATTACGAGTCTACTTGATGGATCAATTGAAGAAATTAGCCTGATTATCGCAGGAATCGAATCGGGTCAAGACGCGGGTTAAATGGCCCGTTTACCAAGTGGCCAGGTGAAGAAGATGAACTATAGAAATACTGTAGCAGGCGCGTGAGTTTCACGCGCAGCCACTCACGGCGGCGCGTGAGGGCATGTGGGTCCGATTCTCAGGGTGAGTTCAACACGACTTTTGTACTATGCAATGTAACGAACATTTTAGCGTTGATTTCGAATTAATCAGACACTGTTTCGATGTTGTCCGAAGGTTTAGGTTACGTTTTTAACTAACGTTTAATTCCCGGAAAATTATGGGAAATTAGTATGCTGTTATTTGAGCCCTTAGTGACACTAAAAAATGATTTCGGACAGGATTCGAGATTTCTGGAAAATGACGGAAATTACAGGAACGCGTGCAGCGCGAAAATGAGCAATTATGGACGGTCTGTGAATGGACTTTGGTTTTATAAATTTTATGCATGCATAACTATTTTGTATGGATTATGATTGTGATTATATGATGTTGATTTGGATATTGGTGAATTATATGGTTTCACGCATTTCGAGGCGATTTACGTGCTTGCACGTAAATCAAGGTTTTCCGGTTTTACACTAATTTTCCATACTTATTGTTTTGGATATGATTTCATGAAATGGTTTTGAAATTGAAATGATAAACTCGGGCATGAGGCCCAATTGTTTTGGAAACCTCGGACTTGGAGTCCAATTGAGTTACGTAATCGGGCCGGGGGCCCAATTGCTTTATGAAATCGGGCCAAGGGCCCAGTTGATTTACGGAATCAGGCAGTGGGCCTAGTTGATTTACAAAATCGAGCATGAGGCCTAGTTGGTTATAAATGTGATTTAGGGCCGAGGACCCTACATGGATTTGAATAAATGGTTTTGGAATTGAAAATCAGATGTTTGGACTTGTGATGGTTTTATGGAAATTCCGGGCAGGGCCCTAGAGATATTAGAAATGATTGATAAACTGTTTTCCATAAACCATCTTGATACGAGGATATGTGATGGTCTCCTCCAGGTGTCTGGGACACTGGGAAGTCACGGTGCATTGCCTGCGAGGGGTCATTGTATGGAGCTACCAGACCGTATAGTGACTCGGGATCAGGATTGCTATGATTAGACGTCTGGGACGTCAGGCATCTGGGATGTCAGAGATATGGACCCGGAGAGACCCCGGGCAGCATACGTTGCTTATTATTATACCGTGAGATATGACGTATGGGAAGTCGAGCGTCTGGGACGCTAGGCATTTGGGATGCCCAGGATGGTTTAAACATGTTTTCCTGAAATTAGTATTTATGGTTATTGTTTTGGGCGATGGCCCACTTGGAATTGGAATTGGTATTCTGGATGTCGGATTCATATAATATAAGTTGGTTTCGGTATTCATGGTTTTGGGTAGAGACCCACATGATTTGGTTTTATGGTTTCTGGGATAAGGCCCTAATGGTTGTTTTTATTAAATAGTTTACTTACTGGTTTTCGATGCATGCATACGTTTTAATGAAGGGCATAAATATCTTTGTGAAATGTGTTTTGTGAACTTATTTATTTTCGTCCACTCACAGTCTTTTTTTTTTTTAATGCCCTTCAGGTTGATCACGGATGCGACTGCAGCAGAGACTGGGATATTGCTTGCCTCCGCCATCGATCCTTGCGCACTCTGGAAGCTCATCGGGGCAGTGGCTTTCAGTTATCCCTTGTTTGACACTTCGTGTCAGACAGGAGCATGACACATCCCACGGTAATCCCGGGAGGATTGGGATGGGTCGTGTCAATTTATCCATGGGTATTCAATACCCATCAAGTTAAAAGCATATTAGCTATCCATTTTTTAAATTAACCATGGGCATTTAACATGTAACGACCCGTCCCGAATTCCGGGATTAGATTAGTGACTAATCAGGATTAGTGAAGTTAATCCGTGATTAGTTGAGTGAAATCGGACGAACGATGCAAAATGACGATTTTGCCCCTGGAATGGGCAAAACGTTGACTTTTTGTTCATGCGGTCAAATGGACTTTGGCCGATGACTGTGACGTAATTCGGGACGTCACGAGATCATAGACAGGTGGCACGTTCGATTCCGACATTCGAGGAAGAAGTTATGACGTTCGGAAGTTAATGGGTATTTTGGTAATTTGGTTAAAAGGGGAAAATAGTTGACTTTTGGACCGGGAGGTCAGATGACCGAGGGCCGTGGACCTTTATGTAGATGGGGACGATACGAATCCGTAGACAGGCGGCATGCCGAAATCGAACTTCGAACAGGAAAATTATGGGTCACGGAAGTTAGATTTCACTATGCGCGTATATCGAGGCGATATTGAGGTGACAATATCTGATTGGGCAGATATTTTAAGTGGGACTCTTGGATGAGTGACAAGTGTCACTCATCCCATTGGTCCAAACCCCCAATTTGCGGATCTATCCTAATTAAATATTATTATTATTATTATTTTATAATATAATCTACCCACCTCTCAATCCTAACCCTCTATTTCATCTCATCCTTTAATCCTCACCATCCATCTCATCTCCCTCTCACCTGATCACTATCAACTCTTCTCTGTTTTCTCACAAACCCGATCATCCATTTCTCCATCCGACCCTCAAACACACACGACCCCTCACTAAAACCACTATACTTGCATCCATACGTCCATGTGACAGGATGAGAGGCTGAGAGAGAAGCTGTGAGATAGGGGACAGACGGCCTCCGCCATGGACGGCGGCGATAACCCAGGAAAACAGAGAACCCGCGTGTTTTCAAAGTTGGAGGATTTGGTTTTGGTTGATGATTTGAGCTCCTTTCAATTCTAATGAGACCTAGGGACCAAGGAGACTTGAGGAGGATCGTTTTGGATGGAAATGAGTGGCTAGGAAGTCAACGAACCAAGCTTGGAGTTCAAGCTCACGGCTTGCTGATGGAAGGTGGGTTTTTAATGGAATTTTCTATGTTTTTATTAGCTAGGAAGATTGGGTTTAATGTTAGGAAGGTTTAGGAATCAAAAAGGGGAAGAAAGGATGGAAAATAGAAGGAATTAGACGTTGAACCAGCCACGTCGGTCCAGACCGGTTCGGCCCGGTTTAGAACCAGAGAACCGGTTCGACTGAAGGTTAGGGATGAACAATGTCCTGGCGCGTGAGGCCCACGCGCAGGATCTTCTTGGGGCGCGTGAGGACACGTGAACAGTAATTTGGGGATGCGTTCAACATGTGAAACACTCTATTCAATGTAACGAACATTTTGGGACTAGTTTCGTGTCGATCGGACACCATCTTGATAATGTTCGGGACATCAGAAGGTTTAGGTTAAAAGATTTAATATACTTAAAAATTCTGGAAAATTACGGAGCTTCAATGAGAGGTTAATAAGGTAGTTAGTAACCCTCTAGATTGATTTGGACAGGTTTGAGAGTCCCGGTGACGGCGATTAGCCCTGTGAGGCTTACGACACGCAAATCGAGGCAGCAGCTTAGGACGGTCTATGAGTGGACCTTGATTTCTAAACTGTGATGCATGCATAAATTTTTTATATGGTTTATAGATATGATTCTATGATGATGGTTTGGATGATTGTGATTTATATGGTTTCACACATTTCGAGGCATCGAGGTTTTCAGTTTTGCACTGGTTTTCAGTGCTTATGGTTTTGGAAATAGTTTGATGAAATGGTTTTGGATTTGAAAAGGTAAACTCGGGTTCAAGACCCATTTATTTTGGAAACCCTCGGACTCGAAGTCCCTTTTAGTTACGTTCCCGGGCCAGAGGCTCAATTGGTTCTTAAATCGATTTCGGATTTGGAATATGAACCGGGCACGAGACCCATTTGATTTACGATCTCTCGGACTTTATGTCCATTTGATTTAATAAGGTATCGGGCCAGAGGTCCAGTTGGTTTACTAATCGGGCTCGGAGCCTAGTTGACTTACATATCAAGCACGAGGCCCATTTGGTTTACGATATCGGGCACGAGGCCCATTTAGTTTACGAAATCGGGTACGAGGCCCAGTTTGTATGTGGATTCGGGCTTAAGGCTCAGTTATGTTTTAAGAGTTTGATTTCGGGTCAGGGACCCACAAATGGATTTCTGGTTCATGACGGTTTATGGGAACTGACATGAACCTTTGAAAGGTTTTTATGGTTCATGACAGTTTATGGGGACCGACATGAACCCTTGAAAGGTTTTATGATTCATGACAGTTTATGGGGGCTGGACATGAATCCTTAAAAGGTTTTTCGTATACCGTCCTTTATATATATATATTGTCTCCTTCAGGGAGGGTCGTTGGCCTGGGTGGACCCCGGAGTAGTCACAGAGCACTGACTGAGTAGAGTCGCTCATGTTGGGTTCCTTACTCTCAGAAAGGATATGGTTTATAACCTTCAGGGAGGGTCATTGATCTACGGGCATTGACCTAGGTGGACCCTGGAGAGACTTGAGTTTGAGACCCCGGGTAGCACGCGCGTAGCTCTAGATACCGTGACAAGATTGGTTATATGAAATATATGGATAAACAAGATTTCAAATGGTTGGGAAATTGTGTTTTATGATGATAAATGGATTTGGGCTGAGATCCCACATATGTTTACTATGTTATGGTTTTCTGTAAATGGTTTTGGGCAGGAGCCCGTATGGATGTGGTTGTTTAAACATATGTGATTGGATAAATGGTTTTACTATGCATGCATGCTTGTTAATGAAGGGTATAAAGGTCTTTATGAAATATGTTTTATCAAATATTTTTTTTTCCACTCACAGTCTTTTTGTTTTCAATGCCCGTCAGGTTGAATACGGTGCGGCTGTAGCAAAGACCGAGACATCACATACCTCATCCGGATCCTGGCGTACTCTAGAAGCCTTCGGGCTAAGGGTTTTAATTTTCCCTGGTCTGACACTCCGTATCAGACGGGGTCAAGAGCGTTCCTTGTTAATCCCGGGGGGATTGTGGACGGGTCCTGACATAACACGCATTCTTCCTTCTACTAATTTTATTTTTTATTCTTACTGTTATTATTTCTAATAAATTTATTTAATTAAGCCTCAATTATTTATATTGATCAAAAAAATTAAACCACAATTAGAAAAATAGCTTCTTTTTTTTTTGGAAAACCAAATAGAAAATTGTTATGAATTTATATTAACATCGAAGTTTATTTCACTACAAAAAAAAATGGACAGTTGTGATGGGTGGCTATAGTCGTTAAAGGTAGGAAACGCGTCGTAAAAGACTTTTTACTACATGTAAGAATCACGTCGCAATATAGTAGGGTCGCAAATGTTCTTCTACTTATTACGACCGGTTTTCAGCCGTCGCCAAAGTATTTAACGACGCAATATTTTCTGTCGCAAAACGTCAAAACTGCCGTAAATACAAATTAGAGTCTAGAATTAAAATTTCTTTGAGGTGCAATACTAGCTTGCACATGTAATATGTTTGTGAGTATTGTTGATTGTCGCAAGAGATATAGAGCAGAATCAAAACATTGCCTTACAACCTCATTCAAGAATTCAAAACCAACATATTTAATTCAAATAATTAACAATACATCAAATCTCTTAGGTTCACATATAACAATACAAAGCTAATAGTAGCACTCGAAGGTGACATCTCTACATACAAAAAAAATACATTAACTCTTACAATAGCTACCTCTTTTCTAAATTCAAAACTAAAAAACCAAAAAACCCAAGGGAGCAAATGATGCCAAAAATACTTCCATTTTTCTCTGAGTCTTAAAAACAATCCTTAATTACACAACCATACACAACTAGCTTCATAGGAATGTACTCCAATAAGTGATGACTACTTTCTACTCCCTCATAGTGAGGTTTGAATAAAAGAAACTGTAAAAAAAAGACATAAAACTTCAACCACAAACTCCCATACTACCAGCATATTCTCTGCTCTTGACATGATTCATTCCTAATTTCCTTTAAAATCGAACTGGTCTTACTCTCATCTGACAAGTCTTGTCAGACAAGGGATATTACCAATTTTACCATGTCCATATCTTATTAGATTAACCAAATAAAATCCACCCTTGTGGGGTTACCACACACATCCTACTCGCTTACCCAGTCAAGTGGTGAAAATCCACCATTTTATATTATTAAGCCTTAACTTTATTATTATCCATTACAAACCAAATCATTAATAATGAATGTTAATATATTATTGTTCGTCCTATATTTGTAATTTTATAAAAAAATTCCTTTCATCGTCATTTATTATTGAAATCCACTAAATATCCATATCAAATTTATACTCTAATTCTTGTAATAAAAATCGTATAACAATAAGTAGGATGAACCCGCATATTGGCTTGAAATTAGGAAAATAATTTTTACATATATGTAGCCCAAATTCATTTACCAAATTATTCATAATTTTGAGACCTTCGTAACGGTCTTCACGACACATCCACAAAGTGTCCCAGTCAAAAAGTCAACATTTTATCCTTATAGAGGAAAAATTGTCATTTTATTTCTCTCAAAGTTCCGAGTCGTTACAGCTTTCACTGGAGCGTCCCGTGTATCAAAAACATGAGCCAAATAGCCCTGACAACCCCTCCTCAACAATCTGTCTGCTATGAGGGCTAATATCACTCTGGAAGCTAACACTCTCTGATTTCCTTGAAATATGACCTCCGGAAATCATGGGCTCCAATGTTACCCTCTTATTGAAACAATTGATGAAGGCATGATAGGTGGTCAACCAATCCACCCTAGGATCACATCAAAATCGCACAAGTCCATGAGTATCAAATCAACCTCTAAACTAACACCCTCTAAGACCACATGATAATCTCGAAGCACCAGTTTCACTACATATATATCTATAGTCAGTGTACCAACCCCCGTATCATAACCAATTAGAGACGTCTTTTTATCAGCCAACAGTGAATAACTCTAAGATACAAACGAGTGTGTAGCTCTAAGATCTATTAAAACACATGCATCATGACCAAAAATAGAAAGTGCTCATGTTACCACTCTTTGTGCTGCTCATGCCTTCTACCAAGACAATGATAGATGATGTCGGTGGATCTGTAGGTCATGTTGGTGTATGATCAAGTGAAGACTTCAGAGTTATGTTTTAAAAATTTGATGATTTCAAACATCATGCTAAAGGAGATGGTGGTTCTAATTTGGAAATTTCAGTCAGTGAAATTGTGGGAGAGTACGATCTCTTTCACTTCCTCAATGGGTTATGGGTATGATGTGGCTGAGTGGTCCCTAGAGTCCTCGATCAATCCATCTTAGATATGTTGTGCAACCTAAGGACCGATGGGTTCAACCTCGAATGTTGACTTAGTGACGATCATGGTTTCCTTTGGATGAGTGCCGATTTTTCCAGTGGGGTTCTTGAGTTGCATTTCTTTACCGCCATCTAATCTCCGCGGAGAGGAATTTGATTAGAAGCAGATGAGTGGATATCACTGCCTTGAATTGGTTGATTACCACTCTTTCTAAAATAATGTTGTAGGCGATCGGGCAATCTACTACAAAGAAAGTCGTGAGTAATATTTCCCATTTAGGGACTGTTCTGATAGAGTGTAGGAGAGTGACAGTGCCAAGTGGTATAATTGAGTCTTCAGTGAAGCCAAATAATTGTGTGGGAGATCAATTAAGGTCAGCGTTTGGGATTCTTAGCTGCTTGTATGCCTCCATGAACATGAAATTTATGGAGCTGCTGATACCAACCATGATTCTATCAATGTCAAAATTTGAGATCTCTACACAGATGATGATTGGGTCATTGAACGGGTAAATGGCCTATCGCTCTTCCTCCTCTGAGAATATGATAGATTCCCAGTAGACTTTACCTATCTTTTTTGCACTTCCTTCTTCAACATTGAAAATATGTTAGTTATTTCATAAGGCACACATGAAGTTATTTTTTGCTCTTTTTGAGGTCAAAGGGGATGAGATGGATGGTCCTTCAGTTATTACGTTGATTTTTGGATTACAAAGTGGAGGTGGTATGTGTTAGAGGAATTAATTGATTTTTCCATCTCTAGAAAAAGTTTCCACTAGGTCATTAAATGTCATGCATTGGTAGATGCCATGGCCATTGTACTTTTGATATTGGCACTAGGTCCCTGTTTTTTTTTCCGCAAGCTTCCTAGTGGCCAGTGCCCAAGGTGATTTAGGGATCATGTGCACAACATTTATTAATAGGTTCCCATTTGAAGTGTTCAGGATGGTGTGGGTTTCATATTTCAACCGAGGAATAGGTTTTTTTAGCATTGTTGGGTCGATCATCCTGGAAATTTTTCCCTTGATACAAATTATAATAGTTAGGATTCTTGCCTTTTTTGGGGATTATATGCGTTATCAGAGTAATCTTTCCTCTTCCCTCTGTATTCATATTGTCCTTAGTTAGTGGGACGTTGTTCAGTTATGTGTTGTTCGTTGTGACCACTCGGTTGGTATGTGTTAACCAAGTCTGATATGTTTAGTTGATATGTGTTAGCCAAGTTGGTTTTTGATTTGTGGTTCATCATATCGGCCTTGGCATGTATGACCGCTTGTTTCATAGTTTCATTATAACTAGACCAACCTTGTATATGAGATGCATATCTGAAGGGGAATTTTCTTAGGCCACCCTTGAAAACTGTGAATGCCGAATTGTCATTTGTCTTGGCGCACTAAGAGTATTCATGGCTGAATCTGGGTGTGTATTTTTGTATAGGTTCATTTTCTCCCTACCTTAATAGGAAAAAGTTCTCCGCATAGAACAAACAATCAATTTGAATCATGAATTGGTCGAGGAAAGTGGTCTAAAGTTGTTCAAAATAGTAGATGGTTTCAGCATCTAGTCGATAAAACCAGTTGATTGTTGCTTTAGTTAACGTTGAACTGAAAATGAGGCAATGTACCTCATTTGAGAGGTTCTTGAAAGCCACAACCTATTGCTAATTTTTCATGTAAATGATGGGTTCTCCATGCTCTGTATAGAGTGGGATCTTCTGAGATTATCTCGTGATCATGTCTGAACTGATTAATCCTTTATGTGAAAGGTTTGTAGCTTGTTTTTCTTCAAGTTGGCATTTCTGATTGTTTTGACTTGGCCTCTAGGGTCTTGACCCATTCTAGTAAGTGTTGGACGAGAGGGTCGATATGTGACGGTGTATCTTTCATTCCTCACTCATTCCGGATTGGTTTCTATATTTCACGGTGTTCCTTATATTTGGGTTGTTTGGGTTGTTTGGCTTGTTTTTGGGTTGAAGACCCAATAAGTGTCTCTTGGTGGTTACCATAGTGAGGACGATATATAGTGAGGACGATTTGATTGCACGTGTTGATGTTAGCCAGCTTGGAGAATGGCTAACCGATCAACTTGTGCTGCACTTTGAGCTTCTTGCAAGGAGCAGGCTACCTTTAAGTCTAAGACAATGATGTGTGGCCTAGGTTTGGATGAGGGGAACCTTACTTTGTTGGTCTCAGTATGCTGCTGATCGGTCTTTGCTCCGGAAGGTCGAGAATTGATGTCTTCCTCCTAGGGGAACGTAAGATGTACTAGGCGAGTAGATTTCGATCTCACCGAGATCCTGCACTTAGGGCTTGTCAGGCGTCTTGGTAAATTTTGGTCTCAGCTTACCCCTTACCTAGTATGATGAGTAATCAGGAAGAATTGTCTATTTTTTTAGGGCAATTTGGTCTTTTCTTTCCCTGCAGCTCGACGGACGCGTTTGGCACATTGGTGCACTCAACCACCACCCTCTCGTCCTTATCCGTGTCTCCTCTTGTTCAATAAGCCATAATTTCAGCCTGAGCAATTTTAGTTGGGTTGCCACCTTGGCATATTGTTCATTAAGTGTCTGGTACTTGAATTTGACGTAGATACCATCAAACTTCACCTCAGCTATCTTGTTGGAGTTTCTCAATTATTTGCAATAGATTGGGAAAGATGGGGCTCTGCATTATGGACTGTTGTTCATGTGTTATCTTGATGTCCCCTTGTTTGCCTTGCATGTAAAAAAGTGTCACGGTTGGGGGGTTGTGCTCGACTCAGTAGAGTAGTGGAAAGACTTAGTTAGTTTCTCGTAGATAATGTCATACTGTTGAAGCACAAAATGCACGAAACTTAGAGATCATGTTTTGCCTAATCATTGTGCACCACGTGTTCTTCGAGAACCTGTAGATAGGAAAAGCAGTAGGTCGTCTGTTAGGGATAAACACTGATATGGCATCCACCTAAAGGGTCATCGATGCTCAAGTCATAGTAATTTTGACGGAGTAATGGAAAGTAGTAAATCTTAGTTACCTTTTCTGGAAATGTGCATCCACTTTGTATGGATAATTGAGAGGGTTTTGATGAATAGTTTGGATTTGGGATACATTCACTTCAATTGTGGTGTTGACACATGACATTTATAATTCAATTAAAAATAATGTTATTTTTATTTTTCTTTCGATCTAATTTTTTTTTTTTTTTTTACGATTTCAGTCTTCTCACTTTAAATTTCATTTTTTTTGGAAAATTTTCTACAAACTTCTCGAATTACATGAGAAAATCAGAGTTTAACTCCCAATTTAGTTCTATATTATGAAATCTATTATGTTTTTATTCTTATTTATCTTGAAAATATTATGTTGTTAGTTATCATCAGGTCATATTATATCATATTTTATATCATATATTTATCATATCACACTCATTTTTATAATTTTTATTAGTTTTATATAACCATTATTGAGTACTTAAATTTTTCCCAAAATTTCATTACAAATTTCTAGATTTTTTACTAAATTTCCATCATTTTTCTTAAGCGTAAACGATATCAATATCGATATATCCGTGAATTTGACAGTTGTATTTTCGTCGATATCGATATTTTCGTCGATATCGATATTTTCGTCGATATCGATGTTTTCATCTTTAGTTATCAGTTAATAAAATTAACACTGAACAATATAATTAATCTTCTTACATATATGTGAACAATATAATTAATCTTCTTACATATATGTAATATATATGTATATAGAATTCAGTATAAATATAAATTTTATCGGACATCTATCAAGTACCGAAGAAGTGCAGGGAGAACTATTTGAATATGACAGATTCAGACCCAAACAAATATGAGAGATTGATGTCCAAGACCATTATTTCACTACGGTCATAGTCCTTCACATCCATCAGCTTTCTTTCCGGTCTGTCTCCCAGGCGACAAAGAATCCATTGTGGATATCCGAAGGACCAAAGCCCCCGTCGAATTAGCACAAGAAAAAAAAGGGTGGGATGATTAAATGACAATTTATTATCTTCTTCCTTTATTTTTTTCTTTTTAGTCTCCAAAAAGAAGAAAATTATTTTTCGTCTCAACTTTATTTTGATAATGATATATAGGGTTAATCATATGGGCATTAGAAATGGGCACAGTTCAGTTCAAACAAATATTAGTAATAGGTCAATCCCTTCATTAAGTAGATAAGAGTTATTATAATATTAATGTCCTCAAAATAAAGACCTTAATATCCAATATAAATGTGATGAATTGCGCACAGATGGAATATTGGCTAGGTTATTTCATTTGCTTGAAAACAAAATTGAGCACTTATTGATGAAGAATACTATACTCATGGAAATTACCATGAGATTAATTAGAGTAAACTCTTATGCATGATAATGCACTAATGATTTTCCTTCATCCATATCTATATAAAGACAACAGATTGAGTATTCTCAATTATTCTTCAAGCAACAAGTGATCCAATAAATTGAAGAGAGTTCGTCCTTGTGCGATAAATATAGAGATAGCTTTTTTTTTGTGATATAAAGTGAAGTGAGATTTTCTTGAGTGAATCTAAGAGAGTTTGTATAGTGAGATTGTACTTGTAATCCCATTATTCACAGTGAAAGAATTTTTGAGCTGATGTCCGAAGACATAAGTACACTGGTGAACCTCGTTAAATTTTGATATTCTCTTTCACCTATTTATTTTTGGTTTATTTATTTTGAGGGTGAAAGAAGTTTGGTTATGTTAATTATAATTATATATTTAGTTATGCATCTTTCCCAACAAATGGTATTAGAGCCACACATGCTCGTTGTTCGTGATGGCAATCGTCAAAATCGTCATCCTTAATAATGATTAAACTCACATTTTCAAATTATTCCATATGAAGATCACAAATGGAGGACATCCTCTATTGCAAAATTTGTGCCAGGTATTAATGTGTAATGAAGAGAAACCAAAAGAGAAATTTTACAAAGATTAGGTCATTCTAAACTGGAATGCTATTGGACAAATCCGTCCATGGATCTACCAAAGTGTTTTTCACTACATTTCAAAAGAAACTGATACCTTCCAAATGCTGTCAAAATTGGCGTCGATGTGCGAGAAAAAGACTCCTCGAAACAAAGCTTTGCTAATTCGTCGATTGGTAAACTTGAAGTACAAAGACGGTCGAAGTGTTTTTGAACACTTGATGAATTTTCAAAAATTGGCGAATCAATTCTCAAGCATAAAGCTAGTGCTTGAAGATGAGTTACTGAAACTTTTTCTGCTTGGCTTTCTACCGGATACTTGAAACACACTCATGGTTTCCCTTAGAAACTCTGCTCCTCAAGGTGTTCTTACTCTCCCATTGGTGGAGAACAATTTATTAAATGAAGTAGGGAAGAAAAAAGAATAAAGGATATCAATTGAGTCAGAGGCCCTTGTTACAGACAATCATGGAAGAAATTCTCAACGAAAATCCCACAACCGTGACCGCTCCAGAGGCAAGTCAGAAGACCATTCTAGAGGCATCTACAGACCAATGAAGGAGATTTTGTGGTCAGAAGGGTCACATGAAGAGAGAATGTAGAAAGCTCAAAAAGGAGCAAAGAATTGAGCTAATGAGAAGAATGAAACCAAGGATACAACTGCCACTACTTCTAAAGGCGATGAGGTAATCGTTATTTGTGATGATGATTTTATTAATTAACTTCTCAAGATTCATGCTGGATTGTAGATTCTGGCGCATCATTCCATGTTACTTTTCGAAATGAGTTCTTCACATCCTATATAAGCGGGGATTTCATAATGTGAGAATGGAAAATGACAAAGTGTCCAAGATTGTGGGAATGGGAGAAATAGCTCTTGAGACCGAACATGTTGTGCAATGATCCAGAACTTCAGAAAGACAAAAATGACAATTTTTCCCCTAAGTCAAAGAGTTGACTTTTGACCCAAAGATTCAAATATTAACTTTTGACTAGGGGATCCTGCGGGTGTACCAAGAGGACTGCTTGGAAGGCCTTGAGCTCCTAAGACCGTAGACAGATAGCACACCAAAATCAGAATCGGGAGAGATGTTTCCAACATGAAAATTATTCCTTATTTAATTATGAGTTTATTGATATAAAGTTTAGGAATATTGGTAACCATATGAGTATGTTTTGGATTTATGAAGTGTTGTGTTCAATTATTTAATTTACTAATAGTCTAGGTAATTAATTGATTATTATGCTTATTTATGGTTAAGTGTTTGGTGACCTAACAAGGTAAAATATCAAGGATATTTGATGGTTCTCAGTGGTATATGAGATAATCCGAGTAATATTATGATATATGGTGTATGCATATATAATTATTTATTTAGGTAAAATAAATGATAAATCATGGAAATGAGAAGAAAAAGGATTGATTATTAAGTTCTACTTAGGCAATAAATGATATTGCAAATGTTGATAATTTTAATGATAATAAAAAGTAAACATACGACCCGATTATGGATGAATTATAATAAATTCCTATATTTGCGAGGTAAGTGGGTTGGATGTGGACGGTACCCCAAACGAGATGGATTCAATTTAGTTTACATTTCAAGTATCTGACAAAATTTAAAATACGAAAATCCCTTGTCTGACCTGAGTGGTTAGACGAGAGCAGGATCGGCTCGGTTTTTCTGTAAGAAGGGACGAGTCCTGTCAGGTTGTTCCTTAGTTCTCAAGAATGAGTGACATGTTCCAGACATGCGTCTCAATTTGATCTTCAATGTGTTTGATGGTGGAAAATGACATGACCCCTCCCAAAATTTCTTGAAAATCGGATCAGTTTTGCTCCTGTCTAACAACTTTTGTCAGATAAGGGATATGGTCAACTTAAATCAAGTCCATCTCATACTAAAATAATTAACTAAAGTTGTCCTTACGAGGTTACCGTCCACGTCCCACCCATTTAAACCGACAAGGAGAAATTGACAGGACCTGTCCCAACTGGACCTCGATAACTGTGTCCGGTCCTGCTCCCGTCTGACAAGTCAACTGAAATCCCGAAAGTACCCTTCAGCACCCGTCAGACCAGGGATAGCTGCACTGATTTCTGCTCATGTCTCTGCCTCGTAATCCGCCCCGAGTATCGTGCCACGGCCTGGAGGGTCATTAAAAACAAAGGTGTGAGTGGACAAAAATAATATCAAGTAAAACACATTTGAAACATATTCGTTACCCTCCAGTTTTACAACTCATGCATGCATAGGGAAAAGCACATAAATTATTTAAATCATATTATAAAATCAGTTCACTATAATAATAAAGCATATAACTCGGGAATTACACATCCGAGGATCCTCTGGGAATTACACATCCAGAGTCGTCATCCATTGCTGGGAATTACACATCCAGCCTCACCGGGAATTACACATCCGGTTTCTCCAGGAATTACGCATCTGGAGTCCCTCCAGGAATTACACATCTGGAGTCATTAAACATCAATACACAAACAAAAGCATTAATTCAAATCAAGTATCAAAACCATATCAAAAACCATCATCACGGGGCCACATGCCCAAATCTCATTTCTCGTCAATCCGTAAAATCATTAAATAATTCAATACACACAAATCCGCAAAATCATATCTGAAAACATCACAAATCCATTAAATCAATTTCCCAACTCATAATCCAAGCCAAAACCAATCACAAATCCCGGGTCTTCGCCCAAAATAGTCATTTCACATTTTCTCGAAAAACGTGCCCGAAATACCGATTAAAATAATTAATAAATCACACAATAATCATATCAAATCATTGCAATTCAAATCATGCCATAAATCATATAAAACATTTAACTATGCATGCATATCAATTTATAAAACAAACGTCCACTCACACACCGTCCAACTGCTCGTTTCCCGCGCTGCACGCATTTCCGTAATTTCCGACCCTTGCTCGGAATCTCGAATCCTGTTCAAAATCATTATTCAAGGTTACTAACAAGTCAATTTACATCATCTAATTTTCCCATAATTTTTTGGGAATTTAATATTAATTAAATACGTAACTTAAATCTTCGGACCCTCGAAACATTATCGAGACGGTGTCCGATTGATTTGAAACCAATTTTAAAATGTCCGTTACATTACAAGGAGTAAAACACCTGTTGAAACTTTCCTCAGAAAACGTGCCACGCGACCTCACACGCCGCCGCAAGCGGCTGCGCGTGAGTCCACGCGCTGTGCTACCGTTATCCCTTCCACCCGTTTCTCTGATAAACGGATCCTCTGACCCGCGATACAACCCGTTTCAATCTAAGCTAATTCGAACTCAATTACTCTCGTTCTTTCAACCATTAGCATCAATTCAATATGGATTAAGGGTCTGTAATCTTAATTTCATGAAACCATGCCCCAAAGTCCACGACTCAACCTCGAAACCCGACGGGTCTTAATTCGGGTTCTACCCAAACACGACCTGTAACATTCAATTAATCATACCAGAAGCATCTAACAATCATTCTAAATATGAAATCGAAGTCAATTTCAAGAATCATCACCTCTAAGTAATCGAACCCAAGCTCTCACTTCAATGGCGTCGCAGAGCCTGTTCTCTATCGATTCGCCTCCAATTTCTTGTCCAATTGATTTGATTCTATTCGTTGAGCTCCCAGAAGGCTAAATATCTAATCAATTTCATCCGAAACATTGTACAAAATGAAAATCGACATTTGGTGTTCTTCGGTAATTTTCGGGTTTGTTCTTGGGTTTCCAGCTCAATTTTCTCTCAATTACTCCTTCAATCTTACTCGTTTTCTCTCTGGGTTCCTCTTCCCGTTTCAAACTCTCTCTGTTTTCCCCTTTTTATCGATCAATTTGATCAATTTTGAACAAATGAAATGGACGGTTGAATTTGTCATGTTAGGCATTCAATAATGCCACTAATTTGCTTAAGCAAGTGACAAATGTCACTTAGTACTTAATCTTAATCTAAATAGGCTGAATCAGCCAAGTTAAATTATTTAAAACCAACTGTGGCACCGTTTAGGGCCTTAACGACCCAAATTACCATTTTACCCTTCATGTGACAATTTACCGTTTTGCCCTTGAACTTTCCAGACCCTCAACTTTTTCGTCCGAGCTCCGATTGACGCATGCCGCCTGTTTACGGATTCGGCGTCCCGAGACCTATCCAACGGTCTTCCCGGAAAGTCCAAACAAGGTCCCGGTCAAAAAGTCAATTTTCGGCCCCTTTTACCAACTTCCGCACGTCATAACTTTCTCCCCGAATACCGGAATTGGACGTGCCACCTGTCTATGAACTCGTGACGTCCCGTACTACGTCACGGTCATCGGTCAAAGTCCGTTTGACTGCTCAAATTAAAAGTCAACTTTTTTGCCTAATTTCAGGGGCAAAATCGCCATTTTCCCTAAAGTTTCCAAATTTTCCTTTTTCGAATTTCCAGGGCGTTACAGAAATATTTACCATGTAAAATCCTTCCCTTTCTTTATCTTCCTAAGATTGCCTATTATCACAATTTTGAATTGTTCAATTTCTAGTAAAATCATAGTCAAGTATTAATTCATACTCCACATTATATAGCGATCATGTAACATTTCCTCATACCATAACATCGTACCTTACATCCTAGGGTCACCATATTATCACGCAAATATTATCATAAAACCTTAATCATATACCAATGCATTCACCGTCACCATAACACCATCATAATATACATAACAATAATGGGAATCATATATCGGGTAAATAACATATTAGCTTAAGAAAGGGAAAGAAAAGCCTTTCCATAATACTATTGGAATTCAAATTTCTAATTTTCTCACATTAAGATATTTCCATTCTTCATTATGTTTACTATAGGACTATCAATACATAAGTACAACAATATGATCACATACTTCCATTAACCATAGAAGTAAAATACAAAGCTATTCACTTATTCCCTCTTTCCAAATTGTATATATTGCACATTATAACCATGTAACAACAAGGCATCACCATCTTTTTAATTCTTCATTTCTTTTATTTAAATGGTATTTCGTCATTGAGTGCATATAATTATAGAAAACTATCCACAACATAACTAATACTAATTCCTTGTAAACTATCAATTACCCAATAATCAAACAATAATTCTTTGTAAACCCTTTTCATAAATATAGTTTACTTTTAAGGGATTTTTAGTTATTCCCAATATAAATTATAGTTAAAACTTTAATATCAACATATATATATATTAATATAATTACACCTAATAAAATCCTTCAATCGCACTTTCTCAAATTCATCCTTTTTACCCAAAACTCACAATTCCACATTTTCCTCAATTATGAAAATAGCCATAACCTTTGGTTTTTTCCTTCATTAAATTTGAATTTAACACCTAACTTTGGGGACTTTAGAACTGCACATGAACAAGGTCCAATTAGCCTAAAAATTGTACCATTGAACTCCCAAAATTAAGAACTCGAACTTCTACGTTGATCGCAGCCCCAAAAACCACCACACTTGCTCTCATGCACCAGTGAGGTGCTTTGCGCGTGGGTGCCACCCGATTTCCTAGTTTTGGGTTGCCCGCCCCGCGAACAAGACCCAGTTCTTAAATCGCATTTTCACGTCTGTTTTTCTTACTTCAAGTCTCTAACATCATCTACACAATCTCGTGAGTAGACATATAGCAACAAAAGTAAGAGAACTTACCTTGATCATGCAGTCCAGTTCCTTAACTTTCAACCATGGTTCCAACCTTCTGTCTATAAGCTTCTCTAGCCCAAACCTTCTTCCTTATCATCCCAAATTGATCCTAGGGACATAACTAATGTCCTAGCATTCACAGTTAGGAGCTAGGAAGCTACAACACTTTTAACACTTATGGAGTTTGAGACCTTTATAACAATCCTCACGAAACTTTCAGAAAGTCTCCAAATCAAGAAGTCAACATTTTAACCCTATATGGGCAAAATTGTCATTTTTCATTTCCTCTGATTTCTGGGGCGTTACAGAAAATGAAAACTCATCAAAGGATCTCTAGTGATACCAAAAGGGAAGAGTGAGATTACACTCCATATGACATATACGAAGACCAACAATTAGTATGTTAATACAGTAACCAAGTAATCAAATTCAGCAATTGGGTCATATGAGTGGAAAGTGATTGGAAATTTTCGCCAAAAGAGAGGTATTCACTGGATTGCAAGCAAAAGGTACACCTCTAAATCACTGCAATGATTGTTTGGCTGGAAAAAAAATCATAGAGATTCATTTCATTATAAAGTTGTAGCTAGAAAACCCAATATACTGGATGTTGTTCATTGATGTTTGTGGTCCTATGACTACTAACACTCTTGGTGATGAATGATACTTTGTTACCTTAATTGATAATCATTCTAGGAAGGTGTGAGCCTATTCAATCAAATCCAAAGATCAAGTCTTTGAAATGTTCAAGAAATTCCATGCCACTGTTGAACATGAGACTTATATGACACTCAAGTGTATCTATTCTGAAAATGATGGAGAGTACATGGGAGACTTCAAAGCCTACTTCAAGAATAAGGGGATGAGGCATGAAATATCAATTCCAAAAACCCCTTAACACAATAGGTTGGCCGAGAGGATGAACAGAACTATCGTTGAGCGAATAAGAAGCATGTTATCTCATTCCAAGTTTCCAAAGAGTTTATGGGGTGAAGCAATGTTGACTGCAGTGCACTTGATCGATTTCTCTCCATCACCTCCACTAAATAGTAATTTATCGAACACGTTTTAGAGCGGAAAACATGTGACCTATCAATAATTGAAAGTGTTTGGTTGTAGAGGATTCGTTCAAATCACAAAAGATAAAAGGTCCAAGCTTGATGCCAAATCAAAAGAATGCATTTTTCTTGGTTATGAAGATGAATGGTTTGACTACAGATTGTGGGATCCTATCAATAAGAAGATTGTTAGAAGTAGAGAAGTGTTTTTTTTTTTGAAGATCAAACCATTGAAGATATCCAGAAGAGAGAGAACTCAAATAGCTCCAAAGAGTATTCAATTGACCTAGATTCAGTTCCTCAGCCCAGGGTTCGTGATGATGGGGGAGATGTAGTTGAGAACAATAATGTTGAGCCTATTGCTAACAAAAATGACGTTAATGTTATTCCTGAATATTTGCAAGAAGATCAAGTTCCTGAAGAACCACAATTGAGAAGATCAAACAGATAGCGAAATCCTAGTAGCTTCTACTCTCTAGATCAGTTTGTGTTGCTAATAGATGCAAGAGAGCCCGAGTGCTACCAAGAAACTGTGACCCATGAGAAAAATGGGGAGTGGATGAAAGCCATGAAAGATGACTTGAAATCCTTGCATGAAAACCACACAGATAATTTGGTGAAATTTCCAAAGGGAAAAAGAGCACTCAAGAATAAGTGAGTATATAAGTTGAAGACAAATGAAAATAACCCACAACCAAGGTAAAAAGCAAGAATAGTTGTGAAAGGTTTCAATCAGAAACAGGGAATTGATTTTGAAATTTTCTTGCTAGTAGTGAAGATGACATCTATTCGCGTAGTACTTGGTTTCATTGTTAGTCTGAATCTAGAAGTTGAACAACTAGATGTCAAGACTTTATTTTTTCATGGAGATCTTGAGAACAAATTTACATGGAGCGGCTAGAAGGTTTCAAAGTCACGGGAAAAAGAGACCTAGTCTGCTGATTAAAGAAGAGTTTGTATGGACTGGAGTAGTCAACACAACAATGGTACAAGAAGTTCGATTCCTTCATGATCAAATATGGATACCAAAGGACCACTTCTAATCATTGTGTTTTGTCAAGTGGTACTCTAATGTAGAATTTTGGAGCTGGAGTCTAAGTGTAAGACCCGTGTCCTGTAGTGAACGGTGAACGATCCCACATTCCTGCGATGGGGGAATGGTCTGGGAAGGAAATGGTGGTGTGCCTTAAAGATGTAGGCACACACCTATCTAGCATGAGGTCTTTTGGGAGCTCAGTGGCTTTGGGGGGATTGGAACCCCAAAGTTAAGCGAGTTGAGGCTGGTGCAATTCCAGATGGGTAACCCCCTGGGAAGTTGCACCGTGAGCTCCCGAAAACAAAACCGTGAGGGCGAGGCCCAAAGCGGACAATATCGTGCTAGATGAACCGGGACCTGACAGAAGAGGGTCGGGTCCTGACAATTTGGTATCAGAGCCAGACCCCGACCGAGAAGTGTGTCAGCGAGGACGCTGGGCCCTAAGGGGGGTGGATTGTAAGACCCGTGTCCTGTAGTGAACGGTGAACGATCCCACATTCCTGCGATGGGGGAATGGTCTGGGAAGGGAATGGTGGTGTGCCTTAAAGGTGTAGGCACACACCTATCTAGCATGAGGCTTTTTGGGAGCTCAGTGGCTTTGGGGGGATTGGAACCCCAAAGTTAAGCGAGTTGAGGCTGGTGCAATTCCAGATGGGTGACCCCCTGGGAAGTTGCACCGTGAGCTCCCGAAAACAAAACCGTGAGGGCGAGGCCTAAAGCGGACAATATCGTGATAGATGAATCGGGACTTGACAGAAGAGGGTCGGGTCCTGACACTAAGGACGTAAGCACACTGTCAGATCTCGTTAAATTTCGATGTTCACTTTCACCTATTTATTTCCATTTTATTTTGATTTATTTTATTTACTCAATTTATTTTAAAGGTGAGAAAAATATGAACTTGGTAGTTATAATTGTCTATTTAGTTGTGCGCCTTTCCGAACAAGTGGTATTAGAGTAAGTATGAGTTTTGCGGAAGCGCACCTAGTATGATGAAATGTGGGAAAAGTTTGTTCTTAATGATTATAATTATTTTTACAAAATGACAAGTATGAGTTTTGCAAAAACACAGCTAGTATGATGAGACTTTCCACTTAAGTCGGAAAAGGGGAATTTGATGGGTTAATCCCCCCAGTTAAGTGGAGGAGAGTTACGATGATATTGGTGTTCTCAAAATGAAGATTTTGAAACGATTCAGTTAATAGTTTCAAAACCAAATCATTGAATAAATAGCGATTTAGAATGATTCGATTAATAGTTTCAATATAATTATGCTCAGTCTTTATAATGAGCATGATCAAGCGCATGAGCATCCATAGTTTTTATAATCGTGAATATCTTCCTGTGTAAATAACTTATAAGTATCCTTATGTAGTCATTCCACTCAATCATTCTCAATGGAATTTTATGTATGGCATAAATTGTATTTATACCATGTATATGTAAAGTTTTCTTATAATCGAACTTTAATAGTAATTTGCTTGAGGCGGTTCATAGAATATTATTAGTGAAAGAAGTAGAAATGTCAATGAAAGAAAAATAGACGGTGTCAATTTTTTTTGGAGGAAATTAAATATTTTTAATTCAAACATACATAAAAAATAAGTATTAAGATTCCTTTCTATCCTCCACCATAATTAAACCCTAGAATATTTTTAATTTAACATAAAAAAAAAGCCAACATGATCCAATGCTCTTTAGATAATCCTCATGAACCATATCCACTCATTTTTTAAAAAAAAAATGAAAATCAAACCCTAATGTCTATTTTTGGAACCTGGTCGGTGGCGTTTGTGGACCAAAGCTTGTCGTGCCCTCCATCACCTTCCCTTTTATCATTATTTTCTTCACAAAAGATGACCCACGAAACACTACTTTACTCTTTTCGCCAATTAGACACGAGGATTGTTGGTCACATGGTACAATGAGTGAATGAGTAGAATCATTGATGAGCTTCCGGACACATCTATTAAGGCATGTTAGTGACAGCTGGCTAAGCTGCCCTAAAGGAAATCCGATTGGATGTGTGCATGGCGATGGCATATTGGCATGGACATGTACATATTTTGGATTCCACTCTTTGCCATCACTCAAGTATCAAAATATCGATATCAACGGATATATCGTTAGTCAAATTTATGGATATCTCATCCCAAATATCGATATTATTTACGGTCAACAAAAATGATGAAAAATTTGATTTAAAAGTTGAAAATTTGGAATGAAACTTTGGGAAAAACTTAAATACCCAATTATGGTTATATATGACTAATAAAAAATATAAAATGACTTTGATATAATAAATATATGATGAATAATATGACACAATAAGGTTCTGCCGATGACTAGTAATATAAAAATTTAAACATAAACATAAATTGAAGTGAATTACTATAATTGAATGTTAATATAATTAAAAACATAACAATAAACCTAAAAAAAAATTTGAATGGAAGAAAAATTATAAAATGAGTAAATATATTTAAAATTGAAAAAAAAATGATAAAAAAATAGAGTCAATTTTTGTTCAAAAATTGGAAAGGATTGATATATTTAAAATTGGAAAGGATTGATATATTTAAAATTGGAAAGGATTGATATTTTTAAAATTGAAAATGATTGATATATTTAAAATTGGAAAAAATGACAAATATAGTTCAAAATAAGGAAAAAATGACAAATATAATTCAAAATAAGGAATAAATGAAAAATATAGTTCAAAATAAGAAATAAATAAAAAGAAAAAAGGAAAAAAAAAGGCAGCAAAAGAGAAAGAAAAAAAAAGCCATCATGCGCAAAAGAAAGAAAAAGAAAAAAGAAAGGCATCCGCGCCTTGGGGGAATCGAACTTGGGTGGGGTGCAACTGTTTTTAAATAAAAACAGCTACAACCAACTCTACTAACTTGACTGATTGAAATATTAGGCAACCAAGTAATATATAAAGTGTACTTACTGACTTAAAACACTCATCTTCTATTTTGCGCGGGCCTGCTATTTGGGTTTTTTGACCAGGCGGCATGACCCGGCTGTAACTTGATGGTTTTACGTCCGATTTTCATGAAATTTGTTTCTCTCTCGATCGTTTTAATGAAATAAGGAGATCGATGGGCTTAAAACAAGGAAAAATGTCGATATTTCACTCAATTTCTTCCCCCCTCCCCCTCTTAGCTGCCGCTGACCAATTTTGACGATATATCGGCCCTATCGGTCGATATTTCAATCCCTGCATCCACTACAAAAAAAAATTCATTTGCCTAACGGAATTTTCTCCGACAGAGGGAATACCTGACGAATCTTGCTCTATCAGACGAATATCGCGCCGTAAGCGCGAAAAAAATTGTTAACCTTGCCACGAAATTTAATTTTGCTCAACGAATCTTGCATCGTTTTTTAGGTGATATGACTTTACCCAACGAATCTATCTTAATTTGTCGAGAAAACCTCTAATCCAACGGCTTGTTACCCGACGAATTTTAATATTGTTCGACGAATTTTATTGTTACCCGGCAATACTATATTCGGAAAACCTCTAGATTACTAATATGAAATTTGATATTGTTTATCTTATACAATTTTAAATAACTCAAAAATTATTTAACTAGCTAGGTTGCTTTTTAGCTGGCCAATAGTGACCAGCAGTACTATATTCGTGAACTTAAATTGTGCTTGAAATTAGCTAGGTTGCCCGGCCAATTAGTAGGTTTTCAGCAAATAATTAAGTTCGAAAACATATCTTTGGGAAGTCTATAAAAGACGTACGTAATAATTGAATATAAAATATAATAACACAAAACTTTATCATTATGTGAATCGAATCCGAAATTTCATATTTACATACCAAAGAGAGAAATAGACCGTTCTTAATCAGTGGTGGTGGTGGTGGTACAAACTTATTCAATATTCCCTAATTAATTGCATATCAATTTCTAGTACTTGTTTGTTTTGTTTGGTCAATAGTACCTGTAAGTTTGTTGCTATATATACGTGAGTAGGCCTTTTGTGGCATTTGAGCCTTGTTGATCTTCTCCGCCAACTTATCTTTTTCCTCTTTCCTCTACCATATTATTCTACATTCAGGGCTTTTTCATTTAACAGTTAGGGCTGCCATATTCTTCAAAATGGCCGGAATAGCATTTGGGCGGTTTGATGATTCTTTCAGTTTGGGGTCCTTGAAGGCCTACCTTGCTGAGTTCATCTCAACCTTGCTCTTTGTTTTCGCAGGAGTTGGTTCAGCCATAGCTTACAGTAATTCTTTTACCCTTATATAGTACCGATAATTAACATAGGTTAAGATTTCGATTTCATACAGAAAATTAGTTTAATATTTTTATTTATTATTATTTTTATTGGTCCAGATAAGTTGACATCGGATGCTGCTCTTGACCCTGCTGGGCTAGTAGCCGTGGCGATTGCCCATGGCTTTGCTCTCTTTGTTGCAGTCTCAGTTGCCGCCAACATCTCCGGTGGCCATGTGAATCCAGCTGTCACCTTCGGATTGGCTCTTGGTGGCCATATCACTATCCTCACCGGCATCTTCTACTGGATTGCCCAGCTTGTTGGTGCCATCGTAGCAGCCTTCATCCTCAAGTTCGTCACTGGAGGCTTGGTAAGATTTCATTTGTTCAAAATTATTCACAATCGTAGCGCATGCAATGACACTTTTGTCCATCCTAAACTGGGCAATTCTGTCATTTTGGTGCTCTTACGTTAAGAGTGACATGGGACATATATAGTTCTTGCGGTAGATCACTTATACGGCCACCTATGTCCCTGCACCCTGCTAAGTGCTAACGCAACACCGTACACTCTCGCCTATTTTTGAAATTCCAAAACAAGAACTTTATTTAATAGATTTAATGGCAAATCTGAAATAAAATATAGATGTACTGTTGATCCCGAACTTTAGTCATTTACAAAAAATAATTAGGGATCGATACGAGCGACCGACAATGTTTGTTATGAACTTAGAACTTTACTTATTATTAACAAAAAGGTATTAACACTTAAAATACCATGTCGATTCCTTGAACCCAAAAAAAAAAACATGTCATGTCGATCAAATGTATTGATTAACAATTTTCGTGATATCTTAATTCGTTCAAATTAAATATGGAAAGAAATCTCATATTTAAAAAAAGAAAAAATCCACAAAATATAACTTTCGTATAGCCTTTTTTTTTTCCTTTAGAAAATTACTTCATTTAAAAATGAAGCATTATAAAAGTCTGACGTGTTAAAAATAAAAATCTTATTTTTTTGAATATCGATACAATTTTGACAATTTTTAAAAGAGCCTATATATTATTTTTAAACTGGCCCCAAGTAAGTTTATAAAAAGGTGATTAAATAGTTCAATTTCAGTGAAATTAAGTTGGTTCAAAGTGAAGTAACTATGAATTTGTGTTCAGACAACTCCCACCCACAGTTTGGCTACTGGAGTTGGAGTCATTGAAGGAGTAGTGTTCGAGATTATCATCACCTTTGGTTTGGTCTACACTGTGTATGCAACAGCAGCTGACCCCAAGAAGGGCTCATTGGGGACAATTGCCCCCATTGCCATTGGTTTCATTGTTGGAGCTAACATCTTGGCCGCCGGCCCTTTCTCCGGCGGCTCAATGAACCCAGCCCGCTCATTCGGCCCTGCCGTTGCCAGCGGCGACTTCCACGACAACTGGATCTACTGGGTTGGTCCCCTTATTGGTGGTGGCCTCGCTGGCCTTATCTATGGCAATGTGTTTATCCACACAGAACACACACCCTTAGTCAGCGAATACTGATTTGGTTTATGAGATTGTTAAATGTGTTTCCTACTCTAATTTGGGTTTCCTAATAAGAGGAGTAAGAGCAATTTTTTTGCTTTTGCTTCTTTTTATTTATCTTTTGAGTTTGAATTATGTATTCTCAGCTTAACCTCAGCTCCATTTTCATGTGTTATTTGTAAATGATCGAATCCCATTTGTAGGCCACCTTTTCATTGTGAGAAATTAAAGAATTAAGTTGGTGAAGCATGGCCACTCTTTTTTCTCAAGGATAAAATGGTTCATGCCAGTGATAAGGATCGAAAGAGTATGTGAAATGATAATTTGATAATGTTGGGTGACGTCGTCAGGTTAAAACATTTTTTTCCATTGGAAAAAAGTACAATTCTCATTGTTGAAAAAGAATTCCAAAAAAGATGCATAAATATGATCTCATTAATACCTTATTAGAAATCTTGATACGATGAAGAAAAACAGTATTATATATATACTATAAATATATTGTTTATAACATCAATTTGACCGACCATTAGGAGGAAAACCAACGTCACAGAGCCTCGGAAATCCTCTGATCGGTCTACCAAAACCAGCTGGAAAAAATGCCATATCTCTCCCCAAGGCCCTCGTAATTAGCCTCTTTTGGTTGGCACCCTTGGTTAGCACACTCACCCACACTAGAGGAATGTTGCCCTAATGCGCTAGCAAAGCACCATCACTTGTTCATCATCGTAGAACCTTTGGACACATGTCACCATCGTGAAAGGTGGCTTGGATCTCACTCCGGTAGGGTTTTAACTACCATATTTATTACTACTATAAATATAAAACACACTCTCCAATAAATAGTAAATATTAATTCCTTGCCCTTATACTGCCCAATTCATGTATGATTTCATTTCGCTTACTAACTTGAGCATTAGGGTCCATTAGACTGGCACTCCACTAATGTCAAGTGCCCTTCTTAATGTCAAGTGCCCTTCTTATTGTCTCACAATTCTCTCAACATACTAAAAGAAAAAAATACTAGTAATCTACAAGATCGTACTCCGTTAGTTTCATTTTGGATCAAACACATATATACAAATTTACATATCAATTAATTAGACATAAACAAGTTTGTTAACCAAGACCTTCCTCTAACCACACAATCATTTTTAGAACGGCAAGAGAATAGAGCAAGATGATGGTGACTGATCAGTTGCACAATGTTTACACCTGAAAAATTCCCTCTGGGCCAAAGACAATGGCTCACGAAAATTAAATGCCCAAAACAGATAAACAAGCCCAGCCCGAGTGTCAGGACCCGTCCCAATCCCCCCCGGGATTAACGCGGGAAGACTTTGATCTCGTCTGACACGGAGTGTCAGACAAGAGAATTTCCGCCATTAGCCCTCTCGGGCCATCAGAGTACGCCAGGATCCGGAGGAGGTATGTGATATCTCGGTCTCTGCTACAGTCTACATCCACTGTCAACCTGAGGGCAGGCAAAACATTAAAAGTTGTGGGTGGACAAAACAAGAGTTTAAATAAAAACACTTCGTAAGAATACATTTGAACCCTTCACTAAAAAGCATGCATGCATTCGAAAACCGTTTAACCAGAAGAACCATATGTGGGAACTAAGCCCAAAGCCAAAATGAAACCAACCATAAGGAACCAACCATACGGGCCACTGCCCAAATCCATGTGGGACTCAGCCCCAAACCTGTATACATCACATAGCATATCTTATATATACATATAAATCACACAACCAATCCTGTCACGGTTTCCAAAGCTACGCGCGTGCTACCCGAAGTCTCAAGCCCAAGTCTCTCAGGGTCACCCAGGTCAGTGTCCGTAGACCAATGACCCTCCCTGAGGTTATAATCCAAGCCCTCCTGAGAATAAGGTACCCAACGGGGGCGACTCCACTCAGTTAGTGCTCCGTGACTACTCCGGGGTCCACCCAGGCCAACGACCCTCCCCGGAGGAGACATTCCAAGTAAAGAAAGGTACTTGAATATATATATATATATAGAAAACATCCTTAGAACCTTTCAAAGGATTCATGCTTGGTCCCCAAAGACCGTCATGTATCATAAAATCCTTTCAAGGGTTCATGCCCGGTTCCCATAAACCGTCATGAACCCAGAAATCCATTTAGGGTCCCCGACCCGAAATCATAAACGTACAGTAACTAGGTCTCGTGCCCGAACATATGCCTCAACTGGGCATCGTGCCCGATATCTCAAGGTCAGTCACGACTCCGACCGTAGTGATGCGTGCAACCATCTATCCAGGATCGCCCTCAATCCTGGTAGGTTGCCGTGAACGTATCAACCGACGCGACCACCACAAGATCATGGTACACCTATCACCGATCGATATCCTGAACCGTCAGCACTCCGAAGTCGAGCCTCCCCTGGCTGCTCGACGACGGTACGTGCCGTGACCTCTCCGGAAGGAACACATCCCAATCCGGAGGCGAGCGTCGTATCGTCTGTCGCCGTGCACGTAGCACTCGTCGCGACCACGATTCAGACTCGTAGGTCATCAATGGCGTCATATGCCCGAGATAAAACCAAATGGGTCTCATACCTGAGTTTATCCTTTTGAAATCCAAAATCATTTCATTTAAACCAATAAAGAAATGCAAACCCGTATCGGCACCGTATAGGACTGAAACCTCGAAATACGTGCCAATACGTATCCACACACAAATTCACTCATGGTACAAAAAACATGTATTAAAACATATAATAAACATTTATTCATGCACCAATTTAGAAAACAAGGTCCACTCACAGACCGTTCGAGCTGCCGCATCGATACGCGTGCAATACGGTTCTCCCGGCCAATCATCGTCACTGGGACTCCCAAACCTGTCCAAATTGTAATAGAGGGTTACTAACTACTTAACTAACCCCTCAATAAAGCCCTGTAATTTTTCCAAATTTTTAACTATTATTAAAGTCGATCTTAAACCTTCCGCTATCCCGAACATTATCGAGACGGTGTCCGATCGACACAAAACCAGTCTCAAAATGTTCGTTACATCAAATAGAGTGTTTCACATGTTGAACAATTCCCCAAATTACTGTTCACGCACCCTCACGCGCCTCAAGAAAGTCCTGCGCGTGGGCCTCACGCTCCAAGACACTATTCATCGTCATCAAGCTCTGTCGAACCAGTCTGACTGTTTTGAACTGGCCGAACCGGTCTGGACAGGTCCAGCACCCAAACTCGTCCATTTTCGGTCCATTTTCCTTCCTTTCTATTCCTAAAGTTTCCCCTACTCAAACCTAGTCTTTCTAGCTATTAAAACACAGAAGGGATCGAAGAAAACCGTACCTTCAAGATCAATCATGGCGATGGCGAGTTCCTTCGCCGTTGACCGTCGTTTCTAGCCGTCCAAGCACTCGAAACCCATTGTATTTGCCTCACCGGACCACCAGAAACATACCCCAAACGTTAGGTTCGATCAAAAGCCAATAGAACCCAAGTTTCGAATTTCAAAACCAAAGCCTACCTTCTCGGTTCTCCGGCCAACGTGCGTGTCGACCCTCGCCATCAACGCCACTATCACGCTTCCTTCATCAACACCTCTCACTCTCTCAGTCATGCTTAAGGTGTCTCACACAAACACAAGATATGGTGGTGAGGTTGTGTGTTTTGTTTGAAAATGGAAAATGAAGAAATGGGGTATTCGGGTTGTGGGAAAACAGAGAAGGAGATGATAGTGATCAGGTGAGAGAGAGAGAGAGGGAGAATAAATGGAGGGTTGAGATTTAGAGACTAAATGAGATGGATGGTGGAGATTGAAGGTTGTTAGGGATTAAAATATAAAATAATCAAATTAATATTATTTAATTTGATAGATCCACAAATTAGGGGTTTGGGCCAATGGGATGAGTGACACTTGTCACTCATCCATGGGTCCCACCTAAAATATCTGCCCAATCAGAATAAGCCACCTCATTATCGCCTCGTAAAGCATGCATAATGAAATCGAAATTCCGTGACCCATAACTTTCCCGTTCGAAGTCCGATTTCAGCGTGTCGCCTGTCTACGGATTCGTATCGTCCCGATCTATGTAAAAGTCTTCGGCCCTAGGCCATCGGACCTCCCGGTCCAAAAGTCAACTAGTTGCCTCCTTTTAAACCAAATTACCAAAGTACCCTTGAACTTCCGAACGTCATAACTTTTTCCTCGAATGTCGGAATCGAACGTGCCACCTGTCTATGAACTCGTGACGTCTTGAACTACGTCACAGTCATCAACCAAAGTGCATTTGACCACCTGAACAAAAAGTCAACATTTTACCCACGACTAGAGGCAAAATAGTCATTTCGCATCGCTCGCTCGATTTCGCTCAACTAATCACCGATTAACCTCACTAATCAAATCTCGGAATTCAGGACGGGTCGTTACAACGAGCAACTTAGAACATGGAAAACAAGAAAGTATGGGTGGCACTGACACGCGAAGAAAACATATGCAATTGAGAGCATTTCAATGGAAAAAGGGCAGCATGGGACCCACATGGGACTTGACTAGGTAAACTAAGAGCTTCACTGGCTATAAATAGAGAACAACCTAGTTTCTCAAATGACTGACAATAAACAATCAAACTTAGAAAATTGATCTTCACCAATTTCTGAACCTATGAACACCTTTAATCAAGGTTTCATGATTTCAAAAGGTTGGCCCTTATGGCAGAAACTGCTTCTTTCGACCTAAAAAATCAAGATGCACCTTCTCTTCTCACCTTTCAAGGCATTTGTGCAACAGCCTAACCATCTTTCTAACCCCTCTAGCAGTAATGTCATAGTGGTTGGCTTCCCCTCCCTACATTAACCTTATTTTTGACCGCTCAGTGTCATAAGGGTTGCCCTCTTTTCGACTGCCTGTTCTTAGATTATCGATAAAGGTTCACAGAAGATTAACCTTCTTTATGACCATTCAGTGTCATAAGAGTTGATTATATCAACTACCGGCTCATAGAAAGTCATTCCGACTACTGGCTCATGGAAAGTAATCGACTACTAATTCACAGAAAGTCATCACGACTATTGATTCACGGAAAGTCATTTCGACTACCAATTTAAGGAAAGTCATACTCACTACCAATTCACGGAAATTCATCCCGACTGCCAACTCATGGCCGGTCACCATGGGACTCAATTCTTATTTTCTACGTTTTTCTGTCGTTTTTGAGTGCTCTGCCATTTTATGGAATGATACTTGACTAATATTCATTTCAGTTGATGATTTCTAAAATTTCTTGCTTGATACGGGCTTAAATACGAAAGAAATAATTTCCTTTTTTGTACTTATCATTTTATTTAATATTCAATTCAATACTTTTACATTCTTGTACTTGTACTTCCGTTTCCATTTCAATATACACCATCCAAGTGTGGTTTGCGACTTACCAAGTCGAGATACAATTTTTGTGCATTGGTTCGAATACTTTGATTTCGATTTGAGAAAATGCAAGGCCATCGACTGTTTAACTACTGAAATAACAACGTCGTTGAATTGAATATCATGACAAAATAACCTTTCGAACTTGGGTTACACTAGAGAAGAAAATATTTTTAAGTCCTTGAAAAAGGCATAGAAAAGAATAGTTCATGCTAATTCTTGTCTACTTGCCTCACAATTGTTTTGATCAGAAAAAAAGTTCTTGGGCAAAAAACGGAACCCATTTACAGTGTCTAGTAGCAATTCTTTACTAGTGGCACACTTTCACCTGATTTTAAAAGCCCATTCTCTTCCTGGTCTGCCTATCTAGGAATAGACCATGGATATAGGTTCATCCCACTCAGCCCATCAAGCATCTCTACACCTCACCATTCACAAGAAAGAGATCCATGCGAGTGGTCCTCCACCCTCGCTCCAAAGACCAGGTTTTGCATGGAGGCCCAACAAGGGTTGCCTTGAGACATTTGACTCCTAAAACGAGAAAAACATTTTGGGCAGGAACATAATCTAGCATGCCCAATGAGACTTTTTTTAGTGCATGCCCAATTTCAGGTATACTCAACGATACCGAGATGCTAAAGGGAGAGTTTTAAAGGACCTTTCTCAAGGGATGGCTCCTGACTTACCAACCGCGCAAGCTGACATAGAGCCACTACTTGATGGAGCATTGGGGGATAACACTAATTACGTCATGGCTAGGGAGTAGCTCGCTAAGATCTACAAGGATATCTGAGCCTTTATCAATTTACAGATTGAGGCTATGAATCGCCATGTTCAAGACCTATCTAGTCGCGACACGGCTTCAAACAAGAACATTAATGTTCCAACACCGGGGACCACAAAACCTGACAAAGGCAAGAGTCATATGGAGTCAGAAGCATCAGTTTTGGAGCCCCTATTCTCGATACTACCTTTCCCAAGAAGAGCGAGTTTTGAGATCCCGGAGACAAGCAGAGTTCGTTAGGAGGGAAAACCAGCCACCTAACAGTTGAGGAGAGAGAAACCAGAGTTCGATACTGCCCATAAACTACTTTCTAGAAACCAGCCACCTAACAGTCGGGGAGAGAGAAAACTTGCAATCTCGCAGAAGACCAGAAGCATACTGAATTCCTGGAGGAATTCGATCTTGATGATGTAGGATCGGACGAGGAGCCTCCCCTTTATAGAGGGCCATCCCACGCTACAGAGTACCAGGCCCTCATGAATGAAATGAAAGAACTAAGGCGTCTAATAACAGACCAACCAGCACATCCTTGGAAAATTAATTTCTTGGCCTATAGAAAGCCTTATCCAGCTTACGTAGACCGGGACAACCCTTTCCCTAGGAATTTCAAGTCGCCAACATTCACACTCTTTAATGGAGATTCCAGCACATCATTCTTGGAACACATTGGGAGGTTCTCATCCCAATGTATGGCTGTTGAAGATAACCTTTACCTCAAGTTACAGTTGTTTAGTAGTTCCCTGTTTGGGGATACTTTCTCTTAGTACACTTCATTACCTAAAGCATCCATTCATACCGGGGGGAAATGGAAGCCAAATTCCATGAGGAATTCTACAAGATTAAGCCCGAGGTCACTATCAGCGACCTGACCTCCCTTAGTCAGTGTGTGCATAGGACCCCGAAGGACTTCATCGCTAGGTTCAAAAGGCTGAAATCAAGTGTAGATTTCCTATCAACAGTACCTAGATGGTGGCTATTGCACAACGAGCCTTGAGATTTTCCCTCAAGAATAAGTTCGATGACATTACCTTTTCTAACCTCCAAAAGACTGTGGTGTCAACAACTAGATTCGAAAGGCTGCTTGAGGAAGAACAACAGAAAAGGCATAACTCTAAAGTTCCACCGCTCTATAAAAATAAAATCTCTGTGTACTAATTGGAGCACCGGGAAATTCAAGAAGAATTCAAGACAACGGAAGAGGAACATGAGTTAGAAGTGGTAACGATCGAGATCCAGACTCTAGGGAATAACCAGTGACCCCCAGATCATTATTAAAACCTACTCAGGAATAGAAGCCAGTCATGTGAAGCGGCGCCCTATTCGCAAATAAAACACCAATGCTTGGTTCCTATTCGTTTGACCTTACCAAGGCGGGAGAAATCTATGATAAGCATGTAAGGGCTATGGTAATCAAACTGTATTCCAAGCAAGAATTGTCCAAATCCGAACATCTTAAAAGCAAACAATTTTGTAAATGGTACGTTTCATTACACCATGGCACATCCAATTGTGTTCAATTCAGGGATATAATGTAGAGGCTAAACATGGGCACATTGTGTTACCACCAATACCTAAGGCCCCGATGGGGAGTAAATACGAATCTATTCTTGACACCGTCAGTCAATATGGTCAATCTCGGATGGTCTCAAAAAGAGACCAAGTCAGTAAAATAAAAGCAATCACACAATGACTAAATCAGACCAGTGTTTGCCACATATAAGGATAAAAAAAAAAGTGTTATGAAGAGAGTGACAAACAAAATATGTTTCTACGACCTCAACTCCAGGTGTTAAAGTAAGGTCGAGATGCTCCAAGCAAGGTTAAGATGGGATTCCTCTTGACGTACCTGAATGGAAACATGGTCCGCATGTGCCCAAAACTAAGAAGCCACAAGGTTCCACATCTAAAAAATTAGGAGATGCTGGAAGGAAGCAAGGACGGGTGGCTAGCCAGTAACTGGTGGACAGATTGATCAACAAAAGTCTTAAGGTAAAAAGACAGTTCCTCCGAATAGGGCCACCAAAATGGCCAAACCTTTCAAAGGCACAATCCAGGAGAGAAAGTGGTATATGGCAGGAAATGATGGAAAGCTAGCCAAGGAGTTAGGGAGAACTGTCAAAATAAGGATTTAGAGATAGTATGAGGCATACCTTCATACTAAGAAGAGCTTGGGGGAAAGGCCTCTCAAAGAGCCAACGACACCTCCAGCAACTAGAAATGAGATAACTACTCCTCCCAAGATAAACAAGAAGGATAAGAATGATCGAAATGGAGATACGTAATTGGGAGAAAACAACGTGTAAACGAAGAACATGTAGTTTCTAGTGCAGAGAGAAAATAGGAGGCAAAGACATTAGAAATTGGGTTGGTACTATGCCATTGGGGTATTCGATTACACATCTTTGAAATTGTGGGAAATCCCAATTCAACCATACTTGGACCACCCAAAGAGGACCATTCAGAGGAGCTGATTTCGTGGGATGAAGAACTATGGAACGCAAGATGATTTATAGGTGGGCCAAGATGAGGGGTCACAGGGCTATGTTGGGATGAGATGGCAACACCTCAGCTAGTGGCCTCTACTCTAGAGTGGGACTCCTCATGGTATTAGGAAATATAAAACAGTCCCAGAGACGGTATAATTGGATCTTTCATGAGTAAGGACCTGGGAACCTACGATTTTCGAACTCACTTTCGGTCTTGAGCTACCCGTTCTTGTCAAACGGATAGAAGGTGGATAGAAACTAGGAAAGAATAAGCACAGAATGGATGTTTGATGGTAGCCTGATGATCGAAGGACCATTAACATCATTCTTATTGGACGGGAAGGAGAAAGTAAAATCAGCCATGTCCCTTAATAAGGACAACCCAAAATAGATAGCCATGTCTATGAGGGTTAGCTTCATAGGACTAACTCCAAAATCGAACGTATTTGTACGACTGTTCCAAAAACACAGCGCCGAGTGCCGAAGGCCAGAGTAAGGAGTAATGGAAAGAGTAGAAAGGCTTACTAAATGATATATCCCATTGCTCCTGAGTTCATTCAGATGCATCTGTTGTATCCCCTAAATCCACCGTTCTCAGGGGAACGCAAGGCTTCCATGACCCAGAGAAGGGATTCTTCTATGCAAGGTCCATATTCATCCAATGGAAACTAGCTCCATTGATATAAGGGGGGAGCTTGGAAGTTTCTTAAATGAAGGTTGAAAGATATCACCCTATCCGAAGGAGAACCTTTCCAACAAGGGCCTAGAGCAAAATGATAATCAGCGCCAATCATGAAACAAGGATCATGGATAACTTTACCATCATCTGCAAGGAGCTCATGGATATCACGAAAAGCTCTTGAATGGGGGTTCAAAGCCCGTACCGCAAACCCAGGGAGTCATGATAGTGGGTTTGGAGACAGAAAGGTTAGGAGAATCATTGTTATCTTTTCGTTGAAGGATGAGCATGGAATTCATAATTTCTTGTTTGATTCAGGCTTGAATGCAATGGAAATAATTTACTTTTATGTACTTGTAAGTTCAGTTGTTATTCAATTCCAGTACTTTTACATTCTTGTACTTGTACTTCCATTTACATTTCAATACAAACCAAATTTTCTTAAGTAAGTAATTGGTACTCAGGATACACCATCCAAGTGTGGTTCGCGATTTACCAAGTTGGGATACCATCTTTATTTATTGGTCTAAATACTTTGATTCTAACTCAAGAAAATCTGGGACCATCAACCATTTAACTACTGAACTAACGTCCCCAAATTGAATATCATGGTGAAATAACCTTTCAAACTTGGGTTACGCTATAGTAAAAAATATTTGAAGTCCTTGAAAAAAGGAAAAGAAAAGAACAGCGCATGCTAATTCTTGTCTGATATCCTCACAACTGCTTTGATCAAAAGAAATGTTTTTAGGCCGAAAACAGAACCCATTTATATTGTTTAGTATCATTTCTCTACTAGTGGCACGCTTGCGCCAGAGTTGAAAAGCCCCTCGCTTCCTGGTTTGCATATCTAGGGATCGACCGTGGTTAAAAGTCCATCACTTGCAGCCCATCCAGCCTCTCTACACCTCACTAATCGTAAGAAAGAGATCCCTTTGAGTGGTCTGCCTCCCTCGCTTCGCTAGACCTGGTTCTGCCCGGAAGCCCAGTAAGGATTACCTCGGGACATTCGACTCCTAAAATCAGAAAAACATTTTGGGCAACGGTACGGTAATACTTATGCACTCGAGTTGATGCCTTTTGTCGAAATCTTGATTATTTGAAAATTTAATCATGACTTGATGTCTTCTTATTGGTCTTCAAAAACCACTTGAGTATTATTCAAAGCTATATTGTTTGATCATTCAATGGATTAAGAAAGGCCTTAATATCTCTAACCTAGTCGCCGAATTCCTTGATGGGTTTAGTGGTAGCCCCAACTTTCGTCTTCTTCTCAGCCTTACCTTTTCTCTTCTTCTCCATCTCTTTAACCATCGAATTTGGTTATATGATTTTCCATCTCAGCCATTTTCTTAGCTCGCGGTCCACCACTAGTTGATATCTTTCGGCCCATCCTTTTTTGGAGGTCTTAACTTCACGTCTTATGCCGAACTTTGTGTCTTCTACGGATCTAGGCTACCATCCTCATCTCATGCTACTTCCACAAACCCTCAATCATCTTCTCTCCCTTCACCAGATGCTTTATGTTGTTACTTTTTGTGGTATCTTTGACGTTAACTTCCACTCCTTAACATGCCTGCTTCCAGATCAATTTACATGCCTGCTTCTGTTTGGTTCAATTCCAATTCAGTTCTAGATGTTTTATGTGTCAATTGGTTCAGGTATAATTGATCTGATTGGTTCAGTTATTGATTCTTAATTTCGAAATTAGGTAATTAATTGAAACTGAACTAATATAAATATTATTAATATGAGTCCAAGCATTAACAAGAATATTTTCTACTGATTTTTTTTTATCAAACAATTAAGTATATCTATTAAATTAAACAAATAAGTACATAGCATGGAAGGCTCAACACCAGAAAAAGCTTAAGCAGAAAAATGAAGTACAAATGGTAAAATTAAAAAGGCCCATAAACAAACAAAATGCCCAAAATAATAAAAAAAAAAATTAAAAACCTAATGGAAACTCTAAATTTGAAGATTGGAGAACCTTCACACCTCCAACACTTGCCCACCAAGCTGCCACAACCTACCATAACACTGCAAAATCCACCATTACCAACAATAATGAAAGTGAAACTGAAGAACCTTGGAATTGCGGGTGAGTAAGCCACCCGTGTGTAGTGCGCTCCCATAATCGATTCAAGAAGTGCATCATGCACTTTAAAAGTGACCCAGAGGTTCAACTAAATCACCCCTATTAGGAACTACGACCTATTATGCAATCAGAATTTTCCATGATGCAAGAAAAGGTGCCAGCCCGTGGATACGACGTCCAAGCCATGTCAAAGCCACTCGGTACCAGCGTACTCCCCGACATCAACCCACTTTCCTCATTCCGCGTGATGATAACCTTCTCACTTGCAGATGGGTGACTAGCTAAAAAGGCGTCATAACAAGCCCCAAATCAGCTCCATACTAACGTTGAACTTCAGAGGCTTATGAACAACCTACATTATGCATGAGGACACACTCAAGCCCATAAAAGACACGACGTGACACCTTGCCACTAAAGCTCGAGACGTAAGTCCCAATGCTCCGTATTACATGCACTACACGAGGATGCACTCAAGCCTATGAAGAACGAGGTGTGACACCTTGCCACCAAAGCTCATGACTCCCAACGCTCTGCATGACATGCACAATGATGTGGTCAAGCCCATGAAGAACAAAACGTGAAACCTTGCCACCATATAATTAATAATAGTGATTTCTCTCGGTAGAATCACCTATTAAACACTATCTTCTTCAACCAATCAGACGTTTTGGTGACCCCAAGACTCTACTATAAATACAGGGTCACTCTTCACTTCTGGAGGTAATTCAAAAACTCATACTGAAACTCTGCCGGTTTATTCTCTCGATTAAACTGACTTTATCATCAGAGTGTTCTTGGTTGAACCACTCCCCCGGGCTTCAACTTTAACCCCGTTTATTTCTTGTTATTGTATGTAGGGATCAAGAAGGAATTCTATAAGTCCGTAAGACTTCTCCATCAACAATGATGATGATAATGGGAATTAATGATGATGGCTACGAAAATTGATTGATGATGGTTGTGATGTTTCTTTACATTTTCTGCATAATTTTGAAAATATGTTGCGGCAAAATTTTTAGTGTTTTCATAATTATGGTAACCGCAATGTTTGACTAAAACAATTACAAAAACATTAAAAACTATGGATGACTGCTTTTTGGAGATTGTATATGGAGGCCCATTGTTAAGTTGGCTCAAAGCTTGAATATTGCTCTTTGAATGTGCAATATTGTGTATATTTCATTTTAATAATAAAATTATATATATAAATATCATAAGAAAAATAAAAAAATTAATTGTAAATATGAACAATTATATATTTATCTTTAGTATATACTAATATGAAAACATTTGGTCTATTTACCAAATATGCAAAAAAAAAAAACTGTTTTAATGGCTATTTTTTTAAAAAATTATTAATAAAAAAATACTCCTGAGAAAATTAGATATTAACAATGCCACATCATCACTTAACTATTGATTTAATAGTGAAATTGACAGAATTGATGTTATATCAAAATTATATGGAATAAAATGATAAAATTAAAATCTTGTGTGTCATTTTAAGAGGCACTCCAAATTTCGGAGTGTAAAATGATGTTTTTTCAAAATAAAAAAACAGGGGCAAAATCGTGGTTTTATTATCCGGCTCTTCACACTTCGGTATGCGAGACGTAACTTGACTGTGTTTGTAATCGGGTTAAATTGCGGGCCATCCATCTATGTCTAAATATTAATGATTTTAGAATCTCAGCCGTTGGAATCTCATCCAAGGGCTGCGCTTAGTTAGTCTGCCCTGTTTCGGACTCCAAGTATCAGTGGTTCGTTGGATATCAGGCCACCCAATAGCATCATCATGGTTGTCCAAATCCAACCTGCAATCCCAGCAGCTTGCCATGCAATTCCACCAAACAAAATGCTTGGAGTCAGAACTACAGTCACAAACATGGTGATGGTGCCAGCTTCTCCTGCTCATTCCCATAGCTTAATCTCAACACATCAGAGGAGGACTCAACGCTCTAGATTTAGGTTTGGATTTAGCAGGCCTACTAAAGTACACAGTCAGAGTTGCAGAGAAATCTGAGATTGAAGCTCTGGTCAAGCTGCTGGAGTCTCAGAATCCTACACCAAATCCCATTCTAAATTTGGAAAAGGTGTCTCTATATATTCATTATTATTACTATTTCTATAATTGTTCTAATGTGTGTTGAGATTTTTGAAAATTTTACAATGTTTCTATTATTGGAAATTGGAAATTGGAAGATGGGTGGATTGCTGGAAACTTGTTTACAGCACAATTACCATTTTAGGCCCAAAAAGAACAAAGCTAGGATTGAGGGACTTCCATTCCATCTCCCTGGGTGAGTTCCTCCAGAATATTGATATTGCTGAGGTACACAAACACACATTTCTTCTAATCCTAAGCATCAAATACAAATTCATAATTTAGTAAAATAGATACAAAATTTGTATGGTTATTATTAATCTTCAACTGCAACTGCAACTGCAACTGCGACTCCAAGTGGATGTATGGTGATTTGATTTGTGGTGGTTTTGAAATGGAGGGCAAAGCAATCAATGTGATCAAGTTTTCTGTTAGAGGATTGAATCTATTTAACGGACAACTCACAATTGAGGCCTCCTTCAACAAAGCATCCAATTCAGTTGAGGTTAAGACCAACTACCTCATTCTTTTATTTCCTTGCACCCTTTTGGACAAATAACGTTTTCCTAATCTTCTGTCTGTCTTATAAAAATCTAACAGTTTATTTTGTACCTTTTTTTTATTCAAAAATCATTTCTGTAAATTCATCAAAAAAAAATTGTTTTTAAGCATTTGATTTTTAATTTGAATTTATTCATTTTTTCTCATGTGGTTTTAGATAGTGAAAGTAAAGGGAGATGATTCAATACATGCATATATTGAATACTTTCTTCCCTATTTATTTTCAAGGATGAAGTATTTAATACATGCATGTATTGAATCATTTTTAGAAACTTAGCTAAAGCTTTCTTTTTCAATGGTACAGAGAGTTGACATCAATTATGTCCGCTCCACAACCACTCTAGAGTCCAGACCAGGTATTATTATTGCATCATAATTAACGGAAAGCTGTGTCATTATTGGCTATAATATTAATTTATGTTTATCTGTTTTCATGTATGGAATTGGAAATCAACACAACAGTTGATGAACGTGTTCCGGAAGAACTTTGATCTTCTACTCGCGATCTTCAATCCAGATGGTTGGCTTGAAATCACGTATCCTTCACCGTTCATTTCTTCAACTTCATTAATTATATTTTTCTATGCGCCGTGAGATTGATTTATTTGATATACATTGTTTACTCAATTTACTTGCTATAGATATCTTGATGATACTATGAGGATAGGGAGGGATGATAAAGACAACATCTTCATACTAGAAAGATCACATGGTTATATTTTTATGAACTTACCAGTTGTTGATGCACGAAATGTGCCAACTTAGGGAGCAAATGCTGCTCTGCCATGTGCCCTGTGTGAACCTGAAAGAGGAAAGAAACTGGTCGGTCGGTGAGAGTATAGGCACCGGTGTGGTACCGGCCCAAAGGTACTCCGACGCCCAAGTCAGTGGTCGGTATGAGGTTTAGGGAGGTAGCAGAAAGTATACTGTAAGAGTAATAGTAAACAGTAAATTGCGTAGTTACCTTTGTAAGACAAGTGGACCCCTTTTGTATGGGTGCGGCGAATATAATATTTGTATTTTCCCGATGTGGGACAAATATCAATTCGCTGTGGGACGGACACGTGGAGGTGCCATCCAGACCGAGTGGGACTTGTCCGTGTGAGTGGGCCTGGGCCCTTTAGGCTTGTGGTAGGTGGTGGCACTGGGCCTATCGGTCGGTCTGGGCCGACGCACCGACCGAAAGGAGCTGGTCCTCTGGAGTCGGCCGGTGGCATGGTTTCTGGAAGAAAGCTGGGCCTCTAGGTCAGTCTGGGCCGACGCGCGGAGCCAAGTAGAGGGCTGGGCCTCCAAGATTGGTCCGAACTAGTGTTACTTCAGTGATGGGATGGGCCTGTAGTCAATATGAGTTTCAAGCTCGGTCTGGGCCGATAGGGTATGAACAGAAGTCCTCCAAGTTCGTGACCGAGGTGGAATTTCTCGGTTGGGGACTTGTAAAAGAGAGCCCCAGACCGGATGTACATGCCCTCAGTCCCCCAAGTCCCCCAGGTGAGGGATTGAAATGAGCGGATGCGCTGGTGACAAAGTGCGGGTGGTAGACCGAGGCGCCATGATTCGGTCGGTGTGGGCGGGAGAAGACGCCAGTAGGTGTGGCAGTCGAGGAGCCACCTACGCCACGGGTTAGCGGACTTTGACAGTTGAAGGAATCTAGGAGCCGTCTGTGCTGCGTGTCAGTCGGTGGACAGTTGGTATTCCCGACCGTTGGTTGTCATCGGCATTTATGGTCACGCGTGCCGCGTGGGGAACAGCTGTCCAGGGTAATAAGTGTCACACGGAACAAGGCGACGCTTAGACTACCGACCCGGGCCTATAAATACTGGGTGAAAAAAACATTTTTACCCTTTTTACTTTCGTGCAAATTGGTGGTGCGTGCGTTATCTTTGGTGTAGGCGATTTCCGGCGAGGATTTCGATAACCTATCACGGCGGTACACGCTCCGGCGAGGACATTGTGTCTGCGAAGAATAAGGTAAGCCGTTCTTCTCCCCCATTAGCTTGTTCTTTGCGGTTTTGCTTGTTTTATTTCTGGGGAATGAACCGGGGTTTGTACACGGGTCAATCTTGGTAAAACACGGGTCGGTGTTCAAGAGTGTGCTTTTTGTCTGTATTCCATGCTCACAGTGGTGCGATGTCTGAGAGGGATAGCCAATCAAATGAAGTGCAAAACTACGACGAGGGGGAGCAACAGAGCTCCTCGGTGGACATAGGTGTTTCAGTGGAGGGTACACCGTCGAGGCGTGAGGCCCAAAATGCTGCCAGGGGTGATCAGACCGGAGTGCCGGCGTCCGGTCGGTCGAGGGTGGAGAAAACCCCGATCAGTAAGTGAGGGACGGGCAGTGCGAGCACGGCTCGGGCCGCTGAAAACCCTACCGAGGAGGCTGACACGGTGGTGTGGTCGATTGACGCCTATGAGAGTCGAGAGACTAAGGCGTCAGTGAAGAAATTCATGAGGAGGAGATGGGTGGAGACAACGGCTCGGAGCTGGTTGATAAGCCCCCGACCCAGGATGACGTTGTACGCGTTCAGGCAGTCAACCACGAGGAAAGGTGCTAGGACGGTTGCGCGCTTCGGGTTCTCGCCGACCGTGATTGGCAGGTTGACGGTTCCGGTCGGTACTATGGAGTCCCCGGTAAAACCGAACAGTGGGGAGGGGGATCGGTCTAGCTCGGTCTCCTTGAGTTGAAGCTGTTTGTACGCCTCCATGAAGATGACGTTGACCGAGTTGCCAGTGTCAACCATGATCCGCCCGACATTGAAGTTGCTGATGATGGCCCGGATGACGAGGGGGTCGTGATGCGGGTAGATCACCCCCTGTTCCTCCTCCTCCGAGAAGGAGATGGCTTCCCAACCTGTTCGCGCCACCTTCTGCGCTCGGCCGTCCACCACTTGGAAGACCTGTTGGTTGTGCTTCATGGTGCGAAGGAAGTCCTTTCTGGCCCGGTTGGACGCTAGAGGTGAAGAGATGGATGGGCCCCCGGTTATGGTGTTGATCTGGGGGTGCCAAGGCTGCTGCGGAGCGTTCTTCAAGAACTGGTTGATCTTTCCGTCTCGGACCAAGGCCTCGGCCAGGTCTCGGAAGGCCACACACTGGTCGATGCTGTGGCCGTTGTACTTGTGGTACTGGCAGTAAACGCCAGTGTTCTTTGCCTGTCGGCCCGCGCTGGGAGTCCAGGCCAGCTTAAGGATCATGCCCTCCACGTTCATTAGTACGTTCTCATACGACGTGTTTAATATCGTATAGGTTTCGTACTTGGACCGAGGAAGGTGGCGCTCGGTGCACGGCTCGTTGGGTCGATTGTCTTGCTGACCCTGTCCGTGGTGGGACCCCTGGTGGTTTTGATTTCTGCCCTTCTTTCCCGAGCCGTAGGAGGAAGTGTAGTATTTCCTCTTACCGCTCGGGGAGTTCTGATGATGGGTCTGCCCGAATACGGCCTGCTGGGGGGCCGACTGCTGCTGTTGCTGCTGGGGGGCCGACTCTCCCCGCTCCGGTTCCTTTCTGCACGTTCTGCGCATTCGGCGACAACGCGGTCGGCCTGGCGGATCTCGTCCTGCGCGCATCAGGCGTTCAGCTCGACCTGAGCGGCCTGCAGCTGGGCCACGACCTCGGTGTACTGCCCGCTGAACTCGGTATAGCGCGCCTTGGCCTGAGTGCCGTTGGCGCGAATCTCGGCCATATCGCGTTGTAGCTTTTTCAACGCCCGGAGTACTTCGAGGGAGGTGTCCCTTGGCCCTCGACCGGGTGCGGGTGTGACTTCGCCGTCCACGTTGTCCTGCATGCTGGCGGATGGGGAGGGTAACGGTGTTTTAGGTTCGGTAGAGTGAAAGGTAAACTTAGTCAGATTCCCACAGATGGCGCCAAACTGTTGATGCACGAAATGTGCCAACTTAGGGAGCAAATGTCGCTCTACCACGTGCCCTGTGTGAACCTGAAAGAGGAAAGAAACTAGCCAGTCGGTGAGAGTATAGGAACCGGTGTGGTACCGGCCCAAAGGTACTCCGACGCCCAAGTCAGTGGTCGGTATGAGGTTTAGGGAGGTAGCAGAAAATATACTGTAAGAGTAATAGTAAACAGTAAATTGCTTAGTTACCTTTGTACGACAAGTGGACCCCTTTTGTATTGGTGCGGCGAATATAATATTTGTATTTTCTCGATGTGGGACAAATATCAATTCGCTGTGGGACGGACACGTGGAGGTGCCATCCAGACCGAGTGGGACTTGTCCATGTGAGTGGGCCTGGGCCCCTTGGGCTTGTGGTAGGTGGTGGCACTGGGCCGATCGGTCGGTCTGGGCCGACGCACCGACCGACAGGAGCTGGTCCTCTGGAGTCGGCCGGTGACATGGTTTCTGGAAGAGGGCTGGGCCTCTAGGTCGGTCTGGGCCGACGCGCGGAGCCAGGTAAAGGGCTGGGCCTCCAAGATTGGTCTGAACTCGTGTTACTTCAGCGATGGGCTGGGCCTGTAGTCAATATGGGCTTCAAGTTCGGTCTGGGCCGATAGGGTATGAATGTCAGGACCCGTCCCAAATATCACCTCGATACTCAGGATGAACCCTGCTCCCGTCTGACAATCACACTTACAATACCAAAAATGAACTTAATACCACTATAAGCATAACCATCAGACGAAGGAGTAAATATATACAACAGTAAGCCAGAGCATAGTTCTACAAAATGGGCACCAAAAGTCCTACAAGTCTAAGTCCGCAACGGAAGAACGTCGGAAGCCCTATGCCTCGATATCTGCCTCAACGTTCACCCCAGCTATCACCACGACCTGGAGGGAATTGAACAAAAAGAAGGTGTGAGTGGACCAAAAGGAATAAAAGTTTTAAAACCGTTTACCAGCAAATCAAAGTAAGGAAATAAAATCATTTGTTCCCTCCGGTTTAAAACCAGGCATGCCAATGAAGTATTAGAAAAGTCATAATATGAAACATCATAAGAAACAGAAACACTATAATCACCATAAGAAACAGATACACTATAAAACTGATATAGAAACCAGAGCATAAACATCAAACCACTTTTCCCGATCAAACCTGCTGGACCTATCCGAGTCTTTAAACTCAACCAGGCCTCACTTATAAATCCGAGTCTTTAAACTCCCGAGTCTTTAAACTCAATAGGCCTATGGGGGTAATATCGTAATATCCGAGTCTTTAAACTCCCGAGTCTTTAAACTCAATCCGGGCCCATCCCCCGTCAAATCAGTATCCGGATCTTTAAACCCATATCCAGATCCAGCAAATCCAATCCATATCCAGTGTAAAACCAATTCAAAATCCCTCGCCAAATTCGAATTCGAAATCCCCGGTTCGAAGCCCTTCCGGCGTTCAGAACCGACATTCCGAACCCAAATCCGGAAAAAGATCCATGTTCATAGCAAAACCATAGGAAAATCCCAAATCATATTCCACAACCTATTTACCATCATCAGAAAACGTTTTTAGGTTAAATTTCTGAATTATAACATCAAACTCTGAAAACCCGTTTTTCTCGAAAAACGTGCAAAATCCCAAAAACGTCTCGAAAAACGTGCAAACATCTCAATCACGTATAATCATCATCAGGACATAAAAACACACATAGAAATCATAAAACAGTAATTAAAACAGTTAGGCATGCTCGGAAGTAAGAAAGAGTCCACTCACAGTTCAGAGCAAGTCACTCGCGCTCCGTGCGCTCTTCAACCGTCTCTGGTGTCTCCCGTCCTGTCAATAGATACCAAATAGGGTCACAATAACATCAAGGATACCTTCCCTATTTTCCCCAATTTTTCAGGAATTTAATAATATTTTAATCCGAAACCCTAAACCGTACGGATTCCCGAACCATTCCGTAACACCGTCCGATTAACCCGAAAACTGTACCCTTGGATTCCTTAGAACATTTAGGGCTAAACTCATGTTGGACGCTTGACCGGATTCCTCCCCACGCGCCCCCACGCGCCGCCCAAAGTGGCTGCGCGTGGGCCTCACGCGCCGCCCAAAGTGGCTGCGCGTGGGCCTCACGCGCCTGCTACAGTGTATCTTCAACCTCGAGTCACCCGGTTCAACTGTGTTGAACCGGCGTGACCGGTTCTCCTCCGTTCCTCCATCATTCTTCCTCATTTCAATTCCATTAGCTTCGTCCAGTTCCCTGCAACCAAACCCAGTCCTAAAATCCAGAAATCACGGCCTGAAACCCCTCGTCTTCATCCTCGAAAACCACTGCCCGTGAGCCCTGTTTTGGCCGCCGGCCACCCAGCACGTCCCCCTTCACGGTGGTCACTCCAAACTCCTCCCACGACTTCACTGAAACACACACAACTCACGAAATCCCTCGACTCTCCCTCCAACTCCACGATTTTCCGTTTGAAAATCACGGCTAAACAGGGTACAGAGGACCCGCCGTCGAACCACCTCCCACCGTGAACCTCCCGTCACGGCAACCACCACAAACGATTCCTAGGACCTCCCTAAACCTCCCTTCACTCACCAAACCTGTCGATTCTAGCTCTAGGTCCACGACTCTTCAAATGAAAATCCACGAAAAAACAGAGCAAAAGAGAGTACCTTTCGATTCCGGCGCCGCCGTGAGAACCGTCACCCACCACGGTGCTCGTGGGACTCCCCTAAACCTCCTGAGTCTCCTAGTGCCTTGAATCCGTCCACCACACAACACAACAGCCACCACCGTCCACGGCCTCCTCTGTTTCTTCCAATTATCCAACAGTCCACCACGTCGCCTCCGTGCCCGGTTGCACCACCAGACCACGATCACCAGCTCCTCCGTACCTCACTGTCTCTCTCTCGACTCACACTTCACTCTCCCTAGCATCAAAATCGATCACCGCCTCACCCCAATCTTCTCTCTGTTTTCTGTTTCCTTCGAAGGTATGCACGGTTCAAAGGGGATAACGTGTGGCCGTGCACACTTGAGAAGGTAGTGGAACCATCCAGTCCCAAACACGTGTCCACCAGCTATAGGCCAGCCCAAAAATATCTGCCACTTGCCCTTATCTGATTGGGCTGAGGGAAAATGACCAAAATGCCCCTCCTGCACAAAATTACCATTTTGCCCTCAGACTTTCCAGACCCGTATCTTTTCCGTCCGACGTCCGATGACAGCGTGCCGCCTGTCGTTGAACTCAGGACGTCGAGACCTATCCAACGGTCCTCGGTCTACGTGAAAATCACACATCCTCCAAAAAGTCAACTTTTCGTTTACTATTCACAAGGGCAAAATCGTCCTTTTCACAAAACTGCACAAAGTACATTTTTACCCTTCCCGTAGGTACGGGTCGTTACAATCTACCCCCCTAAAAAGAATTTCGTCCCCGAAATTCAGTGAAATAAGTAAGGGTACTGTTCCCGCATCAAGGCCTCGGGTTCCCAAGTAGCTTCTTCGACCTGATGATTTCTCCACAATACCTTCACTAAGGGAACCGTCTTCCTTCGCAAAACTTTATCCTTCCGATCCAAGATTGCAACAGGTTGCTCTTCAAAACTCAAGTCTTCCCTCAGTTCCACTGGTTGTGCTTCCAAAACATGCGAATCATCTCGAATATATTTCCGAAGCATAGAAACATGAAAGACATTATGTACCTTTTCCAAATCTGCTGGTAAGGCCAACCGATAAGCTACAGGACCAATCCGCTCCAAGATCTCATACGGTCCAATGTAACGAGGACTTAACTTCCCTCGTCTGCCAAATCGTACAATTCCTTTCCAAGGAGATAGCTTCAGGAAAACCCAGTCTCCAACAGCAAACTCCAAATCCCTGATCCTACGGTCAGCGTAGCTCTTTTGGCGGTCCTGCGCTGCCTTCAATCGATCCCTAATCAATGCCACTTTTTCCTGAGTAAGCTCCACCAGCTCAGAAGTAGTCAACCTCCTCTCACCAACCTCAGTCCAACACAATGGAGTCCGACACTGCCGCCCATACAAAGCCTCGTAAGGAGCCATCCCAATGCTCTCCTGAAAACTATTATTGTAGGCGAACTCCATCAAAGGCAGATGTGATTCCCAAGTACCCTGAAACTGAAGCACACAAGCTCGCATCATATCCTCGAGAATCTGAATAGTCCGCTCAGACTGCCCATCAGTCTGAGGATGAAAAGCAGTACTGAAGTGTAATTTAGTCCCAAAAGCTTCCTGTAAACTCTGTCAAAATCGAGAAGTGAATCTCGGATCTCTATCAGATACTATCGACTCCGGAGTCCCATGCAATCGAATAATCTCATTAATAAACAACTGTGCAAACTGTTCCAACCTGAAGTTCTCCCGTACTGGCAAGAAATGAGCAGACTTCGTAAGTCGATCCACAATAACCCACACACCATCGTGTCCCTTCGGTGTTCTCGGAAGCTTGAACACAAAATCCATAGTCAGGTGATCCCATTTCCACTCGGGAATCGGCAAAGGTTGCATTGCTCCATAAGGCCTCTGCCGCTCGGCTTTTACCTGTTGACAAATCAAGCATCTACTGACATACTCTGCAATTTCACGTTTCATCCCTGACCACCAGTAATGCTCTCGAAGTGTACGATACATCTTGGTCCCACCAGGATGCATCGCATAAGCTGAACAGTGAGCCTCATCCAGTATCACCTTCTTCAAAACTTCCTCCTCAGGTACACACAACCGTCCATTCTTAACCAAGGCTCCATCCACACGGACCTCAAAATCCTGTCTTTCTCCAGCCTCGACCTCAATCCGAATGATGCCCAGAATAGGGTCCTCAAACTGAGCATCAATCACCTGATCAATCAAAACGGGTCGCACATGGAAACTCGCTAGGAGTGCTCCCTGATCATCCACAGTCAACTCTACTCCCAACTTACGGAGCTCAACCAGCAAAGGTAACCGTACTGTCCTCAGATGCGACAAAGATCCAGCTGACTTCCTGCTCAGAGCATCGGCTACCACATTAGCCTTCCCTGGATGATACTCAATAGTACAGTCGTAGTCCTTAAGTAACTCCAACCAACGGCGCTGTCTGAGGTTCAATTCCTTTTGAGTGAACAAATACTTCAAACTCTTGTGGTCCGTGAAGATCTTGCACTTCTCACCGTACAAGTAATGTCGCCAAATCTTCAATGCATGAACCACCGCAGCCAGTTCCAAGTCATGTGTAGGGTAGTTCACCTCATGGGGTTTCAATTGCCGGGAAACATAAGCAATCACTTTCCCGTGCTGCATCAAGACACATCCCAAACCTTGTAAAGAAGCGTCACTGTACACCTCGAACTCCCCACTATCATCTGGAAGGGCTAACACAGGAGCAGATGTCAACCGCCTTTTAAGCTCCTGGAAGCTCTGTTCACAGTTCTCATCCCACTCAAACCGAACTCCCTTCCGTGTCAACCTCGTCAACGGTTCTGCAAGAATAGAAAAGCCCTCAATAAAACGCCGGTAATACCCTGCCAAACCCAGAAAACTCCGGATTTCCGTTACCGTCTTAGGCTGTTCCCAATTGGCTACCGCCTCAACTTTCTGAGGATCCACACGAATGCCCTCGGCCGAAATCACATGGCCAAGAAATCCGACACTGGTCAACCAGAACTGACACTTACTGAGCTTCGCATACAACTGATGCTCCCTCAACGTTTTAAGTACGATCCTCAGATGTTTCTCATGCGCCTTCGCACTCTTCGAAAACACCAAAATATCATCAATGAAAAAAATCTCAAAACAATCCAAGTAGGGCCGGAACACTCGGTTCATAAGGTCCATAAAAGCTGCTGGGGCATTAGTCAAACCAAAAGGCATCACCACAAACTCATAGTGACCGTACCTGGTCCGGAAAGCTGTCTTCGGTATATCCTCCTCTTTAACCCTTAACTGGTGATAGCCGGAGCGAAGATCAATCTTCGAGAAATACTGTGCTCCCTTGAGCTGGTCAAACAAATCATCAATCCGGGGTAGGGGGTACTTATTCCGAATAGTTACCTTATTCAGTTGCCTGTAATCCACACACAATCTCAATCCTCCATCCTTTTTCTTGACAAACAAAACAGGTGCTCCCCAAGGTGACATACTCGGTCGAATAAATCCTATATCGACCAACTCTTGCAACTGGGCCTTAAGTTCCCTCAATTCGGCAGGTGCCATACGATAAGGAGTCTGAGAAATAGGCTGTGTACCTGGTAGAAGCTCAATCATAAACTCAAGATCTCAGTGTGGGGGTAGTCCTGGCAACTCCTCGGGAAAAACATCGGGAAACTCCCGTACCACTGGTATATCCTCCGCCCTCACTGGCGTAGCACGCGTATCCACCACATGAGCTAAGTAACCCTGGCACCCCTTACGTAACAGTTTACTAGCCTCGAGTGCCGAAATAACTCCCGTAGGAAGTGCACGCTGATCCCCCTGAAATGTAGTCTCTGATAAACCGGGACTCCGAAAAGTCACTCTCCTATCGAAACATTCGATAGAAGCATGATGTCTCGTCAACCAGTCCATACCCAAGATCACATCAAAGTCCCGTAAATCCAAGAGTAACAAATCTGCCAGTAACTCCACCTGGCCTACCATCACCGGACACTCTCTCAAAACCTGAGTCACTACCAACACCGCCCCAGTAGGTGTACTCACTCCTAACGCACAATCCAAAGTAGACACCTCCCTCTCCTTAACCAAACTACAACTCCGAGCTATAAATGAATGAGTAGCCCCGGGATCTATCAAAGCAAAAACAGTGTGACCAAGTATGGTGAGTGTACCTGTCACCACTCCCGGTGCTGACCTAGCCTCCTGCTGAGTCATCGCGAAAACTCGCGCCTGAGGTCCCGATGACCTACCGCGCCCTCTGGAACTGCTCGTGGCACCACCGCCACCCCTAGGGCCTGCCGCCCCTGATACTGAAGCAGTACTCCGCCCGGGTTCTGCTGCACCTCTGCCTGCTCCACCCTCCGGAGCTAACAATGGGCACTCCCGACGGAAATGTCCTCGCTCTCCACAATAGAAGCAAGTGTCCCTACCGGGTCCACCGGTATGCCTCCCTGTAGAAGCCACTGAAGTCGCACTCGCCTGAGGAGTCGGCTGTGACCTAGCTCCTCGAAATCCTGAGCCCTGGAAACTGCCTGGTCTGCCATACCGGGCTCCACCAGCCGATAGTGATCCACCAAAATTACCCCGTTTCGGGGGCCTCTGACTCGATGCTCCTGGAAATGACTGCTCTCGGCGTCGAACACTGCCCGAATACTGTGGTCGAGCAGGTAAACTGGCCTCCACCCTGACAGCAGCATCAGACAACTCTCGGAATGTAGCAAAAGAGCCGGCTGTCACTATGGCCCTGATCTCTCCCCGGAGGCCCAACTCAAACCGGCGGCACTTCTCCGCCTCAGTTGCCACAAATGCCGGAGCAAAACAAGATAGCATCTGGAACCTCTGCTCATACTCAGCAACTGTCAAGTTCCCTTGCTTCAAGTGAAGGAATTCCGCTTCCTTCGCATCCCTAAAAGAACGGGGATAGTACTGATCTAGAAACCGCTCCCGGAAAGTCTCCCAGGTCACGGTATGTGCATCCCAGCCGGACAGTTCCAGCGTGTACCACCACTCGTAGGCAGCTCCATCCAACAGAAAAGTAGCTAACAATACCCGATCCTCGGGAGGACAGTGCATCACCCCAAAAATACGTTCGAGTCGGGTGATCCATCGGTGAGCTTCCTCGGGATCAGCCCCACCGCTGAACGTAGTAGCCCCAAGCCTCTGGGCTCTCTCGATCGAAGCGCTCTCAGTCCCTCTCGCCGCTTCATCTTCAGGTCGTGGAGGGGGTTCACGTCTCGGAGGCATGATCAATCGTACGCTGAAAGAGGCATAGAGTTAGTATAACAACCTAGACCCAACACAAATTGACACAACCTATGCTCTGATACCAATTGTCAGGACCCGTCCCAAATATCACCTCGATACTCAGGATGAACCCTGCTCCCGTCTGACAATCACACTTACAATACCAAAAATGAACTTAATACCACTATAAGCATAACCATCAGACGAAGGAGTAAATATATACAACAGTAAGCCAGAGCATAGTTCTACAAAATGGGCACCAAAAGTCCTACAAGTCTAAGTCCGCAACGGAAGAACGTCGGAAGCCCTATGCCTCGATATCTGCCTCAACGTTCACCCCAGCTATCACCACGACCTGGAGGGAATTGAACAAAAAGAAGGTGTGAGTGGACCAAAAGGAATAAAAGTTTTAAAACCGTTTACCAGCAAATCAAAGTAAGGAAATAAAATCATTTGTTCCCTCCGGTTTAAAACCAGGCATGCCAATGAAGTATTAGAAAAGTCATAATATGAAACATCATAAGAAACAGAAACACTATAATCACCATAAGAAACAGATACACTATAAAACTGATATAGAAACCAGAGCATAAACATCAAACCACTTTTCCCGATCAAACCTGCTGGACCTATCCGAGTCTTTAAACTCAACCAGGCCTCACTTATAAATCCGAGTCTTTAAACTCCCGAGTCTTTAAACTCAATAGGCCTATGGGGGTAATATCGTAATATCCGAGTCTTTAAACTCCCGAGTCTTTAAACTCAATCCGGGCCCATCCCCCGTTAAATCAGTATCCGGGTCTTTAAACCCATATCCAGATCCAGCAAATCCAATCCATATCCAGTGTAAAACCAATTCAAAATCCCTCGCCAAATTCGAATTCGAAATCCCCGGTTCGAAGCCCTTCCGGCGTTCAGAACCGACATTCCGAACCCAAATCCGGAAAAAGATCCATGTTCATAGCAAAACCATAGGAAAATCCCAAATCATATTCCACAACCTATTTACCATCATCAGAAAACGTTTTTAGGTTAAATTTCTGAATTATAACATCAAACTCTGAAAACCCGTTTTTCTCGAAAAACGTGCAAAATCCCAAAAACGTCTCGAAAAACGTGCAAACATCTCAATCACATATAATCATCATCAGGACATAAAAACACACATAGAAATCATAAAACAGTAATTAAAACAGTTAGGCATGCTCGGAAGTAAGAAAGAGTCCACTCACAGTTCAGAGCAAGTCACTCGCGCTCCGTGCGCTCTTCAACCGTCTCTGGTGTCTCCCGTCCTGTCAATAGATACCAAATAGGGTCACAATAACATCAAGGATACCTTCCCTATTTTCCCCAATTTTTCGGGAATTTAATAATATTTTAATCCGAAACCCTAAACCGTACGGATTCCCGAACCATTCCGTAACACCGTCCGATTAACCCGAAAACTGTACCCTTGGATTCCTTAGAACATTTAGGGCTAAACTCATGTTGGACGCTTGACCGGATTCCTCCCCACGCGCCCCCACGCGCCGCCCAAAGTGGCTGCGCGTGGGCCTCACGCGCTTGCTACAGTGTATCTTCAACCTCGAGTCACCCGGTTCAACTGTGTTGAACCGGCGTGACCGGTTCTCCTCCGTTTCTCCATCATTCTTCCTCATTTCAATTCCATTAGCTTCGTCCAGTTCCCTGCAACCAAACCCAGTCCTAAAATCCAGAAATCACGGCCTGAAACCCCTCGTCTTCATCCTCGAAAACCACTGCCCGTGAGCCCTGTTTTGGCCGCCGGCCACCCAGCACGTCCCCCTTCACGGTGGTCACTCCAAACTCCTCCCACGACTTCACTGAAACACACACAACTCACGAAATCCCTCGACTCTCCCTCCAACTCCACGATTTTCCGTTTGAAAATCACGGCTAAACAGGGTACAGAGGACCCGCCGTCGAACCACCTCCCACCGTGAACCTCCCGTCACGGCAACCACCACAAACGATTCCTAGGACCTCCCTAAACCTCCCTTCACTCACCAAACCTGTCGATTCTAGCTCTAGGTCCACGACTCTTCAAATGAAAATCCACGAAAAAACAGAGCAAAAGAGAGTACCTTTCGATTCCGGCGCCGCCGTGAGAACCGTCACCCACCACGGTGCTCGTGGGACTCCCCTAAACCTCCTGAGTCTCCTAGTGCCTTGAATCCGTCCACCACACAACACAACAGCCACCACCGTCCACGGCCTCCTCTGTTTCTTCCAATTATCCAACAGTCCACCACGTCGCCTCCGTGCACGGTTGCACCACCAGACCACGATCACCAGCTCCTCCGTACCTCACTGTCTCTCTCTCGACTCACACTTCACTCTCCCTAGCATCAAAATCGATCACCGCCTCACCCCAATCTTGTCTCTGTTTTTTGTTTCCTTCGATGGTATGCACGGTTCAAAGGGGATAACGTGTGGCCGTGCACACTTGAGAAGGTAGTGGAACCATCCAGTCCCAAACACGTGTCCACCAGCTATAGGCCAGCCCAAAAATATCTGCCACTTGCCCTTATCTGATTGGGCTGAGGGAAAATGACCAAAATGCCCCTCCTGCACAAAATTACCATTTTGCCCTAAGACTTTCCAGACCCGTATCTTTTCCGTCCGACGTCCGATGACAGCGTGCCGCCTGTCGTTGAACTCAGGACGTCGAGACCTATCCAACGGTCCTCGGTCTACGTGAAAATCACACATCCTCCAAAAAGTCAACTTTTCGTTTACTATTCACAAGGGCAAAATCGTCCTTTTCACAAAACTGCACAAAGTACATTTTTACCCTTCCCGTAGGTACGGGTCGTTACAATGAACACCAGTAAAAATGAGATATATGCAAAATAAGAACGAAATTGCTGTGAACCGAAGACAAAATTATTCTCTAATTAAATGGGAGACACTTTTATTTGAAAAAATAAATTCTCTAAATTATTAATTTATTATTATTATTTATTATTATTATTATTATTATTATTATTATATTAGAATTCACAATGGTTGGCAAAATGTGTTAATTATGACGATTGTGAAGGGTTACTAATACTTCCTCATATTGCCATTCATGTGCTTTCCATTCTGGCAATTGTTGGACAACAACCTGCAAATGAAAATCAAATTAGAAAATTAAGAACCGATAGACACATTCAAATTAAATTAACTTCCTTCTCTAATTTTCTAAAGCGTAAAGATTATAAAGAGAGAAGACAATCACAAACCAGTCCTCTAGAATCAGGTTTCCCAACTGTGGTTTGGCAAGCAGGTCTCCAATTTTTCGGTTTCTGCAATATTTACACACCAATTATCTACTATTATACAATATGAACGATACTCTTTCAAAAGAAAGTTTTTACTTGAGCTTAAATAGCATTAAAATTTGACATATTTACTTAAATAAGACTGTAACAATAAAAATTTCAGTGAATACTCTTTGTAAGAGAATAAGATTCTTCCGTTCAAAATCATGTTTCCTTGAATGTCAATTGTCATTGTTTAAAATAAAGAAAGATTTTTCGCATAGAAAACTATCAATATACTACTTTTATACTATATGTTTTACTAAGTACGGAATGATTATCAAATCGACATTAATTTAGTGTAATATATATGAATATATAAGTAGAGATCGATGGAGAAAATACCTTTTCAAGGTGCTTCTTCTCGCCCTTTTCCTTCAACAACCTACCAATTAACACATGGAAGATTTGCAAATCAAAGGTAAAACCTTTTGTTTAAATAATCCCTTACATATTCTCTTAATAAGACATGTGATTCAATTACTCAAATCATATGCTACCAAAAAGGTGGACAATAAATTGTATAATCACCTCCACCATGCATGTCCCGCAGGTTCCTCCTCCCCCACAATTCAGCAGAGTCCTAGCCTGCACATTTACATAAAGGTTTTCATGTTTTTTCTTTGAGTTATATTATTTGAACATTATTTATTGATTATATTTTTAATGTCCTTTCTAATATAAGTAGGTCTAACTTTATTAAACAGGGTGTTAACAATGTGGCCAATAAAAGTCATATACTAGACGTATCATAAGCTTAAAAAAAAAATGAATATGCCAATTAAAAATAATAATAAGTTTAAGATTCGCAAAACATAAGCATGACATAATAAGAGAGGAAGCTTACATATGGACCGCACAAATCTATATCTGAGTCCAACATTATATTCCTAAGTTTCTGGCCTCCACAAGCTTGACGAAGATGCACATCGGGAGTTTGATCAGGAAGTAACACAGACTGATAAAAACAAAATCAACAAAACATTTATAAATCAAATACAGACATTATGCAAGCTTGTTGCTTTCACTTTAGCTACATTACATTTAACTTACACTAACAAATGCAAAATCGATCAACGGGGGTTGTTCTGGTTCAGCTGGTTTGGGTTGGTTCGGTTGGGATGTGGTGGTAACTGCTCTGATTTTGGGCCTGGAGAAATCGAGGGTCTGAGAGTTGAGTGAGAGCTCGTAACATGGTTGGAAGAATAATAGGTGAAGTTAAATGAAGCCGAAGAGCTCAGCTGGAGGAGACTTCCCATTATTTGATCTTTCGGAAGATAAAAGGATTTGTCTATGGATGATTTTGTAAGTGAGCCTGCCCAAGAATTGGATGGACCAAATCTCAATTGAATTTTGGAAGTTTGTGAATCTGACCCAATGAATTTTGTAAGTGAGCTGAGGGCAACTAATTTTGGGTTGAGTTGGATGGACCAAATCTCAATTGAATTTTAGAATCTGACCCAATGAGCCTGCCCAAGAATTGGGCTTATGCCCCTGAAGCTGAAAAAAAAATTAAGTAGCATATAAAGCATTAAAGTGTGAAAAAAAACGCCAGAAAGAGGGGTCGAACCTCTGACCTTGTGGTTAACAGCCACACGCTCTAACCAACTGAGCTATTCCAGCTTGTTATGAGGGAAAGTATGGTTGAAAGCAAAACATTCAATACTCTGTTTTCTAAGTTTTATATCAAAATTAATCTATTTGTCAAATTCAAATTTACATTCTTAGTCAAACAAAGAAACCTAAAATGTGGTGAGGGAAAGTATGGGTACTGACACTGTATGGTATTGGTCACACATTCTACTAGCTGTAACCAAAAGTCTAACGCCCTGCTAAAACCTCTTGAACGTGTACGATATCCATTTTAATGGACCAAATCAATGAGAACTGAGTCCGAGCAGCAATGCTTATTCCTCAAGTCACAAACTTCCGACTACTCTTCTTCTCCCCTTTCCCTCGTCTCATAGTCTCACCTCTCAATATTAAACCCCCGAAACCTCGTTCTCTCTTCACCGTTTTTGCTTCCTCCTACCGGAAAAGATATCGTCCCGTCCCCAATCAACCATCTCTCGGTCTAGGCCCCAGAAGCAAAAGCACTGTCAGAGAGAGCATAGGCAAAGGCAAAGACAAAGAAATGGAGGAGGCTAAGGAGACTGAGACCGTTGGGTACAATAAGAGAAGAGCTGAGGGCAACGATAAGAGTGATAGGCCCAAGAAGAGCCTTCAACGGAAAGTGCGCACCCTCAATCCTATCAACACCCTATCTTTTGTGCAGGTATATTGACTATTCAAGCTTTGGATTTCTGTGTTTTCTCTAATAGTTGATTAGATTGTAAAGCTTAACTTGATTTCTGGGTTTTCTTTAATTGTTGAGGAGAGTATGTACTATGTAATTCATTTCATTGGTATTTGGTTCTTGGGTTTCCTTTCATTTCTTTGAATTTTTTGTTTTAAATTAATTGTGCTTGTCTAACATGATTTGGCTCAAGTGGGTAATAGTCGAAATGTGGATGACCTTTATGTTTAAAATGGTCAAATTTATGTTCGTTTCATTGACATTTCACTTCTGTATTTCAAGTTTCAATTGGTTTCCTGTTATACTGGCATTATGTCTTAGCCTGTTTCCCCACCCTCTCACCTTTCACAAAGCAAAACACTTTTGTTTTGGTTTTTTTATTTGTTTAATATTATTTTGAAGATGTAGTTTTGTCGCCTAAGAATACACAAAGCATAGGCACAGTTATAATAAATGAGGCAGTGTCATGACCTGAATAAGTGGGATATACTGGTTTATAGTACTGAGGGCATTTTCTGGAAAAAGTAAATTCGGTCATGCGGTTCTAGGAACTGGTTGCAATTTTTTAATGGATTCAATTTGCGTAGGACTGGTTTTGGGTTTTGGATTTCATATATGTGTGATTTGAAAATCTGACTTTTAGATTGGGATTCTGTTTGTCTATTTCAGTTTGGATTGTAATTTGTTCTCATAGTAATTTGTTTACTGTTAGATTTCATTAGTGGATGATAAGAAATTCAGAAAGTAAAAAATGGATAATCTTTGGTTTCTGGGTTCATGGACCAAACAGATTTTTACTGAGTTTTCCGCAGAAAAGAGGGCTCTGTAAATTAAAGAAGTTCTTATTTGTCTTAATTCTTGAAAGTGGTGCTTGGTTATATAATCTTTTATTCTTTTCCGTTTCATGAATTTTTTTCTTCTTCTTATTTATGGGATAATAATTTGGCCATGTTTCTACTCATTGCAGATACTAGGGACTGGGATGGATACTCAGGATACATCTCCTTCGGTGTTATTATTTTTTGACAAGCAAAGATTTATATTTAATGCGGGAGAGGTAAGTGCAATCGGACTAAAATATTTACAATTAGTCATTAACATGTGGATTTTTTTGTAGTATCGGTAATAAGGTGATGATTATATTATTATCTCTATGAAATAGTGATTAAAAATCAATGTTAAACCCTGCCTTAAGTAATATATCTCTTACTGTAGAATTATTCTGAACTATTATATGCCCAAGGTCCAATATTGAAATAATTTCAGAGGTTTTCCTTGAATTTGTCTGTGTCAACAAACAATTTGAAATGCCTTGACTTTTTTAGAACAGGTCCGAGTCAAATAGCAATGATTCGAAGCACTTCTTTTCACTGCAGGGTTTGCAACGATTCTGCACAGAGCATAAGATTAAGTTGTCAAAGGTATATGATACCTAAATCTTTACAAGAATTATGTTGTTGGAACTTGAAATAAAGTGTTCATATTCATTCAAGATGTTTCTTCCTATTAATGAGAAGTCTTGTTGATGTGCTTGATGCTTCTTCAGATTGATCACATATTCCTCTCCCGTGTCTGCTCAGAGACTGCTGGTGGACTTCCAGGTTCGTTTCTTGATAGATCAACTATGAGATTGCACTTGCAGTTAGAGATTGATTATTATGAGATTGCACTTGGAGTTAGAGATTGATTATTATGAGATTGCACTTGCAGTTAGTGATGAATTATTATGAGATTGCACTTGCAGTTAGAGATTGATTATTTTCTGTGTGTTATCACTTGAAACATGCAGTAATTCTATATGATGAGAACTTTTAAGCATTAGTATTGTTATTTCAGTGTCTGAAATGGTTATTCAAAAAGTTTCTCCTTTGATCCTGGATTAATTTGAATTTACCTCACAGGTTTGCTATTGACTTTGGCTGGCATGGGTGAAGAAGGAATGTCTGTAAGCATCAGATTAACTTCTTTTCTTCCTTTCTGTACTCTGCCTCAGGTTCTATTTAAGTTACATCAAATCACCGAGATATTAGTTTAAACTTTAAATCTTGACTTTTGTTTTTGAAGGTTAATGTATGGGGTCCATCAGATTTCAAGTTTTTGGTCGATTCCATGAGGTGTTTCATCCCAAAAGCTGCCATGGTTCACACTCGAAGCTTCGGAGCCCTTGGTTCTGTTGGGGGTCCTATGGTTATTGAGCCCATTGTTCTTGTTGATGATGAAGTTGTGAAAATATCAGCCATTATTCTACAACCAAATTTCTCCAAACAGACTCAGCTTCTGAATGAAGTAAACATCACACAGAATCCTACAGAAAAGCTTGAGGACAGGATGGATCATGCTTCAGAACCAGTTAGGCTTAATGGAGCCAGTGGATCTAATGGACAGCCCGGTGACATGTCTGTCATTTATGTTTGTGAATTACCTGAGATTAAAGGTAAATTTGACCCTGAAAAAGCTAAAGCTTTGGGCCTTAGACCTGGGTCAAAATATCGGGAATTGCAACTCGGGAATTCAGTCAAGTCAGATTTGCAAAACATCATGGTTGGTTCTCAAAACTATGAAATAGAGACTAGTAAAGCCGCACTTTCCAATGATGTAATCCATTTAACAAAATGTTTTTTACTCTTATGTTTTAAATGATATATTTGCCTCATTTGTTTAGGTTCATCCAAGTGATGTAATGGACCCATCTATTCCTGGTCCAATTGTATTTCTTGTCGACTGCCCTACGGAATCTCATTTGCGGGAGCTGTTAAATATACAATGTCTCAGTAACTATTATGCAGATTTCTCAGGCCCACATGAGAACGCTAAGGTTGTGACATGTGTCATTCATTTGGGTCCCGCATCTGTCATAAGCAGCCTGAACTATCAGAGCTGGATGAAGAGATTTGGTTTGGCCCAACATATCATGGCTGGACATGAAAGGTGAGTTGCTTTTCCTTCCCAGAAGATCATCTAGGAATTGCTTGGTGTGTGTTATTGAAAACCTATCTTTGTAATGGTTTCTGTTTCCAGGAAGAACATGGAGATTCCAATTCTAAGGTCAAGTGCTAGAATTTCAGCTCGACTTAACTATCTGTGTCCACGGTTCTTTCCAGCTCCAGGTTTTTGGTCTCTTCCGCACCTTGATTGCCTGCCACCAGGCTCCACTTCTTCAAGTGAGGTTTGTTAGAATATCTCTACTTTTCTGTACATAGGTTTGTTGGAATGTCTTGGCAGGCAGCGGAATGCTATGTTTATATTCTTAGCCATCAGGTTTTCCTTTTTAGAGATTTGGGGCTAATCTTGCAGGTAATTTGGTTTTGTTTTACCAGGGTCCTATTTCAAAGTTTTCTGAAAGCATTTCTGCTGAAAACCTCCTCAAGGTACGAATGTTTGATTTACTTGTTTTCACCTAGTCTCCTTGAGGTAGTTTTAATTTTGTGGCGACAAATTCTATTTGCCTGCTTTTTTTGGTCTCCTCTTTCCTACTTTGGCATAAAAATTTATTGTCTAAATTTACATCAGAAATAGAATTTTTCCTTTTGGGATTTTTTTTCTTTCAATTATTTAGGAATTTGTTATTCTATTCTTATTTTCCTCAATAGTGTCTTGTATAAAAATAAGTAGTTATATGATTAGTTTAGGTCAATAATCTTGAATTTAGCAATGATTATGTTCTACTGCTGGTGCAAGCTGCATTCTACCTCTGACGTAGCCAACTTTTATGCTGAAATAGCTTATTGGTTCAACCTATGCTTAGAAACTAGAGACCCGAGTGCACTTTTTGTTAACTTCATAGATTAAAGAGAAATTTGACAATTTGGGAATAGCAATTTTGAGAGTTTATAAATTTTTTGTTTTGTTTTCCGAAGTATGATGATACAGGTTTTCCAGCAATGAAGGGATACATTTCTGGATACATGTTAGAACCTCCGTTCTTAGTAAACTATGCCTACTTTCTTCTGCAGGGTTGCAAGTCCTGTTATTTCATTACTAATCTACAAATATTAATGACTACTATATCCTGTCTGTTGAACAGTTCACTTTGCGTCCATATGCTCGTCGTGGATTGGATAGGTCTGTTATTCCAAGTCAGGTGACATCCTCAGAGATCATTGATGACTTACTTTCAGAAATCCCTGAGGTTGTAGATGCTGCCCAATGTGTTAGTCAGCTCTGGAGCCAGTCTACAGAAACAGAGGAGATGAGTTTAACTGAAGATAATAAAGTAATGGTTGAAGAGCCTTGTTGTAATGAGAATAGCCTTCCTAGTTGTTTGGAAAATATAAGGAGAGATGACTTGGAGATGGTTCTTCTAGGGACTGGATCATCCCAGCCATCTAAATATCGCAATGTCAGTTCTATCCATATTGACCTTTTTTCTAAAGGAGGTATCCTTTTAGACTGTGGGGAAGGAACCCTGGGACAGCTGAAAAGAAGGTAACACCGTTTAAAATTAAAAAAAAAAACATTGTCTGAAGTCAAAGTATATCATCCTTTCTCTCCCTTAAGATATAACCTTTTATGTACATTGACAACAGATATGGCATAGAGGGTGCTGATAAAGCTGTGAGAGGTCTTAGGTGCATCTGGATTTCTCATATTCATGCTGATCACCATACGGGGCTGGCAAGAATACTTACTCTGCGACGAGATTTGTTGAAGGGAGTGCCTCACGAGCCATTGCTTGTTGTTGGACCGATAAAGCTTAAGTCCTTTTTGGATGCGTACCAAAGACTTGAAGATTTAGATATGCAGTTCCTTGATTGTAAGCATACCACAAAAGCCTCTTTACATGCTTTTGAGGGCGTTACTGAACCAAACAATGGTCACCCTTCTCCAGGAAGTCCAACTTTATTTGCTAAAGGATCCCGTATGCAAAGCTATGGGAAGATATCAGGTTTAAAGAGTTTGCAGAAAGTGCTCAGTGAAGCTGGTTTGGAATCCTTGATCAGTTTCTCTGTCATCCACTGCCCGCAGGCATATGGTATTGTCTTGAAGGCTTCGGAGAGATTGAATAATGTTGGAAAAGTAATTCCGGGTTGGAAGATTGTGTACTCAGGTGATACTAGGCCCTGCCCCGAACTCATCGAAGCATCTTTTGGTGCGACAGTTCTTATCCATGAGGCAAGTTAAACATATTTTACATATTTGCTTGATTCAGAGCTTATAGAATTGTCCAACTTTGCAAGAAACTGTGAACTGTAAAAGAAAGAAGATTGCATTTGATCAATCCGAGTTGTGATATTTGCAGGCAACTTTTGAGGATGGCATGATGGATGAGGCTATAGCAAGAAACCACAGCACAACGAAGGAGGCCATAGAAGTTGGGGACTCTGCTGGTGTTTATCGCGTCATCCTTACCCACTTTAGCCAGAGATATCCGAAAATCCCAGTGTTTGACGAGACACACATGCATAAGACATGCATCGGATTTGACATGATGAGTATTAACATAGCTGATTTGCCTGTTCTTCCAATGGTACTTCCATACTTGAAACTTCTTTTCAGAAACGAGATGACGGTTGATGAATCAGATGACATGTTGATTGATGAACCAGATGAGTTGATAGATGCTGCAAGTATGGCTTCTTTATAAGGAATTACTTCGTTGACGTTGTCATTCTCTTATTTTCTTTTCACTTAATGATTTCCTCTAACCACTTGTAGCTTTTGTAAAATATTCAATCTTATTAAGAGTCCAGTTCATTTCAGCCCAAACCGGGTTTTTTAGTTTGTTGAAACTCCAAGAGAAGAATTTCTTTCTAACACCAAAATTTTGCTTTGCTTGTTGATTCTGATAAAAGTTGCCACATGTTTAATAGACCATTTCAGTTCCATTTTCATTTTGTCCCCTCCTCCACAACTCCCCACTGCTTAGTGAACAAATGAAATAAATTAAAGTTGTTAGATCGAACACCGGTAAATAGTAATAACCAAGAAAACAAATAAGTTCATCTTCTTCTCAAAACAATCATACTAATTCACAAATATAGCAAACACAAATTATTTTTCACAAAATTTAATAAAATAATCTTCCAATCATTATAGAGGCCCCGAAGAAAACCCCTTACCTGGAATCGAAAGAAAAGTATCCATCAAAACTTCATCAAGCTAGCCCGAGTAACACCGTTCTTGGGTAGTTTGATTGTTTGAGTTCCTAAATCAAAAATAATATAAACGAGTTACAATACAACCCATAGTAATTAGGTTATAATCCTTTTTATTTAGTCCTTTGGTTGTAGCCCGTATGCTCGTTGAATCGAGCTCACGAACAAAAATCTCAATAACAATTATCAACACATCAACTCTAGTTGCCTAAGAGGATTCTCCCTTTTTGTATAAAAAAACAAAATTATCAAAATATCGGTATAATTATGAAAATATTTATATATATGTACTATTAAAATACGAACTTCATAGTAGCTAGTGAACATGATTTTAATTTTTCTATATTAAACCCATGAATCTAGGAACAATAATAAATTAATAGAGATAGGAAATTAGTACTTGATAGGTTTTTTTTTTTCAAGTCCACGTAGTCGAATTCCAAATTGCATGTTTCTCCATAAATTTCAAGAATTATACACTCTGAAGCTTAACCCAGTTCCATCAATTTTGGCCATGGTTAGAAAGTCATCCCTAAAACATTCCCGCACCCAAATCGCTTCATAATGATACAAGGGTCAAATAACACAATAAAATCCTTAGTTTCACTCTGGGAAGCTCCGAAATGTTCTAGATCCATTTTTCAATATTTAAAAAAAAAAAAAAAAATCATTTCTAATTCTTCCTATCTTCGTCCCTGTTTCTCTTTCTCTGTTCCTTTCTTTTTCTTCTTTTTCTCTCTACCTCTCTATTTCTCCCTAGTACTCTCCTTGCCCCACGATTTTTTTTTCCACGGGTTTGGTTTCAAACTCCTTAAAAAAACACACATAAACACACACAAAAAGTCGATGGGCAAGAAGATAAAGGAGGGAAAAGGGATAAGGATGGGACACTTGTCACGATCTCATGGAATCAGTAGAATATCTTCACTTTTGAAATTACCAAAATACCCCTAGTGCTAAAATTATCAAAATGCCCTTGGTTCATTTAGACTCATAAAAAGCTTATCCGATCTTTGATTTCGACGTGTCGCCTATCTATGAACTCTGAACTTCAAGACTTATGTAATAGTTCTCACAAAAAGTCTAAAGACTACCCAGAGTAAAAAGTCAACCTTTGACCATCAGAGCAAAATCGTCAATTCCTTTTTAAATTCCTGAAATTACCTTTTCTGAATTTTCGAGTTGTTACTATTTACCCTCCTTAAATATTTTCCTCCTTGAAATTCAAATCTGTATGTCCGACAAACAAAATTACTGAGCCTGCAACCATACCTCAGATTCCTACTTGAACCCTCATTCGACATTTAGAACGAGAACTAATTTTTCAATCTTCTGACTTCTCTCTAGTCGTAGTTCCAAAACTCGACTCCTTTCGAGTCCTATTCCAATATCCTAACTCCATCTAAGTCTTAATTCGATATTTCGTAATCCATGTCACTACTGACATGCCCGATCACCAACAAAAATAACCCTAACTGAGAAACTCACTCATTTATCTTATTCGAGTTCAACTCACCCATAAACGTCGCAACCTTAGCCTTTGGGTTCATTCACTATCGAGGCTCACATAATTCCGCATATATCAGAGCGTAGTATCCACTATCTGATCTAATAATCTAGGGTCCATTCTAGCCCTAAGTATATCCTGAGCTCATTCACTAGTCTTATTACCAAGCAGTGGATAGGGCTAGCATTTTGAAGGCATGATGTTGACAAACACATATCAATACCATCTGGAAAACGATCCACAATATTGAAATTACCCTCAACTCTTGTCAAACAAGGGATAATTGACACGACCCACCCCCAATCCCCTGGGATTAAGGGATAAGTCATACTCCCGTCTAACCCACGTGCGACACGAAGGCTAAACACTTGTCTAACCGCCATGGAATATGTAAGCTAGATAAGGGATACCCAGGTCAACGTACCAAAATCAACGTCTGGTTTCCCAGAGTGCGCAGAAACCACCGTGGATCGCATGTGTGATGTCTCTGTCTCACTAACAACAGCCCGCACCGCATCAACAACCTGGAGGGTATTGAAAACAGAAAAGACTATGAGTGGACAAAAATAAAGAATAAGTTTAGAAAACATTTTATAAGAAAAGATGTTTATACCCTCCACGTAAAACCAATGCATGCATTCGAAAACCATTTCATTTCCAAGATAATAAAACTGTTTATAAAACCGAAAACACTTCTTTTCTCAAATACCGAGCCTCATCCCAAATCATCTGGAAACCATTTGAAAAACATAATTGTGAAACCATTTGAAAACCATTATTGTTGCACATAAATCTGAAAACCATTTAAAACACATTTCAATCCATTGAACTTTCTGGATCTATCCGAGTCTTTAAACTCAATATATATCCGAGTCTTTAAACTCAATATATATTCGAGTCTTTAAACTCAACATGCCTCAATATCAATCTGAGTCTTTAAACTCAATAGGCCTACGGGGAAAATCACAATATCCGAATCTTTAAACTCCCAAGTCTTTAAACTCACCGGGTCTTTGAACCCAAATCACATATCCGGACCCGCCCCCGTCACATATCATATCCGGGTCTTTAAACCCAATACCAGATCCAGCAAATCCAATCCAAAACCATTTTAAAATCATTTCCTATTTCAAATCCAAATCCATAAATCCATGTCTAAATCCGAATCCGAAATCACCATTCCGAATCCCAATCCCAATCCGAAATCATCATTCCGGATCCAAATCCAGAATTCCATTTTATCACTTTTAAATCCAAAACCGAAATCATATTTTATAACCAAAATCATGCTATCAAATCCAATATCAAAACATAGCATAAAAGAATAATCACGAAATATGTATAAATACGGAAATCGTCTCGAAATACGTGCAAAACATAAATCATAGATATCACAATCATAATCATAGAAATCACATATAGAAAACATATAAAATATTTATGCATGCATCATAAATCACATATCACATACTAAGATCACTAACTACTTCATAATGCTCCTACTAAATCCCCGTATTTTTCCCGAATTTTTAACTATTTTTAAACTAGCCCTTAAACCTTCGGACATCCCGAAGCATATCAAAATGATGTCCGATCGATTCGAAACCAGTTCCAAAATGTTCATTACATCGAATACATTAAATCACATGTTGAACACTTCCATAGGAACAATGCCACGCGCCGCCCAAAGGCGCTACACGTGGGCTTCACGTGCCGGTACTGTTTGTCTTCAACCTCGGGCAAACTGGGTTCAGACTGGCCCTGTCCAACCAAACTGGCGAGGCCGGTTTAACGTCCTAATTCACTATTTTTTTATCCGTTTTCACTCCTTCCATGCTCTATATTTTCGTCCAGTCGTTTCCTATCGATCTATGTGAGAAAAACATGGAAAACAAGGCTAGATCATACCTCCCCGATCGATGAAGCATGCAGCCAGTTTCCTCCTCTCTGTCCAGCCATCACAGACCACCATAGGCCACAGTTTTGGTCTCTATCAGCTCCTTTCAACTTCCAAAACACGTTTCCTTCATCAATATCGATCAACAATCACTAAAATCCATATTTCCATTTTTTGAACCCAAAAGAGACTTTTACGGGAATTCTTACCTGCCGTCGCCGTCGTGCCTCGGGGTGGCCCCTAGCATCATCAACTGGACTCCTTTTCCATCCTTCCTTCACAAGTCATAGACAATTGATGAGGATTTGAGGATATTGGGTCCAAGACCACACTCAACTCTCTGTTTTCCACGGTTCTAAGGCCACCGTCCACGACGGCCCTCGTGGCAGCACCATCACACTCGTCCCCACTTATTCTTCATCTTCCATTCACAACGTACAGGTGAAGGGTGAAAATCAAAAGAAATTGAAGGGGGAAATTCTCAAAGTCTCTGTTTTCCCTTGTTTCCTCACTCTCAAACTCGTGCAACACAATTTCTCCCAATTGTTTAAAAACAATCAAGGTGGTGAGGAGGTTTCCACTGCCTTCCAGTAAGGGACAAGTGTCCCAAATCTGGTTGGCACCAATCCCTAGGCAGCCAAGTGTCCCAATTTCTCTGGGCACAGATCTCAAGGTAGAGGAAAAGACCAAAATGCCCTTTCAACCAAATTACTAAAATTTCCCTTACCTTCTGAACATCAAAACTTCTTCCTCGAATGTCGAAATCAGACGTGTCATCTGTCTATGGACTCATGACGTCCCGAAATACGTCACAATCATCGGCCAAAGTCTGTTTGACCGCTCGAACTAAAAGTCATCAGTTTGCCCATTCTAGGGGCAAAACGGTCATTTCGCACCGTTCGTCCGCAATCACTTAACTAATCACCGATAACGTTTACCCTCCAGTTTATAAAAAATGCATGCATAGAATAAATCATAAACAAGCAAAAGATCATATTTCAAATCAAACAAATCGTAGACCGTGGAAGTATAATTTCATAAAATACCAATAAACTGTATGTGATCCACAATTCTCGAAGTCTATGTTCGTCAAATCATACAATGACATCTGGATACAAACATCACAGCCAAACACCATCAACCAATCTTTAATGCTCGAATATCGAACATCATAAACAAGCTGCACTACTGATAGGCAGACACCCCGAGCATCAGTCATGTGAAAACACCTCGAGCTTCAGCTGCTTGGGAACTATCACAACAACAACAGTAATTCCCAACCATCAACTATCTAGGAATACCCCTAGCTTCGGCTGCTTAAGAACAATTACAACAACAAGAGTAATCCCCGAGCATTAGCCATATGGGAACACCTCTAGCTTCGGATGAGTGGGAAACAATCACAACACATTCACCCCGAGCTACAGTCGTCTACGAAAATGCCCCCAACTTTGGCCGCATAGGAACTCACCATAACAAAAATGAACATAATTCATGGATTAGATTACACAAGCATCATAACCAAGCACAATGAACAACTGCAATTATGCTTAAGCTAACTCAAGCATTGCATGTAGCACCATCCGAGTCATGTCCGAGAACTGCACTAACACACCAACCGGACTGTACTAGTATCATACAAGGATAACTTCCGTGGAAACCAATTCACAAACCACACAACTCATTTAACACATATTGTAGACTTAAATACCAAGTCAAAACACATTCGAACCTGGGCCTAAACCCAAAACGAAACTTCCACAAAATACCATAAAACCGTGTCCAAAATCAGTTAATAGATCCAAAAAATCATCAAATATTCATTTAGAAATCATATTCAAATCATTGAAACATAAATCACACAATAACATAATTAAAACATTAAACTATGCATGCATAATAATTTATAGAAAGAAAGTCCACTCACACACCGTCCACGTGGTTGAATTCCGAGTTGTATGCTCCTCCGTAAATTTCGAGAATCATGCACCCCAAAACTAACCTCGATTCCACCCATTTCGGCCATGGTTAGAAAGTCATCCCTACAGCCTTCTCACGTCCAAACCTTCGTCCTTTCTGCCTCATATTGATCTTAGGGAATCAAAAAGCACATTAAAATCCTTAGTTTCACGATGGGAAGCTTTGAAATGTTCTTGGGCCATTTTCGGTTTTTTTTTGGAATTTTTTGGGTTTTCGAGTCTAGTTCTTCCTCTCTTCCTCGTCTCTTCTTCCATGTTTCTCTTTCTCTCTCTCTCTCTCTCTCTCTCTCTCTCTCTCTCTCTCTCTCTCTCTCTCTATCTATCTATATCTCTCTATTTCTCCATGGACTCTCCTTGCCTCGTGGTTTTTTTTTTTGCAGGTTTGGTTTCAAACTCCATAAAAAATACACATAAACACACACACACACACACACACAAAGTCGGTGGACAAAGAGATCAGGGACAGAAAAGGGATAAGGATGTGAAACTTGTCACCATCTCATGGAATCAGAAAAAATATCTTTACTTGTAAAATTACCAAAACGCCCCTAGTGCCAAATTACCAAAATATCCCTAGTCCATTTAGACTCGTAACGAACTCATCTGATCTCCGATTCCGACATGATACCTCTCTATGGACTCATAACTTCAAGATCTATGTAACAATCCTCTAAAAAAAAAATCCAAAGACTGCCCAGAGCAAAAAATCAACCTTTCATCCCCAAGGCCAAAATCATCAATTTCTTTTTAAATTCTTGAAATTACCTTTTTCGAATTTTTGGGTCATTACATACCCATCATTCCATTCTTGAAGGGCACAAGGGCAATGGTCTCGATCATCTGGTCATGAAAGCGCACCATTTCCAGCAAGTTAGAGACATGAGACTTCAGAATGGCATGCTCACTCTGGGCATGTTTGTCAGGACCCGTCCCAAATATCACCTCGATACCCGGGACGAACCCTGCTCCCGTCTGACAATCACACCTAAAGTACCCAAAATAACCTCAATACCACAATAAGCATAACTATCAGACGAAGGAGTAAATATATACAACTGTAAGTTAGAGCATAGTTCTACAAAATGGGCACAAAATCCTACTATGTTAGTCTCGCAACGGAAGAATGTCGTAAGCTCTATGCCTCGATTCCTGCCTCAACGTTCACCCCAGCGCTATCACCACGACTTGGAGGGAAAATTTAAAACCAAAAGTGTGAGTGGACTAGAATAAATGAAAGTTGCAAACACAGTTTATCATCGTTTCAAAGTTAAGGAAAAACAATAATAACTTTTGTTCCCTCCGTTTTGAAAACATGCATGCCTAACTACGTATCAGAAAGTCATAACATAGAACATCATAAGAAACAGAAACACTATAAACTGCATTATGAATCGTGAATACCAAAGTATCATTTTTCGATCAAACCTGCTGGACCTATCCGAGTCTTTAAACTCAACCAGGCCTCTATAATATCCGAGTCTTTAAACTCCCGAGTCTTTAAACTCAATAGGCCTACGGGGGTAATATCATAAATGTCCGAGTCTTTAAACTTCCGAGTCTTTAAACTCAATCCGGGCCCGTCCCCCGTTAATCAGAATCTGGGTCTTTAAACCCAATAATCAGATCCAGCAAATCCAATCCAAAACCGTGTGAATACCATTTCTAGATCCATAGACAAACTCGAATTCGAAATCCCCGGTTCGAAGCCCATCCGGCGTTCAGAACCGTCATTCCGAACCCAAATCCGGAAATCCACTTTTTAATCCAAAACCCACATTTAATCAAAAATTATGTTTCACAATCCATTTATCATCATCAGAAAACAGTTATACTTTGAAATCCCCAAATATGGTATCAAAATCTGAAAACCAGCTTTTTCTCGAAAAACGTGTAAATCCCGAAAATGTCTCGAAAAACGTGCAAACACATCAACCATATATAAGCATCACTAAGAAGCATAAAAACACATGTAATAACATAAAACATCAATAAAAACAGTTAGGCATGCTCGAAAGAAAGAAAAAGTCCACTCACAAATCAGAACGAGTCAATCGCGCTCCGTGCGCTCCTCGACCGTCTCAGGCGTCTCCCGTCCTGTCAATATGCATCAAATAGGGTCACAAATACATCAAGGATACTAACCCTAATTTCCCCAATTTTTTGGAAATTTATTAATATTTTAATCCTAGACCCAAAACCGTCCGGATTCTCGAACTACCTCACAACACTGTCCGATTAACCCGAAAATCATATCAATGGATTCCTTAGAACAATTAGAACCAAAACCATGTTGGAAGCTTGGCCGGAATCCTCCATACGCGCCTTCACGTGCCGCCCAAAGTGGCTGCGCGTGGGCCTCACGCGCCGCCCAAAGTGGCTGCGCGTGGGCCTCACGCGCCTGCTACAGTGCTCCTTCTTCCTCGAGTCACCCGGTAGTTGAACCGGCGTGACCGGTTCTCTGTGATTCCTCCACCGTTTCAGTCCAATCCCATCCCAAGATCTTCGTCCCATCCTAAGCAAGCTAACCCCATCCTAACATCGAAGAATCACGGCCCAAAACCTCACGATTCTCCCTCAAAAAACTGAGCCCGTGGCCCCTGTTTTGGCCGCCGGCCGCCCAGGTCCTCCCCCGGCACGGCACCACAACCAAATGACTCCTGGGACCTCCAGGAGTCTCACCACGACCACCAAATCCCTCGACTCTAGCCCTAGGTCCACGACTTTCGAATTGAAACTCACGGGAAAAACAGAGGAAGGAAGCTTACCTTTCGATTCAGTCTCCGCCGTGTGCACCGCCGCGTGCCACGGTGTTCGTTGGGTTCCCAGCAGACGTCTGAGCCTCCTATTGGTTTGGATTGATCCACCACACGGCACAACTACCACCCCTGTCTCACGGCTTCCCTGTTTTTCTGAGAACTCCGCCGCACCACCATCGTGTCTCCAAGCACGATTCCTCCACCGAAACACGATCACAAGCTCAGCCGCGTCTCTCTGTCACTCTCACAATTCACCCTTCACTCGCTCACACCCTGAATCGATCTCAAGCTCTCCAATTTTTCCTCTCTGTTTCTCTGTGTTCAAACGAGTGCACGGTTTGAAAACGTGCAAAGTGTGCCCGTGCACATTTTAGAATTCCCTGGAACCATCCAGTGTCCCCCACGTGTCCATCATCCATTGGCTCAAAATAAATATCCCAGCCCACTTCTGCCACTTGCCCTTATCTGATTGGGCTGAGGAAAAAGACCAATTTGCCCCTCGTTTTACTAATTACCGTTTTGCCCTCGAACTTCTTAGACCCATAACTATTCCGTCCGACGTCCGATGACAGCGTGCCGCCTGTCGTGGCACTCAGGACGTCGAGACCTATCTAACGGTCCTCGATCTACGTGAAAATCACAAATCCTCCAAAAAGTCAACGTTTTCCCTCATTTAGTCAAATTTACGGTAACGCCCTCAATCTTCCGAACGTCATAACTTTTTCTCCGATTGTCCGAATCGAACCTGCCACCTGTCTACGGACTCATGACGTCCTAAACTACGTCACGGTCAAGGGTTAACACTCATCCAACTGGTAAATCAAAAAGTCAACTTTTGACGCACTAATCACAAGGGCAAAATCGTCCTGTCATACACATATTTACAAAAATTACATTTATACCCTTCCCGAAGGTACGGGTTGTTACAATGTTGGATCTCTAGACATTTTTTTGGAAGGAGTCTCCAAGGATTAGGCCTATTTCTTAAATGAACACAAGGACATAGCAGAAAAGTGAAGATTGTTCAGCTTGTTGACTTGGTGGGAGTACACTAAGTCTTGGAGGCACTAGATTTTGATGGCTTGGGAATGACACCTTAGGGTTATGGTCTGACCTTCTAAACAGGTGACCAGATTGTAGATCCACCCTGGATATTATATAGTTGAGGATTGGTCTGATTACTAGAGCTAGCCATTTTGAGTAAGACAAAGTGAATGGTAAAAAGGTGATATCAGATTTTTCGACCTTTACAAGGTGAGGAATTAGGCCTGATGTTAGCTTATAATGATCATCATGCACAAGTTAGCAGACATATTAGCGCTAGTAAATAGTGGGATTTGGCCCATCGGCGAAAGGTGAGATAAAAAAAATACTATTATTTAAAGGCTTAAAAGATAAGGTTACAACATGATTTAAGATATTCTAAAGCCTAAAATGGGAAATTAAAAACTCAAAGTCCCTCGATAGGACTTGCCTACGTTGCTATTAGTGGAACCCTGATCAAACCCATCTTGATGAGAAATCACCTTCAACTGAAAGAGCCACTTTTCGTGAGATGTAACATTTGTTTCTCGATCATGAACCTTATCTTTTATCACATCGATATACACCTCCCAACTGTGGCAAAGCATCCCAAGATTCCCTTATTTTCTCAAAAAAGACGATCGACTGAAGATTCAGGGAAGACCATAACTGGTAACTCGAAATGAGATCAGCCTCCTCTGAAGTTCTCAAGGAATGGACCTTCTTTTGGAGATCAATGATGTTTTTCAGTTGTTCTCGTGACTCAGCTTGAAGGTGATGAATAAGTTGCTCATAGTAAAAAACAGGGAGAACTTGCACAATATAAGTGCTCCAAGAAATGGTAGAATATGAGATATTCCACCAAAGAGAGCCAATTTATAGGCAGGGATGGATACTTTAGCCATAAAAATTATGGTTGGGAAGTTTGACATTAGTTCAATCATTGATGTTCTATATGCAACAAAGAGAATATGTTCATTGATATTTTGATGGAAAAAATATATTGAAAGAAAGAGAAAAATAAAAAGGATTCAATGAAAGTCCACATCGTGATAACTACGGGCAAGCATCACTGTGACGGCCCGATCTTTATCCCGACTTACTTTTTCTCTGCAGAAAGAAGTCGGGATAACTACTCCCAAAGCTCTACTCTCTGATTCTTTAAGTTACCGATGGCAGCACAGTCAGCTTGATCCTACCCTTCTAAGTCATGCTTACAGTTCCACCAAGCCTTATGCATGTCGGCTAGCCGAGCGTTCAGTGCCTGGTTCATGTTGTCTTCATACTCCAGTTCCTCACGGATAGTCTCGTGTGAGGGGAACATAAGATCTTTAGATGCTGGAAGCACTCGACTGAGAAAGAATCGAAAAAGATTAGGAAGAAGACATGTTTCCTTTAGATTTTTGCGAAAAGAATGAACGAGGACGCGTATTTATAGCCTGAGTGCAATGGTAAAGGTAATATCAAATTACAAATTATTCAATGAAAATTAATGAAGAAGTCTACTGTTATATTTTCAAGGAAGATGGACTCTCAAGGGAGGAGAAAAATATATAAATAAAGGGCCAAATGGGTAAACAAATTTTAACTGGGCCTGTAAAGGGCCCAATTATTACATTCATTATTTAAGGATGGGATGAGCCCAACAAATCGCTTTTTGAGAATGTGCATTCTTAGATAAAGCAGAGGCTTGAAGTTGAGCACTATGAACGCATTGGGCTCTATCTCTAATGTAACAACCCAGACATTCAACGAGGGTAAAATCGGTAAAGTTGGATGAAAGTGACCATATTACCCCCCAGAAGTCAAATGGTTGACTTTTGACCAAAAGTCAAAATGTTGACCTTTTGTTATGGACATCTTATGGAATTTCTGAGAAAACCGTTACAAAGGTCTCAAAATCTTAAGTTCATGAACAAACGGCACAGTAAAATCGGAGTTCAGACGAGTTGGTTACGACTCTAAAACTATCAAGGGCATTTTTGTATTTTTTTTTTGTAATTTTTGCACTAGGAATAAATTGTTCATTTCACTATGAGAATATTTTTATGAAAGGGACATGTGTCCAAATATTTGTTCCTCCATTATCTTCTCGGTTATCACCCACCAACTTTGTGTTTGTTCAAAGTTATATTGGTGCGTGTTTATGTTTGAAATGGTGTTGTATGTTTGGGGTTCCTTTTGGGTAAGGGAGAGTGATCAAATTCAATTAAGTGATCATACTCAATTGTCTCACAATGAGAGAGACACGAGAATAACTGGTGAGAGGAAGCATGAAGGATGAATTCTTGAGTTTGAAATATTAAACCCGTGAAGCTTGAAATCGAGTTTAAGGATCTGGGATTTAATTTGCTCGAGTTGAGATTGTGAGTCCCTTCCTTGAACCATTTTGAGCAGAACCATCAAAAAACTGAAGATAATTTCTCAAAGATGGACCTGGAACCAAGTTCGAAAATTGAATTTTGAAGCTTGTTTGAGTTCAATGACTTAAGGTGAGTTGATCCACAAATTAGACTTGGAAACTTATTTGTGGATTAATTCCGAGTAGTATATTAGGTTTAATTGTGAAAAATGGACTAGAATTGAACGTTTTGAAATCAGCTCGAAAATGCAGATCGAATGGCTCGTTTTACAAATAATCGGGTTGAAGTCTGAGCAAGGAGATGAACAGTAGTTGGTGTGAATCCCACATGCATCCACTTTTGGTGGTGCGTGTGCCACGTTATCTCGTGAAACAGTCAACACGAAAGTTCATCCTTTCGATGTTACGAGTCCAATAGTACAATTTTCAAGGTGATTGGATATCGTCTCGGAGCAGTTCCGATTTTTCGAACGTTTAGGGATTATTTTAAATTCGTTTAAAAATCTCAAAAAATTATGGGATTAAAATAAAAGATATTTGGAATGGTTGTTGACCTTTAGATGTGATTTTTGATAGGTCCTAAGGTTCTTGGAAATTACGAAAATGGGTGCAAAACAGGATTCGTTTATTTGGACGGTGTGTGAATGGAATTTCTTTTCCCTAAACTATTATGCATGCATACTTACATGATTGAAATGTGTTTCTATGTGATTTTGATGACATTGGAGTTATTGGGATTTCGAATTGAGTATGGTTTTTGGCATGGAATAATGTGATTTTGGAATAATTATGATTTTCATATGATTTATGAAGTTTTTAGCATGGAATAATGTGATTTTGAAATAATTATGATTTTCATATGATTTATGAATGGTTTTTACGAAAGTAACATCAATGGCACGTTTTACGAGAACTATCGTTTAAGCGATGTTTGGGGTTAGGGCCTGAACTCCTGATTGAGATTCGATTGTATGGTTTTGAAATGTGATATGAGTATGTGTTATTGGTATTGATGGTGTAAAGTTATGTTGCGATGATTTTTGATTGATTAGTCTCAGATGTCGAGCAGGGCTCTGTATCCTGAGATTAGTGTGTGATGACGACTTAGATGTCGAGCCAGGGGCTCTGTATCCTGAGTCGATTTTCACTTGGACGTCGAGCTGGGCTCTGTATTCGAAGCGAGTATGTGATGGCCTACCGGTAGTGCACTTGTGATGTGACTATTGATGTTGTGCTTGTGCTTCGAGGATGGTTTGAATGTGATTGATTGTGTATGAGTATTGTGATGACGTTGAGTTGACTATAAATGAATTATGTAGTGAAATTGGATATGGGTTTGTGTGTTGTTGATGTGATGCTTTGTGATGCATGACATATGTTATGATGTTTGTTGACTGGTTTGGTGCTGACTAAGACGTCGAGTCACGCTCCAGATCCTAAGTGAGTGAGTGTGAGGTCCACACTCGAACTTCGAGCTGGGTTCCAGATTCTGAGTGGTGTACCTGCTAGTAGTGTACTGGGTTGATGATTGATACTGCGATGATAGTGGGTTGATTGTATGTGATCAATGCGCTTAGTTTGTGTTGATGGTCATGATCTTGTATGGTGGCTATATTGACTCACCAAGTTCTTAGGCGATTTATTGTCACTTTTGATTTGAGAACTCTTTTCACGTGTTTCGAGATTATAAATTGTGTTTTGTTTTAGTCGAAGTGAAAGGGTTTTTCGTATTCATGCATAGTTTTGGAAAACTGAGGGTAAAAACTGAATGTTTTCAAATTATGTTTTAAAATGTTTCTTTTTGTCCACTCATACGTTTTCTTGGTTTTTTTTGACCCTCGAGAGCCGTTGCACGGTAATCGAGGTTCGAAACACGGAGGCATGAACTAGAGAAACTTATGTGTATCCCTGGCCTGACAAGATTTCATACGTATTTTTTTTTCTTGTCAGACGGGAGCAGGACCCAAGTGTACTTTTCTAGTGTGTTTTGGGTGGGGTCCTGTCATTTATAGGCTCTATCCACTTTATCTTGTTCAACATGTGCCAAGACAAATTTCTGATGAGCCAAAACTAGAAGTGACTCTGCTTTAACAAATTGATCCTCCAGGGTTGGCATGTCCTCGTTCCCTTTACGCAAAGATTGACCTCAACGGATTTATTCTTCAGTACAAACAGACCACCTACTGTGGAGTTCCTCCAGTTCAGTCTTGCATGGATTGTTTGTCTGGGGAGGATTTTCCTACTGGCGGCAAATGCTCTCTTGGTAGCGGTCCATCAAAAAGAGCACTAGATCTGAGGAGCCAGTAGCAACAGGAGAATGATCGAGAAAGGCCTTCACGGAACGTGCCAATTTACATACATCTTGAGTTTCACCAGTATTCAAAGGACATAATTATGTCCTTCACAACATATAGCTCAAGATGAGGGGAATGGAAAAACTTCCACCCTCGTTAAAGGTAGACACCATGGAGTCAATTTTTTCTTCCACCAAAGTACGATCCAACAAAGGAGACACCTGAAAAGAACAAGCCAATTCAATTGGAGCAACTTCAGCAATACTGGGGGCAATAGCCAAAACAAAGGCCACTAGAAAGTGAGAACTTACCAACACATGCCCCAATCCCATATCACTAGGAATTTTTGGAGACTGCGCTGTAGGAGTAGGAGGCTTCATGGCCAACCCCTCACCAGGAAGTTTGGGGCAGAATAATACAATTGGGGATCAATTCTTGGTTGTTCTTCTAAGTAAGAGGCCAGATTTGAAACTAATGAAGATGAGGGAAAGGTAACTAGAATCTGCCAAATTGACTGAGATCCCTTTTCACTAGAAATGGCTAAATCTGCCAAAATTTCTAAACGATTCACCGCCACTGGATCATATAGGGCATCCTCTATCTAAATCGAAGGATCACCGGTCTTCATGGCCGATAGAATTTTTTTAGAAGACTCTTTTGAAGCATAAATTCAGGAAAAAACAATGAAGTATGGTGAAGAAAACACTTTTTTGGAAAAGAATGTATCTATTAAGGGAGCTTTGTTACTCTTCAAAATCTGATGCAGAAGGAAGATATAAGTAAATTGGTAAAAACTTGATGACTCTTCTAATAGTAGGAACTGATGGCTCACTGATATTGAAAGAGGAACCGAGAAAGTGGCCTGGAATTTAGCTGCCCACCATGTGCCTCCGTAGCAGGCCTCCATGACATTTTGGACACGAACATGTGTGGACCAAAGAATTTCTCGAGTAGCCAAAACATATGCGTTGTCAAATTCGCTAAGGTGGTATAAGGTACCTCCATTTGCTCCTTTTAGTGAAGGGGTCAGAATGGCTTGACAAAAGTCAAATTGACGAGCACATAAATTTGGTTGAGAAATCAAATTCGACCGGGCTTTGCCTCTCTTTCCTCCTTGCATTTCTGGCCTTAATTTTTCAGCCTTCACAAAGCTTCTACCAGGCACTGAACACCCATCCAATTTCGATTAAAAAAAAGTTAGCCAGTGAAATTATTCACTTCCTTTACGAAAGTTAGAATCCCAGGAAACGAAGGGAATGAGCTTGGCTGCTTGTCCTCAACACTTCATTTTCTTCGTGATCGTTTCACAAGCGGACACACCTGCGCAAATTCTTACAGGTGATGGTTACAAGAATGGCGGGAAAGTGAACAGTACCCGACGAAATTCAGACCTTCCCATGTGTGGGCTTCTTACCAAACTTTATTGCTCCAAATTAACCAGGGTCAGTATAATTATTGAAGAGCCTTACTCTATAGGGGTGCTAGTGCTTTACTAATATCAAGTAAAAGGGCCAAAAGCAAACGTAATAGACACTTTGAAAGTTGGGGCTGTTCTCAGTCTTCCCACTACCTTTTAAAGGTTCTCGAATGAGGATGCAGCTCATGAAATTAAATGCCCTTCGCATATGGGATAAGTTGGAAGGCCCAAGAAACCTATCTCTGGAAACTAAGGATATCTCCTGACCGCGCTAGCCTCCTAATGAGCGCTAGATCAATAAAATAAAGTACAAAAGAAATGTAGGAAATCTTTAGTGGAGATTGACACTGGAGATAGGGGCATCAACATTTGAGTTGGGATAACATCTTCGGGACATTCAATCTCATCACTAGAAATTGAGGGAAGGACCAGTTGAGACACATCTGAAGCATCCACAGTAGGCCATCTAAAGGGAAATATTGTTGTGGCTTGCATGTGATCGCACGAAGAAGGCTATACATCTAGGCCAAAACCAATAGCCCCATGGCCACATTCAAGCAAAAAGCTAGGGTTTTCACCGACGAAATCCATTCTTCAGACAAACATTTCTTAGTGTTTAGGAACATAAACCAATCTAACAAAAATGGTAGAATTGGATTTTCTCAAAGGCGGATTCCAGATAGATGTCTTCAAAGCCTAAAATTTTGAAATCTCTCTTTACTTGAGGCCTACCATCACTATGAAAATAAGCAAAGGTATCAAGGTCTCATAAGGTTAACCTTACGATCGAGGGATCATAATCTACCCTATATCTAGGCTAAAAGTATAGGGTGAAATTGGTGAAGTTTCCTGATAACATTAATCCAAATAGGGCAGATATGTCTAGCAAGGTTTGGGTCATTGGTACAACACAAAAATTAAAGGTGTTGGTACTACTATCCCAAAAGTGCATAGAGGCAGTAAGAAGATTGAAATTAGGAGAGCGGAAATGGTAGAAAGAATAACCAAATCATAAATTCCATTACTCTTGAGCTCATCAGAGTACTGCCGCTACATCCGCTAGACCCATAAGCAACAAATTTCTGGGTAGTTAAGATCATTTACTGATGGGAAAAGGCATCCCCAGTCAGAGCAAAGCTCTTACCACGGGTATGGTTCCCACTGGTAGAATGAAGGATCTCATAAGTCTTTAAGTTGAGAACTGAGAACATTGGCCTCAGATGGAACAAGGTCACACCAATAGGTGTAATGACCCGTCCCGAGTGTCGGGATTGAATATTAATTAATTATAGTATAGAATGACTAATCTGGGATTAGTGGAGTGAAATCGGACGAATTGTGCAAAATGACCGGTTTGCCCCTAGCGTGGACAAAATGTTGAATTTTAGTTCGGGCGGTCAAACAGACTTTAACCGATGACTGTGACGTAGTTCGGGACGTCACGAGTTCATAGACAGGTGGCACGTTCGATTCCGACGTTCGAGGAAAAAGTTATGACGTTCGGAAGTTGAAGGGTATTTTGGTAATTTGGCATATTAGGGGCCAAATGTTGACTTTTTGACTGGGAGGTCTGATGGACGAGGGCCAAGGACCGTTACGTAGGTCTCATTGATACGAATCCAACGACAGGCGGCACGTCGAAAACTGAGTTCGGGTGACCAAGTTACGGGTCACGGATGTCTAGGGGCAACATGGTAATTTGTCGAACGAAGGGCAAAATGGTCTTTTCACCATGATCAGACAATAAGACTTGTCCTTTGTCATCTTTCTTGCCCCAGATAACATGGAATCGTGTATTAGGGAAAACACAATTATACCACTTTAGATACTAATTCCCTAAATTATGGGTTGTCTTAATGATTATCAATTAGCAGCTAATTAACCTTTGTCTCAGCTTCATTGTGCAATTGGGAGACTGAGGAAGCCGAATTGAGAGAGAAACTCGAGTGAGTGAGGCCCCTGGTTTAATTTTGAATCGAAAAATCTTGAAAATTGGGGGACTTTCGAATTCGAGATTGTGAGCTGTGAGGATCACAATTGAGGATTCAATTCGACTTCTGGGAACAAAACGAACATCTCTGCAACAAAAACGAGGAGAAATCGTGTCGAATTGGGGAAGAACAGAAGCTCCCAAGGCAACTTAAAATCGATCTTGAGTTCAGCGAGTTAGAGGTATGATTGTATGAAATTGATCTTGTAGAAATGTTCCTTACACCCTCACGATACTCACTGTGTGAATTAATTTGAAAATCAGGGTTGAAATCAGTGAACCCGAATTAAAAACCCGTCGAGGATCGATCGTGAGTCGTGAGGATTTAGACCCTAATTTGTGTAATTCGATTTACAGAACTTAAATGGAGATGGATTACAAGGGATCAGTTGAAAGATTGGATTGAATTGATGTCGAATTGGGTGAGTTTGAACCGGGTTCTATCGCGGGTTTTTCAACCCGTTTATCAGACATACGGGTGAAGAAGGAGCACTATAGCGTTACTGTGCTACGCGCGTGGCTTTCACGAGCAGCCGCTTGCGGCTGCGCGTGGGGGCGCGTGAGTGAGAATCCCGAGGTACGTTCAACATGAATTTTGTCCCCTTTAGAGTAACGAACATTTTGACACTGGTTTCGAGGAAATCGGGTATCGTTTCGTTCATGTTCCGCGTATCCGAAGTTTTGTTTTACGTTAAAAATACGTATTTAAATTCCGGAAAAATTTGGGAAAATTATGTGAAGAATTTTGAGATGTTAGTAACCCTCTACAATGATTTTGGACAGGAGTTGTGATTTCCAGAATTTACAGAAAAACGTGCATCTCGGAAACGGACCGTTTTGGACGGTGTGTGTGAGTGGACTTTTGGTTTTCTAACCGTGATGCATGCATATATGCTTTAAAATGCTTTATTATATGATTTGATATGATTTTTTATGATTGATGTTTCAATCCGGTGATTTCTCGATTTTCTCAGTTTTATGATTATTATATTATATTTTGGCACGATTTTCGAGAAATGATGAAATTGATGTTTTGGGCTAGGTCCGGGATTGAAAATGATGTTTTGACTCGGGTTATGAGTCAGGAAATTGAAAATGTTATTTGGACTCGGATTATGAGTCAGTGATTGATTTTATGGATTTACGTGATCGTGGCAACTCGGGTTTACGGTTGCACGGATTTGCGTGAAAATGATACTTTGGGCTTGAGACCCAATGGAATTGTGAATTTGATTGGATTTGTATTTCCATGTGATTACATGATGATATTGATGATTTTCGGATTTATAAAGTAAATCGGGACTTGGGGTTGAGACCCTGTATTGAAATGATTTTGATTTCAATGCAACTGTTTTTCACTGGTTTTTGTGATGGTGATTAGTTGTGGATAATTAGGGCTTTTGGGTGGAAATATGTTTTTCCCCGAAGTGCACCCTGGAGATAACGCTCGCCTTCGGGATGGAAGTGTTTACCCCGAAGAGGTCACGTAGCACGGTCTTTGTCGTGCAGCCCAAGGGAGGCTCGACTCAGATCAGATGTGCTGGATATATATATGGATCGGTAAGTGATGTGTTCACGAGATCTGGATTGCCGGCTGGTGATGTGTTCACAGCGGCGGATGCTCGGATTTTGAGCGGTCCTTGAGCCTATTGATTTGCACGCGTTGCAGGGATAAACGTGACTCTAAGAAACAGGATATGGAAATAAGTCCCGTGGTTTTATGGAAAATGATTTTGAGGAAACCGTGGTTTTAAATATAAATTGATTTAATGAAGATGAGTTTTAAGGAAAATATGTGGACATGGAATTTAGAAACATGATATTTGTGATTACGTACCGGTTTTGAGTACGGGTTTTTGGTCTTTGTGGCCAGGTGATGGTGTTCACATGTTTTGGCCTGAGAGCCGGGATTTGATGTTTTATAACTTGAACTGACTTGGTGAACATGAGTTTTACGGACCATGGGAACATATGTTTTGATTTTATCGGTCCACTGTTTATACTGGAATGATTTCATACTATTACTCATGTTTTATGATATGCATGCACGTTTGTGAAAACTGGAGGGTAAGAATATATTTTGGAAAATGTTTTTATACGAGGTCATTTTTGTCCACTCACACCTTTTCTGTTTTATTGACCCTTCAGGTCGTGGCGTGATGATCGAGGCTATTCGAGAGGTGCAGGTTTGAGTGGGCACAGGCGCAAGTATCCCTTGTTTGGCAGGTGCTGAAGGGTAGTTTCGGATTTTCAGTTGACTTGTCAGACGGGAGCAGGACCGGGCACGGTTATCTATGTCCTTCGGGGACGGGTCCTGTCAATAGGGGCCTAAAGCAAAATGGCGCCCAAATCGATCATGAAAATGGGTCTTGAATAATGTCACTATTACTCTCAAAAGAAAGAAGAGTATCTCAAAAAATAGCCACATGATCTAGGAAGCCCAAGTCGTAGACCCACAGAGAGATGGAACTTGGTTCTAGGACAAGAAGAGGATTTTCCTTCGTGTTTATTTTTCTAGAAACTGAATTAGAAGTCATAGTTTGGTGGTTTGGGAGCAACAAAGAAGAAAAAGGATTTAGGGATTGCAGCAAAGGTGTCAGGAAGAAGAGGAAGCGTGTTTAACCGCCACATGGATAATGGGGCCTTCAAAATCGTGAGTAGTGGAGCAACTTCAATCTAAAAGCTTTTTTATTCAAGAAATTTTGAATTTGGGGGGTAATGTTTACACCCAAAATAAACCATTACGGGCATGGGGAGGGGATTTCAAAAATTAAACATCTAATCTAACTAAAGGCCTAAGCACAACTAGTATCCACCAATTGGATCATGGGACAACGTAAGCATGATTTACGTAAATCACACTGAAACGTTGTCGAAATAGTCAGACGAAAAAGGGGAGAGACGACTGAGTCGTCGTGATGGAGAAACATGCGTGGATGCACATGTCGGACATCCTCACTCTCTTACTACCTATAAAAGAAGAAGAAATCAACTTCTCAAAGAACAATCAACAACTCAATCAAACAAACAAATTGATCAAACTCAAAAAGTTTCTTTGTTACTCAAAAGCTTTCTTTCTTAGTAAAATTTGCCTTTTCAATCTTGGATCAAGCTAGATTCACTTCTCTTTTCAACCTTTCATAGTTTTTACTCTAAGAACACTAAGCTTTCCTTTGAACCCGACTTGTATCTCAAGTTCATTTCTGAAGACTTCCTGACCACAATACTTCATCTCGACTTACTTCTGCAACTTGTTTTAAAGGCTCCCTAACTCATTTCGATATCATCAAACTAGTATTTAAGACCATTACAATTTCACTCCCTTATATCATCACGTCTTTTTACTAGTCTATCACCACCTTTGGCATGATTTCCAACAGAAGTTCATCTGGTTGATGGTCTCTCGACCAAGAATGTCAGCCCATGGCTAAGTGTAGAGATAGTTTACTTCATGAACCTGTAATTTCATTCATCATGCTAATATTCAAGCATTTACTTTCTAAGTGTTTGCACTTCCTCTCTCCCCCTATACATTAAATTTCTTCAAGTCTGATTTCGATAATTGGAATACACCAACCAATGAGTTCTATGGCTGCATAAGTCATATAACCATCATTTTATTTTGATTTAGTATTCGAAAAATCTATCTTGAAGTGGTTAATCTGTCTAGCTTCCCCACTAAATCTGAATTGCACACTGCTAACATGAACACGTTGGCATTGAACTTGGACTAGGTGTAAAAGAATATATTTAAAGTCCTCGAAGGGTGCATAGAAAAGAACAACGTAAGTACGATACCCGCCTGCTCCACTTTCACTTGATTCGAACGATGGTTTATGGGCCGCAATGCACAAACCATTTCTAACTGATATGCTTAAAATACGCATTTAAATAAATCCGTAATTCAAGTATATACATATTTTAAACCCTTTTTGTGTCATTTTAGTATTGGTAAATAGTGATCGTTCTTAACTAAGGAAATTAGAGAATATTAATAATGGTTAGTGAAAAAGAATAAAAGAATAAGATGGGGGAGTTTTGAGTAAAGTGTAATTATAAAAATACCAGTAAAAACAAGTATAAAACTAATTCTACTTTTACTTTAACCTATGTACAAGTGGAATTTCCTTAAACACAAAATTCACCAACACACTAGCATTTGCATATATTTGAATCAATCATGAAATCATACATTCACAAACTCATATTCCTTCAAACATTTTTCATATTATAAATGCACCGAACAACGGATTTTTACTTATAATACGATTTACCTTACGTTTGTGATTTAATGCGCTAAACAACAGTCATACATTAAATATCTTCAACTCTACTCTAAATGCCCCGAACAACGGATCAACATTTAGTTTCGAAATGAAAATTAAACTCTAAAATGTAAGAAGTAAATGATTTTTATAAAGTAAAACACATGGAGATTGTATTCAATTTTACAAAAGATAGGAAGGAAAAACTAACACATATATTGCATTATAAATAGAACCAATAGCAAATAAAAGAGTTTAAGAAGATGGAGAGCAAATGTTACACTTTCGGAATGGATGAGAACAATGGATTGTTTTTCACAAGGAACACCGAACAGCGGCAAGAACCTTGTGAAGATGAAAAGGATAAAATAAGAGAAATTCGGACTTGAACTCGTAAATTTTGTATTGGAAATATTTTGCCATAGTTTCTTCTAAGGAAGGCTCAAAGTTTGTCTCAAAACAAAGTGCCATAAACAAGGAAAATGAACCCTTATTTATAGGGAGAAAAGGCTAAGAAAAACCTCTAAAAATAAAATAAAATAAATAAAATTTATAACAAAAAATTAAATGGAGAAATGATGACTTAGGGACTGATTAGGGTGGAGATCATTGTGAAAACCTGCCCAAAAAAGGGCAAGTTTGATGTAGAAAATCAGATTATGGAGAGGTAATTCACATCGGCAGAGACCAGCTAGAAAAAGCTAGAAAATTCGGCAGCTATAGGCGGGTCAGAGTGAGGACAAATCGGTGCCAGACACGCTGACAGGGGCTAGACGTTCAGCTGGATTTGGGGTTGCAATTGGTGGTCAGCGCTGGACAAATCAGTGGTTAGCGCCACGCAAAGACTGGGCTGGAACTGGATTTGGGCCGCACGACAGGGCCGAGCTGAGGATTTTCAACAGGCTGGGCTGCAATTGATTTAATGGATCTGGGCGTGAGTTTACAGTGTTTTCCCACCAAATTTCTTAGAGATTTTCGGTGGCATCTCGTAGTTTGTCCATAATTTCTTCGTTCTTACTCCGATCGGGACGATTCTTTCGCCAAAATGCTCAGAATTCCATGTTTTATTTATTTCTGCAAAAATCCCACAACATATATTATTTTCTCCAATTTTTTTTATTATTTTACTATTAAAAGTCAAGTAAAAAGGATATAAAATAATTCTTAATTAACAACCTATCAAATACCCCCACACTTAAACTTTGCTAGTCACTAGTAAATACTAAAATTTAACTACGAAGTCAAAACAAGTAAACCCTTAACCATTTGTCTCAATACTTCATTATTATAGCATAAAAGATTTTCACTTGAAGTATTTAAACATATGAAATTAAAGAGTTAATACATGGTAACAAAATGTTTCAATAAAAAGATAATGAGTAAATGTGGTGAACTATATCTCAACATGAACAAGACAAGAATGAATCAACTCACAAGGACATGCACGCATAAATTCACTCAATTTGTAACAGTTTGTATTTGCACTCAAAGTATGTGAGAAAAAGATGCTCATATAATAGAATTCAAGTACTTTTTCAAAAATCTCAAACAAACACTTCAAGATAAAAACAAAACATACTTGCACAAATGAACCAAAACCATAAGCTTACTCAAGTGATTGACTCAACTAATTAAAATTTACCATCTTAAGGATCATAAGGTCTTTATGAAGGTTGTAATGGGGCTAAGTTTAGAGGCAAGGAAAATATAGAACAAGTGGTGCTCAAATTCGTTTCAAGGCTCAATAAACTCCCAAAACGTATCATAACTTCCCAACCTTAGTGCAATAATGTCAGTAATCCATCCCTTCGAATATAGGCCTAATTTCATCATGTTGGGCCTCGAATTCATTCTTTGTATCAGATTTACAAATGTAAAGGACTTAAAATTACATAATCAAACCTTATTACCTTGATAGAAACTCAAAACTTTTTCTTTTTAATTTTTTTTCTTTTTCATATATCAAGGTAATAACGCGTGTCAATAATACAACAAAGTTTGAGTAAGTAAATCCATAATAATACACATAAAAGGCTTCAAAACATCATCATTTTATTTTCTTCACATTATCTTCATGTCTTCAACCGAGTCCTTGGAACAAGGGTGAAAGATATCTATACTAAGCTCAAGTGTTTAGATAATCATTGTGATGAAAGAAAGGCTTAATGTAGGCTCAAAGAGGTTAAAACTAAGGGGGTCGCAACTTGTGCGCACAAAATAGGGAACATGGATGTTGAATTTGTGGTGTTAACCCTAATGCCTTAATCATGTCCAAAATCAGAGAGTTTATTGACTTAAAAGCTTTGAAAATCACATAAAATAAGTTCTAGTACTCTAGAGTTCATTACAAGCTATGAAAATCAGTTATGAGGCATATGTATATCAATTTAAACAAAAAACTTATGAATCACTCATCAAAGATGTATATAAAGTTCTAAAACTCACATAAGGTTTAAATGATTCATACTTATCTTAACATGCTCGTTTATATACCAATTTACGTGCATTATCTACAAGTTATAACACTTAATCACAAAGTATTAACAAACGAATTCAAGTTATAGTGATCATCTTCATATCCATAACATATTTATTTCCCTTCATTATTATCATTGACAGGTTAAGGGGCAACTTAAGACTCGTAAAAACACTAAATAAAAACGAAAAGACTCAAGAAAACCAAAAAATAATTTTTTTTTTGAAAACTTTATAAAACAATTTAATTGCAGAATTAGAATGGTAAACCATCCCCCCACACTTAAATTCTACATTTTCCTCAATGTAAGCAACTAGAAAGTAATTGAACATATAATCAAAGTAAGGAAGATGATTTACGAAAATCTAGCAAGAAAAACATAAAATAAAAAAAAAGTAAAAGAGAGTGAAAGGTTGAAGGAAACAAATCTGCGTTGATGACTCATTCACAACCCAAGAACACATTGGGTTGCCTCCCAACAAGTGCTTGAAGTTTAACGTCCAGATAGCGTAAACCAAGTGCTTCAGTCTGTTCATCCGATGGGACGTCGCAACACTCTTTCTGACTCCACATCGTGTTCTCCAATTGCCTCGATGTAAGGCTTCAATCTGTTGCCATTGACCTTGAACTCTTTTTAAATTCCAACATGTTTGATCTGTATGGATCCATGGGAAAACACATTAGTAACAACAAAAAGACCTACCCATCTAGAACATAACTTATCAGGAAAGAGTCTCAGCTGGGAATTAAACAGCAAAACTTTCTGTCCAATGTCAAACGTTTTACTCTTGATCTGTTTGTCATGAAATGCCTTAGTCTTTTCCTTGTAGATCAGAGTATTTTCAAATGCATCATTTCTGATATCCTCAAGCTCACTCAGCTGGAGCTTTCGATGCAACCTGACGTCATCTAGTTTGACGTTGAAAGTTTTGACAGCCCACCATGCTTTGTGCTCCAGTTCCACCGGAAGGTGGCATGCCTTTCCATAGACCAACCTATAGGGTGACATTCCTATATGAGATTTTTATGTCGTCCTGTATGCCCAAAATGCAACATCCAACTGTTGGCTCCAATCCTTACGATTAGGGCCCATAATTCTCTCTAAAATCTTCTTGATCTCTCTATTACTGATTTCAGTCATTCCACTCGTTTGAGGATGGTAAGGTGTAGAGACTCTGTGAGTGACACCGTACCATTTCATTAAAGCTTCAATGGTCTTGTTGAAGAAATGACTTCCACCATCACTTATTAGGACCCGTGGGATCCCAAATCTAGAAAGAATGTTAGTTCTGAGGAAATCTGCAACAGTTTTAGAGTCATTAGTCCTGGTGGCCTTAGCTTCCACCCATTTCGATACATAATCAACCGCAAGTAAAATATAGAGATATCCATTAGATTGAGGAAATGGACCCATAAAATCGGTACCCCCAACCATAAAATATTTCAACAGTTAAAACATAATGTTATGACATTTCATCCATTCGTCCTAAGTTTCCGGATCGTTGGCATTTATCACAGGCTAAACGGATTGAATGTGCATCTTTAAATAGTGTAGGCCAATATAATCCAGATTCTAAAATTTTAAGTGCAGTTTTTCTAGATCCAAAGTGACCTCCATAAGCATAGTTATGGAAAAATTCTAGGACTGACCTATGTTCCATATCAGGGACACATATCCTAATTAGTAAATCTGCACAGTGTTTCCATAAATAAGGTTCATCCCAAACATAGTACCTAGCATGCTTCTTGAGTTTATCTTTTTGTGCACGAGTGAGAGTGGTAGGCAATTTCTTGGTGACTAAGTAATTGACAATATCAGCATACCAAGGAGTACTTACCTCGATTTCAAAAAGTTGTTCATCTGGAAACATTTCTTGAATCGCCAAAGGATCTTGTTCATGTACCATGCGGCTCAAGTGGTCAGCTACCACGTTTTCTACACCTTTCTTGTCCCTAATCTCGATGTCAAACTCTTGAACAAGAAGAATCCATCAGATTAGTCTTGGTTTAGCTTCCTTCTTGGCAAGGAGATACTTCAGTGGTGTATGATCAATGTAAATAATTACTTTAGTTCGAAGTAAGTAAGAACGAAATTTATCTAAAGAAAACACAACAGCAAGAAACTCCTTCTCAGAAGTGTTGTAGTTCATTTGGGCATCATTCAAAGTTCTGGATGCATAGTATATGGCGCAGGGCTTCTTGTCTTGCCTTTGTCCGAGCACGGCACCAACTACATAATCAGAGTCATCACACATTAGTTCTAAGGGTAGGGACCAATCCAGGGCACAAAGAATGGGAGCAGTGGTTAAAAGATTTTTAAGCTTCTCAAAAGCTTCCTAAAAATCAGCATCAAAGATGAAGGGTGTCTCATTCTGAAGCAATCGACACAAAGGCGTTGCAATGTGGGAAAGTTCTTGATAAATCTTCTATAGAAACCCGTGTGACCAAGAAATGAACGAATCTCTCTCACAGAAGTGGGAGGGGGTAAGTGGTGCACAATATCAACTTTAGATTTATCAACTTTGATTCCTTTCTCAGAGACATTATGGCCTAAAACTATCTCTTGTATAACCATGAAATGACATTTTTCCCAGTTAGGCACAAGATTAGTTTCAACATAGCTTTGTAAGATAAGTTCTAGGTGTTCTAAACATGCGTCAAAACTATCCCCAAAGACACTGAAATCGTCCATAAATACTTTAATTATTTTTTCGACATATTCAGAGAAAATAGAAAGCATGCATCTTTGGAACGTAGCTGGGGTTTTGCATAAACCGAAGGGCATTCTTTGATAAGAAAAAGGGCCAAAAGGACAAGCGATAGTCGTTTTTTCTTGATCATTTTGAGTAATAAAAACTTGATTATACTCTAAATAACCATCAATAAAATAGTAATAAGAGTGACTGGCTAACCTTTCAAGCATTTGATCTATTAAGGGAAAAAGGAAGTGTCATTCCTAGTTGCTTTGCTAAGGCGCTGATAATCTATGCAGACTTTGTATCCAGTTACTGTTCTTTGGGAGTGTCATCAACAACTGTGACTCCACTTTTCTTCGGAACTACTTGGACTGGTGAGACCCATTTACTGTCTGAAATCGGGTAGATGACGCCACCGTCCAAGAGTTTGATTACCTCTTTCTTCACGACATCCATCATCAGAGGATGGAGGCGACGTTGAGATTCACGAGAGGGTTTTGCATCATCTTCCAACAAGATTCAATGCATACAAGCTCTAAGGCTGATTCCCTTGATGTCTGACAAAGTCCATCCAATGGATATCTTATACTTCGTCAAGGACACGTACCAATCTTTCTTCTTGTGATTCAGTCAGTCCAGAAGACACTATGACAGACAAAGTGCCATTAGGGCCGAGATAGGCGTACTTCAGGTGGTCAGGTAGAACCTTAAGCTCAAGAATATCGGTCTGAACTACTGATACCAAGTTGACAGGACCGCCCCAAAGGGACATTGATAACCGTGCCCGATCCTGCTCCCGTCTGGCAAGTCAACTGAAGTTCCCAATTTACCCTCAGTACTTGCCAAACCAGGGATAGCCACACACGTACTCACTCATGCCTCCGTCTCTCGATTAGCCTCGATCAACGTGCCACGACCTGGAGGGTCAATAAAAACACAAAAGGTGTGAGTGGACGAAAATGAATAAGTTTATGAAATAGGTTATAGAAATACATTTCTACCCTCCCCGTAAAACCAATGCATGCATTCGAAAATCATTTTCGCAATCCATTTCATTTCCAACATAAGAAAACCGTGTATGAAAATAAAAATCATTTTCCTTTTCTTAACCTTCGGGTCTTAGCCCGTAGACATAAACACAGAGCCCCAGCCCAAAACCATGGATCAAATCCAAGTACACAACATAATCCAAACTCCATCAAACCATACAAACCAGGCCATTTCCCAACACATCCGAAAACATCGGAAATCAACAGTAATTCACAAGTCAATCGATCTGTTGGATCTCAAGTGCGCCCGAGTCTTTAAACTCAAAACCATGCGCATAATCAGGCCTTCCCGGGATATCAACGAGTCTTTAAACTCAGAACATAATCAATAGGCCTCGGGGGATATCATACCGAGTCTTTAAACTCAAAATAGTAACCGAGTCTTTAAACTCATCAAGGGCCCTCCCCCGTCATCAATTAACCTAGTCTTTAAACTCAAAACGTGCTCCAGCAATAACACTAGGTCTTTAAAACCAAAACATATGCAATTCATATTAAGTCCGGATCCATCATGATCCAAATTCCAAATCAACTCGAAACCCTATTTTGTCATAATAGGACTCATGTCCGAATTCCACATTCAAATCTCAAATCATATCCGTCATCCATTCCCGAAACCGAATTCGCAATAATGATTCTGTAAGCCGGCATCCGGAACCACCATTCCGAACCCAATCCAGAAATCCATTTTCAAGCTTCCAAAAACAGAAATCTCGTTCATCAAAATTACTTTTATGCCCTGGGCATCAAGCCCGAAATCAAATTCTCCCAAAATCCGTTTTAAAACTTTGAAACCAAATCATATTTCAAATCCAAAGGTTAAAGCATCAAAACCATAATCAAATCACCAAATACATGAAACCTCGGAAAACGTGCAAATCCGTACTAGTTTCGAAATACGTGTCAAAACCGTGAGTCATACTCACAATCACAATCACAACATCCTTAAAACATCATACGTGCAAATCATATAAAATCGTTCATCAAAACATCACCAAGGCATAAGAGAAACCATAGCCTCGAATTACGTGTAATTACGAATGGCATATCAAAATACGTATAAATATGAAAAACATAATTATCACAAATCATAATCATAATCATAGAAATCATAGAAACATTTATGCATGCATTAAACTTTAGAAAGCAAAGTCCACTCACACACCGTCCATAATACTTGTTTGTGCGTTACACGCGTTTCCGAAATTTCCGACATTTTCCAGGAAACTCGAATCCTGTCCAAAAACATTCCTCAGTGTCACTAAGGACTCAAATAACATCATACTAATTTCCCATAATTTTTCGGGAATTAAATATTAATTAAAAACGGAACATAAACCTTTAGACCCTCGAAACAATATCGAAACGGTATCCGATTAACTCGGAACCAACGCTAAAATGTTCGTTACATTGTATAGTACAAAAGTCATGTTGACCTCACCTCGGGATTCCTCCTCACGCGCTCCCATGCACTGCCGCAAGCGGCTGCGCGTGAGGCTCACATGTCTGCTACAGTAATCCGGTTACTGTTCATCGTCACCTCTACCCCTTTCCCCTACAAACGGGTCCTGCGACCCGCGTTTTGACCCGTTTCAATCTTGTTCAATTCCAACTCTTTTCCTCTGTATGATCGAACTCCATCGTGAAAATCCCAAACCGTCGTGGGTCTAGTCCTAGGCCATCACCTCCTTGGTTGCTTCCGTTTTCGATCGTGTTCGACTATTCCAAGTCCCAGAAGTCTTATTCGAACCTTAATTTGGCTTGGGCTGTCCTCTAACTCAAAAATCTAATTCTCCCTCTCTCAAAGACCCGTTTCGGATTTGAACTCTCCTTCCACCATCTTCATCACTCTTCTTCCTCTCTCAGCCCCAGTTCTCTGGTCTCCCTCTCTTTCTTCTAACACACACCATGCACTTCCACCTCTATCTATGTTCCATCACTCAAATGCATAAACAAATCAACTCATGCACACACTCATGCCCATACTCTATTTTTTTTTCAATTTTCAAGCATCAACACAGGACTTGTTCCCAAACCCACCAATGCATACCCGTGCCCAGCCCAAACCACATAATGGTATAAACAATTCACCAGTGCTCTGCCCAACTAGCCACTAATCCATCCTTAGTTAAACAATTCCCTCAAAATCCATTCACGGCAGTTTCAAATTGCAGCCTTGGAAAATTACCATTTTAGCCTTCCTTCACCAAATTACCAAAATACCCCTCCTCGTTCTATAACCGTAACTCATCCGTTCGAGGTCCGTTTTCAGCGTGTCGCCTGTCTACGGACTCAGGGCATCGAGACCTACCTAACGGTCCTCGAATTGCGTGAAGAATAGTGGTCTATCAAAAAGTCAAAAATTTCCTCCTTTTTAACCTAATTACGAAAATGCCCTTGAACTTCTGAACGTCATAACTTCTTCTCTGATCGTCAGAATTGGACGTGCCACCTGTCTATGAAGTCGTGACGTCTCGAACTACGTCACCATTATCGGTCAAAGTTCGTTTGACAGCTCGAGCAAAAAGTCAACCATTCGCCCAATTTCTAGGGGTAAAATCGTCATTTTCTTCAAATTTTCCAAATTTTCCCTTTTCTGAAACACTGTAGCTACAGTGCTTGGTGCGTGGCTTTAACGCGCAGCCACTTTGGGCGGCGCGTGAGGCCGTATTTCCGATCACGGTCAACTTGAGATATCATCCTTTCAATTTATTGAACATTTTTTAGTTAAATTTCGAGTCAAGCGGACGTCGTTTCAGTTTAATTCTGAGGGTTCGAAGGTTTAGGGCTTTAATTTAATTACGTCAAAAAATCCTGAAAAATTAGGGAAATTAATGCAAGCTTTTTGGGGATGTTTGTAAACCTTATTGTACTCTTTGACAGGCCCAAACATTCTCGAGGCTACCGAGGAGCGCAAGGGGCGCGATTGATGCGTCCGAAATCCGTGAGTGGACTTTTGATTTCTAACCGAGCATGCATAACGGTTTTTACTCGCTTGTTTTATACATGATTTCATGGTGATGATTATGATATTTCTATTTTTCGTGATTTCACGCTTTTCGAGGTGATTATCGCATATTACGTATTTCGAGATTACGTTTTCTCCTGTGCATGGATGATGGTTTGATGAAGTGATTTGATACGATTATACATGTCACGTTTTTAATGATGATTTGATTATGTTTGTGAAGTAAGATTTTGGGATTGCATGTGAAATTCGGACCAAGTCCTATTATGACGAAATGTGATTTCGGAATGATTTTGGAAAACGGATCACGATGGATCCTGGATTGTTGTGATTTACAAATGGTTTTGGGTTTAAAGACCCGGTATGATTGTTAGATCTAGTTTTGGCTTTAAAGACCCGGTTAATTGATGACGGGGGTGGGCCCGGATTGAGTTTAAAGACCTGGATTGAGTTTAAAGACTCGTGAGTTTAAAGACTGGTTAAAGAATGGTTATTGTGATACCCCTCGAGGCCTATTGATTATGTTTTGAGTTTAAAGACTCGTTGATATCCCAGGAAGGCCTGATATATGAGTTTAAAGACTCGGATAGATCCAACAGCTTGATTGTGATTGTTGATTCAGTTTTACATGATTTGGTATGATTGATGTTTAGATGTGACGATTTCTGGATTTTGGGAATATTATATTATTTTACATGATTTTATGGTTTTTTACTGTAACGGTTTCCATATGATTCGTAAAAGGGCTTTCGAATGTTTAGTTATGCTGTTTTCGAATATCTAGTTATGCATGCATGCTGTAAAACTGGAGGGTGAACCTCGATTTCATGAAACTATTTTTTGGAAACAATTGTTTTAGTCCACTCACACTTTGCTGTTTTTAATACCCTCCAGGTCGTGGTACAAGTTTTGGGGGCTAGCGTCGAGGTAGAGGCAGAGGCATAAAGTCTTCCATTGCGGCGTAGTTAGTTCACAGAGTAGGGTTTTATTTTTATCTCGGTTTGTAATTTATGCTCTGTGAAACTATGGACTTGATGTCCAGTCGGTTGTACTGTTTAATCTCCCTGGTCTGACAATGGGTGTGGTGTAATGTATTTGGTTATTCTGGTCTTTTGTGTTCGATTGTCAGACGGGAGGAGGATGCTTCCCGATTATCGATGTGATAATCGGGGTGGGTCCTGTCAAATTGGTATCAGAGCATAGGTTTACGGTTTATGTCTGGCACTTGGATGTGCCTAGGTTATTGTACTAACGTATGCCTCTTTCAGAAAGGACGATCGGCCATGCCTCCACGACGTGAACCCCCTCCACGACCTGCAGAAGGCGTCGTTAGTGATGCCGAGAGTGCTACGATCGAGCGAGCCCAGCGTCTTGGGGCTACAGTATTTAGTGGTGGGGCAGATCCCGAGGAAGCCCACCTTTGGATTTCCCGATTTGAGCGAATTTTTTCTGTGATGCGATGTCCTCCTGAGGAGCGAGTGGTGTTGGCCACCTTTTTGCTAGATGGATCTGCTTATGAGTGGTGGTATACTCTGGAGTTGTCGGGTTGGGATGCCCATAGAGTGACCTGGGAGACCTTTCGTGACGGTTTCTTGATCAGTACTATCCCCGTTCTTTCCGTGATGTTAGGGAGACAGAGTTTCTGTAGCTTCGACAGGGGAGCATGTCCGTAACTGAGTATGAGCAGACATTTCAGATGCTAGCCCATTTTGCTCCTACCTTTGTGTCAACTGAAGCTGAGAAATGTCGTAGGTTTGAGCTTGGCCTGCGAGGTGAGATACGGGCCATTGTGACGGCTGGAGCCTTTACTACTCTCAGAGAGTTGTCTGATGTCGCAGTGCGGGTTGAGGCTAGTCTACCGACGCGTCCACAGTTCTTGGGTGGTGGACAACGTCGAGAGCGTTCATTACCTGGATCGTTGGGTCAGAGAGCCCCGAAGAGAGGGCGCTACGGTGGAGCTTCGTCTGCCGGAAATGACCGTTTTGTTAGGCCCGGCAGTTTTCAGAGTCCCGGATTTAGAGTACCCAGAGCACCGCCAGCTCCGTAGGCGAGTGCGACCTCAGTTGCTTCCACAGGACGACAGAGTGGTGGTTTTACTCGAGATGTTTCAAGGGTTATCTGTTTCTTCTGTGGCGAGCGGGGCCACTACCGGAGAGAGAGTGCCCATCCTTGCTACAGGGTGGTGGTGCAGGTCGGGGTGCAGCAGAGCAGGGACGGAACACAGCTGCAATTTCTGGGACTGGGAGTACTAGAGGAGGAGGTGGTGGAGCGACTAGTGGACTGAGGGGCATGGGTCGTGGGCGAGAAGCTGGACCACATGCCCGAGTTTTTGCGGTTACGCAGCAGAAGGCCCGGGCAGCACCTGGCGTTGTGACAAGTACACTTACAATCTTTGGACATGATGTTTGTGTTTTAATAGATCCCGGGGATACTCATTCGTTTATATCACGGGGTTGTAGTCTGTTAGCGGATAGAGAGGTGTCCGCACTGGATTGTGACATGGGTGTGAGTACGCCCACAGGAGAGGTATTTGTGGTAAACCAAGTGTTGAGGGAGTGTCCCGTAATGGTAGGTGACGTTGGATTGGTAGCTGACCTGATACTCCTGGACTTGCATGATTTTGATGTCATTTTGGGAATGGATTGGTTAACACGCCATCATGCTTATATTGAATGTGTAGATAAGAAGGTAACTTTTCGGAGTCCAGGGTTACCTGAAACCACCTTTCAGAGAATACAACGAGCAACTCCTGTTGGAGTGATTTCAGCCCTGAAGGCAAGTAAGTTGCTGAGGAAAGGGTGCCAAGGATACTTGGCTCACGTGGTGGACACACGTGCAGCACCGTTAAAGTTAGAGGATATACCGATAGTGCGGGAGTTCTAGATGTCTTTTCGGAGGAGCTGCCGGGATTGCCAACTCACCGAGATATCGAGTTCACCATTGATCTGGTTCCAGGTACGCAACCCATATCTCAGACTCCGTACCGTATGGCGCCAGCTGAGTTGAAAGAATTAAAGGTGCAGCTGTAAGAGTTGGTCGATATGGGGTTTATTCGACCGAGTGTATCTCCTTGGGGAGCTCCAGTGCTATTTGTCAGGAAAAAGGACGGAGGTTTGAGATTGTGTATTGACTACAGACAATTGAACAGGGTAACTATCCGGAATAAATACCCCTTTCCTTGGATCGACGACTTGTTGATCAGCTGAGAGGAGCTCAACACTTCTCCAAGATCGATCTTCGTTCTGGGTATCATAAATTGCGGGTTAAAGAAGAGGATGTACCCAAGACAGCCTTTAGAACCCGGTATGGTCATTACGAGTTTGTAGTGATGCCCTTTGGTTTAACTAACGCTCCAGCGACGTTTATGGACCTGATGAACCGAGTGTTTCGATCATACCTGGATCGTTTTGTGATTGTGTTCATCGATGATATCTTGGTGTATTCGAAGAGTGCGAAGGCGCACGAGAAGCACTTGAGGATGGTGCTTCATACCTTGAGGGAAAACCAGTTGTATGCAAAGTTGAGTAAATGTCAGTTCTGGTTGAACAGTGTTGGTTTTCTGGGCCATGTGATTTCGGTCGAAGGTATTAGCGTGGATCCTCAGAAGGTTGAGGCAGTGACCGAGGTCAGGAGCTTTTTGGGGTTAGCTGGTTATTACCGGAGTTTCATCGAGGGATTTTCTATTCTTGCTGCTCTGTTGACACGACTAACTAGGAAGGGAGTCCGTTATGTCTGGGACGAGAGTTGTGAACAGAGCTTTCAGGAGCTGAAAAGGCAGTTGATATCTGCTCTTGTGTTAGCCCTTCCAGATGATAGTGGGGAGTTCGAGGTATACAGTGATGCTTCCTTGCAGGGTTTGGGATATGTGTTGATGCAGTATGGGAAAGTGATTGCTTACACTTCCCGACAGTTGAAACCTCATGAGAGGAATTACCCCACTCATGATTTGGAGCTTGCAGCGGTGGTTCATGCGTTGAAAATTTGGCGACATTACTTTTATGGTGAGAGGTACAGGATCTTCACGGACCACCAGAGTTTGAAGTACCTCTTTACTCAGAAGGAGATGAATCTAAGATAGGTTGGAGTTGATTAAGGACTATGATTGCACCATCGAGTATCACCTGGGGAAGGCTAATGTGGTAGCCGATGCCCTGAGTAGGAATTCAGCTAGCTCTTTGTCACATTTGAGGATGGTTCGGTTGCCCTTGTTGGTTGAACTCCGTAGGATTGGAGTGGGTTTAACCATTGATGGTCAGGGAGCGCTGCTAGCGAGTTTCCATGTACGACCTGTCTTGGTTGATCAGATTATTGATGCTCAGTTTCAGGACCCTGTTTTGGGCATCTTTCGGATTGAGGTTGAGGCTGGGGAGAGACAGGATTTTGGAATGCGCGAGGATGGAGCCTTGGTAAAAGAAGGACGGTTGTGTGTACTTGAGGACAAAGCACTAAAGAAGACGATCCTTGATGAGGCTCACAGTTCAGCCTATGCGATGCACCCTGGAGGGACCAAGATGTATCGTACGCTTCGGGAGCATTACTGGAGGTCAGGTATGAAGCGTGAGATTGCTGAGTACGTCAGTAAATGCTTGATTTGTCAATAGGTAAAATTCGAACGACAGAGACCCTACGAAGCAATGTAACCCCAACCGATCCCAGAGTGGAAATGGGATCATCTAACGATGGACTTCGTGTTTAAGCTTCCTAGGACGCCTAAGGGACATGATGGCGTATGGGTGATTGTGGATAGGCTCACGAAGTCAGCTAATTTCCTGCCGGTGCGAGAGAACTTCAGGATGATACAATTTTCTCAGTTGTTTATCGATGAGATCATCTGATTGCACGGTACTCCAGAATCAATAGTTTCCGACAGAGATCCGAGGTTTACTTCATGGTTTTGGTAGAGTCTACAAGAGGCTTTTGGAACGAAACTACGTTTCAGCACTGCTTTTCATCCTCAGACCGACGGTCAGTCTGAGCGGACCATTCAGATTTTGGAGGACATGATGCGAGTCTGTGTTTTAAAATTTCAAGGTACTTGGGAATCACATCTAGCCTTGATGGAGTTTGCTTATAACAACAGTTATCAGGCTAGCATTGGGATGGCCCCTTATAAAGCTTTGTACGGACGGCAGTGCAGAACCCCGTTATGTTGGACGGACATGGGTGAAAGGAAGTTGACTTGATCCAAGTTGGTGGAACTGACAACAGAGAAAGCCAAACTCATCAGAGATAGGCTCAAGGTAGCCCAAGACAGACAAAAGAGCAATATGGACCATCGGATTAGTGATCTTGAGTTTGTGGTCGGAGATCGGGTATTTCTGAAGCTATCTCCTTGGAAAGGTATAGTGAGATTTGGTAGGCGGGGAAAGTTGAGCCCTCGTTTTATTAGACCATATGAGATTGTTGAGAGGATTGGTAAGGTTGCTTACAGACTAGCACTACCTTCAGAACTTTCCAAAGTCCACGATGTTTTCCACGTGTCGATGCTACAGAAGTATGTGTATGATGCATCTCATGTCCTGGAAGAGAAACCCATTGAACTCCGAGAAGTCTTAAGCTTTGAAGAACAGCCGGTACAGATTTTGGATCGAAAAGATAAGGTGCTACGTCGGAAGACCATTCCCCTAGTAAAGGTTCTCTGGAGAAACCAGAATGTGGAGGTAGCCACATGGGAACCCGAGACGCATATGCGAGAGCAGTTTCCATACTTGTTTCATTAAAATTTTGGGACAAAATTTCTTAAAGGGGGGAGGTTGTAACGCCCCGGAAATTCGAAGAATGTAATTTTGCAAAATAATAAATGAAATGACGTTTTTACCCTTGTACGGTCAAATTGTTGACTTTTTGATTGGTAGGTCGAACGGACGTTGACCGATGATCGTGACATAGTTTGGGACGTCACGAGTCCATAGACAGGTGGCACGTCCAATTCCGACAATCAGGGAAGAAGTTATGACATTCAGAAGTTCAAGGGCATTTTCATAATTTGGACGAAAAAGGGGAAAATTTTGACTTTTTGATTGAAAACTGATTTCCACACAATTCGAGGACCATTAGGTAGGTCTCGATGCCCTGAGTTCGTAGACAGGTGGCATGCTGAAAACGGACATCGGACGGTTGAGTTATGGGTCTAGAAAGAGGAGGGGAATTTTGGTAATTTTGTGCAGAAGGGCAAAATGGTAATTTGCCAAGGCCCAGTTTGAAACAGCCGTGGGAATGCTGTACAATTGTTTAAAATGGTTCTCTGATCAAGGAATTGTTTAAACCTTTCTCTGATTCAAGGAATTGTTTAACAATTTTGAGGTTAATGGAAGCACCTTGGTATGGTTGAACCAGAACCCAGTGCACGGGAGGAGTTTAAAATTTATTTTGGGTCTGTGTTGCGGGAAACAGAATTCTCAGTGGGACAGAGAGATTCTAATGAGTTGTTGCTTTCATCAGTACTAACTAAAAGTGAGAAAGGTATATGAGGATTTACCATTTTAGGGGCTTCATTGATGGCCATGACTTCTTCTCAAATTTGAGGCTCTAGTTCATAATCCGGTTGAGTTAGGCCAACTCCTTCCTGAATTACCATATTGAGTGTGTCTTCTCGAATTGACTCAAGATGTTTCTCTGCAAAATAAGTGCACACATCAATAGAAAAAGTAGTTTGAGTAGTGGAACTAGGGTACCTCATGGCATCAAAAAGGTTGAAGCCTATTTCCTCTCCATCGACTTCCATAGTTAGTGTGCTATTGAATACATCAATCTTCGTTTTGGCAGTTCTCATGAATGGTCATCCCAGCAACATCAGTGGAGCTTGATTCGTAAGGGAATCCTCCATGTCTAGGACATAAAAATCCGCAGGGAAGATGAGCTGGTTAACTTGCACAAGAACATTTTCAACGTATCCCTTAGGATACACGTTAGAACGATCGACTAATTGAATGATAACATCGTCATGTTTTAGTTTACCTAAAGCTAGGGAAACATATAAAGAATATGGAATAACATTAATCGATGCACCTAAGTCTAGCATGACTTTATCAGAATATTTGTTACCAATCATGCAGGGAACAAAAAAACTCCTCGGATCCTTCAACTTTGGGGGTAGCCGACGTTGGATTACAGCAGAAACTGTTCCACTTACCATCACAACCTCCTTCTCCCTCGTTTGGTGCCTTGGAGTGCATAACTCTTTAAAAAAAATTGCGTCTTTTGCCACTTGCTTGATGCACTCGATCAAGGGAATGTTGATTTGCACCCTCTTGAAGATTTCCAAGATTTTCTCATCGGATTCATCCTTCTTAGATTTGGCAAGCCTACTTGTAAATGGTGCATGCACAAACAGGGAATTAGTAACAACCGAACTTGAAGGGATATGGTCATTACCTTGTGTGTGGGTAGGTTGCACTGGCGGTTGTGTCGTGTTGGTCTTAGTTGCCACCTTATGCCTTTCAGCCTTAGAAATGGCTGTCTCTATCTCACTGAGCACTTTACCACTTCAAGTGATAATCATATTGGCTTCAGGTCTTGCATTCTAGTTAAGCGTAGGTTGAGGTGGAAGCACCCCGCTAGCTTGGATCTTACCCTTGAAGTCCACTACCTTACCCATTTGGTCCTTGAGATCAATGATTTTTTTTTTTTTACTGACTTGTGACAAGAGCTTGATTCGAAGCCATTAGTGTTTGTTGCCCTTGGGAAAGAGCAACCAGCATTTTATCATAATCAGGATTAGAAGATGAAGAGATATGATTATTTGCATGATTATGAGGAAAGTTAGAAAATGGAACGGGGGGCCTAGGTTGCCATGTGGGTCTTTGGAAATGGTTCGGGGCACGGTTTGGGCCTGTCGACATGTGTTGAGGGTTTAGGACATTGTTTGGGTCTCTCCAACTGTAACTTTGGGTCCTTTACCCTCCTTGAAAGCCTCCAATGGCGCGTGCCATTTCAGTTCTGGGGTCTTCCTCCCTTGAAATGTAGGGGCATTGGTCCTCAAGATGGCCTTGAGAGTATATGGAACAAACCGGGGCTACATGCTTCTTTAGTTCCAACACATTTGAAAGTATAGAGGTGATCTTATCTAACTTAGAATCATTTATAACATGGGAACTCACCTCATGTACCTTTCTTGGAATAGGCTGGGCACCTTTGTATTGTGCATCATTGAGTGCACGACTTTCAAGTAGTGTACGACCGTATACTAAACTCCGAGCTAAGAAACTTCCGTTAGTTGCAGCATTTAGTAGTCCTCTATCCCAACCCTTGAGTCCTTCATAGAAGTAGGTTAAAAGATAGCCTTCAGTGATCCCGTGAGTAGGGCATGAAGCACAAAGTTCCTTAAACCTCTCGTAGTACTGGCTGAAATTCTCATCATACTCTTTTTGCTTGATTCCAGTGATCTCTTTTCTTAAGACCGTAATATTTGAGGCAGGGAAGTACTTGGTAAGAAATTCCTGAACCAACTTCTCCCAAGAGTCAATATAATTAGGTGGGAGGCCCAAAAGCCATACCCGTGCTCTATCTTCCAAGGACAACGGGAAAGCCTTCAGCTTCTTGATTTCCAAGTCCGCATCATCGGGACACATACTACCAATAATGAATTGGAACTCCGTTAAGTGTTTTTGTGGATCTTCATTTTCGATTCCATGGAACTTGGGTAGTTGATGAAGAACTCCACTCTTATGTTCAATATCTTTCTTGTTGGTTCTAGGCTCGGGATACTGGATGCAGAAGTTTGTAGTGTCATTTGTGTTTGCACAGGTCTGCTCACGGATACTCAGATTTCGTGCCATCGCTAATGGTGTTCCGAAAGTTTGTTCCTCTTCTGAATTACTCTTTTCACTTACGAAATCTCCGAGTATTGGGGATGGAGGTCTGGATGAGCCGGTTTGCTTAAGTGCGTCTCTGAATGTTGCATTGCTTGGTGAGATATCAAGTTGCTTTCTCAATCGACCAGGCTTAGATTTATGAGTGCACATTCATAAATACGTACCTATATTGTTAAAAAGCACTAAGTTAGAAGGTAAGTATACACAAGTAAGTAGCTAGTGATAGTTATTTAAAACAAGATAGTTGTTACAAAATTTAGGGTTAGGGTTAGTGTTCGGAATGTATAAGTTAGGGAAATCACGAGTAAGAAAATGTGAAGTATAACTGAGTATAACTAACAAAAATTTAAATCGGAATTAACATATAGACAGGTAAGAGATAGTATAACTGACAAAAATTTAAATCGGAATTAACATATAGACAGGTAAGAGATAATAAAAGTATTAGAAAGTATGGATTGCACAAAGTATGGCATAATTTGAAGTCAGAAAAAGAAACAATTAGTCCCAAATAACATAAAGTATGACATAAATGGAAGCTAAAATTAACAAAAAGTTACGGTAATGACAAGAAAGTGCACAAGTTCCAAATGCATCTAAACTAATGCAACACAAAAGTGTCTACATGAAGAATGGTGTGAATGCATAAGAGAGAAATTGTTAGAACCTGCCCAAGACATAAGAGTTACGTGACAATTCATGAAAGAATGGCCTAAACCTTCGATCTCACTTCCCTAGATTCACTTAGTCTAGGGGGGCCTGTGATAAAATCCGAGCATCATGAAATCTCAGAGAGGGTATACAATCTAATAATGCAATAAGTAGAGCTTTAGAGTGTCATGAATAACTTTCCCCTTCCGCTTCTCATAGTACTTTCTTGGGCGTACGGCCTGTGCGTACTGATAACCACCCTTCCATCATTCAACGTTAATCATGTCTAGTTGGGATAGATGTAACGCGAGAAGCAAGGATAATTTCGAGAGCACCCCGAGGCTAGCTTGGCTAGGGCATATACTCCATTGGTGTTCCCTTTCTTCATCCAAAACTTGTTACCAGTCATAATCCTCCTAGACATCATGACCAACCGATGGAAGATTTGGTGAATTACCAAACCCAAGTGTTTACAAACTCCGCCCCAACCTTATGTCCATAGATTCGAGTCTACGGTGTGGTGATGAAATCCACACATCATGAAGGGTTAAGGAGAAAGTAAACTAGAGGGGCGCTACCTGTTCCCGAAAATAAAATTTTGAAGAAAAATGGGCCTTGAGATTCATGCAACTCTAAAACATTTAGTAGGAAACAATATTTAAATGTTGGGAAAGTCAAAGATATATATAGTTCCTCTCTTTCTTTTCGATTTTTTTTTCTTTTTAGCTTTTGTTTTAGTTTATAAAAAAATAATAAATAGAAAATAACAATAAAATAAAATAAAATAAACAAGTATAATATACAATTCATGAACTAATACAATATGGGTATTAAGTACAATTTATGAACAAGTATATTATGAACATTGTGAACTAATATAATATGGCAAGCATAAAAATAAAAGTTATGAACAAAAATGTATATACAAGTATGAACAATATGAATCAAGTATGCACAAGTAGAATATGAACCAGTACAAAAATAAACAAGAATGATAGTAGTTTAACTTTACCTAAACAAATACCTCATGAACATATATAAACATTTTTATGCTAACACATAAGGAAATGTATGAATATTTTTATGTATAGACAATTATAAACAAGTAGAAACATTTACTAAACATAGTAAATATGAACATTATATATACTCTTACACATTATCAAATCAAGTATACACAATTATAAACAAATCAAATCAAGACTAATTTTTTTTTTCTGTTTTTTTTATTTTTAAATTCTGAATTTTATTTATTTATTTATTTAATTTTTTTTATTGCAATTTTTTTCTATTATTTAAATTTAGAGTTTAACAAAACAATAAATAAAAAATAAATAAGAATAAAATAAAATAATTGTGAACAAGTAATATACATGTATAACAATGAAAGTAAACAAATAAAATATGAACAACTATAAGTAAAATATGAACAAGTAAAAAAAATATAAACAAGTATAATGGAATCAAGTTAAAAAAAATAAAAGTTAAGAACATTTACAATATGTACACTTTATTCACAAGTATGAACATTTTACATATAAACAATTTTATATAGACTAACACATTAAGAATTATTTTTAATTTCCCCGACAATGGCGCCAAAAATTGATACGTTTAAAATACGCATTTAAATATATCTGTAATTCAAGTATATACATATTTTAAACCCTTTTTGTATTATTTATTTATTTAATTTTTTTTATTGCAATTTTTTTCTATTATTTAAATTTAGAGTTTAACAAAACAATAAATAAAAAATAAATAAGAATAAAATAAAATAATTGTGAACAAGTAATATACATGTATAACAATGAAAGTAAACAAATAAAATATGAACAACTATAAGTAAAATATGAACAAGCAAAAAAAATATAAACAAGTATAATGGAATCAAGTTTAAAAAAAATAAAAGTTAAGAACATTTACAATATGTACACTTTATTCACAAGTATGAACATTTTACATATAAACAATTTTATATAGACTAACACATTAAGAATTATTTTTAATTTCCCCGACAATGGCGCCAAAAATTGATACGTTTAAAATACGCATTTAAATATATCTGTAATTCAAGTATATATATATATTTTAAACCCTTTTTGTATTATTTTAGTATTAGTAAATAGAGATCGTTCTTAACCGAGAAAATTAGGGAATATTAATAATGGTTAGTGAAAAAGAATAAAAGAATAAGATATGGGAGTTTTGAGTAAAGTGTAATTATAAAAATACAAGTAAAAACAATTATAAAACTAATTCTAATTCTACTTTAATCTATGTACAAGTGGACTTTCCTTAAACACAAAATTCACCAACACACTAGCATTTGCATATATTTGAATCACTCACGAAATTATACCTTCACAAAATCATATTCCTTCAAACATTTTTCATATCATTAATGCACTAAATAACGGATTTTTACTTATAATACGATTTACCTTAAATTTGTGATTTAATGCGCCGAATAGCTGTTATACATTAAATCTCTTCAACTCTACTCTAAATGCCCCGAACAACGGATCAACATTTAATTTCGAAATGAAGATTAAGATCTAAAATGTAAGAAGTAAATGATTTTTAAAAAGTAAAACATATGGAGATCGTATTCAATTTTACAAAAGATAGGAAGGAAAAACTAACAAATATATTGCATTATAAATAGAACCAATAACAAATAAAAGAGTTTAAGAGGATGGAGAGCAAATGTTACACTTTCGGAATGGATGAGAACAATGGATTGTTTTTCACAAGGAACACCGAACAGCGGCAAGAACCTTGTGAAGATAGAAAGGATAAAACAAGAGAAATTCGGACTTGAACTCTTAAATATTGTATTTGAAATATTTTTCCATAGTCTCCTAAGGAAGGCTCAAAGTGTGTCTCAAAACAAAGTCCCCTAAATAAGGAAAATGAACCCCTATTTATAGGGAGAAAATGCTAAAAAAAACTCAATAAATAAAATAAAATAAATAAAAATTACAATAAAAAAATTAAATGGAGAAATGATGACTTAGGGACTGATTAGGGTGGAAATAATTGTGAAAACCTGTCAAAAAAGGGGCAGGTTTGATGCAAAAAATCAGATTATGGAGAGGTCATTCACATCGGCAGAGACCAACTGGAAAAAGCTGGGAACTTCGGCAGCTGCAGGCGAGTCAAAGTGAGGACAAATCGGCGCTTGACACGCTGATAGGGGCCAAACGTTCAGCGCACGCGTGCTGAGCTGGAGAACTGGACTTCGGGACGAGCGCGCCGAACGAGCAAAACGTGCTTTGGCGGTCAGCATTGTGCGAAGACTGGGTTGGAACTGAATTTGGGCCGCACGACTGGGCCAGGCCAAACAGGAGGGTTAGGCCGAGGATTTTCAGTGGGCTGGGCTGCAATTGATTTAATGGATCTGGGCGTGAGTTTTTAGTGCTTTCCCACCGAATTTCCTAGAGATTTTTGGTGGCATCTCTTATTTTGTCCATAATTTGTTCGTTCTAACTCCGATCGGGACGATTCTTTCGCCAAAATGATCAGAATTCCATGTTTTATTTGTTTTGAAAAAATCTCACAAAATATATTATTTTCTCCAATTGTTTATTATTTACTATTAAAAGTCAAGTAACAAGGGCATAAAATAATGCTTAATTAACGACCTATCACTAACCCTGTCTAGTAGCAGCTTAACTAATGGTACGCCTACTTTGAAAACAGCTAGAAGGCCAAGTTAGTTGGACCAGTCCATCTAGGGCAAGACAGAAACACCATGCTCCAAGGCTTTCAACCTTCACTCTAATCGCCCTAGTCACTTACATTGCACACCACTACATCATACTACATCGAAGAGATCCCCCCGTGCAAACACTTGCGTATCCACTCCTTCAGAAGCAATCGACCAAATGGCGACCCCAAATTCCGCTACCAAAACAATTTGGGCACTAACACATACCTATTATACATTTATAATGAACTTCACCTAATATCATCGAGCTCCTAGCCTCCATCAAGACAAAGTTGTAGGACTCCCCCACATATGATTCTAATTTGATTATCGTGTATGTATGTTTATTTTTTGGGCATGAACCTTGTTTACCATAATTAACATATACATTGATTGAAATTTCTTACCTTCTTTCATTCCATGTTAATAAATTTCTACATTGGCTGAAATTGCTTACCGTTATTAACTTGCAAAACACATGTAAGCGTTGTCATCTAGTGTGGTGGCTGGTGAACAAATTTGGATTTTCGATCAATACATTCAATTTCATATTCAATTAGATCAAATAGGTTAGGTATGAAATCAATCCTTAAAAACAGTAAACAAAGCAAACAGGGTTATGGGAATCTTCAATGCCTAATTCAAGGAGCATTAGGATTGGTTCATAAATTGATATATTTCACAATTAATAAATCACTTTTAATAAAATTATATTATTTATTTAATTGAATTTTAACAATAAATAATTTTGAAGGACAATATTATTTACTTGACTATTATTTATTATTAAGGGTAACTTAATTAAATAATATATTTACCTGATAAATATATAATCTAATGTGTCAACGTTTGAATATAGTCAAATATTATTATCCGAGGAAATTTAGACTTTATATAAATAATAGATCATGTTATAGTTTCACAATTTTCGGTGATTTATTATTTGAATGCCTTTACATTGCTCTTGAATTCTAAGAGATAGGTTTTTTAGTAATCCTAATAAACTATTTTTTCTATAGGGATGCAACTCCGATTTTCCTTGAATATTCCTTTGTGCTACAGTTCAAATCCTATTAGGCCTTAGATGTCGCTCCAATATGAAATAGGGGCCCGTTAATTATAGGGTTTTGCTCCAAGTTCAAGAAGGAAGCCAATTGAGCCTAAGGTTTTCTCTTTAGTCTTTTTGGTTTAAATGCACCATGATCTTGCACATTTGTCATATTTTGCACTCTGAACTCGTTATTCGCTCATTTAACTACATGAAACTGCCGAGTTGTGCCGCTCAGCTCCTTTTATGTCACATATGTTAAGTGATTGTGGAAAGTAAGGGAAAATTGGTATTTTTGATACGTTCGCACACTTTTGCCATGTAAGACTCTGTGGAAGGAATTGGGACCCACTGACAGGACCCGTCCCCTAAGGACGTAAATGACCATGCCCGATCCTGCTCCCGCCTGACAAGTCAACTGAAGTTCCGAAATTACTCTCCAAGACTTTCCAAACAAGGGATAACTGCACCTGTGCCCACTCATACCTCCACCTCTCGAATAGTCTCGATCATCGCGCCACGACCTGAAGGGTCAATAAAACAGAAAAGGTGTGAGTGGACAAAACAAACCTTTAAAAATACATTTACCGAAACACATTCTTACCCTCCAGTTTTCACAAACATGCATGCATATCATAAAACATGAGTAATAGTGTGAAATTAATCAAGTATGAATAGTGGACCGATAAAATCAAAACATGTTTTCCCATGGTTCGTAAAAATCATGTTCATCAAATCAGTTCATGATATAAAGCATCTGGACACAAATATCAATAAATCACCAATATCACCAATCCTCGATATCCAATCTCAATATCCAAGTAACCGTCACGATATCAATGCAACGCGTGCAAACTCGGTGTCTCACGTTCGAGTACATCCCCCAGGATCTACGACGTCTAGGGTGATATCAATTCCAGGATCAACGACGTCTGGAGGATATCATCATAATCGCATGCTCTTGATAGTGAGCCTCCCTCGGAGCTACTCATCTCCAAGCAGTGGATCGTGACTACTCCAGGATCTACAACATCTGGAGGAGATTATCAAATCACAGAGGATGGTAAATGTGGAACAGTCACCAAATCCAGTAATCTCATTTGAAAACCATTTATGTCTCAAATCAAATCAAAAACATTTCAACAGGGCCTATGCCCAAGACATAGCTTTCTCAAAGCAAGTTCCACAAATTCATCATAAAACAGTGTCCAGAATTCACTTTATAAATCAAAATCATCAATTTAATCATATTCACATGTGACTCCAAATCCGAGTCAAAATCACTATCCAATTGGGTCTTAAGCCCAAAATATCATTTTCACGCAAATCCGTGCTATCGCAACCTCAGTTGCCATTTTCATATAAATCCATGAAATCAATCCTTGATTCATAACCCGAGTCAAATATCATTTTCAATCCCTGACTCATAACACGAGTTAAAACATCATTTTCAATCTAGGGCCTACGCCCAAAACATCAATTTCAAAATTTCTCAAAAATCGTGCCAAAAATAATATAATAATCCAGAAAATCGAGAAATCACCGGATTGAAACATCAATCATGCCAAATCATATCAAATCATATAATAAATCATTTAAATCATATATGCATGCATCACAGTTAGAAAACAAAGTTCACTCACAGACTGTCCTAACTACCGCCTCGATATGCGTGCTATAAGCCTCTCCGGGCTAATCTAATCTCTCTGGGTCATCCTGACCTGTCCAAATCATACCCAAAGGTTACTACTAACCTATACAAGTCCATATTAAGAACCCTAAACTTTCCCGAAAAAGTCAACGTGTCCCGAGGTGAAAAATCTCAATTTGACCAACTTAATGATCTCTGATCGACTCGAAACCACCGCCATTGGATCCGGATCGTCGAAACCTTTAAAATGGTCCATGTCCCACCTACAAATATGCTCCCACGCACCCCCACGCGTGGGTCAAAGTTCTAGTCAAACGTTGACCAAAAAATCAATGCTGACGTCAGCAAATTCAACGCTGATGTCATCATGAACAGTAAGTCAACGGTCAAAAAGTCAACAGGTCAAAGTCAACGAGTCAACTCGGCAGCGACTCGCCAGAAAACTTCATTGATGTCTCAAACTTCAAACTTCGATATCTCACTCGTTTCTCAACCAAATTCGACGTTCTACCTATGTAAATCCATCTACTCGAGCCAAGGATTCCAAATATCAGCCCAGAAATTTCAGAAAGTACCTGGATTTTAAGTTATGGCCCTTCAAGGTTTCAGCCAGAATTCCAATCATCATTTCGGCCACCTCCAACGTCAAAGATCAACACCATCAAAATCAAAAACCCAACGTACACGACGGTCCTTGCCGTGGCCACCATTAGGTTCGTCTCAACATCCTCTCAAACTTTCATTCACGGGTCATAAGCAAAGGATGAAGATCAAGGGGGTTTGTAGATATTGTTTCTCACGGCTCACTTCTCGCATGCTCTGTTTTCTTTGTTTGTTCACGGTTCAAAGGAAAACACAAAGAAGATGATGATTGATGATGATTAAGGATGATGAGGAATGATTAAAAAATGGATTAAAGGGAAACATGTTCCATAATTTAGGGCCTCAAAACAAGGGATGAGTGACACTTGTCACTCATCCAAGTGTCCATAATCATTGATCACTTTTCAATATTTTATTATTATTTTAATCGAAATACCGGGACGTAAGTTTAACCGATTTCAGTCCCGTGACCATAACTTTCCCGTTCGATGTTCGATCTCGACGTGCCGCCTGTCTACGAACTCGTGACGTCCCGAACTACATCACAGTCATTGGCCAAAGTCCGTTTGACCGTCCGAGTCAAAAGTCAATATTTTGTCCTTACCTTCAAAATTACCAAAATGTCACTCGTCTTTGTAGACCCGTAACTTTCACATCCGACCTCCGATTGACGCATGCTGCTTGTCTGCGGATTCAGCGTCCCGAGACCGACTCAATAGTCTCTTCGAAAAGTCCAAAAAGTGTTCCGATCAAAAAGTCAACTTTCGGCCCTTATGACCAGGGGCAAAATCGTCATTTCCTTCAAATTTTTCAAATTTTCCTTTTTCGAATTTCTGAGTTGTTACACCCACAAATGAAAAATCACAATTCTCACTCACCTGTTCATGTTCAAAATCGAAATTGGGGAAAAAATTTCTAGGGTTTGATTTCGATTGAAATTGGGAAATTTGATTCGATTGAAATTGGGCAAATCTCAAAATAGTAATTCAAAGTAAGCAAAAAATATAATTTAAATTTCTCGTACAATATCTTTTATACATAAGATGAGAGGTGAACTTCAGTCCAAGAAAAAAAAAGATGGGAGATGAACTTGGATTGTTCTAAATCAATGGCAATGTCAAGTATATTGGATTCTACAAAATTGGAGATGCGGTGCCAAAATCCCAAATCAATGGCAATGGCAAAGAAAAACATGTTGGACAACCATTTTTTTCCGTTTTGATAAGTTATTTTTCTATACGTAACAAGCTATAGCTAGCTTCGAGGAAAGAGTCAAGCTAAGAAACAAAGCTTCAAGCTTTCCTAACATGGGAGACACAACATCGTCTTGCTAGGGAGAGGAGATTGCACCATGGATTCCAACATCGTAGTGGTGGTCACCACCCACTTTCCTAGCTCATTAGCCTTCTCAATCATCATATTCTGAGCCAATAATATGGTCTTTACTGGAATCTCCATTCCAAGTTCACCCTTCACCACCATAAACGCGTTGTTGTTTGCAATAATTTCCTCAAAATTCGAAACTCCTTCTAGATTCTCAACCTTGGACATGAGCATAATGTTTCTCCCATCGTCCCCCAACACTCTCTGAACCTCATTGATAGGACGTTAAATAAACATTATTTTATATTATTTTATACCATTTATACTTGACTTTTAATATTAAAATATTAAATAAATTGATAAAATAAATTATGTTGTGATTTTTATGTTTAGATAAATAAAGTTTGTAATTTGGAGCATTTTGGCGAAAGAATCGGCTCGATCGGAATTAAAACGAAGAAATTATGGACGAAATTCGGTTGAATTATATGAATTAATTTATTTATTTTTCATTTGCAGGCCCAATTTATATAATTCAGCCCAATTTAAACAAAACCAATCAGTGCGGTCCAGCCCCAAATCCAGCCCAGCCCCAAAATCCGGCCCGCTAGGCCCAGCGCGTTAGCCCATCTTGTTGCAGCCCTGCAGAGAGTGTTCGGAGCGGGCCTGCCGACTCCCCGCCCGGAACTTCGGCGCGCGTGTACCGAAGCCCACTTCATCTGCTCGGCGCGCGTGCGCTGAACTTCAAGTCTCCTCTTCAGCAAGCGCCTGCCGACCGCCACAGCTTCTCTTTAGTCGCTTCTGGCCGAATTTGGGAGGGATTTTCAGCTGCTCTCTGCTGAACTCTTTTCCAGCAGCTTCCACCCAATTTCCAGCCACTTTCCAACCCAATTGTGCAACTTTACAAGTCAAACCACTTCTAAACATCATCACAAATCTTTATTACTCATCATTCCATTATTCCACATTTTTTATTGTATTTTTATATTATTTTTGGTAACTTTTTCCACCTATAAATAGGGTTTCAATTCACTTGTTGAAACACACCTTCTTTGAGGCACACATTTGAGCCTTCTTTGAGAGAAACTTTGGCAAAGTATTTCCAATACAAAGTTTAGAGTTTGAGTCCATATTTCCCAAGTTTATTTCCTCCATCTTCATAAGGTTCCGTCCGCTGTCTGGAGAATCGTATGAATAACAATCCATTGTTTTCATCCATCTTGAAAGTGTAACAATTACTCTCCATTTACTCAAACTCTCATTTTTTTTATTGGTTTTAATTATAGTTCAATATATGTGAAGTATTTTCTTACTAATATTTGTAAGTATTAAATGCAATCTCCATGTATCTTACTTTTTGAATTTTAGTTATTTTATACATTTTAGTGCTTCATACTTCAATTCAATGTTAAGTGTTTTTATCCGCTGTTGGTGCACTTAGAGTAGAATTGAAGAGACTTAATGTTGATCGCTGTCGGCGCATTCAGTCAAAAACAAAAGGTAAATCATGTTGTAAGTGTTATCCGCTGTCGGTGCATTTATAATATTGAAAAATGTATAAAAGTAATTGAGACGATTAAGGTAAAATTTCGTGATTGTTTTAATATTTGCAATTATTAGAGTGTTGGTAAGATTTGTGTTTTAAGAAGGTCACTTGTACATGAATTAGAGTAGAAGTAAAATTGGTTTATTTATGCTTTTACTTATTTACATGATTACAAACATTTTCAAAACTCCCCCTTTTTATTCTTTATTCTTTTATTCTTTTATTCTTTCATACTTTTAGTTTATTATTCTTTGATTCTTTCATTTCTTTATTCTTTTATTCCTTTACTCTTTAATTTATTGATTCTTTGATTAGTTAATTCTTTAATTCTTGTATTCTTTAATTCTCTATTCTTTTATTCTTTAAATCATTAATTCTTTAAATTGTTAATTATTTGATTATTTAATTCTTTTATTATTTAATTCTTTAATTCATTATTCTTTTATTCATCTCCCACTAACACATTATTAATTTCCCTAATTTCCCCGGTTAAGAACGATCCTTATTTATCAATACTACATCTACACAAAAAGGGGTTTAAATTGCATAACACTCGAATTACATGTTTTAATTTAATGCGTAGTTTGGGGCGTAGTCACTCATCAAGATCAGACCCTTTTCGCACGAAAGAAAAGGCAATCATGTTGATCTTATTAGGTACTCCAGTCCTTACTGAGTTGACTCGCCATGAAATGGGTGGTAGCCGATCACTTTCAAAGGTTGGCTAAGATAGATGTGCCGCTTTTCTTTCATGGCAGGTTCAATATCTATCCTTAGAAGGCATTAGCATTAAAAAAACTACAAAGGCATTCTGGGACGACTACAAGACTATGAATATGCTCCTATAAAGGCATATTTCGAATATCGAGTGAAAGTTCCCAACAATCAATGAGTTGATCATACCCTTCTTTCAACCGTGCGGCACTTCTAGAAGAAGTTAAGACTTTAATTGTCCAACAGCTTCAAGAGAAGTTTAAAAAATGCGCAGTGTGTGCGGTTGTCTGTTCACTCCTGTCCGAGATTAAAGAAAATATAGGAAATCTGTCTTTTCAGAACTATCACCCCACTAAAAAAATATTCTTGTGATAGGGTCCTGTTCCTGGGCAGTTTCTGGAGAAGAGATGGGAAAACATGCTCAATTTCATTTGGTTGAATAGTTGACCCAGCTCCTTGTTGTTTAAAGAAACCCCCCGCTTCAATAGGTCCTGTTCCTAGGCAGTTTCGCAAAAAGCAAACATGAGAGCGTTCCCTTTGAATGAGTAGATCTCCAGGCCCTCCACCCCCCCCCCCCCCCTGTCAGGACCCACCCCGGTTTCACCCCGAAAACCGAGGTAAATCCTGCTTCCGTCTTACCCCTGACACAAAACACAAAATTAAACTCACTCTAAACCACCAAAGAACACAGTCAGACGCAGGAGAAACTATACAAAACATTCCGAAGTTAAAGTTTACAGAGCATAGTTCTACATACAAAAGAAGGAAAAACCGATACAAAGAGTACACGCACTACGGAAAATTGAAACACTCCGGGATCCCCTCCGCGACTTCTATGCCTCAAACGCTGCCCTCGACGCCGAAACCCCGCGCTGGCTCCAAGACTTGGAGGGCAATTTAAAAACAGAAAGCGTGAGTGGACCATAAATAAAAGAAAAGTTTCCAAAACCATTTATAAGAAACCGGGTTTGGCCCTCCGTTTTGAAACCACATGCATAACCTAGTTATTAAAGCAGTTATCAATCACGTAAACCTCATCATAAAAAACAGAAACACTATAAAAACAGTTGTAGAAATCATATCATCAGCGTCATAAAACTAGTATCAGAAAACATAAATACCAAATCATAACCAACCGATCAAACCTGCTGGATCTATCCGAGTCTTTAAACTCCTGAGTCTTTAAACTCAATCCAGGCCTCAATATAATCCGAGTCTTTAAACTCCCGAGTCTTTAAACTCAATCCAGGCCTCAATATAATCCGATAAACATAAAATCATAATTAAAACCATAAAAAATTTATAGAAAAACAGTTATGCATGCTCGAGTTTAAGGAAAGGGTCCATTCACAGTACCAAGCCCTCAATCGCATCCCGAACGTCTCGTACGTTCCTCTGCTTCCTCGGGAAGTCCCGATCCTGTCAACAACCATCAAAGTACGTTACTAACACGTCTACTAAGACTCTCCTAATTTTCCCCAAAAAATCCTCGGGTCCTAATCGTAACGAACCGAAACCCTAAACCTTCACTGTAAGACTCATGTCCTAGAGGGAACGGTGAACAATCTCACATTCCTGCGAGAGGGGAATGGTTTGGGGAAGGAAATGGTGGTGTTCCTTAAAGGTGTAGGCACACACCTATCTAGCATGAGGCCTTTTGGGAGCTCAGTGGCTTTGGGGGGGATTGGAACCCCAAAGTTAAGCGAGTTGAGGCTGGTGTAATTCCAATGGGTGACCCCCTGGGAAGTTGCACCGTGAGCTCCCGAAAACAAAAACCGTGAGGGCGAGGCCCAAAGCGGACAATATCGTGCTAGATGAATCGGGACCTGACAGAAGAGGGTCGGGTCCTGACAATTTGGTATCAGAGCCAGACCCCGACCGGAAGTGTGCCAGCGAGGACGCTGGGCCCTAAGGGGGGTGGATTGTAAGACCCGTGTCCTGGAGGGAACGGTGAACAATCCCACATTCCTGCGAGGGGGGAATGGTCTGGGAAGGGAAATGGTGGTGTGCCTTAAAGGTGTAGGCACACACCTATCTAGCATGAGGCCTTTTGGGAGCTCAGTGGCTTGGGGGGGGGGGGGGGGGGGGGGGGGTGTGGGGGGGGGGGGTGGGGGGGGGGGGGGGGGGGGGTTGATTGGAACCCCAAAGTTAAGCGAGTTGAGGCTGGTGCAATTCCAAATGGGTGACCCCCCTGGGAAGTTGCACCGTGAGCTCCGATAACAAAACCGTGAGGACGAGGCCCAAAGCGGACAATATCGTGCTAGATGAATCGGGACCTGACAGAAGAGGGTCGGGTCCTGACATTCACCCTCGCGGAACTACATCGAATCAACGTCCGAACAACCCGAAACCAATTCCATTAGACTCGTCACAACACTTAGACCAAAAACCAAGTTGACCGTTTTCCCAACCGCCGCGCACGTGCCTCCACGCGCCGTCCAAAGTGGTTGCGCGTGGCCCTCACGCGCCAGCTACAGTGTCACCAGCAACCTCTGGTCGACCCGGTTCGAAACAGTCCCTGCAACTCGAACCGGCGTGACCGGTTCTCTCCGCCGTGCCTGCACCAAAACACATCCTTTCTTCCCCATCCTCTTCATCCCATCCTCAGCTATCCATTCCTATACTCCAAAACACCTCGACTCACCCTAAAACCTGTCGACTCAAGCTCGAACAGAAACCCGAACACTGCCCCTGTTTTCCTTCCCGGCCACCCAGGTCTTCCCCGTCACGGTAGCTAGCTTAAACCAATCCTAGGACCTCACTGAGTCTCACCTAACTCACCAGAACCGTCAACTCAACCCCAGACTGTACGACTTTCAATTTGAAAATAGACGGCAAGACGGCAAAACAGAGCATCGAAAGGGAAACAAGAAATTACCTGCCCTCCGGTCGCCGTCGTGAGCTCCACCGTGGCAACACAACTCCTCCAGTCCACCTCCAGCCTCTGGAAACCTCCACCAGCTTCGATTGATCGAACACGGCCGCACTACCACTCACAACTCCTCTCTGTCCTCTGTTTTCCCCCTGGTTTCCCGTGGCTCACCTCTCACCCACACACAGCCACCGCACCTCCAAACCTCCTCTATGTCTCCTTCTTGATCTCTGGTCACTCCTCACACACTCACAAACTCACACCCTCACCAAGCTTGATCGATTCCTCCCCAAATTCCCAGTCTCTGTTTCTCTCTGGGTCGAAGAACAAACACGAACACACGGGCACCCCCAATTATTTGGACAGTGCACACGCCTAGAAGCCACTAGGCCCTTGCCACGCGTCACAATCCTCCCCTTCTCTCTCACAACTGTCTCAATCTCAGCCCTCCATTTGTCCCTCTCTGTTGCACCAATCCCAGAGCACAAAAGACCAAAATTCCCTTCCTTTTAAGCCAAAATTACGATCTTGTCACTCCCTTTCTAGATCCGTAACTCACACATCGTAAGTCCGATGAATACGTGCCGCCTGTCATCGAACTCAGGACGATGAGATCTAGCTAACCATCCTAGGTCAACGTGTCAAAACCCGATCATACAAAAAAGTCAACTTTTCCCCCTATTTTAACCAAATTACGGTTATGCCCTCAACCTTCCGAACATCATAACTTCCTCCTCGGATGTCGGAATCGGGCGTGCCACCTGTCTACGGATTCGTGACGTCCTAAACTACGTCCTGGTCATTGGTCAAAACCCAATTGACCGCCCGAACTAAAAGTCAACAATTTGCCAAAACTAGGGGCAAAATCGTCATTCTACACTAATGATCCCATTGAGACCAATTAATCCCCGATTAAGCTCACTAATCTCATCTTAATTACGGTATTAACCCTAAGTCCAGGGACGGGTCGTTACACCCCCCCCCCTCCCCCGGCGTGCGCGGTCCTTTTACTCTATGCTCTTGAGGTCTGAAAAGAAGACTGAGTGGACAGGGGGCGGGGAAGTTAAGTTACAGAAATGGTAGTTGTGGACTGATACCGCGGTACTGCCTACTTTGGTTACTCCTTATTGTGATCCCTCACTCTGGGCTAAGATAGTCTCTTAAGTGCTAGCATTGCGGGGCAATGAACCGAAAATTGTCATTCCCGCACTATTCCTTTTCCCCCTCCCCCCCCCCCCCCCCCCCCCCCCCCCCCTCCCCAAAAAAAAACTTTATAATCTCACACTAAGCAAGTAAACCACATTCAAGAATATTGAGTAGAAGAAAAAGTTTCTATTCAACCTCCTCCAACTCCAGGCTTCTCTTCTCCTAGGCTTGGTATGGTATGCAAGCTCAAGAAAGCGATTTACGTTGCGGCCCCTAAAGGAGGCACCAAGAGCTAAGAAGGGGCATGTTTTCATAAATTTAGCTCGTATGAATCGAAAAGGAAAAATGGTAAAGAAAAGGTTGGTGAAGCTCCAAGCATGGAGGAAGCAGTAAAGCAAGGGGTAACAGAGCAAGAAATCAAGCAGTTTCTAAAGGTCATCAAGAAAAGTGAGTACACGGTAGTGGAACAGTTGAGACCATAATGGATAGCCTATATTGTGCACCAGTTCTTCATAAGGGTTGAACCAGGAGTAATCACAGCCAGTGTTTTCGGAACACTGTGGGCGATCATTAGGCAATATTGTATCTCATCTCTAAGCTTAGTAAAGATGCCACCCTTCTTTTCTTTTGAACGAGAAGGTATAGCCTTCCAGGTTGAAGAGAAAGTAACGCCTTGACACATAATAACAGCTATGAGATAGGCGCCTTCTCACCTAATACTCGATACTAATACTAAGGATTGAAAGTAGCAAAATCTGCTATAAGGTAGAGCTCCAAATCTACGAATAGAAGCGGGAAAGCTCCTTTAAGAAGCAAGTAGCTAGCTTCCAACTTACTTAACAGCAAGGAATTCCAAAGCTGCTTAACTAAAAGGTAAATCAAAACGAGGAAAAAGACAATCATTAAAGCGGGAGTTAAGTATGAGGCTCAAGGACTACAGTCAGCCGCTTCCTTTGTAGTAGTCAGCTCGTTCTTGACAAATCCGATCGGGTGTTCATAGTCTGGAGTAATTTAATTGTAGGGATTAAACCTTGATATATAATTTGAAAAAAAGAGAGCAGTAAATCCAATAAAATAAAAAAATTATCTAGTGCGTGTCATACTTTTTGGGTATAAGCCCTTAGCGCAAGTACTAAGCAAGTTCTTTCAGAACCTTACTTAAGGCCAAAGTACTTGAGCCTTGAAAAAGGATCTCAAATAGCCTTAGCGCAAGCAAGCACTAAGCAAGTAAACTACCCTCTTATGCATCTTCTATCTCATCTCTTGGTTTCAGGGAGCCTGTGAGCAAGAGTTCTCCCCCGAAAGTGGCATTCTATTCTAGGAGAAAAGTGGGCTTCGTTCAATGGAATGCCTCTTCTAAAGAGAAAATTGTCTTTGTCCGGAAGGCTGTTGTTATTGAGGTGCTTAAGCAAGTAAATGAATAGACTCGGCTGATGCCCGGAATCTTTGCTCTTCTCTTTTGCATTTCAGCTACCTGCGTTCTTCTTTGTGTCGAATAGAAAAACAGAGACACCGGTTGGTCTCGAATCTCCAAGATGAGAGCACTCATACCCATATCGAGTTTCAACCTTCAAGAACAAATAAAAATGGTTTTGTAAACATTGATGGATAAGAAACATAGATCTCAGTTTTTGAATTGAAAGGGAGAAGGAAAATAGATTTAGGTCGATGATGATGTTGAAAGGGAGATGTTCCACAATTGCCCTTTACTAAATTATTGTATTTTAATCCACAAATGTGCCACATGGACTTTTTTCACGCCAAAAGGGGGAATAACGAGTGAATAACGAGTTCATAGTGCAAAGTATGACAAATGTGGGAGTTCAGTGTGCATTTAAGCTAAAAAAAAAAAACCCTTCTCTTTATTTAAAGAGTAGCATTGGCAGCCTAGGGAAAGAAAATCCCTTTCGGTTCTTCACGTAGTGCAACTGGCAGGTGGGAGAACAAGAAAAAATTTCAACATCTTCTCTTCTTTGTCTGGGAGAGACAAAAAAACTCTCCTTTTCTCGTGTTTCTCGGACTGGACTTCAATGGACCATTCCATTCAATGGAAAGGCCCCTTGGAGTGCACCCTTGGATGGCCATTCCATTGAATGGAATGGACGATGGAAGCCAAGCCGGTGTTTCCCTGCTGTATGTAGGCGGAAGAAGAAGAAACGGTTGCAGGCGGAGCCAACGATGGGACCAGAGAGGATGTAGCATATGAAGGCTTGGGCACGGCTAGGAGCCTCGGCTCGACAAAGGGAGGGCAGCGGCCATGTGACTGGCATTAGATCGTAAAGACAAGACAAGCATAGGCATGTGGCTGGCATTAGATTGTAAGCACAGGACAAGCATGATTAATGAGTACATTCAATGGCCGGAAAAGCGCTGCAAGAAGCACAATCTTCATTCCAATATAAAGAGTAAACAAACGGTCTTAACTTCGCATAGACCCTACGCATCAATCCTATATTCCTATAGGCAAGAGGATTCAACAGAGGTAGTGGAACAAAGGAATGAGGTGTAAAATGGAAATCCATAATCGATAAAAGATCCGCTAACAATGTAATGTTTCCTTATTCGTTTTCTATAATCAAATGCGTGTCCCACAAGTATTTCTATAGAAGAGAGAGAAAATTAAAAAGAAAAATTTGGGACAAAAAGGTACTCTACAAATTCATTATAAGGAGAGGGAAGGCTGCAATCTTCGCCTGCGTTACATTACATGATCATAAAACTAGCAAACCTAAACTACACAACATTCACTCTTCAATCTCCAACATGGAAAACGGGCAGAAATATTTTCTTTCTTCTCATTCGAGTCGTCCTAGGTGATTCGCTCTTTACCATTTGCAATTATAGGCAAATGTCCTTTTCCGAACAAAATATTTGTGTTTTTTTAAGTTCTAAGAGATAACCTGCTTCGAAATCATCATCAATCTCAGAGTACTTACTACGCGGGCCCTTAGTGTTGAAGCACAAAACCAAAGCCTTACACTACCCTCTTTGGATCACGAGCTGAGGAAATATGGTCCTTCAAAACAATCCATAAAAAAAAGGAAATCAACAACAGATTATTGATAAGAACAAAAAGATGAGATAAATCGTCTTGCTTCTCTTTCTAGACATCTGATCCAGGCAGATTCAGGGTACCAGCCCAAAAGTGTATAAACCACATGCCATCTATACAGGTGAACAGTTACTATAATGTGACCCCAAAATCTGTAATTCACCATCATTATGAAGGAAATATAAGCGTCGAAACTGCATTTAGATCTCAAGTTTCAGAAATCAAACTTACTGAGATGAAATCAAACGCTTTGCTATCCTCTTTCTTTGAATTGTTCATCACTGAACTGGAAGCTGGATTTGGACGACTTGCTTGAAATATATCAGGAAGTGCTGAACCATATCCTCCATGTGTTCCAGCAACATTACTTAAATTCATAGTTTGAGCATTATTGAGGTTCCCAAGTCGTTGAAAGCTAGACATTGTCGCTAGGAACTGCTTCTGAGCAAAGATATTTCCCATGTCGCCATAATTTATGGGCTGAGAAGAAAAGGCTGGATTGAACATCATTCCAGGAGGTATGTTGTAAGGCAAACCGCCTGGAGGAAACACTGCATTTTCATTCGGCCGTGCTGTTTGAGAATTAAGAATGCCATTCCAAGCATCACTAGAGGCCTCATGACTGGGATGACTACTTGAATCTGATGAGAGAGCTTCAGGCCCGGGAGGGATACGTTTTTGCTCCAAAATTTGGGGATTTTTATCAAATGATAAACCAACCATTAAATTGGTTAAATCATTTTTCTGATCGTGCTCCTTTGGAAGTTCAGAATTGGGGCCGAAAATATCAAACACTTCAAGTCCATTTTTCTCTTCTGCCATCTCATGATCATCTTGTTTATCAACAGTAAGCCCAGAGAAGAGATCACTTGCTTGTTCTTTAACATCATTAGTGTGAAATGAGACATCGGCAAAAGGGTCATCATCATTTTTCAGTTCACTGGTGCTTATGGCATTGCCTGGGCCAACTCCAAATAAATCATCAATTAGTGGTGGGGCTGGTGTTGTAAAGTTAGCAATCAGTTGATCACTTCCGTTCTCAGCCTTAGCATCTGTCCCGTGGTACTCATCTACATCACCAGTGTCTATTAGGTCAGGCATCTGGACAAAGGCAGCAGTCTGAGCCTTCACAGGCTGTTCTGAATTACTTGCCACAGTGCCTATTTGTTCCCCACCTAAGAGGCTTAAGACCTGCACAGTAAGAGAACAGTACTCATTCAGCTGCATGACCTACTGTATCTTCTCAAAGAAAAATAAATGCATTCACTTATTCAAACTCAAAAATTGCATTCAACCTCTCAAATAAATTACATATCCAAGCATGAATTTATCAAAAAAGTATACACTCAAATATGTTACTAGAATAAGAAGAATCAAATCTGGAAAAGTCACCATACAAAGTGAGTGACACTACCGAACATGAAAAAATTATAAAAAATCATAAATGACCACCATTGAAAATACAAGCAATATATATGAATAATACACCACTTTGTTAATTATCTTTCATAACTATGTTGAATATAAATAGTCAAGGCAGCTCAAACATTACATCTGTTCCACTTTTTTTTTTATCACCATAAATAATAAAAAATAAAAAAATAAAAAAACCCCTTTGAGCCTACTGTGACAAAGAACTGCATTCCCAAGTTCTAGTTATATTTACAATCAATTCTAGATTTGAGTAGCAATGGCCACCTGGAAATGAGGTGGAGAGTTGAAGTGATGATTAAGAAAACTAATTATATGTAGACTCATTTGTTCTATCACCAATATACATTATCTTAAAAACAAGAAAATGAGGACGAATCTCATATACATGTAATGCTCATATTAACGAGGAAATAGATAAATACCTTGTTGGCCTTTTCCCTTAAAGAAGCCTGGGGAGAGTCAGAGCATCTCACAACAAGATCTCTGTTGTCAATAAAATATGATTCTACAATTGCAAAATGCTCATCGTCCTTTCTCCTCAAAATTGACTCAAGAACACAAGTAGCTTTCATTCGTACCTGACAAATGAAAAGAAATAGATCTATAAATACAACATAAATTCCACCTTTTTTTATTTTTAAATAAATTTGATTGAACAATTCAATCTTTTTTCTAGCATAATAAGATCAGATTATAAAAGGTAATTGAATCTTCAAATAAACAGAAATTTCACGCATGCAAGCATGTGGAAAAATAATCTTCCAAAAAAGAGTATAAAGAGCATGCCTGCCACAGTGGAGATTGGAGCTTCATATCGAGGGCGTGACTTAAAGCAACGGCATCCAACTTTTTTGCCTCAATAAGGAAATTTTGAATGGCATCTCGAGTGGGTTGTAACCGCACACCACCTGATGTCACAATGGTCTCCAACAACCTCTCCTCGCGGGTTTTACTCTCTCTATAATTTGAACTGGAATCTCCATTGGTTAATTCAGAATTGGTGATCTTCAAATCCTCATTCCAGGATCCACTAGCCACATTCTTCGAAGACCCAAAACTACTTCGAGTCTTATTGTGATATTGAGCAGGTTCATATCTATCTCTCTGCTCGTTTTCAAAGGTCAATGATCTATGAAGATTTGGACTCTTGTAGTTTCCATTGTCATTATTTTTAAATGAGTGACTTTGGGTGAAATTACTAAGTCCATGCTTGATAGATGCGCTTCCAATACCAACTACCTCACTAAGGAAAGATTTCTTTTCTTCTGTTGACATTTCAAAGTTTGTATTCCCAAAACCTTGTATTCGCCTATTAAGATCGTCGGCAGGTGCTGAATTACTTTCCTCGGAAAAGATAGCAGAAATAGCTTCATGAGCAGTGTCCCGCACAGCCTTATTAAGTGCATCTCCTTTCAAACGATCTGGATGTCCCTTATAGTGAAATAACTGCCGCACTGCCACTGAATTTCTTTGCATTTCCCTCCTGAACTCCACACCAGACTTTCCCACAGCATATTTTATTAATCTTAAAGCCTGCAGAAATATTGAATAGTATTACTAATGAAATATTCACAATTCTAAATAAAATTCTGGAAAATGAAAAGACTGATTCATCAAGTCTACTTCTTCATGCCTCTCTGTTAAAGAACAAAAAACACTCCAATCTACGTAAAAGTTGATCCACCAAGTTTATCACTCATTATGAGCCCATTGATGATTAGACCCAATATTTAAAGCAAAGTTATAAGTGCATAATAAATTCCATTGAAATTCAAATCACTGAGATTTAAGCCCATAGATACAAGCCATCACTCATAATGAGGCCCATGGTGAATGGAAACCATTACTAAAGCAAAGTTATAAATGTCCAAAATGATTCCATCGATGATCAACATTTCAATATTGCCTTGATAACAATGAAAAAATAGCATGCAAACAAGTATAGACATTCAGGTTATAAGAGAAATCTAAACATCAAACATTAAGTTTCTGTAGAGCTTATGCACCAATTAATTTGACCTTCATAACAACCTTTAATAGATACAAACATCAAAATTTCTCTACCAGCCTAGCTCTATCATCTACCATAGCAAAGACGTGCTCTTCAAATTTACAAATAACCAAAGAACTCAAACTCACAACATTATCTTCTTTTCCCTACATTGACCTCATAACCCAACAATAAAATACAACACGAGAATAAGAATCAAATTCAGAAAATAACAAGAATTTCGATACCTTCTGTTTAACAATTGGACTTTTATGGTCTAGACGCTTCAATACAAATTCAGAAACCTCCTTGACAATACTGACATGCGAGGATCTCAGAAGCTGACAAATCTCTTCCAATTTGTAAACAGGCGCGACCTTGTCTTCGTCAGAAGTGACCCCATCGACTATGCGAGACCTCCAATACGACTCCACAGCTCTTCGACTCGAATCCATAATCCCCAATTATAAGAATCCGAGCCCCAAATCAAAAAAGCAAAACTGATTCGCAACGCAGTCAAATTTAGCTCAGAAAAGAACCGATCCGATACAATCGCGATAAAATCCCTCCGGGGTCTGCCCTTGGATCAAAGCCGAACTCGAAATTGGATACAAGCCGTAGAAAGAACCAAAATTTGGGGTCGGATATGCATGAATTAGATGATATTGAACCGGTAAATTGATGGATTACTTGGATTTGCGTAGGGAAGCTAAGGAATTTGATTTGATTTTAGGGTTTTGATAAAAAAGAGGGAGAGATTGTGAGAGGCGTGGAAGGTTCAATGTGAAAAATGAGGAAGAAGAAGAAGAAATGTGAGAGGCCGCGAGGTCAGTCACGACTCACGAGTGAGAGACTCGCCCACCTGTCTGCTTTTTACGCTGCGCGATTTTGGTATTCGCCATGCGCCTAAATTGGCATACCTTATCTTCATGGTTTCATTCAAATATTCTGTATTCGTTATTTATTCAACAATTTAAATATTTGTATCCCGTTATTATTCAATAATTTAAATATTTGTATTCCGTTATTTATTCAATAATTTAAATTTAATTAGATAAAAATTAAATAGTTTAAGAATTCAAATAGTTTCATTAGTAACAATTTAAATTTGAATTTTCATTTCGAAAATACATTAAATCCAAAGCTGGCCGTTAAGAAATATATTAATTTTTATTAATTTTTAAATTTATTATTAATACAAAATTAAACATAAAAAAAAAAATATGTAAAATAAAAAAAATAACAGCAATAATAAAAAAAAATAATCCCTGTGATTTATATATCTCATTAGCATTAGCATCAAATTATTTGAAGGATAAAACTGCGTTTGTTACAGATAGAGATTGTCTTACACCTTTTCTTCCCTATAACATAGCCTTGTTAATTGGTTCAAAATAACCGACCGAAAACTCGAACCCAACCGCAACCGGACTGAAAAATACCGAATCAAAGAAAAATCGGAACCGTTTGGAGAAAACCGAACCGAACCAAACTGAACCCGTTCGGTTTCAGTTTGTAGTATAATTGAACCGCACCGAACTGAACAGTCCGAGGCTATAAAACCGAACCGAACCAGACCGCTCGGACCGAAACTTTTTTTATATTTTTGTACAAAACGGCGTTGTTTTGTTTGAACCCTAGATATCAACAATATCATCTATTCTCTCAATTTCGAACACTCCCGTCCTCAGTTCGCAGACTCAGTCCGTCCCTCTCTCACTTTCGATTCTTTCAATTTTCGAACACTCCTCACTTTTTTTTCGAACTCTCTCCCACCTCTCTTCGAGAGTAGCAGCCACTCACTCACCTACACACACACACATTCACCGCCAATCTCAGCAGCCATGGATTGATTAGCTCTCAGTCGGAATTCCCACAATTCCATCGGGCTTTTTCGGTAAAGTTCCCTCATTTCCTTGTTAATTCTCTGTAATTATGATCTGTTTGTAGGAAATTAATGATAGATTTGCTTGTTTAATTATGAAAATAATAAAAACAAAAACAAATATACCATAGCAAACATCGAGCTTCGTCTCCTCTACTTATATCATACACGGATGCTCAGTTATTTCAACAACTGCATTTGCTTCTCTTTTTTTATAGTTTGGGTTTTGTTTAAATTTCTGATTGTGTGGGTTTTCAGGAAAAATCTTGGATCTTGTAAAGGGTTTTGAATTGATCGAGAGAGGGATTTTAAGACTAGAGAAGAAGCTCTAAAGGTTTTAGAACTTTTATTGGGTGGGAAGCTTTTGCTTACTAGGTTTTGGTGTTTGATAGCTTTCTGGGTCAGTCTGCTTGCCGGGTTTTTGGTTTTTGGTAGCTTTCTCGGTCAGCTGAGAAGCTTTTGCTTCATGGATTTGGTATGTGGGTCGTCCTGCTGATTTTTCTAATTTCAGCTTTGCCAAATTTGTTCAGGTGCTAAGAACCTTTAAAGTAATGAAACAAACAGTTTGTTTGTTGTAAACATCTCATTTTGTTTCGCTTTTAGCATTTATAGCTGATTTAACTATGATTTGTTTGACTGTTACTGTTACTTGAGTTCGATTGAGTTTCTGTTACTTGAGTTCCTTCATTTGTTATTCTCCTGCAATCCTACCATTGAAACCACTGTACTAATTCAAATCCTCTTCTGCAACCATTAGGCTTGTTTGGATTGCATGGGTCTCAAGCAATGTTTTTTGGGTTTTGGACGGTCTCTTAGTTATATATTGGATTATCAAAATACTTTACATTAGGGCATTCAATAATTCGGCTTCATTTGATTGCTTTATCCTTACTTGTGATATTCATTTGAGAGATGCTGATCGCTTCATACTTATTTTTTTTATTCACTAGACTGTCGGATGCCATTAACTTTATGCATTGTGTTGTTGTTATGCCTAGCACAGATGCAAATATCTTTTCTGTTATTTCAATACAAATCTAATCATAGCGGTATGAATGCAGTCTGTGCTTATCATGTAGAGTATTATGCTGTTGTTACTTGTTAGGGTCTTCGTGGAAGCCATTTCTTGCAACTTAGTAGTCTTCTGCTTGTATCAAGATGGACATAACTCTGTTTATCTAGTCTGAAGAATGTACCCATTTATTTTACAATTTTATGTTTGAATAATAGACAAACGTATCATCTGTCGATCAAACATCCTTCATCATTTCAAGATTGTGTATTTTACATCCTAACTAGTAACTAGCATATGTAACTCTTTTCGATGTACTTAATTCAAGTCTTGCTTTGATATGTACCGTTCCTAAACAACAGGTAAACATTTTGGTGGTGTAATAGAGATCTTTTAGAAACATGTTTCTGAATATTACTAAGCTGATCTTGTATACTTTCTGCCATTTAATGAATGGTTATAATGTGTTGTTAATACATTAGTTTTGTTTTTTCTTTTCTCCTTCAACTTTCTGTGCTTTTGATTTTTTGTTGAAATAAGTAGCGTTATAAAAGATAGAACATATTTTACCTCACTATATATTTCAAATGTTTGTCATGAACTTGTTTTTTTGAAAGTGACCATGAATATCCTGTTTCACCTAGGAAAAGAACAGTAGATTTTCATGTATTGATAACTGCTAACTCTTCTTGATATGTAAAATATAGAGAAATCAACTATGTATCAACTATGATTGCACCTTCTTATATCCTAATTAACATGTATCCAGATGCTATCTTCTTCTTAATTTATTATTAGGAAAAGAACTGCATATTTTCTTCCTCTTTTTTGGTACATGAGAGCGCATAATTAAGTCCGAAAAGAAAACCAAACAACATAATAATCTTCCCAAACAAGTCACATAACATGTACGGTGCATGTGGTCGTCAAAATAAATTGAATGTGTTTGCACCAATCGCATAACATGACTCGCATAACATGATTGCACACTTGGAGAGAAGCTAATTCATTTTCTTTCCTAGTCTTTTCTTTGCATGGAATATGAATTCAACTTAGTATGTTTCTGTGCAGATTCCTGGGTGACCTTTCACGAGCCTTTATTGCTACAGATTGAAACCAAACCCTAAGAAATAAGAATGGTGCTTAACTCTGGGAACGTTGCTAGTGCTGCGTCTGCTACCTCATCAGAGTTGCTTGAAGGGGTATTTATTGATTATGATGAGATTGGTTTATAAGCAATGTATTTCATTTACTTTAACATGGATCATCAACTTATTCGTGCTTCTTGTTTTCTGTTTTGTAGGTGGACAATGTTCATGGTTCACAATCACAAGTAGATAAATTCGATGAAGAGGTGAATAGGGATGATAAACCACTTACTAGCGTTGAAAGTAATGCGGAATTTTTGGAGCATGCGAAGGAAAGGCAGCGTGCAAGCATATGGGATCATTTTGAAAGATACAAAGCTGATAATGGTTTCACTAGGGCTAGATGTAATTATTGCCCTAATAGGTATGCTGCTGATCTTATTAGAAATGGAACTAGGGCCTTAATTAGTCACCTTCAGAAATGTCCTAAATATACCCCTAATACGATTGCCAAAAGAAATCAGAAAGTTTTATCCATAGAAAAGCCCACAAAAGTTGATGTTGGGTTTAGTCAGAAGGAGCTTGTTACGAAATTTGTTCAGATGGTCATAGTTGATGAGTTGCCTTTTTCTTTTGGTGAGGGAGACGAGTTTCGTGATTTTTGTTTCCTAGCTTGTCCTAGATTTAAAATTCCATGTCGTCAGACAGTTGCTAAGGAGGTGCTTAATATGCATTATGTTGAGAATGAGTCCCTTAAAGAATTGATCAAGTCTTATAGGGTTTGTGTAACTACTGATACATGGATATCCCTTTAAAACATCAATTATATGGTTATCACTGCTCATTTTATTGACAGCGATTGGATATTGCATTAAAAGATTATCAATTTTTGTGTGATTCCAAACCATAAGGGAGAATTAATTGGGAGGCTTTTGGAGGATTGTTTACTTGGATGGGGTATTGAGAAGCTTTTGACTGTTACAGTAGATAATGCTTCTTCGAATGATGCTGGGTTGTCTTTTTTTATGAAGAGAATGCCACAATGGAAATGTCTGGTGGCGCTTTTGAATAATGGGGAAAATTTTCATGTTAGATGTATTGCTCATATCTTGAACTTGATTGTCAATGATGGCTTGAATGTATTGAATGAGTATATTCAAAGTATTAAAAATGCCATCAGATATGTAAGATCTTCCTCTAGTAGATTTGAAATATTTAAGAAGGGTGCGGAAAAGGCTATGGTTGATAGCAAAGGGCTAATGGTATTGGATGTTCCAACTAGGTCGAATTCCACATATTTGATGTTGGAATCAGCTCTTATGACAGGACCCACCCCGATTATCACCTCGATAATCGGAAAGAATCCTGCTCCCGTCTGACAACCGAACGCAAATGACCAAAATAACCATAATAATTACAGTACATATATTGTCAGACCAGGGAGAACGTACGATACAACATACTGTACAACAAGTCAACAGTATCACAGATCATAGTTAACAGTACAAGATAAGGATAAACCCCTACTCTGTGAGCTAACTACACACGCAACGAGACAACTTTATGCCTCTGCCTCTGCCTCGGCATTAGCCCCAAAACTCGCACCACGACCTGGAGGGTATTAAAACATAAAAGTATGACTGGACTAAAACTAATAGTTATAGAAAACAGTTTTAATGAAATCAGGGTTCACCCTCCATTTTTCAAAACACACATGCATAATTAAGTATCTGAAAAAAATCACATGAGCCGTATGGAAACTGTTACAAAAGACAATTATAAAATCATGGAAAGCCGAATGTAACATCAACAAATCGAACCTGATGGATCTATCCGAGTCTTTAAACTCAAGTAACATATATCAGGCCTTCCTAGGATATCAACGAGTCTTTAAACTCAAAACACAATCAATAGGTCTCGGGGGATATCACAGTACCCGAGTCTTTAAACTCAAAACATATCAATGAAGGGCCCTCCCCCGTCATCAATTTATCGAGTCTTTAAACCCAAAAACAGATCCAGCAATAGTACCGGGTCTTTAAACCCAAACCTATGTGTAATTTATAGCAATCCAGAATTCATTATAATTCAAATTTCAAAACCAAATCCGAAATCATTTTTAATCGAATTGGGACTCATGTCCGAATTTCACGTTCAAATTTCAAATCATACTCACAAATCATAATCAAAACATCATCAAGACATGATACGCACAAAATCATATAAAATCATCCATCAAACCGAAACCATAGTCTCGAAATACGTAAAATGCGATAAATCACATCGAAAAGTATGCAATCACGTAAAGTAGGAATATCATAATCATAAGCATAAAATCATATATGGAAACATGAAACGAGTAAGTAAAAACAGTTATGCATGCTCGGTTAGAAAACAAAAGGGGCTGCGCGTGAAAGTCACACTCCCTGTACATTACTGCTACAGTGTCGTCTGCTTCACCCGTTTTTCTGCTAAACGGATCACAAACCCGCGACATGACCCTGTTCGTTTTCCTTCAATTCGACCTTATTTCTTTCAATTCTTCCGCCGAATTCCATCTATTCTATCTCAATTTAAGTTCCCCGTCATTAATTACACAAATCAAACCCTTAATCCATCATTTCCCCAATCAATATTTAAACGATTTTCAACTTCTAATCTCACTCAATTCGTCTTAGTTTTCTAATTAATTGATACACAAGCATCGTGAGGTTGTAATGAATATTCTAAAATAATCAATTACACAATTGCTTACCTCTAAGTACTCGTACTCAACCTCGATTTTTCAAGAAATTGGAACTCCAGTTCTTGGTCGAAACACGGTCAAGCTCCTTCGATTTTTGTGTGGTTGGAGTCGAAACAATCTCAAAAGGCTGTTTTTAATCTCAATTTGGATCCTCTCAACTCACAAAATTAAATTTAAATTTTCACTCAAATTTTCTAATTTCCACGATTCTAGGCCTCTCTCTCTATTCTTAATTTTCTTTTCTATCTCAATCTCTCAATTCTCTCTCCAACGTCTCTGTTTTCTCAGTCCCTCACAGTGGTTTAATTTCATTAATTCACTCATCATCTGGAAAATCACTCACCGTTTGAAATTGAAACGATGCTCTGTTTTTCCAAACAGCCACACATGTGCACACACTCACCCACGACCGAGCCACTTTCTTGCTTTTCCTAGTGACATGTGTCACTCAAACAATTAAACAGCTAAAGTTAAACATCTCACTTTAGCTAATTAGTCTTTCACCGTCCAATTTACCATTTTACCCTTCCTTCACACAATTACCAAAATGCCCTTCATCATTCTAGAGTCATAACTTATTCATCCAAAGTCCGATTTCAGCGTAGCGCCTGTCTACGGACTCAGCGAATCGAGACCTACCTAATGGTCCTTGAATTACGTGAAAAACTCATGTCATGTAAAAAGTCAACTTTGACCACACTATTTACAAGGGTAAAAACGTTATTTTACATATTATTTTATAAATTTACATTCCTTGGGTTTCGAGAGCATTACAACCTCCCCCCTTTAAGAAATTTCGTCCCCGAAATTTTAGTGAAACAAATATGGATACTGCTCTCACATCAGTGTCTCGGTTCCCATGTAGCCTCATACACGTTCTGATTTCTCCAGAGAACCTTTACTAGGGGAATAGTCTTTCGACAAAGCACCTTATCCTTTCGATCCAAAATCTGTACGACATGTTCCTCAAAGCTTAAGTCTTCTCTGAGTTCAACCGGCTGCTCTTCTAGTACATGAGATGCATCATACACATATTTCCGCAGCATCGATACATGAAATACATCGTGGACCTTGGAAAGTTCTGGAGGTAGTGCTAATCTGTATGCAACCTGGCCAATCCTCTCAACAATCTCATATGGTCCAATGAAACGAGGGCTCAATTTCCCTTGCCTACCAAATCGTACTATGCCTTTCCAAGGAGATAACTTCATAAATACCCAATCTCCGACTGCAAACTCAAGGTATCTAATCTGACAGTCCACATAGCTCTTTTGTTTATCCTGGGCTGTCTTGAGTCTATCTCGGATGATTTTAACTTTCTTCGTCGTCAATTCAGACCTAGTCAATTGTCTTTCGCCCACGTCAGTCCAACACAAAGGGGTTATGCACTGTTGCCCATACAAGGCTTCGGAATGCGCCATCTCAATACTTGCTTGGTAACTATTGTTATGAGTGAATTCCATCAATAGTAAATGTGACTCCCAAGTACCGTGTAATTGCAAAACACGGGCTCTCATCATATCTTCCAAGGTTTGGATGGTCCGTTCCGACTACCCGTCTGTCTGAGGGTGGAATGTTGTACTAAAATGCAATCTTGTCCTAAAAGCTTCTTGTAAACTCTGCCAGAATCTGGATGTAAATCGTGGATCTCAATCCGATACGATAGAGGCAGGAGTGCCGTGTAATCCTATAATCTCATTAATGAATAATATGCATACTGTGTCATCTGAAAGTCTTCCCTTACAAGTAAGAAATGCATTGACTTGGTGAGCCTATCCACAATCACCCAAAATCCATCGTGGCCTTTGGGTGTCATAGGAAGTTTAACACAAAATCCATTGTTATATGATCCCATTTCCATTCCGGGATAGGAAGTGATTGTAATGCTCCATAGGGTCTTTGCCTCTCATCCTTTACCTGCTGACATATCAAACACTTACTAACATATTCAGCGATTTCCCGTTTCATACCTGGCCACCAATAATATTCTCAAAGCGTACGGTACATTTTAGTTCCACCTGGATGCATAACATATGCCAAACTATGGGCTTCATCCATAATCTCCTTCTTTAATGTTACGTCTCCAGGTACATATAACCGTCCTTCCTTTATTAAGGCTTCATCATCTCTAACTGTATAATCTTGCTGTTCCCTTGCTTCCATTTCAATTCGAAGAATACATAAGATAGGATTTTGGAATTGGGCATCAATGATCTGGTCAATTAGGATTAGTCGCACCTGGAAACTAGCTAGCAAAACACCTTGGCTATCAAGTCCCAAATTAACGTCAGTTTTACGGAGTTCAACCAATAGGGGTAAATGGGTCATCCGCAGATGTGCCACAGAATGTGTTGATTTCCGACTCAATGCATCAGCTACCACATTAGCTTTTCCAGGATGGTATTCAATCGTGCAGTCATAATCTATAATCAGTTCTAACCATCGTCTTTGCCTCACATTTAATTCCTTCTGTGTGAACAAGTACTTCAAACTCTTATGATCGGTAAAAAGTCTACAGGTCGCAACATATAAATGATGTCTCCAAATCTTTAGGGCATGTACCACTGCAGCTAGTTCTAAATCATGGGTAGGATAATTGCGTTCATGAGATTTCAACTGGCGGGAGGCATAGGCAATCACCTTCCCATGTTGCATTAACACACATCCCAATCCTTGTAAAGATGCATCGTTGTACACTTCGAATTCCCCACTATCATCCGGAAGGGTCAATACAGGAGCGGATGTCAACCTTTTCTTCAACTCCTGAAAACTTTGCTCACAATCCTCATCCCAAACAAATCTGACTCCCTTCCTCGTCAGCCATGTTAATGGGGCAGCAATGGTAGAAAATCCCTCTACAAAACGCTTGTAGTAACCAGCTAACCCTAAGAAACTTCTGACCTCGGTGACTGTCCTTGGTTGTTCCCACTTTGCTACTGCTTTAATCTTTTGGGGATCTACACTAATTCCTTCAGCTGAAATCACATGTCCCAAGAAACTGAAACTAGTCAACCAAAATTGACACTTACTAATCTTTGCATACAACTGATTCTTCCTTAGGGTATCAAGCACCATCCTTATGTGTTTTTCATGTGTCTTCGCACTCTTTGAGTAGACTAAGAAGTCATCAATGAAAACAATAACAAAATGATCCAGGTATGGCCGAAACACTCGGTTCATTAAATCTATAAACGTCATTGGTGCATTAGTTAAACCAAATGGCATCACTAAGAACTCATAATGACCATACCGGGTTCTAAAGGCTGTTTTGGGTACATCCTCTTCTCTAACCCGCAACTGATGATACCTGGAGCGAAGATCGATCTTGGAAAAGTATCAACCTCCTCTCAGCTGATCAAACAGGTCATCGATCTGAGGCAGGGAGTATTTATTCCTGATAGTCACCTTATTTAATTGCTGGTAATCAATGCATAACCTCAAACTTCCCTCCTTCTTCCTTACAAACAAGACCGGAGCTCCCCACGAGGACATACTCGGTCGAATAAACCGCATATCTACCAACTTTTGCAACTGCACCTTCAATTCCTTTAACTCAACTGGCGCCGTACGATAAGGTGTCTAGGAAATAGGTTGTGTACCTAGAATAAGATCAATAGTAAACTCAATGTAACGACCCATCCCGGAATTCGGGATTAGATTACTACCTAATCATGATTAGCGGGGCTAATCGGTGATTAGTTGGGCGAAATCGGACGAACGATGCCAAATGACCGTTTTGCCCCTAATCGTGGGGAAAACGTTGACTTTTAATTCGGGCGGTCAAATAGACTTTGACCGATGACCGTGACGTAGTTTGGGACGTCACGAGTTCATAGACAGGTGGCACGTTCGATTCCGACGATCGAGGTGAAAGTTATGATGTTCGGAAGTTCATGGGCATTTCCGTAATTTGGACGAAATAAGGGAAAATGTTGACTTTTTGATCGGGAGGTCCGATGGCCGTAGACCGAGGACCGTTAGGATGGTCTCGATGCCCTGAGTCCGTAGACATGCGACACACGTCGATCGGAGTCCGAATGACCAAGTTACGGGTCACGGAAGTCGGAGGGCATAATGGTAATTTGCCAACTGGGGGCAATTTGGTCATTTTACCAACTGGGCACTGTTCACCCCCGTGGGAGACAACCTGCACGGCTATGCCATGGGTGTCTGAGCGTGCAAATTGTTTTTTGGAACCCAATCGCTCGTGATGGGTGCTAGTGGACTGAGGGAATTGTTTTTGTGACTGAGTGGGAGGCAATCGTGCCTGGTGTGGTGAGAGGCAGTGCACGGGCTGGTGCTCTTTTGAGGTAAGAAAACAGAGTGGGCAGGAGGTTGAAGTTGCACGGGTGAGATTGGAATTGGGGCAATGTCGTGGTCTAGTTACTTAGGCAGATAGTGTGGGAGCAGGGAGAGAAGGGAGTGCACGGTTGAGTGGTGTCTGTGCGGGGAACAGAATGCTGGACTGGTGCCATGGGAGCTGAGGAAAACAGAGACCTTGTTCAGGCCATGATTGATCTTCCCAAGGCCACAGTGAGTGAAATTGTGAACGGGAGAAGGAACTAGGAGGAGAGAACTGAGTTCTGAGGGGGAAAGAAGAAAGAAATGGAGGGATTTGAGAAACCAGAGAGTCTGAAATCAAAATTCGGAAATAGAGGGAAAAATACCAAATTCGATCTGTGAGTCTTGGGGGTCCAAACTGATAATCAGTGCAGCTACCTGGGCTGGTGTCGACTGCAACCACGCAAAAATCGATTGGGAGTGGTCGTGTCTTGACCCCAGACTGAGGTTCAGTTTCTGGGAACGGGTCGTGGTGGAGTCCAGGTGGTTGGAGGCTCGGGACCTTGGATTTGAGCTCAGAAACATGTTCTTATGGATCCTGCAGTGCTGCTGGGTGAAGAAATTGAAGGAAACGATGGGTATTGGTGCACTCCAGTGATGAACAGTGGTCGGTTCTTCGTCGGAAAATCCAAGCTTGGAGTCGTGATGATTGAGGTTAGTTCTTGTGAAATTACTTGTGTGATCGTCCATAGAATCAGTATACGAAGCTCCCCAACTAATTAATTGAGTGTATCTGCGACTGTGTAATGAATGGGGACTAAGAACCCGATGATTGGGCTGGTTTTAGGCCATGTCGACGTGAATGAGTAAAACAGAACTTAAATTAGGTCCATTTCGATGCCATCTGAGGGTTTAATTGAAGGAATTAAGTGGATATTTGCAGGGATTGAATCGGGTCCAGTCGCGGGTTGCATACCCGTTTTACAGTGGAATCGGGTGAGGATGGTGATCGTTGGGGTTACTGTAGCTGGCGCGTGAGTGTCACGCGCAGCCGCTTGCGGCGGCGCGTGACGGCGCGTGGGGCCGAATTTCAAGGTGAGTTCAACACGAACTTTGTCCTATACAATGTAACGAACATTTTAACGTTGGTTTCGAATTTTTCGGACGCCGTTCCGATGTTGTTTCGAGGGTCCGAAGGTTTATATTACGTTTGTAATTAACGATTAATTCCCGGAAAATTATGGGAAAATGGTATGTTTTTATCAAAGCTCTTAGTGACACTAAATTATGTTCTCGGACAGGATTTGGAATTTCTGGAAAATATGGGAAATTACGGAACCGCGTGCGGCGCGGAACCGAGCCCTATTGGACGGTGTGTGAGTGGACGTTGCTTTCAAAATTTAATGCATGCATAAATTATTTCTATGATTTTTATGATTATGATTATAAGTTGTGATTGATTTCGATTCCCGTATTTATCCGTATTCGATTTCCGTATTTATGCGTATTTTTACTATATATGTGAAATTACACGTATTTCGAGACTATGGTTACTTTTGTGCTTAATAATGGTTTAATGAAAGAGTTTATATGAAATGGGTGTATGATGATTTAAGAAAGTTGTTTATGATTGTGAGTGCGATTTACGGTGTGGACACGATTTTCGAGGTTTTTGCAGTTTTGCACGTTTTACGAGATTTGAGTTTATTGTGATTTGATCACTGTTGATGTTTGGATTTGGAATGTGAATTGAGGTTTGCGATTCCGAGGATTTTAAATTGGATTTTGAGTATGCTTGACTAGACCGGGATTTTAGTGATTATGGTCGTGGTTTTGATGCCCGGATAATGTGATTTGAGAAATGAAGTGATTTCAAGGAATTAAAAAGGCTTTTGAATAAGATGATTTCTGGTTTGGTGCTTGGGGCAGAAAAGTAACTTGGATTAACGAGTTTTCAATTTTCGGAAATTTAAGTGGATTCTTGGTTTGGGTTCGGGATGATGTTTCCGGATGCCGGCTTACGGAATCATTATTGCGAATTCGAATTCGGGAATGAAAAAGGATTTAATAAATTGATTTGGTCTGTTTTTGCATGCCCCATGTTTCATGATGATTTGATTATGTTTGTAAAGTATGATTTGGGGAAAATGAATGTGGAATTTCGGACCATGGGTCCTGTTGTGAAAAATGTGATTTTGGGATGGATCCCACGTGGTCGTGATTGATGAACTGTTTTGGGGTTTAAAGACCCGCTGAAAACTGCTTTGGGTTTGAAGACCCGTTGTTGTGTTTGAAAACTGTTTTGGGATTAAAAACCCGGTGCTATTGCTGGAGCACGTTTTGAGTTTAAAGACTCGGTTAATTGATGACGGGGGAGGGCCCTTATTGAGTTTAAAAACTCGTGAGTTTAAAGACTCGGTTATTGTGATACCCCCGAGGCCTATTGATTCTGTTTTGAGTTTAAAGACTCGTTGAAATCCCGGGAAGGCCTGATGATGCGCATGGTTTTGAGTTTAAAGACTCGGGCGCACTTGATATCCAGCAAAATGATTGACTTGTGATTTATTGATGATTTCTGATGTTTCAGTTGAGTTGGGCAGTGGCCTGGTATATGGTTGTTGGTTTGGATCATGTGTGCATTTGGTTTGATTCATGGTTTTGGGCTGTGGCCCTGTGTTCATGATTGCGGGCTATGACCCGAAGGTTAAGGAAAGGAAAATGTTTCTGATCTTTCATATATGGATTTCTTATGTTGAAAATGTAACAGATTGCGAAATGATTTTTGTATGCATGCATTGGTTTTTACTTGGAGGGTAAAAACGTCTTTCCGTAACAGTTTTGCAAACTGAATTCTTTTTGTCCACTCACACCTTTTGGTTTTTATTGACCCTCCAGGTCGTGGCGCGTTGTTCGAGGCTGTACGAGGGGCGGAGGCATGAGTAAGTACGTGTGGCTATCCCTGGTTTGGCAAGTACTGAGGGTAACTTGGGGTTTTCAGTCACCTTGCCAGACGGGAGCAGGACCGGGCGCGGTTATCGATGCCCCTCTCAGGGCGGTCCTGTCACTCAATATCCCGATGGGGTGGTAATCCCGGTAAATCCTCCGGAAAAACATCAGGAAATTCCCGCACAACCGGAATATCTTCCGCCTTTAACGGTGCAGCACGTGTGTCAACCACGTGAGCCAAATATCCCTGGCACCCTTTCCTCAACAACTTACTTGCTTTCAAAGCTGAGATCACACAAATAGGAATTGCTTGCTGCTCTCCCTGAAAGGTAGTTTCTAGTAACCCTGGACTCCGAAAAGTTACCTTATTATCGAAACACTCGATAGAAGCATGATGTAATGTCAACCAATTCATCCCCGAAATAACATCAAAATCATGCAAGTCCAGGAGTATCAAATCAACTACTAACCCCACATCATCTACCATCACAGGACACTTTCTCAACACCTGATTTACCACATACACCTCACCCGTGGGCGTACTCACACCCATATCACTACCTAGTGCGGACACCTCTCTGTCTGATAATAATCCACAACTCCGCGAGATAAAAGAATGAGTAGCCCCCGGATCTATCAAAGCACGTACATCATGACCAAGGATTGTAAGTGTACTTGTCACAACGCCAGGTGCTCCCCGGGCCTCCTGCTGTGTAACTGCAAAAACTCATGTCTGTGGTTCTGAAGATCGACCACGACCCCTCAATCCACTGCTAGCTCCAGCACCTCCTCTAGTACTCGCTGTCCCAGAAACTGAAGTTGCACTCCGACCTTGCTCTACTGCACCCCTACCTGCGCCACCACCCTGTAGTAAAGATAGACACTCTCTCCGGTAGTGGTCCCGCTGTCCACAGAAGAAACAAATAACATTAGAAACATCTCGACTAAATCCGCCACTCTGTCTTCCTGTGGAAGCAACTGACGTCGCACTCGTCTGCGGGGTCGGCTGTGCTCTGGATCCTCTGAACTCGGAACTCTGGAAACTGCCAGACCTACCAAATCGATCACTACCAGCGGATGAAGCTCCACTATAACTGCCTCTCTTCGGGGCTCTCTGGCTCGATGATCCAGGAAACGGACGCACTCGACGTTGCCCACCACCTGAGAACTGTGGACCGTGCCGACAAACTGGCCTCCACCTGTACTGCAACATCAGATAACTCTCTGAGGGTAGTAAAAGATCCAGACGTCACAATGGCACGTATCTCGCCTCGCATGCCAAGCTCAAACCTACGGCATTTCTCAGCCTCCGTAGATACAAAGGCAGGAGCAAAACGTGCTAACATCTGAAACTTCTGCTCGTACTTTGTTACTAATATATTCCCCTGTCGAAGCTGTAGAAACTCTTCCTCCTTAGTATTGTGGAACGAACGGGGATAATATTGATCAAGGAACCGCTCATGAAAAGTCTCCCAAGTCACTGTATGGGCATCCCAACCTGATAACTCTAGGGTATACCACCACTCATATGAGGCCCCATCCAGCAAAAAGGTGGCCAACACAACTCGATCCTCAGGAGGACATTGCATCACAGAAAAAATCCGCTCAAACCGAGTAATCCATCGATGGGCTTCCTCATGATCTGCCCCACCATTATATACCGTAGCCCCAAGGCACTGGGCTAGCTCGATCGTGGCACTCTCAGCTTCTCTAGCAACGTTTTCTGCAGGTCGTGGAAGGGGTTCACGTCGCGAAGACATGGCCAATCGTTTTCTGAAAGATGCATAAGTTAGTACAACGACCTAGGCACATCAAAGTGCCAGACATAAACCGTCAACCTATGCTCTGATACCAATTGACAGGACCCACCCCGATTATCACCTCGATAATCGGGAAGAATCCTGCTCCCGTCTGACAACAGAACACAAATGATCAAAATAACCATAATAATTACATCACATACATTGTCAGATCAGGGAGAACGTCTGATACAACATACTGTACAACAAGTCAACAGTATCACAGAGCATAGTTAACAGTACAAGATAAGGATAAAACCCTACTCTATGAGCTAACTACACACGCAACGGGAAAACTTTATGCCTCTACCTCTGCCTCGGCGTTAGCCCCAAAAATCGCACCACGACCTGGAGGGTATTAAAACATAAAAGTGTGAGTGGACTAAAACTAATAGTTATAGAAAACAGTTTTAATGAAATCAGGGTTCAGCCTCCATTTTTCAAAACACGCATGCATAACTAAGTACTTGAAAACAATCACATAAAGCCGTATGGAAACCGTTACAAAAGACAATTATAAAATCATGGAAAGCCGAATGTAACATCAACAAATCGAACCTGCTGGATCTATCTCTTTAAACTCAAGTAACATATATCAGGCCTTCCGAGGATATCAACGAGTCTTTAAACTCAAAACACAATCAATAGGCCTCGGGGGATATCACAGTAACCGAGTCTTTAAACTCAAAACATATCAATGAAGGGCCCTCCCCCGTCATCAATCAACCGGCTCTTAAAACCCAAAACCAGATCCAGCAATAGTACCGGGTCTTTAAAACCAAATCTATGTGTAATTTATAGCAATCCAGAATTCATTGTAATCCAAATTCCAAAACCAAATCCGAAATCATTTTTAATCGAATTGGGACTCATGTTCGAATTTCACGTTCAAATTCCAAATCATACTCACAAATCATAATCAAAACATCATCAAGACATGATACACACAAAATCATATAAAATCATCCATCAAACCATCATCAAAGCATACGAGAAACCATAGTCTCGAAATACGTAAAATGCGATAAATCACATCGAAAAGTATGCAATCACGTAAAGTAGGAATATCATAATCATAAGCATAAAATCATATATGGAAACATGAAACGATTAAGTAAAAACAGTTATGCATGCTCGGTTAGAAAACAAAAGTCCATTCACTAAGTCCAAACGCGTCAATCGTGTCCTACATGCTCCCCGGATTCCTCAGGGATGTTCTGGCCTGTCAAAGATCATAATTTCGGGTCACAAATACTTTCATTAAGCTTACATTAATTTCCCCAATTTTTCAGGATTTTTCAACGTAATTAAATTAAAACCCTAAACCTTCGGACACTCAAAACTATCTCGAAACGGCGTCCAATCGACTCAAAACTTGTCTCAAAATGTTCGTTACATTGTAAGGATAAATCATATGTTGACCTTGACCGGAGATACTTCCTCACGCGTCGCCCAATGATGTTGCGCGTAAAAGTCACGCGCCCTCACGCCCCGCCCAAAAAGGCTGCGCGTAAAAGTCAAGCGCCATGTACAATACTGCTACAGTGTCGTCTGCTTCACCCGTTTTTCTGCTAAACGGGTCACGAACCCGCAACATGACCCGGTTCGTTTTCCTTCATTTCGACCTTATTTCTTTCAATTCTTCCACCGAATTCCATCTATTCTATCTCAATTTAGGTTCCCCGCCATTAATTACACAAATAAAACCCTTAATCCATCATTTCCCCAATGAATATTTAAACGGTTTTAAATTTCTAATCTCACTCAATTCGTCTTAGTTTTCTAATTAATTGATACAGAAGCATCGTGAGGTTGTAATGAACATTCTAAAATAATCAATTACACAATTGCTTACTTCTAAGTACTTGTACTCAACCTCGATTTTTCAAGAAATTGGAACTCCAGTTCTTGGTCGAAACACGGTCAAGCTCCTTCGATTTTTGTGTGGTTGGATTCGAAACAATCTCAGAAGGCTGTTTTTAATCTCAATTTGGATCCTCTCAACTCACAAAATTAAATTTAAATTTTCACTCAAATTTTCTAATTTCCATGATTCTGGGCCTCTCTCTATTCTTAATTTTCTTTTCTATCTCAGTCTCTCAATTCTTTCTCCAGCGTCTCTGTTTTCTCAGTTCCTCACAGTGGTTTAATTTCATTAATTCACTCATCACCTGGAAAATCACTCACCGTTTGAAATTGAAACGGTGCTCTATTTTTCCAAACAGCCACACCTGTGCATACACTTACCCAAGGCCGAGCCACTTTCCTGTTTTTCCTAGTGACATGTGTCACTCAAACAATTAAACAGCTAAAGTTAAACATCTCACTTTAGCTAATTATGCTTTCACCGTCCAATTTACCATTTTACCCTTCCTTCATACAATTACCAAAATGCCCTTCATCATTCTAGAGTCATAACTTATTCATCCAAAGTCCGATTTCAGCGTGCCGCCTGTCTACGGACTCAGGGAATCGAGAGCTACCTAATGGTACTTGAATTACGTGAAAAACATATGTCATGTAAAAAGTTAACTTTGACCACACTATTTACAAGGGTAAAAACGTCATTTTACATATTATTTTATAAATTTACATTCCTTGGGTTTCCGTGGCGTTACATCTTAAGTTTCGGGGAGCATTTGAGGTCCTAGTTGAGGATGATCCGAATTATGCTGCTTATTTTGTAAGTGATCGAAGGGTAGGACCACCGTTTGAGTATGATTGGGAAGTAGCAAGTTCATTTGATGCTTATTTGAAACCCTTTTATGAAGTAACTTTGCGAGTACGTTGCACCTTTACACCCACAATCCAATGTGCTTTACTTGATATGTATAGGATTTTAACTTTTTTTGCGTCGTGAACAGAAGAGTGTTTTATTTTCTGGCATTGCAAGCACCATGCAAGCCAAATTTGACAAGTATTGGGGGAAGTGGAGCGTATGAACCAACATTATTTCATAGCCCTTGTTCTTGATCCCCGTCATAAATTGGACACTGTGGAGGAATTTTTTTTTTTTTGGGGGGGAGGGGGGGGGGGGGGGTGTTGGGGGTATTTGAGGATGATGCTGATAAGGTTGCACATGCTATTTCTAGATTGAAGATTTTATTAACTAGTCTTCATAAACTCTATTAAGACGGTGATAGTGGGGATTCTGCAAGAGAGGATAATGTTAGTGGCAGCTCCTCTGGAATAGCAAATGACAAGGTGGGTTTGACTGACGATACGGATCTTATAGTGAAGAGGATGAGGAGGATGGAAAAGAAGGAAGTTATTTCTAATGATTTGGATAGATATCTATTATATCCGTTCGAAACTATTGAGGATTCAACATTTGATATTTTGGGTTGGTGGAAAAAGATCGGTGTATCCAAATATCCAATCTTGTCGCTAATTGCACGGGATTTTCTAACTATACCCACTTCAACAATAGCTTCGGAGTCATGATTTAGCACAAGTGGAAGGGTAATTAGTTCGTATAAGAGTTCGTTGAGCCCTGAAGTTGTGGAGGCCTTGATTTGTACTCAAAATTGGCTTATGAGTATTAATGTTGCATTACATTTGGAGTCGAGTGTTGATGAAGTGGAGTGTTATCATGCCCTTGCACAAGGTAATTGTTTTATTATTTTATTATTTCTAATACATTTGTTTGTTATTAATTGTGAATTTATGTAGATAATTAACTTTGCTTGTGTCTTATATGTAGAAATGACAAATGGTCGTGCTAAGGTGTCTCAATAGTCCAATCCTTGAGACTTCTTGCCTTGTTGGTTTTCTCATGATATTTTCTACCCTTTTAATAATTTTGGATGGTTTGGTTTTGTAATCTTGTTGTTTTTATTGTTTGTAATGGACGGTTTTTTTTAAAAAAATTTTGATGCTCTGATGATTTTATTGTTTGTAATAGACATTATATGTTGGATTTTTATGGTTTGATGATTTTGTTGTTTATAATGGACATTGTAAGTGGATTTTCATTAGTTGTAATAAATATTGATTAGTTGTAATGAACATTAATTAGGTAATAAATATTGATTATTGTATAAAAAATCAAAAAAATCGGTTTTTGAAGAAAACCGAACCGGTTTGAACTGAAATGAACCGGAAAAACTAGTTTTGACCCGAAACCAAACCGAATATTCGATTTCGATTTTATTCAGTCATTGGAGAGATAACCGGACCAAACCGAACCGGTTCTCCTATCCGGTTTCGGTAAAAAAACCGAACCGAAAAACCGATTAACATGGCTACTATAACATTAGCACAACTAACAACAATAATGGAAAAACATAGCATTTATATCTTTGTTGATGTGTTTTAACAGTTTGAATTTTGATATTGTTAATATTCATATCAAACCGCATCGTACTCATCCCTAGAAACAAATGAAATGCAACATTCTTTATATTTATGATTCAATACACATGCACAAAATATATTCACCATCCTCATCATGGAATATATTTTCCATAAATGGGTCAAATTTGATGGTTATGCTAAAATTTAGCCCTAAAAACTAATAATTTTTTCAATTAATAATGCTGGACTAGATTTTACCATCTTCAACCATTTAAACTATGTCATTAATATCTCAATATTTTATTATTTTTTTATATGTTTTAATCTAATATAATATTTTTGAACAAACTATGGACTAATAATCTAATTAGACTAACTAAAATAATTTAATTAAACTAATTAAACTAAAATAATTTAATTAAACTAATTAAACTAAAATAATTTAATTAAGCTAATATTCAAGTGCCACGTGTTAGGTGACAATAAAACAATGAATTACAATTTTAGTAAATAAAGATATTAACTTAATATAGTTGGTAAATAAAGGTATTAATTTCCTAAAATTTTAAAAAAATTTGAGAAAAAATTTGACCCCACCAAAATTTGTTTATGGCCCTTGGCCTTGTGTGAAGATCAGTTTTTACCAAATTTTCCTACAATCTGACGGGCGAGGCTTCGGTACTCCGGAGGACTCAGTCCTCTGGCCATCTAATGGTTGGAAACGTCCCAAATGATCCCAGGGTTGTGAAAAATAGGAGGTAAAAATATAGGGCGGCCGACTAAAAATCATTTGAATTTGTTATTGCAGTCACTATTTGTAGTTTGTTTAACCAAAAAGTGAGAGGGCATTTTAGTAAAAATCTGTGTTGGGTTTCAGGTGCATTCTCAACAGAGCAAACATGGTATTTGGGTGGTATTCTACCGTTCCCCACCCGTGGCATGCCAACGGATGGGTAGGTTCTCGTCGGCAGTGACCGCCACGAAGAATTGGAACGAAAGATGAGGGAGAGATTTGAGAGGATGAGACAGAGATATACATCAAGAGGGCTGACGAGTTGGGATCAGACCGCAGGGATGGAGGTCGGTGAAGGACAATGGTGTTCATCTCGTCAATTGGCAGTGGCGTCGAGGATAAGACAGAGATTATGACCGCTGAGGAGTTGGGATCTGAGGGCGGGGAGGGAGATCGGTGTAGGACGAGGGTTCATCTCATCAATTGGGTTGCGCCGGGTTGGGTGTTGGTCATTCAATTCGTAAATTGGGTTGGGAGGTGTCGTTAGATTGGGTGGGGTGGACAACGGTGCTCTTTTCTCTCTCCTTTGCTTCTCCTCCATAAATGATAAAACCATTGATTGTGTCGTTGCCCTCTGATTCTTTGATCATCCGGTGTTAATCTTCAATTCGTCGTCCCTATCGGTACGTTTCTCGGCAACCACTCTCCATTTTCTTAGTCTCCCATCTCCTTCTCTCTTTATACAATTGATAATTTACTGCAGCAAATATGATAGGAAATACGTGGTTTTTTTTTTGTTCTTCAATTTAATCGATTTGAATCGGAGTATATTGGAGGTAAGCTTTATGGGATCTAATCCAAGCAGCATCTAGAGGGAAATTGGTTTTCTGGGTCAAAACGTGTAATGAACCCGATGGGGTAGAACCGTAGACAATTACTAGGAAGGTGACCTGCCGTTACAGGTTACATATGAGGTAAAAATGGCAGGGAAATTGCTTAAGCTGTATGTGTTAAGAGTATAAATTATTGTGACTTGGTAATTCTGTTACATATGAGGTAAAAATGGCAGGGAAATTGCTTAAGCTGTATGTGTTAGAGTATAAATTATTGTGACTTGGTAATTCTCTTCAACTTCTTCTGTATTTCTAACCCCGAGCCTGTTGGAATTGGCTGTTTTTATGGGGACAAATAACAGGTCATTTGTTTGTACTTGGATTAACCGGCAGGTTTTGATGAGCCCTGAATCACCCCCTGAGTCAGTGTCTTCAATTGTAACCATGTGGACTATTAGACTTGATACATATCAGTATTTATCCTGATATGATGCTCTCTAATTTCGGTGTTTTCCCGATCTGAGGAACTAATTATATTTTCATTTACTCACATATAGGTAGCTTTGGAAAGGTATAACAAAATGAAAGGAAATTCCCCTGAAAGATTGGTTTCTGGATCCAATGATTTTACAATGTTTCTATGGGAACCTTTTATCATCAAAAAGCCCAAAACTCGCATGACAGGCCATCAACAGGTAAATAATCTCATGTTTGGTTTTAAGTTGTAGTCCTAGTTGTTGATCAGAGTTCAATAGTACCTTAGTAGTTCCGGTTTTTCTTATGAGTTATGACTTAAAATGCCAAGTTCCTATTTGTCAGCTGACTTGGGTCCCAGTCCTCTATTTGGATCGTTAATTTTTTCTTTAGGCTTGCTATGATAGTTGCATCTTTTATATTTGTAAATCGTGATGGTTTCACCACCCTCTCTCTTATATCAAGCTGATGTTTAAACAATGTCATGCCAATCATTAGACAGTGTTTATTTGATCTGTAGTTCTGGGTGATAGTTTGGGTTCAATTCTCTGCCAAATGTTTTTATTTTGACCGGTTGTTCTCTTACTGCTAGTATATTTTAGTCGTATGCATGATGCAAAGTCATGACAGTATAGTTTTGAACTTAGAACTCTGATTACTGTTTGTTCTTTAAGGTTATTGGTTATAGTAAAAGCCTATATAAAGGTAAGAGCCCAAGCTAGTGAGTACGACGGGTTTTTTGGATTTGAAGGGGACTTTTATTTTGTTAATTTCTAATTTTCAAGTTTGAAAGAAAGGCACCCACTTGACCCCGCGTCTCCCGTATTGGGTTGAAATTTGAAGGTGGAAGGACAATAAGATGAATGTTTATCGTGGTAAAAGTTTGGTTGGCATGACATTAATCCCTCAGCTCAGTGTATGGAGTGGAATTGTATTATTATTTGAATTTTTAGCAGTTTGTGTTGGCCATGGTGGTGGGGGGTTTTTTTTTAGTATAAAAGGGGACAAGTGACGAGTTGAAGTATCAGAAAGATGGTTAGAGATTGATTTTAGGTTACCATTGATTGGACTTTCAAGATTACTTCATTTCTTTTGGTTGTAGAAATCCTCAAGTATGATTTTTACTTGGAGTATGATGTTCTTGAATTTGGATTTAAGATCCATTTACAATCTATAACTGTTGCAGATGTCACGTCTTTCCTTGAAGTGGAACGATTACATCGCCCAGGAGGAAAGATAGGAATCTTGGCCATCAATTACAGTGGTCAAATGAAGATAAGGAGTGAAGGACAGGATTTTATAAGGATACCTACAAATGTGTAACTTTTGTTACTACTTTCATTATGCAAACATGGTCCCATGTCAAACCCAGAATTTGTAGTTGTCTTATAAATTTTGTTACTTTGATAAAGGCAGTCCAGTGTGACTTTCATACGGTTGATGAAGCATTTATGCAGTAGCTCACCATTGCAAAAGTATGTAACACATTCAATTCTAATTTTTGTGGGCATCCATGATTCATACTCAAATGAATAACAATTCCTATTTTACAATTACAACATGAAAGGAGTTAAATAAAATATGCAACATGTAGGATGGTATATTAATAGGAAGCAAAGATATATACATTGCAGGGCAATTTGAAAGCACTAGCATCGGAACTGAACAGAAGAGTGAGTATATATACATTATCATTTACAAAGGATAATCTGAAGGACCACCGGCCCACGCCCACCTAGGGTTCGTTTGATAACTCAACTACAAATTGGTGCGGATGGAAGTCCTACGCTCCTAAATGTGGTCTGAAATCACATTATCATTTACAAATGATGCATCGAATCCACATGAACACCATATTCAAATGTTTAACGGCATAGGGAAATACTCTAATCTTCATGACAGTAACAAGTGTTCAAGCAATCCTGATCAGAAAGGACAATTGTGGCTAATCTGTACTCACCCACATTGGACGGCAGGGTTCCCCTGAACAGGAAATATTTAGTGTTAATCAAGTCTCGCATAAGTAACAATAAAACATTTACAAATGCCAAATACTAAATGTCAGTGTCAATTGGAAGGTACCTGGATTTCCATTATGGATGCCTGTTACATTTGCACACGAAACATAAGCAATCAGTGTCAATTGGAAGAACAACACTCAATAGCGCACATGAAATATGTGGAAAGGACACGGGTGTTGGCATATATTGAAAGCGTTGACGTGAGAAGGTTCCAACGGCAGAAAGGTAGTAACAAATACAAGAATTATGTAATCCTACTAAAGAAGGGAATTCAACACAACTGAACACATCAGGAAACACCATAATTGGCATCACAAATGCTACACTACTAAGACGAAGCGCGTGTATACCAACCTTAATTTATAGGTTGGAACGACTATTATTAGGTTAATTGCACCTCCCAGACTTAATTTGGTTGATCATGCAATTCATACGATAGAACCACTACAAACTACAGAATGGATGCTAGTCGTAGGATGCATACCAGCTTGTTCCTTCATGGTTGAGGAAGAGTATTCAGTTGTTGCTAGTTGGATATTATCTGCTAATCCTTCAGATAGGGAGACTGTGGAGCCAGGCCGAAATGAATTAGGATCCTCCCTTGACGATAAATGCGGCCAACCATCCTCAGCTGTAAATTGAGCACCCATGTTATTGTTCCCTCCGGGACGCAGTGGACATGTTGTCCTCGTGTGACCGCATACTCTGCATATACTACAAGCTTGTCTTTTTGTCTTGGACTTATACTTCCTAGAGGTGGGGGCGGCTTGTCCTTTCCTTTGCAGTTGCAATGTTACCATCTCTTATGATCTTATCTTTTCGTCCAACACTTCCAACTTTGTCAGAAACGCGTTCTCCGTGCTGGTTTATTGATTGGAATTTTGTGGTCAATGAAGCAACTTCAAGTTTTATCTCATTGAATGATTCATTACTCTTGGAAGCAACATGACACAACTTCTTGCACATTGCACCAATTGCCCCGTATCTAGCGGCTTTAACAGTATCATCAAAGTAGGAATCCTCGTTTCTCTGCAATGGGACTCCTTGCCTCGCCTCTTTCGTAAACCTTTTCAAAATGACACTTGTGGGAATCGCCATCATCCCCTCCCACTTCATCATTCCAAAAATATGACTACATGGAGTGCCTTTAGACTCTAAACTGTCACAACTGCACTCTATACGTTCGTTTTGCTCCTTGAAGTAGTTTACAGTCCATTTATGTTCGGGCTTCCCATACATAGAGACGACGTAGCTCGAGTAGTCGGGGAAAGTAGCTGGCGCCATGACATTTAATTGAGCCACCGCATTTATCTCTGCCTGAACAATATAGAACACCTTTTCTGTATAAACTGTTGCTGCATGTTTCTCAAGCATTCTTAGGGGGGTGGTCAAAACAGGGGTTGAGTTAAAATTTCGGAAATCCTCCATTGCACACTTATTCCTTACTCGCAAGACCCCCCGATCCAGTTGGCTGACACATTCTTGAATCTTCACTGATGATCGCTTTAGAAAATCTTTCAAGCAAAAGTTCATGCTCTCACACCGTTGAGTGCTAGTAATTCCTCCCAAAAAATGGCCTCTGAATGCCGCCTGAGACCATCTCCCTTTTCTTTTGTAAAGGCTCTTCATTGTTTTATTTTCATGGAGTTTAAACCGATCAAGAATTAACCTCCACTTTTCTTCAAATTCTGCTCCGGTAATGTGTTGATACAAACATTCCTTGAAAAGCAGTAAGAGAGGTGGGTTATTAGTGATTTCCGAGACAGTTCTCAAAAGATGCCAAGAACATAATCGATGGCGCACGCCGGGAAACCTCGTATGTATTGCACTTCGCATTGCTTCATCGCCATCAGTGAAGACAGAAATTGGCATTCTCCCTCCCATTGACTCCAAAAAAGTATTCAATAGCCAACAATAAGTTTCTGCTGTCTCATTACATAAAAGGGCTGATGCAAAAACCACATTCATTCGATGATTATTCATACCCACAAAAAGTACCAAGGGCTTGCCATACAAGTTTGTCTTGTAAGTGCTATCAAACATAATCACGTCTCCAAAACAAGTATAATCATATAATGATTCGGAGTCTCGCCAAAACAAATTTGCTAACCTCTCCTCTTCGTCCACCATGAATCTGCAGTAGAACCCCAAATCTGTCGATGCTTTTGCATTCATATATGAAAGGGCAGCCTCTGAGTCACCTTCAAGTACAAGAGCACGTCGGTTTCTATACAATTTGTTGTGAAGATCTTTGATACTAAAACCAACATTAACGTAGCCCCCAGCTTGATCCACCATATATTCATAACATTTGCTTGTTCGTATACAAGCCTGTCGCATAGAATTGGCTTGGGCTATTTCAGGCTCCAATACCTGCCTGTGCGAAACCAGATAGGGTGAATGTCGTGGGGTTGCCAACTCATGGCTATGCTCTATGTGGAATTCACACACGGTGTACAAACTGGATTTAGTTGACAAGTTAATCCGCATACATGCGCCACAATTCTCCCTAGTTTCAGGCCTAGGGGTATTAACCCGTCCATCCAGCTCAATCCACTTACGGCGTCTCTGCCCCTCTTTCGAACACGTCCATTTCCTTCTAGTAACTACATTGTGCTTGTTCCTATCCATGTAACCCTTCCTCACGGAAAACCCAACAGCCTTAGCATAACGAGTATAGAATAGGTCTGCTTCTTCTACAGTTTGAAACTCTGCTCCGACCATGTCTTTGTAAGTCAGCTCATCATATCTCTTGCCTCGAAACCCCGAACCCCCGGAACCTGAAGCGTCGACCATAGGGTCACTGGCGTCATCAGTTGTTCGAAATGAATCAGTCCCCGCGTACGTTTGAAACTGATCATCTTCATCTAATGCAACAATTGCAGAGGATGCCTTCCCAAACTGGGGCCTTGCTGCCAGCCCTCTTTCCATATCCATTCCTATGCTGCAAGTAGCTTATATAATTGATCAGCGTGACCAGTTGTTAGGGCACTACATGTAGATATGTACAAACCGGAACGATGTAAATAGTGTTGGGTATGATCTTCAATCAGAAACAACAGCCATTGATGACCTGGTAAATCAGAATGACTATTAGCCAAAAGATCCCTACTCATAGCATACTAATATTTCCACAAGTAAGAAATTCCTGTAAATGTGTATTCAATAAGGCAAATTAAGGGCAAGTGACAAACCCAAATAGTTTTATTACCGCTATGATACGCGGTTGAAACGCACAATGTTCACCCCCGTACCAGAGACATTGAGTTAGGTGGCTCATGGGAAGGTTTGAGGGAGGAGTTAAGGAAAAAGATGAACACTGCTGACAACCTACCAGATCGCCGACGACCAGGGCACTAACAGGCCAACACATCTACGCGGGTAACGCCCAGGGCTACGGTGGCGAGACATGGCAAATGCTCTAGTCTACAGCTTGACGGCGTCCTGGTTTCGCGGGGTTCGCACAACCCAGGTGAGGATCTGCGTGCATATTATATGTTTATAGAGCTTTAAGTGAACCCGCGTTCATATTCCAACTCGAGGGATATAAAGTTCAAGGCTAACCTTGGAACTGATGTAGTTGGGGATTTGACGATTTTGGTAATTTGGTTGTTCTGATGTTTGAGGTGAATGGATGTGGTGTGTCTGGTGCAATTATTTGAGCCTGCAGCTAATGGAAAAATAAATTTTGGCCGCTCCATCATTCCAATCCCTTACCGTATATGTACTACGTAAGCTTTAAAATTCTTCCATGAATTTAAACTGAACACATAGGTCAATTTTGCATTGTGTTTCTAATGTGAGTAGGGAAGGTTTGTTTGAGGGAACCTAAACCGACCATGATTGACCATTTGAAACAATGTGCCTAGCTGAGTATAAAGTTGGTAAATTGACCACCCAATTACACGGTGCAACCCTGAACACGGCGATTGAAAGTAAGTGAGGCGGGCACCCTCATGTTGTAGTTGAGGTGGATGTGACAAGCAACAAGTCGCTAGTAAGGTGCGTTAAAACAGTTTGGTACCTAATGCTAAATATGTAGGCATCGACTGATTTCACACCATGAATGTAGAGCTGGGTTCCTGGCAATCAAACAAGCTATAGTGTAATTGATCTACAAAGTTTATACGGTGCATAGAACCAGTTGTCTTCGGTCGTTGGTGGCACACCAATGTGAACAATGAAGCCTAATCTTACTGCGCAAATGGCAGGTACTAAAATGCATCTCCTTTTACACCTTGCATGTAAATACACTAGATGCTGCCAACATGTTGTAGGCCAATTTTTAAACATCACAATTGACATTATAGTGTTAAAACAACAAGAAATGCAACGACACCTTAGTGAAACAATATAATGGCAAAGGATAGATTGGTACTTGCACATAACCTCGAACCAAAAACATGGAGTTTAAGGGTAAGGCATGAATAATAACCGTACGAAACCTACCGTGGATTACTTAATGTTGTTTAATAACAGACTTTGCATTGTAACATAAACTGCCTAGGTAGTGGAGTCCGGAAATCAATTCTCAATCAACGGGTAAACATTTCCTGCAAAACATGAAACACACAGCCCCCGCGCAGCTTACATATTGCCTCCCATTGATTGCAACTGATTGTTCTCATGCTTCACCAAATATAGTGCCAATCGTTCGCGTTCATATTTGGAGTCATAGTGCTAAAACAGTGCATAATGATTTAAAAAGTCATTGGATAAACATCTTAAGGTCTATATCAACCAAGGGAAATATTGAACGCGACAATACCTCGGCATCCTGCAAAGCGTCAATGCTTGGGTAATCGACCATGAAACGCAAGACAAAGATCCCGCAATCGAATCCATTTGGTTGGGTAGGAACATTAACCTCACGATAGACTCTAAATGATCCCACCCCTCTCAATCTCTCCATCCCCGCAACAGCTAGTTCTGGGTTGCTAAATAAAACGGTCTCCATCGCCTGCAACTATTTTAGATGCCCACTTATAAGGTTCCCTCCCAAAATGGCAGTTAACTTATCACTACTTCAACAATCGTATGTTTGAATTATGGTAGTCTAACAACTCACAACTTTCAGGCATAGCTGTGCTCTGCGGCTTCGTGCCCTCCCCTGATTGAGGGGATCCCATATCTCTGTGCTCTGTTCGCTCACATGCACTATGATGAGGAACCAATGTCCCGCCTCAACATCCAGAACGGGGAAAAATATCTGCATGTAGGTGGGAATGCATGGTGAGGTTTTGTTATACCCAACACACAAAACAAATGTTCTTTGGACAATTTCTTTTACCTTTTCAAGGTTGGGTAAAACCTGCCCTAATTTCCCCATACATTAGTACCTCCTGAGTGACCGAACCTGCCTAGTGGGATTGCCGGCTTCCTCAAGACAATAGACAGCTTTTGTCTATAGGAAAAGACGAAGTCATGATAAGTTGATTACAGTTGGCAAACATTACAATGCAATATTATTGGTGGTAAACGTACCGTGAAATTTGGGGGAATATACCAATGACCATTAACTGTCCCGCCCATCAAATTCATTGCGAGGTCCATTAGCTATGGTCGGGTCCACAAGAACATAGCACCATTCAACCAAAAATATTGACATTGGAAATCCAAATATGTACACCCCACCAAACACTTATCGCTTACCCGGTTGGAGATGCAGGTTTCTGGTAGCATACATCTGATATCCATCCTTGTTACATGATCTCCTTCAGTTTGGATAATGACTTGGCTGCAGTGAATATAATGATATTAATGCAACACGGTTAGTCTGTGCGATGCACGAAGCTACAGTGTATACTTTCACATATCAATGTGCACCATTGCATTTACCTTGGATCGTTTCGGACATCAAATATAGTGGCCAGAAGGGCCTGGTCAAACTCATCAAACTCATTGTCACCTCTATCTTCCCAAATCCAGCCCTTGGGGAGTTTTTTGGTTCCCCTCAATGTGTCAGTTGTTCGAACCTTCTGCTTATCCTTCCGAAGTTGGCCCTCCAACGGAACCTGAGTTGCGGGCCTTGTTTTTATTTTTCGGCTGATAACCGTGGGCTCCACTGATTGGCCATATCCCTGTGCGGTGGCAGCACACCCAACATCCGGCTGCTGTTAACATTGAATATAATAAATAACTCCACTAGGATAAGCTTACTGTTACCAAACACCTGACTAAACCAGTTCCAATATGTTAAAAGTGAGTGGGGAAACAAACATTGGGGTACAGGACATTTACCGTGAATGAGTCGATGGGTGCATTGGTTGGGTGATTGGAGCTCCCAGTGTCCTCCACCCGCATTGAGTCAAACGTATGCGTCATGGTGGTCATAGGGTGGGTGTCATACTGGGGGCCAACCGGTTCAATCATTTGCCTCTCTGTTAAAAGGGTGCACATCCTTGTCCACTTCCTCCTGTCCCACGCTATAATTGGTGGCAAGGCTCTGTCCACCACCAAATAACCGTCGCCAATTTTGTCCAGATAAAATAGCTCCAAAAAACTGGTGCACCCTCCAAGAATTATCTGGTTTGACTGTGAAAACTCTTTGATGTTGGCCATCAGCTCCTCCAAACAGATGGAGGCCCAATCGATGCCACTATACCCCCGGCCATACAAAAATGCTACCAAGTAGTGGTGGCGAACTTCAAAATAATCCATCGGCAATAGGACTGTACCCATTAGAAACAAGACAAATGCGATCTCAAATTCAGTATCCGGCTGTCGCATTGTTACTATAATGTTCCGGAGGCTGTCCAAAAATAGGGCACCGTTCTGGCGACAGTATTTAGATAAGAATTGGCCGACTGTGTCTCTTGAAATGGACCATCCCCTGTGCCGTGGGCGGTTGACAGGACGGATGCCCATTATCCGCGAAAAATCCCTGGGCCAGATCTTATGCACCCGGCCCTCGATTTCCATTGAAGGAACATCTGGGTTTGTCATGCGTAGGATGGGCGTGAAATGTTCCGGGGGCAGCCCCGTCCATGCTATACGTCGAATGACTCGAAACCCCAATTCATCAACTGCCGCAGCTGTTGCTTGTGACAATTCCGCCATTGTGTCTTTAAAGAATTTTGCCATACAGTACGTCCTCACGGGTGCCCCCTCGTTCGAACCTTGGCCGCTGCCTACCCCTGGAACCTGTAAACCATGCAAAGGTGGACTTCAGACATGCTAAAACGGACATGGGAAGTTGGTACATACCAAACACTACTCTAAGCCAAACTAATACAACCGACCTTGGTACTGTCTCAGATACCAAACACACATATTCTTGTAATTAAGCCATCTCAAAATCACCACTTACGATTGCCAACATTAAACATCAGGAGATTTACAAGGAAGACATCGGGAGGTTGGAACTATTTTAAACTGCATGATGGGTTGGCTTTCAGTTAACCGCCTAAACTAAATTTACAAAAAATAAGCCAAACTAGTATGTATGCAAGAGCCCAGTGAGTGGTGGCATCCGGTTGAATCTAATGACATAGGCATATTGGCCCCCTCACAATCACCATCACTACTCAACCATATTGTGAATAACACTGTGTATACGAAATTACATTCATCTCATAGTTATGTCTCCGTGATAATCTGAAAATAGTATCCCCATATTATGTTTGGTCTATTGGTCATCTATCTATAATTTCACTGACATGCATTATGAACTAACGGCGGAAGTTTAAAAATAGGGGGACAATCAAAGGCCCGACATTCAAACTACAAAATAAGGAAGGACAAAATGAATTCCCAAAATAAGAGCGGGAAAACAAGCACAATGACATTAAACTGGAGGGAAACATTTCTGAAAACCCCGCATAGGGGGGGAAATGCAAGAAGCAAAAAAAGGGGGCAAAACTTGACACTGTGCTCATTTATCATGGACAACTCAACATTTCAAACTTCAATAATCACGACTACTCAATCTAGACATTTATCGCTTCATTAATCGGATGGGTATCAACATGGGGGAAGGGTATATCACTTACATCAGCCATTGAGCTCCTCAATGTAGAATCTTGCACAAATGGCTCAGACCTGGTGGATAAGTGTACCCAGCTGCAGTGTGATTGGGGGGGGGGGGGGGGGGGGGGGGGGGGGGTCGCAGATCGCTCTGGCTTCAGACTGCGATTGGGGATATGGTGTCCGCTGTTGGGAGGTAGATGACGCCTGGCGGACTCACCGGTGGCCTCGCTGCGACCGTGTGGGTTGTGCGGCCAAAGTGGAGACTGCGAAAGAACAATGGGTTCGTTGTATGTTGGTTGTGGTGGGCGGAAATGGCATACCAATGGCAGATGTAGACGGTAGTCTGTTTGGGGGGCCGCAATTTCTGTCAGGACTTTGAGCGTCTGATTTTAAAAATTAGCGGTATTCAAATTAAAGCCAACCCACATTATGTAAATGGCAATTAAATTGGTACAAACGAGGGAGGCATGCGAGATGAGTAGTAAGTGACAGGACCCGTCCCAATCCCACTGGGACCACCCGGGGACGTGACCCGCTCCCGTCTGACAATGACTCTAAACATACCAAAATTACCCTTAAATAAAAACCAAAGACTCACATAGATAGATAACGTACAAACACAGTGTTTAAAGTGATACTGTCAGACAAGAGAAAGTAAAATACAACATGTGAGCACACTAGTCAGAGTACATTTATTCGGTGCTCAACCTACCCACAAGTGGGTGTACAGGTGCACAGCTAGGCAAACTAAACCTCTGCCTCCTCCTCCGGATCCTCCTCCTCTATTGCCGTGTCAGGGTCTGGAGGGGTCAGTAAAACAAGGGTGAGTGGGCCAAAAATAACAGTTTAGAAATCAATTTAATAATAAAATAATCATAAGGTTTTACCCCTCCGTTTTCCAAATCTTGCATGCAGTGAAAACATAATATTATAATGAAAGCATAACAAATGAACCACAAGAATAATCGTAAGGTGAAACTAACATATCAGTGCACTGTAAAACCCAACCCAAATGATGTCACGGTTCTAAGGCTACGCGTTGCCACTCAGGGTCTCACACCCGAGACTCTCTAGGTACATCAGCTCCTAGTATCCCGGTCACTGCCCGAGGTATATGAACATGCCTTCCTGAGAGTAAGCAGCCCAACGGGGGTCAACTACACTCAGTCAGAGCCCCGTGACTACTCCAGGGTCCACCCAGGCCAACGACCCTCCCTGGAGGTGACAATATACACAGGTAGGAAAGTACAGTACAATAACAGTATAGTTTACCCTATGTCCCCCGGACATCCCAAACAAAATCCACATATAATCCAGACGGGTCTCATGCCCAAAACATTGTAATAACATATATAAACAGTTCATAAGACTCATCAGTGGAAATAGTAAAACAGTTTATGCATGCAAGCCTTTTATAAATCAAACAGCCCACTCACACTCGGTCCTTGCTGCTCAACGATCTCTATAAACCTGTATTATTATTCCTGAGGGTTACTTAAGGACCCTATAATATCAATACCAAGACCCTAGAACAGATCCGCCTCAAAAACGCATCCCGGGCACTATTCCCGGTGCTTCAAACCCCATTTTGACCAACATAACGATCTCCGATCGACACGAAACCACCTCCATTGGATCCGTATCGTCGAAACCTTGAAAATGGTACCGGCCCCACCAAAATCACTGTTCACACGCGCCCCCACGCGCCTGGTCAACGCGTGGGTCAACGCTGCTACAGTACCGCTGACGTCAGCAGTGACGTCATGCTGACGTCAGCATGACGTCATCACTGACACTTGTCAGGTGACACGTGGCATGTTCTGATTGGTCCCTGGTCTGACAATATCTGACAGGATGATGTCATCATGACGTCATAAGTGACGTCAGCATGATGATGTCATCATGCCACAGTATCGGGTCAGACCCGTTTGACTAGAACCGGGTCGCCGCCGACCCACGGCTTGACCCGATTCAACCGTACGATTCCGGCCACCATTTTCGACGGGGTTCATCCCTATAGGGTCGTCTAGGTCTGTTCTATGGTTCTACAACCTCAAAATGGAAAGAAAATGGGAGAAAACTCACCAGTTCTCCTCTGAAACTCACGGCCAAAGTCCGATCGCCTTCTCCGGTGATCCACGCCGTCTCCGTCGTCCAAACCGGTCCTGATCGACTCGTCTCTCGCCCTAGAACATGTCTAACACCAAACAACTGAGTTCCTAGCACTAAAACAGGTTGGTCCGAAACAGGGGAGTAAAACGGGTTTTCGGGTTTTCGACCTTACCGCCGCCGTGTCGCCGCCGCAGGCCGTGCCGTCGTCCAGTTAAGCTCCTGGGGTCCTCACGGTGTAGACTGGAGCTTCCCCTGCGTCGAGATGGTGCGGTTGTCGAGGTTTGCTTCTTGGACCCGTTTCCGTCGTGTTTCGGGTCTGAGTTTTTGGACGGGATTTCGGACGGGAAAATGGGCTGGTGGTGGCTGGTGGTTGCACGGGTTGTGAAGACCAGATGATGGTGGTGCTGTGGGTGGTCGTTTGGTGCGAAGAGGATGGCTGGTTCGTGTGTTTGGATGGAGAGAAAATGGAAGAAATGCACGGGTGTGTGAGGGGATGAATGTGTGTGTTTGTAAGCAAAGGCAGACAGAGATCGTGCATGAACAAGGGAAATCAGAAGAAATGAAGGGCCAGGATTCAATCTGGCCAGAAATCCAAGGGCTAGAAACAATTGGAGGGAAAATAATTAATATAAAAATGAGTTAAATAGTGTAAATTGCTTTATTGGAATAGTAAGGCTTGGATGGGTGACACTTGTCACCAATCCATCGGTTTGATTTAAATATTAGGTTGGCACGGATTCCCGTAATAAATTAATATTTTATTCCGTTGTTCTCGGTTCGTAAATTCCGCTAAAACGCTTCCTTGACCATAACTTCTTCATACGAACTCCGATTTCGGCGTGCCGCCTGTCTACGGATTCGTGACATCCCGACCTACGTCATAGTCATGGGTCAAAGTCCAAATTGTTTCCCGGGCCAAAAGTCAAAGTTTCCCCCCCTTCAGGGGCAAAATAGTCTTTTTACATTAAAATATTATTATTCTCGGTTCGGGTCGTTACAACCTACCCTCCTTACAGAAATTTCATCCTCGAAATTTACTCAAACAAGTATGGGTACTGCCCTCTCATCAATTCCTCGGGTTCCCATGTCGCTTCCTCCACCTCGTGGTTCCGCCATAGTACTTTAACCAAAGAAATCGTCTTGTTCCTTAAGACCTTTTCCTTCCTATCCAGAATCTGCACTGGCCGTTCCTCGAAACTCAAATCTGTCATCAGTTCCAGTGGTTGCTCTGGTAGTGCATGAGAGTCATCCCGAAGATACTTCCGTAGCATTGACACATGAAATACATCATGTACTCGGGAAAGCTCCGAAGGTAGTGCTAAACGGTAAGCCACTGGACCAATCCTCTCGACAATCTCATATGGTCCGATATAACGAGGACTCAATCTCCCACGTCGTCCAAATCGAAGAATCCCTTTCCACGGTGATAACTTTAAAAAGACAAAGCCACCAACCTCGAACTCTAAATCTCGGATCCGTCGATCCGCATAGCTCTTCTGACGATCCTGGGCCGCCTTCAATCTCTCCCGAATAACCCGAACTGTCTCCTGGGTCATATCCATCAGATCCGGCCCCACTGCGGTTCTTTCTCCGATCTCCATCCAGCATACCGGTGTTCTGCACTGTCGACCATACAGTGCCTCATAGGGTGCCATTCCTATACTCGCATGGTAGCTGTTATTGTAGGCAAACTCCATTAATGGCAATCGATCAGCCCACGAATCCTGGAATTGCAACACACAGGCTCTCATCATGTCCTCGAGAGTTTGTATTGTCCTTTCAGACTGTCCGTCGGTCTGTGGGTGGAATGCCGTACTGAAGTGCAATTTCGTACCCAAAGTAGTCTGTAGACTCCTCCAAAACCTGGATGTGAAACGCGGATCCCGATCCGACACGATCGACTCTGGGGTACCGTGTAGTCGGATGATCTCATTAATGAATAGCTGGGCCAAACGGTTGAGCTTGTACGTCTCACGTACAGGCAGAAAATGCGCTGATTTAGTCAACCGGTCCACTATTACCCAGACTCCATCAACTCCACTCCTTGTCTTTGGTAACTTGAAGACAAAGTCCATTGTAATATGGTCCCACTTCCATTGTGGAATTGGAAGTGGCTGCATAGCCCCATACGGACGCTGCCGTTCTGCTTTGACCTGCTGACAGATCAAACATTTGCTAACAAACTCAGCTATCTCTCTCTTCATCCCTGGCCACCAATAATAGTCCCGGAGGGTACGGTACATCTTTGTCCCTCCTGGATGCATAGCATAGGCCGAACTGTGGGCCTCGTCTAAAATCTCTCTCCTCAACTCTGGTACCGCAGGTACACACAATCTCCCAAGCTTTACTAATGCTTCATCGCCCCTGACGGAGAAATCTTGTCTCTGTCCGGATTCAACCTCGTTCCTGTAATCACAAAGTATCTGGTCCTGTAGTTGAGCCTCGATGATCCTGTCGACCAACACGGGTCGCACATGAAAGCTAGCCAACAAGGCTCCCTGATCGTCCATCTCTAACATAACTCCGCTCTTCCGAAGTTCCACTAGCAAAGAAAGATACACCAATCTCAAATGTGCAACTGATCCCGCCGACTTCCTGCTAAGTGCATCAGCTACAACATTTGCCTTGCCAGGATGGTACTCGATGGTACAATCATAATCCTTCAACAACTCCAACCATCTCCGCTGTCTCATGTTGAGTTCCTTCTGTGTGAACAAATGTTTAAGACTCTGGTGATCGGTGAATATTCGGCATGTCACCCCGAACAAATGATGTCTCCAGATCTTTAGAGCATGAACCACCGCTGCCAATTCCAAATCATGAGTAGGGTAGTTCAACTCGTGCGTCTTCAGCTGCCGGGATGCGTAAGCAATCACTTTTCCATTCTGCATCAATACACAACCCGAACCCTGCAGCGATGCATCACTATATACCACGAACTCTCCACTGCTGTCTGGTAATGCAAGGACAGGTGCAGTGGTTAATCGGCACTTTAATTCCTGAAAACTCTGTTCACACTGGTCGTCTCATACAAACTTCACCCCTTTCCGGGTTAACCGAGTCAATGGTGCGGCAATCTGGGAGAAACCCTCTACGAATCTCCGATAATAGCCTGCTAACCCAACAAAACTTCGCACTTCCGTCACCGTGGTCGGTCTTGGCCAATTCGTCACAGCCTCCGTTTTCTGAGGATCCACACTTATCCCCTCGGGTGATATAATGTGACCTAAGAATCCAATACTATTTAGCCAAAACTGACACTTGCTTAACTTAGCATACAGCTGCTCCTGTCGTAGTTTACCCAATACCATTCGTAAGTGCTCCTCATGAGCCCTGACACTCCTGGAATACACCAAGATGTCGTCGATAAACACGATCACAAATTTATCCAAGTATGCTCGAAAGACTCGATTCATCAAGTCCATGAATGCAGCTGGTGCATTCGTCAATCCAAAGGGCATCACCAAGAACTCATAATGCCCATACCTCGTTCGAAAAGCTGTTTTCTGAACATCCCCCTCGGCTATTCTCAGTTGATGGTACCCTGACCTCAGATCTATCTTGGAGAAATACCGCGCTCCTCGTAACTGATCGAACAAATCATCGATCCTGGGTAAGGGATACTGGTTCCTTACCATAGCCTTGTTCAACTGCCGATAATCCACACACAACCGTAAACTACCCTCCTTCTTTTTCACGAATAAGACCGGCGCTCCCCATGGTGATGTACTGGGTCGGATAAACCCTAGATCCACCAGTTCCTGTAATTGGATTTTCAATTCCCGTAGCTCTGCCGGTGCCATACGATACGGTGCTTGTGAAATCGGTCGAGTCCCGGGGAGTAACTCGATCGTAAAGTCGATCTCCCTGGGTGGTGGTAATCCAGGTAAATCTCCTGGAAAGACATCAGGAAATTCCCGCACAATCGGAATATCCTCAATACGCAAAGATTCATCTGTAGACTCTACCACATAAGCAAGATAACCCTGACACCCCTTCTGTAAGAGTTTAGTAGCTGTGAGTGCAGATATTACCTTGGGTGATGCGTCTCCACACTCTCCCTGAAATATCACTTCCGGTAATCCTGGACCTCTCAAAGTCAACCGCATGTTACCACAGTCGATGAGTGAATTGTACTCCGACAACCAATCAACTCCAAGTATCACATCGAAATCGTGAACATTCATCAGGATTAAGTCTGCCGGAAATTCGACTCCCTCAATCTCCACAGGACAAGCTCGTATCTCCTGGTTCACCTGGTAGGTCACACCCATCGGTGTCCCCACTCCCATCTCGTGCTCAAGTGCGGTCACCTCACGGCCCAACAGACTCGCACAACGCGGTGAAATAAAAGAATGAGTTGCCCCCGAATCCATCAATGCACGAACAACCATGCCATAAATATGTATAGTACCTGTCAACACTCCCGGAATGGATCTGGCCTGCTGCTGGGTGACAGCATAAACACGAGCCATAGACTCCGCAGGTCGTCCCCGTCCTCTAGCCCCTCGATCACGGCCACGCACAACACCGTGTGTCCGGCTGCTATCAGTCTGGGATGCTGTGCTCTGCGCTGGCGCAGTACTGCCGCGAATCAGTGGACACTCAGAAGCATAATGCCCCGGCTCCCCACAAGCGAAGCATGTGACCTCCCTAGGTCGACCCGAGTATCCTCCCGGTGAGATGCTCATCGGTGAGTAAGACCGCTGCCAAGCTCCAGAACGCTGTCCAGACCTCTGAGGACTCCTGAACTGACCAGAACGTCCTCGGCTACCAGAAGACGAAGATCCACCAGAATGTCCTCCCTTCGAGCCACGACGGCCCGAAAATCCCAAGTGTGGGCGATCACGTCGCCGAGTCTCCCCCTCAGCTCGCTGACGAGCCAGGATACTGTTCTCAACCCTGGTCGCCGCATCAGTCAGATCCCTCATGGAAGCAAAGGGTGTTGCAGTCACCATCGCCTGAATCTCAGGTCGCAAGCCCCACTCAAATCTGCGACATCGGTCTGCCTCGGTGATCACGAAGTTCTCAGCAAAACGAGACAACATCAGGAAGGTCTCCTCGTACTCTGCTACAGTCTGATCCCCCTGCCGGAGTTGCAGAAACTCCGCCTCACGGGCGTTGCGAAACGACCGTGGATAGAACTGGTTGAGAAACCGCTCTCGGAAGGTCTCCCATGGAATGGTGTGAACAGTCCAGCCGGCCAAAACAAGGTTGTGCCACCATCGATAGGCGCTCCCATCCAGTAGGAAAGTCGCCAGAACGACACGCTCCTCCGGAGGATAGTGCATGACCTCGAAAATCCTCTCCCAGCGGTCAATCCACTGGTGTGCTTCCTCAGGGTCGGTTCCCCCACTGAAGTGCGTAGCACCAAGGCGCTGAGCCCGCTCAATTCTCGCAGTGTCTCCATTTCCTCCATTGCCCTCGTCAACACGTGCACGGGGTTCACGTCGGGGAGGCATATCCAACTGTGAAGAGGCAAACAGGTTAAAAGACATCGAAAGCGACCATGTACAAAGTACAAACCGCTAACCTAGTACTCTGACTACTAATCCTAATGCTCTGATACCAAGCTGACAGGACCCGTCCCAATCCCACTGGGACCACCCGGGGACGTGACCCGCTCCCGTCTGACAATGACTCTAAACATACCAAAATTACCCTTAAATAAAAACCGAAGACTCACATAGATAGATAACGTACAAACACAGTGTTTAAAGTGATACTGTCAGACAAGAGAAAGTAAAATATAACATGTGAGCACACTAGTCAGAGTACATTTATTCGGTGCTCAACCTACCCACAAGTGGGTGTATAGGTGCACAGCTAGGCAAACTAAACCTCTGCCTCCTCCTCCGGATCCTCCTCCTCTATTGCCGTGTCAGGGTCTGGAGGGGTCAGTAAAACAAGGGTGAGTGGGCCAAAAATAACAGTTTAGAAATCAATTTAATAATAAAATAATCATAAGGTTTTACCCCTCCGTTTTCCAAATCTTGCATGCAGTGAAAACATAATATTATAATGAAAGCATAACAAATGAACCACAAGAATAATCGTAAGGTGAAACTAACATATCAGTGCACTGTAAAACCCAACCCAAATGATGTCACGGTTCTAAGGCTACGCGTTGCCACTCAGGGTCTCACACCCGAGACTCTCTAGGTACATCAGCTCCTAGTATCCCGGTCACTGCCCGAGGTATATGAACATGCCTTCCTGAGAGTAAGCAGCCCAACGGGGGTCAACTACACTCAGTCAGAGCCCCGTGACTACTCCAGGGTCCACCCAGGCCAACGACCCTCCCTGGAGGTGACAATATACACAGGTAGGAAAGTACAGTACAATAACAGTATAGTTTACCCTATGTCCCCCGGACATCCCAAACAAAATCCACATATAATCCAGACGGGTCTCATGCCCAAAACATTGTAATAACATATATAAACAGTTCATAAGACTCATCAGTGGAAATAGTAAAACAGTTTATGCATGCAAGCCTTTTATAAATCAAACAGCCCACTCACACTCGGTCCTTGCTGCTCAACGATCTCTATAAACCTGTATTATTATTCCTGAGGGTTACTTAAGGACCCTATAATATCAATACCAAGACCCTAGAACAGATCCGCCTCAAAAACGCATCCCGGGCACTATTCCCGGTGCTTCAAACCCCATTTTGACCAACATAACGATCTCCGATCGACACGAAACCACCTCCATTGGATCCGTATCGTCGAAACCTTGAAAATGGTACCGGCCCCACCAAAATCACTGTTCACACGCGCCCCCACGCGCCTGGTCAACGCGTGGGTCAACGCTGCTACAGTACCGCTGACGTCAGCAGTGACGTCATGCTGACGTCAACATGACGTCATGCTGACGTCAGCATGACGTCATCACTGACACTTGTCAGGTGACACGTGGCATGTTCTGATTGGTCCCTGGTCTGACAATATCTGACAGGATGATGTCATCATGACGTCAGAAGTGACGTCAGCATGATGATGTCATCATGCCACAGTATCGGGTCAGACCCGTTTGACTAGAACCGGGTCGCCGCCGACCCACGGCTTGACCCGATTCAACCGTACGATTCCGGCCACCATTTTCGACGGGGTTCATCCCTATAGGGTCGTCTAGGTCTGTTCTATGGTTCTACAACCTCAAAATGGAAAGAAAATGGGAGAAAACTCACCAGTTCTCCTCTGAAACTCACGGCCAAAGTCCGATCGCCTTCTCCGGTGATCCACGCCGTCTCCGTCGTCCAAACCGGTCCTGATCGACTCGTCTCTCTCCCTAGAACATGTCTAACACCAAACAACTGAGTTCCTAGCACTAAAACAGGTTGGTCCGAAACAGGGGAGTAAAACGGGTTTTCGGGTTTTCGACCTTACCGCCGCCGTGTCGCCGCCGCAGGCCGTGCCGTCGTCCAGTTAAGCTCCTGGGGTCCTCACGGTGTAGACTGGAGCTTCCCCTGCGTCGAGATGGTGCGGTTGTCGAGGTTTGCTTCTTGGACCCGTTTCCGTCGTGTTTCGGGTCTGAGTTTTTGGACGGGATTTCGGACGGGAAAATGGGCTGGTGGTGGCTGGTGGTTGCACGGGTTGTGAAGACCAGATGATGGTGGTGCTGTGGGTGGTCGTTTGGTGCGAAGAGGATGGCTGGTTCGTGTGTTTGGATGGAGAGAAAATGGAAGAAATGCACGGGTGTGTGAGGGGATGAATGTGTGTGTTTGTAAGCAAAGGCAGACAGAGATCGTGCATGAACAAGGGAAATCAGAAGAAATGAAGGGCCAGGATTCAATCTGGTCAGAAATCCAAGGGCTAGAAACAATTGGAGGGAAAATAATTAATATAAAAATGAGTTAAATAGTGTAAATTGCTTTATTGGAATAGTAAGGCTTGGATGGGTGACACTTGTCACCAATCCATCGGTTTGATTTAAATATTAGGTTGGCACGGATTCCCGTAATAAATTAATATTTTATTCCGTTGTTCTCGGTTCGTAAATTCCGCTAAAACGCTTCCTTGACCATAACTTCTTCATACGAACTCCGATTTCGGCGTGCCGCCTGTCTACGGATTCGTGACATCCCGACCTACGTCATAGTCATGGGTCAAAGTCCAAATTGTTTCCCGGGCCAAAAGTCAAAGTTTCCCCCCCTTCAGGGGCAAAATAGTCTTTTTACATTAAAATATTATTATTCTCGGTTCGGGTCGTTACAGTAAGGGCCCGAGTAGTCGTCCTTAACGATAAGAAATAACTAATAAACGAATATTTTAATGTTTTTAATACGATTGGTTGGGTTTAAATTTTTCGTAGACCGACCTAAATCATTAAATGAATTGTCATCTGCCCGAATAGATGGACCCGTTTAGATTGTACTTGAACATATTATTAGTCCACTTGAGGGATTACGCTAATTGTCTCCAGCCATCCCTATATATAGGTGCAAGGAGCACTCCCAATGCAAGCCCCATTTTGAAGAAAACGGTAGTTTGGGTTCCCCAATTAGTTGCCCAAGTTATACACTTGAGATAAGCAAGAGTGAGCCTTAAGTGGCCCTACAACATTCCCCATCATCAACCTTACTGCATATTGAATCATGGGTAAAGTTTGGGTTGTTTTTCGGGGTAGGGTTCCTGGCATTTATAGTAGTTGAAGCGAAGCTGAAAAACAAGTCACCAATTTCCGGAATGCGAAACACAAATCGTATAAATCACGGGAAGAGGGAAGTATTGCATACCAAGCGTACGTCATCACTAGCCAGCCACATGCCCCTACCGTTACGCATGAGGGCACTGGCCCGAGTTCTAGTGTAGGGGAAGAACATCTACAAAGCGATAAAGACCGTATTTCAGAGCTTCAAACGCAACGAGACGAGCTCTTACAAATTGTTGGGACTCTTACAACCCAACTACAAGGTGTAACCCTACGGAAGGAAAAATGATATTTTTTGCTTATATGTAAGTAAGTTGAATGTGTTAAAACCCTGTAATAAGCTTAAGTCACCGAATGGACATGTTTATATGGCATATTGTCGAAATTTTATGTTCCCTTCAATTACCTAGTGTGCTATGGAATCATTTTAAATTTGGGGCGAAGTGGTTGTACATCGCTTAAACAAATGAAAAGTAAACAAAAAACCCATCACGGCGTAATTACATTGTTTTATTTAGGTGGCCAGTTATAAAAGACACATAGGGGTACATAATTTAATGGATATTTTGTGCGTAAAGCAGTTTAAATCTATGACTTTCGTTAACGTAGTTGCCCAAAACCCCCCTAGCGTTGGATGACAAAGGTACATGATGTTTCAGGATGGTGAGGAAGGTGGGGGCAATGTCAATTGAAAGACGTCGGCTTGTGTAAGTACCGTATGAGGGAAAATCTGAAACATGATAGTAATTGAATTTAGGATACTAAGTTGGAATTGGCAATCGCGATTCACCTTTACGTAAACAAGCTTCTATATAGGGCAGTACATCTACCAATTGATATGCACATTCAACCAACGTTGGGAGGATAAAAGGGGCCCGAATAAGAGCACACAGGTTGAAATCACATATGCTTACATGACCACCTGGCACGTAACACGGCAGATTGTTGAGGCATCGCTACGAAAATTCATACTCCCCTAAAAAAAAAATTCATAATGGGTTTTTTTCAGTTCAATTATCCACTACAAACTCCGTAATTATATTTGAGACTAGTTCTGCTCATGAAGTGCAATTTTAAAAAGGAACCCCATACGCAATCTCATGCAAGTGTGGGAACGTTGGAGTGGTCCCTTTCCAAACATCTTACCTCTTATACGTGTGCGCCCATGTGCAGCTGTTGGGTTCGTGGGGTTCCAACAGTGGAATGGGGTGGTGGTGGGGTTGTGGGGGAATAGAAACCCTGTGAGATTGTGTTTCCTATATGTGTCCCATGCAGCCTATGAATCAGTTCCATTTAGGTGCAGTCATGAAATCAGCTTTGGACTCTCTCCTGGGCTCTCTCCTATTACAATATGGGCGGCAAAATAGCCAGGTGCAGTGCCCTCGAACCTCGCGTGATTTCGGGTGACCGGTGGGCCAGGGGGGGTTCGGGGTTCCTAGGTCGGGTGACCGCCAGGTGGGGGGTTGAGGGGCCCTTGAAGTTGCCATTATATTGCACGGTATGCAGACATCCTGACCCAATGTCAGTGGACCCTTTCATAAGTTGTCTGGTCCTATGGTAAAACAGCGCACCCGTGAGCTTTTGGGGGAGGGGGAGGGCGGGAAGGAATAGACCGGGTGCAGTGCCCCTTTTCTAAAACCAATCGGGTGCCGTCACGGGGCAGTCACCCTTTATAATAGAATGATTCATGTCGACCATCTGTCGAGGATATACTGGGGTGTTGGGCAATTATTAGGGGGTGCAGTTCAATTATGCGGCAACTCTTGGCGCTTAGTGATTTTGGGTGAAGTGTATTCAAACAAAACCAAGACAACCATATTGGAAGGAATCCGTGAGATATAAAAATATATCTCCAAACCCACACGGGTTGATATGTGATGCAAGGGCCCGTGATTCAACCGGAAAATTTCCATAGCAGTGTAGCATTTTCCATTAAGGGCAATATGTTTTCTTCATAACCATAATCCTAAAATATAAACCCCAAACTATCATAGCCTACTTATAAGAAAGCCATTTGAGTTCACAATTGACGAATTGATACTTTCCAAATTGGTATGTGTGCTACAAGCTACAAAATAAAAAGTTCATATGTGAGTTATAAATGCCCAGGTCACCATTCGACTCCTATTCCAATACATACCATCATACTTGCATGCATCATATATGAACGGAAGATGATCGGGGGGTTATATATTGTAAATTGATGCATTCCAATTAAAGTATGGGAATATGAAAACGTGGTGTACAAGTAGCCCTTTTACGTAATGATTGCGCTCCCGTGGGGTTTTGTTGTGTACAAAACTAAATCCTAATAAGGTAGTTATCCTACCCCGAAAACGAAATTAATGAGTAATAAAAAACGCTTAATGGTAAATGACCACAAAAAAACTTCGAGCGAGGGAGCCAATAATGTTGGTATGGAAAAAGCTTCAAATATCATAGCTCTTGCAGCCAATAACCTCGAGTCCTAGGAAGTCATCAACAACTGACGTTTTGAACTGAATTGTAATAAACATAATGAAACGATCGGAAATGATATATTACGTAACATACAATTTAAAGGTTAGCATGGGAAATCAGTATAGGACCCCCGTTTTTGGAATGGAAATGGGCATTCATGATAGGCCAAACTAATGTTCGCCCGATCATCTATAACACTGCATCATCAGAGCATCGTGCCTCCCGATATGACCTTATCATTATTGGAAACAATTAGAATCTTTTTCTAGTAAATCGTCGCGACTAAATGGGTTAAGTGAAAACAATAATATATAAGGAAACCTCTTACATTGGTGAATGAACACTTTTTTGAAACGTAACGGTTGTAACTATATAATTGTCGGATTGTAGAAAGGGGTTGGTTATAATCCTCGTGATGTCGTTGGTAGTGACCTTTATAGGGGCCAATTCAATTAACCTTTGTTATTTTTCTTATTTTCTTTGTACTTACCTACTCGTAGGAGGTTGATGTAATTAAACTGAAGTAATAATTTTTTCATGGTAGCATATTCTTTTACCGTCTCATCAAACCTTGGTAGAAATTGAGTTGGCTAACAAATAACCCTTTCATGCTTCATCATTTCCTGGAGTGTTCCAAACATAATTTGGTTTTTTTTTAACACGTGTCTTTTTCGGTGGGGTGCTCGAACATGAGTTTAAGAAAATTGTCAGTAGGATGTGAAATCCATCTATTATTATTCAGTATGACTTGCCCTCAATAATACTCCAGTCATTTTAAACAAGGGGTTTCCACTATACCATTTAGAATTGATTGAAGGCATTACAAAATCTCAAGGGCCCGTGAAATCCCCCCTTCAACCATTGTATTTACATATTTATGTGTAAGGAATGGCTTAATATTCCAACTCATATTGCGTAAATAAATAAAAAAATTAACAACAAACCTATACTTATTGTTAATTATATTTATATTGAACCACTTCAGGATGTCGTTATTAGAACCACACTAGCTGACCCCGCGTTTCCAACAAATTTATACACTTAATAATGAAAATCAAATAGTTGACTTCACTTAGTGTAATATGGGTTGACTGCTCTAAGTTGGCCCCTCTTAAGTAAATACAGCCCACATATTTGTGCAGCCCACTCCCAAATTGGGCTTACCCCCTCTTAAACTATGTTTTTTCAAATCCCCCCATTAGGAATCAGCCATCAACTAATCTAAAGCAGCCCACCACACGTTAAGCGCTCGCGCCTTAATCGTCGACTGACTTCATCCACAACCGCTCACCGACCCTATCGGCACCCGAGTTCTGCAAACTTCATCCACCACCGACAGAGGAAAGCGCCACCGGACCCCTAGCAACACGGTCCGACTATGTCACCCCAAACCAACATCAATCTAGATTCGGATAAACATCAACCGGACAACAGACCCATGTCTCCGCTGCCAGAGGCTGATGTTCAACAGATTCATCCTGACCCTGTTAACATCACCAGTGAGGCTGATACTTCAACGCCTGGTTTAAATCCAACCCCTCCAAAACCCGCGCATCTGCCCCGACATAAGGCGTCTCCCACCGTTCCTAAAGAGACCTTCGACTTCTTAAGGTCCTTACAATACGAGTGTCTGTTTTTCGATATTACTTAATTAATTTCCCAGTATATTCAATTGTCTCCATCTAATGCAGGACGTCGGTGGGCAATTCTGTCTCGCGGTCCAACTCAAAAAAAATATGCACTGAGGTTTGTTAAAACCTCTTTCAATTCTTATAGGCGACCCGTCAAACACACCATTGGGTGTCTCAGGGGCCGTGTCTCAGTGTAGTTCGTTGGGGAACGTGTAGCAGGGGACCCCTTATATTGCTGTATAGCCCTTTTATTAATCGTCCAATAACTAGTTGGGTTTTTGGAGGGACCGCCTGGATTGTTTAATTTGATGATAGTTGGGGTTATTAGGGACCACCTCTTGCCCCCTCTTATTTATCAAAAAGCATACATAATTTTGTCTTCTGTTTGTGACATATACGGTGGTTTTTATTTACAGGTAAAAAAACAGATATGTGTTAAGTGGAAGCAACTTGAAAATATGAATGCAAGAGTTGGCCGGTTGGAACCAACATTGACTTGCATTTCTAATCGGCTGCAAGAACTTGAAGACTCCCTTAATAAGTTCAAAACTGAAATTTTTAGTACACTCAACGAAAGCTCCTCACAACTGAGGCGTGATTTATTAGAAGCATTAAATGAATCCATGTATGGGGACAATGTGCTCCAACATTCAAGACCCTCACCCTATGTAGATGATATTTGTGGGAATTCAGCTTTCGCAGGGACCCCCTCACCTGAGGGAAGTCATAAGGCCCCGGTTTCGAAGGAAAGTGACCAAAAGTTTGCAGCTGAGGTCAGTTTGTAACCATGGTCCATTCCAGCACCATTAAATTTGGGTGGTTAGCAAGTAGCATTTAATTCAAGTAACGTACCCCTAATGGAGCATTACAACTGCCCCTTTACATACTTGTATATATGCCTAACATTCCAACATTGCAGGGGTATACAGGCTCATACTACACCAAGAAACATCAGTTTTCCTCTACCTTCTCTGGTAGGCCTAAAAACCAGTCCAACACTGCAGAGGAGAAGGTTTCAAGTACCATCAAAAGACCCCGAGATAAGATGCTTCATATGGGGGCCTTTCATCATGAACATATTCATGTGCCGAATCCCAGACAACATACGGACGACTTAATTGATCTTACAACCCCTGCATATGATTGGACACCCACTGGCTCCCCAAGTTCAACCCTTCCAAACTTCTTCACCAATCTATGCTTGAAGGAACGTAAGCTCCTGTCCTACATGTTCGATTCAAACCCCAAGAGGTTTGTCACCATCCTTACGCAGGTTTCCTTTCTCATCTAACGTCTTACCATGTGGTTAATGTGTTCATATGGTTTTTTTTTTAACCTGCGTCTCCCTAGTCCTGGCTGCCCAGTGGTGAAGACCCCATATCGAACATTGAAGCGACATTCTTTTGCCTCCCTCAAGCCTCAGATGTGGTTGGATTGTGATGTATGCATCTGTTAAATATCTTGTAGTAACTACATTTCATAAATTCCCTGTTTTCATGACTTGTTCGTTGATAGGTAATAAATGTTGCTACGGACTTGCTCCAAACCGCATCATCGGATCAATGGTTCTTTCCCACATGCTTTGGGGTACATTTACCAATACACTTGTGCTGTTCTGCACTCTTTTAAAATCAGTTCACCCATATAATGCAGGGCCTCTTTAACTAAGTTGGGCAAATTTTTTTTTCAGCAACTGTCAACAGATTATGCCAATAATGGCACCTCTAAGGTCCATTTCGCTCGTCATGCCGAAAAGGTCTGCCATTTAGAATCACGCTTTGTGGGCCGGCTCCCTCAATGTAATCAGGTACTATGTTCAATCCGTTGCCCCTTATTCAGTTATCAACTTCATATATGCACTTATTTACAATTATACATTATCTTGCACTATGTTAGATGTTCATTCGCATTCATGATGGCGATCGAAGACATTGGTACCTACTTGTAATACAAATTCCCCATCGACTTGTTGAGATTTGGGATAGCCTCGATAACCCGTCTTGTTATGCTCACCGTGCTCGACAAGTTCAAAACATTGTAAGGTTTTAAACTTTTGTTAATGTCATTATGCATTATACCAAGTTGATGCAAAACATTGACTTCTTAAATTCTAATTAGGATAATTGATTGATTGCAGCTCCATTCCTTGGATTGCTTGTATGAGGACGTTCTCCCCTCTCTCTATGGGGACGTTAGTTTTTTCTCTAGATTCAAGGTCCACTTGCATCCTACAGCTCCTAGGCAGCCCAACACGTGGGATTGTGGGCTGTTTGTAATTAGGAATATGCAAAACTATGGAAAAGTTTGGTTTCCATCTACCACTGTAAGTTGTCATTTTTCCTGCAGTTGCCTTTTTCTTTGCTTTCCTTCTCACCTGCCCTTACATATACCTTCCAATTATTTGTACTCTCGCAGTATAGTTCTACGAACGAGCGCCTTCATCTTGTCCTCGATCTTGTGCTACATGACCACAATACGGCATTATCCACTTTCACTAAAACTGCCATGGCTCGAATCGGGACTGATCTTCCTTTTGAACTAGACAGCATGACATTCACTGTTTCCTCCATTTCGCCAACTCCTCCAGCCAAGCAACGAACTTCAACGGACCATATTCAGAGTAATGATGAGCACCGAGGAACAAAATGGGTGCTTGACCCCTTAAGGACTCGCTGTTTTAGGGTCCGCAGGTCTACCCCAACCTATAAGTGGCCTGTGTAGGCCATTGGTTGCTGAAGTTTGTGCCTCTTTTTTTTTGTTCCCTTCAAAACAAGCCTGTTTGTTTCGGAGTCATGTGGCCTTTTGTTCAGTTTCAAGGATTACTTACATATGCCATCATTCCCTTTTTATTTTCCCATCTTGGGCTGACCGAGTTCGGAGAAATAGGGTTTAAGATAGAAATGGCCTTTTGGGTTATGTATAGAACCTTCTCAAATGTATAGAAATGTATAGAAATGGCCTTTTGGGTTATGTATAGAACCTTTTGGCCTTTTGGCCTTTAGGCCATTTGGGTTATGTATTGAAATGTTAATCCATCTATCCCTTGCTTTGCACCTTGCTCTCTTATATAACTCTAAGTCTAGCAACAACTGCAGACAGTATGCTGCAAATGTTTTGAAGTTACTCTTTCGTCCTTCCATGATTTGCATTTCTAAACCAAATGGTTTGCAATAGCATGCGGCTTAACTAGCAACCATACCACCCAAAATAATTCATTTATAGGATCCCAAGTGTTGATTGGATTCACAACTTCCCGTTCCTAATTCAATTCAACTACATATGATTCGTGGGGGAAAATGCAATTTCTCTTACAAATGGTGGCCATTCAAAGGGACCTCAGTGCTGCAGCACTTATGTAAATTAGATTGCTAACTACTTATGTTTTGCTTGCACCCGGCCATTAAATTTTCAAATCTAGTATAAGGTCAAGGAGTGTTCATCTTTGGCGATATCAAACTATTATTATCAACAAAAATCCCATATATTCGAAAGACAAATAGGAAAATAGCATTAAGAATGTACTTATAGACAACAACGAAAAATAATTTAGGTTCACTACAACGGGCCACCAACCCAGTTAAATCCTACTGGACCTAAATCATATTTCAGTTGCAAACAATGACTAAAGCTGTAACCTTGCACTGGCTGCAGCAGCAATAGGTTCATCAGCTTGCGTTTCGTTGGGTACTGGCAACTGCATCAACGTAAGATTCTCTAGCTTCTTCCATTGTCTGCATTTGTGCCTCATTCATATCATCTTGTTCAACAAGCCAGTAGTCGTTCAATTTCCCGGAATTTATTAGCAAAGCACCGGATCTACCTCATAAACAAACACTCCGAGTCAAGGGCTTACTAACATTCATTCACCACTTCGTCAACCAACATAACGAAAATAAACACTAAGATATAAGGATTGAGGTGAAGTTACAATGTGCGGAAGATGACCCATCAGCCACGCCAAAATCTCCTAATCTTCACCGTAATAAATGGGGTCAATTTTGATCTTAACTTCTACCAGGAGCATAAATGATGAAATATCTCCTTGCAACGAGTCCATCTCTTGTTTGATTATGTCCACTTTCTTGTTGGATGCCCTTGCTTCCCATTGTAACCTTTCGACCTCAGCTTGCTTGTCTGCAAGCTGAGTCCTGCAAAAGACAGAAATATTAGTAACAGTTTGATTCACAGACCGGGAGTGCATGCAAACATCTCACAAACCTCATTCTGTTCCATTTTAGGCATTTGCATGTACAATTTCAATGTGATCTCGAATAAACCGAAAAGCCAAATGCTGGACCAAAAAATTATTAATAAAACAAACACATTTCAAAGCTATTCTACTCTACATTAACACAGGAAACGTGCCCTCCAATCTAATCCACTTGGATTTAGAAGAAAACTAATGTCATTACTACATATTGCAGCCAGCATCCACAACCTTTGAAAAGAAGCTTTACATTGCCCTGTAGCATGCAATGACAAAACTCCAAAATCCAATTAATGTCGTTACTTCAAAATCTTATTAATGTCATTAGGTATCACAAGGAAATGAAATGTCAATTGATGCATACCTACCTTTGCATCAGCTAGTTGTAGCTTACAACCCCTAATTATTGCATCCTGTTCTACAAATTGGTGCTTCAATTCATCACCCTTTTCTCAAATACCATTCACTTGGTCATTTCAGATCTCGAATGACTTTCATAGTTCCTCCTTCTCACCAACCTTCCTTTGTAAATCAACCACTAGTACCTTCAATGCATCCAAGTCTTGCCCCATCCCTGTTACAAATCTGTGTCTTGCTTAGTTGCCTGTGTAATGTCATGTGCGATACACAATATTTCAAACTGTTATATTCAGTAAGATATCAGTGACAACTCAATACTTTTTCAACAATGTTGGTCTCCCCATACTACATTCACCATAAACCATCTGAACCACTTACGCATACGTTTATACAGTTGTTTTAGATTACAAAAAAAAATTTCTGTTTTTTGACCAACTTTGAAGGAGACACATATATGGGGAATAGATAACACCACCAAGGCCTTGTTTCCAATCTCAGGGCACGACTATACCATAATTGGGAAAAACAAACAATCAACAAATACAACAAATATGCAATTCCCTCTCACCTTTTTGGGGAAGGACAAGTCAATCCCCCATTTGCTTCTTCTCTAGTACCCTGACGTCTCCTGGGTGAAGGCAAGGATTTTTGGTGACAACCAACTTCCCGTAACTGTGCATGTTGTTTCCTCACCCTTCTCGAAGAAATTCTCATCCCCACTTTCCAGCTCTGCATTTGTCATGGTTCGCGGACTTAAACTTCACATTCTAAATTCCCAGTTTCATCCAAGCACCCCACCGGGATCCGGCCTTTCCGGACATATATACGGCATCTACTTTTTATATCAGACAAGTAGTTCTCATTTTCTGATTGGAGCATCATCGAGAGGTAAGGTTCCAGATTTGTCTCATCAAATGAGCCAAGTGGCAACCAGTATTTTTTATCATCATCTAAAATGAGCTCCACTAGATCATTATATTTAGAGTCATAGTATGGGAAATATTCAAATATATCTGAGGCAGATAACTCCTTCACAATCTCCCAACAGAATGAAGTAGAGTACCCCAGAGGAAATCAAAATCTTCCTTGCATAATACATTGTCTAAACATCTTGTACAAAAATCAAAACCCCCAATACTTTACATTCCTATCATTATAACCAAAATAGAGAAAGCAGCAATCCATTTCAACAGCCTTAATAATTTCATTTCAAACCCAGAACCATAATAAAACAGAGAGACATAAACACATAAACATTTACCTTTACGATAAGGCCATTCACTTTGTGACCATCCACACAGGACCCGACGGACTACATAATGTTCGCACACGGAATCTCCAGCTTATAGCAATCGTTGCACTGCCACACCCAGAACTCGACCCACTTCCTCTCGGGCATTACCGCATCACATCCATACCCTCGTCTTTGACCCTAAAACCCACTTTCAATTTCGTGCCGCTCATTCGCCTTTTTGGGTTCACGGGCCGTTGGATGCTGTCATCGTAGTTCCCGGTTTTCGGACCTGAAGACAAGACCCTTTTTTAGGGAGAGAGCGCCGAGTTCTTCTTATCGACCCCTCGTGCCTTCCAGTTCTTTGTGATATCTGATGATTTCGATGCCAATTACTTAGTTTCGCCTCCAGGAAACTCAGGAGCTCTTCGCCTGTGATTGTTTGGGGAATGTTGGAAACTCGGACCGTCACCCTCTTTGCCACACCCATTTTCAGACTGTCGCCCTCAGAGCGTGGATTTGAGTGTGAGAGCCTCAGTCGGATACTCAGTCGGCCGGACTGAGATTCGGCCTCTCTTTTTACCTATTTTTCTCTTCATCCTTTTATTTCCACAAATTTTTTAATTGCTAAATACCCAGAGGACTGAATCCTCCGGAGTACCGAAGCCTCGCCCCAATCTGACCCTATGGCTTATGACTGGAGATGCCCAAATCTTTCTACAAATAGGAAAGTCTTCCCATTACTTAAAAAAAAAAAAAAATTGCCTGACTTTGTGGAGGACTCATCACTTGTGTTACTATAAGAATCTCATATAATATCTGATAAGAAGCAAAGCAGCATGTCTGCAAGCATGGATCAACAGGCATGAATACAGAAAACTTTTAAAAGTTTATTCATTTATTTAAATAGGAAAAAATACATATTTATTGATTTAACTATTTACAAAAACTAACTACATAATCAGTTTATTCTGAGTCAGGGTGAAGAGTTACTCTAGTGGATGGATCTTCAAGGTTGTTCCATGTCCTCACTTCCATCTTCTTGGTTCTTTTTAGTTGTTTCACAACATCCAGCCGCTCTGAAGAATATGGAGAAGGGATCTACAAGCAGTAAATAAAAGCATGATTAGCCAAACGAGAGAAATTAGGCGAAAGATGACTGTAAAATTCCGAAAATAAAAAATAAAAATAAAAATAAAAGAAGATATAAATGGGAAGGTCATTGAAGTCACCAAGCATGGAATGTACTTGTTGATTGCTGCTAGCATGGCGGCATGACCTACAGCAGATACCTTGCAACAGAAAGGAAGAAATAAACTTTTCTATAAATGGCTTTGAAGTAGCAGAGGATATGAACATAGCTCGAAGTACAAACATGGCGAATGAAACAGATAGAACGCACATTTTTATCAAGATTCAATATCCAGTTCATTATTCATAACATGATTATATATAGGTGCATAATATGAACAGTACATAAATTTTGATTCCCTCAAGGTCAAGGCTCTCTAGGTTAAGCGGTCCTTCGGTGACATTTGAATTGGCCCAGCTCACATGATTACATAAAGATGGTGCAACTGGTAATTATAAATCTAAATCATGCATTAAAATTCTTCATAACCAACTAATTCATATATGTAATGAAAACATATGGAAATCTTTAGAAATGAAAAGAAAAGAGGGTGAAATAGCGCTTACAGGAAGTAGCATAAGAATTGTAACTGGTATAAGTGAGGTTATGTCATTCAGCGTTCTTTTTAACTTATTTCTTTCCCTCCTTGTAACCTTGTGGCCATGCAATTGTTTCAGAAGCAGCTCCACAGAAGTCATGATGTCTATGAAAAGCAATTGAGTACCCATCCAGATATCCTTCAAAAAATTGTAATATCCAAAATTAGCATCCACTACAACATACAAATTGCTTCAATCGTCTATAAGAACCTGGGAATTATTGGCCTTACAGAGCTTGTAGATACCAACTTGTTGCTATACTTCTTCACAAAAGTTCGATGATGATATTTTGATTTTTTGGCACTGCCCTCCTCCATTGAGGTTATGGTGGTTTCCATCCCAGGCGAGGAGGGAGCCTTCCATTAAAGCAAAGAAACGGTCACAACAGTATAAAAATATACGCACACAACTAGACAAGAATATAATTATACAAACCAAGTAGAGACCATGCAACTTGTTTTTTTCAATAATTATTCTATTCTCCTGGAATAATTAAATAGCCTCTGTTAACATTATGGTTGCATGTAAAGCTTTTTTATTCATGAATTTGATAGTTAATTTGTTAAAAACGAGATCAAAGCAACTGCTATTCTCTGAAAGTAATACCTTTCTCAGTTTAATCTCGCGTTGAGGCTTATAATCTTTACGATCTTCTGATGTTGTCAAGTTACTTCGCTCCTGTTCTGCTTCCATTGTTACAGACAACTTGGCTGCAACTATAGATCCTATGAATGATATTGGGCGACGAGCACCAGTTTCTTTAATCTTTAACAACTCATCACTAAAAAAAGCCAAAACAACCATATTTATCTTCCTCCTCCATGGTACTTCTAACTCATAGCAGGGTATTAAAACGAAACAATGCACTAGAGCAATAGTACCTTGATTGATCATAAACAGCCCAGTAGTCCTCCAAACAAACAGTTAGCAAGCGCTGACTGACAAATGATGATATCCCTGACTTAGAAACTGATTGGCCATCTAACAAACAGGATAAATTTACAGAAACAAACCTCAACAATATGAGTCTTATAAGATGGGAATGTTTTACCAATGCAGCAAGAATTCTAGCAAATCAGTGTCTAAGGACTGTTGAGTGGAACGACTGAAATGAGCAAATCCGGAGAAAACATCATAACAAACAGTAAAAACAGCAGATAGAGCAATCTCTTTCTCTGCCTGGATGGCGTGCAGTTTGCCTTTTCGTCTCTCTTGACTTCTTTCTATAGGACATGCAGCGTAAAAATCAACCCATCCAATTTCATCAACCACCAGCTGTAAAGGTAAAATTTTAGATTTGCAGATTAGAAGATTTTCATTTGTACTTGCAACAAAAGCATAATAGAAACGAACCTCCATGACGTGTTGATACACTGATATGGAAGAAAACTCTGGGTGAACGAATAGGATACCACACTCCAAGTAGCTGCAAGCAATCATTGAGCCTCGTAAGTCCTCAGCAATTTAGGATTAACTCATTAAATCATTTAAAATTAGTGGTTGGTTTACCTAAGGAAGTCCTTAACTAACTCATCAAGTTCCTTTATGCCCATTGTTGACAAGAATAATCTAGTCTTTCTTCCAAGATATGCAAAAAGTCCCAAAGTAGCCAAAGTATCTGCTTGAACCTGTCAAAACTTCTATAAATAAGGGCAATAATAAAATGTTCGAGAATGAGTCAAAAGTTTTAAACATATGAAAAACACAGCAAAAGTTAACAATATGATCATTGCCTATGAGATCCTGGAATCTGAGAAAGATAATTTCATGAATCATAAAATTGACCTTGTCATGAAAGCTCTGCTTGCCTGGAATCACACTTTCTTTCTTGAATGCTGTTGAGAGTTTTTCATGAGCCAACCCAATCCAAAACTCTACCTCTTCACTTTTGTTGGTCAACAGAACCTTTCTCCCAAAATGGGACAGGAAGCCCAATTCGAATCCTGCCTCAGTAGCTAAGTTATGTAATCTTTCCACTGGAACAAGACTGTGAGAGAGATCCATGAGCTCTACCATTACATCCTCAATTGAAAATGCTGAAAAAGGGCACTTCACACGGTCATAACCCAATTTAGCCACTGCCGCACAGCAGCTTATAGCCACAACCGTCCCTGCAACACCACTGAAATTTTTTTCGTTTAGGCGATTTTCTTAATTGCAAAATAACAGGATAATGTTACTGCATCTAGCCATGATGGATTCATGTTACTAGCACATGTATCCACAGTATATTGGAACAAAAATGAATTAATTGTTAACTAAATGATAATACAAGATAGTATATATATTATCCTTGAAGCAGAAAATTGAGCCAACCTTCCTGCATATTCCGTAGACCACTTCCTCAACAAGGGAATGAAAAATCCTGAAATACGTGGCAGTTCCACCACCCTAAACCATTCTACTAATTCTGAGTGCCTATTGTTCAATTGACTCTCGATGTATTCACCAACCAAATTGATCTTTGGGGTCAAGCTGAAACAGATAAGGAAGAATAGATTAATCCTTCTGGGCCCTTATGCCATCAAAATTTCCATTTAGATGAAGATAAAAAAAAGACAGCTATACTTGACACCGAATGGAAATATTAAACAAAATTTAGACATTCTATCTCACTGATTGCAATAAAAAAAAAATTTAAACGCTTAGGGCTCGATGGGCGAGAAGCATTGGACTGGATTGGATAGGACAACTCATAATAGTTAAGGTGTTGTGAAGGTAGGAATGGATGGTATTAATGTTTGAGGGGATTAAACATGAAGAAAACTTCACTCTTCTAATCTTATCATTTTGAGGGATTGGACTGGATGACTTTCCTTCATGTCTAATCCCCCCAAAAGTCAATAACTTCCGCCTTCAAAATACCTTGATTTTTTTGAGTTATCCAAAACAATCCAATCCTTCCCACCAAATGGGCCCTTAACGTCTACAAACGTTTAACGCTAAGACATCAAAGTAAAGGTACAAGGCAGGATTAGTTGTTGCTGGTTACAGTTTACCAGTAAGGAAATTATCAATAACTAAAATCTGTTGGTTAAGGAACGATAACTCTATCAAGGTTTATTGAACACCATTAACTTTCTAACAGAAAACATACTTACATATCACTAACTGGAGAGGAGCCACTATAATGACGTTGACTAGAAAGCAAAATTTCTACTTCAACTGCGGTTTTCAACAAAGCATATTCTGCAACCTGCAGTCATGCTAAACCATTTCAGAATGTAATAAATAGCTAGATACCAACTATTGGCCTAACTATTCATCTCAACTTAAGAAAGTTTACCATAAATTTTGCTCAAGTCAGAGACCAAAAAAGAAAAGAAAAACATGAAGCCTCAGATATTGACACTAGTTAACATGATTCAATAGGAAAAACATTTTCTTGTATAGGAGTTACAAGATGTTCGTCACATACTTTGAGGAAAACAAAACTTATGTCACCTGGTAAGAAATCCGTTTATGCCACTGATGGACATCCCTCCCAGACCATGCCATTGCGAGCTCTTGACCACTTCCTGGCAATTCAAGTGACTCAACTGCATGGGAGAAGCTCTTAGCAGATTCATGCAATACCCATTCAAGGCAACTAACCCGATTAAATTCAATTCCAAGATTATGTGTTTTAACCACTTGGCCACCAGCTTCGCCACTTGTTTGACCAGCATAAGCTGTACAGGCTATAGATAATGATATCCAAGATGAAGACCACCTTGACGAATTGTAAAATCGAATCAATAAGCCAAGTAAGTGATTTTTCTTTGAGAATCCATAGTTTACTTGTTCCTTGGTAAAGCAACTTGAAGACTGATGCACATTAGCTACAGTCTTTTGTCTGTTTTCTGATCTTACAGATTTTCTGTTGCAAAAAGAGAAACATGTTGTCAAATTTATCATTAGAGGAGTTTCACAATAAACGACCTACATAGTTTATGCCATTGAGGCTTCTTCTTGCCTGGTTTCTGTTGAATTCAATATATCCAAATAGCTAAATTAAACTTCTTGTTCCCTGGTTTCTGTGTGTATATCAATGTATTCAAGTAGCTAAAATTAAAACAAACCTCACCTAAACCCACCTAACGCCCCATTTGATCCAAAAAAAAAACTTCAAAACCCCATTTTCATTGAGAATCTAGATATCATTTCAACTTACAGGAGCAGAAAGATCGATCAACAGCCCCGATACCAAAATTTTAAATTAGACCCAGCCAGACGACAGAATTTCAACGACAATAAACCACCAAGATAAAGCATGAAATAACATTTTTTTACCGATAAAGTTCAAAAATAAACTATGGATTTGTGCAGATGTAGAGACAGAAAACAAGAGAGCTTACGAATGGTAAAAGAGGTGAGGTTTCAGCGGAGACAAATGGAGAGCCATGGAAGATCCGAACACGGAAAAAACGGAAGGGAAATCGAACCAGGCAAATCATAAAAGGAGAGATTTTCAGCGTAAACATCGAGGCAGAGAGAGAGAGAGAGAGAGTGTGTGGGCGCAGAAATTCCAACGATTATTTTATCTTTTCTCTGTCCTAGAGGTTGTCTCCCGCCAGCCGCTCTGTTTTTGCAGTTTTTGGACTCTTGTTTGTAGTTCGGGCAAGACCATTTGTTGTTAGATTAAAACATTTAAAAACTCTATGCATGAACAAGATAGAAATTTTTCACAAAATTCGTACTATAATCTAATAAAAAATTACGGTTGAAAGTGAAATGTGAATTCAATTGCGTCCGAATGAACATTTCACTCCCGTTATTCTTAAAGTGAAAAAAAAAACACACAATCTAAATTATGAGACGATATTCAAATTCAAGTGCGAGTTGAATGAGTACTTTCCATTCCAGTCCAGTTTGCCTGATCACCCGTTTACTCCGTAAAGTTAAAAAAAAATGTACGAACTTTTATCTCCAAAATTGTTAAAGAGGATTTACCATGGAGTTTATACAATTACCAACCATCATGTATAATTTTGAGGCTGACTGGCTGAGTAGTCTGCAAAGCTCCTTGATTTTTTAAAGTTGCTAGCTCCATTTAAAAATTTGAATTTGATTCAAATTTAACAGAATAATTTTATGCATAAAGATATAATAAGCCTACAGCTAAATCATCAAAATCTTTTGAGGAAACTACTAATTTTTTGGATTCCTTTACAAGTAGTTCATCAGAAATCAGAATCACTCATGCTGAGGATGGGAAAAGTACCCAAACAAATGAACTATTTTCTATCAGTAAAGTCTTCCAATTCTTCTACTTATTTTTTTGGTACTTTGGAGGGCAGAGCACAAAGAATCCAAAGGAAAACTAGATGGGCACAGCCCTTAAAAAGACTTCTAATTCAATTACTAATAGTCTTGGTAACATCCTCTCCAGAAGCTTCAGAGTTTCTTTCTTTAACAAATCCAAGTTCTGACATGTCTTGTTTTGCCATCAAGTTCCTGCAAAAATCATATCGAAGGTAATGGTATGTAATCGTAGAGAACATGAACAAACTGGTGTTCACTATCTAATGACATAAATGAAAGAAAAGGATAAGTAAAAAATTTTAGTCTTCCCTATTTCTGTGAATACTAAGTAACCAGAAAATTGCTTTACCTAGTTTGCTATTGAAGAATTTTATTAAATTTGGACAGCCCAAAGAGTTTCAGTGAAATAACAGAACTAAATCTGTAGGATTCAGGTTTATGGTTACCAAAATGCAAATGGTTCGTGATCACTCAAAATTTCATCATGGATGATGCTAATATAGATTGATGAGAAAACCTATAACAAAATTTCGACAAACCCACAAGTTATGCTGACAGAAGTGAATATAATGTCTAACAGATGTGTTACAAGAAAATAATGCTTAATAGAATACGAAAGTAACACTTCATACTACATTTGCACAACAGTATCTGTATGAAACTTTGAAACCTGTCAATATATAATAAGCTTTCAAGAGCCAATGCAATTGATAATTGTCTTAGTTTTTGAACTATATCAGAAGAATGCCAGAGTCCACTTGCATATTGTGTTTTATAAAAACTAAAACTAAAAACTCACTTTTCCATGCGGCATTCCAGGTACTTTTTCGAGAATATCCTACACTTGTCAGATAGGTGACCCGAAGTTTTGAGACAACTGAGGTAATCTTTCTTCTCCTGAAATAAATCAAAGAAACTAAGCACTTACAGAAGAACATAGGCAAATAATCGAAATTGTCACTCTTAATCAAAGTACTGAGCCCCTCCTAAAATATTTAGACTTTTTCTTATAAAGAGGTGCAAAGTTTAAACAATTTAAGGTTCCATTAACGTATCAGGAAACTTTACCAGGTCACACAAATGCATATGATCCAAAGGGAAGACACCTTTCTCTGGAGGAACTGGGCTCAGTCCCCGATTACCGCCAAAGGCGCCACCTACAAGAAACAATGGCACTTTTACACAAAAATTAAAGAAGCTTACAACTGAGAAGGATGATGTTGTCTATTTGTGTTTAGGCCTGACCCAGAATTTTAATCTTTGGACGAAAATAACATTGAACAGCATGACAGGAAGGCCAAAGGTCACTTCTATAGACAGACAGACTGCACAAGCACATTAAGAAAGAACTTGTTCACAAAGCGTATAACTTTCTTTATCATTGCCTACGAAAGAACCACAACTATAGTCATGGAATAATAACTAGAAGTATTATGAGTCCTTATGGTATCATCCACTTCCTTTCCACCAATAGTTTTATTGTCACTCTCCCACTGGTAAATTTTTAGATTTATCCTGATACCTAAAATGGTCACATGTAACAACACTTAGGGACCAATATGCCTTTTTCTGCTAGTCAATCAGAAGCTAACTTTTCGTTAAAAGTCCTGAAATACCAGTTCATGCCAAGAGGCCACAACCACGGACTACTCAAAGTTCACAAAGTTCACGCCAATCAAACAAAAAGTTCACACCTCAATCATACTTGAATACCATATAACATTGGTTAAAATCTCTAAAATGTGCCACAAATTTGGGCTACAAAAGAGTTCTTTCATCTGCATCGCTCAACTCAAATAAGCAAACAAGAACTTTTCTTCTTTTCCTTTTTTTGGTAATATAATCAAACAATATAGTTTCCCTTAAATGAAATGATCTATTCCAGCTACAATATGCAACAAAAAATAAATATTCCATCCAAATTTGCTCATCATAATAGAAAAAAAAAAAACATAGAAATATCCCAGAGAACCCTTTTTACACTATGCTTTCAGATATACAATAAGAACAAAAAGGGTGGAGTTACTGGAGCTACTTTAATCAATGGAATAAACTCAGAGAGAGAGAGGGAGAGTACCTGCACTCATTGTGAAGGCTAAGGCTGGGGAATTTACGTGCTTCCAGTGGCGTCGCAAAGGGATGTCAATCGAACATGGGTTTAGGCGATCTATTTAGGAAGGAGTCCTCAGCGGCGCTCCGCAACGACGACGATGCGGGCTAAAGGGATGATGCGTATGGGTAAGTTGGCAATATTTTTCTTCTTGTTTTCCGGAAGATAGGAATTAGAGTTGGGGTGGTGGTGGCGGAGGTGGGGCTGGTGGGGTGGAGGCGTATGTTGGTTTTTTGTGGGTTCAGTCTTCAAAGGCCAGCGCTTTGGGTTTTACAGTTTTTTTTATTGTTAATGGTTTGGTCAGCCATCACCAAAAAAAAATAAACACAAAACAAAAACAAAAACGGTGGTTTGGTACTTTGGTCGTGTCAAACAGTCCGAGCTGGTAAATCGGGCAAACTTATGTTCCCTTTTTGGGTTTTGATAATTAGCACATTTGTGTTTGGTGTTGTGTTGGTATCGATCAATTTAATAGCACTTGCATCAGGCAAATAGAAAACAAGGATAATATGTTCTGACAATTTCATTCCCGTACACACTGCAGTGCTAAATATATAATTGTAATCGATCTGTGCCGTACTTAATGACTAAAAACTTCAGATAAAAAAAAGTGGCTAAATACTTAAGCTCGATACCATATAATTTGTATATTGTGTCTAATTTGTTTTATTCTCTTCAATGAAAATTTAGTATTGGCTTTCTCATGAATTGCGTTCGACTCGAAAATCGAAAAAACTGCGCCGTTGGCTTGCCTCAGTCACCAACAAAATAGCTAGCCGGGCACAGGAAGATGTTCCAACAGTTGAACTAGGCAGAATTACTCAGCGGTTAGTTATATGACATCTGTAGTTGAACTTGAATATTTTGTTAAAGTGCTAACCGACCGGGCTTCGCTTTCAGAAGATTTTCCAGCGGCGGTCAGCCGATATGGATGAGGATGCTGAATTATTACCAACACAGACTCCTTAAAGCTTTCCTCACAAGGTGAAGTTGGCTGCACAAGTTCAAACACACGAAAAACTCTTACCACGCAGATATGACTACGTAAAAAGCCGAAAGGGCGTAGTTCAAGTTCTTATTTACTCACCACTCCAATGTGCCATTCATGATTAGTGAAATCTTTGAAACTCTCTGCATTCATTTCCTGAAATTCGATGAATTGGGATTGTCACGAAAGAAAACCGAAACCAAAATATGGAATTATACTGCCACAGTTCCACTTCTTAGTTCCTTGTTTCTTTGTTGGAATCTAATTTCAGAACCATGTCAAAGCATAAGCCATAGTCTCTAGAAATATTGGTATGCATATGTTCACACAACCTTCAATATTCAGCCACACTTACAATGCTATAAATCGGAGGCACCACTAGCTCCCCTTTAGATTTCAAAGTTGGCATAACAGAAAATCGTGGTGCCAAGTCCCTTGACCTAAACGTCCACCTGCAAGAGACAGTCAGGGAGTTACAACAATCGGCAAGCTGGAAGAGAACAGTTTTGATGAGTTAAAAACACATCGATAGTACTGCATTGGGAAGGTAAGCATACCCTATGTACACAAAGATGCAGAATTGTGCCCATTCTCGAACTAACAAGCGAATCCAGTAATTCTCTGATGAGTCATCCATGTTAAGGTATATCTGAGAACCAGAAAGGTTTTTTCACATTAATTCTCTGCACTTTATTCGAATTGTTTACGTAATTATAAGCACTATGTCGAAGATATCATACCACAGTCTCTGCCATGGCTACTATCTGCATCGCACCTTGAAATTTTCTGTATTCCACATAAGAATATAGCATATGACATTGACATCATCTCTAAAATGGTAAGTATATCTTAAAATTCAAGAGCATAAAATGGGAGTGGGAATTTTGAAATGTGCAACACATACTTGAACATGATGTACTTTGTATAGACTGCATCATGCATTGCATGAACATCCTCGTTATCTATAAAACTTAATTGCTCACGCAACACTAATAGATTCTGAGATATATGGTGAAATATCACGTAGAATGAAATGCAATAGTTAAGCAGCAGCAGAACCTGGATCATAGCAGTAACAGAAAATTAGTAAAAACGATAAAAATTGGAACATTAACAATTAAGGACGTAGTTCGTGCCTATTTTACCAGGCCAATCCTTCAGAGATTAGTCAGTCAAAGAAACTCACAGAGAAATAAGGTACAGAAGCTCTGTAACCGACAAGAGTCAAGTAAAAGACGCATCCTAGGGAAGCAGTGGTGCGTCTCTCAGTTACTGAAAGGCGCTCACACATTATGCAGTAACCATGAGAGATGAGTAAAAAAGAGACAAAAGAAGCTGTCTGAAATATCACTCCCGTTACATACACGCCAAACGACATCCATAGAGAGCATATTTGAAGATGAAAGCATGAATACCTGCAAAAGGACAGTTGATACTTTGGTGCGGGTGACAAAGGAAACAACAGTAGAAAAATCATGACAAAGAAGGACAATTTATATATAACACATACCTGCAAAATGTGCTCCACTTCCATACATATATAAACATAAGAAAGACAATTTATCATATAACACATACAACTTAGTATAGGGCTCTCTTTTACTATTGGCCTCAATGACTTTCGGATTCACTAAAATCATTCAAAGGAGATCTTTACCCTGCCATTATTTCCTTTGTTCCTTTTTAGTTGATAAATAACATCATATTAGCTACAAGAGCTGATGAAGTGTATTGAATTTCTTCAAGTGATTGTTTTAATCCCTTAAACCGAGAAGGTTCTTCATAAAGAGATAAAAGAAACGTGTTTGTACATGCGTTTGTGCCTTTTTATAAAAGAACGGCATCAAGATAAACGAAGGAACATACCAGAAGAGGAAAGACAATGTAAGTTGCAAGGCTTTAATTAATGGAACAGATGCGAGCGTCCATTGCAAATTATTCGTCTGCTCTAGTTAAACAACAAAGAAAAGAAAAAGGTTATAGAAAAATAAGTGACTGCATCAAAACCCAAGGAAGAAAAATAGAATCAAACATGTTCAATACAAAAAAGCTCTTCTAGATATTTGAGAACCACAATTCATGAAAAATTTACATGAGCTTCCCTTTCAAGAAAATAACTTTATTAAATAAATATCTTTGAGGAGGTAAAAAAAAAGAATCTTTTGGTCAATTAAACCAATCAAAATTCTATTCTAGTTGGCAGCAATTTTCATCCACATTGCTATGACCAAGCCAGCACAAATGTTCCAGGACCATACAATCCGTTCTCTCTGAAGATAAATATATACACAGGCAGTATACACATGTAAACAGAAAATACCGTTTGCTCTTAATAAGCATATACAAAAAATTCCAAGTAACCACTAACCAAACAGGAGGAAGAGATCAAATATCGAAACCGGTTCCCAATACAAAACGAAAGATACCCATTGTTTGGTTATCAAGAAAGTGAGCTACGGAGGTCATTCAATGGTTTTCGTATACACCGTGAAAAATAATAATAATATGTGAATTCGTTAAGCCAGACAGAGGACGAGCACATAGCACAGTCCAAAACCTCTCAAAATTTTCCCTTAAAACCCAAATTACACGTTAAATCCTAAAATTTACCAGAAAAAAAATCGACAGATAAAATTTAAATTACATTTCCAAAAGAATAAATGTGGAAATGAACGAAAAAGCGACCTGGAGATTGCGGTTTTTATAGGTGTTGATGGTCCAAGAGCAAGCGGAGAAGAACCATATTGACAAGAAAGCCAAGTAAACCGACGGCAGAGACCGATACGACTCGTCGAGTCCTATACGATGCGCTCCGGCACTCTCGAATTCGGTCATTCTGCGTATCGGAAGCTTAATCATAAAAATGAAAAGCTTTAAGCTTCCTTCCAATTTGATTTTTCGGTTTTTCCGTTATGCTTCGCTCTCTGGGCTTCTGTGCTTTATATAGCCCCTAGGCTGACACCATAAACGACACCGTTTCCGTATTTTTCATTAATAGACTCACTATTTTCAAAAGGTAATTAATAAAACAAATGCCAAATTGCTAAATGTGAAATGTGAATGTTTGAGCTTATTTTGTTTTGTTGAATGATAAATGTGTCCTTTCTGAGAATAATTTTTTTTTTTATGTTTATGTTCGAAACGAAGAGATATAAAGGTTATAGCCAAATTATTGTCTATTATATTTTCTTCAATTGAATTTATAAGTTCTTTTTATTTCGTAGTTTAAACCACATAACTAATTCACTTTTAGATTGGTGTACTAAATCAAACAAGATTACTAGCAAGAGGTAAAGAAGATGGGCAAGATTTGAGGGGAATGATGAAGTTGGTCATCCTCTATCATGGTGTCATGCAACAAACCCACTCCCCCTCAAAGTCTCCTAATTAGTAGGCCTAATTATTGGGATCAACTAAATCCATGAAAAAACATGAAAATCTTCTGTTACTACTTTTTAGGACTTCGAGGGTTTTTAGAAGAGCCTACACTGCATCCTCTCTCGTGGTAGGTAACGTTGTCCGATTTTCAATTAAAACAGATTTACATATAGAATTTTATATGATCGTTGATTGTGATTAACATATGGCTGATTAAAGAGAAATTATTGTAAGAAATGGTGAACACTCTAGCATATGCTACGGCAATGTTGTTCGATAGTCGATTAGAACCGGTTTTTTAAGTAGAATTTTATATGATGAATGATTTGGATTAAGTATGAAAGAGAAAAGAGAGAATGTTGTAAGAAGTAATGAAAAATGATTATGAGTGTTTACCAAATCAACATGATATAGGAGTATATACGGCCAACTACTATGCAAGTAGATAGGCAACTGATATTACCTATTTTGAATGCTTTATGACCAAAATTTTGGGCTATATGCTTTGGATTATGAGATTTTAATTTAATTTGGTAATTTTATGTGTAAAGTAGGTGAACAAACTCACAAATACATAACTTGTTTTATTTCCAATCTTACTCCATCCAAAAAATTAATTTCAATTATGAGATCGATGAGAATCCAAGTTATCCGAATAAACTTCATTAAAAAGCTAGCAGGCAAGCCACGAACAGAAAACAAACAGAGCGAAAATCAAAGCAAACCAACTTGGAACCGTACAGTAGAAGTAAACAAGTGCAACAGGTAACGCAGAGGTTTCGACGTCCCACAAGGGCATCTCCCTTTATTGACTATCAACCAAAGCTTAGGGGTAGGGAGGGCAGGGGAGGCCACATTACAAAGAACATGCACTAGGGAAGAAGGGGGTCACTCTATCTAGGTCTCACCGCACATTTTTCTTCAAGTATGTTTAGCTAGGGCATCAGCTTCTGCATTAGTTGAATGTGGAATCCAGGTGAACTGCATCCTCCGGAAGCTATTGCAAATAACTTTTAGACTTGCCAGGATAGGATACAGCTCCTATCTGCCAACACTGAATGTTACCTTTGGTATACTACACTACATCCTTGTTGTTAGACTCCACAAGAGAATATAAGTAGCCTCGGTTTATTGTTAGTTTGCAACCCTCCATTAGAGCCCATATTTCAGCTTCACCTACAGAGCTTGCCCCTGTTGAAGCAGAAATCGTCCGGTTCTGTCAAATTCCTTCTCGATCCCTACACACAATAACGAAAATCAAATGGGGTTTAAGGTTGAATCCGGGAGGGTGGTCCGCTCTGATTCTTAAATCAATTTTCTGAGAGAATAAACTGACAGAGTGTTTGCAGGAGTTTTTAATTACCCTTAAAAGTGAGATGAGGACTTCTATTTATAGTGAAATCTTAAAAGTCACCGGAGTGTCTGATTGGTTGAAGAAGAAAGTTTTAAATAAGTGATTGTACCGAGTGTAATCACTTATTTATTAATGAATAAATAATTCGCTGAGAAGTTATTTATTATCGACATTGATCTGATTAATTAATATATTTAGCTGGTAAATATATTGGATTAATGCGGAGATCGTAATATGTCGATGTCGATTTTACCAAGGGTAATATTAGTATTATGGGAATTGTTGGCCACGTGGCAGCTCCAAAATATCCCGGTAATTTATGGTTTCACAGCCTCTCTAAATTTGCAGCATCCAACCACAAAAATGTAATTGGCATTCCTAATTGCCACACCAATTCCTGCCCTCTTTGTTTGAAGAATCCATGTTGTATCCACATTTTATTTTTACAGGTCAATCTGGATGAGGACACTAGTGTTGAGCCCGAGGTTGATAATGGGGTCTTTAAGGTTATGAGCAATGTGACTTAGCAATCATTCTTTTCCAGAATTTCTGGCTAAAATTCTTGAGGCCACAATTACTCTCCTAGGGTTAAAGTGTTTATCCTCATAGGTCACAAAACATTGTTCTTCCCAGATTCCTAGCATGTTGACGCAACAACAGAGAAAACCCAATCTTTATCCATACTAATCATCATTCCAAGGGCCACCAGGTGAGCTAACCATGCAGGCATTGAGGTAATAGCTTAAGGGTAGACATGGTAACTCAATGCTCCCCCAAACCAAACTCATTAGGCATTGTGGCAAAGGAGTGGCAAATGTTCACTTGACTCCGAGGTGTTCATTATAGACAGGCAGACAAGGGATTGGCCTAAGCGTCTACGAATGAGGTTAGCCTTGGTAGGAAGGTAGTCTTTCATTACTTTCCAAATAAAGGGTCTAACCTTAGAAACCATCTTAAGATCCAAATTAGGGACCAAATTTCTTTAGACGCATTTGAGGAGTTAGAAAGGTGGCAACTTCTCAAGTTTGAGTGCAGAGCTCGAAGATGATGATAGAATGAGCAGCCGGAGTAAATACTTGATTTTCCATGTAGTCCGATTAACCGGTCGGAGCCCTCTGAGAAGCCTATAGTAATTATAAGCACTAGCTATGATTCCCTATTTGTGACCAGACCATTAAGACCACTTAGATACCATTCACCCATGCTCCGATGAATTATGGATGCCATAATCGCTTTTTGGGTGTACTTGATCAAAAGCAGGTACTTCCAAAACTTCAATTTTCAAGGCTTCCCATGACCTATTTACCCCTCCAGAGCAGAGTGTTTCGACCTTTCATAACTTGTTATTGGGAACCCTCCTTGATACGTTATTGCCCCAATAAGCTAGACCAAGCCCAAGGCACCTGACAACCCTTCTTTTCCAATACAAAATTGAAGTTTTGGAAGTACCTTATTTTGATCAAGCAAACCCAAAAAGTGTCTGGTTCATTTATTAGCCACCATCATTTCTTTGCATGCGAGGCAATGTTAAAATCTTGTAAGTTAGTTCACATTTAGTTACTTCCCCTTCTTTTTCCCCTATTCTGTCTCATCCCACCTTCATCTTCAACCTAGAAAAAAAAATTCCAAAAAACTGTCTTCTTTGTACCTTCAGCTATGTCACCAAATGTCGAAAAGGAAGAAGACGATGAGGAAGAGCATACAGCTTCCCCATTCATCTTTATCTTCATTTTCATTTCTGGGTTGGAATTAGTTACTATTGATGCAGAAATCGTTCGGACTTGTAGAATTCCTTCTTGATCCCTACACACAATAACAATAAATAATCATGGTTAAGGCTAAAATCCCCCAGCAAGTGCGCGCGCGCGCGCGGGGAGGGGGGTGGTTGGGGGTGTTCAACGAAGAACACTCCGATGCCTAAGTTAGTTTAATCGAAAGAATAAACCGCCAGAGTTTCAATATGAGTTTTTTGAATTACCTTTAGGGGTAAATGAGACCCTGTATTTATAGCGAAGCCTTGAGAGTCACCGGAGCGGTTGATTGGTTGAAGGATATAGTATTTAATAGGTGATTCTACCTAGAGAAATCACTATTATTAATTACATAAATAATAATAAATAACTCGTTGAGAGATTATTTATCATCGGCATTAATCTGATTAATTAATATACTTAATTGATAAATATATTAAATTAATATGGAGATCGGGTGATGTCGTCGTCGTCTATACCAAGGGTAATATCAACATTATAGGAGATATGGGCCACGTGGCTGCCCCATAATTTTTCGATAATTTATGGTTCCACAAATTCCCCCACATCGCTCGGGAATTCGAGAAATCCTAAGGGTTATAATTTTTATTGTGGTCCCGAGAAACCATTTTGAGGAGTAGGACTCCGCTTTGTTTCGAGCAATTGAAATTCTGATTGACCTCGATTTTGTCCCAATAAGAAGCTTTTGGGCTTGAAGTCTTGTTTTGAGTTGATTAGCCCAATTAATAATTAGCGTTTGTTCACTTTTTTATTTATTTAAATAAGGGCATGTGACTCTTATTTTTAATAAAAAAAATCAAATCCTAATTGAAATTTACTGTCGATGAGGACGAGCTGGCGTCATCGCGTTGCTGCGGAGCTCAGGCCACAACCTGTAAGGTAATTCCTTTTTCTTCACGCTTCTTGTTCTTGCTTCTTTTGAATTTTCAGTTTGAAGGTGACAAAGAGGGAGGTCTGTGTTGACTGAGAGATGGAAAATATGAGGCAAATGACATATATTGATGTCGTCAATGTGGAATTTGAGTTGTTGGAGCAGTCGGATGTGGGAGTGGAGACAAGCAGAGCTTGATGGAAAAAGCTGACGTTGGAGGTGCGCGCACAGAGTTGGAAGGCCTGGCGGCACTGCAGGGGAACAGAGAGTACACAAGGCCCTATTAGGCATGCGTAGAGCGCAGGGCACAGGCCCCTATTTTTTCCCTTTGTCTCCGCGATCACTTGATAGCTTTTAGCTTTGAATGTATTATTTTTTTGCACTGCTGTATATAGCAATTTTTTTGTTTTGTATACTATATATATATATATATTATTTTTTCTTTTGTTCAATTCGATCTTTTGCAGATTCTGAGAGCTCTAGATATCTGATTGCAACGATTCAAGCGGTGGTGCGCTCTACTCTCCTAGACGATCATTTCAAGATGCATGAAGGCATACTTTTGGCGGGGTCTCAAAAAACTCATTTTTATGAAGCAGCCATTGTAAGACCATCTAGTGGCATGTCCGAGACTTATTAGAGCTTTCGACTTCAAGAGATGATGGACTTGACATCAAGACGCTCCTCCATTTGACATGCTTGTGATGTTTTGTGAATAGAAGATCTTGGTGCGTTGAAGTTCTTGTCATCTTCAAGTGCAGACGGAGCCAACGTCAAGGCCTTCAACGGGGGAAGTGCAGCAGAGTGCAAGGCGAGGGGCAGCAGAGTGCAAGGCAAGTGCAGCAGAGTGCAAGGTAAGGTACAGCAAAATGCTAGGCGAGGTGCAGCAGAAAGCAAGACGAGGCATGGTGCAACTACAAGGCGAGGTGCAGCAGAGTGCAAGGCGAGGTGCAACAGAGTGCAAGGCGAGGTGCAGCAGAGTGCAAGGCGAGGTGCAGCAGAGTGCAAGACGAGGTGCAACAGAGTGTAAGGCAAGGTGCGGCAAAGCACAAGGAAAGGTACAACAGAGTGCCAGGCGAGGTGCAGTAAAGTGTCAGGCGAGGTGCAGCAGAGTGCAAGGCGAGGCATGGTGTAACTACAAGGCGAGGTGCAGTAGAGTGCCAAGCAAGATGCAAAAAAGTGCTAGGTAAGGTGCAACAGAGTGCAAGGCGATGCATGGTGCAACTATAAGGCGAGGCATGATGCAAGTGCGAGGCGAGGAGTCCCATCACTTGGAGTGCGACGTGGCACAACGCAACATGAGGCTTGTTCCAGCTACAAGGAAATGTATGTTGCAGCTACAAGGCAAGATATGCTTCATCTTCAGAGCAAGGTTTCCCATGACGTGAGGCGAAATGCATGTGGTGCCACGAAGTAACTAAAGCTTTCCAAGGAGTTTCTTTGGATGACGGATGACCTTCCAGAGTCTTGATCTTCAAGGCCTTGTTGAGCTCAAAATGGGGTGTAGCAAGGCAGAACAGAAAATGGAGGATCGATCATGCCCCCTACAAAGCTCGAGACGTCGTACATCATCGCCTAATTGAAGGAAGACAGCTTGGAGATGCCATCATCTAGATGCTGAAGCCAAGTGGCGTGAAGACACATGATGTAACGACCTGTCCCGAATATAGGGATTTAATAATATTTAATTGTGATTCACTAATCTGGATTAGTTGGGCGATTTCGGACGAATTGTGCAAAATGACCGTTTTACCCCTGGGCGTGGGCAAAACGTTGACTTTTACTTCGGATCGTCAAATGGACTTTGACCGATGACCGTGACGTAGTTCGGGACGTCACGAGTTCATAGACAGGTGGCACGTTCGATTCCGACGTTCTTGGTGAAAGTTATGATGTACGGAAGTTCAAGGGCGTTTTCGTAATTTGGACGAAATAGGAGCAAATGTTGACTTTTTGACCAGGATGTCCGATGGCCGAGGGCCAAGGACCTTTACGTAGGTTTCGCCGAGGCGAATCCAATGACAGGCGGCACGCCGAAATCGGAGATTCGACGACGAAGTTATGGGTCACGGAAGTTTGGGTTCGTTATGCACGCATTAGGAGGCGAGGACATGTGGCACTCTCTGATTGGTCTGAGATTCTGAGTGGGACACGTGGACCACTAACCTTTAATTATGAACTCAGATCTGGATTGGTGGGATTGGATTAAATTATTGGAAAAAAAAATATAAAGAATTCCCACTTATTGCATCTTTTAATCTGGACCTTTGATCTCATTGGTGAGATTTAATCTGGGCCGTTGATTCTGTTTCCCCTCTCTCTTTAATTGTATCAGACTACATCCTCCCACTCTCATTTCTCTCAAACCCGTGAGCATGTACACGGCTCACACTGCACACCACCACCATATCTGTATCCATGGGATCGTGCGGAGGGTTGTGGGATGTCTGCTGTGAGCTGGGCACGATGGGAGACGGCGGGAGCCGACTGAGATGACGGCGGAAGGAAAAACAGGGGAGGTCCGAAACTCAAAATTGAGAATGTCGATTTAGACTGTTTGTGATCGTGTTGAAGGGTGATGGCTGTTCCTGTGATCAGTCCAGGCGTTTCGGTGGCCACGGGGGTGACCACGGCGGCGAAGTGAGCCTAAACCCGCGAGCCCGTTCTCGGGTCTAAAATGGCAGGATGGGTTTTACTGTCTTTCGATCGATCTAGTAACCAGGATGATGACTCAGAGGATGAGGCGAGTCTATTGGGACCGTTTTCATCGAGAATGGTGGTCGGAGCTGAGAGCAGTCGACGGTGGAGTTGGCCGTGAGCTTCTCGATCGGGGAGGTAAGGATCTTGACGTTGTTCCTTGTTTTTGTTTCCACAGAACTCCTAGTTTAACTCAGACGATCTTGTAGGAGGAAACCCTGTCGAAAATGATCAAGTAACGGCGGAGAACCGATCGGGTTGGCCCGCGGGTCACGGCGACCCGTTTACCAGTCGTTCGGGTTGAACGACGGTGAACAGTACCCGGCGCGTGGGTTTCACGCGCAGGGAGTTCAACCGGCGCGTGGGGGCGCGTGTGAGGTAATTTTGGGAAACTTCCAACATGACTTTTGTCCTATTCAATGTAACGAACATTTTAGCGTTGGTTTCGTGTCGATCGGATCCCGTTTCGTTATTGTTCGGGATGTCCGAAGGTTTTAAATCCAGTTTAAAAATACTTAAAAATTCGGGAAAATTACGGGACTTTGATAGAATGTTAATGAAGGGGTTAGTAATCCTCTAACGTGATTTGGACAGGATTGGGAGTCCCGGTGATAGTGGTGTGGCCCGGGAAGGCCTATGGCACGCGTATCGAGGCACTCGGTTAAACGGTCTGTGAGTGGACATTGGTTTCATAAATTCGATGCATGCATAACTGTTTTATGATTGTTATAATTATGATTAAATGATTTACTTTGGATATCGGTGAATTTAAAATGATTTCCCGTATTTCGAGGTGAATTACGTATTTGCACGTAAACCGAAGTTTTCTGGATTTGCACCGATTTCCATAAATGTGGTTGGATATGATTTCATGAAACGGTTACGAACTTGAATAATGTATAAATCGGGCCAGGGGCCCAGTTGAACTATGAAATCGGGCCAGGGGGCCCAGTTAACATGTGGATCGGGCCAGGGGCCCAGTTAACTTGTGAAATCGGGCCAGGGGCCCAGTTGATTTCTACATACGATTGCGGGTCGGGGACCCTAAAATGGAATTGAATAAATGTTTTCTGGTTTACATTTTATATATGTTCACATGCTGGAATCAATAAATGGTTTTGATGATATTTCGGTTATGGCACATTTCACGGTATTTGGGCATGAGACCCGTTTGATGAAACGTAACGATCGGTTCGGATTTTACCTATGTATACCTATATTTTTTGCATGTGGATATCAATAAAATGTATTTGGTACTGCACTGTATAGATCCTTCCATATTATATTGTCTCCTCCGGATGAGGTACCCCGGAGAGGTCACGGATGTCTAGTACGTCCAGCGTCTATGACGCTAAGCATCGGGGATGCTGTACCCGAACGGGGTTCGGGGATTGAACTCGGAATTGAGACCCGAGTGGCACGCGTAGCCTTGTGATTGTGACCTTATTGACGTCAGGGACGTCAGACATCAGGGATGTCGGATTGGAGTGTATAGTGCAGTGGCTAAAATTATGGTTATGGTTTATATTATATGCCTTATGGTTCATATTACTGGATTTATGAAATAACTCTTGGATTGACTTTTGGAAATGGAAACTATGCTTTGGTTTCCGGGCTAAGGCCCTAATGGTTATTTCTAAATAAATGTGTGATCATTGGTTTTTGGCTCATGCATATGGTTTTACTGAGGGGCATAAATGTCTTATAAATGTTTTAAACAGACTTGTTTATTTTCATCCACTCACAGCTTTTGTTTTTAATGCCCTTCAGGTTGATTCCGGATACGACTGCAGCAGAGACTTGAGCATCGCACACCTCCTCCATCGATCCTTACGCACTCTGGAAGCCCGTCTTGGCAATGGCAATCGGTTATCCCTTGTCTGACGCCTCTTGTCAGACGGGAGCACGTCACATTCCATGGTAATCCCGGGGGGATTGGGATGGGTCGTGTCAAGTGGTATCAGAGCAGGTTTTGCTCTTTTGTGCGCGAAGGTCGAGGGTGTGATGTCTCTTTGGGCTGCGGTTCCGTTGCCAACCGGATAGATAGTTTTGGGTTTGTATGATGAATTGGGTGTGTTTGGCCCGATACGCCGTGCATTGTTGCGATTCAACCCAGGTGGGGTTGTATTCGACTAACTGGTAATGTGGGACCGTCGGTTCGGTCATGTGATGATGGATTGTTGTGCCACTGGGCACAGCTAGGTTCAGGGAACCCCATTGGAGTAATGTTATGGAAGTACGAAACTCAGTTGAGTATTGGTCTAATTTTTGGACCCTAGTAGTGTTGGCTAGTGTACGGGGTGTTGGTGCATCGGAGTTAGCCGATGACCTTCGTGGTGGAATCCACGATGGAACCCACGTTGAGTTGATGATTGGATTGGATTTGACGTCTATATGATGTCAGGACCGCGGGGGTCGGTCAGGTTGTGGATTTTACTGCAGAAGGCAGTTGGGTACGGTGGAACCCTAGGGTGTGATTTTGGAACCCTAACTTGTAATTGATGAATTGGGAAAAGTGAACTTAAAATGGGAACTTGTGCTGCAACGAGCGGCTGAGGTCGTGGATGACCATGTGGATGACTCTAGTGAGTCTTATGGGTTTCGATCCACGGATGCGGTTATGAGAAAATATGGAATCCCGTGTTGGATCGAATATTAGTGTGAGGTGTGGTTACAGATCTTGACAACGATGACTGTTGGTCGACAGTTGTGTCGAGATGACTGGCTATCGAGGGTATTTTGTGTGGCTTTCACACTTGAGGATCAGGGGATGATCAGGGAACGTCCATTATCCTGATGTGCCAGTGGTCAAATTGGAGGTACCCATAGTCGTGGGGTACGAGTGCTGTTACGGGATCGTCGTTCGTAATGAACGGAGATCCAGGGTAACAACTTTGCACACTGTGTGCTAGCATGGATGTTCGTGTGCTAGCATGGGTGTTCGTGTGCTATGTATAGATGTTGGTATGGTGATATCTTTATGCCAATACTAGTATGGATGCATGTGTGCTGATACTAGTGTTGATGATAGTGTGTTGGTACTGGTACTAGCGCTGGTGCTGGTGTCAGTAATTGGGATGACGATGATCCACCAGTTGGGGTGTGACACTGTCATGATGAACCGATGATTGGTATCTGCGACTCAGTGGTGGTTGAGTCTTGGACTGGATGGGATCCAGTGGAGGTTGTGTCGTGTTGGGATAAGTCCTAACAGATATATGATGACAAGTGATGAATGGATCAAAAGGTATGATTGAAAATTTGGGGAATCTTGGGATGCTGTTCCCTATGTCAGGTGTATTGGTGGATTTGGGGAGTTGTTGTCAACTCCGAGATTGGTATGTTGGTATACTTCTTATATCCCCAGAGAGTACAAGGAAATTATTGAAATTGGAAAAGTCGGGGAAGCCATTCGTGGTATTGAGGTGTGATTTTGTGATTGCGAATCACTTGGAATCTGAGGATTGAACCTGTAGAGGTTGAGATGTGAGACGAAGGCAGTATGGTATGCACATTCAGGAAAATGGTTGATATCCCGTTCGGAATCGGGGCGTGTGCATACATGAGTATTGGCGGACGTGAGGTCCGAGTAATGAATTGATTTTGGACACGTGGTGGTCCAAGTGAGGTATGGACGTGGGCAGTCCAGTGGTTGGACTTGACACCTCATTTTGAGCATGTCTGTTTCCAACGTGGTTGGAACACCCGATTTGGGGAGAGTTGTGATTGGGAGACGAGAGGAGTGCTCGTTTCCGCATCAGTGATTGGGATTCCGAAGTCATTAGGGTTGACTTCATACTTCTTGCCGTGGCAGATGATGATTTTTGCTACCAGTACGTTGAGCGTGTATTGGTAGGTGGACCCAGGTTTGGCCTTGGGTCATTGGACACAAGAAGTTGTGTATGATTTTGGATTTGGTGGGAAATGCGAGGTCATCTTTCCACCAAGGGAAATTTGGCGAAGGATTCAATTGAGGGTGTAAGACCCTACGATCAGCTTTCAGATGGATTGTTAACTATGTGGGCATGTGTGGATCCTAGGTGGATCTGATTTGTGATGTTGTCGACTTTGGACGATGTGACGATCTAGGATCGTGATGTTACTTGTCGGATGACGTAGCGATGGATCTGGGTTGTGATCGTGATGATCCAGATTGGATGAGAGTTTATCACTCTTACCTTGGTATGTGAGTCGTAAATGACGGGACTGAACTTCTTTTCGGAGTGAAGTCCATATGGTTTGTGACTTGGTTGAGTAGGTTTCCGATGTGGTCGGATTTTGTCAACCTTTGACGTGTGAATATTGGGATTGGCTTCCCTATGAAGTCAATCGAGTGTTTTGAGTAGGCAACCGATAGATTCGGTTATGTTACGTCTTGATGGACGTAAACGAGATTTTGGGTTTTGGAACCGAATTTCTGGGTGACGATTCAGGATTCGATTGCGAAGCTCGAAAATGGATTACTGGATTTGGGTGCGAAATGATTATTCCAATGCTAGCTTACGGAATAATGATTTCGGATTCGGATTTGGGCATGGATTGATAATATGAGGTCTGGGTTCGGGTTCGGGATTTCCTACGAAATTGCGGATTCGGATTCGGAATTGGAACTAGATGACGGGTGGAGTTCGTTTTGTCTCATGTTGGTTTGGGGCAAAGGTACTTCATTATTGGAACGTGTTTGGCTATGACCTGGGTGGTTATAGGTAGATTGATGGATTGAGGTGCGTACAGGGTACGTTGTACGAGGATTGGTACTGGTTAGGCTGAGTGGTGCCTAATGGCGGTACATGGGATGTACCTGTGGTGTGTGATCAAACGTGATGGTGATCGGCTTGGTTCTGACATCATTTGTTTGGTTGTGATCGTGGACTGGACATTGGATACCGTGCGCTGTGCAGTTTGATTTTGTCGGGTTCAGTGATTTTATGAGCACGTGCTCTTAGCCATGGTCGGCTTGTGGAACCCTAGTATTGAGATGTGTGTTCACTGCTGGGCTGGTATTCAATGTGTTCCAGTTACACCACTTGATTGTGTAAGTTGATGGTATACGTACACTCAGGATGAGTGAATTGGTGGTCTGAGTAACCACGAGTAGCCTTGTGTGACTTGATCACACCGTGACTTCCCAGCGTTTTGGTTCGCTGAGGGAGTCGGCGATTATGGACATTGAGATTTATTTATGTAGCAGGAATAGGCTTGCCCTGCGAATTGTGATCATGTGGTTGATCTTACGCTACATCGAGGGTGATGTAGTACGTGGTGTTGTCACTGACGGACAGATGGTTGGGGCTTTACTAGGTTGGTAAAGCTTTGTGGTGACAGTTTGACTGATGGTGTCAGCGTGGACTGACAAATGAGATTTGGTTACTCCCAACGGGAGCAAATGTAAGGATTTATTGGCAATGGAAGGGAACCGTCTAGCTGAAGGAGTCAGCTAAATGGTTAAGCGATTTTATCGCGAATCAGGTGATTATGTCCACTCGAGGTGGTCGAGTGTTGTTGATTGTGACGTATGACTGTGATGGGATGTCTGGGTACAGACGAGACTGGTGTTGTCCCTGTAAGTGGGTGTACAGGTGTACACATGATATGAGGTCGAAATGTTTTCCACAAGGTGGTTGTGGAATAAGATTGTTGGTAATTTCGAGGACGAAATTCTTTAAGGAGGTAAGGTTGTAACGACACGTCTCGAATATAGGGATTTAATAATATTTAATTGTGATTCACTAATCTGGGATTAGTTGGGCGATTTCGGACGAATTGTACAAAATGACTGTTTTGCCCCTAGGCGTGGGCAAAACGTTGACTTTTATTTCGGATTGTCAAATGGACTTTGACCGATGACCGTGACGTAGTTCGGGACGTCACGAGTTCATAGACAGGTGGCACGTTCGATTCCGACGTTCGTGGTGAAAGTTATGATGTACGGAAGTTCAAGGGCGTTTTCGTAATTTGGACGAAATAGGAGCAAATGTTGACTTTTTGACCAGGATGTCCGATGGCCGAGGGCCAAGGACCTTTACGTAGGTTTCGCCGAGGCGAATCCAATGACAGGCGGCACGCCGAAATCGGAGATTCGACGACGAAGTTATGGGTCACGGAAGTTTGGGTTCGTTATGCACGCATTACGAGGCGAGGACATGAGGCGCTCTCTGATTGGTATGAGATTCTGAGTGGGACACGTGGACCACTAACCTTTAATTATGAACTCAGATCTGGATTGGTGAGATTGGATTAAATTATTGGAATAAAAAAAAATATAAAGAATTCCCACTTATTGCATCTTTTAATCTGGACCTTTGATCTCATTGGTGAGATTTAATCTGGGCCGTTGATTCTGTTTCCCCTCTCTCTTTAATTGTATCAGACTACATCCTCCCACTCTCATTTCTCTCAAACCCGTGAGCATGTACACGGCTCACACTGCACACCACCACCATATCTGTATCCATGGGATCGTGCGGAGGGTTGTGGGATGTCTGCTGTGAGCTGGGCACGATGGGAGACGGCGGGAGCCGGCTGAGATGACGGCGGAAGGAAAAACAGGGGAGGTCCGAAACTCAAAATTGAGAATGTTGATGTAGACTGTTTGTGATCGTGTTGAAGGGTGATGGTTGTTCCTGTGATCAGTCCAGGCGTTTCGGTGGCCACGGGGGTGACCACGGCGGCGAAGTGAGCCTAAACCCGCGAGCCCGTTCTCGGGTCTAAAATGGCAGGATGGGTTTTACTGTCTTTCGATCGATCTAGTAACCAGGATGATGACTCAGAGGATGAGACGAGTCTATTGGGACCGTTTTCATCGAGAATGGTGGTCGGAGCTGAGAGCAGTCGACGGTGGAGTTGGCCGTGAGCTTCTCGATCGGGGAGGTAAGGATCTTGACGTTGTTCCTTGTTTTTGTTTCCACAGAACTCCTAGTTTAACTCAGATGATCTTGTAGGAGGAAACCCTGTCGAAAATGATCAAGTAACGGTGGAGAACCGATCGGGTTGGCCCGCGGGTCACGGCGACCCGTTTACCAGTCGTTCGGGTTGAACGACGGTGAACAGTACCCGGCGCGTGGGTTTCACGCGCAGGGAGTTCAACCGGCGTGTGGGGGCGCGTGTGAGGTAATTTTGGGAAACTTCCAACATGACTTTTGTCCTATTCAATGTAACGAACATTTTAGCGTTGGTTTCGTGTCGATCGGATCCCGTTTCGTTATTGTTCGGGATGTCCGAAGGTTTTAAATCCAGTTTAAAAATACTTAAAAATTCGGGAAAATTACGGGACTTTGATAGAATGTTAATGAAGGGGTTAGTAATCCTCTAATGTGATTTGGACAGGATTGGGAGTCCCGGTGATAGTGGTGTGGCCCGGGAAGGCCTATGGCACGCGTATCGAGGCACTCGGTTAAACGGTCTGTGAGTGGACATTGGTTTCATAAATTCGATGCATGCATAACTGTTTTATGATTGTTATAATTATGATTAAATGATTTACTTTGGATATCGGTGAATTTAAAATGATTTCACGTATTTCGAGGTGAATTACGTATCACGTAAACCGAGGTTTTCTGGATTTGCACTGATTTCCATAAATGTGGTTGGATATGATTTCATGAAACGGTTACGAACTTGAATAATGTAAAAATCGAGCCAGGGGCCCAGTTGAACTATGAAATCGGGCCAGGGGCCCAGTTAACATGTGGATCGGGCCAGGGGCCCAGTTAACTTGTGAAATCGGGTCAGGGGCCCAGTTGATTTCTACATACGATTGCGGGTCGGGGACCCTAAAATGGAATTGAATAAATGTTTTCTGGTTTACATTTTATATATGTTCACATGCTGGAATCAATAAATGGTTTTGATGATATTTCGGTTATGGCACGTTTCACGGTATTTGGGCATGAGACCCGTTTGATGAAACGTAACGATCGGTTCGGATTTTACCTATGTATACCTATATGTTTTGCATGTGGATATCAATAAAATGTATTTGGTACTGCACTGTATAGATCCTTCCATATTATATTGTCTCCTCCGGATGAGGTACCCCGGAGAGGTCACGGACGTCTAGTACGTCCAGCGTCTATGACGCTAAGCATCGGGGATGCTGTACCCGAACGGGGTTCGGGGATTGAACTCGGAATTGAGACCCGAGTGGCACGCGTAGCCTTGTGATTGTGACCTTATTGACGTCAGGGACGTCAGACATCAGGGATGTCGGATTGGAGTGTATAGTGCAGTGGCTAAAATTATGGTTATGGTTTATATTATATGCCTTATGGTTCATATTACTGGATTTATGAAATAAATCTTGGATTGACTTTTGGAAATGGAAACTATGCTTTGGTTTCTGGGCTAAGGCCCTAATGGTTATTTCTAAATAAATGTGTGATCATTGGTTTTTGGCGCATGCATATGGTTTTACTGAGGGGCATAAATGTCTTATAAATGTTTTAAACAGACTTGTTTATTTTCGTCCACTCACAGCTTTTGTTTTTAATGCCCTTCAGGTTGATTCCGGATACGACTGCAGCAGAGACTTGAGCATCACACACCTCCTCCATCGATCCTTACGCACTCTGGAAGCCCGTCTGGGCAATGGCAATCGGTTATCCCTTGTCTGACGCCTCTTGTCAGACGGGAGCACGTCACATTCCATGGTAATCCCGGGGGGATTGGGATGGGTCGTGTCACATGACACCAAACCATCGTTTGATCTTGGAGTTGAAAGTTAAGCTGTTTTGTAGCCATCACAGAGTCAAGCAGTGGTAAAGTTGTTTTTGTGAAGCCAATTATGCCATGTAAGCGATGTTGAGGAGGTCGCCCCCATTGCTTGAAGAAGTCCATGGACGATGTGTCACTAGAAGTCCACAATGGGATAATCGAAGGCCTCCAAGGCTTGCTCATAGGTTGACGGAGAGACTCTGAGGTCGTGCCAGTCCCGATGATGAGCTTCATGATTCTTCTTGGCTCGTAGCTTGATCTTAGCATTGAATACATGTTTGAGAATTCAACTTATGAATGGCCAACTTCTTTAATTTTCATTAATAGAAGCCTTCCATTCTTTTTTGAGTGTTTGAGATCTTCGGCAGATTTGACCTTTGTGTAGTAAATTTGGCCTTCTGACTTCGTTTTAGCTCCGTATTGAGTGTCGTTGGTGGCGTTGGAATGCTGACTTCCGTGCCTTTTTGGCTCCATCAAGCTCTCTTGAAGGAAGTAAAATTTGAGCTTGGTACGTTCGAATCAATCTCGAATTTGTGTGCTGAATTTGTAGTGGCACGCACTAAGACATTTGCCCAAGATTTGTCATGACATGACCTGGCTGTTGCTCCCCTTGGTGGGGTTGGGAAGCAATATTTATTAGCTTTTCCAATTCCAGAAAGTTCGTTTATTGGGTATGAGTGACAAGTCCTTGGAAATGTGCTTCAATAGTATGTACCTTATTGTTTGTCAATTGCATTGAACTTAGTCGTCAAGTTGCTTGAGGTGGTGACTTAGCTCTTTGAGGTGAAGGATGTATTTTTCCCTTTGGAGAGGAGCTTTGAGTACTTCAGAGTTCAAGTCTTTGAGTGTTCCACTAGTGGGTGCCTTTGGTGCTTCACAAGGTGCAAGTGCTGATAGGTTATGAGCTTGAGGCATTATGGCTTTGACGAACAAGGATGTTGATGTGTGACATAGTGATTTCCTTGATGCATCACGGGGTGATTGCCTTGATGTGTCACGGGGCGATTACCTTGATACATCATGGGGTGATTGCCTTGATGCTTCGCGAGCGATGCTTTGCTTCATGTGTGAAGGCTTAGAGTGCTTTACAAAGCGAAGATTTGGAGTGATTCACAGGGTAAAGGCTTCGAGTGCTTCACATGGCGAAGGCTTAGGGGTGCTTCGCTTTGCTACGTGTATGAAGGCTTGGAGTGCTTCGCAGGGTAAAGGCTTCGGGTGCTTCACATGGAGAAGGCCTAGGGGTGATTCGAGGGGCAAAGGTTTAGAGTGCTTCGCTGAGCAAAGGCTTGGATTGCTTCGCGGGGCAAAGGCTTGGAGTAGTTCGCGGGTCGAAGGCTTAGATTGCTTCGAGAAGTGAAGGTTTGGAGTGCTTCGCGGGGTGAAGGCTTGGAGTGCTTCACGGAGCGAAGGATTAGAATGCTTCGCGTGGCGAAGGCTTAGAGTGCTTCACGTGGCGGAGGCTTGGAGTGCTTTGCGTGGCGAGGGCTTGGAGTACTTTGTGTGGCGAAGGCTTCGAGTGCTTTGTAAGGCGAAGGCTTCGAGTGCTTCGCGTGGTGAAGGCTTCGAGTGCTTTGCGTAGCAAAGGCTTCCAGTGCTACGCATAGCAAAGGCTTCTCGTGCTTCGTGTGGCGAAGGTTTTAAGTGCTTTGTATGGCGAAGGCTTCGAGTGCTTCATGTGGCGAAGGTTTCGAGTGCTTCGTATGGCAAAAACTTCGAGTGTTTTGCATGGCAAAGGCTTCGAGTGCTTCGCACGGCGAAGGCTTAGAGTGGTGTCACGGGACATGGTCCAACACTTGAAATTGATGATGCATGGTTGAATCTGGTGTCGAAGGTCACTCTCAGACTGTCGTCGCATTGGATTCCTTAGAGGCATCAATCCAACATTTTTAGACTCCTTTTGTATGGAGTATGCCTTGATGAGGGGGAAAGTAGAGTCGAGTCTGGTGGTGTCGGCCTCCTGGGGTCACCATTGTCGAAGTGTGTAATCATGTTGGTGCTTGTCACCCTCACTATAACAGCAAGTACATGTTGAGCCTTCGTCGACTTGTCCACTTGATTTGAGCATGTGTGTACAATCTGAGTGGTTGCATGATTTTGTTGGCTTTTACGTGGTACTCAACGTGTAACAGTGCTCTGAAGTGTCTCTCGAGTCATTCATGAGCTGATGGCCTAGGGTGGTGCTGGCTTCTTATTCTATGAGTGCAATATTTTCTCCAGAATCGCTCAGTGATGTGTCTCGAGAAATATTCTGGTGATAGACATGCTCTTTGCTGCTGCACCTTGGGATATTCCTATGTCCATCATGAGGTGTGTTGCGTCTCCTAGTAGCACCGGAGGTTCCGAGGTCTCTCGGACGTCATCGTAAGAGCTCCAATTAGCCTCGGTCTTGGTCCTTAGCTGTTCCACTTGCTCGTTCTCCTTTGGCAAGGTGTCGCATTACGTTCTTCACGGGCTTGAGTGTGTTCTCTTACGTGCCAGGTGCAGCGTTGGGACTTATGCCATGAGTTCTAGTGGCATGATGTCACGTCGAGTTCTTCATGGCCTGAGCGCATCCTCTTGCATGTCATGCGGAGCGTTGGTGGTTATGCCTCGAGCTCTAGTGGTCTGCTGTTACGTCGTGGTCTACGTGGGCTCGTGTGCATCCTCGTGCATGGTTTGCAGAGCGTTAGGAGTTATGCCTCGAGCGTTAGTGGCACGGTGTCACATCACGTTCTTCATGGGTTCTAGTGCATCCTCACGCAGTTTGTGTCATGCAGTGCATTGGGACTTATGTCAAGATCCGTCCTAAATCCCTCCGGGATTAACGAGTGACGCGTTTGATCCCGTCTGACACGAAGTGTCAAACAAGGGATAATTCCAACTTTAGCCCTACCAGGCTTCCAGAGTATGCCAAGATCCGGAGGAGGAGTATGATGTCTCAGTCAACCGCTACAGCCCGCATCCACGATCAACATGAAGGGCATTAAAACCACGAAAAGCTGTGAGTGGACAAAATAAATAATTTAATAAAAACATTTCATAAAAAGACATTTATGCCCTTCACTAAAAAGCATGCATGTATTCGAAAAATAGTTATCAAAATGAAACCATGAGGGCCTTAGCCAAAAACCGTAAGTCAAACTAATCATACGGGCCACTGCCCAAAAAACCATACCACTGGGATTCAGCCCAAAACCAAATTAGTAGGAAATCAACCCAAAACAAATACATGTGGGGACCCAGCCCAAATCACATCACGTGGGTCTCAGCCCAAAACCAATCCTCGGAATCCCTGATGCCTGACATCTGAGATGTCACAATCACAACACGGTCACGGTTCCAAGCTACGCGTGCTACCCGGGGTTTCAAATCCTAAGTCTCCCCAGGGTCTACCGAGGTCTATAACCCGCAGATCAATGACCCTCATTGGGGGGAGGTTTTAACCTCTGGCAACTCTGCTCCTAAGTCACTATACGGACCGGTTGCTCCGTGCAACGACCTCTCACAGGAAATTTCCCCGTGACTACTCTAGGATACTACGAGACGTCTGGAGGGCATCCGTTCATGAGGATGGTATACGGAAAACCATTTTCATATTTAATTTCCAAAACCATTCAAAGGGCCACACCCGGGTTTTTCAGAAACCATCGTAAATCCAAATATGTGTCCCTGACCCGAAATCATGTTTATAAACCATAATTGGGCCTCATGCTCAATTTCATAACCAACTGGGCCTCAAGCCCGAATGCGTAAACCAACGGGGTCCTCGGCTCGATCGTATAATTCAAATAGGCCTCCAGCCCGATTTCTCATTAATTCAAATGGACTCCAAGTCCGATAGCTTCTAACCAAATGGGTCTCATGCCCGATTCCATGTTTTCCAAATTTGAAATCGTTTCACCAAACCAATATAGAAAGCATAGCACGTATATGCATCGTATAAAATCGAAAATCTCGAAATACGGGCAAATACGTAAATACAAACAAACCACAAACAAATTCACTCATGGCATCAGAAAACATGTTCTCAAACACATATAAAACATTTATGCATGCATCAATTTAGAAAGAAAGATCCACTCACAAACCGTCTAAAGCAGCGCCTCAATACGCGCACCATACGCCCTTCCCGGGCCAATCACCGTCTCTGGGGCTCCCAAACCTGTCCAAATTGTAATATAGGGTTACTAACTACTTAAATAACCCCTCATTAAAGCCTCGTAATTCTCCCGAATTTCTAACTATTTTTAAACCCTATCCTAAACCTTTGAACACCCCCGAAACATATCGAAACGACGTCCGATTAACACGAAACCAGTCCCAAAATTTTCGTTACAACAAAAGGATGATTTCGTGTGTTGGAAGTTTCCCCAAAAAGTGGGCACGCACCCACACGCACCGGCAAAACCGGTCCGAACCAGCCCACCTGTAAAACTGGTCCAGGGCCACTCCTTCCTATTTTTTCATCCTTTTTCTTCCTTCTTTACACCAATCTTCCTAAATCTATCCTATGAATCCTTTTATGCAATCAAAACTAAAAAACCAATCCTAAATCCTATGGGTTCAAGAATCCAAATAAACCCAAAACTTCCATTTTATGTTCAGGGCATAACCAAGGGCTAAAACTCAATCCTAAGGGTCTTATTAGGTTCCTAGAATCAAGATAGGAAGGTTTGTGGGTTTGGATTGGGCATACTTGGCAGGAATGCCAATTCGGTGGTTATCCACCGAAAATTGACTTCGGCCATGGGATGGCCGGTTCAGCCGTCCTCGGCCACCATTTGTGGCCCTACATGACTCAAACCATCCCCCACAACATCCCCTAATCATTCACTAACATCCTAAACATCCAAATCCCAAAATAAAAATTTGAAATGTAAAGGGGTCACGGTTTTACCTTGGTCGTGAGTTCCCACCGCCTTCCACGATGGCCCTGTTGCTGCCACCACCTTCCTCAGTCCAATACTCCCCTCAATTCCTCTCAAGGCCTCACACAAAATCAAAAGGAGAGGGGAATGGGTTTTGGGGTTCATCGGGTTAGTTGGATTGGATGAACACAGATAGGAGAGGGATATGCATGTATTTGTGTTAGGTGAGCAATGGATGGGTGACATTTGTCACTCATCCATTGGTCTGATTCAAATATCTGGGCCCTACTTGAAGACAAAAGCCCTTTTTTTCTCGTAAAGCGTGCCGCACTAAATAGTTACTCGGAACTTCTGTGAACCGTAATTTCTCCGCCGAACGTCCAAGTTCGACGTATTGCCTGTCTATGGACTCGTGAGGCCCCGATCTATGTCACGGTCCTCGGCCCTCGACCCTCTTGGGTTAAAAGTCAATTTTTACCCTCGTTTAGAGGCAAAATCGTAATTTCACCCTAAACGTCCGTTAATCCTCGACTAATCCCTGATTAGCCTCACTAAGCCGTCATTAGTCTTATTTTATCCCTAAAAATCAGGGACAGGTCGTCACAAACTCCCTTCCTTAAAGAATTTCGTCCTCAAAGTCCCTACTGACCCAATTCCACCATGAAACTTTGGAAATCCAATCATGTCCCAAGTAAGGGGTACTCTCGTGTAATCATACACGCCCGACATAACCACCGTACTCGTCGGTACGTACTGCCACCGGAGCTTCCAAAGCTCCAACCCAACTCTCAAGAACCATAAGTCGGCTCGTAAGTCTCACTCGAGACACTGATACTCGTCAATCTCGCTTGTCACTCACTCCAACAGATCAATCATATTAAGTTGTCGTCAAATCGGCTTTTCAGCCTGACGATCCTTCTTATCTGACAACCAGAGCTGATATCTTATTCAGCCTCCGATCCGACAACGTCCTCTAGATCCTGCCATCGCAATGGCACGGATCCCATCTTGCAGACCATACGCCAACCTATGCCATTTATCGGCCTCGGTACTCATACCAGCCAACGCTCTCGTTTTCTTATACTCATTCTGACTCTCCTTAGAGTCCCATCAATCCATACCAATCTGAACTCGTCGGATACTGATTAATCTATTACCACGATATGTCATGACCTTCGTGACTAGCCGACAACTCCCGACTCCATTGCGCTCTCTTTGCGCTACTCTGATCTCGACTCACTTTCGAGTCCCTACATCGTACTTCGTGTCACTCAGAAATCGATGCTGAAATCTTGACTCACCCTGAGTCCCAAACTGTCGTAACACTCATCGTGTCGAAACACATTCGACAACTCAGCTATCCTAGGTGTATCCGGATCCCATCGAATACTCGTCTCAGCAGAGCTAACACATCTGCAATGTAGGGTTCCTTTGGTCATCCGCGACCTTGAACCTCCGCTCTCATCAATCACTAAACCCTACCTATCTACTCTGCTCGAGCACACAGTAGTCAACGTCCAGTCATCCTATCATCGTGTCGGAACACATCCGATCATGGTATTCATCGAACTATAATCTGATTGTCACTCACGTCTATCTAGGACTCTATCCATTCAACAACACATTCATCCTCTCGGGGAACTTCTCAACCCGATATACCGATTGACCGTGGTCAATTCCATCGTCCAACGTGCACAACACACCGGTGCACCTCCATCACAATGGCTACTCTCATAACCAAGACAGATCATACGCTCTAATATCCAACTTCTGTCTTGTCAGCTCACCAACCATTCCAAAGATTCTTCAGCTGTCGCACAAAACGATTCTCCTCTGTTCCTAGCTTAGCATAATCAGCAGTAAGATTCTCCTCAATAACGACCAGACCTCGGTGTACTCGACTCACAGTCACCACAATCACATCAATCATCTCGATCATCCTGATCGTCACCACACGACTCGATCCATAATACCGACATGGGTCCACTAAGGGTCCAAGGTAGTGGACGCTCACTCGTCACAACCAGTGACACTAAATACCATCTACTCGTCAAGTCAATCAAATTTGACCCACAGCCTAGGTGTTCGGTTTTTACACCCTCTTTGAACACTTTAGCTGTCATAGCACTCCTCGTCATCCCACCTAGGGAAGAATCAAGGAGAATCCAAGATGATGACATCAAATTTCATCCTATGTCATCCTCTGGCACCAAACACTAACTGCCGAAAAGTAGAAACCAGAAGTCACACTCAGTGACATCCAGAATGTACGTCATCAAGTCAGAATCAAGTGCTCTCCTCATTATCTTAATCGCAACCTATCTTGATTCCGAAGTTCCAATCATGTTGGAAATATACTTCTTTTCCAATTACTGAGCTTACTCTCTACACAAGCATCTCAGCGTCGTATAGTCAAAAAATTTCTTAGTCCTCAACTCAGGAGGTATGGTCAACCGTAGTCAACCAAAACCAATCCACAATGGACTCTCAAGTTCTCAGCTCAACCGGACACCATCCATGCATTTGTGAATACCATTTATGCACATCCAAAAGGATGTGGAACGTATGACATCTAGGTTTATACTCCTGAGCACACCTTTGTGTCTCACGTCTAGCATCACTTGGGAACTGGTCATCAAACCAATTACTCCCCGTGCCTCGTACTGTGCCACTCGGGATCCTCTGTCCCGCTCAGTTCCCACCGAACTCGTATGCTCGCCACTCTGGGCACATCTACTATCCCGTCGGCATACTAGTTTGCACTCACACCCTTGTAATCCATCCAAGGATATCTAGGGCACTTGTCGCTCATCTAGGTATATCCCACTCATCACAGTCACCTCCACAGAGGTAGCATGGCACACTAGCCAAAGCCCCAAGTTCAACTCTTTCTGTAATCGCACTCAGTCGTAACCAAGTCGAATCCAAAATCTATGCTCGTACCGTGCATTACTCACGCACCTCTGTATCATCGTCACAACTGACGAATCTTATCGTCACAATCGTCATGGCAACCTGAGCCTATCCAACTCGATAAGAATCAACTATGTTCATCGATAGTAGCGTCTGCAACAACCTCATGCAGACCAATCTTAGAAACACTCTGCTATCGAGATTCCAAATCCATGAGATCAAATCACTGCCATCACTAACCGCTCAATACATAACATCCACCGATCGGTCCACCTCAGGATCCAGTCGACAAGTACCACTCTCCTGGAAACTTGTCCGATCAATCATCAACTAGGGTTATCACAAACCTGGCTGCCCGCTGCAGCCCAATCATCCTGACCGATCCATCGCTCTCGACTCTGAAAAGTCGTCATACTCCGACACTGGTGTCCTACCGATAGATAACCATGATCCAAGGGTCTCAACCACTCATACCCTACGGCCTCCTCGGTGTCTACCACCGCTCAACCACGACATGTCATACCATACCACCCAACATCTACACTGTGGCATCCTCTGCCAGTCGACAACCCTCCCAGATTCGACACATCGAAACATGGCTTCTCGTGCCAAATAGGATTAGATATTCCTATCCCCAACAGTCTCCACTAGGGCCATCCATGACCTCAGCTGCTCTTTGCAGCACACTCTCATATCCGACATGACACAACCGACCAACGGTCTCGACTTTGGAAGTCGTCATGCGGTGTTTACTAGTCCACTAGATCCTATCCACCAATAAATATATGACTCAAAGCCATTGGATTCACACGTGCATTGATCTTACTCGGGATCACGTTTCTCCAGAAAAAAGGCATCCTTTGCCAAATCGAACCCTAAACAATCACACCTCGAGTCAAACAGAATCTAACTAGGGTTCGATTCCACCGAATCCTCATACTATTACCCTAATTGTCAGGTTGATGACGGGTTGTTATCACCGTAGAGACATCACATCCTCGACCAGCGCATAACTCAAGAGCAATCGTGCTCTTATACCACTTGTCAGGACACGTCCCAAATCCTCCCGGGATTAACGCGAGACGAGCCTGATCCCGTCTGACACGAAGTGTCAGACAAGGGATAGTTCCAACTTTAACCCCACCGAGCTTCCAGAGTACGCCAGGATCTGGAGGAGGAGTATGATGTCTCGATCACCCGCTACAGCCCGCATCCGTGATCAACCTAAAGGGCATTAAAACCACAAAAAGCTGTGAGTGGACAAAACAAATAATTTAATAAAAATAATTCATAAAAAGACATTTATGGCATTCACTAAAAAGCATGCATGCATTCGAAAACCAGTTATCAAAATGAAACCATTAGGGCCTTAGCTAAAAACCGTAAGTCAAACCAATCATACGGGTCACTGCCCAAAAACCATACAAGTGGGACTCGGCCCAAAACTAAATCAGTAGGGACTCATCCCAAATCACACCACGTGGGTCTCAGCCCAAAACCAATCCTCGACATCCCTGATGTCTGACATCTGAGATGTCATAATCACAACACTATCATGGTTCCAAGCTACGCGTGCTACCCGGGGTCTTAAATCCCAAGTCTCCCTAGGGTCCACCCAGGTTAATGACCCGCAGATCAATGACCCTACCTAGTGGGAGGTTTTAACCTCTGGTAACCCTGCTTCTGAGTCAATATACGGACCGGTCGCTCCGTACAATGACCC